>JAZHEH010003296.1:0-1265183 GCA_036589455.1 Ateles fusciceps | reverse complement strand
TATAAAGGCTCCAGCTGTCAGCACCAAAGGGAAGTGCTAGGAGCCCAGCAGCAGAAGCCTAGCACATGGGAAACTCACACCTAGCCTCGCCTTCCTTTGGGGAAGAGCTAGGGAGCTCCTTGTCTGTGTGATGGCACAGGCCCTTGATCTCTGGGAGGGTTGGAGAAAGGGCCACAGCTATGGCTTGACTAGACCCCTAGCCAGACAGTGGTGGATGAGCTGTTGGAATATGAGACCTGAGGTCCTGATTCTCACCTTGACTCGCCCACCCCTTGCCCTCACTCCCACTGCTCTCCTCCCTGAGCTCACTGCTGATAGAAGACAGCTAAACCACTGTCACCCCCAGCTCTCCAAGAGTCCCAGGAATCTTTCCACCGCTGCTGGAAACTGGCAATTCATGAATACCTGTGTTCCAGGTGCCATGCTGGGGCCTTCAGCTAGCAAGTGGTAGAGTTAGGATTTGACTCCAGTTTTGCATCCTGAAAAGCTCCAAAATGTTCTGATCTACTCCATCCTACCTTTCCTGTACACCCATCTGGTGACCCCAGTATCACCCCTTGCACCTGGGACAGGTAAGTATGTGAGGCCTGGGCTCTTAAGCTGTGGAGGTGCCTCTGCTTCCAACTGAAGGAATTATGGGGAGAGTGGAGCCCTGGGAAGCACAAGGCAGAAGGAATATGTACTTCATGTAAGACTCACAGGTAAAACTTGAGTCCTCAGAAATGCTAAACAGAGCATTTAGCAGCTTTCCCAAGAGTCCAAGATTAACAGTAAGGAGAAGTGCAAAAGCGCCAATGCACAAAATCTCTAGCTATACACATCACTTTTCCAAGTAACTGAGACTGAAAAACCATGACTTCTAGTTATCCAGACTTTTTAGCACAAGTGGACTTGAGGGACACTGAGATTTGGTTGTACTCCTGGCTTCACATTCAATCATCTCAGTCTTCTCTGTTCTCTGTTTAGAGGTGAAGACCCAACAAGCAGATATGCATTGTCACGAGATGAACCAGGCCTGGTCCTTCAGAGTTACCGAACATGGAACCACAGCGGGAGCTGGACAGAGCCCAAAAGGAGAGAGTGAAGCATGGAAACAAAAGGATCCGTGAGCCAGGAAATGACCCTGCAACAATGACCAGAATAGCCCAGACCGAAAGCTCAAAGAGGGCTCTTGGTGTCCTGAGTCCTTCCCTGCAAGGATTGGCCAGGGGAGCCCTTGGGTCCCCATCCCTGCCCGGAAGCCAGTGGTTTCACAGGCCTCAGGCCTCACAAGGGACAGGAAGAAACATTCCTTGCCAGGGTGTAAGGTCTGTACTTCCCATTTACAGAAACCTTTCACAGGCATTTGCTAACTGATTCTGTTCCACACAACTCCACACATCAGAGCTTCCCTTGGAGGGAGAACTGTGCCCAAGTATCAGGGAGTACTGATGGAGCCAGGAAATCTGGAAACATGATGGTCTGCAGTCAAGTGGTACGCTCCTTTCCAGGACTCAGGAGGACTAGTTTTCCTCCATCCTATCCACCACACTGTAAGGACAAACACCAGGGCAGTATGATATCCAGGTCCCAGTTCCAGGTCCCAGCTCTGCTGCTCAGAAGACATGCAGCCTTGAACAAGGTCCTCAGTTTCTGTGGGCCTGTGCCTGTTGCAAAGCCTCTGAACATCCTATGACTCCTGGTTAAAGCATCTGCTCTTACCCAGGGCTCTGGACACACCAGAGGGTGGGGAGCAGTCAGAGAAAAGGATGATGCTGGTCGGCACCTATGACCCGTGGCCAACAGGCTCTCTCCCAGAAACTGGCCTTGAAACCTCTGGGAGGATTTATGTCACTTTGACTCAGCTAAGCCACAAAGTATGCAGATATTTGGTCATTTTCCTGGGTGTGTCTGTGTGGGGTGTTTCTGGATGGGATGAACATTTAAATCTGTAGACTGAGTAAAGCAGATGGCCCTCCCCACTGTGGGTGGGCCTCATCCAACCAGTTGAAGGTCTGAACAGAAAAGGTTGACCCACCTACAAACAAGAGAAGACTCTCCATTCAACTGCCTTTGTCTGGGACACGCCTTTTCCTGCCTTTAGACCCAAACTGGAATCTCAGCTCTTCTTGGGTTTTGAGGCTGCTGGTCTCTAGCTTACTGACTGCAGCTTTCGTGAGTCAAATCCTTATAATAAATACACACACACACACATTATGTATATGTGTGTGTGTGTGTGTGTGTGTGTGGTATATATATATGTATATTTATATATATATACATATCTCCAGAGAACCCTGACTAATACAACCTTCAACAATATCTGGGATATATACATGTCAGAGAAGACGGCTGAAAATCCCTGCTGGAAACCATTCCCTACCACATCCTTACAGCTGTTAAAACAGTACAGATGATCTCATGTGGTTAGTCATAAAACTATGAAAAGTAACTTTAGAGAACTTCGAGCTGATCAGACCTTTACTGAGGCCATGTGCCATAGGTGCAGAGCCATGGCTTATGCCTGGGACTTGGAAGGGTTAGGAGGAGAGCCTCCACCATCATGAGAGAGTAAAAAAGAGGTCAAAAGATGAGAGCAAATGAATGAGTTTAACTGAGTAGCAGCGTGCAGAGGCAGATTTGCAGAGTTAAAGTGTATGGAGGTTGATTATCTGAAGCACTCTTTTACCATGGGAGCAAAGGCAGGGGTCAGGGGCTAGTTTCAAGTGAAGAAGATGAGAAGTAAGTTATGCACATTAGGAGGACTCTGATGAGTGGGCTTCTAAGAGAAACGGTCTAAAAATTACCCATCCTCTCACAACCCAACATTTTGGGGCATATGCTTCCAAATCTTTCTCTAAGCTCAAACAGCTCCCCCTATCCCCACCATACTTCACACAGTTTTATATCCTATTTCTTTCACTTACAAAAACATCATGGACATTTTTCTAAACCATCAACTATTTCTGTGCACCATAATTTTTAGGTAGATAAATGTCATTCTATCATACAGATGTATCACAATTTATTTAACAATTTCCTACTTGTGGGCTTTTCAATTCTTCCCAATATTTCACTGTTTTAAAGAGCATTATGATAAATGGCCTCATACTCAAATTAATTTTTACAACTTTGATTGTCTCCTTACAATAAATTCCCAGATGTGGAATTGCTGACTCAAAAGTTATGCACTTACTTAAGCACTTTGAAAACGGCAGCTAAATCCCTGTGTAAACGCACCTTTCCCACTTTTACTAGCAATGAGGAAAAGTACCGAATTTGCAATGCTCTCACCGACATGTGACATATTTCTGTTACCTTGGCGTGAATTAATTCTGAGCAGGAAAATATCATAGAGGATTTTGTGAATGGAGCTGGCCCTTGAGGGAATGGCAAGATTTCAATCAGCACAGAAGTTGAGGAGGGGCACTTCAAGGCAAGAAACAGCACAGCTGCTTGGACACCGATGCTGTTTTTGAAGAATCCGAAAGTCTAGGTGTACTGAAGTGTGTTGGTCCTGGGAACACAGAGGGGGGATGAGACAGAAAAGGCAAGCTGGGACGGAACCATAGAGGGCCTTCGATGACATCCTAAGGCGTTTACATTTTATTCTACAGCAATTCAAGACCATTAGCAGTTTCTGAGCAGGGGAGCAATGTGTTTTTCATGCTATCCTGAGGGTGCCAAGAACCTGCCAGAAGGTTGTGAAGTGGCAGGATTGGGTTTCATAGTTTTGACAGTAACCAGGAGACATGTCTATTTTTCCCACTCTGGTGTGATGTTGAGGTTGGAGCACTTCACTAGTGTTCCAATATGCTTTCTATTAAGAGGACGAAATCCCAGCCAAACAAATCAAAAGGGGTGAGAGAAGAACAAATGTATGCAGACTAGGCAGAACAGAACGCACCCGGGCCTGCAAGTAACATTTGATAATTTATCTTAGTCCTTATTTCGCTCATCAATATTTTATGTCACTAGGAAACTCCAGCTTCATTTTCTGGTAATGAATTTATCATGAGACTAAGATCGAGTTGCTGAAACAGATGCCTGGGGAAGCCGGGTAGAAGAAAGGCAGCTCGGAGCCTCCGCCTGCTGACTCTGCCACCCTGCAGGGCAGAGGTGCTGCCAGGCCAAGCAAGAGCACCCTGGCCCTGGGAGTAGGGCTCACATTCCCTATGTGGGTAACTGATTCTCCAAATAAACCCTCTTCGGAAAATGCCTTCCCTCCCTGGAATGCTCAGCTGTGTTAGGGAAGGTAAGTCAACACCACTGAGTAATCACCCCCCGGGCAAAGAGCCCTGTCATTGAACTTGGGGGGGGGAAACACAATATTCAGATGTAAGCCCTGGCTGTCATGGAGTCTGCCATCTTTTTCTGCATCCCAGCAGCACAATAGAGTGCTTGGAAGGAGGTAGGCACTCAAACTGCCTTCCCGGCTAGGTGAGTAACTGCCAAAGGCCACCCCTTGAGCATTCTGGTGCCTAAATCACACTCTAACTTTGACTTTCTGCATTACCAGGGTAAGTCACTTCATACAGTCTAGCTTCAGAAACCTTATTTTGCAAAAAGAAAAAAAAATTACAACCAGCAGGCATTTACATAACACTTATAATGGGTGCTTACAAAGTTACATATATTCAATTAATTTTCCCAACAATAAGTGACAAAAAAAAAAACAAACAGAAACTTTTTTTTCACCCAACTCAAACTGGCTTAAGTAATCATGGAATTTATTGGCTTATAGAAAATTCAAGGTACATACATTACTAGTTCCAAGTAAGGCTTGATGCAAGGTCTCAGATTATGTCCCCAGGACTCCGTATCTCAGTTCCTGTAGTTCTGATGCTGCAGTTCCTGTAGAGGGGCTCCACCCTCAGACAGGCTGCCCTGTATGGATTCAAGATAGTTGCAGCCATTCCACCTCCTGCATTCTCATGGCATTTAATTGGTGAGGAAAAGCAAACCTGCTTTCCAGTATGCCCAGCAAAGTCTCATTGCGTCTCATGGCTCAGATGGGACCCTGTGGTTCCCCATCCAGTCTAACTGCCAAGGGAACGTGATGTGATGACTGCAGGAGGCCTCGGTGGCATGCTTAGCCCCTCTGGATGCCCAGCCTCAGTTGAGGGAAGAGATAAGCTCTACAGAGGGAGAGCAGAATATAGCTGTCAAAGAACAGGCAATGCATATCAGGTGGCAAATGCAATTGCTATCTACTCTACACTCCCTGCACTCCAAGAAAAATATTGAAATTCTGGTGGAAGGACATCAATTGAAGGGCCTCCGTTAAAAGAAAGATGAATTTTCACCTCAACTCTGCCAAAAAGGTAGAGACCATCAGCCAGTCGAAAAGCTTCTGCATCATCCGGCATTTCCTCCTCCTCCCTTCTCTCCAGACAATCTGGAACATTCTCTGCTCCTCAGACACACCAAGAGCCTCTGGCCTCAGGCCTTCGCAGCTCCTGTTCCCCTCTGTCTACAATGCTTGTCACATGGAGATCTGTGTGCCCATCTCCCTCATGGCATTTGGGTCTCTGCTCAAATGCCAATGTCACCACAAAGGCCTTTCTGGCCATCCTATCATTCTCGATGCTTTAGTTTTTCTTAAAGTATTCATAAACATTGAAGAGTCCATATGTTCGCTGGCCATTTACTTGTCTGTTGTCTGTGTCCTCATGACAAGCTAAGGTCTACAAGCACGGGAGCTTGTTTCGTTCAATGCCATGTGCCTACACATAGTAGGTAAACATCTGACACATAGTAGGTACTCAAATATCTGTTGAGTAACAAATGAATGAGGCATTAGAAGGTAGAAGGCCTTGGAACCATGTGGATGCCAGGCCTGCAGCCAGCCCCTCTGTAACCCTGCGTGTGGCTAAGCCAGCATGCACAGCACGGCACAGGTATCTCTGAAGGGCTAGAGATGTAGCAGGAGGGAAAAGAGCAAACAACGTTAGGAAGGAGGCTAGGGAAGCAAAGAATAAAAGAAAGAGAAAGCAGCAGAAAAGGGCATGGAGCAGGGGCTGGAGATGTGCCCCTTCCAGTTCCCATGGAGGCACCTCCACACTATGGTTTCTGTGTCTGACCGAGCCATGTGGGTTAGAAAGTCCTTGACCCTTCACAGGCCAGAAACAGACCATCATAGAATTGTATCTTGGAAGGAATCTTAGAAGGAAAAAACGAAACAAAACTTCTGAGGAACGGTAATCAAATTCCCAGTCTCAATGAGCAGGTGCTATGATTCAAAGATTTTTTCCCTTCAAACCTCATGTTGAAATTAAATCTCCAATGTGGCAGGGTTGAGTGGTGGGGCCTTTAAGAGGTGATTGAGTCATAAGTTCTGCCCTCATGAATGGATTCATCTACTCATGGGTTAATGGATTATCACAGGAGTGGAACCTGTGGCTTTATAAGAGGAGGAGTCCCGAGCTAGCTCTGCCCTTCCCCATGTGATGATGCCCTGTGCCACCTCAGGACTCTGCGGAGGTTGCCCCCAGCAAGAAGGCTCTCGCCAGGTGTGGCCCCTTGACCTTGGACTACTCAGCTTCCAGAACCAGAAATAGGTTCCATTCTTTATAAATTACCCAGTTTCAGGTATTCTGTTACAAGCAATAGAAAACAGACTAAGCCAGCAGCTCAATCTGTTTTCATTGAGAAAACTGAAGACTCGTATTCATCTATGACATTTACTACACAGATCAATTAATTACCTAAATAGATCTGAATTAGAAAAATAAGGTAAGCTCAGATAATCAAAACATAAGACACAATTTCAGGGAAATGTATGCAAAAGTAACTAAACAAGGCATACGAGATAATATTGGTTCATTTTCCTCCCTTTAAAATTAAGTTTTAGTCATTTACGATTTTCTTGTAGAGTAACCTCTGATAGCTACTGAATAATAAAAGTTCATTATTGCAAGGTAACATTACTGCATGTATTGCACCATTTGAAGATCATAAATATTCTGCAAACAATCTCATCTCATTCTATGAGGCAGAAATTATGTTTCCCACTTCTCATTAAATTTCTTATGAACTAATAAATGATTGAAAAGTACTTTTCAAGAATGCTGTATTACACACGAATGTGGGATGCCGATTCCTGTAGCCAGTCTGTACGTTGGCATCAAGACTAAACATTCAAGATTCTAGTCCTGGGTGACCCACAGAGTATTGCCCAAAGGGAAACAGGACCCTAGAAAAGAAAGCGAGCCTCTTCCCATAGCCCAGTCCTTCCCCCACCTCAGAGCCGGGTTCACATTTCCTTATCAGCCTGGTGGCTGGAACACCAGACGTCCAGTTTTTGCTCTGTTGGAAAGGAAAAGTGAGAGAGAAGAAAACCTTTTACTCCAGCAACTCCCACTACTTCCGCCCTCAAACACACCCGGTGACCTATACATAGGTCTCACCGCCATTCATCTATCCCCTTTCCCTCTCCTCCTCCAAGACCCAACTCCAACGCCACCTCCCCTGCACTAACAGTGTGTGTACTAAGTGTGCCTGGTATTGTGCCAAGGACTCTACACACTTCACTTACACTTCACCCTCACAACAACTCACGTGGAGAAAATAACAGTACCCCATTTTACAGGTGGGAGCACAGAGGACCAAGAGGTTAAAACTGGCCCCGGGTCAACAACAATGGGCAACACTCGAGTAGGAGCCCCGCTCCAGACCCTTCCACACCACAGACCTCAGTGGCCACCAGGCACTTCTCCTGCAGCCACCCACCTCCAGTGAGCAAGCCTGCTGTGAGCATCCTGAGCAACCAGCATCTCTTTGATCATCTTGATGGTTCTTCATAACTGGCCTCTACCAGCTTAGCTTTTGTTGTCTTGAACTATTGTTTCCTTCATTCAGACATGTATGCCTCATCTCCCAGACAAGCCTGTAAGCTCCTTGAAGGAATTCATCATCCCCCTTGTGCCATGCCCAGCACATATAAGAGACATCAATGACATCTTGGCTGCTTTGTGAGAGTGCAGGGTGGCAGAATGCAGACCGGGTTTCAGAGCCCTTAGCTCCGCAGATTCTCCCCGTGTTCCCCATCACAGGCAAGTTTACTGCCTCATCTGTATTCCCTCTTCCAGGGCACAGCCCTGCCCTTAGCCCTACAATCTCCTCCTGACCCCATAAATGTATACCATCAGCACTTGCCAATTTAATCAATTAAATTTTAAAAAAACAATGATTACATAATAATTTAATAAAAACAACTTTTATTTAAAAAAACAACAACAACAGCCGGGTCATCATCTCTTCCCAACCAAGGCCTCGTTTCCTCACCTGAAAGAACGGGGTGCAGGCTGGGGGAGTTCTTACATGGTCTGTGGCGCGTGTTGCACCCTAATGTCCCATCAGGCCCCACTGTATGGTCGTACAGATCCACAGGGGAAAAACGGAGACTTAAGCACTATTTTTACTTTTTGTAATTGTAGTAAAAACACATAACACAAATCTTATTATTTTAAACACCTTAAGTGTATAATTCAATGGCATTAAGAACATTTATATCATTATGCAACTATCACCACTACCCATCTTCAGGATTCTTTAACACCCCCAAACTGAAACTCTGTACTCATTAATTAATTTCATGTTCACGTTTAATTTTTTGAGGAACTGCCATACTGTTATCCACAGGAGCTGAACCATTTGACATCTCCACCAGCAACATACAAGGATTCCAGTTTCCCCACATCCTGGCCAATATTTGTTTTTTCATTGTTTTTCTCTGGTTTCTGTTGTTGTTAATGGTAGCCTCTGTAATGCGAGTAAAGTGGTATCTCATTCTGGCTTTCAGTGGCATTCCCCCAGTGACTAGAGATGCTGAGCATCTTCTCATGTGCTTATTGGCCATCTGTGTATCTTCTTGGGATAAAGCCTATGCAAGTTCTTTGCCCATTTTTTAACTGGGTTGTTTCTTCACTTTTGAGTTATAGAAATTTTTTTATGTATTCTGGATGTTAATCCTTTATCAGATTTATGATTGGCAAATATTTTCTCCCATTCTGTGGGTTGCCTTTTCACTCTCTTAATGGTGTCCTTTGAAATACAAAAGGGTCTTTTTTTTATTTTTGTGAAGCTCAATTTATCTCTTTTTTCTTTCGTTGCCTGTGCATTTGGTGTCATGTCCAAGAATTGCTGGATCCAGAGTCATGAAGCTTTTCCCTGTTTTCTTCTAGAAGTTTTGTAGTTTTAGTTCTTACAATTAGATTTTTGATCCGTTATGAGTTAATTTTTATATATAGTATAAGGTAAGAGTCCAAATTCATTCTATTGCATGTGCATAGCCAGCTTTCCCAACACCATTTGTTGAAAACGCTATTCTTTCCCCCTTAAATGTTCTTGTCACCCTTGTCAAAAAATCATCTGACCACAGATGTGAGGTTATTTACTGGCTCATGATTTGATTCCATTGTTCTATGTCTTTATGCCAATGCCACAGTGTTATTTTATCAAAACAAACTGTACAAACAAAATTGTGGTGAACTGCTAAATCAGAAAATGTGAATCCTCATACTATGTCTTTGTTTTCAAGATTGTTTTGACTATTCAGGGGCCTTTGAGATCCCATATGAATTTTAGGATCTATTTATCTATTTCTAAAAACAACTTCCTTGGGATGCTGATAGGGGTTGCACTGGATCTGTAGGAGGCTCCAGGTGCTATTGTCATCTTAACAACTTAAGTCTTCCAATCCAGGAACAGGGGACACCTTTCCAGTGATACCTCTTGAAACATAAAAAAGTAATTTATGAGCAAATGAAAAGCAATTTACAACAAAAGTTTGTGCAGGCCAAATATAATTAAGTTCTAGAAGAGTTTAGATGAAACCATGACAAATCTACAACCAGATATTAAGGAAAAACTAGACAGAATAATAGTGAACATTTTGAGAGAACTCACTATGAGCCGAGAGCTTTTCTAAGTGCTTTATATGTATTAAATTATTTAACCCTCACAACTACCCTATTAGGTCAGCATTATTATTTTCCTCATTTTATAGATGAGGAAACTGAGACACAAAGAGATTAAGTAACTCTCCCAATGTCACAAAGTTACAAAGTAGTGGAGCTGTGACTCTAACCTAGGCAGCCTAGATTCATGGAGTCTTCACTTTTGTAGTCAACTAAATAATGGTCCCCTAAATATACCAATTCCTATTCCCTGGAACTTGTAAATGTCATGGGTTTTGGGAAATGGCTTTTTGCAGATGTAATTAAGAATCTTGAGATGAGAGCAATACCCTGGGTTATCTCAACGGGGGAGGTGGGCCTAAATACCACCACAAGTGTCTTTATAAGAAATACGGAGGGAAAGGGAAGAAGAGAAAGGGAGGGAAATAGCAGACACAGAGAGGAGAGGTCGTTTGAAGACAGAAGCAGGGATCCAAGCGATGTGGCCAAGGAAGCTGGAAGAGGCAGAGGAAGCTGGAAGAGGAAGCTGGAAGAGTTGTGACCTAAAGGGTTTTGCATTTCTGGCCTTCAGAGCTGTGAGAGAATAACCTTCTGTTGTTTTTCACCATCAAGTCTGGGGTTACTTGTTAGAGCAACCATCAGAAATGGATGTCTCTCCTGATCAGGGTTGTGGAGAGTCTCATATTGGAAGATGCAACCCTCACCTGAATCAGGTAAAATCATAGCGGCCGCCACAGCTCCTCACAAAGGGGTCTTGGTGAAGAGAAAATACAGAATGGGTCAGATCACTGGTTAAACAGGCATTTCAATAGCCTGTGATACTTTTCAATGTGCCTCCTATCGACCATATCAGTCAAGCACCAGACCCCCACCTGATCTCAGCAAAGAACAACTGGCGTCCGGGATGCAGTTTCCAAGTTCAAGAGCAACTTGGTCTCTTGCTTCAGCGCATGGTTCTTCCCACCATTACCACACTCCACCTCCTAAAGAGCAGAAAAGAAGGCACCAAGGGAGAAGTTCTTATATCTGTGAGTTCACTTTCTAGTGTACAATGCTTGTGCATCTGTATTATTTTAATTCTCACAACAATATGAGGTTACTGTTATTCTCCCTGTTCCAGAGATGAAGAAAACCAAGGCTGAGAGAAATCTGGGGATTTTCTCTAAGACACACAATGACCAGAAGTGGTTTGCCTTCCATGCACAGCCAATCCCGCCACTTCTGCTCTAGTATTTTGCACACATAGGGGCCCAGGCGGAAATGCACAAGTGCCATGCCCACATGCACATGATTTCTTCTTTCATTTAAAAATAAAAATAGTCTTGATGTAAAGTTAGAAATGGGAGGATGATTTGCATGAGACCCTGAGCTCTCAATTACACCAATTACTTTATAATTACAGGCAATGCCATCTTGGGGTTTTCAAAACCTACAGCTATTCTTAAAGGATCTGTCAGGAAGAAGGCTTCTTCTCAGGGAGTGATTCCAATTAGTATGCGTGTTGTATGCAGAGTGAGAGAAAACCCACTGGAGCTCTGAGGAGAAAAGAGACAGGAGCTTTAAATGTCTTCAGCTCAGCAAATGTGTCTGTCAGTCCAATGGGAAACCAGGACCTCTGAAACACCCCCCCAGGTCTTGGCTCTGGGGGAGTGTTATGTCAAGGCAAACTCTGTCTGAACCCTGCTGTCCCCTGATTCCCCCTCCCGCCTGTCTGTTGCCCCCGCAGCCACCTCTTAGGGTGGGTGGAGAACAGCTTTGCCTGCTGAGCCTGGGTTCTTATAGTGCCCTTACAAGCTGCTGGGGAGAAACAAATGAACAGGCCTACCTCAAATATCCCCTGCCACAATCATTGTCTTATCTTTCATGCGTTCAACATACTCTGAGTAGTGAGATGTCACCGTCTCCTCTATCCAAGGGGGTATTGGCTCAGATAACTTTCTTGGAATGGGGGTGGAGGTGTGCACACAGGCAGTCAGGAAGCCCAGCACTTTTACATCTTGAAATTCCTCCTCTGGGGTCTAGTTGCTCTCCAGGCCCTGATTGCTATGCCACCAGGTCAGTGATCAGTCTTCAGGCATCATTACTTAAAGAACAGTTTACCCCCCGACCCCAAGCCTTTATTTACCTCTGGATTAGAAAGAGAAACTCAGAAAGAACATCAAGGCACCTTAGGTATCCCTGAGGCCACCTACTCATTTTGACTCTGCCATTTTGGGCAGGGTTCATTTTAACCTTACTTGTCTGAACCGCAGGTATGCCATATAATCACTGTTCTGCAAAGCAAGCATCCCTGACCCTCACTCCCTGCATATAGAGATGTGTATCCACGTGACAGGGGCACATGTTCTGACAGATGGACCTCACCTCTCCAAATGCCAGTGCTGGTAGGTCACTTGGTCCACCTGAGTCCACCACAACCTTGGCACTCAGTACTAGAACATGCACCTTGGAAGAGCCTGCCTGCCTGCCTGCCTGCCTGTCTGTGTCCTTTGCTAAATGGAACTGCTGTCTTCCTACATTATCAATCTCTAGAATTAATCTCTAGAAGAAGAGAAACCTGGCCCATAACTGATACTTACTTCTTCCCATGTCAATGTCACTCTAGCACACTGTGTTTCTTCAGAAAGAACACCTGCAGTTACAGTTTACAAAGTCATGTCCTCTGTCTCCAGGCTATAGCATCCCTGAGAAGGCAATTTCCACTCTATCCCTCCACAGTCTGCTCTCTCCACTTCTCCACTTTAGAAAACTGCTTTACAGGGGGCCTGGGAAAACAGGTATGATGACTCATGCCTGCAATCCCGACACTTTGGGAGGCCAAGGCAGGAGGATCACTCAAGCCCAGGAGTTTGAGACCACCCTGGGCAATATAGCAAGACCCCATCTCTACAAAAAAAAATTAAAACATTAACTTGGCATGGTGGCACATACCTGTAGTCCAGGCTACTTGGTAGCCTGAGATGGGGAGGATTGCTTGACCCTGGGAGGTCAAGGCTGCAGATTGCACCCCTGGGCAGCAGAGTGGTAAGGGAAGGGGAAAGGGAAAAGAAAAGGGAAACAGAATGGGAAAGGGGAAGGGGAAGGCAGGGGAGGGCAGGGAAGGGAAGGGAAGGAAGAAGGGAAGGGAGAAAGGAAGGGAAGGGAGAAGGGAAGGGGAGGGGAGGGAAGGGAAGGGAAGGGGAGGAGAAGGGAAAGGGCAGGGGAAGGGGAAGGGAATGGAAGGGAAGGGAAAGGGGAAAGAGGGAAAGGAAAAGGGAAGGGGAAAAGAGGGGGAAGGGAAGAGGAAGGGAAAAGGGAGGGGAAGGGAAAGGGAGGGGAAGGGAAAGGAGAAGGGGAAGGGAAGAGGAAAAGAAGGCAAGAGAAAGGGAAGGAAGGGATGGGAAGGGAAGAGGAAAAGAAGGGAAGAGAAGGGGAAGGAAAGGGAAGAGAAGGGGAAAGAAAGGAAGGAAAGGGGAAGACAAGGCAAGGGAAAGGGAAGGGAAGGGGAAAAGAAGGGGGAGGGAAGGGGAAGGAACGGGAAGTGGAGGGGAAGGGAAGGGCAAAAGGAAGGAAAGGGGAAGGGGAAAGGAATGAGAAAGGAAGGGAAAGGGAAGGGAAAAGGGAAAAGGGGGAAGGGGAAAGGGAATGTGAGGGGGAAGGGGAGAGAAAGGGGAGGGGAAGGGGAAGAGAAGGGCAAGGGGAAGGGGAAAGAGAAGGGAAGGGGATGGGAGAGGGGAATGGAAGGGGAAGGGAAGCAGAAGGGAAGGGGAAGGGAGGGGGAAGGGAAGAGAAAGGGAGGGAAAGGGAAGAGGAAGGGAAGGGGGAGGGGAAGAGAAGGAGAAGGGAAGGGAAAGGGAAGGGGAGGGGAAGGGAAGGAGGGGAAAGGGGGAAGGGAAGGGGAATGGAGGGAAAAGGGAAGGGAAGGGGAAGGGAAGGGGAAAGGAAGGAAAAGAGAAGGGGAGGGGAAGGGGAAAAAGGAAGGGAAGGGGAAGGGGAGGGGGAAGGGGAAGGAAAGGAAAAGGGAAAAGGAAAGGAAGGAGAAGAAAGGGGAAGGAGGAAAGGGGAGGGGAAGGGAAGTGACGCGGGAAGGAGAGGGGCAGAGGAGGGGAGTGAGAGGGAAGGGGGAAGGAAGGGGAAGAGAAGGGGAGAGGAGGAAGAGGGGAGGAGGAGGAGGGGAAAAGGGAGGGGGTAGGGAAAGGGAGGGGTAGGGGAAGGGGAGGGGCAGAAAAAAGGAAAGATGGATTTGGGGAGATTGACATTCTCCATTGAGCTAAACCTTGAGTGGATCCTGTTGTACAGATAATGAAGTCTGCACTCTGTGTTCTGTTTTTCTTTCTGTGCTTCCATAGCATGCTTTGCCTCTAGGAAAATAGCAGCTCTGCTCCGTCTTTTAGGGGCATGAGACTGTGTCTCACCTCCCCTACTAATGTTCTGTGTCCCTCACTCTGAGCAACAGGCACAGAATCACTAATTCTGATATCATCACCTATATTTGCATGTGTCAAAAGTGAAACTCAGAAAAGTCGACCAGTTTTCCCGAGGCCACATAACTTACCTGGGCAAGCATGGAGGCAGAATGGAGGGGTGGCAGAGATTCGGGAATCCCTCTGCCTGGATTCAGATCCTCACTCTGTACAAACAAGCTGTGTGATCTTGGTGAGTTTTTCACCTCTGTGCTTCAGTTTCTGCATCCATAAAACACAGGTAATCATACTGCCTACCTCATAAAGTTGTGAGGATTAAATGAGTTAATGCATAAATGGCTAGCACATAGAATACACTCATAGGATGTTTGCTGTTTTTATCTTTTTCCCTGATCATATCCAGCCACCCCCAGCAGCCTCATCCCCCAGACCCAGACTCTGACACCCACAGGCTCTCTGCCTCACCCTCTGCCTTTACCTTCCTCCGCCCCTTCTCCTAGCACCCTGCCATGACCTCTGGAACTCAAGACTGATCATCAGCAAAGCCCACATGTCTTCACTTCTTGAAGATCCCCATATTGCTTCCTTCTTCTATGCAAGCCCCTCCACCTTGTGCCTCTGACTGAAACCAGGCTCTCCCCTAGAAGCTGGCTTCCTGGGCAGTCCTTCCTCAAAAGGCCCCTTTGGCCTCCAGGCCCACCTGGGACTCATGTTCTTGCTCCTCAGGGCTGCTCTCTCTTCCCCATTCCCCCATGAAAGTACCGTGCTTAGAATCTCCAGTCAATGACTAAACCACGCACTCCCCCACCCTTAGTACAAATTATCCGGGGCTCCTTTTACCTTGAAGAGTTTAGCTCCGGCTCTTTCTCCTGACTCCATTTTTCTTGTGACTTTTTTTCTACTTTGGTGATTTCATATACAAATTATCATGTTTCAAATGGCATGCCCTGGCTTCCATCCTTCCAAGGGACTTCCCCTTCCTAACTTATCCAGTCACTCTCAGGGTCATACCTCAATCCTGTCATTGCCAAGAACTGCTGTCTCCCCCGTAAACATGACTTTAAACATCCCAGATTCTGAACAGCACCTTCTATATTTCAAGTCCACCTTCTCAAGGAGCCCAACCCCAATACCTCTCTCCCCTCCCCCACTTTCAGTGCAGATTCCACAACCTACCTCTGGCCCGTGAGTCCCTACTGGCTTGCACTCCCTGCCAGTCATTAGGTCATACCCCTCACCCTCACCCTCAGCATACCTGCCCTCACCTTCTGCTGCCACAGACTTTCCTGCACACAGCTCAATCACAATCTGCTTTAGTATAACCAGCTTGCACATGTACAATTGAACGTGTTTACAAAAAGAACACACCCATGCTGGTTATTTTTTATTTCGTGATCAGTCAACTCAGGGCTGCCGTGGCGCTGTCCAGCATTCACATGTAAGTGCTCTTGCACATTCACTCGGCTGCCCTGCTAGACGGCGGGGGACGTGCTTTCTCATCCTTCATGTGGAATATCTGCTCCTAAATCGTCACTCTCAGCTGATAACCGTCTTTCTGTGATTGAAGAAACTAAAGCAACATGAGAAGAATATCCAGGGACTCCCACCACCTCTGTCTGCCTTCCAGCAATTGGTATGTGGAGCACTTCGTCTCCACCCTTGCTGTGAGTGGCGGTGCTCCTGGCCAAGGCCTGCTCTTCCACATGTCTGCTAGACCCATTCGTCCTCATCTACTCCAGGGCAATGCTCTAGCAATGCTCCTTCCTTTCTCTTGCAACATCAGGTTTTCTCACTCTACCAGATCTTTCCCATCAACACACAAACATGCTGTTGTTTTTTCTATCAAGAAAACGGTCACTCACTTTCTCCTATAGCAATCCCCCATTTCTCTCTTTCTTAGAGCAAAGTCCCTTGAAACCATGTCTACACCTATTGTCTGAAATGCATCTCCTCCCATGCTGCCTTGAAATCTGCCTTGGTTTTCCCTCCCACACCTTCACCAACACTGCCCTGATGGCGGTCACAGGCGTCATAGACATGGCTAAAGCCAATGTCAATTTTCCATCCTCATTTTCTTAGTGACCCACAATATCTCCAACCACTGATCATGTTTTCTCACTTAAAGTCTTTCCTAGCATGGCTCACAGGCGCACACAGCCACCTGGTTTTCACCAGCCCTTCTCAGTTTCTTCCTGTGGTTCCACCTCACCTCACCTTCAAGCACTAAGGGTCCAGGCCCAGATGTTAGACTCTCTCTTCTCTATTCTGACTCTCTGTGTTCGGCCATCCAGCGTCTGGCTTTCAACATCATTATTAAGCTAACGACTTCCAGATTTGTATCTCTAGCCCAGGCCTTTCCTCCAGACTCAACTGCTATCACCCGGCTGCCAAACATTCCCGAAGGATGGCTAATGCACGCCTGAAACCTAATATGCTCAAAGCCGCGCTCTCACTGTGCCCCTACCCTGTTCTTCCCACCTTCTTCCCAGTATCATTACTGCAACTTCATCCTTCCACTGTGAAGCTAAAACAGGAGTGTCACCCTTGGCATTTCTCTTCTGCACCCCCGCACCCAATCCATAAGCAAATGCAGCCACGATCCTTTTAACACACATGGGGACCCTGATCCCTTCTCAGCTCCACCACCACCACCACACTAGTCTAAGCCTCCAGGATCCATCCAAAACCACTTGTCCTGCTTCCTGCCCTGCCCTTGTCTTGACAGTCTGTTCACAGCATGTCCATCAGGACAGATCATTGCAGCTCTCTGCTTGAAATCCTTCACTGAGTTCCCAACTCAGACCAAGCAGCAATAGGAGGCCTTCTCCGACCTACCAGGCCCTCCCTGCTACGACCTCCCTGCTCTCAGCCTCATTCCTTCTGCCTCAGTCACACTGGACACCTCCCCACCCCTGGGCCACTGCAGGTATCCTCTTGTCTTCAAGTCCAGGCACTGGCTGTTTATCCCCACCTACAGGGCTTTCCTCCAATATCCCTCAGCCCTGTTAAGCCTTTGCCCACATGTCACCATCAAATGATGACTTCTCTAGAAATCCTAGCCCAAAATTCAACTATATTCATATTTTCTCTCTCTGCCTCATCTTTCCCCCAAGGCACTGCTCTCCTCCTAGCACTCTATACATTCATCGCGTCTGTTGCCTGTCTCTTCTGGAATGTGCGCTCCATGAAAAAGAGAAGGTCTGGCTGGGTGTGGTGACTCACGCTTATAATCCCAGCACTTTGGGAGGCCGAGGTGTGTGGATCATGAGGTCAGGAGTTCAAGACCAGCCTGGCCAAGATAGTGAAACCCTGTCTCTACTAAAAATACAAAAATTAGCTGGGTGCGGTGGCAGGCACTTGTAATCCCAGCTACTCAGGAGGCTGAGGCAGGAGAATCACATGCACCTGAGGGGCAGAGTTTGCAGTGAGCCGAGATCCTGCCACTGCACTCCAGCCTGGGTGACAGAGCAAGATTCTGTCTGAAAAAAAAAAAGCAAGAAAGAAAAGAAAAAGAGGCGGTCCTGCTATATCCCCAGTGCCTAAAGCAGTGCCTGGCACATACTAGGTATGCAATACATTGTGGCTGAATAAAAAATTTATAGCCATTATTATCTGTCTGGTATCAATACATACAAGCTAGAGCTCTTGAATCACACACACACACACACACACACACACACACACACACACACACACAAACACACACACCTGATTTATTGCCGAGTATTCCTCAATCAAAGCTAGAAACTCTGGAGCCTCTTCCCCATGGCCCCCAGACTTGCTCCACCACTGGCCTGGCTACCCTGCCTTCAACACGCACCCTGACTCCAGCTTTCAAATCCATCCCCCATCCTCCCTGCTCTTCACTGTCTGCTGCCAGCACTCCAGTGCAAACCACTCTCTGAAGCTTGCAATTGCTTCCAGCGCCCTCCGCGGCACCTCCTGCAGGCTCCCCTGCTCACTAGGCTCTCTCACTTTGGCCTCCATCCCTTCCTAGGCACGTTCTTCCAGCACCTGCCACAGCGGCCAGACTGATCTTTCCCAGCTCTCTACCTGGCTGGCTTTTCCCTCCATTTCATTTTAATCTCCAAGTGGCTTCCCTAACCCCCCTAGTCTATAACAGCCCCCACCTACACCCTCCCCTCCACTCTCCCCACCACCAGTTTGATTCCCTAGAGCAATTATCACCCTGCAATTACCTCCTTTATGTATGTATATGTTTCTTTTCTAGGACCCCACTGAAATTCTGACATCAAAGGCAGGAACTTAGCTGCAAATAAGTAAACAGTAGGCCTCCAAATGCACAGGGGGCGGATGGATGAAAGCCAATTTAAAAGGGCTGCAGTCTCCAAAGCCTTCAGCTGTCCCTCTGCCCCGGGAGCAGCTGTACAGAAGCAGGAGGAGGATAAAGAAGGAGCTCCGAAAACATCTGGCCGCCAAAACTCAGGGGTCTTACTTCCCATGCTTCTCAGCCCATCCTTGGTTTTCTTCTGTAGCAATTTCTCTGCCTCTTTTGTGTGGGAGTAAGGAGAGCCCTCTCCAGCAAGAAGCACCATCCCAGA
Organism: Ateles fusciceps; assembly: GCA_036589455.1. Lineage (NCBI taxonomy): Eukaryota > Metazoa > Chordata > Mammalia > Primates > Atelidae > Ateles > Ateles fusciceps. The sequence continues at coordinate 1,246,319 of JAZHEH010003296.1, read as the reverse complement.
CAATATTATTTGAAAGGGCTTAAGAAGCAAGAAATAACTCATCCCAAAATAACCCTTACTTGGCTTCCAGCTGCTCTGAACATCTGGATGCTTTTTCCTAGCCAGATAGCTTCTGTCTCTACACTAATAACACGGGAGAAACGAAACACAGTGAGATATGCTAAACGGGGTCGCTGTTGTCAATTCTCTTAGGAGGAGAAATGCCATTAGCATTCTCCATGCAGATTTTCAGCAAAAAAGTTTTAAACCCTGTGCTTAGCATCATTGGGTTGGGTACCATCAAAGAATCATGAAGCGACCAACCTCATAGAATTTACAAACTAGCTGTGCTGAGAAAAAATGGCACATATCAAACAATTAGCAAACAATATGATAGAACATAATTAAGCACTAAGTAGTGTCATTCAGGTTCAGAGAGGATTGAGGCTAAGAGTAATTGGAAAAGGCTTCTTAGAAGAGTTTCAAGCTCCATTTGGCAGGATCTGGAAAGTTGAAGAAAAGTAAGGCAGTCCAGAAAGGGGAAATATTCAAAAAGTTTCGGAGGGATGAATGAACCTGGGCCAATTGTCCTAATTAGAGTTTAGGAAGGGAAAGAGAGGAGGTTGTAAACCTGGGATACCTGGGTGTGAGTCTTAAATTCACTACTTAGTGAGTGTGAGTACAAAAATCACTTAATCTTTCTAAGCTCTTTCCCCCATCTGTCAAATAAAATATATGATCTGCAATACCTCCCTTTGTTCCTTCCAGTGCCCTGTGACAGGAAGAGGATGAAGTGGTGTAGAGGAGCCTTACACACAGGATACTAGGGCCCTTCACCCACCCAGGAGGCATGAAGGCAGTTGGTGGGATGCAGGCAGCCTGAGGTTGGAAGCACTTGCCTTGGAAAACAGTAAAGCCTTCTCAGCTTGGATGTAGTGGATGCATGCTTTGTGGAAACACATTTCCTTCCTCACGTTGGATACAAGATGGCTGGTAAGCCAAGGCTGCATGCTTGCAAGCAACATTGGCTCTTTCTTGACAAGTAAAAGATGTTATAAAGGGCATCACCCCAGGACTGAAAGGGCATTGGGTGCTCTTTCAGGAAAGCTGTTGTGCCAGAGTGACACTCTTCCAGCTCCATAGATAACTTGCAGCATTGTCTCCAGAAACAAGACTTTGGCAACTTTCTGTGCTGAGGCTTTGCTCCCTCATAAATGCCGCCATCTGTATTTAGAGTCTGAGAAACCCAGCAGTCCATTTGGCATTTTGCTAGCCATCCAGTAGGAAAATATGACCTTCCAAAACTAAGACGAGCCGCCATCTGGAGCAGGTGGGATTAGCAAGGACATAGGTAGAAGAGCAAGCAGGAAGCCGTGAAAACTTGCTGACCATTCCCAGTTCCCCCCTTTCTGAATATGCTTCCTGAGTCCCACAAGACTTTGCCCTAATATCAAGCGCTACATGCTGTGGGGCCCCACAGCTTGTTTCTTAGTGCCTTCCCTGCTGCGTGAGACAGAGTGTGTGACCTCCTCAGTGGAGAGGCACTGAATTTAGCAATGAGCAACGCTGACCCAGGCCCCATCACTGCACTTAGCAGCCACTTGTCTCAAACCAGCCACTGCACGCTCCATCTTTCAGCCTGGATTCCCTCCTCTATGACAGGAGAGAATGGTCTCCTTCCGTCTGCCTTGAGTTTGCCGGTTGCTGAAATCACCTAGGATGCTTGTCCAAGCAAGTGCCCAGGCCCCCAAACATTTTCCTTCAGTCGGTCTCAGGAGCAGGCCGGTCATGCGTATTTTAACCCACACCTGAAGGAGTCCCAAAGCTTGAGAACCACCAGGTCTCTGAGACCCCCTGATGGTTTGGTAGAGAGGCCTATGCTGGATAAAGAAAATAAAAAGGTTGCTTCTGTTGCAAAGACCCCCTGAGCCCTTTCCTACCGCTTAGCTGGGCAGAATTCATTGAGTCCTCCTGCACAGGTGTCAATCGTCGGGCACATGACTAGCGCTGCCACGGGCTGCACACTCATCTCTCCTGCAGCGTAGCGTGGGAGCGTCTCAAGGCAGTGGACATGCCTTATTCATGGCTCCTCTGCAGCACCCAGCACAGGCCTGGCAAGGAGCAGGCTCACCACTGAATTTTGAATGCTGATGCCTTTCATTCTGTAGCTCTGTGTTCTTTCTAGTCCTTCCACCTCTTCCTGTGACCGGAATTGGCAAGCCCAAAGTCTGCAATTTCAAACGTAGGCATTTGTCCCAGACCCATGCCACCCTTGTATCACCAAGCAGAGCATGGCCGTGAAAGGGTTAGCTGCCTTCTCCCTCCCCTATCAACCCTGGCCCAGCCTGGACCATCAGTGTGGGTTGAACAGACAGATCTGTGGAGTCATGGTGCAGCCCAGCATTCTCAGGCATGGCCTAGGGAGAAAACTGGCCATTCCCTGGCAGAGAGCTCGGCCCCTGCCTGCAGCCCTGCCTGTCTTGTCTAGCTCAGCCCGGTGCCCTCCCCCACAGCCAGTGTCCCTCCTGAGAAAGGAGTGTGTTTAAGATTCCCGGCACGGGGTATAAGAGGCGATTCCAAGCATCTTGCTGCAGAGTGAACTAATCCTACCAGGTTAATTCTCCCCCTCACTTCATTCCGTCTTATTAGAGCCGGCAGGCACCCCGCAATGCTTCATTACCTGTGCCACTTGAAGTCAAGGCTTTCTTTTAATGAGCTGAGCAATGTGGGGGAGCCCCCTGCTAAGCACCCCAGGGTGATGCTTTCGTCCTGAAAAGGGGGAAGCCCTGAAGTTCCAGCCTTTCCATGGAGCAGAGCTGTTAAGAAAGGGAATGAAGGGGCTGGAGAGCTGAGGGTACTTCTGTGCCCAGTTAGGTCAAAGGGGACACAAGAGGAGGCTGAGTGAGAGAAACTACCCTTCCCCCCTCCCAGCCTCATCTCTCTCCCTTCTCTCGCACTTGACAGCTTATAGGAAACACCTGTCTACGTCAAAGTCCCCAGGGCTGGAAAGATCCCACCCTCTGCCCACTTAATCCTACCTCAGTCATCACACTCTGTTTTCCGACAAATCGCCATTTCATCCAAAAAGTCTCATTTCCAGGGCTTACGAAATTACCCCAGGAAAGAGAGAAACTGAGCTTTGCACCAGGAGTGGGGAAAAGAAGCTGCATGAGTGAGCTCATTTTTAGTCACCTGAACATAGGGTCTGTCGGCTGGGGGAGGGCGAGGAGGGCAGGAAGGCAGGGCCAGCCCTGGACACTGAGCGACCTCACCCTTGAAGAGCTCCACCCTCACCAGCAGCTGGCTGTGTGAAAGGGATCTCCCTAATTAATCAAATCCTCCCCACCTCCGTGAGTGAGGGCTCCGGCCAGAAGAGAAGGTGCTGCGGCAGCCCTTGGAGGATGGCCGGCTTGGTACAGAGGACCCATCAGGAGGGCACAGTGACCACCAGCACACCCGGCCTCCGTCCGCAGAAGCCCAGCTGCAGGCTGACTCCCTCCCACCCCTTGCTCTAATGCTCTGCTTTGTTTGATCTGCATTTTACTCCCTGCTGTCTCTCCACACTCAGGCTCCCTACCCTTGCTGGGTGGCATTTAATTTATTGCCTTCCATGCGCTCCTTTTCATGAGCTTGTGTCTCTGCACATTTCCGCCTTTTGCTACATTTCTTAATGTCTCTGGTCCAAAGGGAGGAGGGAAGAAAGGGACTGAAGGGAGAGGGAATGCATGCTGGGGGGCTGTTGTAGGTGGTGGCCACTCCAGATGAAAGGGCCTTTGCACACACTGCATGAAGAAAAACTCAGACTGAGTGGAAAGAGAAAGAAAATCGCTCACTGAACACACTATGGTTTCCAGCGTAAAGGGGTTGCAGACAGAACAGCCCCTGTGAGTTTTACTCATGGGGGGGGACCACGGATAACTTTCTAGAAGGAAACTAAGTAAAAATATTCCCGGAAAACAAAAGCAAATGGGCTCTAGGCACTGAGCAGGAAATCAAAAAAGTGAGGATGAGACTCTAAGACACTTTTACCAAGTCTAGTCTCCCATCCTGTTCCATCTCCAACCGCACCTCCAACCTCAGCATAGGTTCCTAAACTTCCTCTCTTCACCCTTTGACTTACCAGAACAGGACCAGTCACTGGCAAGCCATATAACTGCCCCATGCCTCAGTTTCTTCTCTTGTAAAAGGGGTACTCTGATAGCTCCCCTCACCCACATCAAGGGAATGGAGAAGGTAGGGTTTAGGTGCAGAAGTACTTCGAACTCTCTGGATGTAGAGCGCTACTCCAGCAAGAGAGAGCTGAATGGGTTTTCCTGCCTTGGAGAGGAGCGAGGTAAGGAGTAGGGAAGGTGGTGGTAAAGTAGTTGAAATCATAGGTTTTGAACTTGCACTGCTTTCCATAAAGATATGCCTCCACCACCATGCGCATGACTGCGTGTGTCATTACCCGTGTCCGCCCAAGCCCCAGCTGGTCTACACTGCTCGCTGCTCTTACCTCTTCTGACTCTGGCATGCTGCTTAAGACATCAGACTCTCAGCCTTCTTCTCTGTTGCTCCCCCAGCCTCCCTCTCCAGGAGGCCGTGGTGAAAGGGGTGATTGATGAAAAGGCCACACTGGCGTTGCATTACTAGATTAAATGCTATAAAGAGCAGCACCTGTGAGATTGAAGAATCCTGCGTCAGCATCTGGGTCACATCTAGGCCACAGCAGCATTTCCACTGGAATGAGGAATGGCCCAGGCAGAGAGCAAGGGACAGTTCTTGGAGTCATCAAATCACAGAAGGTTTGAGCCAGACAGGGTTCCAAAGGACACCAGGTCTGTTTCCCTAACCCACTCATATCTTCCCCAAGCATATTGGACTGAGTGGCCACTTGAACGTCTCCTGTGACTCCTGTGACTCCTGTGGCTCCTGTGACACAGGAGTCTGCTTCCTCTCAGCAGCCCGATCTAAGGTTGCAATGTGCTAGAAAGGTGAGCTCAAGCCTGCCTCGCTTCAACTGCTCTCTCCACCATTCTCCCATTCATTCATTTGTTCTTCACTTATTCAGCAAGTAGGTGCAGATGGCCTATGTGCCAGGCATTGATCTGCAATGGCAGAGATGCTGAGGTGAGCAAGACAGAGTGATCCCTGTCCTTGCAGATGAGAGAGTCACTCAGGCCCACAGACACCAACAGCCCAGGGCTACAATCACAGAAGTTCGGGGACCTAAGGGAACACTCAGAAGAGATACTCACTGAGATTTGGGAGAAGGGTCATCGGGGTGCAGGTCAGGAAAGGCTTTTGGGAGAAGCAATGTCAAAGCTGAAACAATCTGAGAGCTCGCAAGTCAAATGGAGAAATCAGGGGTAGGAATGAGTTTGGCAGGGAACCGTGAGGACGCTGATCAGAAGCGGAGGAGGACAGTGACAGCTGTGGGGGAGCAGGGACGCACCCCAGAGGCTTCACGAGCCACTCAGCCCTTATAACCAGCCTCAGTCCTCAGCTCTATCTTAGCCCACTCCCACCACTATAACAAAATGCCACAAACTGGGTGGCTTATACAACAATCGTGATTTATTTTCACAGCCAGGAGGCTGCAAAGTCTGGGATCATGGTGCTGGCAGATTCAGGGTCTGGTGGGGGCCCACTTTCTGGTTCACAGACAGTGCCTTCTGTGTCCTCAGAGGTAGAAGGAAGAGCTCTGGTCTCCCGAGCAACCCGGAACGCACCCATCCCATTCATCAGGCTCCACCCTCATATCCTATTCACCTCCCAGAGGCCCCACTCCCATCACCATCACCTCAAGGGTTAGATTTCAGCATATGAATTTAGGAGGACACAGATGTTCAGACCTCAGCAGCCCTTTCCTTTCTGCCCCAAGCCCAGCCTGTCTACAAATTAATAGTCCCCACTCCCCTCCACTTAGACTGGGCCCTACCTGCCTCCCGGTGAGCAGCCCCAGCTGCCCCCTCAGTTCTGCCTCGATAGCCTCTGGGTGCCACTTACTCTCACCTACAGATCCCTGCTCCTGCCAGCTCCTCAGCCCCCAGAACGCCCTCCCTGGGGCCAGCCTAGGAGGAGGATTCCCACCAGGCTTTCTCAAGCCCAGCACAAGTGAGTCAGAAGTCATCTCCCACTGGTCCTGGTCCTTCCACCTGCATGAGTGCTTCTGAGGTTTGAAGGCTGGTCTCATGACCACCCTCTGCCCACCTCCTGTCTCCGCACTAGGCACCCCCTGTTCCCATCGTCTCCGGGATGATTGCTCATCCCAGGGTGAGATTTCAAACTAAAACTACCATTTCTATAAGCAAAATGTTGCATAGCCACAAAATGGAATAATAAGCCTGTAATAAAAAGGGCTGAATAATAAGCCTTTTAAGAGAATGAAATTGACAAATTGACACATGCGGAAACATGGATAAGCTTTGAAAACATGATGCTAAGTGAAAAAGCAAGACACAAAAGGCCCCAGTCTGTAAGATCCTACTTACATGGAATATCTACAGTAGGCGAGTTCATAGACAAGAAGCAGATGAGGGCTGCCAGGGGCTAGGGGAGCAGGGATTCGGAGTGGCTGCTTCACCGAGTATGGGCTTCCATTTGGGGAGATGGAAAAGTTCTGGAACAGGATTGTGGTGATGGTTGCATAACATTGTGAATGTACTTAATGCCACTGAATTATACACTTTAATATGATCAAAATGGTACATTTTGGCTGGGTGTGGTGGCTCACACCTGTAATCCCAGTACTTTAGGTGGCTGACGTAGGAGGATTCCTTGAGGCCAGAAGTTTGAGACCAACCTGGGCAACATAGCAAGACCCCATCTCTAATTTTTTTTTTTTTTAATTAGCTGGACATGGTAGCACACACGGTAGTCCTAGCTACTCAGGAGACTGAGGTGGGTATGTGGCTTAAGCCCAGGAGTTGAGGCTGCAGTGAGCTAGAATAGCACTACTGCTCTTCAGCCTGGGCAGCAGAGCAAGACCCTGTCTCTTAAAAAAGGTAAATATCATGTGGTATATGTTTTAGCATATATACGGTAAAAATGCCTATCATTTGTAAAATACTCTATCTGATGAGGCGTTCTCCTACAGGGTACTTTATATAGCCTCATCTCCCTTCTACCTGGTGTCATTCCCCCTTTTCAGATGAAGGAGTCAAGGCTCTGCCTGATCTGGGGTTGCAGCAGGAGCTGGGGCAGGCTCAGGTCATCTGATCCAGGGTCCTCATTCTGGCCACGGTGCCTCCACTGAGGAGCAACACTGCCAACATGACCCTCCTGCTCACAGGGCGATGCGGGAGTAACAATGGCGTGCTGTAGAAGAACATCATTTCACCCACTTTGCAGTGGCAATGTACAAGTGGGAAGCTTGCAGCGGGGAAAGGGGGACAACCTTCTGACTTGAGAAATAGAACAAAAGAAAATATGTGGCATTACCTCCTCCCCATGTTGATGCCTGGGGTCTGGAGCCATCACAGGTGATGATGGAGGGGGAGGCATGGATGGTCTGTTTCCTGCAGCCAGGAGCATCCCCCTGGAGAACGCCCGCCCTAGAGCCAGCCTGGGAGGAGGGGTTTCCACCAACCTTTCTCAAGCCCAGCACAAGTGAGTCAGAAACCATCTCCCACTGACCCTGGTAAGGAAAAGATTTGGAGGGGGGGACTGGAGCGGGAGGGTACTGGGGGGCAGAAGTGGAAGAAGGTAGCACAGGAATAGGCTCCCTTCTCCTGAGATCCCCAGCATGGAGAGTAGGGGCTGCCCTGCACTGGGCCCTTTCCCCATGCAGGTCCTTGTTACCTGGCAGGCTGCAAGTAGCTCTCAGGGCTAGCCATGTGGCCACCTGCGTCTGTTGGAGGAGAGAAGGAAAACAGATGCCCCAAGTCCTAGAGACTCGAATTATCAGCCTCTGGGTCCTATGGGAAGTGAGCTAAGCACTGCAAATGTTATCTGATGTATTCTTTATAAGAATGGGTCACAAAACTGAGGCTTAGAACATGTAAGAGGGGGACAGGGATTTGAGCCTGGGTCAACTGTGTGAGCATCTCCTGTCTGTCCCTGCTGGTTCCAATTCAGGTCTTCGGGTAAAAGACAAGAGGGTCAGGGATGAACTCCAGGCAAGCGTGTGCTCCCTGCCCTCCAGGACCCCAGGCACAGGACCTGCAGGCACAGAGCAGGGAGGACTACAGTCAGCACAGCGTGGCTTTGCCTGGGTCACTAGGGCCTCCACCAGGCGTGGCCACATGCGTACTCAGGCCTGGAGGCCTGCAAAGAAGCCAGCTCTCCCAGCATCATCTGTCAGGACTACTGACTAGAACTGGCAGACAGACCACTCTCCCACTGACCTGCAGAACCCTGTCTTCAGTGAGGAGACCTTTCCCAAAACTGTGTCCTGGCCTCAGTCTAAAGGCATCTGCCCCCTGCCTAAGAAAGCCCGCCCTACAGGTCCCATCTCACAAACAGGGAAATGGCCACAAAGGGGTTAAATGAAACACCCAAGGCCACATAGCTGATATGACAGCCACAGAGCCCACATAAGCTCGCTTTGACTCCTTCAGCTGTGCTTTTCCACTACGCAAACTGCATAAAAGTTTCTCCCGAGCCCATTCTTGGAAACTGGTCTCTCACCGCGTCAGCTTTTTCCCAAGGACCAAATGCAAAGCCCTGCGTGGCGCTCCACTCTCCATGTTGTGGAGTCCAGGCTGGTCCACCCACCAACCAGCTTGCTGCCTGGAACTCACAGCCAAAGTCCCCACTTCCCTGGCCTGCAGCCACCACCCAGCACCATGTTTTAAAAACCAACTTGTAAAAGAAGGCACCCAACAGGAACCACTTGTATCTCTCTCTAATTGTTCCAAATTCAAAGACCATGTGGGTGTTTACGCAGAAGCTGTGGTTCAAAGCCCAAGTTGCAGGTTTTCATAGAGGATGCAATGCAGAGCCATCCAGAATTTTTTTACCTAGTTTGGTATCCCTCAAAGAGTGGAGACGTCTCTTTTGGGACGTCTTTGTCAGTGGCTGCTCTGAGGAAAGCTCTGCCCTGAATCCTGCAATGTCCCCTTATATTTAGACAAATCAAGCAAGGCGTTTACCAGTCGGTGCCTCTCTCTTCCTGTCTGTAACACTGATGAGAAGAACAAGACACAACTGATGCAAACCCTGCTCTGACGGTCTCCAGGTACGTGGTCCAGACAAAGCTCTCCGGCTCTCAGAATCTGTTTCTCATCGTAAAGTGGAGAAATTCACTGCTGTGGACTTTGCTGTGATTGTGTCTCCCCAGCCTCCCTGCTCCCTTATCCTAGAAACATCCTCTTCACTTTCCTCTGGGCCTGATGGGCCGATGCCTTCCAGGAGTTACAGGGCTGACCTTGTGACACAGGTCCCACAGATCAACATATTCCATCCCTCTGGCCACACTGATCAGTTCACAGGCAGGCCATATGCACAGAACTCATTTCCAGGACATTTATTGGAAACGCTGATCGTTTGCAGTAAGGACGACATTAGCTTGGAGCTCTTGAGGCCACCCTAAGGAAAGAACTTGTCTCAGAGTTAAGCCAACAGACAGGAAATTAGGGCCAAGTTAGGAAGGGAGATGAACAGAGGAGGGAAGAGAGAGAGCAAAGAGAGAGAGCACACACCCAGTAGCATTATTTGAGTCCCTGGAACCAGCTGTGCGTGAAGCAATTCTAACTCCCCCATTTATTGTTTACATGAATAAGTTGAATTGAATTTTTGACACTAATACTGAAATGATGCACATATAATAGGTTTTCTGTTTCATATTGTTTTCTGTGAGGCTTGGTTGAGATAATGTAGGCAAAAACACTCGGCCCAGGCCTGGCACATAGAAAAGTAAGGGACCTGGTATATGTTCCCCTATGATCTATGCCTCATGTGGCGGCTTTATTGCCCACTCTCTCCTTCTCTAAATATTTCATGTGCCCAATTAGACTGAGAACCTCATGGTGGGAACGGTGGTCTCTATTCCATTTCAGTCATTGTATACTATCACACGATCGTGAAGCACACAGGGGCACAGCACGGAGGTTAAGATCACAGTGCCTGGACATCTCCCTGCATATTCTGGCTTTTCCCTGAGTGGTGAGGTGACCTCGGAGAGGTGATCTCACTCTCCAGGTCCCAGTTTTCTGCTCTGTAAAGTGGGGCTGATGCTAGTACCTACCTCATTTAATTTTTAGGAAGATTAAATTAGCTAATTAATTTAATGAGTTGATTGAATTAGTTGCAGCTATTATTAAAATAGTTGCAAACCATATATAACTTGGCACATAGTAATCCCTATGTAAGTGTTTGCTATATAAACAACTCCCAACTGTTTTATTACTATAATGCATTTACTCAATATTCAAAGGATATACCACCTCTTCCTTAATGTTGTGATAAAGAAGACAAGTCCCTGCCTTTAAAATAATAACTATCACTTATTTATTAAGGGCATGCTATGTTTCTTCAGTTTTTAATCCTCACACGCTATGCACTTTAAAGCTGCGAGTAATCAAAGCAAATGTATTACTTTGCAGCTGAGAAACGAGAAGCCCAGAAAGGCTACCAGATGTATTCAAGGTGCAGAGCTTGCTTGAAACAGTGTGAAGGAGAACCCAGGCCTCTTAACTCCAGACCCATCAGACCCTACCCACTATACCACACTGCCTAAAGAGATGAGACATAAGCAGATGGTCAAAACCTATAAACATACACAACTGCAGCTGCACAGATTCCTTCCTTCCGTTAACAAATATTTATTTAGCGCTGAAATATGTGCAACTGCCAAGAAATTAGGAAATGGACTACAGTGAAGCAGAACTGCTTTCCAACCTGTTGCTCCTGTAAAGCAGGTCATGGAATTGCCTTTCACTCATTCATCTGGTAAATATTTAAATATTTATGATTTGCCAAATACTGAGGATACATAGCGTCCACAGTTATGGGTTTAGATATTTAATAAGTTTTAATTTTGAACCAACAAATGAATCATTGTAAGTACCAGTGGATGGATGAATAGATGGATAAATGGAGGTAAGATTAAATGGATAGATAAATGGATGGATGATTAAATGGATGGATGGAAAGTTGAATGGATGGGTGGGTGGGTGGGTGGATGGATGGATGGATGGATGGGTGGATGGATGGATGGATGGATAAATGGATGGATGGATGGGTAGATGGATAAATGGATGGATGATTAAATAGATGGATGGAAAAATGAATGGATGGATAATTGAATGGATGGGTGGGTGGGTGGATGGATGGATGGATGGATGGATAAATGGATGGATGGATGGGTGGATGGACGAACGGACAGGTTTTTCCAAAGACACATATGTCTTTAAGCTTTGTGCAAAGAAGATTGTACAATTGTCTTCCCTTGATGTTTTTCTCCAAGTATTTGATACGTAATATGAAAGACTGAATCTGGTAATTTAGGAAATGGAAGGAACCTAAGAGGTTAGGAAACCCAACTCCCAAACTTTATAGACAAGGAAAATGGCACCCAGAGCAATGGAGATCACGTATATGAATGTTTGGTTCTGTGACCTACATTGTGAACACAGCCATTTAGTAACATAGATTCTTATCCCTTGAATGGAATCCCTCCTAGGGAAATTGTTGCATTAGAACAAATAGAAGCCCTTCCTGACCCACAGAAGCCATGCTTCGAGAGCGCCACTCTCAGAATGTGCTCAGCCAGGATGGTTGATAAGCCTTTTCCCCTGAGGACAGGAGAGGGTGACTGAATCCTGGCTAAGGACTCAAAGATTATCCAATGAGTCTCAGAGCATCAATTTATAAGGCTGCTAATAAAGTCCATCTGCTTGCAGCAGGAGCCCACCTCTGCATGTGATTACTGCTCAATAATTGTTCTCCAGGGAAAACATCTGCTGCTCCCATCCCATTGCTGTTGTCATCTCCTATTTGTCTCACCCCTAATGCCCACCGGATCATGGCTGGGCTACTATGCTGTGGCCAGGCAAGAGCTCAGGTTCCCTTTCTTTGTGATGGCCCCCTGTCCTTTTGTTCCTTTATCCTTTACCTCTCTGACCTAGCTGTATTCTCTGTTGTTTCTTGCCCATTTCATACCGTGGCTCAGGAAGCATCTACCCTGATGCTTGGGTTGGGTTGGGTTTCCTGACCTCTTAGGTTCCTTCCATTTCCTAAATTACCAGATTCAGTCTCTCACATTATATGTCAAATCCTTTGGGGAAAAACATCAAGGGAACATAACTGTACAATCTTCTTTGCACAAAGCTCAAAGACATATGTGTTCCTGGAAAAAACTATCTGCCCATCCAAAAGTACCGAGCCATCTCTCCTAATTTTCTAGTGTATATTAAAACCTCAGTATGTCTGGCTACCTTGCCAACACAAACCACTAATGCATACCTTGCTGCATTTAGAAATTATTCTAGTTTTTACCGCATGTTCTCACTCATGAGTGGATGTTGAACAATGAGAACACATGGACACAGGGAGGGGGAACACCACACACTGGGGCCTGTTGCAGGGTGGCGAAGCCAGGGGAAGGGATAGCAGGGGGTGGGGGGTTTGGGGAGGGATAACATTAGGAGAAATATAGATGATGGGGGGATGGATGCAGCAAACCACCATGGCATGTGTATGCCTGTGTAAAAATCCTGCACGATCTGCACATGTACCCCAGAACTTAAAGTATAATAAAAAATAAATAAATAAATAAATAAACTATTCTAGTTTTTTTGGTTTTCAATGAGATAATATTACAATCAAAAGAATTCCACACTGAGACTCATAGGTGATAGCGGTAATCACAACAACTTATCGGACAGGAGATAGAGTATCTAATCCTTAAATTTTTTGTTACAAAGCATGAAGGCTACTGTAGAATTCCTGAATGCAATTTAATTGCTGGAAGGCAGTAAAATTCCTCACGCTTCCCTGTGGAAGCAAAACATCAATGACACAAGTTAAGAAATGCAAACCGAACCACCTACTGTCCTCTTCAACTATTTCTAATGATTTTTCTAATGCTTTGAACTGATTTCACCCAAAGTGCATTTGGCTCCTAAACAGTTATTCCTTTGATTTTTAAACTGAGGTGTAATTTAATTCAGATTCCCGACTGTCCTCTGCTTCTCAGTACAAAGCTGGAAGCCAAAAGCTTTCAAATCCAGTGGTACTGCTTTTTTCCTTAGGACAAAATATCATGCTTTACTTCTGTCCAAAGAACATGACCTAACTCAAGGAGGAAAATGAGCAAAACTGCAAAGTCCCAAGGACAGAAAGAAATTAGGCTGAACCTGAAGAAAGCAGGCATGGGACATGAAGGGACTTAACTGGCAAATGGGAAATGGGTGCTATCCTAGACTCCTGGTCTGGGCTTTCTTCAAGGTATTCCTGTTCCTTGACAGCTGATGGATGGTCTTCAGAACAGTGAGAAACATAAGAAAGACTGGGAATCATTAAGGAAGATGATTGAAAACTTAGCCCATTCTCCTGCACTTGTTTCATCTCTGAACCAGAAGATAAGCCGCCACAGCCAGTTTGCGGTGCACTGCATCTCACCGAGGAAATGCACCAAAATAATCATCTCTTCACTGGCAAGGCAGGCAGAGGACAGGAAACACACGTTTCAAATGGATGAAAGCAAATACTAAAAAAGGAAGGGGATGCCAACCTGAATTTGTAATGCCCAGCTCCCGGTGCGATCCCCAGTCTACTAACTCCATTGATTTGTATTGATGAGCCAGAGTATTTGTCCTCAATGCAATAGCTGCCCTGCAACCACATTCAGAACTGTTTGCCGAGCCTGTGTCCTTAAATGTTCACAGTATTTTTATCGAACATTAGGAAAGCCCTTGGTAATTTGCAGCAATTTAGCATGCTTGCTTTGCTTTTAGAAAATCCACAGCAATTCAATAAACACCCAGTCACTGTGGCTGTTACACACACACACACACACACACACACACACACACACACACACACAGTCTCTCTACAGCTGCCTGCCAGCTGTCACTCCAGGAAAGGGAGCCATAAGAGCCTCCCCTAACTCTGTGACCCTCTCTGTATCCTCTCTTCTATGTAATGTGAAGAACATCCCCAGAAAGCCATGTCTCCACACACACAGTCCCCATTCCCCTCGTCTCCAAGGTACTGGGAAACCCAGTTCACACAGATGAGTGGGGTAGGCCCATGTGTGCCCACCTTGGCCTAACTTGGCTGCCAGGTGCCATCTGTTGCAATGCGAGGGTTGAGCAGGACCTGAGGAGAAGGGTCCACCTCTCCATCTGCTCTCTTTAGTAAAAGCTTGTTTGTACTCACTGAGCCAGGTCCCAGACACATTCAAACAAAGGCAATAATCTAGACTCTACCACCAAAGCCTGCTTCTTCCGCTGGTCCCTATGTTTAATTAGTGGCCTTCAAATTCCTAATAATGTTGTCTTTGCCAATTTTCCCCACTTGCCCTGATGTTCTGGGGATAACCACAGTGATTCTCCCTGAATAAATGTTCTACTCTTTACCCTTTTCCCCTTTCGTTAGTGTCTAAACTATCTAATAAGATCCACAGGCATCACTCTTTCAGTGAAATCGGAGCTCTGGTAAAGGCCTACTGCTTTCGGACGCCAAGACCACGTCTTTCATGTCCTATGCCCACATCCTCAGCACAGGACCTGATCTAGAGTAAAGACTTAACAAATATGTATTGACTCTGATAGATGACATAATTCGTTATCAAGCAGCATTTTCACCATGACTTAGACTGTAGAGCATAAAAGGCTCTGTGACTTTTGCATCTTGTTCCTTCAATGAATCCAAACCAAACATGGGCAGCCTTTAGTACCTCTGAAGTCAGTTAATCTTAGTATTGTCTCTGAAGAAGACTGAAAATCTTAATACACCCCAAGTAAAAGGGGTCATACCCATTCAATGCCATGTGTCCCCCAGTCAGCCACCCACCCATTCACTAGTTTTCACCTGGCCATTGTTACTAATTTGCAGTGACCAGGTGACTAGAGAGAGGTGTCTGGTGCTGGTAGCCCTAGGGTACATCCTCTTTGTGGTTTCTACCTGTATTCCTGTCTCTGAGCAAACTTGGTATAAAAGCTAAGGTCTGTACAAATCTGGTCACCCACTTCACATATCTTCAGCAGTCCCTTAGCATAGAGGCAACTGCTTGTCTCCCAAGAAGCAGCCACCTCTCACCCAGCTGGTGCCCTCTAATACTAAAGCTGGAGTAGCACCCTCTCACTGGGCCCCCACCATCCCGACCAGTGACCAGCCTGCTCAGGGTTGCTGTCCTGCCCAGCCAGGATCCTCCCCAGGCCAGGAAACTTCCCAGCCACAACAGCCTTCAGCAAGGAGCCAGCTCCTTTACTGAGCTGTGTCGTGTTTTGTGTTTAACGTGCTGCTTCTCAGCTGCGGGTGCACATTGTGATTGACACCTGTGAGGTACACCAGTGTCCCAGATGGTCCCCACCCCAACACTGTCCTCCAAAACAGCATATCCTCCCAATGGCTGCATGTCATCGCAGCCTCTGATGAACTTTGTGCCAAGAAAGGGATGGGACAAGAATTTTAAATGATGCCTCCTGAATCTGTGGCCTGGATCAGAAATCCCTAAAAAGGCACTTTGGATAAATTCATCCAAAAATCACAGGCAACAAGGAGCAGGGTGAGGACACATCCTCCACATGCATAAGGATTTATTAAATATTTGAAGTTGCTACATAGATCTAAAAGGCCAGGTTATTTATGTTTGCAGGGTTGATCAATCATTTGTTTCCCTAAAGAAAGCCAGACCTTTAACTACTCATCTGATTATGTCTGCGGCAACCACATTGCCACTACCCCCCGTCCTTAATATTTCATCCACACAGCTCCCAGGCAGACCAGGGGCTGCATGAGGCTGATTCTCCAACGGGACTCCTATTTGCTTTGAGGAGCCATTTTTCCTGCCTCCATTGCACTTAGCTCCCCCTTCCTAAAATTAAAAGGTAAAGAAGAGAAATGGAATAATAACTGTTTATTTCTTTTTCTTCTCACTTCAAATGGGAGATTTACTTTCAAAAACCCCATTAAGGGTTTGATGTGTTTGCTGAAAAACTGCTGCTGGGTTAAAAAGCACCAGCAAATTACATTGGCCTGCAGCTTCCAGTGGCTGTGAGGCTTGAAGATAAGGCAGAGTTCTTGTCTCCACTGCAGTGGTATGGCTTGAATTGATACCGGCCAAGCAGCAATTACCTTTCCACATGTTGGGTGGCAGGAGGGATTCTATTATTTGTCAGTCTCAATGATAACGATAAACAGGTGTTAAGTGCCTGCAGGTAAGCTAGACGTGGTACAAGGACAACTGCCCTCAAGTTGCTTCAGCCTAGAAGGGACAAGGCAATGAATCTGTCACTGATTTGGACTCCCAGGCCCATCAGAGATTTGGCGTCCACTCAGCAGCAGTTATTTCCTGCACTGTCACATACGTCTTGCTGATTATTTGGTCTACGCTGGAGCCTACCTCTACCTTGATGTGGGAAAAGGTGGGGGGAGGAAAAATCCTGGTCAAATAAATACTATAAATAAGATAAATCATATAACCATAGGGGAGCCCACATGATTTAAATATTGGGCAGCAGGCACTGCCATTGCTGTCATCCATTTGGGCTGCTGTACCAAAATACTGTAGGCTGGGGGCTTCGAAACAGCAGCCATTGATTTCTCCTAGTTCTGGAGGCTGGGAAGCCCTACATCAAGGCGCTGGCAGATTTGGTGTCTGGTAAGGGACCATTTCCTGATTTTTCGATAATGCAATTCTCTCTGTTCCTCACATGGTGGAAGGGACAAGGAGTCTCTCTTGGGCCTCTTTTATAAGGGCACTAATGCCATTTATTCAGCTCCACCCTCGTGCCCTAATCACAACCCAAAGGCCCCACCTCCTCATATCATCACATTGGTACTGAGAATTTCAATGTACAAATTTTGGGGGAGATAAATACATTCAGACCATAGCATGCATAATCTAATTCTATGGGTCAAGGGAAATTTTATCATAGGCTGTTAGACACTGTTCATGACCATGTCTAGAAGCAGAGATCTTTGTTTACATTGAAGCTGGAAGAGGCATTTTAGATTTAACATGGCCATGTTACAGATCTACAAACTGAAGCCCAGTAAGACTTAAGAGTATCTGGGTGTTTCCACGAGGTTCCTGATCCACATGTAACCTTCCAGTTGTAGGAATCAAGGAAACTGAAACCTCGTTGTAAGCCACTTTGAGATCTTCATTCACACACACACACACACACACACACACACACACACACACACAACATCCACAGCTTTCTCCTGGGTCTATAACTTAAGCAAACATTTCCAGAAGTGAGCATAATCATCTGCCCTGGACATACTCACAATCTAATTAAGATGACTGGCTTAGGAAGAAATATTACAGGACAAAAATCCACTGATCTACCTGTGAAAGGGTATAGCATAGGCTCTAAGGGACACAGCAGAACACAAGGTGTGCAGGCCCAGTGGGCGTGATCAGGAAGGGAAACAGTAGGGAAACTGCACACTGTTGGCCAGGACATGGCCAGACATCCTGACCACTGTCAACACCATGCAAGCTCTCCCTGTCTATAGAGAGGGCTTTGAATTGATCTCTCCGCTCTTACGCTGACCCTGCACCCACGTCCCCTTCTAACCCATTCTCAATAAAGAAGCCAGAGAACTTCCTAAAACATAAATGAGATCACGTCGTTTTCCCACTTGAAACTCTCCATGGCTTCCCATTGCATTTGAAGTAACTCCTTACCACAGCCTCTAGGGCACTTCACTAACCCACCCCAGAAACCCTGCCAAGGACATCACCAACCTTGCTTTTCCACACTCACCTTGGTCCGCTCTCTCCCTTAAGCACCCAGGGTGGCCATGCATGAGGCTTTGCTGTTTCTTCTGCCCAGAGCACTGATTTCCAAGAACATCTCTCTGACCACCCTGTTCCCCCTCCGCCACAGCACCCTATCTCATTTTCCTTTACACCACACTCTCTCTCCACATCATCTCACTCACTTCCTTGTGTGTTTATTGTCCTTTCTCCTGTAAAGTGCTCCTAGTGGCCAGTGCATCAGCAGGGAAAGAACCCGCACGCACAGTAGCTTTCAGCAGAGCTCCAAGTGCAGCCTTCTCACAGTAGGCAGGACCACGCAGAGGGCAGCAGATGCCAGCCTGCAGCGTTAGGGATGAACGCCACAGAAGGTCACGCCAGCACGGGAAGCCCGGTGCTTGCTGCTCTCCCGCTCTCTCATACTCAGAGCTTCTCTCACCCTTCAGGTGGGATTTGTGCAAACAATTAGTTACAGTTCAAGGAACTGTTTACAAAATCAAGCTCTCCCAGTCCTTAAGACTGGGCCCATTTCTGGCAGGACCACTTCCCTGTTGGGGTAGAGAGAGTAAACTTAGTACCCACGAGTTTCTAGGCAGGGCTCTATCTCCATCACCCCAGCCTCTGGAAGGGCAGTTCCTCACCTCCTCCGCCTGAAGGGTGAGGTCTAGGAGGGGCATGGACCCTGTCTAGCTTGTCTTTTTCAGTATCTCTGGAAGAATACCCCTAAACCAGGAACACGCACTAAATAGGTGGGCAGTCAGTCCTCACCAGGTGAGCTAAAAACAGGTATAGATATTCACAAATGATGTCCACTAAATCAGACAATTAATTCTGGCTTTTGCTTCAGGTAGGTCAATTTAGGAAGATTTACAGTAAGTGGTTTCTCTCATCCTCTGAGTAAATCCCATAATAATTCCTAACTCATTGACTGATTTATTTTGTGCCTCAGGTCACAAAAGATTTGGCAGAACTTTGAAATAGTTGAGGAACTGGAGGTGAAGATAAAAGAGATGAGAAAATCATAAGGCCCAGTGAAGAATAGTTCATAGAAATCCATGTAAAATGCACCCCGCCCTGCCAGCAGTTGCTAGAGGTCAGCCACAAATTCGGCTCTATATCTCTCAGTCACCAAGGCAAACATTATGCATCCAAACAGCGTGAGCCTGGGGGCCCCGAGGTGGGACCTGCTCAGATATTTTAATGGTTATTTGTATGTGTGTTTCTCTTAGCCATCCATCGTGATGCTTTTCTTTTTCAAAGAAAAGGAGCAGGGGGGCTTTATTATTTTCTCATTTATCTTTTCTCTTCAGTCTAAATTCCTCACTGTGAAGCCTTAATCTCCTTTATATATTTTTGGAAGGCTGAGCAAGTCACTGCTGATATGAATGCAAACAAAGCTGTCAATAATTTCATCATGTTTGTTTTGTCTTTTTAAAATGGCAAGTCTGACCTTCTTGCCAAAGATTAAGGCCTAACTTTTTAAACAGAATTTTTTTCAATAAATTCATTCACTCATGTATTCTTTTGGTTATTCATTTACGGTGATCCACTGTGCAGTTACACAGTGGTTTTCCTTGGACCTGCCTTCGGCGGGGCATATAAGGTGTGTGGACTGCTCTGGATGGGACAAACAGGCACCCCAGGGTGACAGAGCAGCAAGGTCTGTGCACTCTGAAAGTCCTCACATGGGAGCAGCAGCAGCATTAAATAGGAACAGTGAGTCGCAGCTTAATTGCGAAGTGATGGCCCTGCTAAGTGGGCCAAGGTCTGAAACAGGGCTCAGTGCAATCTGGAAATCATGTAATTTTTCGCCTCAATGAGCATGCAAATGTATTAGGGGGGAGGGGAGAAAGGGGTCTTGAGTCAAAGACTTCTGAAAATAATAAGGAGGAATGATAAAGGGGTTAAGGTCACAGACACAGGAAATGACACCATCCCCCCTGCCCCTTGCCCAGCGCAGTGAAGAGTGTAAGACCCAAGGCAGGGCAGCTGGGGCCTGGCCTCAGGAAGCAAGAGTGCCCAGGACTCAGGACTCAGGAGTCAGTAGAGTGCTGCCCACCAAAGTCACTGGTGACCCTCCTGCTTCTCTGAGCCCTGCTCCAGGACGGTGGGCCAGGGTGAGGACAAGGGGGGACAAGGGGACGTGATAGGAAGATGTAGACAAGCCCCTGCCATGAAGGAGGCTCTGAGGAAGGGAAGATGGAGACATTGGGAGCCGCGCGCACCCAGCTGCACCTCCCAGTCTCATTACCTGGCACAAACAAGCTGCATCTCTAACTTGGGATTTTCCAGAGCCATGAGCTTCTCCAGATGCATCAGACATGTCCCAACCAGACAGTTAGAAGAGACAGTCAGCAGAAAAGAACCAGTCTAAACCAGAGGGGAAGCAATACTTAAAGAATTTTCCAGAAATGTCAGAGGAGGTGCCCCACAAACATTTGTACCCTTAATTCCAGAAAGTCAGTTCATGCGTAACTCCCAGAACTTAAAATGTCATCTCTGGGTCTCTACCATAAAGTCGCTAAGGAAAATTAACATTTCCAGGATGTAGGAGTCTTCAAATGACAAGTGCACAGGGCATACACCCTCCAAAATCCTGTGGGATGTGGACCCCATGGATTTCAACCTGGGAAGGAGACGCAGTGAAGGGTGGTGTCAGATGTGATGAGCATCTCTCTGCTGTTCTGGCATGGAAGACCCTAGCTCACCGCTCTACAGAAGTTAAGACATTGGTGACTACATATTCATCAAGAATTTAGATTATAGGAAGGGAAAAGCAGCATATCCCCAAGAAAGAGCATGTATTTTTTTCCTTCACATATTCTTTAATTCCAAAGTCATCTCATTTTAATTACATTTATAAATTTAAAACGGTTAATGTTGTGCCATGTAAGACGCTCACGCCCACCTTAAAACTGCACTTTAATTTCCAACTCAATTGCACATATAAATTTGAAAACTGAAGACTGGGCAGATGAGAACAATTTCACAGCCTCCCTCACATAAGCCGCTTTGAAAACCACAGTTGCACTTTAATTCCTTCAATTGCATGTATAAATTTTTAAAAAGTTAATGCCATACTGTAGAGAAGAGCTTTAATTGAGTGTTAACGAGCTGCCAGATCAGCTTCAAGCCAGCCCCATTACGCAGCAGGGAGCCGCTGAGGGGTCCCCGTGACACAGAACTAAAAGCATCTAAATAAACCACAAGAAGCAGCACCTTCCCATGCAACATGCGGCAGCACTGGGCCCTGGCTTTCAGGTACTCACCCTTGGTCCTGATCTGTTCTTTGAAAGGAAATGGAATCAGGTGCACACAAAAGCACATCAGCCTCAGAGAGAGCAACCGCAGGTGATCTGAGAATCCCAGGTTTAAGGTGACTGCGCTTTAGAATTCTAGAAGATAAGAGTCAGAAAGAACCTATGAAGGCCTCTAAGTCTGTCGCCTTATTTTGAAAATGAAAAAAACAAGAAATTATTTCCAGAAGAGGTGGAATGACTTGATCAAGGTCATATAGTTAGTGATCAGAATCAGAAGTCAATTTCATGGTTTTTAAAATTTATAATTCACGGCCACATAGAAACACTTTTAAATTAGGGGTTTTCTTTTAAGCAAATAAAATACACACATCATTTAAAAAGACACAAAGGCCACTGATATCCATAGGCAGCTCTCTGCCCTACTCACTGCACCTTCTAGCTAATTCTCACTCTCCAGAAGCAGCCACTTTCTTCCCCGGAAGCCCCCGTTCCTGTAGTTCAAGTACGGCTGCTGGCTTTCCTAGGCCTGCTGCACAGCTGAAATTTCTGTCCACTTTCTTCCTGGGAATTTCCTTTACTTCCATCCTATAGTTCCCTGGACCCCTGGTCTTCAGCTTCTGATACTGTTCTAGCTTCCAAATTGCTGTTGGAATACCATTCTGAGCCCCAGCACTTTGGCACCATGTCTGCCACAACTGCAGAGAACTTTTTAGGCACTTCTTCTTACCAGCATCCTGAACGCTGGCAGGGGTGGGCCTTGGGGTAGATCTCTTTTGACTTTATTGTATTGACCACTTGTTCGGTACCTCCAATATGGTACACAACTGCCTTCAGTCCTGCAATATTTCTGAATATACTTTCTTTGAAAAGTATCTTCTCTCTGTTTGACTTATCTTCTCTCTATGTAACTCATTAATTGAAGGATGAGCTTTCTTGATTGATCTACATCTTTTCCTTCTGTATCTAACCAACTGGATGTTTTGCTCTGTTTTATCAACTCTTTCTTCAAATTCTCCATTGAATTTTAAAATTTCTTTTATCATATGGTCAATGGTTAAGGGCTGTTCCTTGTCCTCTGCTTGTTACTTTTCTTTTTTATTATTTTTATATTTTAAGTTCTGGGGTACACGTGCAGAACATGCAGGTTTGTTACGTAGGTATACACATGGTTTGATGGTGGTTTGCTTCATCTGTCACCCCGTGGGCAAAGTATATGAACAAACACTTCTCAAAAGAAGACATTTATGCAGCCAACAAACATATGAAAAAATGCTCATCATCACTGGTCATTAGAGAAATGCAAATCAAAACCACATTGAGATACCATCTCACACCAGTTAGAATGGCGATCATTAAAAAATCAGGAGACAACAGATGCTGGACAGGATGTGGAGAAATAGGAACACTTTTACACTGTTGGTGAAAGTGTAAATTAGTACAACCATTGTGGAAGACAGTGTGGTGATTCCTCAAGGATCTAGAACTAGAAATACCATTTGACCCAGCAATCCCATTACTGGGTATATACCCAAAGAATTAAAAATTGTTCTACCATAAAGACACATGCACGTGTATATTTATTGCAGCACTGTTCACAATAGCAAAGACTTGGAACCAACCCAAATGCCCATCAATGATAGACTGGATACAGAAAATGTGGCACATAGACACCATGGAATACTATGCAGCCATAAAAAAGGATGAGTTCATGTCCTTTGCAGAGACATGGATGAAGCTTGTTCCTTTTCATAGCATTCTATTCTTCTTTCAGGGTTGAAATATTTTGCTCTGAGACCAATAAGAGGATTAATTTTTAAGTTTTCTTCTGTTTTCTGCATTGTCTGTATTCTCCTCATTCCTTTTTTCATGAATGGTTTGGTGTGTATTGGTCTCTGGTTTACATACTAGGGCTTTCTTCAGATATCAGCTGTCTTGTCTGTTCTGTGCTGCTGTAACAGAATACTAGAGACTAGATAGTTTATAATGAGCAGAAACTTATTTGGCTCCTGCTTCTGCAAGCTAGGAAATTCGAGACTGTGGGGGCAGCATCTGGCAAGGGTCTTCTTGCTGTATCATCCCATGACAAAAGACAGAAGAGGAAGAAAGTGCATGAGAAAGAGAGACAAAAGGGGGTCAAACTCAGCCTTGTATAAGGAACCCACTCCTGCAATAGCAAAGCCACTCCCATGGTAATAGCACTGATACATTCATGCAAGCAGAGCTCCCATTACCTAATTACTCTCATTAGACCCCATCTCCCGACACTGTTGCATTGGGGATTTTCATGCACACTGCCTTTTGGGGGGACATATTTGAACCATAGCACTGATGATGCTTGGCTCTCCATTCACATTTGGGAGAAAGCCACTAAAAAGCTGATGAGAAGTTTTGTGTGCATAAGCTGGATTGCATGGGGATCTTCTGGGATGTGCACACATATTTTGGTTCTCCTCCTTCCAGGTACGTGATAGGATTCATGGCCACCAAAGTTAGTTG
Source organism: Ateles fusciceps (assembly GCA_036589455.1). NCBI lineage: Eukaryota > Metazoa > Chordata > Mammalia > Primates > Atelidae > Ateles > Ateles fusciceps. The sequence goes on along the minus strand of JAZHEH010003296.1, from coordinate 1,222,724 downwards.
CAGCCATATGAATCCTTCTGACCGGTGTCATGTGAGTAGAAAGGATATAGGTTCTCTATCACTCTGTGGTGGCAGCAGCAGACCTCCAGAGGGGGAACTGTATCAGTTTTTGTCTTGATGCAAAGATGACTTAGAGAAGAAAGGGGCAGTTGATATAAGTGAGAAACCAACCTCTGTTAGTATAAGCCACTGAGATTTTATAATTGTTTATCACTATAGCAGAATGTATACTGTCCTGAAGGATACAGAAACTAATACACATAAGTGCCACATCAAACCCCTGCAATATGTGGCACTGGCTCCGTGGTCTGACAGTGGGCAACAAGAAAACCTACCAGTGGCTAGCATAATGGCGATTCATGTTAGGCAATGGGGAACCATTGGTTAAACTTTCACTGAAGATACCTTGTGTTTTGTGTGGCTATAAAGGAACAACTGAGGCTGGATAATTTGTAAAGAAAAGAGGTTTATTTGGCTCCCAGTTCTGCAGACTGTACAGGAAGCAGAGTGAGGAATAAGCAGAGAGAGAGAGAGGTGGGGTGCCACACTCTTTTAAACAATGCGCTCTCACATAAACTAACAGAGCAAGAACTCAGTCATTACCACAGGGACAGCCCCAAGCCATGAGGGATCCGCCCCCGTGACCCAAACACCTCCCAACAGGCCCTACCTCTAACATTGGGGGTCACATTTCAACATGAGATTTGGAGGGGACAAATATATGTGATGGTTACTATTATGTGTCAACTTGAGTAGGCCACGGGTACTCCAGATTTTTGGCTAAACATTATTCTAAGTATGTCTGGGAAGATGCCTCTGGATGAGATGAACATTTGAGTCTCTAGATTGAGTAAAGCAGATGGCCCTCCCCACTATGGTCAGCTTCATCCAATCTGAAATGGAATCATGTGCTGACTAAGAAAGAATTCTTTTTCTCTGGCTGGCTGTGTTTGACTTCAGTCTTCTCCTGCCATCAGATTTAGACATGAACTGGAGTTTACATCACCAGCTCTCCTGCTTCTCAGGCCTGAATTTGGGCTGGATCTATAACCTCAGCTCTCCTGTGTCTGGGATTCTCAGACTCCATAATTGTGTGAACAATTCCTTTCAGTGAATGAATGAATGAATGAATGAATCTATGGGTTCTGTTGCTCTGGAGAACTACTAATACAAAAACCAAATAAACTTGTAGGTCTAGAAAACCAGAGTATGAGAGTGTGCTTTGTTCATTATAGTTGCATTTGACATAAAGCCAAATGCAAAAAATAATGATGAGCTTAGAAAAAAAAATTTACCAGCATCCCAGCAGGGATGCAAAGGAATGGAGATCAATAATTTGGTTATTTTCATGGTTGCAAAAAGCATCTACCTCTCAAGGCTACATAGTAATAGAAAAAACTGAGAAAGCCTAAGAGAAAAAAATTAAAGAACAATTATAAATTGATCTTAAAGTAAGAATCACAAAAGCATGGCCATCATACCCAATACTAAAACTTCTAAATAGATTAAGATGTCCATTAAAAAAAAAAAAAAAAAAAAAAGACATGTCATGAAGAAAGTTCTTTCAAATGAAAAAAAAATGTTTCTGGGAAGAGGTGGAAGGGGTGGCTGTCCCATCAAAGCCTGATTAGGTTTTTCTAAGGTACCCATAATTAAATTGAGAGGGAAAGAGGCTCAGAAGCAGAAAAGTAAATGCCTGTGTGTGTTTGTGTGTGTGTGTGTGTACATATATGTGTGTATATATATATATATATACACACATACATATATATGTATATATATACACATATATATACATAAATTTGATATATATATATATCAAATTTAAGAAGTTTTTCTATAAAAGAACTGTGTGTAGCTGTTAACACATGGGACAGACTATAATCAAACAGATAACAAGCTAATTACATTTTTGAGAGGTTCATGTTGGGAAAAACTATCCACATGGACAGTGACTCTTTAAAACTTAAAATGACCACTGAACTCCCAATATCTATGGACCGGAGGTGGGCTAGGAAGCATGCTCAGTTCCAAAGGAAGGCATGTTTCCCAGCATCACCTCAGATGGGAAAAGGAGGATAATGGGAACAAAAGAACATTGAAAAAGGCAGACCAAAGGACCACACAAAACAACAGACAAGGAAACAGGTTCAGGTAAAGGTGTCAAGGATCAACTGAAGGACACTGTCCTCTCTTAGACCAGGGAGTCCTAAAGGTGGCTGCCCTGTGAAGTTCACCACTCACTGCCGCAGACTCCCTTACCATCCCTTTCTGAAGAAGAGGTTTTCTGAGTTGTTCTCTCCTTGTTTCTTGATTATGTATTAGGAGTGCGGAGGGAAGAAATAACTTGTTTATTTTGTTAGTTGGCTTTTTGCTTCTCGTGTGTGTGTGTGTGTGTGTGTGTGTGTGTGTGGAGAGAGAGAGAGAGAGAGAGAGAGAGAGAGTGGGTCACCAGATTGCTAGCAGCCACAGATGGACCTAAGATTGGTATCATGTAATTCCAGAGGTTGAGTTTGAAGCCAACTAGATGAGACAGTAGAGTAATCCACCTCAGGGAGAGAGAAGCATACTTCGCATGTGGAAAGGAGGGTAAACAGAATATTTGGTGACCAGATGGCAAGACTGTTGTCCAGGTTCACAAATATCTCAGTTTTTCTCCTTCCAGGCACATGGTAAATTTTTACTCCCTTTACCACCTTTAAAGTTAGTCATGGCCATGTGACTTGCTTTGGCCAATGAAAAGTGTGTAGGAATTATATGTGTCACTTCCATGGGGAACTGTGAGACTCAGTGCAAACACTGTTGGTGGGGATGTAAATTAGTACAGTCATCATGGAAAACAGGATGGAGGTTCCTCAAGAAATTAAAAATAGAACTACCATATGATCCAGCAATCCCACTTCTGGGTGTACATCCAAAGGAAATGAAATCAGTGTGTCAGAGAGATAGCTGCCCTTCCGTGTTCATTGCAGCATTATTTACAATTGCCGAGATAATATGGGAACGACCTAAGTGTCCATCCCATATGAATGGATAAAGAAATGTGGCATATAAACACAATGGAGTATTACTTAGCCTTAAAAAACAAGAGGGAGATTCTGTCATTTGTGACAACATGAATAAACTTGGAGGACATTATGTCAAGCAAAATAAGCCAGGCACAGAAAAACAAATACTGCATGATCTCACTCATATGTGGAATCTAAAAAAGCTGAACTCATAGAAGCAGAGAGTAGAATGGTGGTTACCAGGGATGTGGGGAAGGGGGAAGTGGAGAGGTGTTTGTCAAGGGATACAAGCTTTAGTTAGTCAGGAGGAATAAATTCAAGAGGTCTATTGTACTATTGGTAACTATGGATAATCACAATGTATTATATACTTGAAAATTACCAAGAGTAGCTTTGTGTTCTCACCACAAAAAAATAAGTTTATTAGGGAATGCACATATTAATTCGCTCTCTTCAGCCATTCCACAATGTGTACACATTTCAAAACATCATGTCAGACACCAGAAATAAATACAATTTTTATTTGTCAATTTCAACAAAATTAATAAATACGTAAATTCAAAAGTTGCTTAGGCAATTACTGTGCAATCCACCACGCGCTATTTCCTTCTGCCATGATGCTGGCTTATGTGCCTGTTAGTGACTGCTCCATTCTCTTAAGCCTCAGGATGAGGAAGACTTGGAGCAGAAGTCCAGCAAACCAGTGATGGCATGTAGCTCGAATGAGAAATAAAGGTTCTTTGGCACAAGTCAGGACCATTAATGGTTTGTTTGTTACTGTAGCACAGCCTAGCCCATGCTGCCTGCAAAACTTATCAATGGTGGGTTTCACCACAGACTGGAAAATCAGTGGACTTAATTTTGGTTGGGCTACGCTCAATATTGAAAAATCTTTTTTAAAATGTCAGTCTGTTTTTTCAAATAAGTGACCCAACCTTTGACATGGAAGGATTGCTTGCCTGGTTTGGAGAGTAGGATGGGAAAAGAGGGTTGGAAGTGTTACTCATTCATATACAAACTTTCACTTAGGCCCTCTTAATTTTCTTTGTATTATTATTATGCTTTAAGTTCTGGGATACATGTACAGATTGTGCAGATTTGTTACATAGGTATACATGTGCCATGGTGATATGCTCCACCCATCAACCCGTCATCTACATTAGGTATTTCTCCTAACGTTATCCCTTCCCTAGCCCCTCACCCCACAACAGGCCCTGGTGTGTGTTATTCCCCTCCCTGTGTCCATGCATTCTCATTGTTCAACTCCCACTTATGAGTGAGAACACACGATGTTTGGTTTTCTTTTTTTTTTTCTTTTTTTTTTTTGAAAAAGAGAAAAGAGAAAGAAGGAAGAAAAAAAGAATGAAATAAAGAGAAAAAGAAGAAAAAAAAGGGAGAGAGAGATGGGAATCTTGCTCTATTGCCCAGGCTAGAATGCAGTCTACAAATGGATATTAAAAGCTTTTTTTATACTAATAATTGTGTTATACAATGGAGACAGGAAGGAATAAGGGAGGAAAATAACAAACAAACAGCCAACCAATATTTCATTTAAACCTATGAAATGCTATGCAATTGCTAGGGATTGATTTACTCCCAACCATGTGGTCACTTTTAGGATAAGTGTGATGTGTTACTGAAAAAAAAATGTATATTTTGTGGATTTGGAGTAGAGAGTTCTGTAAATGTTTATTAAGTTTACTTGTTTGAGGTTTAAGTTCAAGTCCCGGGTATCCTTCTTAACCTTCTGTCTCATTAATTTGTCCAATATTGACAATGTAATGTTAAAGTCTCCCACTATTATTGTGTGGGAGTCCAAGTCTCTTTGTAAGTCACCAAGAAGTTGCCCTATGTATCTGGGTGCTCCTATATTGGGTGCGCATAGACTTAGGGTCATTAGCTCTTCCCGTTACATTGATCCCTCTACCATTATACAATGTCCTTCTTATCTCTTTTGGTTTCTATTACTTTAAAGTCTATTTTATCAGAGATGAGAATTGCAACTACTGCTTTTTTTTTTTTCTCTCCATTTGGTTGGCAAATCTTCCTCCATCCCTTTGTTTTGAGTCTCTGTATATCCTCGCATGTAAGATGGATCTGGATGCAGCTTACTGATGGGTCCTTTGAAGTGGCTGATACTGGTTGTTCCCCTCTATACATAGTGCTTCCTTCAGAAGCTCTTGTAAAGCAGGCCTGGTGGTAATGAAATCTCTGAGTACTTGCTTGTTTGCAAAAAATTTTATTTTTCCTTCACTTATGAAACTTAGTTTGGCTGGATATGAAATTCTGGGTTGAAAATTCTTTTCTTTAAGGATGTTGAATATTGGCCCCCACTCTCTTCTGGCTTGTAGGGTTTCTGCTGAGAGATCAGCTGTGAGTCTGATAGGCTTCCCCTTGTGGGTAACCTGACCTTCTCTCTGGCCGCCCGTAGTATTTTCTCCTTTGTTTCAACCCTGATGAATCTAATGATTATGTGCCTTGGGGTTGCTCTTTTGAGGAATATCTTTGTGGTGTTCTCTGTATTACCTGGAGTTGGGTATTGTCTTGCCTTGCTAGGTTAGGAAAGTTTTCCTGGATAATATCCTGAAAAATATTTTCCAGCTTGGATTCATTCTCTTCGTCACATTCAGGTACACCTATCAAACGTAGATTAGGTCTTTTCACATAGTCCCATATTTCTTGGAGACTTTGCTCATTCCTTTTACCCTTTTTTCTCTAATCTTGTCTTCTCGTTTTATTTCATTAAGTTGGTCTTCGACCTATGAAATCCTTTCTTCTGCTTGATCAATTCGACTGTTAAAACTTGTGCATACTTCGCGAAGTTCTCGTATTGTGTTTTTCAGCTCCATTAATTCACTTATATTCCTCTTTAAGTTGTCCATTCTCATGAACATTTCGTGAAACCTTTTTTCAAGGTTCTTAGTTTCCTTGCATTGGGCTAGAACATGTTCTTTTAGCTCACAGAAGTTTCTCATTATCCACCTTCTGAAGCCTGATTCTGTTGATTCCTCACATTCATTTTCTATCAGGCCTTGTTCAATTGGTGATGAGGCACTGCAACCCTCTGTAGGAGGAGAGGCATTCTGATTTCGGGTGTTTTCAGCCTTTCTGCGCTGGTTTCTTCCCATCTTCGTGGATTTATCCACCTGTCGTCTGTGTAATTGCTGACCTTCAGACTAGGTCTCTGAGTGGACGTCCAGCTTGCTGGTGCTAAAGTTTCCTCTATTTCTTAATTTTCCTTTGGCGGATGCCCCTCCCCCACAGAGCTGGACCTTCCCGGGTTCAGCTGCGCTTGCTGTGAAACTCTCAATCTTCAGCAGTTCCAACCGCTGTTTTTATTTTATTTTTTTGTGGAGGGGGGGGTACCAGCCTTCCCCCTGCGGCGACCCACTACGCCGGCTGAAAACAGCGGCGTTAAGATTCGTGGCGCTTTTCTGCCCGGGAGTCTCCCGGTCTGGTTCCCCCACTTCAGTCCGCTTTTTAATCAGCTGAATGGGAGACTCTGCTTTCCCGGAGCTCCAACGCCAACCAAAAGGGCACTCAGTCCCGTATACTCCGGACTGAGAACTGCCGCGTTGGGGCGCCTGCAAAACGGCCGCGCCCTCCAAAAGGGTCACGCTGGCGACCCCTGGGGCTCCTCCGCCAAGAATCTCTTGGTCCGTGGGCTATGAAAATTGGTCTGAAAATGTGGTGTCCACTCACTCTCTGCGCTTTCAGTGGGAGCTACAATCCTGAGCTGCTGCTAATCGGCCATCTTGGATCTCTCCCCCGAATCGGGATGTTTCTCATTTGATCGGTGTTTGGTTTTCTATTCCTGTGTTAGTTTGCTGAGAATGATGGTTTCCAGCTTCATCCATGTCCCTGCAAAGGACATGAAGTCTCCCTTTTTATGACTACATAGTGTTCCATGCTGTATATGTGCCACATTTTCTGTATCCAGTCTATCATTGATGGGCATTTGGGTTGGTTCCAAGTCTTTGCTATTGTGAACAGTGCTGCAATAAATATACATGTGCATGTGTCTTTATGGTAGAACAATTTTTAATTCTTTGGGTATATACCCAGTAATGGGATTGCTGGGTCAAATGGTATTTCTAGTTCTAGATCCTTGAGGAATTGCCATATTATCTTCCACAATGGTTGAACTAATTTATACTCCCACCAACAGTGTAAAAGTGTTCCTATTTCTCCACATCCTCTCCAGCATGTTTTTTCTTGACTTTTTAGTTATATCCATTCTAACTGGCATGAGATGGTATCTCAATGTGGTTTTGATTTGCATTTCTCTAGTGACCAGTGATGACGAGCTCTTTTTCATATGTTTATTGGCTGCATAAATGTCTTTTTTTTGAGAAGTGTCTTTTCTCTCCTCCTCTGTGCAAATCTCCCAGTTTCTGTGGGTAGGGGCAGAGTAGTCATACAGCTACACAGGCTTGGGGAGGCAATCCAAAGGCTTTCTTGCTTTCAAGCCTTCTCTTTCAGCCACAGAGGTACCTAGTATAGCCAAATACAAGGCCAGAGACGTTTCGGTTTGCTTTTTGCTTGCTTCATCACACACACACACACACACACACACACCCCTTTTCCGCTGCCCCGGCCACACACAGGTACAGACAGGCACAGACAGGCACACACATATGATTAGGTTTTAGCTTGTCTATTTTAATGCAGTTACCTGTCTTTCATCTGTTTCCCACCTCCTAATATTTATGGTCATTTCTCAAATGCTGTTGCCTCTTTTCTTAATTTTTTGTGTATTTATTGATATTCCTTTTTATTTTATTCTTTATTGTCGTTTTAGTGGGCCTTGGGGCTGAGATAAAACCATGTGTTCACACCATGGAGTTTAGACAAAAATCCTCTACTGGTTACTAATTCCACTTAAAATTCATAACATTCCTTGCTGCCATGAGGGAATTAGCCTTATTTATCAATCAATTCATAAGTATTTACTGAGAAATTCACATACCATATGGAAGATACTGTCATGGGAACATGAAAAAGTAGAAGCCATTTTTTTCTATTTAGTAGTCTCAGTCTCTCAGAGGCAGTCTCTCTCTCTGTCTCTCTGTCTCTCTCTCTTTCTCTCTCTGCCCCCACCCAAGTTCCTAAAGTGTAGCAATAATGTCTCATTCATTTTTGCAGCCACAAAACAAGCTGAATAATGATAATTTAATAATCGATAACTGTGGGATATCTATAACACAGATTCAACCTTCAAAGAACCTCGTTTATCTAAAGAGTGGATATTTTCGTAGACACAGATGAATAATACAAGGTAGTAGATATTAAGGGAATAAACACTGATGACATCAAGCTGACATTTTTTACAGTAAAAGTGTTTTAACAGTAAAAGTGTATTAATACAAAAGTTCAAGCCAGACATGGTGGCCCACATTTATAATCCCAACACTTTGGGAGGCTGAGACATGAGGATTGCTTGAACCCAGGAGTTAAGGACCAGCCTGGGCAAGATGAAAAGACCCCCATCTCTACCAAAAAAAAATTTAATTAGCCGACATGCACCTGTAGTCCCAGCTACTTGGGAGGCTGAGGTGGGAGGATCACTTGAGCCTCGGAGGTCGAGGCAGGAGTGAGCTACAGTCACACAACTGTACTCCAGCCTGGACAACAGAGTGTAACTCTATCTCCAAAAACAAAGCCAAACAAATCAGAGGCTCAGAGAAATTCAGCAAATTGTTTAGCACAACAAAGTATTATAATATTTATTTATGTGTTTATACCAAAACTTGATCTAAAGAGGGTTTAATCAGCTAGAAGCAGTTAGCTAGTGGCATAAACAGGGCGTCTGGCACTCAGGTGAATTTCACAGAACTCAAGATGGGCCTTGACCAAGGAGCTCTACAAAAGCTTTAGAGAGGAGGCAGGGTCTTCACAGAAGGCTAAGTGAGCAAAAGGAGGCATCACTACCCACAAAACAAGCTCTCAATATTAAGTATTTCCAAGAAAGATTGTGAGCACTCATAGGACTGTGGAAGTCATTCTGCCCACCAACCCCCTTCTCTTAGTCTATTTTGTGCCACTATAACAGAATATCACTGACTGGGTAATTTATAAAAAGTAGTTTTGTAAAAAACTGTTACTAAAAAACAGTTCTGGAGGCTGGGAAGCCCAAGATTAAAGCACTGACACCTGTGAGGGTCTTCTTGGTGCATCATAACACGATGGAAGGCATCATGCGGGAGAGAGAATGGGAGAGGGGGGTGGGGAACGAGCTCATATTTTTGTTAGGAACCCACTCCCCTGATAACAAACTCATTTCCTCAATAATGGCACTAATCCATTCATGAGAGCAGAGTCCTCACTACCTAATCATCCCTTAAAGTCCCTCAATACTGTTTCGTTGAGGATCAGTTTTCCAACACATAAACTTTAGTGAACACATTCAAACTATAGCATTCTGCGTCTGGCCCTAAAAATGTATGTGTTAGAAAGTTAATCCCCAGTGCAGCCATATTGAGAGATGGGACTTTTAAAACGTGATTAAGTCATGGGAGCTCTGCCCTCATAAATTAATGCTGTTATTCAAGAAGAGGCTTCCTTGTAAAAGAATGAGTTCCATCCCTTTCTTTCTCTCTCTTACCTGTGTGATACCTTCTGCCATGTTATAACATAGCAAAAAGCCTTTACCAGATACGAGCACCTAGATCTTAAACTTCCCAGCCTCCAGAATGGTGAGAAAATAAATTACATATTTTACAAATTACCCAGTCTGTGATATTCTGTTATAGTAGCACAAAATGCATCACAATAGGAAATTGGTACTGGGAGTAGGGTGTTGCAATAACAAATACCTGAAAATGTAGAAGCACCTTTGGAATTGGGTAATAAGTAGAAGCTAGGAAAGTTTTGAAGTGAATGCTAGAAAAACATGTATTGTCATAAACTGAGCATAAGGGTGAGTCTGGGGAGGGCTCAGAGGAAGAGAACAGCTGTAGGAAAAATCTAAATTTTCCTAAATATTACTTACATGGTTCTGATGAGAATGTTGGTAAAAATGCAGACAGTAAAAGTCATTCTGATGAGGTTTCAGATGAAAATGGAAAACAAGGTATTGGAAACTGAGGAAAGGTCATAATGGTCATAAATTAGCAAAGGATTTGGCTGAATTGTGTTCATGCCCCAGAGCTTTATGAAAGGCAGATATTTTTTACTCTGTTGACCAGGCTGGAGTACAGTGGTACTCACAGTTCAATGAAGCCTCAACTTCCTGGGCTCAGGTGATCCTCCCACCTCAGCCTCCCAGGTAGCTGGGACTACAGGTACATGCCACCATGCCCAGTTAATTTTTTGTATTTTTTGTAGAGATGGGGTTTTGCCATGTTGCTCAGGCTGGTCTTGAACTCCTGGGCTCAAGTGATCCTCCCACCTCAGCCTCTCAAAGTACTGGGATTACAGGCATGAACACCCAGTCTGGAAGTCAGAATTTAAGAGCAATCAATTAAGATATCTGGCAGAATAAATTCCTAAGCAAAATATTAAAGGAGCTTTGTGGCAACTTTTAACTATGTATAGCCATATTAAAGAGGAAATAAAAGATTGAAAGATAACTTTTTTTTTTTTTTTTTTTTTTTTTTTTGAGACGGAGTTTCACTCTTGTTACCCAGGCTGGATTTTGGCTCACTGCAACCTCCGCCTCCTGGGTTCAAGCAATTCTCCTGCCTCAGCCTCCCGAGTAGCTGGAACTACAGGCACGTGCCACCATGCCCAGCTAATTTTTGTATTTTTAGTAGAGACAGGGTTTCACCATGTTGACCAGGATGGTCTCTATCTCTTCACCTCGTGATCCACCCACCTCGGCCTCCCAAAGTGCTAGGATTATAGGCGTGAGCCACCCCACCGAGCCCATAACATTTAAATTAAAAGAGAAACAGGGAGGAAAGATTTGGGAAATTTACACCCTGGCATGTAAAGAGTGAAAGGCATCTTTAGAAGCACAAACAAAGGGTATGGCCAAGTGACCGTTTGCAAAAAGACATTGCTACAGACAGAAAAGAGCAAAAGTTATTATCAAGACACTGGGAGAGAGACCCCAAAGGCATTTCAGAGGTCTCTGGGGCTTCCCTTCCCATCTAGGAGCTTAAGGGCAAGATCTTCAGAGAGACGTCTGCAAGACATCAGCATTTCCTGCCTGGGGTTTCCTCAGGTGTCTGCTCCCCACATTCTGGCACAGTGCTTTTGGGCCTCCCCAGCCATGGCTTGAGTGGGCCCAGCCACTGTTCTGGCCGCTACTCTCAACAGTACAGTCTATAGACGCTGGAGTATCCATTTGGTGCTAACTCTGCAGACGAAGTATAGCTGAGATGACTCCTTAGAGCCCATCAGAGGATTTGCACAGAGGCTAGCTCCTTCTAAATGCCTGTCTGCAAACTTCTCTTGTGTTAAAATCTGGTCTGTGAACTCCCACCCAGATGGCTCCAGCCTCATGAGGACAGGAGGCAGCCTTTCAAACCTGCCTGAACTCCCAGATGGGAGTGGGAAGCTCAATCAGAAGCTGGTGAGAAGCTGAAGTGCCTTGAAATAACAGAGTCTTCAAATTGGGCTGAAAACCCCCACTCCAGTGGTCTGATTACCATGACTCTGATGGCTCATCCACTAGCTGTTAAGGTCCCAAGAGATTCAGGCTTCCACTCCTAGACCGGGTGGAAATTAGAAATCAAGAGCAGAAGTGTGAATCAAGCAGGAAAATCACAGTCAACCTACAGAAAATGAGGAGTCCAGAGCAGGAGCAGGCAGCAATACAATTGGTCTAGCCTCTCCATTTTGATTCAGAATTTTTGCACTTTAATTTTTAAAGTCCCTGACCAAATGAATAGCCAGATTTTTTGAGTCTTGAATACCCTGGTTCTCTTAAATCAATAGGTGAGATTGGATAGGTTCAGCCAGTGCAAGAAAGTATGGAAGATGTGAGATAAAGCCAGTGGGAAAGGGGTAGGGGATCCTTCAGAGACAGGAGGAGAGCCTGTGGCTGGAGACCCACACTGGCTGAAGACTTTGTCTATTCCAGAAAACAGTGTAAGACACTTTATAGACATTAGCCTCGTTATTCCCCATGAGAACACCTGTAGGTGGGATTCACAGAGGAGAAAATGGACTTCATTGTAACTAAGTTACCAAAGAAGATAACAATTGTAGCAAAACTAATATTTGAATCCAGGTGTCTCTGATTCAAAAGCTGTATTTCCTCCACACCACAGAAGAAAAGCACCGAGTGCTATAACTTCAAACCATATCCATGACAAGCCACTTCAGCTCACTGTCTCCCATGAAAAGGGTTCAAATTGGAGAAAGCCTTAAAATATAGTACTCCTGGGATGCTACTCCCTGTCAATTCCTTTCGCTATTTTATAGTTATAAATTTGAATGGGCAGAGAGTTGAGGGAGATCTTTCTCTCCCTCTCCCTCTCCCTGTCCCTTCCCACTCCTTTCTCCCCTCCCCATAGTGGTGAAGTCACTCCAGTTTTGCCAACTCATTTCCCCCACCCTCACCCCAGCCCTGACAGTCTTTCTTGCCTTCTGATCTTCAGCAATGTATTCATGTATTCATTTAAAAGTTCTGTCTGTGCTGAAGCCGGTGCTGCTTGTAATTGCTGGCGGCCAAAAGCTGTTCTGTTTTTCTGGCTGAGTGTACCAGGCAATCATCATCTGTAATTATTTCGAGTCTTGTTACAGATGGAACTTCGAGGTTTTCAGTCTTAAACAGAATTCATTATTCAAATGTCTCTAGCACTGACAGTAAGGGGTATGGGGCAAGCTACCCCGAGAGCCCAGGAAACTACAGAAGTTTCAGGAGACGAAGACTGGCCAGGCCATTGAACACTCCAGTGGCTAAATGTAGCTTTTAGGCCCAAATCTGGAAGCCTGGGCCTCAGCACTCATGCCATCATCTCATACTTGGGGCTCTAGTTCCTTCCTGTTACTTTTCAGTTTCTTCACCTCAGAATTTCGCAGAGACACAAATGTGACTTCACACATCTCCCTTCTCCCTGGAAGACTACACCAGGTGTATCCTTAGCTCCTCGAGGTATTAGGTCGGTGCAAAAGTAATTGCGGGTTTTGCCATTGAAAGTAACTGCAAAAACGGCAATTACTTTTGCACCAACCTAATAGAATCACAGAGTCTTCTCAGTCAGAACCCACCTCAGGTTAATAGTGAGTTTCCTGGAAACAGAACACTGTTGGAAATAGTAACCTCACAGCTCTGAGGAAGATAAGCAATTCTCAGTGACATCAGCTCCCCCGATCCCAGCTTCAGTCCAGCTTTAGAAACTTACAGTATCAGGTGCCCGCCTCCCAAGGAGCCTCATGAGGAGGCCAGTGAGTGCTGCCCCAACCATCCAACCGGCTCCTCCATCTCAGAGGGGCAGAGCCTTCAGAAGGGAGGAGCAGCCGGCAGGAAACCTCTGAACAATGTTCCACCTCTGAGGGCCCCCACCCCACCGCAGAAGCCCCATTGGCCAGAGTTGGAGAGACAGCAGCCGTGGGAACAGTGCTCTGCAGGAAAAGGTGGGGGCAGCAGCTCTTTATAGACTGGGCCCTTTGTCATGAAAGTAATATTGCTCCGAGGAGACCCATCAGCACATCCCTCCGCCCCCCTACAAAATGGCAGAGAACGGCATGCAGACGGTATCTGTCCATCTCCCCATCCCAGGAGAAAGAACAAAGTCCCCAACGTGGACCAGCAGGTAAGACGCCCTGTGCACCCAGAGAGAAATGCATCTCTGCTCCTAGAGATAACTGCATCCCAGACGCTTCCGCTTCCTCCGCTGCTCTGGGAATTTCAGAGTCATCGTCGGTGCAGCTCCTGCCACACCCCGGTTCAGTCTCAGCCTTGGCCCTGTAATTCCAAGTGCTGGATGCAGATTCTCTCCCTCTCTCTCTCTCTCGCTCTCTCTCCTTTTCTTTCCCTCCCTCTCCCTCTCTTTCTCTCTCCCTCTCTCTCTCTCTCTGTCGCTCTCTCTCCTTTTCTTTCCCTCTCTCTCCCTCTCTTTTCTCTCTCTCCTCTCTCACACACACAGACTTTCTCCACCCCCATTCTTCTCACCCAGCCCCGCTTACTCCATCTCTGTCTCCCTCTTTCCCCTCCTGCTTTTCTCACCCTCTCTGCCTCGCTTCCTCTCTCCCTCCCATTTCTCACTTATTCTCCATACTCCATGCACTCCTCACCCCTTGTCCACACACCCGTGTCCCACATTCTCCTATTGGCCCCTCCCCTCCCTATCCACGTCTGCTGGGACCTGGGAATGGGCCCTGGGCTGGAGGAGGCCTCGGGGGACAGAGCTAGAGCAGCGAGGAAGGCAGGATGGGGCGAAGAAGGCAGGAGGGCGAAGAAGGCAGGAGGACGAAGCAGCAGGGAGGGGGAAGCAGCAGCAGGGAAAGGCAAAAACAGATGGCGCAGCAGCTCTGGCTGTGCAGACACCGGCAGCCCCCAGGCCCCTCCCGCTGGGCGATGTCTGCACCAGCCCATCACACGTGGCTCCCTGGGTGGCTTCAATGGCAAGCCTCCAGTCAACCTGGAGGTGTCAATGGTGGGCCCACTGTGTGCACCGCGCTTGCTATGTGAGCGAGCAGACAAGAAAGTAATGAGGAGGCCAGACACCCTTCCAAGCGGCCGCACTGCAACTGGAATGGGTACCCTGCGATGCCATAGATGGCTGACCAGCAGATTTCACGCTCCATGTGGGCCAAACCTGGAGGACTGTGCTCCCTGTTCCAAGTAAAAGTGAAAGACCAGAACCAGTGATTTTCTGTGTCCCTGTCTTTCTTTATCAGATGATACTGTGTAGATGGCAAGTAGGGATTATTTAATAGTAGAAGCAACCTATGAAAATAGCTGTTGTCAGAAAGGAAAAAAATCTAGTATCTACCCCAGCGCCTATATTAAGGCACATTTGAATAAATTCTACTACCAGTCAAAAAAAAAAAAAAATAGAACTAGTATCTGTTAACCTTCTGTGTGCCAAGCACTATGCTTGGAATATAATACGTACGATCTGTTTAATCTTTGTGAGAATCCTGTTATAAAAACATATCAATTTTACTGCCGAAGAAACTAAATCTAAAAGGTGCTATGTAACTTGCTGCTAAGTAGTAGAGGAGAGTTTGACTGTTGGTCTTGCTGACATCAAAATCTAGGCACTAGATGAGCCATGTCTCAAGCTGTGTGCTCACTCACCCGGGCACCCAGCATCTGACCTATCTCCCAGCAAGGCTGCTGGACAGTGCAGCTAGATCCCTGCTCACAAAACTGTAGAATTACATTGGGATGATAAGGACACACCTGAAATAACTGAACACCTGTATGTGAAAATATGTGCTTAAATCCCATGTGAACAAGGTGCATCACAGAGATCAGAGGGTTCTGTGGCCTGGAATGACTGACTAGGTATCCTTAGTTCATGTAAGTTGCTCTAGCAAAATATGATAAACTGGGTAGTTTATAAACCACAGAGATTTATATCATAGTTCTGGAGGCTGGGAAGTCCAAAATCAAGTCGCCAGCCGATTTAGCATCTGATGAGGGCTCGATTCCCTGTTTACAGACAGCACCTTCTTGACACATCCTCACATGGTAGAAGCTGTGCCGTGTGCTCACTCACCACTGCACCTAACGTATCCTCCCCCACAAGGCTACTGGACAGCACAGCTAGATCCCTGCTCACAAAAGCTGTAGAATTACTTTGGGATGATAAGAATACACCTGAAATAACTGAACAGCTATTTGTGAAACTATACGATTAAATCCCAAAGTGAGCAAGTTGTATCGTAGAGATCAGCTATGCAGCTCTCTGGGATTCCTTTTGTTAGTACTAAATCCATTCATGAGGGCTCTGTCCCCCATCACCTCCCAAAGGCCCCACCTCCTAACACTATTGATTAGATTTCAACATAGAAATTTCAGGTGATTAGATTGCAACACAGGAATTTTAGGAGGACACACATATGCAGACAACAGCACCAGGCTTCTTGAAGAGAGGACATTTGCTGAACCCTAAGTCCAGAGAGGTGGAATCCACAGCAACAAAGTCCAGGGCAGGGAAGGCAGCAGCGCAAGTCCAGGCTGGCTGGGAACAGCACTGTGTGCTCCGGGGGAGAGGGGAGCCCCATCTAGCTAGAGAAGATGGGCAACCTACCCAGCAAGGCAGAGACACCATGCCGCAGACATCAGGGAAGAGCCTCCTGCAATGCCACACCAGCGACAGACTGAACTCACCTGGTGAGCAACAAGGGACCACTTTCAGGTAGAGGAGCCCATAAGACGGTAAACTTCTCTTCAAGAAGACTAAACAGGCAGTGGTAGGAGAGTGGCAGAATAGAACATAGTAAGAGGACAGTTGCCGTAATCCAGGTATGAAGTGGTGAAAGCTGGAGCTAAGGTGGTGAAGGCAGAAACAATAAGAAGGTAACGGATATAAAACACGTTTAAAAACCAATAGGACTTGAGGACTTCAAGAGATAAGGCAATGAGAGAAGAAGGCTGGGGAAATAGGATCTGGGCAGTAGGATAAATACAGGGAGTTGTTGAGGGTCAGAGAGGGTAAAGCTGGCGAGCGGGAGGCAAGCTGTGAACCCGGACACTGAATTGCCAAGCGTTTGTTGAATACTTCGTTTGACACAAAGGACAGTACTCGGCATCTAGTTGGGAAGATAAAATATATACATATGAAAACAACTGGAACACAAACTACACATGGAACAGATGAACAAATGGAAAATGCTGTGGTGTAAACGCTATACATAAATACCAGAACTGCATTTGTAAAGGGAAGAAAGTGAGGTTCGGCAACTTTTCCTGCATTTAAGAATAAAAGAATAAGTCGGAAAAAAATTGAGCACTGTTCTTTTCTTCTCCCCCTTCTTTCTCTTAATCCCTCCCTCTTCTCCTTTCCCTCCATCCCCCTCCCTGCTACGCCTGTCCTCTCCCCCTGCCTCTGCCTCATGAATTTTCATGCTCACACTACCAGGAAATCAGACAGCAGTCTTCAGTGACCTTTGATGAACTCTACATCTTTCTTTTCTTACCACACCCAACTTTCACAGAATTTGTTTTTATTTCGTGGGTGGCAGTTCTGAGCTGGGGTTCGCAGGCAGATGTTTCTCCCTTCTGAGGCTTGAGAGGCTTGAGGGGTGTAGGCTGGACAGGGAAAAGGGTAGACATGGATGATAGTGAATGTCACTAAAGAAGTTTGGGTCTGTGAGTTTTACCATTATCTTTCCTTGAGAATCTTGAGAAGTCAAAGCAGCACATTCCAAGCTGGGCAGTGGGAGGCTCTCACGCCTGGCCTCAGGGAGGGGAGCTGGCCCCAGAGAGGTGGCCAAGGAAAGGCCAAGACCAGCCCAAGTTCAGGCGAGCAGTCACAGGGAAGAATTCAAGACCAGGAGCAGGACGGCTTTTTATTTTCCGTTTTCTCTCTTTCTTTCTTTCTTTTGTTTTCTTTTTTTGTTTTGCATTTTTTTTTTACACAATTAGAAGTATCCTTTTTTTTTCTACTTTTCATTTTATTCATTTTATACTTTGGCTTTTCTGTAGGGTTTTTTGGTAGTTTCATTATTGGTGGTGGGGGGGGTTGTTTTGCGGGGTTTTCTTTGGGGGGTGGATATGTTGCCCAAGCTGGTCTCAAACTTCTGGGCTCAAGAAATCCTCCTGCCTCTGCCTCCTAAAGTGCTGGGATTACAGGCGTGAGCCACTGCGTTGAGCCTAAGGGAGGCTTGAAATCTGGATTATACAATGATCAGGAAATCAGAGCTGGCAATACTGGGGAGCCCGGAGAAGTAACAGCACAGGCATCAGGGAGCTTTATCCAGTAAGAGCAAGGCCCTACAGCCAGACCGGAAACCAGAACAGAATTCCAGCTCAGCTCCAGGGAGGAGCGTGGCAGAAAGGTGTAGAGCCACGCTCCTAGAAGAGCCGAGGGAATGGTAAGTCATTTCCGAAGTGCATTCAGCACTTCCCTCTGGACAATACCAGACTCTTTACCATGGCAACTAACCTTAAATGACAGCATTCTCAATAGTGCGGTGAAGTAGCAGCAATATCCTCACATTGCAAAGGAGGAAACACACTCAGAACGACTGATGTCTTGCCCAGGTGCAAAGTTGAGACTCCCATCTGGGAAAGAGAGAAAGGCCTGAGAGAAACTATAAGAGCTAGAGTAAAACCTTGCTCCCAGAAGTGTAGGTAACACACAAAGTCCAGACAAACACCCAGATGGCTCCATGTCAAACCACAAGCATCTCATCAGCAGCCCTGAGCATCTCTCCAGCCTAGATCAGGATTGGATTTGGCTCCTGGAGTCAGCTGGACCTGCACATGGGAACCAAACTCACCTCGCTGGGAATGAAGGGAAGAACCTGGTGGCTGGGAGCTCAGCTGGGCTTGACTTCACTTGCCTAAGATTTTGGAGCTACTTCAAAGCCACTGGGCTCCCAGTGAAACACAAAAAGTAAAACAACTTTTGAAAGTCCCTTCCAGCAATATGGTCTTAGACTCAGAGGGTCCATAGCTTGACCTAGAATATAAGATAAGAGCTCTCTGAACCTAGGGGTGGCTCTAGCTAGCTCTGGAAGGGTGAAGAGAGGCGGAAATTTCTTTATTCAGAGTCACTTCTGGAGAAAAACTCACAGGCCAGCCACAGCTGAAGGATCCTGGAGGCAATTATACAACTATGGCAGCTCCAGGCCAGTGTGTAGTACAAGAGATGAGGCAGGATCTCTCAGGGAGAATATAGGTATTTTATAGCCTTATTACTTTCTGTCTGTAGGTATCACTGAATTCTCTGGGTATTTTTTGAGCCATGAAATGTGTAAGATGATTCTGCCAACTTGTTAGCAAAAGATTCCCATTAAAAGTATTTATTAAACTCCCTACTAAGTGGCCTGCACTCTGCTAGTGAGTGAGCAACTAGGCAAGTGAGTGACTGACAAAATGCTCCAGAACCAGAGAAGTTGTGACGTTCTCTGTGCACAGGACCCTGACACCAGACCTGTATCCTTAGCATTTCTGCAGTTCTGAGGTAAGTAAACCCACCTGCAGCTTCTTTCTCATGTAGTTCAAGCAAACCAATCGGTTCTTCCAGAATTATTTGCCACTTAGTAACATTGACTTTGTCTTATATATGTTTATTTTTTTAATTGTTAAAGCCCTGAAGAAATGCAATTAAAATATTATAATTATTTGTGCTGGCTTATTTGCTTCCATCAGCCTCTATTAAAAATATATATATGCAAATCTGAAGAAGTTTCAGCATTCTAGTGAGCCTGCTGCCTCCAACTAGGTCCAACGTATTTGCTTTATGGAAATGTGTCGGTTGGCTTCCTTTAAAAATTATTGTTATTTGATTTTAAAGGTTTTTTTCCCACTTCTCTCTCAAATTGGCAAAATAATTAATTAGTTGCAGCGTTTTTGTCTTTGTGTGTTTTCCTTTCCTTCCTTTCTAGAACAGATTGAGAAATCAATCAGGAAGAGTGTGACAGAATCCGAAATGCAAAAAGTGCCATTCTCCTATGAGTCACTGTCGGATATTTTGAGATTCCTAGGGCTGGCTAAAGGGGCTAGGCCCAGATTTTCATACTATCTTGAGTGAATTTTCAATCATTTTTCCAAAATCATCAAAGCACTTCTTTGCTCTAGAAATATCCCTGGAAAAGAGAGAGTCTGTGCTGCAAACAGGAAACTAGGGGTCAGAGGGCACAGCCTGCACTCCGGGTCTGGCCAGGGGCTGCATCCCTATACAGGAGCTTGGAGAACTAGTATGCATGCCGCTCAGTGGCAACAAATGCTGCCCTGGCTCAGCAATAAACAACAGAGTGGGTCTACGTTTCCGCCTGAAGCTTTCTCTCTACATCACAGGAATGTCCTCTTCCCTGATATTGGATAGCCTTCTTTAGTTAGAAACAACCAACCAAACAACGAAACAAGCTTAAGAGGAAGAAATGTATTTATAGAACGAACACTGGCAAGCCTCACTAAACTACTGAAAGCCATCAACATCAAAGCCTCAGGAAGACCAGGATGAATCATGGTGTTTCTCGGATGTGGCCCCAGGCAGCTCAACTCTGACCTTCTTTGTTGCCTCACTGTCCCTTCAGTCTAAGACAGATTCTCTGTCTTAGGCTGGCCTGACTTGGGTTACGTACTGGTTTATCCCTATACTCAGCAAGACAGCGTTCTCTGATGGCAGCCTCACCTAAATGGAATGGGGAAGGGTCAGCTCTCAAAGGAAGCGTTGGTGCATGCTGTTACCACAAGGAAGGGGAATAGGAAACAGGCCAGTCATCCACTGTGCTTGTGTTCCAGCAGACGCGGATGCCCGGGCATCTTGCCTTAAGATCACAGCACTAGGGAGAGGCCTGGGTTCCTGCCTGTCCCCTGAGACATTCCTCATCAGGTGCCTTCCTCCACACCTGCTAGTACAGCCCTGTGCATTGGATTCAACAAGCCTCATTCCCAAGGAGACAATAATCTCATGGAATTCCCTCATCACTGAATGGCCTATCGGACAGAGTGGAGAATGAGGCAGAGAGAAAGGAAAAGAAGCCAGCTCCCCATCCATTCAGATTCTCCATGTCTCACTTTCCCAAACGCCTCTTCATTTCTGTCAGCTGCTGGCCCCACCAGGTCTTCATGATTTCCTAATTGTCCACATAGCTTTGCTTTCTTGCTGGGAACTGATTTGCCAAGTGTGCTGGGAGTCCCAGGCAGTGGAGAGTCAGCGTTAATTCATCCTCTCATTTATTAGTAGGTCAGTTTTTCTCCCTTGAATCTCCTTTTTCCTTAATATAATTTCAACTGCAAAAAGACTGCCTGAGACTCCACAGGCAGCTTTTCTAGCACTGTGGGGTGAAGCCTTCTTCTATTGTGATCTTGATCTTTTCCTCCCGGCTTTCACTGAGGAAGTACATTCTGTGACTTGGTTGTCCTGCATGCTTCCAAAAAGACGTGTTCTTTTGCCTGGAGATCTTGCCGTAAGTCATCTTTTATGAGGCAAAGCTGAAGGGATCTTCTCCCTGAATTCTTTCTTCTTCAAAAGGAATAGTAATCTTATGCACTTGCAAAGACGAAAAAGTCTGTTGGAAGACCTCAGCTTTGCCCCCACATAAACCTTCACTCTTCCTAAAGTTTCTCAGTAGTTTTCCACAATTTCCAATTCTTGTTTTAGAGAGTGGAGCTACAGAGTATCACCTGGAGACAACTGGATTTCTATGGTTCCCACCAGGGTACAGGCCTCTTTCCTGATCTGCCCAACAATTTTTATTCAGTTCTCGCATAAAGGTACACAAAATGTGGTTATTAAAATTGTAAATGACCTACAGGTGAGAGACACGGGAGAAACACCAGATGTTAGAACTTGTTAACTGACTGGCTCAAATTTCCAACAAAACCTAATCATATAAAATGTGAAGATAAAAAGGTGAAGTACTTCACATGAGTCCAAAAAAAAAAAATAGTAAAAAAGAAGCCCACTGTATGAGATAAGAGACAGGTGTCTTTGAAGCAGCTCATGGGAGGAAGACTGAGACATTAGTACATGATAAAAACGGCTGTGAGTAAAAACGGGCTTGCTCAGGTATCCGTTGCTGTGTAACAAGCCACCCCCAATTCCAGCAGCAGTTTTTGCAGAAATTAACAGATTGTAACATTTGTTTGTTTGTTTTTGAGACAGAGTCTCACTCTGTCACCCAGGCTAGAGTGTAGCAGTGCAATCTCAATCTCAGCTCACTGCAACCTCCACCTCCTGGGTTCAAGTGATTCTCCTGCCTCAGCCTCCCGAGTAGCTGAGACTACAGGCATGTACCACCACTCCCAGCTAATTTTTTTGTATTTTTAGCAGAGATGGGGTTTCACCATTTTTGGACAGGCTGGTCTTGAATGCCTGACCTCAAGTGATCCGCCTGCCTTGACCTCCCAAGTGCTGGGATTACAGGCATGAGCCACCATTCCTGGCCCAGATTGTAAAATTTATATTTATATGGAAATACAAAATCCAAAACAAGATGCCTCTTTAAATGACAAATTTGGAGTACTCATGCTTCTGGGTTTCAAAACTTATGATAAAGCCACAGTTATGAAGGCAGCATGGTGCTGGCATGGGGAAAGTAACATAGATCAATGGGACCAAATTGAGAGTCCAGAAATAAATCCTTGTTTTTGTGGTCAACTGATTTTGACAAAGGTGCCAAGGCAATTCACTGGGGAAAGAATAGTCTGTTTAATAAATGGGGCTGGGACAATTGGATATGCACAAAAATGAACTTACACCCTTGCCTCACACCATATACAAAACATAACTCTGTAGATTGCTCCACATCACATGCATGGGAATGTCTTTTTCATTCTGCCCCAATGGAGTAGAGTTAAAACCAACAAATGGAAACCACAGGAAAAAAGATTGAGACACAAGGCAAGGAGGAACTTTCTAATCAAATAAGGAGGTGTTGAAATCTTCATACATCAGAAAATTTGAGGATGCCCTTTGGCAGTGATGTAACCAAAAGTAATAAAGCGTCCCATTCAGAATTCACTAAGCGTGTTGCTGCGATCTCTTATATACTTGCTGCTTTTGGCCCATTTGATCTATCAATTGTGAACAATGGTATGTAGACATCTCCCACTATGAAAGTGGATTTATCAATTTCTTGCTGCGGCTCTATCAATTTTTACATCATTGATTTTGAAGAATTTGTACTAAGTGGGTATACATCCTTTTAATAAAGTGAACACTTTTTTACTAGGTAATGATCCTCTTCATCCTTAGAAATGCCTTAACATCTTAAATCTTCTCATTTTCAACCTTTGTATATTACCTTATATATAGGCAACTTCCATTTAGTTTCAATAATTTGTTCCTGACAATCAGGCATCCTACATTAAAACAAAAACCAGAAGCCCAATTTGCATTATTTTATTTTCTTGATAATCTACTACACATAAACCAGAAATAACTAATCTATTTCCTAAAATGTAAATATACACAGTAAAATGCCTAAGTGCCAGTAACAAACTTGTTAGGTTATAAAATATTTAAAACGTCCGTTCTCAATCATCTAAACTCAGCGTGGTTATTAACAAAACGTTTCCTCATTCGCAGTAATAGTCCCCCTCCATCTGATCATTTTTCTTATTCATTTTGCTTCCTTCTCCACAATTTTCTTCAACATTTTCTCAGCTTTCCTGGGGACTTATCTTGCAACACTAAGCTAAATATGAAAGACACTGGAGAAACACATTCCATTTAAGTGTACAATGCAGAGAATTACTCAGCTAAGTCTAACTCTGAGATGCCTTTCAGCAACATCCAAAATGAATGTTCTTGCTACCACTTGTCAAGATTTTCAAAATCTCTACACATGATTCCACCAATTGTATTAAGAAAAGAACTTGTTATTTTTATTGAAATTATTTTACCAAGAGTTGAGTTGAATTTGATGGGTATAAATATAAAATTTCCCCATAAAACATTGAATGAAAAATGTTATACTAGGAGGTATATATGTTCTATAAAGTTTGGCTAATAAGAGAACTTTCCACCAGAAATATTCGAACTGGTGAAAAAGATGTGTGACTATACCTGTATGTGGATGTTTCCTAGTCCAATCTATCAATATTTGTTTTATAAATGATGAGTTTAGTCTATTCACATTTATTGTTATATTTATATATTTGAACCTATTTCCACCATATAATTTACTTTTTTGGTTTATTCCACATTTTTCTTAATTGATTCATCTATTCTTTTCTAAAAATATTATTTTCCTCCAACCAAATAGATTTTACCTTCTTTGATATCTTCTCAACACCCATCATATTTCTGTTAGTCTACATACTTAATTTTAAGTAAACTTCTCCATGAATAAACTTCTCCATTTTTAAAGACAACACACTTAGGTATTTTAGTACCTTTGCTTCTTTTACACTGATAAAATATTCTGGATTATTCTCTTTAGTATTTAAATATTTTATCCAAAACTATTTTCAATAAGTGTCTCTCTGTGGCAAACATCTGAGAATATTTTTATTATGTTCTCATATTTTAGTAGCAATTTGACTGAATAAAACTAGAATAAAAACTCAAACACTTTTTTAAAAAAATACTATTTCACACTTCGATTTTCCTCTCAAAGAGGTAGTGATCAAAAAAGAATGACTGCCCCACTCCACAACAACAAATAAAGAGAAGCAATCAGGTTCGTGATTTGAACCAACTGGAATGCTGAGCTCACAGAGAAACCAACAGGTCCAGAATCTAAGGAGAGACATACCTACAGGACAGATGTGAGGTATAAACTAGTTTATCTTAACAAGAGGCATTTGGACGGTAGTAAGGAGAATTCAGCTAGAGAAACTGGCAAGTTGGTGGAGGATAAGAGGGCACTGGTGATAGATGATTAAGCCTGTAGGTGGCGCAAGAACTGGGGAGTCTACACTCAAGTCTCTTTACTTACAAACCCTACTGGGCACACACAGAAAAGACTGAGAGACTCCTGAGAGCCTCCCTTATTCTCTCTCCCCTTTCTGGAACAAAAGCCTTAACTCGTGGGGGCAACAAATATTGTCACTGTCAGAGCACTGGTGAAGACCCATTGCAACTGGAGAAAGGTAACAGGAAAAAAAACATTCCTCCACCCCTAGGTAACTACACTGGGGAAGAGAGCCAGCATGAAAAGGCCAGTCCCTGAGACTCAGGGACATAGTGCCTGCCAAAGATGAAGGCTCAATCAGAACAAAAGAGTGTCTCCCTCATTACCATGGCGAGGCTAAGAAGCATGGAATAAAACTTGCAGGATACACACCTTCTCTTCAGTGCAAGACACAGTGAAGACCTTAGGCTGGAGGGTGAAGCATGCATCAAAACTACTCTCATGGAAAACCAGCCTCTACCCTAAACACAAGACATTGCTAGGGAAATTTGAAGTCTGTAACTCACTAAGCATGGCTTTAACAAAAATCTCAACTCCAACCCAACTCCTAGGTGCATTAACCCAAACAACCATTCTGAAGGCTTAGCAGAAAGAAAAATATATCTCTTTTTCAGGCATGAAAAATATTTACCTCAGTGTCTAATGTTTTTCACAAGATGTCTGTCAACAAAACTTACGACACATGCAAAGAGGCCAGAAAAAACAACACACTGCCCTCCCCTGAAGAAAAAGTAGCCATCAGAACCAGACTCTGATATGACACATGTGTAGGGACTATGCAACAGTGAATTTTAAATAAGTATAGGGACTTTAAAGAAAAAGGCAACCCAGATGCAAGACTTGGTGGATAATATCAGCAGAGAAATAAAGCTATTAAAAAAAAAACAAAAAGAAAATTCCGGAAGTAAAAAATGTAACGGACATGACAAATGCATTTAGCTGGCTTATCAATAATGTCAACAAGCTAAAGAAGCAAGGAAGTTGAGGATCTCAAAAAATTCCTCAAACTGTAGCACACAGACAAAATACAAAGAGAAAAACAGAACAGAAAGTCCAAGAGTTGTGAAACAAATCAAATGGCCTAATAAACAGGCAATTGGAATGCCAGAAGGAAAAGAAAGCAATAAGGGGCAATTGAAATATTTGAAGAAATAACCATCAAGAATTTTGCAAGAATAATGACAAACACCAAACCACTGATCTAACAAACTCAGAGAATACCAAACAGAATAAATACCAAGACAAACAGGAAAACAAATAAAAAACACACCTATTTATAGAGTAGTCAAATGCTGAAAGCAAAAGACAAAGAAAAAATATTAAAGGCAGCCAGAGAAAAAAAGACTTGTTATATAGAAGAAAAAAGATAAAAATTCTATCACATTTTCCTTAAGATATCTTGAAAGCTAGAAAACAATGGAGTAACATTTTCAAAGTGCTAAAAGAAATAAAAATTGTCAGCCAAATGAAAATGTCTTTCAAAAATAAATAAGAAATATTTTGCCTGACAAAGAAAAACAGGAAATTCACTATCAGCAGATCTACATTGCAGGAGATATTAAAGTTTTTCAATCAAAAGAATTTAACACAGAACAGAAACTTTGATCTACACAAAGAAATAAAAGGTCAAGAAATGGAGTATGTAAAAGTAAAATACTATTAAGAGAACTTAAATTTTTCTTATTTTTATTTACTCTAAAAGATAACCAATAGTCTAAAGCAAAAATAGTACCAATGTATTGGATGTTTATACCATGTGCTATATAGCATAAAAAAATGGAAAAGAGAAATTGAGAATACATGATTGTAAGATTCTTATTCTGCACATGAAGTAGAATAATTTTATTTAAGGGTGTACTCTGGTTATACCCCATGAGTATGCAGAAAAAAATGGTGAAAAAATGAAGAAAAGATGGAACAAATAGAAAAATGCTAGCAAGGTAGTAAAATGAAATCCAAATATATTAATAATCATGTTGTATGTGAATAGCACAATGATACAGCTTATCAGTTAAAAGGCAGATATTACCAGCTTGGATTAAAGAAAAGGGTGAGGGTGGGGCAACACTCAACAATATGCTACCTGCAAGAACCCACAGCAAATATAAAGACAAAGATAGGTTAAAAAGTAAAAGTTTGAGACTTCTGCTTCAGGGAAGATGAAGTAAATGTACTTTCCCTGTCCCTCCAACTAAGTACAGTCATCCTTGACTCGATGATCCCCAGAGATCTCAAAGTTCTTGTACACTCAAGTCTCTTATACGAAATGGTGTAATTTTGCATATGATATACTCACATACTTTAAGTCATCTCTAGATTACTTATAATACCTAGCACAATGTAAATGCTGTGTAAATAGTTGTTATACTGTATTTTTATTTTTATTAATTTATATTGTATTGTTGCTTTTTTTCCAATTATTTTTATCTGTGATTGAATCTATGGATGTGGAACCTGTGGATACAGGGAGCTGACCATTTAATTAAAAATCCTGGAATTATATACAAAGCAAACAGAAGAAAACTGAACGGTAAAGAGAAGAAGGAAGACCTGTAGGTACCTTCAGACCTAAAGAATAACACAATGGTGAGTTCCCAGTGTATTCCTTTTGTCTCATACAGACATACTTCATTTTATTGTGTACACTTTCTGAAACTTTGCAGATTTTTTTTTTTAACTGAAGGTTTGTGGCAGCCATGCATTAGACAAGTCTATCAGGACCATTTTTCCAACAGCATGTGCTCATTTCATGTTTCTGTATCACATTTTGGTAATTCTCACAATGACTCAAACTTTTTCATTATTATTATTTATTTTTTATTATTATTTTAATAATAATTCAAAGCAAGGCTCTAACTCTTCAATTTTTTGCAGGCCAAGACAGGCGAGGAAGCTGCAGAAGAAAAGTTAGAAGGTATCATAGGTTGGCACATGAAGTTTAAGGGAAGGTGCTGTCTCTGTCTCCATAGCATAACAGTGCAAGGAGAAGCAAAAAGTGCTGATGTAGAAGCTACAGCAACTTATCCAGAAGACCTAGCTAAGATAAGTTATGAAGGTGGCTACACTAAACAACAGATTTTCAGTGGAGGCAAAACAAGTTTATATTAGAAAAAGATGCCAACTAGGACTTTTATAGCTAGAGAGGAAAAGTCCATGTCTGGCTTCAAAGCTTCAAAGGACAAACTGACTCTCTTGTTAGGGGCTAATGTGGCTGGTGACTTCAACTTGAAGTCAATGCTTATTGACCATTCTGAAAATCCTAAATCTACTCTGCCTGTGCTCTACAAATGGAACAACGAAGTGTGGATGATAACATTTTTGTTTAAAACATGGTTTATTGAATAATTTAAGCCCACTGTTGAGACCTACTGCTCAGGAAGAAAAAAAAAATTCTTTTGAGCTATTTCTGCTCACTCACAATGCACAATGCATTGGACCAAGAGCTCCGATGGAGATGTACAAGGAGATTAATACTGCTTTCATGTCTACTAACACAACATCCACTTGATGGTCCATGGATCAAAGAGTAATTTTGACTAACAAGTCTTATTAAGAAATATATTTTGTTGGGCATAGTGGCACATGCCTGTAATCCCAGCTACTAGGGAGGCTTAGGCAGGAGAATCTCTTGAACCCAGGAGGCAGAGGTTGCAGTGAACCAAGATTGTTCCACTGCACTCCAGCCTGGTGACAGAGCAAGACTCCATCTCAAAAATATATATATATGTGTGTGTGTGTGTGTGTGTGTGTGTGTGTGTGTATTTTGTAAGGCCATAGCTTCCAGAGATAGTGATTCCTCTGATGCTTCTGGAGAAAATAAATTAAAACCTGAAAAGAATTTACCATTTTAGATGTCATTAAGAACATTTGTGATTCATGGAAATAGGTCAAAATATCAACTTTAACAGGAGTCTGGAAGAAGTTGATTTCAACCCTCATGGATGACTTCCTCCAAGCCTTCAGGAAGTCATTGAAGATGTGGTAGAATGGCAAGAGAATTAGAAGTATAGGTAAAGATGTGACTGAACTGCTACCGTCTCATGATAAAACTTGAACAGATGAGAAGTTGCTTTCTATGAATGAGTAAACAAAGTGGTTTCTTGAGATAGAATCTGCTCCTGGTAAAAATACTATTAGCATTGTTGAAATGACAACAAAAGATTTAGAATATTGCATACATTTAGTTGATACAGTGGCAGGGTTTGAGAGGATTGACGTTGACTTTGAAAGAAGTTCTACAGGGATAAAATGCTATCAAGCAGCATTGCATACTACAGAAAAATCTTTCATAAAAAGAATAATGAATTGATGAGGCAAACTTCATTGTTGTCTTATTTTTTCAAATTGCCACGACCACCCCAAACTTCAGCAACCACCACCTAGATCAGTCAGCAGCCACCAACAACAAGGCAAGGTTCTCCTCCAGCAAAAACATTATGACTTGCTGAAGGCTCAGATGATTGGTTGCATTTTCTAGAAACAGCATGTTTTTTAGTTAAGGTTTCTACTTTGTTTTTTTGTTTTTTTTTCAGACACAATGCTATTGCACACTTAATAGACTATAATATAGCATAAACATAATTTTTATATGTCCTGGGAAGCCAAAAAGTTGTATAACTTGCTTTATTGAAATATTTGTTTTACCCAATAGTGTAGAATTGAACCCGCAATATCTTACAGGTATGCCTGTATAGTTCAGACTTAAGGTTGAAGAAGCTGGCAACCCAGAGACACCAAAGATAGAATAAGCCCCAACAAAAGCCCTCTCTTCATGAACAAAGGACCAGGAAGGAGGTAGAAAGACAGAAAATGTTGAACAACGACCACTCTGTTACAAACAAACATCGCTAGGAAGGCTATAGCTGCATTCACACACATGCTAACAAAAGTCAACTGAAGAGCCTAGAATTCTACCCTCACCAGTCTGTACAAGGGACTTCAACTTCCCTGCTGAAGTGGTATCAGGAAAGGCCAAGTAGGGAGTCAGAACTTTATCACCATCAGCCAGTAGGAAAACCTACCTCACCAACGCACCTCCAGTGGAGACCATAGAGAGAGGCTGGACTTCCACTCTAACCCATCAGTAGCAAGGCATTCCTCCACCTTCCTGCTGGGGTGGTGTCCGAGGAAGCCTAGTGGAACATCAGGACTTTCACTATCACTCAGCATTAACAAGACCATCACCACTGCCCTGTCAGTGGAAACCACACTGGGGGCCAGAACTCCCAACCTCACCCAGCAGTAAAGAATAGCTCCTGCCCTGGGTGCCAATAGAGGCTGAGTGGGGGAACCTGGACTTCTGCTTTCCCCTGTCAGTAATAAGGTAGAAACATTCCCTTTCCCTTTTGAAGCAGTGTCAGCAAAAGCCAGCTAAAAGAGATTTAAATATGATCCACAATCTCACAGTACCATAAAAATAACTAGTCGTACCATGAACTGGGGAAATCTCAACTGAGTTCGGGGAAAAAAAAAAAAAGATAATCAATAGATGCCAACATTGAGATGACAGAGATGTTATAATTATCTGACACAAATTTTAGAGCAGAAATAGTAGAAAATATTTTGACATGCAATTAAAAACACACTTAAAATGAATTGGTCTCATAGAGATGTTGACTAGAATGGTGGTTACCAAAGTCTAGGAAAGGTAGTAAGGAGACGGGGATAAAGAGGAGTTGATCAGTGGATACAAAAATATAGTTAGAAGTAATAAGATCTGGTGTTCAGTATCACAATAGGGTAACTATAGTTAACAATAGCTTACTGTATATTTCAAAATAGCTAGAAGAGTAGACTTGGAATGTTCTCAACACAAAGAAAAAAATAAATGTTTGAGGTAGTGAAAATCCCAATTATCTAGATTTCATCATTACACATAGTATGCTTGTATCAAAATATCACATGTAGTCCATAAACTGTTCTGTAGCCATATAAATTAAAAATAAAAAATTAAATTTAATAAATACATAATGAATTTAAAGTTTGAAAAAAAGAAATTAGGGCTAAAAGTACTCAAAAAAATAATGGCTGAAAATTTCCCAAACCTGGCAAGAGACATAAACTTACAGATTCAAAAAACTGAGCAAACCAAATGGTATAAATACAAAGTATTTTAAATTAGAATACATCATAATTAAGATTTTTTTTAAAAAGACAAAGAAAATTTTTGAACAAATGGCACCATAACTATGTGAATGACCACAACTTAAATGATAGTGGATTTATTGTCAGACGCCATGAAAGACAAAAGGAAATGGCACAATATTCTAAGTGTTAAATGAGAAGAACTGTGACCCCAGAGTTCTATACCCAGTAAAAACATTTTTCAGGAATGAAGATATCAAGACACCCTCAGATGTAGAAAACCTAAGAGAAACTTATCAAAAGATCTACCCTAAAAGAACAGCTAACAAAAGTTTTCTAAACCACACAGTAATGATAAAAGAAAGAAACTTGGAACACCAGGAAGGAAGAAAGAATAAGATAAGCAAATATATAGTTAAATAAAATAGGTTTTCCTTTTCTTTAGTTTTCTTAATTATGTTTGATAGTTGAAGGAAAATTATCACACAACTGATGTCATCCTAAATGCACATAAAAGAAATATTAAGACAATTATACTATAAATGGGGGGACAAGAGGACATAAAAGGAGGTAAAGTTTCTATACTTCATGTGAATGATGAAATGGCAACACTAGTAGGTTGTGATAAATTATGTGTATATAAGATGTGAATCTTTACTCTGAACTGATCATTCCACATTCTATACATGATCAAAATATTGCATGTACCCTCAAAAAGATGGACATCAATAATATGCCAATAAAAATACAAATAAACAATTTTTTAAAAATAAATGTAAATCATGGGGAAAACACTAAAAAGGATATATATTGAGACACACTCAAAAACAATACAGATAAATCAAAATAAAATTCCAAAAATGTTTAAGTATCACAAAAAAAGCTGAAAAAAGAAAAATGGGAAAACAAACAGAAAACAAGAAATAAAATATTCTTAAGTCCTAACATGTCAATAATTGCATTAAATCTAAATGGTCTAAATACCTCAATTAAAAAGAAATTGGCAGGGTGAATTTTTTTAAATGATCCGACCACTTGCAGTTTAAAGGAAACTCACTTAAATTGAGCAACATAGGCAAGTTGAGAAAAAGGATGGAAAAAGTGATATAGTAAAAATGTTAATCAAAACATATCAAGAGAGCTGTATTAATATTCGGTAAAGTAGACTTAACAAAGAAAATTATGAGGGACAAAAAGAGACATTGTATATTGATATAGGAATGAATTTACTAAAAAATAGCAATCTTAAATCTGTATGCACCAAATGTCAGAGCTGAAAAATATCTAAAGCAAAACTGATAGAAGTAAAAAGATAAAAAGACAAATTCACAGTTATAGTTGGAGACTTCAACACTCCTTTCTCAACAATTGATAGAACAACTAGAGAGAAGATAAGTAACAATACAGAACTCAACAACACCATCAACCAGCAGGACCTAATAGAACACTCCACACAACAACAGTAGAATATGTATCCTCTTCAAGTGCCCACAGAACATATACAAAGGTAGACCATATTCCTAGCCATAAAACAAACCTCAACAAATTTAAAGAAATTGATATTATACAGATTGTGTTCTCCAGTTACAGTGAAATAAAACTAAAAATCAATAATAGAAAGATAACAAGAATAACTTCAGACGTTTGGAAACTAAACAACACATTTATAAACAATCCATAGGCCAAAGAGGATATCTCAAGGGAAATTTTAAAAACACATTTAACTAAATGAAAATGAAAATACAACATATCAAAAATGTAGGGCATAGTTACAGCAGAGTGGAGAGTGAAATTTAAAGCACTAAATGCATTTGTTAGAGAAGAGGAAAATCTCAAATCAATAAACTAAATTACCACCTCAAGCATGCAAAAGAGCAAAAATACCCAAAGCAAGTGGAAGAAAGAAAATAATAAAAGTAAGAGCAGGAACCAGTGAAATTTAAAACAGAAAAACAATGAAGAAAATCAATGAAACTAAGAGCTGGTTCTTTTAAAATCAATAAAATTGACAAGAGAAGACACAAGTTACCATAGCAGGAATGAAATAGGTTACATCAACACAGACCCTGCAGACATCAAAAAGAATAATAAGAGAATATTATCAATAACTCTACATATATAAATGTAACAACTTAGATAAAATAGACCAATTCCTCCAAAAACACAAACTACCCCAATTCACCTAATATGACACAGATAATTTGAATATCCCTATAACTATTAATGAAATTGAATTCATAATTTATAGGCTCCCGAAAAGAAATCTCTAGGACCAGATGGTCTGGACGTTCTACCAAATGTTTAAACAAGAATTAACACCAATTCTACACTATCTCTTCCAGAAAATAGAAGATGAGAGAACACATCCCAATTCATTTTATGAAGCTAGTATTACTCTGATACCAAAATCTGGCAAAGATGGTACAAAAAATAAAACTACAGACTGATATTCCTCATGCATATGGATGCAAAAAATTCTTAACAAAATATTAACAAATAGGATTTAGCACTATATAAAAAGAACTATATACCATATCCAAGTGGGGTTTATTCCAGGGATTCAATATTCAAAATTTCAAAATTCATGTTTTGTTCAATATCTCAAAATTAATAAATGCAATCCACCATATTAACATGCTAAACAGGGAAAGTTACATGATCATAGCAATTGATGTAGAAAAAGTGTTTGTCAAAATTCAACACTCTGAAACAAACAAAATGCAAATAAATGTGAATCAGTAAGTAAATGGATGAATAAACTGTGTTACATCCAGACAATAGAATATTATTCTGCACTAAAAAGAAAGGAACTATCAAACCTGAATGCATATTAGACACCAATCTGAAAAGGCTACATGTTGTATGATTCTGACTATATGACATTCTAGAAAAGACAAAACTATGGAGACAGTAAAAAGATCAGTTCCAGGGTTTGATGGGAGAAAGAGAGTGAATGAGTGAAACCCAGATGATGTTTAGGGCAATAAAAACACTATATGATTCTATAATGATGAATACATATCATCATGCGTTTGTCTAAACTCATAGCATTTACAACACCAAGAGCAAACCCTAATGTAAATTATGGGCTTTCGGCGATTGTGATATGTCAATGTAAGTGCAACAATTATAACAATGTATCACCCTGATGGGGAATGTTGATAGTGGGGGAGATGTGCCTATATGGGGGTAGAGTATATATGGGAAATATCTGGAACTTCCTCTCAATTTTACCATAAAACTAAAACTGCTCAAAAAGAAAGTCTTTCAAAAAAGATGAATAAGATTTTTTAAATTTAACAGTCATTTATCATAAAAATGCTCAGAAAAAAATAGAAAGGGACACTTTCTCAACTCTAAAAAGTATCTGCAAAATAGCTACAGATTGCATTGTATGTAATAGTGAGAGACTGAATGTTTTTCCCCTCAGATCAGAAACAAAGCAAGGATGCCTATTTTCCCCTACACTTATTCAAAATTATGCTAGAAGTTTTAGCTAATGCACTAAGTCATGGAAAGGAAATAAAAGGCATAGAGATCATGCAGGAGAAAATACATTTCCCTACTTGCAGATGATATGACAGTCTATGCAAGAAATCACAAAGAATCTAAAAGAAAAACTCCTGTAACTAATATGTGAGTTCATCAAGATCTTATAAGATAATATGCAGAAAGCACTGTATTTCTATACATTGACAATAAACAGAGATACTGAAGTTAAAATGCATTATGTGTTCGTGTCCTTCGCAGGGACATGGATGAATCTGGAAACCATCATTCTCAGCAAACTGACACAAGAACAGAAAACCAAACACCACATGTTCTCATTTATAGGCAGATGTTGAACAATGAGAACATGTGGACACAGGGAGGGGAGCATCACACATTGCGGTCAGTTGGGTGGGGCTAGGGGAGGGACAGTGGGGGGGGGGGGGGATGGGGAGGGAGAACGTAGGGAGAAATACCAGATATAGGTGATGGGGGGATGAAGGCAACAAATCACCTTGTTGTGTGTGTACCTATGCAACAACCCTACATGATCTGCACATGTACCCCAGAACCTAAAGTACAATTTAAAAAATAAAATAAATAAAGATTTAGATATAAATGCAACAAAATATATGCAGACTGGTACCCTGAAAACTATATAATACCAATGAAACATATCAAAGAAGATTCTTTTAAAATGGAGAGATATACCATGTTCATTGATTTTAAGACTCAACATACTCAACTATGTCAATTCTTCCCAAAATGATATACAGATTTAATGCAATCCCTATCAAAATTTTACTAAGATGTTTTGTAATGTAAATAAGACTATTCTAAAATTTAAATAGGAAAGCAAAGGAACTAGAATTGCTAAAATAATTTTTTAAAGACTAATAAAGTGGTCATTCTACTTTACTTTATGACTTATTATATAACTACAGTACTCCACTATGTGGTATTGGTGCTAATCACTATTGATGTGACACATAGATAAATGGAACAGAACAAAGAATCCAGAAGCTGTCCCACATAAATATGTTCAAGTGCTTTTTGGCAAAAGCACAAAAGTATTTCAATGGAAAAAAACCTTTTCAACAGCATCCACAGAGAATAAGAATATGAACCTCAACCAAAGTCTCACACTTTTACAAAAATTAACTGAAATAATCATGGACTTAAATATAAAATGTAAAACTATAAAACCTTAAGAAAGAAAGGAGAAAATTTTTGGAATCTAGAACTAGACAAATTGTTCTCAAATTTGACACCAAAACCACTATCTATAAAAGGAAAAAAATGCTAAATTGGAATTAATCAAAATTATAACTTTGCTTTCTAAAAGATCCTATTAACTGGTTAAAAGACAAGCTATGGACTGGGAGAAAATATCTGCAAACCATACAGTTGACAAAAGACTAGTATCAATAACATCTTTTTTTAAAACTCTTAAAACTCAAGAGTGAAGAAACAATAAAATTAGAACATGAACACAAAAAGATGAAAAAGATTTCATTCAGTAGATGTGCTATATTCATTGAAGAGGATATAGCAAATAAGCTCACAGAAAGCTATTCGGCATTGTTAACCATCAAGGAAATCCAAATTAAAACCATAATGATTTATTACCACACACCTATCAGAATGGCAAAAATAAAAAATTGCAACAATACCAAATGCTAGTGAGGATTCAGAAAAACTAGAATATTCATATATTCATTGCTAGTGAGAATGTAAAATAGTACAGCCATTCTGGAAAAGTTTGGCAGTTCCTTGAAAAACTAAGCATGCAACTATCATTTGAAACAGCATTTACTCTCTCAGACATTTATCTCAGAGAAATAAACTGCATTCACAAAAAGACCTGTGCATGAAATTTTTTGTTGTAGTAGTAGTCCAAAGCTGCAAACAACCCAGACGTCCTTCTGGGTGAATGGTTAAACAAACTGTGGTACACCTATATCATGGAACACTACTCATCAATAAAAAAGAAAGCACTATCAATACACACAAAAACTTGTATGGCTCTAAAGGGCACTATGCAGAGTGAAAAACTGTCTATCTCAAAAGGTCAAATGCTGGAATGATTCCATTTATACAATATTTTGAAGTGATAAAAATTATAGAAACAGACAACAGGGTGAGAACAGAAGGAAAGTGGGTGTGGCTAAAAAAGAGTAACATGAGGGATTGTTACAGTGATAGAATTGTTCGGTGTCTTGGCTATGTCAACATCAGTATCCTGGATGTGGTATTGTACTATGGTTTGCAAGATGCCTGACAGGGTTTGGATCTGTATCCCTGCCCAAATCTCATGTCAAATTGCAATCCCCATTGTTGGAGGAGGAGCATGGCGGGAGATGATTGGATCATAGGGGACAGTTCCCCCCTTGCTGTTCTCATGATAGTGAGTGAGTTCTCACAAGATCTGTCGTTTAAAAGTGTGTAGCACCTCCCGTTTCACTCTCTTCCTCCTGCTATGCCCAGGTAGGACATACCTGCTTCCCCTTCACCTTTTGCCATAACTGTAAGTTTCCAGAGGCCCCCTCAGCCATGCTTCCTGTAGAGCCATGACTCGATTAAATTTCTTTTCATTATATATTAATCAATCTTAGATGGTTCTTCATAGCAATGTGAGAACAGACTAATACAATGTCACTATTAGGAGTAATATGAAAGAGAGTACATGGGACCTCTATATTTTTTCTTACAACTGCATGTAAGTTATCTCAAAATAAAAAGTATAATTAAAACAAAACAATGTGAAAGCAACAACAACAGTAAAGGATGAAAATGATAAATGAAGTATTTGGGGGTCCTCAGATCACCACCCATCTGGAGATTTGCTAGATGGATTCACAGGACTCACCATATAGTTGTACTCACAGCTAAGGTTTATTATAGCGGGTAGTAAAGACACACAGCCAGATTACAAAGAAAATGACAGAGGATGGCCGGGCGCAGTGGCTCAAGCCTGTAATCCCAGCACGTTGGGAGGCTGAGGTGAGTGGATCACAAAGTCAGGAGTCCAAGACCAGCCTGACCAAGATGGTGAAACCCTGTCTCTACTGAAAAAATACAGAAATTAGCCAGTCATGGTGGTAGTGGGTGCCTGTAATCCCAGCTACTCAGGAGGCTGAAGCAGAGAATTGCTTGAACCCAGGAGGCAGAAGTCACAGTGAGCCGAGATTGCACCACTGCACTCCAGCCTGGGCGACAAAGTGAGACTCCATCTCAAAAAAGAAAAAGGAAGAAGAAGACAGAGAACATGTCTAAAGGAATCTACATGCAGGCTTCCTTATGCTTTATCCTTCCCATAACAAAGAAAATGCAGCAACATGTATGCAGTGCTTCTACCCAGGGAAACTCAAACTTTTTACTGGGGGCTAGTCATGTTGGCACCCTCTGCCTAACACATACCAAAATTCAGACTCTCAGAAGGGAATCAGATGTTCCATAGGCCTTTCTAAGAATGGCAACCTAAGCCTACTATGATAACTTTTCACTGCACACCATGCAAACACTAACCAAAAGAAAGCTAGAGGGCTATTTTAATCAAACAAAATAGATTTACAAATAAGGAATATTGTCAGGGATAAATAGGGCATGACTTAATGATGAAGGGTTTCATTCTCAAAAATAAGAATCTTACCTGTGTATGCAATAAGTAACAGAGCTTCAAAATATATGAATGAAAGCTTATATAACTGAAATAGAAATAACCAACCTCACAATCATATTTGAACTCAACAGCCTTCTCCAAGTAATTAACAGAACAAGTAGACAGAAAACCACTAAGGATATAAAAGTCCTGAACAACACTCTAGGCCAAATTTGACCTAATTGTCACAGAATATACATTCTTCTTAAACATACATGGAACATTCACCAAAATGTATTATATTCTTGGACATAAAACAACCTTAGCAGAATTAAAAGAATGGAAATTATACTAAGTACAGGCTCAAGCCATAAAGGAATGAAACTAGAAATCAGTAAGATATTTGGAAAATATCTAACATATGGGCATTAAACAATACACTACTGAAAGAGAGAAAGTCTCAGGGAAAATTTTAGAAATATTTTAAACTGAATAAAAATGAAAATACAGAATAGCGTGGTTTGCAAGACGCAGCTAAAGCAGTGCTTAGACAGATATGTGTAGCATTAAACGTTTACATTGCAAGAGAATGAAGATCTCACATTAGCAATCTAAGCTTCCACCGGAAGAGAGCAAATCAGAC
Organism: Ateles fusciceps; assembly: GCA_036589455.1. Lineage (NCBI taxonomy): Eukaryota > Metazoa > Chordata > Mammalia > Primates > Atelidae > Ateles > Ateles fusciceps. Next base: position 1,184,461 of record JAZHEH010003296.1, on the reverse strand, counting down.
CCAAAGCAAAAAGAAAGAAGGAAATCATACAGTTAACAGCAGATCAATAAAGTTGAAAGTGGAAACAAATAGAGAAAAATCAATAAATTTCCAACTGGATTTTAGGGGGAAAAACCAGTAAAAGTGATACACTTCTAGTCAGACTGCCCAATTAAGAAAAAGAGTGAAAGATAAAAGATTGGTGGTTTCAGGAAGTAAAAATGAGACATCACTACTGCTCCTATAGTTATTAAAATGATAATGAAGAAATATTAGGAATAATTTTATGCTAATAAAGTTGATATCTTAAATGAAATGAATTAATTCTTTGAAAGATACAGGCTACCAAAACTCACTCAAGAAGATAGAGCTACCCTGAATAGCCATATATCTATCAAGAAAATTAAAATTGTAATTAAAATCCTCCAAAAAAGAAAACTCCAGGATGATATGGTTTACTGGCAAATTCTACCAAACATTTAAGGGGAAATTATACAAATTCTACCCAACCTTTTCCAGAAAACAGAAAAGAAAAGCATTGTCAAACTTATTTGATGAAGCCAGCATTATCCTAATACTAAGACCAAGCAAAGATACTAGAAAAGTTTGATTTCAATAAAGTCCAACTTATTAATTTTTTATTTCATAGGTTGTGCTTTCAGTGTTGTTTTTGAAAACTTTTTGCCTAATCTAAGTTAACAGAGAGCTTATCCTAGATTTCCTTTAGAAGTTTGGATGCTATCACAAAATGTGCAAGAAGATATTTGTAAATCACATATCTGATTTGTTTCCAGAATATATTAAATACTATCCACACACAAGAAAAACAACTTCAAATTTTAAAAATAGGCAAAAGGTCTGAACAGAAACTTCATCAAGTCAATGACAAATAAACATATGACAAGGTGCCCAAAGTCATCAGTCATTAGGCAAGTGCAAATCAAGACCACAGTGAGATGCCACTGCACATATATTAGAATGTTCAAAACAATAAGACATCTATATCATGTGTTGGCAAGGATGTGGAGCCATTGGAACTCTCATACAATCATTAGTTTGGTACCAAATTTTCAACACTGGAGTTAATTGGCATGATGGGCTTTTTATTTTTATTTTTTATTTTGAAAGAAACTTTGCAACAAAGAGTTGCAAAGACAGAGTTTCCTGTTTCCTTTCCCCAGTTTTCCCTTGTGTTAACACCTTAAATAAATATAGTAAATTGGCAAAACTAATAAATTAACAATGGTAGGACATCGTTAACTGAACTATAGACCTTATTCACATATCACTAATTTTTCCCCTCATGTCTATTTTGTGTTTTGGCTCCAACCCTGAGTCCCACATTGTACCTAGATGTCTTGTCTTCATGAGCTCCTTGAGCCTGACGCAGTTCTTCAGTCTTCCATTGTCTTGCATGATCCTGACACTTTTGAAGAACACTAGTCAGGTGTTTTGTAGAAAGTCTTCAATGTGATTTTGTCTGATGATGTCTAATGATTAGATTGAGAGGTGTTGTGCGCTACTCAGTGCATCCTATCAGGGAAAACAATCAACACTTGGGTAAGGTGGCATCTTCCAGGTTGCTTCACTGTCAAATTATTATTTCCTCCTTTGCAATTAATAAGGTTTGAGGTTTTCCCTCATCTCTGCACTTCAGTACTATATGTTCCCTTTGAATCTGAGGTCTTTCTTTTTATTCCAGAAAATGTGCATGTATTATTTCTCCCAAGACTTTCTCTTTTCTGCTTTTATTTCATATAACCTTTGGTCTCCACATTGCTGGCTTTGTGGACTCAAATTGAAAGATTTTCACTCTTCTACTTCTCTTTTCCATCTCTTTTAGCTTTTTGTTTGTTTTTTCGATCATGTTCCTCAGAAATCTCCAAAATCTGGTGCTCCAAATCATGAATTCATTCCTCAGCTATATCCATTTTGTTAAATAACCCATCTTTATTCAACTATTATACATTTCACATAAAAATGTTTACTTTTTTCATTTTATGTTTTCTTGTTCTTGTTTTATGGTTTTGTTTTGTTTTTTTTGTTTTGTTTTGTTTTGTTTTGTTTTTTTTCATTTGGTTTGTTTATTGGGCTTGTTTTAAACTCTTGGTCTATACATTCTAATATTTCTGCTTCTGATGGAATCTGTAAGGCACAATTCCACTTTCCTTTTGAAATAGCTGGACCACTCAAATGTCTCATTACATTTGCTAGTGAGCCCCTTTCCCTAGCACTGACAGCTCCTCTGTCAAACAATGAAAGCCAGAACTTGAGTCAATATTAGCCTAATTTGCTCAGATGAATGAACCCTAGATGGGAGAACTTCAGGTACCAGAAAATGGCAGCCAATCACCCTCCACTCCACAAAGCAACTACCTAGTTCAAGACTTTACTTCTCATCCACCCAGATGGAACAGTAAAACAAAACACTTAGATAATTCAGGCGAGGATAGATGAGTGGGGTAGAGAGGAAGTTAGATGAGTAGAGGTAGACAGCAACTCTCCAAAGTATGTGAGTTCCCACTTATTTTTGTCAGTTCCTAACCAACACAGGGCTTTTGTCCTGCACAAATTGTTCCCAGGAACACCTGGACCAGAGCTTGAGTTGCTGTAGGTATAAGGACAGGCTCTACATTTTCTAAAGTAACGATGGAGGGAAATAAAAACCACCTCCATAGGTTCGCATCTTCCATCACTGTGCCTGACTTGGTCTGGCCCCAAGTCTACTTTCCCCACCCACGAGCTCAAAAATCCTCTAGAACCCCAAGAATTTTCTCACAGTTTTCAATTTAAGTTTCTGTTTTCACTCTAGACCAAGTGGCTCAACCTTAGCACCGTGGACATTTGGAGCCAGATAATTATTTGTTGTGTGGGGGCTGTGCTGTGCATTGCAGGGTCTCTGCAGCAGCCCTGGCTTCTACCCACCCGATGCAAGTAGCAGCTGTGTCCAAACTGGAACCACCAAAATGTCTCCATATATTGCCAGATAACCCCCGGTGAGGGGACATTTTTGGATGAAAACCATTGCTCTTCAGTTCCTCTGGGGTTGATGTTGGGACCGTGGGCTTGCACTCAGGCTAGTAATGGCATTTTGGTAGGAATCCTCAAAGAGCTGTCTATCCTATGTAACTGCACATGATAGGCACACAATAAGTATTGTTTCTCTTCCTTTTCTGCCTCTCTCTGCCAAAGGAAAAAGGTAAAAACAAAACCCAGGCCTTAAACCAGACACAAAATGGTGCTAGAGATGACTGAAGAGAAACTACAGGGGAGGTTATTGGGCATGCCTTTGAGGACATGCAGCCCTGCCTTAAGGGCAGGGGACTTCTCTGCTTGCTGATGGCAGAGAGTCCACTAGTCACTGCCGGGCAAACTTCCCTGCCTCCTAAGACCTGTGCAGTCACCAGAGCCAAGAAATCCATGCTGGACAGCTTAAGGCATCGGCTGATGAGCTGTCTCATCTGGGCAATGCACGGGCTTTAGCTCCCCTGCATTTAATTGGTATTAAAGATTAAAAAGCAAATTACCAAAGCAATCACACCGAATCCACTTGTCTATATCTCGCTACGGCTCCCAAGCAGTTTGATATTTACTGTCAGCTGGCATTTAATTACTCAGCCAGATTTGGAGGCCATAATTGACAGAATGCTGAAAACTAATTCTTTAAAAGGACGCTTTCTCCATGCAAGAACACTTGGGCTCAGAGGTGACTCCGTCTCCCTGTTCCAAGGATCAGAGAGACAGACACCAGAACAGATTGGCTTCTTCTCGCTGCACTCCTGCTTACCGTTCTCTAGTTGATTTAGGTCTGCATACTTGCTGGAGTCAGTGGGGAAAAGCAAATGAGACATTGAGACATGAAACATTTCCTCTTTCTAGCCACAAATCCACTCTAGTCCCAATTCTACAGAAAATTCCCATAGCCTAGAGAGGAACCTGCCCCCCAAGGCAGAACCGTGAAGCCGACAGAGCCACCTTTGTAGCAAGTATGAAGGAAGAAATCCCAGTTAAAGGCACAGTGGGAGGAACATTGGTGTACTGCTGACTATTTAATTACATATTTCTGAAGCGTCCCTGTGCATTGTAAAAATCTCCACCTCACCCTTGCTGCCCATGTCTCCTGTCGCTAAACGTTGTTCTGACTTCCCTAATCCTGCATCAATTATATCATGCACTATTGAATAATTTAAACACTAAAACTAGACCGGACTCAGCAGCATACATTACAGAAAAGGAGGCAATGCCGTTCTACAGAAATATGGAAAAGGCAGTAATCGATCAGTCATTTTTCTCCCTAATCTGTCAACGTTGCCATCCGTAACAACTGGGCTCAATACTAGACTGAAAATACAGAGATCCTAATACAAAGAGAGAAGCTGATAGCACACTTGTCCCCCAGATATTGTTTTTGAAGGGTTGTGTTTTTTTTAAATAAATAATACCAAAACTCTTAAAAAGGGCATGTTTTCAAAAAGGATGAAAAAAAGTTTCCCAATATTCCTACATTTCAACTAGCAAGTTGTCAAGATCGAGTACGGATAAGAGGAAACGCACCTTTTTTTTGTGGTTTCTTTTCTCAAACATTTAGGCTCAAGGGGAAATGGGGCATTTTTTAAGAGGGGTGGAAGGAAACGGGCTGGAGGAAAAGCCTAACTTTGGAGGAATGATTGTTGGAAACCTGTGCTCCCCAGCCTGGGTTTGTCCTGGTCTCAGCCTGCTGTCACTGCCTCTCTGGTCTTTCCTCTCCTCAGGAGGAAATGGCAGTTTTATGCAAATCTGTGCAAGGCCAAACTCTCCAAGACTTGACGAAATCACAGTTAGGAATTTTAAAGACTAGACTGCCATTCAATCCACCCCGGCTTTCCGTGGAGAGATCGACAAACTGGGGCTATTTTGGATGTCCCACTTGAAGCTGCGGGGGTGCCCTGCGCAGAGATCGGACGCTGCTGGACTCAGAGCTGGGGCGCAGCTGCTGGCGTGCCTGGGCAGGACCACGGACAGCAGATGCTCGCGCTGCTGTGCAAGTTGGGAGGATTAGGTGTCTGGATTTGCTCCCGCAGCTCTGTGACTGCACATGGCCAGGGTATTCCTTGGCTCTGGTATCCCGCACACACCTCTTCCCCAAAGCGCTGTAGCCCCAGAAACTTCACGGATCATGGCCTCCCTGCCTTCAGTTCTGGGAGTATTCATGGAGTGTTTAGCCGATTGATTGCCTATTTTAAGAAATTAACAAAAGAGCAAGTATTTATTCCTTCAAAATCTCCGTCACCACACATCTGCTCCTAGCAGCTGATAGCATGAACCCCACTCGACTCCCCAGCCTGTTGTCTTGGCCCTTAGGCGTTTTAGCTGGCTGTGGGGAGTTCTGCCCCACCCCCTTACTATTCACACATCGCTTCCAGGTAATCCGCATTCTCTTTTTGTTGCTACCAGACTGGCAGGCTCAATGCTCAAGCCCCCATGAATTTCAGATCTCAACAGAAAATATCCACTTAAAAAAAATACGTCCCTCTAAAAATATTGCTGAAACCGGAATTTTTATTTTTCAAAAATTAAGCAAAAATATCCACAATCTCCATCAGTACTTACATTTTGATGCATTTCCTTCCAACATTTTCTAAAATAAAAAATTTTTTTTGCACAACTAGGATTATACAATATATTTTTTTTATACCCTGCACTTTGTAATTTTTTGCAAGCATTTTCCCATTGAAAAGTGTTCAAAAGCTCCATTTAAAATGGAAACATAACACTCCTGTAGCAGGGAGGCACCCTCGTTTATGTAATCATTCTTGAATTATTGGGCATTTAGGTGTTTCCATTTATTTCACGATGCATGACTCAGAATGAACATCTTTGGATATACGTCTCTGAACCTACCATTGATTACATTCTCAGGTTTCTAAAACTGAATTATTGAGTCAAAAAATATGAACATGTTAAAGCTCTTAAAATAAATTGCCAAATTTACATCCAGAGAGGTTGCTTCAATTTACATTACCACCAACCTGTATTAACTTCATTTTTTAAAATCTTTAATAAAATCTTTTAGTCCCAAAATTGTATGTAGTCAAAGTTACTGATCCATTCCTCTGTGATTCTTTTTACCATTCCAATACTAAGAATAACTATCCTCTTTCGGAAGGCAGAAAAATAGCCATCTAAATATCTTCTAGTTTTTTACAAGATTTATTCTCTTACATTTAACTTAGCAATCTATGGGAAAATTGTGCATTTGTAAAGATCTCTTTGGAGGCACAAGTCTTCTTCCCCCATCTCCTCCAAGCTTCCATGTAGAGGGCTTTCTTCCTCGTTCATGTATGTGTGGGTGTGGGTGTGGGTGGGGGTGTGTGTGTGTGTTTACACAAGACAATCGACTAACCTGATTGTGCATGAGGGAGAAGGCTAGGCTCTTCCTCTTTCCTCTTTGTTTCTGCACTGCCACTGGGAGTCCCATTTAGTCTGCTCCTCTGCCCTTGGCTTTAAGAGTTAGCCCCATGGAAAGAACTGAACTGTTTAGTGCGGCCAGGGACTGCACCTGGGCAAGTCTCTGTAGCTCAGGTGCAAAGCATTAGCAATCTAGTTTTCTAACACATCTAGACCCACATTCTCTATGCATTCTCTACAAGTAATCAGTGTAATATATTGACCTCTGTCTTTCTGATTCAATCTCTCAAATCTTTTTAAACATGGGCAGTGTAAAGGAGGTTGTTTATCAAGCCCCCTGAAATCCTAACAATTTACGATGATTCTTTTTAAATAACTAGGCAATATTTCTAACTAAATAATAGATCCCTTCCTCACCAATCCATGAGTCTTCCTTTATTGTATATCATTGAATATTTATATACTTAAGTGTAGACTATTTAGTCTTTTCTATATTCTATTTATAATACTGATTTATTCTGTTCCATACAGTACTATACAGTGTCATACAGTATCTATAGTACTGTATTCGAACAGAATAAATCACTATGACACTGATTCATTAACCAGTATCATAGAGATTTATACTTTGTTCTATTGTTTGCGTTTTCACAGATGCAATGATGATGTTGAGTTGTCTGAGAATAGCTCTGATGACAGTGATTTCCAAGCTTTGGTGCACATTAGAATCATCCAGGAAACTTGTAAAAACTGGGATGCTTAGGCTGCACGCTATACCACCAATGAAATCAGAATGTCTGGAGGCATTTTTTTTAATGTCGAGGTGATTCCAGTGTGCAGCAAAGTTTAGGAGTGACTGCCTTAAAAGAAGACATGTGTGCGCAGCCAGGAGACCAGGAACCAAGGTTTTTCTGCAACCTTCTCAACTGCACTTACTTGCAGTCTTCACTTGCAGAACATGAACCTGTTAGTACCTGGTCACTGCCTCACATACTAGAAAGAGTTTCCATTAATGAAAGAATGTCTTCTCAATGGTTTGCAGTTCCCAGAAGAAACAAGCAGAGTTATCTTTAGTCATGAGCTTTACTAGAGATAAAGAGTGATACTCACATCGACCCAATCCCTGTTTTTCCAGGAGATTATATGGTAGAGCAGACAATGGATGTGTCAACCAACCGTAAACACAGACTGCATCACAAAAGCATGAGGCTTGGACCCACAAATTAAGAATAAACCACTAAATAATTATAGTATGCATTCATCTTATCCACTCAAATTATTATGACAAGGTTGGAAAAAATTCTTTTTGGTGTATAACATTTGCAGAGCCTTGAACTTGGGCCAGACTACAGAAGAAAATGCCTAGAATTTACATAGCATATTTCTCCTAAGAAGTCATCATTTCCACCCCCAGCCCCAAATGTGCATCTACAGTTTTAGCTTTCCGTGCCTATTAGTGCATCCATGTGGGCCGGAACCACCACAGCTTCCTCAGCCCCCAAAGCCTGGGTTACCTTCTAGCTGAATGGCGCCTGCTGGAGCAGATCTTTGACACAATGTCCTAACGCCTGCTGAAAGCTGCAGGAGCTTCCTCCACCCTACAAGGCTTTGAAACCCAAAGAAGGGTTTCTGACCTACCATTCTTTTCTGAATCCTGCCCTGACTGAGCTCCACACTGGGGTGCAGCTTGCAGTCACCGGCTTGCAGTCCAGAAGACGGACTTCCCACTTCCACCTCGGTCCTTTTCATTTCCCGAAACACCAGGCTCCTACCCAATGCTCAGCTTTCAACTTGAGCCTTGCTTCCCACAACTCTGCCACCTGGCTCCCTTTCCCCCAGGCTCAGTCTTCCTCTCTGCTCCTCAAAAGCATTAAGCAATGGCAGAGAACATGTAAACTGGACCCAGGCCTTTGCCCAGTGACCCCTCCTCCTCTGGAGCTCATGCCTCTCAATTATAGCATTTTCTTTCACATCTTGTACCCTCAAATAAGACATTGCTGTCAGGAGTTCTGGATCCCCATAGAGACTTCCTTTTCAGCCACCCAATTCCTTAAGTGCAGGTGTACCCCAAAGTGTGGTCCAATCCTTCTCCTTACTTTATTCTCAGTCTGTCCCAAGCCAGTGGGTTTACACACATAGTTCTACAATCACCTGGTGACAAAGCCGTCAGTCCCCAGGGTTCTCCAGAGCTTCAGGCCTATATCTGTGCTGACTACCAGAGATCCTCCCTGACCATGCTAGAGGCCCCAATTTCAGAGTCTCCAAAGTCAAACACTCTGACTTCTCCAGGTCCTCTGGTGACAATCTTGTCTTTTCTAATGACTCTACATAGACAGCTCCTTCAACCATGGCCAGAGCAAGGTATTATATTAATAATCATGACAGTAGCAACCAGGGACAATTACATTTATCGAGTACTTACTCCAGGCCTGGCATCTCGCTGCGCTGGTACCGCCACCCTTCCAGGCATGCAGCGTCATCTCCATTTTCCAGCTGAAGTTTAGGGAGGATAAGTACGTTCCTCCAAGTTATACAGCTAATATGTAGACTCCATTGCAGACTCTGAGAGCCTTCTCTCTGCCAGGTGCTGAGCTCCTGTTACTCTCCCAGTACCTGTGAGGAGAGTGTGGGCCCCATGAACCACTCCCCCACATGCATCCCCCTCAGATGCCTAAGCCAACCAACCAGGCCCTCCCGCTGCAGAATTTAGTTCAGGGATGGACTGTCCTATGCCAGAACCCCTGACAGCAATGTGGTTATGGGCTGAATTGTGTCTTCCTCCAAAAGGATATGTTGAAGCCCTAACACCCAATACCCCAGAATGTGACCTTAATTGGAGACAGGTTCTTTGCAGAGGTTAATCAAGTTAAAATGAGGTAATTAGGGTATGTGGTAATCCCATATGTCTGATTGCAATATAAAAATAAGAAATTTGGACACAGAGCTTCACGGGGAGAGGGTCTTGTGAAGACAGGGGTTGGGATGTGGGGAGAGGGTGGGGGACAGGTATGCTGCACACCCCAAGGAACCACTGGAAGCCAGGAGAGATCCTTCCCTAGTGCTGGCTAAGGGAACAGGGCCCAGCCAGCACCTTGATCCCAGACTTCCAGTCTCTGGAGCTGTGGGGCAACAGACGTCTCTGGTTCTGAGCTGCAGAGTCTGTGTGCTTTGTTAGAGTGCCAGTGGGAAACTGACACAGCCATCTACTCCAGCCCAGGGGTGATACGCCAGAGGAGCGGCTCAGGGAGTCTGAGAACAGAAGCTGCTCCCCTTGTCCTGATGGTTGTAAAAACGAAAAGGAGCACGTTGCCACCAGTTGATGCTGCAGACCTCCTTGCAAACATGAGGGGAGGCCACAGATGGATGGGGCAGGTTCAAGAGGCAGCTAGGCAGCCGGGAAGGAGCTCCCGACCTCCTGCCACCAAGCCTGCCCTAGCTCAAAGCTTCTGCTTCCTTTGACTTGGGGGATCCTTGCTGCTCCATTTCCGCTGTGCTTGCAGCAAGCATCACACCCCCATTTTTCGGAGGCTTAGAGAGACAAGTGTCCCCCGTAAGAACCCACAATTCATAGGTGGCAGAGGCGGGACTGAAGAAAGTCCACCCAACCCTGAATTCAGTGCTCCTGCCCACTGTGGATGTCATGACAGCAGCATCTGCCATCCTAGGCTGCTCCTGGCAGTCACAGATCTTCTCTGTTCGTGTCTGCCTCTTTATCCATACCTCTTCCTATTTTGGTCCACTCCTAGCTCCTTCTGATCACTTTGATTTAATACAAATACATAGTTCTCTTTTTTAATCCTTGGCACTTTCCTTCAGACATAGAACACTGGCATTCTGGTCCTCCTCACCTCTGGCTACTCATAGTCCCCAGTGCCCCTGGGCAAGCCCTGACCCATTCCCCACCCACAGGGCTTCACAGCAGGCTGTGCCGCTCAGTCCACCTCTGCCAGGCTGGCTCCCTACCACATGTATCCCTGGAAAAAAGGAAAGAGAAACTTCCTCTGCACCTCTGCTGCCCTGGGCTCTATGCGTCTCTGTTCTCGTGTTTGCTCCCACAGGAAATTGTCACCACCTGGAGCACAAGCGCTTTGTGGGCTCTGAATCTTCTCATTCTGACTTGGATGGCAGGCCATTAGGAAATCAAGCCAGTATCTCATTGCTTTGCCATATCCATATTATACTTTTCCCACTCATTCAACAAATATTTGAACACGTGCTATTGTGAGTAATGCACTGCACTACTGAGAGTTATGAGATTAATTAATTGATTAATTAATGAGAGTCCCTGTCCACACTGAGCTGAGCTGACGGCATAGAGAAGAATAGAGACCAAAAAATAATAATGAAAGAAAGAAAGAGAGAGAGACAGAGACAGAGAGAGAGAGAGGGTGAACACAGGGCTTATTTAAGGAAAGAGAAGTGGTTCCATATGTTTGGTGTATAGAGCTGTAAAAGATAAAATTGGAGACATGAGTAAAATCAGGTCCTGGATGCCTTATAAGTATGTTAACTGCTGATGACTGATTACCTAGTACATAATAAGTATTAAACATCTTCATGTTTTAAGGGTTACTCATTCACTCTAACATACCTATGTATAGAGTTTTGTTTCACCATCAGAAGGGGAATCAGCAGCCCAGAAGACACTGGGCAGTATTGAAACCAGGCCATGAGCAGGTGCTGGCTGAGAAGTCAGGGTTCTGCCTCCTTCCCCACCCCAGCCCTTTTTCTGACAGTCTGCCTGCACTGCTGTTCCAGGGGGAAAGATAAAATTCTTACTCTGCAAAAGCTGTTTCCTATCAGTTTTGCTGGGCTTGGCCCTAGCCCTGCTGAGCTGGAGGGCACTGGTCTATAAGAGCTGTGTTGGAAGTGACTTCTTTGATGTTTTCAAAGGTCGGAGCACATCTCTCCCCCTTTTGGAGTGTCACTCGACTCTAGGCAGACCATGTTTCAACTGTGGGGAGAGCCAATTAGAGCCAATTATAACCTAGCTAACCTCCCATGACACCAAAACTCCTTGTAGAATTTGCCAGCTTCCTGCAAAAATAGTGTGCATCTAGGCCTAACTCCCATGTGGAATGTGACCCAACTCCAGTTATCACCGATGGCTCAGCCATTTTCCACTGTGACTGCATATTACAATCACCTGGGCAGAGTTTTCATCACTGACACAGATTCAGTGCCCCGACAGTCCAATTTAGTGTCTGAGATATGGGTCCCGGCATCAGTATTTTTTAAAAAACATCCCCAGGTTTCAAAAATAGTAATGTATGTGAATTCACCCAAAAACACAGCTGGCCTTCTCTGAAACCCAGCTCTTTCTCTTCTTTCCCATTACGCACACTTTTTTCTGGATTAGTTGGCATCTGCGTTTATTAACATTGGGATCTGTTTTCATATTCTGTGATTATTAACTCTAATTACATTAACTCTTTCAGATATGTTCCTAATATATTTGTATTTTCATCTGGTTTTATTTTTTCCTAACCAAATGTGTTTCAGGTATCTTGAACTACGGAAGGGAATAGAGTAAAATTTGTTATAAACTTTTTCCAAGATAGTTGTGAAAACTATTTTTATTCAATGAACAGGAAACTGAATCCATAGCATCTAGAAATAAATTTTCATCTTTGACAATTATAGCCACATGCTTAATATAAGTGCGTATATTTTCCTGTATTTATCTGTAAGCATATATCCATATTTATCACACACACACAAACACACACCCTCCCATACCACAAAGTCTTTTAGCCGACCTCCAATAGGGAGTAATTCTTGAAGGAAAAAAGTGAATGAATATACACATGGATAGATGCAGATTCTGAAACTACAAGATAAATAACTTATATGCACATATATATGGATATATAGCTTATATGTAAATACAACCTTATTTCCAGTTGGCATATGAAAATAACAGGACGTCTGTTATAAATTCAAATTTTTTATTCAATCAGTCTATGTAAATTACTGATGTATGCATAGAGCAGGATATGACTTTTTATTTTGAAATGTTAGCATATTATACTGATGCTTTTAATAATGATTAAAACAAAACTTCACTACATTCTTATTATTAAGGAAGTATTTTCAAGATAGCCCTTAAAATATAAGGGGATTTGTTAGATTTGATGATGAGAAATGAAAAGAAATAGTAATTTCCAAAATAAATCAGGTTTCAGATCACGAGACAAATAGCAGCAGAAACAATTGAGTGCAACAATTTTCAAAGCTCTGGATTTGGTTTGTAGCAGCAGAACTCTTTCTTTCAAAAAATCTTGAGCAGAAAACCAGTATCCGCTCCCAGAGCAGCAGCTCTGTTTGAAGTGAGGCCTCAGAGCCCTCAGCATCAGCTGCCCCTCTCCGGACAAGCACAGCTTGGGAACCATTGAGCTAGTCTGGAGACTCTCAGCTAGCTGCACATTTAAAAAATTACCTGGGGGGCCGGGTGCGGTGGCTCACGCCTATAATCCCAGCACTTTGGGAGGCCGAGACGGGTGGATCATGAGGTCAAGAGATCGAGACCATCCTAGTCAACATGGTGAAACCCTGTCTCTACTAAAAATACAAAAATTAGCCGTGCATGATGGCGCGCGCCTGTGATCCCAGCTACTCGGGAGGCTGGGCAGGAGAATTGCTTGAACCCAGGAGGCGGAGGTTGTGGTGAGCCGAGATCCCGCCATTGCACTCCAGCCTGGGTAACAAGAGAGAAACTCTGTCTAAAAAAAAAAAAAAAATTACCTGGGAAGCTTTTGAGAAGCCCCAGACCCTACCCTAGAGATTCTGACTTCGTTGGGCTGAGGTGGTGACTGTAACGCGCAGCCAGAGTTGAGAGCCACTGGTCCCGCACAGCTCCTCCAACCCAGGAGCAAAGCTAAAGCCCAGACAGGCAGGCAGGAAGGCGAGGCAAAGGCAACAGCGCCGGTTGGGCTGGGGGCTGGGGGCTGGGGACTGGGGTCCTGCCAGGGCGAGAGCTCGTGCTCCTGAGTTACTCTAGTCCAGTGATGGCGCTGCGCGCGCGCAGCAGACCCTGGGAAATGCTGCTCTGCGAGGGGACTGACTAATGGAGGACCTCCGAAGGAGTCTATAGTCACCACTGCAGAGGCAGGGAGGAGTTACCATGATCTCCCCGACGAAGCCGTCCACCTTCTCCCACAAGACACACAGTCATGAGTAGCAGCAAGCTATGCAGCAAGCCTGGCTTCCACCAGGTTGTCTCTCAGAAGAAAATAAACTTGTGATTGGTATGGCCAGTAATTTTATTTTTTAATTGTACTTTAGGTTCTGGGGTGCATGTGCAGATCATGCAGGATTGTTGCACAGGTACATACATGGCAATGTGGTTTGCCGCCTCCATCTCCCCATCACCTACATCTGGCATTTCTCCCCATCTATCCCTCCCCCAACTCCCCCACCTGCCACTGTCCCTCCCCTAGTTCCCCCCCCCCACAGACCCCAGTGTGTGATGTTCCCCTCCCTGTGTCCATGTGTTCTCATTGTTCAACACCCACCTATGAGTGAGAACATGTGGTGCTTGATTTTTGGTTCTTTTGTCCGTTTGCTGACAATGATGGTTTCCAGGTTCATCCATATCCCTACAAAGGACATGAACTCATCATTTTTTATGGCTGCATACTATTCCATGCTGTATATGTTCCACATTTTCCTTGTCCAGTCCATCATTGATGGGCATTTGAGCTGGTTCCAGGTCTTTGCTATTGTAAACAGTGCCACGATGAACATATGTGTGCATGTGTCTTTATAATAGAACTATTTATAATCCTTTGGATATATACCCAGTAATGGGATTGCTGGGTCAAATGATATTTCTAGTTCTAGATCCTTGAGGAATCGCCACACTGTCTTCCACAGTGGTTGAACTAATTTACACTCCCACCAACAATGTAAAAGTGTTCCTATTTCTCCACATCCTCTCCAGCATCTGTTGTCTCCAGATTTTTTAATGATCGCCATTCTAACTGGCGTGAGGTGGTATCTCAATGTGAAATGATTTGCATTTCTCTAATGACCAGTGATGTTGAGCATTTTTTCATGTTTGTTGGCCTTATAAATGTCTTCTTTTGAAAAGTGTCTGTTCACGTCCTTTGCCCACTTTTGAATGGGTTCACAGTAATTTTAATAATAATAACAGCTAAGATTGATCATTTCATTAAATGTTTTATGTATATATCCTCTCATTGAGTCTTTATAACACAGCAATGAGAATGACAGCCCTTTGGATGAGGAAACTTAAAGTCTTAGTTCTTAAAGAAGGTTAGTGATTTACCCAAGGTCATAAAACTTTCATTGGCTGAGCTGAGAGTTAAACATGGGCCTGTCCGATTTGAGAGCCTGTGTTTTTAACCACCAGAGTATAAAATAGAAAATGTAAAACTACTCAATTGCCTTGATTTTAGGGGCCCTCAACTTGAACTCGAGGTCCTGGGAGGCCATCCCCATCTCTCCTTCATAAAACCTGGAGTCTCTTTATATCCAGGAAGCCCATCCTCCAGCTGGAAATCCCTTCAAGCCTCCTTGAGGAAAGTATTGCTATAAATGAGGCACATTAGCTCTTTTTGTGTTGTGTATTTATTTCTTAATTATTTGCTCCCATTATCTAGAAATCTATATTTTAACTTTAATTGTCTCCCTGCGGTAATGATTAAGGCATGACTCTGAGATTTGCATTGCAAACACCATGAGGTCTTCAACAGGAGCAGACGAATTCTGAACTTGGCGTCTAACAGCATTTATTGCTTCATTTTCGTGTCTTCCCACCTTCAGTTTGGGCCAAAGTTGTTAATATTTTTTCAGGTTCTGAAAGGATGGGAGGAGGTGGAATCCAGGATCATGATTTCAGCCCGCATTGATTCTACCCAGTAGATCAAAATTGAACTTTTACCACTGAAATGATATCTCTGAATAAAAAACCTATGGATCAGTGCCTTGTGTACATTTTACTAATGAATATTTATATGACCACCCACAGCATGTACAATCTCATATAAGCAACTCTATTTAGTAGACAATGCTTATTTGGGAAAAACAAAAGGGGCTTTAGAAAAAGGCATGCTGTAAGTGGAACGCATTTTTATTCCTCCCAAGGGGAGCTGAGAAGCCTTCAATGGATAGGGGCATTTTTTCAGTTCTGTTGTCTTAAAAGTTTTATTTATTTTAGAAATAGTTACAAGCTATCCAGGTAAATATATTGCCATAAATTCCATTTAACTTTTTTCCTCACTGGAATAGCCTCATAAAACACAACAAAAACCTGCAGAAAATTCAATGAGGGAATAAGATTGTCAATATAGTGTGTATGTATTCGAAAATAAAAATGGCACAATCAGGTATAAAGAGAGTCTTCATTCAAGTTAATAAAAATCAATCTAGAAGAAAGAAAACTGCATTTTGGTGTCTAAGTAATCTTATCTTTTAATAACAATAAAACTTTCCACTTTATAGGGCTCTTTCTTTGGAGTCTCTGAGAGTTTGTCAAGCAAGTGCTGGACTTGGGTTGATGGTTTACCCAGAAGCTAAGAGTCTGTCCCTGACCTCCACCAGTAACTGGCAAGATCTTATCCCTGAGGCACCTCTGCTACACACACAGTTCCCCACCATCACCATGCCTTAACTCACCAATCAGTAATGTTGACAGGCAGGTGTTGTTCCAATGACAAGACCAAACATAATTAAGAGGAAATGGGAATTCTGTAAAAGAGCATGTGCATTAGCTAATATTTTGCTGCCAATAATGAAATGCACTTAATAAATGGTGGCTATGCCACATGAATAGATGACTCTAAACATCCAAATGAAAAATAATAAATCTGACCTCCAGAGCCAGATAAAACTATTTTCTTTTTATTGAACTACCATATTTTTATGTCTCTAAGAAGCCATTGATTGCAAGACATGCCATCAATTTAATAACTTTCCAGGGAGAAAGGAAAGAACAACCACATTGAATATACTTATCAATTATAAGAAATTTTATTGATTTTAGAAATGTTAAAACATGGGGGAAATGTGTCTTACAAGTGAGGAAATACAGTAAATACAAATGTATACTAAGTTTAAGGATACTTTTACATTTATTATCTAATTTTTACCACAATTTCATAAGGCTGGTATGATTATTTCATTTTACAGATGAAAAAAAAAGCCCAGCTGCTGAGATGTTGATTAACTTGCTCAGGATCAGACAGCTAATAAACCACTACCCTTAACTCTTTGCTTCTAAATTTCATACTCTGCTCACCACTCCACACTACCTTTCCATCTTAGTAATAGAACCTTTTTATCTGAAATGTTTTTCTGATCACTAATAAAGAAAGATACATTTTTTACACAACTGCTCCAATAAATTCCTCACAACTGCTCTTGAAATTCCTTCATGCTTAGCTAAGACTGTCTTCACACCACCTATAAATCAAGTTCTCTACTCATTGTGGGTAGTCAGGTTAATAGAGATACAGCCGTCCCAAACGACGCACCCTCCAAGAAAAGACACGGATCACCGGCTCAAAGCTCAGGTGGCCCCTGCAGCAGCTAGCTCACTGCTGTTCACTTATTCTGGACAGAGCACACCTGCTTTTGCAGCTTAAAATTTTGAAGTGGCTATGTTAATTACCCTTGGTGTGTTGTGAATCTTCTTTCTGAATCTTCACTAATGAATGTGCACTGCCCATAAAGCTTTCATTGACTGGTTATGCAATCAGCTGTCCCCACAACGTCTTAGTGATGAGAGTGGGCACCTGCAAGTGGCTTTCTCCATTACCTAGATTGCTAGAAATCGATTCAGTGGTGGGAGTCTGGCTATGCCTGGATATGACCTGGAAGCCTCCTGGGAGGTCAGCAGATCCAGAGTCAGAGGAGCATTTGCCTAATACAGACATGCCTCATGGTGCAGCATCCAGGGCCTGGGTGTGGGGTGGCACTGGGGAACATCTGACATCCCCCATGGTGCATGTGGCCAGCATGGTGGCAGCAGAATATGTAAACAGAGGAGCCAGGGCACATCTTCATCCACACAATCAATGCCACAACCGGACGGAAAACAGACAAGCCTCAAGAGAGGAAAAGAGGCTTGCTCTCCCCCTTCCCCCGCTGGCCTGCAGAAAGAGCCCCTCCAGGCGCTTCACCAACCACAAGTCCCACCTTAGACAAAGCCGAGTCTAGCCGCAGGGGCAATGTGCTGGAGGCTATGGAAGTACTTGGGGGAGTTTCTGGTTTTGACCTAGTAAGCACCAACAAGTAAGCAGAACTATCTGTTTTGGTTTACTAGTGAAAGATCCCCCTGAATTACAAGTTTAGTGGTAATTAAAGAGTTTGAATTTGCCGTTAGTATTCAGGGGCTCGCTTTGGGCTTCAGGCCTAACGCTCTTACTAAGTCACTTCTTACCATTTAAAGAGAAGAAAGCTATAACTGAGCTTGTGGTGTCAGAAACGCAAAGAAAATGAGGACAAGAGAGGAGCCCATGATAAATAGGGAACGCAGTGGAGGTTCCAACAGCAGCACCAAAGTGACTTCTACGTAATAATCAGGTCCTCTGAGACCAGTGGTCCCTTTGCGTGGCCCCAAGAGAAACCCACTTAGAAAACAGAGACAGCTTTTATAATACAAGAGAAAACTTGTTTGACTTCCTCTTTTAACATAATTCGGGGAAAAATACAAAACAAATAAGAAAATTGAGTTTGGTCATTAAAAAAAACCACACTGAGGTTGGGTGCTGTGGCTCATGCCTGTAATCCCAACACAAGGTGGATCCCTTGAGGCCAGGAGTTCGAGACGAGCCTAGCCAACATAGTGAAACCTTGTCTCTACTAAAAACATAAAAATTAGCTGGGTGTGGTGGTAGGCGCCTGTAATCCCAGCTACTCAGGAGGCTGAGACATGAAAACTGCTGAAACTGTGGAGGTGGAGGTTGCAGTGAGCTGAGATCATACCACTCTACTCCAGCCTGGGTGACAAAGTGACACGCTGTCTAAAAAAATTAAAACCCACAATGAAATACCACCTCATACCTGTCAGAATAGCTCTTATCAAAAAGATGAAAGATCAGCAGGTGGCCAGTAGGTCAAGAAAAGAAAGCCGTGGCACACTGGGAATGTGAATTGGCACAGCCATTATGGAAAACTGCATGGGCGGTCCTCAGAAAACTAAAAATAGAACTACCATGCGATCCAGCAATTCCACTGATGGATCTACACCCAGAGGAAATGAAATCCGTGTGTTGAAGGGATGCCTGCCCTCCCATATTCATTGCAGCACTGTTTACAACAGCCAGGATCATACAGGAACAACCGAAGTGTCTATCGCTGTATGAATGGATAAAGAAAATGTGGTATCTATGCATAGTTGAATACCATTCAGTCATAAAAGGAGGAAATCCTGCCATTTGCAATAATAGGAGTGAATCTAGATGACATCATGATAAGTGAAATAAGCCAGAGACAGGAAGACTATATTATCTCATTAACACATAAAATCTGGTTTGGTTTGATTTTGTTTCGGTTTTTGAGACAGAATCTTGCTCTGTCGCCCAGGCTGGAGTGCAGTGGCACGATCTCCACTCACTGCGACCTCTCCCTCCCAGATTTAAGTGATTCTCCTGCCTCAGCCTCCCGAGTAGCTGGGGTTACAGGCACCCACCACCAGGCCCAGCTAATTTTTTTGTATTTTTAGTACAGACAGGGTTTTACCATGTTGGCCAGGCTGGTTTTGAACTCCTGAGCTTAGGTGATCTGCCCGCCTCAGCCTCCCAAAGTGCTAACATTGTAGACATGAGCCACCATGCCCAGCCGTATGTAGAATCTTAAAAAGTCAAAATCATACAAACAGAAAGTAGAACAGTGGTTACCAGTAGTGGGAGCATAGGGGAAATGGGAAGGTTTTGTTCAAAGGGTACAAACCTTCAGTCACAAGATAAACAGATGCTGGAAATCAGCAAGGGTGGTGATAGATATGTTAATTAACTTGGTTGTGGTAATCATGACACCATATATACATATATCAAATCATCATGTTGTACACCTTTGATATATACAATCTTTGTCAGTTAAATATCTTTTAAAATAATTAAATGCCCTGACTATAAGGAAAAGTCAAAGCAATTACTTTAAAAGAAACCCCCTTTCCCGAAAGCCATGCAGACAGTTCCTCCACGGCATGAGGCCCATCCAGAGGCCAAGGACAGCACAGGAGGTTGGTTACCTTGGCAGCCCAGCTCCTTAGGAGATGGATTTTACTCTTCTCTGTATTGTAAAAAGGGAACAGATGTCCCCTAGGCAATTTTTCTGCAAAGGACCTCAGCAAGTGGCAGCTGCTTCAGGCTTCAGCATTTCTTCCAGGCACTTCTGAAACTGAGGGAATTTCCTTCCTTCCTTGGCTGCCCCTCCTGGAGTCTCCACCTACAGAGCTGAGCCTGCCTGGTCCGCTCCACCACAGAGCG
The DNA here is from genome assembly GCA_036589455.1 of Ateles fusciceps. Classification (NCBI taxonomy): domain Eukaryota; kingdom Metazoa; phylum Chordata; class Mammalia; order Primates; family Atelidae; genus Ateles; species Ateles fusciceps. The sequence continues at coordinate 1,164,641 of JAZHEH010003296.1, read as the reverse complement.
TGAGGACAGATCTGATATACATAAATCAACATATTACTCATTTTCTAGCACTGCCTTTGACAGCTGTTACATGAGCACATTGTTAGAAACTGTCAAGCAATGATACACAGTGCCTTTTACAACATATGTTGACTTTTATCTAATGTAGCTCCATAATTAGCCCCAGGGAAAGTGAATCCAGGCATCCACCTGGCTGTGTGATCTCAGTTAACCTTTGCTTTCTTCTGAGGGAAGTTAGCAGGGTTGGGGGTGGAGATCCAGGCAACAAGGCCCCCAGGACTCAGAGAAAGGCAGTAAGTGTGCAAGCTGCGCAGGATATGAGAGACACACTGCTTATAACTCTCTAGACCATGCTCAGAGATTGGGGGGTCTGGGTTATCTGGCCAGGGTTTTCAAGTCCCTCAGGCCTGGATGGGCTCTGGGATCATTATTGGAAAAGATAAAATAAAATAAAATCTCCTTAGAACCTGGGCCATTCAACGTGAAAGAACCTGAGAGAAAAGGCTAAGTGTTGCTTCAAACCTTATTATTGTTGCTCCTCTGTTTCTCTTTCAGGAAATGACAAAACTTGCAAACCACTCATGGCAAGAAAAACACATTTCCACTGACCTTCAGGGTTTGGCAGGTCTTTTAGCCATGAAAGTTGGTATAACAGAATATGGACTTGGGGTAAGAAGGTCTGGATGCAAGTTCTAGATCCTTCACTTACCAACAAGTAACCACGGGAAACATAATTTGTCAGGGCCTTTCTGTCCTCAGCTTCAAATGGGAATAAGAGCAGCAGGTGCAATGCCAATATTATCAAACCCGGTGATGGAGTAGTGGTTCTCCATGGCTCTTCTAGCACCCTGGACAGTGCTGAGATCAAGAAACCCTTTTAATAAATGAACTCATACATTCGGTATTCTAATGAAGACCAAATGAGGAGATGTAAAAACATTTTGAAGACAGAAATTCAGGGTCCAAGTATCAGCTCTTTGATTTAAGCTTCCACGTCTGGTTTTGGGAGCTAGGTGTGCACCACCTGCCACATGCACTGCGGTGTCAGAGCAACTGTGGGAACTCATGAACCGCATGAAGCAACAAGGTACCTGCTCTGAAGGTGTCTGGGTTGGGCCCTGGGGATGCAATAAAGACCGGACACTGTGCTTGACCTCAGGGCGTCCAGTGGAAGAGGGAGTCCAATGAGGGGGCAGTGCAACAGGGAAGTAGCGGGGGAGAGGGCCACAGACAGAACCCCAAAGAACAGCCGTTTAGGGTATGAGCAAAGAGGACTGTCCAAAGCAGGAAGAAAATGAGGAGAAAAAGATGTTCTAGAAACCAATAGAAAAGAAATTTCCAGAATGAGTCCTCGTTTCCCAGGATAAGATGCTATGAAATGTTCAAGTAAGATAAGGACAGAAAACCATTCAGCAGATAACCAGTCGGCAATGAGCAAGTGATTTTATTGAGACATGTAAAAAATGTAGTAGTATTATCAAGACAGATTTGACCAAGTGTCAAAGGGTAAAAATTATAAATGCTATGGGAACTCACAAGATGGAGGGAAAGATCTCTGTAGGAGAGAGGGGTTAAGGGGTGACTGATTCAGAAGATGAAAATTCAAGTGGGCCTTGAGAGACTAATATAATGGCGGGGGGATGGGGAGGACAGCAGGGGACTAGAGATCCCAAATAGGGGCAAAGGCTGAGTACAGCACAGGGCTGTGTATACTCTGGTGATTTCCAAGGGCCAGGGAAGAGGGTTTGGGGAAATGCGGCTGGGGGAAGGAATCTGGGGTCAGACTGAGAAGGGACTTACACGCCAGGGTCTCAGTTTGCCCCACAGGATTTGGGTAGGGTCAAACCTGTGCATTTGAAGCCTGCAGAAGATCCATGTGACAGCCGTGTGCTGGCTAGGCAGGAGGGGAGAGAAGCAGCTAGCTCAGAGGCCACAGAATAGGAGGAAGAGGCAGGGCTTAACCTGGACATGAAGGGTCAGTCTTTCACTCGTATAAGCAGTATTTGTGTTACAAATTTTGTTATAAAAGAAATAAGAGACCATTTGCCTATCATAGCAGGGAGCAAAGCCCCTTAACCCTTGAATCAGTATGCTAGGTTCCCTTAGAGTTTAAGAGGATGAGCTCTGAAGTCAGACTGAGCTGGCTGAAGATCAAACCAGTGACATCCTTGACACATGCCCTTGTTAGGTTGCCTAACTCCTTGGAACTTCAGTTTCCTCACCTATGAAATGGAGAAATCAATAGAACCTACTCAGGGTGTTTTAAGTCTATTAAAAGAGGTAATGCATGTAAATGTCTAACAAAGGATAAGCACTCAGTAAGTGTTATCTATGATACTATTTTACTACTAAGGAGTATTCCTCAATCAGGTTAGAGAAATATCTGCAAAGCATATGAAATAAACACCTCGAGAAATGCAAGTCATCAATAAACATAAAAAATTGCTTACCTTCAGATATTAAAAAATGTGCATGATCTAATGGTTGACAGTTAAACAATCTGAGAATACCAAGTGTGGCTGGCAAAATTCTAAGAAGGTCTTCAAGATTCCCACCTGGTGGTGTACCGGTCCTGTATAATCCCCTCCCCTTGACCGTGGGCAGAATCTGTGAATAGGATAGCAGTCCTGTGATCAGATTAACAACCCATCAACTTTTAGTTCATCAAAAAGGAGTTTATGCTGAGTGGGCCTGACCTAGTCAGAGGTGCCCTTAGAAGGTGGCAGAACGTCAGAGAGGCATGCTTCTCTTGGCCTTGCCTATGCTGTCTCCATGCGTCTTACAGCTGCAAGGAATTGAATTCTGCCAACGGTCAGGGGAGCCCGAAAGAGAATCCTGAGACTCATACGAGACCCCACCCCAGGCTGATGCCTTGAGTGTAGCCTGGGGGAGACCCTAAGGAAAGGACCCCATTAAATTGCACCTGGACTGTGGCCCAGGCAAACAGTGAGGTGATACATTTAAGTTGTTTAAAGCCATAAAGCTTGTGGCAATTTGCTATGCAGCAATAGGAAACGAATATACCTGATGCTGGCAAAAAAATGTAGAGAATCAGAAACAAATCCGCTGTTTTGGGGGATGCATTTGAATTCAGTTTGGAAAGCAGGGTGACATACTCTGTGAGGTTGGAGACACATACACGCCATATCCACTCACCGCCATGGTCTCGCACATGGCCTGGCTAAACCCCTGCCTGTGTAAATTGGTGCAGGTGTACCAGAATGTGCATGGCAGTGCAGCTTAAATAGTCAAACACTAAAAACAATCTAAATTAAATGACCATTATGATAAGAATAAGTAAATTGTGGTATATTCAGCAAATGGAACATTAATTAGCGATGAAAATGAACTACAGTTAAAATATAACATTGAGAAGCAAGATGCAAAACAGGGCACGCCTTCCATCTCCACAAAGTGTGTAAACAGGCAAAGTAAGACTATCCCCACTTACAGATGCATACACAGATGTGAAAACTAGGTATTTTCTTAGAGGCAAGCAAGTAATTTTCATAACTTCAGGATCGGGATTATCTCTCTCTGTGAGGAGGAAGAGATTGTGTTTGGAAAGGGAAAATGAGAGACCTTCCGAGGAGCTGACAATGTTTCTTTCATGATTACTTTTTACACATTTGTTCATTTCACAATTTAAAAAAATACACATACACTCTACGCATGCTTCTGTGTAGAGGACAGATCTCATGACTAAAAGGTGGGGTGCTGAAGACCTCTGAATGACCTGTCTTAAACTCTACCAGAGAAATCTGCCTGAGAAAGTCCAGGGAACACAGATCTGAGGGCTCCTCTGACATGTGGAAGCCCTCAGTGAGAGTCAAGTCTCCCAAAAGCCTGCACTGGGCTTGGAGCTGGTGGCTCAATGCACCTTCCCCTTCCCCCTCCCACGCCAGAGGAGCCATCAGCTTCATGACACCTGTGCTGGCGCAGCAGCTGCGGGAGGGAGGAGGGAGCTGTCAGGAGCAGTCACTGGCATCAGACTAATAATAAGATTCACTTCTCTGAGACTCCCAGGACACAACCCAGGGAGACTGAAGAATGCTAATGCTGCCTGCAAGGGCTCTGGGGGCTGGTTACTTATTTTTATTTTTTAAGGTCAATTGTTTCAGGTCGGTACACTTATTAGAGGGCGGATCAGCGGAAAAGAGCATGTGCCTCTATTCTAAGCCTAAAAGGAAAAACCAGGCAAAAAGAAGACGTTCATTCATTAATCATGTCTCAGTCCTCTTTCTTAGAGGGTACCTGAGTGGCCAGGAACAGATCAAGACCTGTAGTTGTTAGTTGTTGCGGAGCTTGGAGCCAAAGACTCAGAGTCATAAGGCAGAGCCACAAAACTTAGGTAGTGCTGTTGCTCTCTTTCCTCCAGTCCTTCTTGAAGGTTGTTCTCCTGCGCCTTCATCCTCATCACTGTATCAGTTTCCTATGGCTGCGTCACAAAAATTGCCACACTTAGCAACTTAAAGCAACATAGGTTTATTATCACAAAGTTTTTTGCTTTTGTTTTTGATTTTTTGAGACACAGTCTCACACTGTCACCCAGGCTGGACTGCAATGGTGCAATCTCAGCTCACTGCAACCTCCACCTCCTGGGTTCAAGCGATTCTCCTGCCTCAGCCTCCCAAGTAGCTGGGATTACAGGCCAGAAGTCTGGGCATGGCATGGCTGGGTTCTCCACTCAGCATCCGACCAGACTGAAATTCAGGTGTTGCCTCAGGTACAGTTCGCATCTGTGGCTGAGCAGAATCTGCTTCTGAGCTCCTGTGGGTTATGGTGGAATTCAGTTTTCTCCGGTTGTATGACTGTTGTCCTCATTTCCTTGCTAGCTGTCATGTCGGAGTCATCCTCAAGGCCTAGAGGCCGCCCACATCCCTTATCACATGGTCCCCTGCATCTTCAGAGTTAGCAACAGAGAAATACTTGTGCATCCAATTCCTTAACACTTCAAATCTCTGACTTATTTTTTTTTGTGAGCAAAGAAAATTCTCTCCTTTTATAGGGCTCAAGTGGTTAGGTCCAGCCCACCTGAATAATCTCCCTATCTTAAAGTCAACTGATTCAGTACCTTAAATATATCTGCAAATTCCTTGCACAGCAGTACCTAGATTAACGTTTTAAATAATGGGGAAAACATGGTTATGTCAAAAGCTAGGAATCTTGGCAGATGGCCTTAGAATTCTACATACCACAATCATCATCTGTTAGTATTGCTATCCTGAACACAGCAGTCATAGGGATGTAAAGAAAACAATGTGCCCAAAGGGAGAAGGAATGTCAAAAGATGGCTCATAACATTGGGAGATTTATTCATTATTTGAGTTGAACTGCACCTGGAGTTGGGAGTAATAGCTTTCATTCATTCACTCATTCAACAAGCATGCTAGATGCTGGGGGAGTTTACACAGATAAATAAAATAGACACTTCCATGACATTTGCAGTGTAAAAAGAAAACAAAACTATAATATTCATCCATTTAGCAAATATGTATTGGGTGTCTACCAGGAGGCAGGTGCTAGATACTGGAGATACAGTGAATGATTCTAACATTACTAGGTACAATCCTGCAAGTCACAGGATTCACTCTTTTAGAGTGCAAGTCTCGTGGAAATTCAGAGTAAAACAAAGGGGCTTCTCCAGTCGAGTGAATGTGCAAAGGCAACGCCCTTACAGAAGAGGAGATGGTGGGCTATGCTTTACTTTAAGAGGATATGAGGATAAGAGGGGAATGGCTTGCTGGTTAGAGAAACTGATGTGAACAGAATCCCAAGGTGAGAAGAAGCAGCGAGAAAGTGGAAAACAAAGTAAAGCCCCCTTAAGATAGATTACAAGTGATAGGAAGGAGTGCCATGCAAGGTAAGAATATAAGGAAAGTTTGGGCCAGATTTTGAAGGATCTTGAAAGACAATGCCTTTTTTCAGATCAGACACTCTAAAAGCTTCACTCTCAGGAGGCCAATTCACTAACACTATCCATTTACTCCTTCCACATCTACTAAAACCCAGTAATGTAAACCCAGGCACAGTTTAAGCTGCTGGGAACACAAGCTGAAACCTCTGACCTCATGATATTTTTATTGTTGGGGAAGAGACAACAATAAACAAGAAAATTAATAAACACAATAATTTCAGATAGTGATGTGTCATAAAGGAAAAAACATCCAGAAAGATAGAGTGATAGAAATTAGGGGAGAACTGTTTTACATTGAAGGGTCAGAGAAGGCTTCTCTTAGCAAGCCATGTTAGAGTGAAGACCTGTGCTCTAGGAGGAGGCAAGCCATGCAGAGACCTGGGGGAACCTTCCAGGCCAGGGAAAAGGAAGGGATCCCGACATGGAGGTGAGCAAAGGCAAGGTCTCGGTGCGGTAGAGCGGTGAGAGCGAGAGGACCATGGAGGGTGTGATGTCAGAGAAGTTGGCAGGGCTAGATTACTTAGGACTTCAAGGACCAGGGAGAGTCGTTTGGATTTTATTATAAATGCACCGAGAAGTTCCTAGAGATTTCTGAGTTAGGCAGAGTGCTGAAATTACTCATCAGTCACGCTAAGATGAAGAATTCTAGGGCAGGACAAGCAGGCCCACTGTTGCTCTCCACCCTCTGAGAGGCAAGTCCTCGGAGGCCAGGGATGCTGGTCAGTTTAGGGATATCTTTAAAGGGAGTTGAAAGGCTTTGTTGATAGATTGAAAGAGGGGTGAGAGAAGGGGAAAACTGAAAGAGGAGCAGAGCCTAAGGGACAGGGGGACCCGGTAGGACATATGGCTAATAGGATGGGAGACCACAAATGAGAGGCTGGGCCACGTCTGGCAGCAAGGAGACGGGGTGACAGGTGAGGAAGCTTGCACGCGGTGGACTGGATCAGGCACATGAGGCCACAGAAGGAAGCTAAGGTGACTCTGATTCTTCCAGCCTGGACCACTGGGGCAATAGTGGTGCCCATTAACAGAAACAGGAAATTCAAGAAGAGCAGCACAGAAGGAGGGCAATGAAACAGTTGTGGACATGAGACCTTGCAGGGGACAGGCCCCTTGCACATAGGAAGGAGGAGCTACTGGTGGGACTTAATGAGCTCCATGAAGCTGACTAGGCCAGAACTGGCTGCCTGCAACGTGGATTGCAAGGTCTAGTGCCATTCATCCACCAGCAAGGCTGCCAGCTGGTGCTGACCATAACCCGCCTCACTGGAATGACAAGGGGCCATGTTACCCCGCAGTCTGTCACCCCATCCCCTACTGCCCCACACAATGACTAATTGATACAAGAGTGAAAAGCTTGGCTCTGTTTCCTGAAGGTGGGTCAACACTGGCTGCCCTCAGAGACCTGCACTGGGTCACACCGAGGCTGGACCCCAGCTTTTGCCTCACAGCTAAGTGCCAGGCTCTCCCCTTGCCCTGTCTTGTGGTGATGATCATAATCCCAAAGACACAGTCCAGAATGCCATAGTCTCAAATGCCGAAATACCAAAAGATCAACATCCCCAAACCTAAAATCCCAAAAGTCACAATCCCAAGAGATTAAAATCCTGAAAGCTGAATTCTAGGGAAGAGAGTAGTAGTGCCTTTTCAGTTGCACACAGAATAGTTTCACCATGCTAGGTGGAACTACTACCTCGCTGTTGTTTTTATCTGGAAATTAAGAAAGGTTTAAGGAGATGCGTATAGATGCCAAGTTGCCAAGGGGTAGACTTGTGGCCTGGATGTTAGGTGTCCATTTGACTGGATGAAGGAATCCCGAGAGACCTGGGAAAGCCCTCTTTTGGATACATCTTGAGGTGTTTCCAGAGGAGATTCGAGTGTGAGTCTAGGTGGACTGGGGGATCCTCTGCCCTCAGTGCTGGCAGGCACCATCCAGTCAGCTGGGGGCCCGGGGGAGAACAGCCACAGAAGGTGAACTGCTCTCTCACTCTCTCAGAGCTGGAACAGACTTCTCTTCTGCTGCCTTGGACAAAAGAACTCCAGGTGCACCGGTTTCTGGATTCCAGCACTTATTACACCAGTGGCCCCCAGGGTCCTAATGCTTTCGGCCTTGAACTGAGTTACACCATCAGCTGCCCTGGCTCTGAGGCCTTCAGACTTGGACTGAGTCGACCTAGAGTCTCCAGTCTGCAGATGATGACCTGACATGGAAATTCTCAGCCACCGTAATCATGTGAGCCAATTCCACTAATAAATCCACTCTCCTTTCTCTCTCTCTCAATCTCTCTCTCTCTCAATCTCTCTCTCTCAATTTCTTTCTGTCTCTCTTTCTCTCTCTCACTTACATCTACCTATCCATCTACACATACACACATACCCTATTGGATCTGCCTCTAGAGATTTGGTATTGGGGAAGCCAAATATCATTCCTTCCTGCTATATTCCCTATCTTGCTTCCTTCAGTCTTTAACCCCTCGATAAATAGGTTGCATTAAAATCTCTGTCTCAGGCTCTTCTACAGAACTGGACCTAAAAACTATTTTTACTCATAATAATAAATAGAATAGTAGCTAACAACTACTGAGCACTTAATGCAGGCCAGGCACTGACAACCCCTTTCGTGCACTATCTCATTTAATCCTCACAATGACCCTGTGAGATGAGGACACTATTATTGCTGTTGTATTCGTTTCCCGGGGCTGCCCTGACAACCACAAATGGTGTAGCTTAAAGCAACAGAAGCCTGTTCTCTCACATCTCTGGAGGCCAGAAGTTCAAAACCAAGGTGTTGGCTGGGCCACACTTTCTCTGGAGGCTCTAAGGGAGAACCTGTTCTTCATCTCTCCCGGCTTCTGGTGGCTGTCAGCATTCCTTAACTTGGGTGTACGTCATCCCAGTCTCTACTCTGCAGTCACAGTGCCTCCTCCTCTTGTGTGTGCCTTTCTTGTAAAGATACACATTATTGCATTGAAGGTCCACCTGGATAATGCATGGTAAGCTTCTCCTCTCAAGATCCTTAATCACATTCATTTGCCAAATAAAGCAAGACTCATAGGTTCAGAAGATTAGGAAGAGGACATATTTTTTGGCAGGCTGTTTATCCCACTATACCCGTCTGTAGATGATGGGAGGAGAAAGGCAAAAGTAAAAGAATAATAAACAGAAATCACAAAATAAGACGGAAGAAATACATCAGTTAAAACAATACATTTAGATGGAAAGGGCATTCCAGAATGGAATAAAAAGCGCAAACAAAATATAGGTAATGTGGTTTACAGGAGACGCACAGAAATTGAAGGGAAACTGAAGGCAACAGGATTGAAAAGGATATACCAGGCAAATACCATTTCAAAGAAAATTGGAGCTGCTATAATACTGATAAACAAAACTGACCCTAAGGCAAAGGCATTAGTAGGAATAAGTTGAAAGTATTAGTCATGATCGGTTAGGTTAGGCTGCAATAACAAACAACCCAGAGGATCTCAGTGACTTACTTCTTACTCATGCAACACATCTGTCTCAGAGTGGGGGCAGCTCTGCTTTATGGTACGTTGACCCTTGGACCCGGGCTGATGAATTTGTCTCTATCTAAAACAAATACTGTATCATGGAAGAAGAAAGAAAAAGACATTGTGAACCAACTGCTGGCTCTTAAATCTTCTGTTTGAAAGTGATGCTTCTCACTTCTATCAGATGTCACTCCCCCAAACCAAGTCACACAACTAACACTTACATCAAGGAGAAAGGAAATACAATCTCCCCTTAGCACAGAGAATAAATATTTTAACAATGATACAGTCTACCTACCACAATATGTCACTGCATAGCGATCAGCAAAATAGTTCACCAAGAAGTTATGACAATTCTGTTGTTTTATGCAAATAACAATTTAGCCTCCCGATATTTTTGAAACTGACAAAATTGCACTTAGAAAATGACAACTTTAGAATTATACTTGGAGATTTTAGGATGTTTGTTTACAAAATGAGTAAAGGAAGTAAATTAAATTAATAAAGATATTAAGTATATACAAGGGAATATTATTCAGTCTTAAAAAAGAAGGAAATTCTATAATTTGTGACAACATGGATGAACCTAGAGGAAATTATGGTACATAAACTAAGCCAGCCATAGAAGGACAAACACTGCCCGATTTTATTTATATGAGATATCTAAAATAGTCAAACATAGAAGCAGAGAACAGAATGGTGGTTGCCAGGGGCCAGAGGGAGGTGGAAACAAAAAGGTGTTACTCAATAGTTATAAAGTTTTGGTTATGCAAGAGAAATATCAAATATGCAAGATAAGTAAGTTCTAGAAATCTTCTGTACAACGTAGCACTTATAATTAACAATACAGTATTGTGCATTTAAAATGTGTTTAAAAAGTAGATCTGTTTTTAGCCTTTTAGTTTTTTTTTTTTTTTTTTTTTAGCTGTTTTTAGCTTTTAAAACAAGATGCACCCAAAGGAGGGCTTTACCACGTCTCTAGGGATTCCTTCCTCTGGTCAAACTGACACCTAACACCCAGTTGGCAATGTAAACTGCTCTTACTCCTCCAACCCCGACACAGGCACCCAAAGGAACACAAGGAAACTTTGGGAAGTAACTGATATATTATGACCTTTATTCAGTGATGCTATCATGCATGTATGCCTAATAAGTTCAAAGTCAGCAAATTGTGTAGGTCAAACACGTGTCGGAGGTTTTTGCATATCAACTATGCCTAAATAAGACTGTGTTCTCAAAAGACATTACAGAAGACTCAAACAACAAAATAAACAAGTTTGATCAAATAGACACAAATATAGAGTGCTGTGCCAGCAAAGAACATACATGAAACGTTCATTAAAAATGGAACTTAAACTAGTACAGAGAACATTTCTGAAATTTTTCAAGTATAAATATCTTCTAAAACAAATTTTTAACAAATTGTAATTAAATGAAAACTAGCAATAAAGAGATAAAACAAAACAGTCAAAAGCTACATTTTAGAAATTTCAGTACATTCTTTAATAACTCTTTGAGTATAGTAAATCACTTTAATAAAATATTTAGAATTGAACAATTAAAAAATGTATTAAATCTTGTAAGACAGAGCTAAAGTTGTACTCAGAGGTAAATGTATAGCTTTACATTTACTAGAAAATTTTTCCAGTTCTGTGAAGAAGGTCAATGGTAGCTTGATGAGGATAACATTGAATCTATAAATAACTTTGGGCAGTATTAGTTCAATCATTGTGGAAGACAGTGTGGCAATTCCTCAAGGATCTAGAAATAGAAATACCATTTGACCCAGCAATCCCATTACTGGGTATATACCCAAAGGATTACAAATCGTTCTATTATAAAGACACATGCACACGTATGTTCATCGTGGCACTGTTTACAATAGCAAAGACCTGGAACCAACCCAAATGCCCATCAATGATAGACTGGATAAAGAAAATGTGGCACATATACACCATGGAACACTATGCAGCCATAAAAAAGGATGAGTTCATGTCCTTTGCAGGGACATAGATCAAGCTGGAAATCATCATTCTCAGCAAACTGACACAAGAACAGAAAACCAAACACAACATGTTCTCACTCATAGGCGGGTGTTGAACAATGAGAACACAGGGACATAGGGAGGGGAACACCATACACTGGGTCCTGTTTCAGGGTGGGGGGCTAGGGTAGGGATAACAGTGAGTGGGGGGGATTGGGGAGGGTTAACGTTAGAATAAATATCTAATGTAGATGACAGGGGGATGGAGGCAGCAAACCACCATGGCATGTATACACCTATGTAACAATCCTGCACAATCTGCACATGTACCCCAGAACTTAAAGTATAATTAAAGAAAAAAATAAATGGAAATCAAAACCAAAAAAAAAAACAAAAACAGAAAAGAAATGTTGATTAGGAAAAAAAAGAGAAAGAGTCAGAACCAATGAGAAAGTTCAGCAAGTTTGTCATAGATAATTTATAAAAATCAATTGTGTTTCTATATACCAACAAGGACATTTTTTAAATATTTTAAAATTCTTAAGGATGATGAAACAGTACAAAAATGTTAATGGTGTAGAGGAATAATAATAACAAAAGACACATATTACATTTCTGCATAAAATTATAAAATTTTACTGAAACGTGTTAAAGAAAACACAAATGAAAGAGGTATGTCATTTTCACAGGTGGGAAGATAATATTATGAAACTGTCAATTCTCAACTTAATCCATAAAGTTTTCATAAATCAATTTATCTATAAATACAATCTTTAATACAATCAAAAGCAAACATGGGCTGGCTGTGGTGACGCAGGCCTGTAATCCCAGCACTTTGAGAGGCCATGGGGGAGTGAATCATGAGGTCAGGAGATTGAGACCATCCTGGCCAACATGGTGAAACACCATCTCTACTAAAAATACAAAAATTAGCTGGGCGTGCGTGCGCATGCCTATAATCCCAGCTACTTGGGAGGCTGAGGCAGGAGAATCACTTGAACGAGGGAGTCGGAGGTTGCAGTGAGCCAAGGTCATGCCACTGCACTCCAGCCTGGTGCCTGGTGACGGAGCGAGACTCTGCCTCAAAAAAAAAAAAAACAAGAACGAAAGAAAAAGAAAAAGCAAACATGCATCTTCAAGAATTACAAATTAATCCTGCAATATAGACAGAAAATCAAAATAACAAAAATTGACTAAAATTTTTGAAGAAGTACAAAGTGAAAGTAGTCAAATCAAATATTAAAACGACATAAAGCAATCGTCAAGATAGTGTGGCATTGCTGCAGAAACAGGTAAAACAAAATGGAACATTGACAGATAGAATTTAAAATATAATGAAAGCCGGGCACGGTGGCTCATGCCTGTAATCCCAGCACTTTGGGAGGCTGAGGCAGGCGGATCACGAGGTCACGAGATCGAGACCTTCCTGGCCAACATAGTGAAATTCCATCTCCACTAAAACACAAAAATTATCTGGGCGTGGTGGTGTGCGCCTGTAGTCCCAGCTACTCGGGAAGCTGAGGCAGGAGAATTGCTTGAACCCAGGAGGTGGAGGTTGCAGTGAGCCGAGATCGCACCACTGCACTCCAGCCTGGTGCCTGGCGACAGAGTGAGATTCTGTCTCAAAATAAATAAATAAATAAAATAAAATAAAATAAAATAAAATGAAAATTGGCATATGACAGAGTGCTGACATAAGACACTTGGTAAAGTATGAGATATGAATAAATGGTGCTGCGACAACTAGGTGCTCCTGTGGATGAAAAACAAATTATATTCCTCACCCATACCAAAGTATATTCCAAATGGATTTCAAAACTAAATGCAAAAGAAAATCTTTAAAAATCTTCAGACAAAAGTTCAAGACACTAAATAACCTCAGGGTAAGGAAGGAAGGATTGCTTCAGACACAAAGGACATAAGCCATATAGAAGTCTTCACATTAAAATGGAAACTCTATGAACATCAAAAGTTATTGTACACAAATTGAAAAGAAGAACCGCATACAAGGAGAAGGCATATGTAAGACATATAATTAACAAAAGAGTTATATCCAGAAAATACGAAAATCCCAACTCAAGAACCAAAAGAAAAAAAAAACCCATGGAAAAATTGGCAACTGGAATCAAGAAGGAAAAAAGCAAAAATGGGAAACGTCTGAGAATATGACCAGCTCCTCTATTAATCATATAAATGCAATGTATCACAGTGATCTACTATTTCACATCTATCTTTGGCAAAGATTAAAAAGGCTGATGATACCAAATGTTGGTGAGAATATGGAGCAATTGGAATGTGCAGCTAGGCAAAATTAGAACAAGCACTTTGGAAAGCAATTTGGCCAAATCTAGTTATGTTGAAGATGTGCACAGCCTTAAGACCTGCAATTGTAAGTGCATTCCCTAAGGAAGCCCCATGTGTATACCCTGGGAGGCATGCATGAGAAGATTTTCTGTAATACTTTCTGTAATTAAAAAAATGGGAAAACAATCCAAAAAACCATCCACAGGGCTGGGCGCAGTGGCTCACGCCTGTAATCCCAGCACTTTGGGAGGCCGAGGTGGGCGGATCATGAGGTCAAGAGATGGAGACCATCCTGGTCAACGTGGTGAAATCCCGTCTCTACTAAAAATACAAAAAAATTAGCTGGGCGTGGTGGCGCGTGCCTGTAGTCCCAGCTACTCGGGAGGCTGAGGCAGGAGAATTGCTTGAACCCCGGCGGCGGAGGTTGCAGTGAGCCGAGGCTGCGCCACTGTACTCCAGCCTGGCACCTGGTGACGGAGTGAGACTCTGTCTCAAAAAAAAAAAAAAAATCCACAGAAAAATGGATACATTGTGATATATTCATGCAACAGAATACTCAACAGCAGTGAAAATGAAAAGATTAAACCGGCCAGGTACAGTGGCTCACACCTGTAATCCCAGCACTTTGGGAGGCCGAGGTGGGCAGATCACTTGAGGTCAAGAGTTCAAGACCAGCCTGGACAACATGGTGAAACCCCATCTCTACTAAAAATACAAAAAAAATTAGCTGGGTGTGGTGGTGCACACCTGTAATCTCAGCCACTCGGGAGGTTGAGGCAGGAAAATATCTTGAACCCAGGAGGTTGAGGTTGTAATAAGCCAAGATTGCACCACTGCATTCCAGCCTGAGCAACAGGGCAAGAAAGAAAGAGAGAAATAAAGGCAAGAAAGGAAAGGTGAAACCTACAGTTAATAACGTAGACAAATCTAAAATACACAATGTTGACTGAAAAAAAAAGTTATGGCATTTTTTCAGAATAAAACCAATTATATAAAGTTGAATGGCAAAGAAAAGCAATGCTTTATCATGTCAATGGGCATGTTAAACACGGAAAATTATATTTAATAAGAAACAGATTTTGAGCAGTGGAACCTCTGAGAAAGAAAGAAGAGAATGTGATTGGAGAAGTATATGGAACATCAATGAAATATAGCCAAAGGGAAAATGTGACGATTTGGTAAATCTAGTTGGTGAGAATACAGATGTTCACTCTATTATTCTCTTTATTTGTCTGTACATCTGCAACATTCCATAATTCTTTTAAAATTAAAAATTATAAATAAAGACAAAAAGTGAAAGCTTCATGCCGAGCTCGCTGCTACAAGGAGAAGTGGTAAAATTCTCATTCTCTAAAGGCTGCAGCTGACATGTGAGGAGAAAAAGAACAAGGTCCTGCCAGTCCCATGAAAAGTAATACAGTTGGACCCCGTAACATGGAAAGCAGTCTCCTCTCCCCTTCCTCCAACTGGTCTCCAGTGTCTACTTTCTACAAGTTGATTTCCTTCTTCCATCTATCCGCCATGGGTCTTATATTATCACAGGCCCTCAAGGCACCTAGCCCCAGGTCTACATGGCTTTGCAACTCAAGAACCTACACTGACCTCATCTCCGTGTCTCCACCCAAATTCCTGAGAGTATCTGATTAACCCCTGTAAGTCCATGGGTTACTTGGCCTTGGGTCAGATGTCTACTTTAATTCAATTTGCTTTGACTGAGAGAAAATATAATAAAGAATGATCCCGTTTAGGGGTTTGCGGGGCAGGACGGGATTTCCAGAAAGGTTTGGATAAAACAGACACTTCCCCACCCCATACATCAACCTACTTTGGGCAGGAATTAGAACGGAAGCCTGCACAGAAATAAAGAATGTGCATGAGGCTGAATCAGTCTGGTGTGGTCTTCCCACGCTACTTCTTGAGCGTCCATCTGAAAAGTTGAAAAATGATCATCGCTCACATCGGATTTTTGTCATGGAACAACAAACTCAATGAACATACGAGAGCCAGAGGGGAAAAGTAGCCTCGTACAGAGGATGGGGGGTGGGGACAGCTGTAGAGCTCGTGAGGAGACTGCAGATGTGCAAAGTGAATGAAGCCAAATGTGACCCTGAAGCTGGCCGTGTGGGCAGCTCGGCCCCAAACAGAACTCATTTTCTCCACCCCCAATCACTCCAAGGCTCCTCTCTGGAGCTCTTCGCTCAATAATTGGCACCACTATTCATCCACCAGCCAGAATGCTGGCATCATCCCCTCTCCCTTTCCTCTCATCCACCCGGCAGCAACGTCCTGTGGCTTCTACCCACTAAGGGCTTCTTCCACTTGTCACTGCCACCTCCTGCCTGTTTCAACCTGTTTCCCTCTTACCTGGTCTTCTGAAAGAGCTATCCCCAACTCAGGCAGAGGAATCATCCTTAAACACCACCAATCCAATTCGCGTTCACTCATCATCACTGCATCTCTACGAGGGCTCAGCCAGTGGGAGGAGCACTGGGGCAGACACTGACCAGGAAAGCCGCAGTGACCCTTGCGTTAGCACCGGGGGAGAGACAGCCATTAGAAAGTAAACATGAAAAAGATTTTTGTTGTAAGTTGGGTAAGTGCTCTGAAGGAAAAGCTCTATGTGCTTTGAGATTGCTTAATCAGGGAAACGCAGTTTCAATGGAAGCAGTCAGAAAAGACCTCTCTGAAGAGTGACTTTTGACCTGATGGAGTCATAGTTTTCTCTGTAAAGCCTTTCATCACTTCCCCTTTTTGAAGATAAAGATAATCCAGGGCAAAGCAGATGTAATTCAGCTTCTGCTTCCCTTCCTGCCTAACTTCCTCTTCACTTTCTCCCCAGCTTTTCCCTCTCCAGCCACCCTGGACATCTCTCTGCTCCCTGAAAATATCACCGAGGAAAGACCTTCTTGTCCAATTTCCCCCAGTCAGTCCTCATCAGGTATGAATTAAATGTCACTTGCTCTAAGAAGCCATCCCAGAGAACCCTCAAGGAGAATCTGCCTGAGTGTGGTGTCACATATACTGATCCTTCCTTATACCAAATGCTCTTGTAACCACCTCCTCAAAACCTGTTAAAACTCTCAGCTCCGTATTTGTAGAGGAATGGCAGTCTTTTTCTCAGTATAGCCCCAGGGCCTGCCTTATTAAAGATACTTAACATGTAACTGCTACATAATCAAAGAAAGAAATGAATGACTTCACTGACATGGCTTAGTGAAGACCCAGAACCTCAGAATTACAAAGGACCTCAGAACTCATGTGCTCTTCCTCCCACCAAGTCAGACATGGCAGACATTAGTCTCTCCAAGCTTTGCACCTGTCTCCCTCACTCGGCTGCGAGCTCTTCACAAGCAGGGACAGCGGCTTATTCATCTTGGTATCTCCCTCCTCTGCAGAATTATGAACCAGAGAGCTCCCAAAGGATCATGATCTCCACCCACAACTCAGAAACTTTGTGGGATGAAGCCAGCAAGTGACTTCCTAAAGAGATTTCAAAAGAGCCAACTGCAAATAGACACATCCAGGCTCCTCCTGCTGAATTTCCTCATCGACATGGCTTCATGGACAGTCACTCCAAGCTCGTGGCCACCCTGCCCCGCCTGTCATTCCACAGCACCAAAGATTCCCACTTCACAGCATTCCATTTTCTTCCAAGAATCCCCCTCCAGGCATCACACTGTTCCCCTGCTACTGGCCAAATGCCAGAGACACCCTGGGCTTCTCCTCGGCACTGTGATCTCTGCTATGGGGCATTAACAAGGATCCAAAGACCGGCACACGTGCACTCGCGCGCACACACACACACACCAGCGAGCTCCAGAAATGGCGTTTCTTCGCTTCCCCGTCTTTGGGGCGGCCTCCAGCTTTAAGTCCTCCACTTTTGGCAGCAGCCTTTCCCTTTGGGAGAAAGACAAGCAACTTTAGAGTGATATGGAAATCACCCCCTAAACATTTGCAAGCCTTGCAGGACTTGGAGCTGGTCCCAAAGCAAATTCAATCAGTCCTTTCTTCCCCCCCACACTTGCTGCCTCCAGCTGAGCCCCATCTCATACAGTGAAGCCAGTGAATGGGTGCACCTGATAAGTCCCAAAAGGCCCCAGCCCCACACCAAGAAAAGAGCGAGAAAGCCACCAAGAGAAAGGAGGAGTGGGGGAGGGAAGGAAATGGGGCCAAGCCTGGGACAGCTGCCATACTCAGCCTGCTTTTGACAGAGGCCTCTGCCTGCACTGAGAAGGACCTTCAGCTAAAACATGAATTTACACGGCAAGGAAGTGATCCTGCTGGCCTGTGGGCCCAGTTCCTGAGCTTTTAAAGACTGAAAATGTTCAGCTTTTCAGTGTTTGACTCAGAAAGCCCTAAATCCCTCTGGCTTCTCAGATTAATAAATGATATTTGCAACTGGATACTGTGATACCGGTACTTCTCCCCATCTCTTATCCATAAAAACCTAATTGTAAAGCATTCACTGAATTCGATCCTCTGATGAGACAATGAAATTTCAAAGGATCTATAAAGAGAGGCAGAAGAAAGCCTTCAGCACACAGTCCTATGTGCTCTGAAAATATAACAGTACGTGCGTAATTGTGTCTTCCCTAGCAGTAGGAGAATGGGCGGGGTGCTGGGTGTAGGGGAATCAGGACAGGAGACAGACCTAATGAATATAAGGGTGAACGTTGAACCCTAATTCCACAGGGCGGCCACCCAGGACAAAATCCAAGGTGTTGCCCTAATCTTTCTTGATATTGATGGTTAAGAAATATTTTTTCCAGCTACTCATAAACTCCCTGACTGCTGTCAGTACACTCTAACCCAGGATTTCCCCAGCAAAGCTCCCACCAAATCCCGTTACCTCAAAGTAAGTGTCAACATATTCCGAGGATTTGTATACCCTTAAGTGAGGTCTCTCCCCCTCACATTGTCACAGTCCAGGCATCTAAAAAGAGTGATTCCGAGGAGAATTGAAAACCCAGATGATGAAACACCTCCCACCGTGCAGGGTTAGAAAGCTATCTGTAGCCTCCAAGGAGCAACAACGTGTTATGTTGTGTTGCGTTGAGTTCTGTTGTGCTTTTTGGTTGAATCGCGCCTGTGTGAGAGAAATGAAACATGAGCCTTGAAGCCAAACAGTCATGAGTTTTCCTCCACACTGCTATTTTGTGACGTTAAACATAACACTTAACTTCTTAGCGCCTTGGTTCTGTCGGGTAGGAATAGGGGTAGGAATGGGAATAGTACTTCTTTTGGTTTATAGGTTTTTAGGCTCATAATTGTTGTTATCGATGACATCTGGGTTTTGGGAGAGCTGCTGTGTTCTCCGCAAAGTCCCTGTGGTAGGCAAAAGATCTGGAAAGCCTGCCCTGAGCAGGTGAGACAGTGCATCACTAGAACCCACACAGGCACCAGAACCAGAAAGCCGTATTTACTGATCCTGACTGGCAAGTGACACAAAATCCTCATGAATAATACACGATGCCTCATGTGTAAACATAGATATCATTTAAAGCAACCAAGTCATTTCCCAAGTGTGCTTCAGTGACTATCAACTATGGATTCCCACTTAGCTGCAACTTCTGATTTCCTAAATAAATCTTCTGTCTCCCAAAAAGAAGACTGAAAACACATCTCTACTTCCTCCTCAAAGACAGTCATCTCTGAGAATGGACAGGGAGGCCCCGAGAGCACTGGTCAGTGACACTGTCCCGTGGCGGGGGTCCACTCCTGCCGCTGCTGCATTCTCACAATGGAGACATTCCCAAACCCAGAACCTAGGCAGACAGCTCGGGTCACCCTCATTTCCTGCCTGCAGTCTGTTTCACTCCTTCTGGTCCCTTCTGCAGGAGCCCAAGGATGCAGCTGTGTTTGCACTAACATTCCTGCAGGGGGGGAGAGAACATTGCTGCAAGGCAATAAGAGGACGATAATTAAAACAAACAATAAAATGAAAATTTCGTCAGCATTTTCAAAATAGGAGTTTTCAACCAGCAGCATTTTGCACAGAGCTGGGACAATTCCATTTTGGCAGACATCCTAAATCCTTTGAAGCCGGGACACTACCGTGTCCTTTCAGGAGAGGGGCCTGGTGGGGAGCTCGGGGGAGCTGGCCAGGAAAGAGTCTGTTGCTCACGGCCTGGGTCTTCCTTTTGCTGTGAGTTTGAACTATGCTGCTTTTGCAATTATATTTTGAGCACTCTGAAGTATCATGCCTCTAAGAGGCAGATAGGAAGGAGGGGGACATTCACTGGGCCAAATTAGGCCAATCATCTCTGCTTTGGGAAATCAGACAAATCCAAGCCAACTGGCTCCTGGGAAGATGTATTCAAGCCAGACAGGACAAGGCTGAAACAAAAGCTAAAGAATTCAAAAAGCACGAAGGTAAAAGCCAGCCCTAAGAGCTAGCCAGCTATCCTTCAGCAGAGCCAGTCAGGCCAGAGATACAACTTCCAGGGTTCAGAGCTGGCAGTATAAAAAAAAAGAAGGGAAATGGGAAGAGGCTAGGGAAGGGGGGAGAACTGGGGAAAGACAAAAGCAGAGGAAGCCTTCTGGATTTTCCAAAATGACCTCTGGTGACGACAGTGAGTAGCCAAGAGACCAAGTTGCCGCAGATGAAGTAAAGTCCAGTCCTAAGGAAGCAAATATCTTTATCTTCTGAAGAGCTAGAGTCTGCAGCCCAGATGAACTGTGGCAGAACACAGGGACAGACAGCCACTGAATGAGGCACTCAGCTGTTGCTGAATGGGAAACCTGAGGCCCCCTCTATAAGGGGAGACACTCCCAAGTGAAAGCCTGACAACCAGAAACCTACCAACTGTTTTTAACTTTGTTTTGTGTTCCTCGGTTTCCTTTTCAGGTAGGTTATATGTTTAAAAACCAATTTTCAACAAGCAGAAAACAAATACCACCATTAAAAAGTGGACAAAGGACATGAACAGACACTTCTCAAATGAAGACATGCAAGCAATCAACAAACATATGAAAAAATGCTCAGTATCATTGATCATCGGAGAAATGCAAATGAAAACCACAGTGAGACACTATCTCACACCAGTCAGAATAGCTACTACGATTATTATTATTTTTTTTTTTAAAGATGGAGTCTCACCCAGGCTGGAGTGCGGTGGTGCAATCTCAGCTCACTGCAACCTCCGGGTTCAAGTGATTCTCCTGCCTCAGCCTCCCTAGTAGCTGGGATTACAGGTGCACGCCGCCATGCCCAGCTAATTTTTTTTTTTTTTTTTTTTTGTATTTTTAGTAGATACGGGGTTTCACCATGTTGGTCAGGCTGGTCTCAAACTCCTGACCTCATGATCCACCCGCCTTGGCCTCCCAAAGTGCTGGGATTACAGGCGTGAGCCACCATGCCCGGCCCAGAATTGCTATTATTAAAAAGTCAAAAAACAGCAGATGCTGGCAAAGTTGTGGAGAAAAGAGAACATTCATACACTATTGATGGGAATGCAAATTAGCTCAGCCCCTGTGGAAAGCAGTTTGTAGATTTCTCAAAGAGCAAAATGTAGAATTATCCTTTGACCCAGCAATCACATTATTGGGTATATATCCCTGCAAATAAAATAAGAAATCTACCAAAAAGACACATGCACACGTATGTTCATCACAACGCTATTCACAATAGCAAAGACGTGGAATCAACCTAAGCACCCATGAGTGGCAGATTGGATAAAGAAAACATAGTACACACACATACACCATGGAATACTATGCAGCCATAACAAAGAATGACATCATGTCCTTTGCAGTAACATGGATGCAGCTGGAGGCCATTACCTTAAGTGAATTAACACAGAAACAGAAAACCAAATACCACATGTTCTCACTTGTAAGTGGGAGCTAGACACTGGGGACTCACGGACATAAAGATGGCAACAGTAGACACTGGGGGCTACTAGAAGGGGAGGAAGGGAGGGAGATGACGGTTGAAAGACTGTCTGTTGGGTACTATGCTCAGTACCTTGGTGAAGAGTTCTGTTGTACCCTAAATGTCAGCATCACATACTATACCCTTACAACAAACCTGCACATGTAGCCTGGAATCTAAAATAAAAAAGAAATCTGATTTTTTTATTACTAAAGCAATATAAGCAATATGCATTCTTAGCAAAAAGGAAAAGTTAAATACTAATTATCTATATTCTCCTCCACCTCCTGAGATAGTGCTTGTTTATATGTTGGTGTCTACTGTACATTTCTTATATATCTATATAATAATTATTTTCACAAGTTCAAAATCATGAAATACAATTTATTTGTAACTTTCTCTTTCCACCCAAAATATCGTGATCACTCTTCTTTGTTGCTTCTGTTTCAATCAAAACTTATTTATGATAAATGAAACTCACTAAAACTAGATTTGGCCAGAGGGAATTCATCATATGAATCAGGAACCTCATAGAACCAGAGGAATGACCGCTGGGACACAGGCTAGCACTGAAACACCTCCCTGACACCCCAGGGCACGGCGTCCTGTCACTCCGTCTGCTCAGCAGTGCCCTCTCTGCAGCCCAGGCCCCTGCTTCTGTGTGTAGCAGCAGGCAGTGGCCCACCAGCTCCACTGGGCCTCGCTCATCCTGAATGCAAAACACCAGCCTACTAAACTCCCAATTCCAAATGCCCAAGGTCAGTAATCCAGCTGGCCTGGTTTATGTCATCTACACACCCTTGAAGCAATCAGCCATGGCTGGCGGGAGCGGGAGAGGCAGGGAATTGGTCCGCCAGGACATTAGAGAAGTGGACTCACTTACAAATGTTATTTACTGTTCCTTCAAAGGATATGCCAGGAAAACAGCTTGTATTAGTCAGGGTAGACTAACTGCTATTTACAGAAACCCCAAAGGCTTATTTCTTGCTCTCATCCCAGTCTACTGTGGACCAGTAGGGATGGTCGGGGGATGGGAGTCTCCTTCAGAGACCAGGGCTCCTTCCATCCCTGGCTCCCCCTATCTTGTACTGTCTTAGAGGCCTCTGCTGGGCCTTTTGAACTCAAAAACTTAATCATGTCTGATCCATTTGCTTCCAGGCAGCTCCTTTTGCAAAGCAAACACTCTCAAGTTTCTTTCCTAGACATGATTCTAAAATGTGCTTGATTTCATTGTTTCCTCTCTTGCTCTCCTGCCTCTCTTGTTCTCAGTGGCTGTCTTGAGACTGTGTGGAACAATAGGCTTGAATGGGACAGCCACATCCAAATCTAACTTTCTGCTACAGGACTAAATCACTTTGTTCAATTGAAACACGTTAATGGGTCTCTGTCTCAATGTTTCTCAATCCCATCCCTTACTGTTAAAGAAGCAGTCGGCTTTCTCAAACCCTCTGTGGGAGACTGGATTTTCCCAAAACTGGCCATGGCCATAGCCACCTTGCCAGTGTCGCGTGTTCTCCCAGAGCCTTGATGCTCAGCTCATCGTGAGATGGAGCCTGACTCCCCTTGCTCTGCATATGGGCTGGCCTTAGTGACTTGGTAATAATAACTGGCATGAGGCAGAGGTGAAACCGCCTGACCACTGAGGCCAGGTGGTAAAGTGATACAACTTCTGCATGGCAACCCAGCCGCCATGCTATGAGGAAGCTCAAGCAAACCCACGCGGGGAGACCAAAGGGAGAAGTCTATGTGGAGAGGCACTGAGGTCCCAGGCAACAGCCAGAATCAGCTGCCAGACACACAAGCGAACCAGCCTTCTGACGATTCTAGTCCCCAGCTTCAAGTCTGCCAGCAGAGCCCCAAACATTGTGCAGCAGAGACAAGTTGTCCCTGCTGTGTCCTGCTGGAATTCCTGATGCACAGAAGCCAGGAGCATAAGAAATGTCTTATGCACTAAGTTTTAGGCTAATTTGTTACATAGCAATAATGGTCGGAACATGTTTGATGCACCACACTTTTGCATTCTCCTTACTCCCTTTTTATTTTTCTTTTAAATCAGCTCATTCTTTCCTAACTTCCTTCTTCTCATGGTGCTTTGCCAAAGGCAGACAATAGAAGCCCACCACACATAAACATACACACACTGCTAATGTTCTATTTTCTAAACACTTCCCCTAGTGCTAAAATCTCAGGCACATGGTCTCCCTTTTCCAGATCATCGCTGTGACGTTCTACCAAACACTTTGCCACAGCAACACAGGGCTTGCCAGCCTTCCAGCCTCCGGCATGTGTCTCCTCACCGCCCACAGCCTGACTATTAAGCCAATATCCCATGTTTTAGGCGTTTTTATTATAGAAGCACCCACTTCTGGCAGCAATTTCTATATTATTCAGAGGAGACTAAGTTCTGTAGCTAAGAATCCCATCATTCAACAGTTTAACACTATGCAGTCTTGTCACTCATGTTGCGGTCCCACATGTGTGGGAAGGTCACAGCTCCCACACAGGCATCTTCTGTCTGGCAGATTCTCCATCACCACTGCTCTGCAGCCTCCCCTGGGTCTTATGCATCCTGCCAGTGCGGAGGATCATATGGCTGGTGCCTGGAAGGAACACGCATCACCTCATTTCACTCGCCTCACACAACCCACATTTCACTGGCCACAGCTCAGTCCTATGGCCCCATACAACTATATGGAAGGCTTATGTCAGCTATGCCCCTGGGAAGAAGAAATAAGTTTATGAGCATCTAGCCATCACACTTCCACACTGCCCAAAGCAAGGCTAGAAGTCCAGGCACAGTCGTGTCACCCTATGTCTCTGCCCTGACTGCCCCCTTCCCCAGAGTCCCTGCTTTGTGGGGAGCCAGGCCTTCCAGCAGCTGATTCTTAGTCTCTTTCTCAGGCTTGTCTAGGCACTGCTATGGTGGTATGCTGAATAGCATACCACCAGAGACAGCCACATGCTAACCCCCAGAGTTTGTGCACAGGTCACCTAGCATGGCAAAAGGGGCTTTACAGCTGTAAGTAAGGTTAAACACTTTGAGTTTTCCTGGACTGTCCAGATGGGCTCTATCTAATGACATGAGTTCTTAAAAGCAGAGGAACCCTTCCCGGCTGTGGTCAGAAAGGAAGATGTGGTCAGAGAGATGCAAGGCTGCCAGCTTTGAAGACAGAAGAAGGGGGCCATGAGCCAAGGAACTCCAGAGGCTGGAAAGGGCAAGTGAATGCAGAAAGGACATCCAGAGTAAAGCACAGCCCTGCTGACACCTTGACCTTAGCTCAGTTGGACTTCCAACCTACAGAACTGTCTGACGATACGTTTGTGTTTTAAGCCCTAAGTTTGTAATCATTTGTTACGGCAGCAATAGAAAACTAATACAGCCAGTGACTGCTCTCAGCTCTAAACTCTGAGTCTCACACTTCAACAACATGGAGTGCCCAGGGCCCCAGCAGAAATACACTGCATGTTCGCCAGCTAGCTTCTGCAGGACTCTGGCCACCTTCTCCACACCCATGGCTCCACCCCTCTTCTCCTTACTTCCCTGCACCCAAACCTCTGAGACTTAGGCCACCAGCCCTAAGGAGGCACTCTGAGCCACCCAGTCAGCACATGTTTGTCTCATAGCCCCTCCCTGCTAAGCCTGACCTCTGGCAGAGCAGAAAGACCAGAGGCCAGTCAGGGACCACGGGTGCTCTGGCCAGAGGCCCTAAAGCTGGAGTCGGCAGACCCAGCTGCACAAAGACAGAGGGATGCACTGGCTTGTCCTACACGTGACCATAGGAGACACAGCCCTGGGCAGCACTGGTCAAAATATGATAACGTGACCACCATTCTCCCTACCACCCTCAGCAACTCCCCCTCACGAAAGGGTTGGGAATGATTCCACTGGCAGATATGATGGGTGAAAGCACAGCACACCATACACCCTCACTCATATGCCCAGGGAAGATTGGCTCTGTACAAGAACCTATAGTTTAAGCCAAAACAAATAAACAACTTATGGAATTTTAGGCAGGCACAAGGTGAGAGGAGGATTATTTGTGTCTCCAGGTTTTCCCAGGATGCCTTCAATAACAAATATGTTACCTGCCCACCTGCAAAGGAAGCCCAGACCAGCCATGAAAATAGGCACAGTTCTGGGGGAAGAGAGGAGTAAGGAGAGCTAGGCAGAAGGAAAGCAAGATAAGAACTGAAGACACAGGCATGGAACTGGGTAATACTCAGGCTAAAGCAGAGGAAATGAAATATGTGGGGTTAAAAGTGTGCTTGAAAGTCTATGGGTGGGGTGGGAAGAGAGCAGAAAGCAGCGGGAGGCAGCATCGTGGCTGAATCTGCACAGGGGCAAGGCTCCCGTTTCACAGGGCCCTGGTATGCAGTTAGGTTGCAGTTTCTGCCACCAGAGCAGGGCAGGAGCCACACACACAACGCACCCAACAGCCTCCCACCCGAGAGCCTCTGCTGCTCCTTCCAGAGTCACAAGCTCTGGAAGCCCCCATCTCTCCACTCCTGGTCCCTCTTGGACCCATCCTCTTGGAGATTTTTCCCCCAGTTCCCAGGGAAACACCCTCCCCACCCATTCCAACCATTCCACTGAATGGGACAGATGGTGGCCTGGAACCACAGAAGCTTCCCAACTCTGTAAAGTCTTGAGACGTTCTCCCAACAGCCTCCAAGTCTTAGAGCAGCCTCTCCAGTTCTCGGGGGAATTCCTGACACAAGCCCATCGGGATTCTCTCTGATGAGCCATGAAAATTGATTAGCATAATTAGATCAGACATACTACGATATCATTATGGTCTCCTCTGCTGTCTGTCCCTTCATTAATAAAACACAAACTAAGAATGCAACTGTCTAGTCCCGTCTCTGCTGGCCCTGAAGGAGGTCCTGTTGGAAAAGAGACAGAGAGACAGTACGACTAGCTAGTGACTTCACTCTCTCAGCACTCCTGTTCCCTCACCCCTCCTCTCTCTGCACCTGTCTGCTCCAGCCTGGCTGGGACGGGGGAGGAGCAGGCCTGCTGGGCACCAGGTCCCTGCGAAAGGAGAACTGCACAGTGAAGTTGGAGAACCAAAGCAAATCCTGCAGGTCAGAGACAGCTCAGGAAAAGACTTTCCCAAGGCCAAAGGCATGTCCATCCTAGACAGTGTAGAAGCTTAGTGGGTGTGGCTAGGCTTGGCAGCACATGTAATCTAGAGACTGCAGCAACTGCGACTGTGAAGGAATATTCCGGGCTGACCCATAGACAGCAGTATCAGGGGAAGTGAGAGCTGAAGGTACCTTACACATCACTGAGGTCCCTCCGTTTAACCCAAAATTATAAGTGGGCCTTTGTTCCTCAAAGCCCCTTTTGGTTTCATCTCTATTCCAACCCTCAATGCCCCAAATTTTGGAACTCTCTTCGAATATTCTACTGAGAAAGAAAATCCCATTATTTCATGAGTAAACAGGCTGAAGCCATAAGACTCACGGGCTTGAGGTGATCCAGCCAGGTGGGGTGGATGGAACCCGCTGCCAGGAGTCCAGTGTCGTCTCGGCTGCACACACACGACTTTCCAACGAACCTGGTAGGAAAGAAGTGAAATGAGACTAGTGTTTTACAGCAAAAGCCATCCTGTGCTTTCTTACCTAACAGAGGTACCATTTCATGGCCTCTGGAATAAAGGGTCAAGTTCAAAATATATCAACAATGCAAAGACAATAAAAAGGCACAGTGATTTTCTCTTGTGAGAACTGGTGTTATTAACAACAGCTCTAACAAGTAGGAGCACCATTTACTGAGCACTTGCAGCATGCCCGGCCCCTGCCAAGCGTTTCTTCATGCGTGCTCCTTGTTAATCCTCACAACAGCCCTGTGAGAGATGTACTGTTATTGCCCCATTTTCTAAGAAGAAACTAAAGAAC
Source organism: Ateles fusciceps (assembly GCA_036589455.1). NCBI lineage: Eukaryota > Metazoa > Chordata > Mammalia > Primates > Atelidae > Ateles > Ateles fusciceps. The sequence continues at coordinate 1,137,153 of JAZHEH010003296.1, read as the reverse complement.
AGAAAGATGAACTGCCTCTCCCAAGCTACCCAGTTGGTAGAGCATCGGGCTGGGACTCCAACCAGCCCTGGGGGTGAAGCCCATCTGCTTCACTGCAGCTCCCACAGCCTGGGTGCTTGTCTTTAGCCTCAGTCTTGCAACACCTCCAATCCATTCTCCCAACAGGGCTCTACTGAATACGCCCTGAGTTTCCTGCACGGCACGACTCTAGGCACTGAACTCCTCAGCAAATGGAGCAGGCAAACTCTCTGCTGTCTTTGTGAAGCCCAGCAGTGCTGGGAGACTCGACGTATGAACTCAAAAATTAGAAAAGTGTACACTCTGTTGGAAGGTGGTAAGGATAAATGCTATGGGGATGAGGAAAGGGGTAGAAGAGAAATGCAGAGCCATCTAATTTTAAATAGGGTGTTCAGGGAAGGCTTGCCTAGAAGCTGATGTTGGAACAAAGGCTTGAAAAGGTTAAGGAGTGTGCAGAGGGTGTGGAGGTTGTTCCCAGAAAAGTTCTCCCTCCCAGGCCTGGAAGATCCATCCTCATTTCATAAATCCCAAATGAGATACAAGATATGTGACAGTGGCCAGCACATGGTAGGTATTCACCGTATGCCCCTTTCCTTTCCTTCTAATGGGGATAGGTTTTCCTTCTGGGAAGAATACTTGAAGGGAGTTTAGAAATGTGGGCACTGAAGAGCTGGAAGAGAGATAAAAGGGCTTTGAGACAAAGACCGATTGATAATTCTCAGTTAAGCAGAGGGACTCTGTCAGCCTTGTAACAAAGATCAAGTTAAAGACACTTCCTTCTCTTCCATAATGGGGTGAATGGTGTCCCCTAAGTAATCATATGTTGAAGTTTTGATCCGCAATATCCTATAATGTGACCTTGGTTGTAAATAGGGTCATCACAAATGTAATTGCAGTCACACTGGAGTGGAATGGGCCCCTCTCCAATGTGACTGGTGTCCTTATAAAAAGGAGAGATTTGGACAAAGGGAAAGACACACAAGGAGCACGTGACATGAAGATGAAAGAAGTGGCTGGGGTGACATAGACAAGGCAAGGAGCACCAAAGATTGCCAGCAAACCACCAGAAGTGAGGAGAGGGGCATGGAGCAGCATCTCCCTCCCCGGCCTGTGGCCCTGGGCAGGAGCACCCCCTGTTGGCACCTTGGTCTTACACTTCCAGTCTCCAGAACTGAGAGATTGTTCATTTCTTTTGTTTAAGCCACCCAATTTGTGGTACTTTGTTATGCAGCCTAGCAAACTCATAACATTCCAAGCCTATTGTTTCTGATGTCTCATTAAACTGTGAGAGAGGACGGCTTGGGGAAAAAGAATTTAAGTACACTTGAGGATGTTACCTTGGAAAGAACTTTAGGTGCTGATACTAGTATTTGGAACTGACTAGAAGCAAATGGTTGAGAAGCCTCCCAAGTTTTTGAGGGAATTGAATACCAGAAAAACTGTTTGTTGGCCTAAAGAGCCCGTGAGTGAAAAGTGCCCATTAGTCGGAAGCAGACATATGCCCAGACACCCCTACTTGGTGTCAGATTTGACATGGAGGGGGTGGACAAGGAAGCACCTTCTCGAGGGTAGGCAGAGCCTCTGCAGGACGATGGACAAGGACATCCCTCACAGCGAGCAGAGGCGGGTCTCACCACACAGCATTCCCACTGCCAGGCTGGCGCTCCTCACATTGCCGCCAGCAAAACTCCATCCCATCCCTGGCTGTGTATGTTGCCCACAGACACTGGCCAGCTTTCTCGTCTTTCTAACCCAGTTGTATCTTGAGGGCAGATAAATTGCTTTGCTAGTTTGCAGCTCACCAGACATTGAAAAGCTGCATGAGACTTGAGGGAGAAGACTGCCCCTTTGAGGCCAGGGTGTGTGAGCATGTTCTGCACAGAACAGAGAGCAACACAGGTATTTGGCGACCAGGAGAGTGACTGGCAGTTGAGTTTCCCAGCTGTGCCTCAGCACCCAGCTTTCTGTTTTTGCTCCCTTCTGGACACACAGCAAGGCTGCCCTCCCCTTGTAGTGAAGCATGGCCTCTCAGGACAGCGCTCGCCAATGGAGCACGAGTGACAGTGATGGGTATCTTTTCCAGGTCAAGCCTTCTAAAAGGTGTCTGCAGTCCCTCAGCTCTCTTTATCCTCCCACCACCTAGAGAAAGAGGCAGCAAGGTCCTTGGAGCTCACGGGACCACACGATGAACAATCCTAAGTGCCTGAGTCATTGTGGGATGGAACCCTATCTGCTGATCCAAAATGCCACATTGAACTGTTACACAGGCAAGAAAGAAATGTCCATGCTACTAAGCCACCAAAAATTTCGGAGCAGACAGTGTTACCTTACCTAATACAGGTGGCCTTCTGAATGTGCAAGTTTCACATCTGCAGATTCAGTCAACTGTGAATCAAAAATGTTTTTAAAAAATAACATAACAATAAAAATAACACAAATCCTAAAATACAGTATAATAACTACTTCCATAGCATTTGCATTGCATTGGCTATTATAAGTAATCTAGAGACGATTTAAGTATATAGGAGGATGTGTGTAGGTTATCTGCAAATACTATCACGTTTCATATCAAGACTTGAGCATCTGTGGATTTTGGTATCCGCAGATACCAAAATATCCTCCTCAGATGGAGGGACAACCGGATATGCAGTGACTCAATCAAAGCTGGGGGATGGCAAGAGCTCCTCTGTCAAGAGGCATCATGGTGGCACGAGGTAAGCCACGGATCAGGATTCAGATCCAGAATCAGCGCTGCCATTAACCACCCTATGACCAGAGCAGGTCAGGGGACTTCCCTGGAGAAGGCAGGTCCAATCCGGAAGTGTGGTTTTCAAACGTGCCCCTCCTTAGGGGTGCAGCAGTGGGGTGGGTCCAGAGCTAAGTGGGCAGGGCTCCAGACAACACCTCCCAGTGGCCAGAATTGCCCGGCTTTGATTGTGAGGCATCTGTGGGCTGCCAGGTGTGATTTTTATCTGAGGGAATGAGAGCATGACGGTGTGCTGACAAGGACACCAGAAGCCCTTGTGCCAAAGGCATCTCTGAGGACCTTTGTGTTTGCCTTGGGCAATCAAAGCTTCACCCTCTCTTGGTCCCACTCACCCCAGGGTCCCCAGTGGGTCGTACCACAGAGTCAGAATGCAAACCTGGCTCCCTGAAAATCGGATCTGAGCAGGCACTCAATCTGTCTTCCCAGCCCTGCCAATGAGGGGCACTGGGCACTTCTCATAGAGAGGGGAAAGAGAAAGGCGCTAACAGAGCAGAGGCCCCAGAGTGGGCCAGACATCCCCCCTCCACCAACTGCATGGCTCCACTAAATCCTCTGATCCTGCACAACAAGCAGTGTCTTCCCTTTGATGAGCATGACAAAGCTGAGCTCAGAGCGATGCTGAACCTGCCCAAGGTCACACTGCTAGGCGGCACAGCCAGAAAGGCAACCCATATCTGGCCAACTCCAAAGCCCTTCATGCCAACCCAATGCCATGTCCACATCTCCCTCCATCTGGTCAGTGAAAGGGCCTAGTGCTGAGTTTTCTCTCTGCCCCCTCCACGTGCCCCCACTGCACTGTCCTTGACCACCAGGACGGAAAGGAGCCCCCTCCCCGACAACCACCAGGAGCTGCTCTGGAAGGCGGTGCCCATGGCTAGCACAGGATGGCCCCGGGGTCTGGGGTAGGCAATTCCTTGCTGCCGTGGAAGCAGTGGACATGGCCGCAGACCTATCTGCCCTCTAAGGAGTGCTCAGCACTCTTCATTTGTAAACATCTCAAATATGCACTCTGCTTTAAAGTAAATGTGCATATTTTTATTTCTTGGTGTGAAGCCATTTCAAACATTACCCAGGGAATCTGGGTTAACCACCCTCTCTGCTATTTGCCTGTTTATGTTTCATTCCTTCCTTCCCTCCCTCCTTCCTTCCTTTCCTCCTTCCTGCTCATTTTATTTAAATTTTTTGTCACCCTAAATATCCTCTGCTATCAGTCTATTTAAGTGCTCAGACTAGGTTAGCTAATTATAATTGCAAATTTCCTGGATAAAGAACATAAAAATCATTTTAAAGTCAAATAATTATTTTATTGTCCTCTCTTTTGCATTGTCCAATAGTAATTACAAATCAAGATTTAGTTGAGAACAGGAGATACTCAATCCTAACAAGGAGGATCCCAGTCTATGGAATACAGTCATGTGCACAGACTTTTTCAAGGGTCACCTCTGTGGCATGGGCTCAGGGCAGCTGTTATTATCCCCATTTAACCGATGAGGAACCTGAGTCTTAAATATATTAAGTTAATTTCTCGAAGGGATACAAAGTAGCTTTAAAACAAAGTTTCCTGAGACCCCTTTGCCCACAGCTCTGTGGCCAGGCCCCAGGTCTGGTGTGGGGTAAGGGCCTGCCCTCCTGCCGGCAAGACTTCTCTGGGCACCGGAGGCAGCCCTCCCTTCCTGACTGCTTCCTGCACCCGCCAGGTCTCCTCTTAACCCTGAGCTCTCCTCTCACATTTAGTTGACAGAAAGTGAAATTAGAGGTCATTTTTCACAACTTTAACAAAGACCAATTCTTCCCAAACACCAAAAGAACTGTAACACCAAAAGGTGTTTTTTCCTAAAACCCTTCCAACAAAGTACTCCAAGGATGGCATAGTCATCTTGAAAGGGTGCTTAATGTGTCTCCGTGTTCTCAGGACCCTCGCCCTTGGCCTCTGGATGGAGACACCCTGCTCCCCCCCTCCCACCTCCCCCTGCTCCCCCACACCACTCACCCACAGACAGGTCCAGCCCAAAGTCTGGAGGAAGAGCAAAAAAGTTTTAGCATCAGAATCCTCCAACACATGACTTATTTAGTGGCAATGGGTAACATGGGGGTGTATTTCAGTGTTTGGGGCAAAGATTGAATTTAGAAGGGGGCTTGTCTGGAATATTAATGTCAGAGGTGGGGATGGAGGGGATGAGGCAGAGAAAGCCAGAGAGGGAAGAGAGCTGTCTCCTTCTGTCAGGCGTGAGCTCTGGAGCAATAGAGATATACTGGGAGTTCAATTTCTGTTTGCCTGAGCCAGGGAGAAAATCTAATTAAATATGGTGTCTGAGTTTGAGAAGCCGGGATGGGGCTGGAATATAAAGTGTGGCAGCTACCCATAGATCAGAGGGCAGATTAACAAACCCACAGAAAGGGACAGCAGGATCCGCTGGTGGTATTGATAAAATACAACGCAGAGACAAAGCAGACTGGGGAATATTGCATGATAATGCCGATAAAGCGCACCAGGGATGCCACCCCCACTGTGGTGGACCTGGGACTGTTGTTGAAGGAAGCTGGGTGCACAGCGTCAGGTCCCCTTCACTCTTCCTGCTTCTCCTCCCTCTTCATGCTGACTCTGGTCTCACCTCTGTTTCCCAAAAACATGCGAACTCAGCATCAATGAGTTTTCCAAGAACTACTGAAGCCAGGACAGGAGATGAAGAATTAACAAGAGGAGATGAAGAATTAACAAGACGGATAAATGAGTCTCCATTTCAACAGAGAATGTTTGAGGAAGGAAGAAATCATAAAGGCTGCACAACTCCTTTCTTTGCAAACTTCCAGAAAGGGCTGGCCACATATCCGGCTCACACAGAGAAGAGTCTTGCATGGAGGCTGAACTGTCTTTTGAAAGGCATTTCCACAGAGGTCACTTGAAGGCAGCCCTCAGCCTCCATGCAAGACTCTTCTCTATTTAAGCCAGATATGTGACCAGCCCTTCCTGGAAGTTTGCAAAGTGTCAGACACTCAGAGAATTCCCCAGCCCTCTGACATTCCAAACTCAAAGCAGGAACCTTGGGGACGTGCAGCTTTCAAAAAACCCTCAGAACTCCTTGAAGGTGCTGGGGTATAGTTTCAGGGTGAAATCCCCTTGGAACCAGTTGGCGCTTTGCCATAGATCTTCTGTCTTCTCAAGAACTGTTCACCAAGGGGTTGGAGATGGGGGCTTTTCCTGGTGGCGGAAGCACCACCACTGCATCCCTCCCCACTGTGCACCCCAATCTTTCTCACAGCCCCTTATCACAGTTGCAGTGAGGCTCTCAGATCTTAGCTGAATTAATGTTGTTCTTTTGTCATCTGTACTTAATTGCCATCAGCTGGTATGTTATGACTTCACCTGATTTTCCTAAGCTTTCTGTGTCATAACTAGCATCTGCCTAGAGTATTTTCAGCAATTTTTAGTGTGCATTAATCTGTGCCGTCTATAAGGCTGCATTAGTTCCAGGGATTATGTGTGTGACCATAATAGCAGTGGCTCTCAACAAGTCCATTTCTGCTTAGATCTGATACAGCTTTGAATCTGTACCTCAACCTCCTCATATCCTACCTCCACGGACAGTAGCAGCCTCTTCTTTGGAACTGAATTTGTATCAGAAGGTTTCTGTTGAAAGCCAGCACTTGCTGGCTATGTGTATTCATCCCGCTAGTCTCTGGGCCTCCATTTTCCAGTCTGTTGAATGGGAATAATAATAATTTCAACCACTCTGAAGGGGCTGTGAGGATTAAGTGAGGTCATCTACGAGGAGAGTATTCTTCAAGTTCTGAGAATGTTGTCTGATGCTCGCCTGAAGAAATAGAAATCCATTCAACAATCAAGAGAGGCCTGATTACTGTGACAGCAGCTCGTACCGGCATTGTGCACCCTAACTTCAGGCGGCCCTAATCAAACGTGTCACTTGACCTTGACAATATCTGATAAGGTTTGGGGACACCATTTCATTTTACAGATGGGAAAACTGGATCCCAGAGCCCGACAAGAGATCTTTTCAGATGCAAAGATGATCATGTCCTAGCCGCGGCTTTCAACTTCCACCTTGGGAATAGGGCAACTGGAATCTTAATTGGAGCCTACAGCCAGGCTCTCCTGGCCGGATCCCTGGACAACTCCTCCTGGGCGATCAGCACTCCCTCTCCACATGGCTCTGTTGCCTTGTCCTAGGGGCTTAGCATCACTCAAGTCGCACGGCAGCATCCCGTCACCTCTATGCCCTTGCTCCCTCTGCTGCAGCCACAATGGCTGATTCTTGGACAGGACAGGCCCACCTGTGCCTCAGGACTTAGCATGTACTGTTCCCTCTGCCTGGAACCCCCTTCCCCAGATACCTATGACTCACTTCCTTATCTCATTGAGGTCCGTCCCCAAATGTCTGTCACCTCCTCAGCAAGGCCTTCAGTGACCACGTTCCATAAAACACAATTGTCAGCCATCCTCTCCACTCTGTGCTTTACCATTCTCCAAAGCATAGAGTACAACAGCCTTCTATCTATTAGATCAGCTCTCTCTAAATGTGGGGCCCCTCCCTCAGAACCTGAGAGCAGGGACGTTCTCCTACCCACTACTGTAACTTCAGATCTTATAAGAGTGCATATATATTCCTTGATTCATTCAATAGTTTATTATATAATTTTTTTCAAAGAGTTTTAGAGAGATTAAGTCGCACATCTTCGACTTGATTACACATCTAGGAAGTAATAGAGCTGGGACCTCAAGTTCAGTGTTTTCTACTATATGAAAATCTAAATTCTGAATTCATACAACTCAGGGTGACCAAGATGTAGAGAAGACTCCCATGGTCAAATACATCCTGCGGTGACCGAGGAAGCCATTTCCCCTATGGACTTGTGTCCCCAGAACACTTTGGGGCATCTGGGGTAGGAGAATCAGAGGAAGCCAGATCGGCCAAACTCAAGGAACCATGACCAAATGACCCACATGTGCCAGGACCCTCAGGAGCAGCCGGTGAGTGGGCTTTTGTTTGAAGACATTCTTCTCCCTCTTTGCCAAGCACAGTTGTATGATTGGCAGATTTTCCTGTTCCTGCTCTTTTGTACCCAGATCATGAAAAGCTTATTCCTAGCAATGGAGCAAGCCCATCGGTGGGGATCATGATGCTGAGGGTGAGATCTGTGGATGGCAGAGATATAGAGGAAGAGATGGAGAGATGGCATCAAGAGAGACAGAGACAGAGAGACAGAGAGGCATGAGAGAGAGAGACAGAGGGAGGGGAGAGAGAGACCCCAATCTTGCAAAGCTGCTCTTGCTGGTCTTCCTCTGAGTCTTCATGAACCCTGGAAAGGCCTTTGTGTTCACTACTAAGCATACGCCACAACTCCAAAGGCTCCACCCTGAGGCTATTGATCACTATAGGAACTGTCACCACAGTGATCTTTCAAGAGATGCCTTCTATGGCCAGGGTTCATTCAGAGGGTGCTTGTCATCCAGGGAAGAACACACACTGTTTGCGATTGCAGCAAGCCATTGTTGGGGATTATGATGTTGAGGGTGAGACCTGTGGATTGCAGAGAGATAATGAGAGAAAGAGATGGAGAGATGGCATCAAGAGAGACAGGGACGGAGAGAGACATGAGAGAGACAGAGAGAGAGAAAAGAAGAGGTGAAAAGGATGGCTCATGGAAGGACGGAAGGATTAGGAATGCAGGTAGGGTGTCGCATTAGCCTGGGTCTGAAAACGTAATATGCAAATCGGTTGGTTTTTAGTGGGGTGGTTCAGGCTACATTGAATCTGTTCAACCTTTATTGAGACCATGAAGCTGGACAAGACCCAAATCTTGCCCTAAAGTATCTTACAATGCAGTGAGTCTGACAGGCTCATAAATGGCTGGGGGGAGTGGGGAGGAGGCAGGCAAGAAGGGGGAACTATTTTTAAATATAATATAAAAAGAAATTATGCTAAATATATAGACAGTGAGACGCGGGAATGAACTTAATCTTGCTGGGAAGCTGGGGGCCAGGAGAAGAGAGGACACATTTCACAGAGAATGTGGCATTTGAGCTGAGTGTAAAAAGGCACGTGGAATGGTGCTCTAGCCTGAAGAGCAGAAGACTTGGAGCCCAGGAGGAAGAAGGAGGCCACAGGGCAGGACCCACAGATAGTTGCAGAGCAGGGGCCTCCTCTGTCTGGGATGGATTAGGTAAACTTGGAGATGTCATCTCATCATCTAAAATAACTCTAGGGAGTAAGGCCTGAAGAGAACTCCGTGCATCAATCCCTGCACATTGGCGGCCTTCTGAGGACAAGAGTATATTAGTATTCCAAACCCAACTTACCCATGCCAACCCTTGAGGCTCCTGGGTTTGGAACTGGGAGGGGTCTCAATTCAGAGGCTTGGCAGGGAGGCGGCTTTCACCTGCACTGTCACCTTCCCTCTCCTGTTGCGGGAAGGAAATGATACATTTCTGCCCATCAGGAATTTAAGTTTGTTCATTGGCAGCATTCATTCTGAGTCTTCTCCCTGCTTCTTCAAAGCCCTGGGTGGTGGATGTCTCGATGGAAACACAGTTTTTCTATTTTAAAACGTTCCCCCAAGAGTCGGAGGGAAGAAAGAGCTACGATCCCTCCAGTGTTGTACTGCTCATGGCAGCATTTATCGAGGCACTTAACAAACGAACAGATCGCTGTTAGAAGCTCTGCATGCAATTGCTCTGTCCCTGCCATGCAGGTGTTATTATCATTCCCATTTCACCCACGAGCTCAGAGACATGAACAGCCTTGTCCAAGGCCACACAGCCCATCCAAGGTTTGATCACTCAACACCATTTACTGAATGTCTACTATATGCCGGGCACTGGGGTGGCTCCCCAAGGTTAGCCTGCCTGGGAGCCATTCCACAAACCCAACCTAAGGACAGGAGAACAAGCAGGCCTCAGAGGACTGGACAAAGAACGGTCTATCTTGGCCAGACCCCCAGGCAGGAGGCAGTGAAAGTATCAAACCATAACACCCTTCCCAACTCCAGTTCCTCCCAACAATTTTGGCTCAAACTAACTCTGGGTGGTGAGGGGCTCTAACTGTCCCATTTTCCAGAGGGGAAGGCGGACTTGCTGAATGACTCACCTCTTCTCTTTGGAGAAAATGGGTGCAGCAGGGGAGGGAGGCATAGATGACACAGTGACCACCAGCTGTGCCCAGAGACGGTGCTGCGGATTTGCTTGGAGTGCCTCACCTAATACCAAACTGAGAGAAGAACGTTATTAACTCATAGATGGAAAAATGCCACATCTAGAGGTATTAGGTGACTTAATCACTGTCACACAGCTTGGCAAAGGCAGGGCAGCATGGACGCAGTCCTGCAGCCCCCATTGCTTTCACAGCCACACGGCTCCTGAGAAAGGGGGCCAGATGGTGCAAATTCAAAGAAAAGCACCCTTTTCTTTCATTTCACACAGCACCATTTGACCCTGAGGTACAGGGGAGTAGGGTGTGTGCACACGTGCAAAGGCACACACAGCCTGTGTGCACGTTTCTGCAATATGAGTGGTGACATTGTCCTGTGAGGCTCAGGGAAAGACCACACACCCATGCTGCTGGTTGGGTCTCTTCTCTGCAGAACGCAGGACCAATCCCTTCAGGTTATATTAAAGTAAGGGATCCAGGACCAGGGGCAGGGGGTGCTTAATGGGCTCAAATTGGCTGAGATTACCCGCTACCTGCTCAACCAACTGTCTATAACTTGTGTCTCTGCTCCTCCCCTTTTTGTTAACTCTCCTGGACAAAGCAGGGCAGAGCACCTGGAGGTGGTTACAAGTATAATTAGCAAAAGATGTTCCCAAAGGCCAGGTGAAGGGCAGCTGAAGTAAGCAGAACGTTCTCCTGGTGCTGATCGCAGAGTCGCCAAGTTCTCTTCTGACTGGGAAAAGCAACATGTTTTATCCTTGTGCGTCTCGGCCCTGGCCTCCGAACAACTGTCTCAGAATCCCTGAGATGGAACTGATAAAAAGTTAGGTTCCTGGGTTCCATCCCAAACCTCCAAGACAAATAAATCAGGGTGGTGTCCAGTCCTCCACATGTTTAGTAAGTACCTCCTGGAAGGCAGTCTGATGCCCAGGAAGGTTGAGAAGCTCCCCCTTTGCTGAAGCCTTTGAGGAAGTAGATTCGGGACCTGGGTCCCAAAAGGGGGTTCCATAGCTCTGGGACTCTGATTCATAGTGCTGTTCCTTCCTTTGTCCACCCCTGCCCTTAGGGTCCCCGTTCCATCCCTCTTACAAGGCATCCTAGCTGACCGAAGAAGCCCCGAGGTGTGTGCAGGCATGACCATGGCTTTGTGGTGTGGCAAGGTGAATTCTCTTCCCCAGAAGTCAATACCAGTCCCTGTTGCACCCAGAGCCCAATTGCACCTTTTCCCCCATAATAAAATATAAGGTCTACTGTCCACTGCTCACTCCCAAATCCTGGAGTCAATTTTGCCCAGAATGGGTAGAGGAACGTATCCCCACTGGAAGAACAAGCACAGGGCTAGCTGCAGGATCTTTTGGGGGGGGGGGGCAGTGCCGGTGGCTTGCGCACAGGGCACTTGGTGGGAAATGAGCAATCAGCAGCTGGGGCATGAGTAGGGGGTGGGAGGGCACCCTCCAGGGTCTCGCAGCCTGCACCACTAGATCAACAGCATCACCTGCTGGCCACAGGATGCCATACCACCCTCCTCCTAGTCTAGGTCCCAGGCAGCCTCAGTGGGCACAGAGACCCAGAGGAGCCCCCCTCCTCAGAATGCGAGGAGTCCTGGCCCCAGCAGGTCCTCAGGGGAGCCCCTCTTTGAAGCCCGTAGAGCCAGGACTCTGGTTCTCCCTTGAAAATGTGCAGACCCCACGTTGACCAAACCTGAATCTCTGACAGCACACCCCCTCCTACACTGGCTTCCAAATATTTTTATTTTTCCTAAATGTTTGTCTGTTTTTCCCCCAGCATCTTTAGAGGCCCTTATAATCTTTCTCCTTCCAGTATAAGCTCTTAGAGGGCAGAGACTATTTCCTTCTGGACTGACTAAGTCACCGACTCATATTACAAAAGGCTTAGGAGAGTGTTTTAGGAAAGTGAAGACTGACAGCCAGCAGTCATTGTTGCTGGAAAGGGCTGTGCTATGGCTGGTGCCTCTTCCCGGTATAGGAATCCTCATAGCTACCCAGCACTGAGGGTCTACCAAATGGCGGACATGCGATGCCCGCTCTTCAGGGATACTAGCTCACTTGATCTTCACCAGGACTCCAGGATACAGAATCACAGAGAGGTTAAGCCATTTGCTAAAGATCTCACAGCCGCTAAGTGGTAAAGCCAGGATCCCAGTCCGGGCAATCCGAAGCTGGAACCCGTCTTAGCAGTTATGCTACACTGCCTCCCAGAAGCCCACAGGTGCACACACGCTGCTAGAAAGCGCATCCTCCTTGCTGAAAGCAGCACCAGCGGCTGCTCACTCAGCCTTCCCGCCTCCTCCTTCTAAGGCAGAGGCTGCTGTGCCTGCCCTTCTCCCTTGAATCCTGCTCAAGTACCATGCTTCCCTTGCATGACCCGCTCAGCCTTCATTTTCAGAACCTCCGGGCCTGTCCACAAACAGGTGCCTATGAAGACACAGAGAACGAGGGCCCCGAGAGGGCGGAGGCGGCAGAGAACTGATGTGAGCACTAAGAAAAAGCAGCAAGGGCCCACCCAGTCCTTTACTCCTTCCACAAATGTTTACTGGGCACCGCTGTCCCGCACCGTGTCTGGGGCGCTGGGGAAGCGGCAGGCAGTAAAGGAGGAGGCGATTCAACAGCGGCGATGGTCCGCAGAGAGCAGCGGGCGAGTGACCACGGACAGCGGTCGCGCCCAGAGGAAGCTGCGGTGTGGATTTTCTCCACTCGCCGCCCGGCCCCGCGAAGTTCTGCCCTGTCCTCCGCACCCCGATCAAACCCACCAGCTGGGGACCTTCGGGCTGTGGACCTTGTGGTCCCGACACCCTGAGAATAAGCTCGAAGGAGGCGGGCGAGGCCAGGGGCTCCGGGAGCGAGCGGGGAAGGGCGCGGGGCTGGGACGGGGGCGCGGGGCTGCGGGGGGACGCGAGGCTGGTGGTGGAGAGTAGGGCTGGGGGAAGGAGCTGGGAGATGGGCCTGGGACTGGGGAGGGGCGGCGGGAGGAGCTCGGGCCGCAGGTAGGGGAGCGTTGCGGGCAAGGAGGAGGAGGGGGAGGGGAGGAGCAGGGGGCTAGGGTGGGGTGGGGGTTCGGCGATGGGGGAGGGGCGCGGGAGTGTGGGGCGCGGAGGTGGGGGAAGGGTGGGGACCCCCGGCCGCCCCGTGCCCCCCTCCGGTTCCGGCTGGCTGCGGCAAAGTTTCCCCAACTCGCCGAGAGCAGCTGCTGCCTCCTCTTGTCTTTGTTTTTCCCCCTCTCAGGATGGAAAATGAATTTCGAGCATCGCTGCGGAGCCTGCCAAGTAATTGGAAACCATGTCGAACACTGCGCCTGGCTGCTCGGCGGAGGCGGGGTGGCCTCCTCTGTCGAGGTTCCCGGTCCCTCGTCCTCCCCAGGCCGGCCCGCGAAGGGAGAAGCCGCAGCAGCCGCCGGGCGCGGGCCCTCCTGTGAAATGGGTCAGTGGCCGAGCGCTGCAGCAGTCACAGAGTCCGCCGGCGGTGTGGGCGCCGCGCCGCGCTGACCGCTGAGCCCCGAGGAGGCCTGGGCTCCCGTGGACCACCTACTCCGCGGCCGCGCGGCGCCCTGATCGGGGGTTTCAGGCCCCGCTGGAGCCCGGGCGTCTCTACCCTCTCCACTCCTTCCGCCACCCACCACCGCCCTCCACCTGCCCCTACCCTGCTGACCCCCCGCCGGGCAGCCTCGTGCTGGGCGCCCTCTCCGGCATCTGAGATCAACCGCCTGGTTTTCAGGTCCGGGTTTGGCTGGGTGCCGAACCCCCCTCTAAGGAGGGGAACAGAGCCCCACCCCACCTCGGTGGGCATTCCAGGACAGTGGCTTGTTCTTCACAACATTGAGTGCCGTTTATGGAGCAGCACCTCGCAGCTCCCTGCAGTGACCCACGCAGGAGGCGCCTGCCCTGGTGGACGTGGGCACACCCTCCCTGTCTCCCTGGTTGGCTCTGCGTGGAGGAGTCTGTCTCACAGGAGACCTTTCGGGCTCCGTCCAGAATTAACAAGGTCCTATTAGGAAGTGAGCCGCATGAAAGGACAGGCCAGCACCGCACATTGCCACCACCACCACCAAGTAGTCCCTTGATAGACCTCCACCTGTGGCCCTCTGGAATGGCTCGCGCACACCCGCCACCCCCAGCTCTCACCCCCTCCCCCCAAAGGATCCTTGACCCACAAAGCCTTGATTAGCTCTTTCAGCTCCATTTAACTACACAAATGGCTTGGTCACGGCTGACTGGTCCCAAATTTGCCAGTGATTTTCTTTTAATTTACGGTAGCTCAGTCCCCCTGTAATACAGGTAGAGGAGGCATATTTGTTCCCAAACTCCCCCTCCTGGGGTTAATCATGCACAGAACAAAACTCCATTTGAGCCACTTAATGATTTCATTTCCACCCTAGGTTTGAAGGAGCTGTGGCTATAATACTAATATGGGTCCCTCTCTCCCCAAACTCCAGATTCACGTGAGAGAGACATAGTGGGAGCCTGTGGGTGCCTCACCCATTCCTACCCGACTGCTGGCCTCCAGCACCTTCTGCAAGCCGTGTGTTCCCCGTCTTTTCCTGGGCCCATCTTCTCTTCCGTGGGAAGCCAGATCTGACCAGCACGGTGCTCTTGCATCCTTCCTCCCCCGGGTCCTCTACCAGGTCTCATGGGGTTATTTTGCACCCACCTGTTCACCTCTCAGCACCTGACCCACCACCCTCTTCTCCTGCCATTCCCCCCACCGCACCCCCACCCACCATACTGGGCATTCCAGACTTCAGACAACAAGGCCCAGTTCCCGAACCCTCCTCCCTCCTCCCGACATGGGCTTTCCCTTTGCCTGGAGAACCCCTCCTTGGTTGTCAGAGCCTGATGAGAAACTCCCCCTCAAGCGTCACTGCCTCTGGGAATCAGTTGACACTTTTTCTCTCAAGCAGAGAAAATCACTCCCTTCTGTGCTCTACCATTTATACTCTTTTGGCTTTTTTTCACATAATATTCCATTATTTGTTTGCAGTCAGCCCTTCCACCCGTTTGAGCTCCTTGAGAACATAACAGAATATTCACCTGAGTATCTTCACACTCACAGTACCGGTCCAGTGCTGGGCATAAATGCTCCACAAATGTTCTTGGAATGAATAGCTGCTATATGGTTCAGGTGGATGTGAACTGTATTCATAACGACACGAAGACACTCGGAGGCACTCCGTTTGCAAAAGCTTCCCAACTGGTGCTAAAATCTCTACTGGCCCAGCCTGCAGGAGCCGGCTCAAAGGGAAGACCAGGTCACCTTCAGGAAATGTGTTTTTGTGTGGAAAGAGCACCATCTGGTGGTTTCCAGGGAAACAGCCTCTCAGCTGCAACAGTGGAGAGAAAGGACTCCCTCCCCTTGCTTGCCTCCCACAGCCACCAGGTTCAGAGAAAGGTGTTCCCTGCAGCAGCACCATGGGCTCCAGCAAGCCAAGCACCACTCCCTGCCTTCCCAAGAAGCCTGAGTGAGCGTTTGGAGGGGGACCAGCCACCCTGAGGGCTCTGAGGAAGGCTGGCTCACCTCCTCTCCACTTGCTCCTCCACTAACATCCAGGCTACAGCACTCCTGAGCAGGCCAGACCCCCTTTCCAGCAGCCTGGACTTGTGCCACTTCTCTGCCTTCAGTGTTCCCCAAGCTTCCCCCTGGACCCATGCCTGCCAGCAGGGCTCTGTGTGTCCATCACCAATGGGACAGCCTATTAGGACCCAAACTCAGGACCCAAGCTGAACTAATCTCCGCAACTTAGGCCCACCCACCTGAGCTCAGGGCAGCACCGTCCCCCGGCAGTGCCTCCAGGACCTTTCTTCTCCCTCACTCCAGAAGCATGTATCGCCAGGTCGCCACTCCCATCTCACACGTACCTGCCACTGCCCAGTGGACCCTTTCTGGGCTCTCTGCTCTGATCCTTTGCTGCAACCTGTCTCCACGTGTAAAACCACTTTCTGCTTTAACATTCCTGCACATTCTGTTTCCTTTCTCTGCTAGGATGAAGCAGGATCCTTAACAAGGTTTCCACACCTCACATGGCCCACCTGGCCTCTAGACAGCCTCCCCCGTGGCCCCTCTCACTCCATCTCTCCCATCCAGCCAGAGTAGCCTTTTGGTGTGCCCATGAAGCCAGGCTTCTCTGCCTTCTCAGAGCCCTCTCACTTGCTGCTGCCCAGGGCTGGCTGCTCTCTGCCCCTGGGCCTGGTTACCTCCTAGTCATCCTCTACCCCTCGGCCTACCCCAGTGGAGCACGCAGGCAAAGGGAGGCTGGGGAGGGAAACATGGTAGGGAAAGTCCAGATGTCCTGGCCCCTAGGAAAGTGGGGCAGAAGAGGAACCTCAGCCTCCCTCCCTTCCTTGTGCAGTGTCTGGTGGGTAAAGCTCGCCATCATCAACAAAGAAAGTGATCCTTCACCCAGCTCTGCTAGAGAGGGCAGAGGTCAAGGGCACTGGCTCTGGCATGAGATCACTTGGATTCCAACTCTGGCCATGCCGTTTCATGGCTGGGTGACATCAGGAAAGCTATTTAGCCTCTCTGAACTGCCTGTCCCTCCTCTGTAAAATGGGATGATGATTTTAAAATAAAAAAGAAAGCTAGGTTTTCTTCTCTGAGTAAGGCACGTTCCCATTATATGTAGGACTTCACCTTTAGAGTAGTTATGGAAACTGTGACTCACAAATACTGAGTTTGTGTAAAACTCATCTCCCCTATCAAAATGAAAGTTCTACCAGGGCAGGGACCAGGTGGGTCTTATTTACTGCTGTCTTCCCAGGGCTTGCCTGGGGCCCACGCACAGCATAACAAAGAGGTCAAGAAAGCCAGGCTGGGGTTCTAGCAATTCCCAGTCCCCAAAGTGACTCTGGTCAAGGTATTTAACCTAGGCCTCATGTTATCTCCTCTCTAATAATAATAACACTATCTATGCCAAAGGCTGCTTGGCTTAGTGCCTGTGTACATTTCAAGTGCTTAGATAGGACCAGGCATATAGAAAGTGCTCAGTGAGCATCAGTGGCTATTCTTGTGGACACTCGATAAATACTTCAATAAGACTTCCGGGTTCTAGTCTGACATGTAAAGAGCTTGGAAGTCATCGCTCCCATCCTAACAATAAGAAAAACTGAATAAACTGAAAATCAACAACTCTTCTTAGATCCATCAGAGAATTGAGTTCAGAAGGAAAACCACTAACCTGAAGATTGGAGAGGCAGAAAGGAGGATACGGAGCATCACAACTTACAGGACAGAAGCCCAGGTGCAGAAAACTCCACAGGAACCAGTGCTGGGCAGGAAAACCTAAACTACCTAAGTTGTAACTGACAAATTGCTGGAGGCTAAGTATGGACAAGTTGACAATTTAAAAGTCCAGGGCCCAGTCACTGGGGGGGGATCCCCACACTTTCATGAGTTTTGCCTTTAGGAGCTCTTCTAGCTCCTCACAATGAAGACTGAAGAAAATCCCCTCATGTTTCCCAAGGGGAAAGGGGAAAGTAGCTATTTTTAAATATGTCCAAAGCATTCTGTTCTCCTTAACAAGAGCCCACCCTCAATGTAAACTATTTTGCCAGGGCCAAGCCAGCCTGGGAGAAGGGAAATACCCAAATCCAGACCCTCCCATCCAGCCTTCCTATCTTTCCTAAGGTCAGTGAGGGGGAAGCTGAGAATCACACATAAAGGTCACAGCCCAGAGGCAAAGCCTCACTAAACACAGAGAACTAATGTTGCAACTATAGAACACTTCTCCTCCCACACACTTATCACAATATAGGGTTCCTGTATTGTGTTAGATTATTGTATAACTATGCAATCCCTGGTTATATAACAACAGAGGATTACAGCAGAAATAACTGTAAGCCTCAGACTCTATTTAAGAAGCAGCCCCTAGGGAAACCCCAAGACAACAAGAAAGCAAAGATGTCAGAGGAAACCTCAGCATCTGACATACTACAAAACCATAAACACAGCCTCCTAGTCAGGTAAACATATAGCCTCACACTAATGGCCTATTTACCTCAGCTCCTTTTCCTAATACATCATGTCTGACTAAAAATAAATACACATAGCTTGAGGAGACAAAGCAAGTATAGAAACCAGACAGCTATGTTGGAATTATTAGACTGGGAATTTAAAACAGGTATGAAAAATATACTAAGGGCTCTAATGGGGAAAGTGGACAACATGCAAAACAGATGGGTAATGTAAACAGAGAGATGGAAACTCTAAGGAAAAAAGTCTAAAGAAAATTCCAGTAATCAAAAGCACTATATAGAAATAAAGAATGTCTTTGAAGGACTCATCAGTAGACTGGACAAGGCCAAGGAAAGAATTGGAGCTTCAAGAAATGTCAGTAGAATTTACCCAAACTGAAAGGCAAAGAGAAAAATAAAAGAATGGAAAAAAAAAAATGAAACATTTTCTAAAAGCCATGGGACAATCACCAAAGGTATAACATATGTGTAATGGGAAGACCAGAAAGAGAATAAAAAGAGAGAGGACTACACACAAAAAGTTTGAATAATAGGTGATAATTTGCCAAAATTAATGACAGACGCCAAACAACAGATCCTGGAATCTCAGAGAACACCAAGCAAGATAAATGCAAAACATAAATAAATAATAAGGAGAAGATCCAAGATGGCCAGATAGGAACAGCTCCAGAGTGCAGTTCCCAGCAAGAACAATGCAGAGGGTAAGTGCTCACCACATTTCCAAACAAGTTTTCACTGCTCACAGACCGGGAGATTCCCAGGCCAAAAAGCGTCATGAGTTTTCAGCATGGCTGGTGCCATGGGTGGCACACAGAAACTCTCATAAATCTGGGTGGCTGTTTCAACTGGTGCCTGGAATGCCTGGGAGACAGAGTCGCCCATTCAACTGAAAGGGAGAGGGCTGAGACAGGGAGCCAGGTGATCTGGCTCAGCAGGTACCACCACCACAAAACAAGCAATCTGAAATGCTCTGGATTGAGAGTTTTGCAGCAAGTACAGCTGGACCCGGGATGATCCAGCTCAGTGGGGGGGGAAGGGTGTACGCCACTACCGAGGCAGTTCACATAGCAGCTGGGCAGAGCCTGCTCAGTAATGCCTCTGCTGGCAGACTGTGACTAGACTACTCCGTGCAGGGCAGCACATCTCTGAAAAAAGGTAGCAGTAAGTCAGGAACTTATAAATAAAGCCGACTTTCCTAGATCAGAGCACCTAGGAAAAGAGGCCATTATGATTTCCACTGCAACAGACTTAAAGGTACCTGCCCAGCAGCTCTGCACAGAATAACAGAGCTCCCAGCACAGCACTTGAGCTCCTATGAGGGATGGACTGTCTCCTCAAGCAGCTCCCTGACCCCCATATACCTAAAGAGACATATCATAAAGGAGAGCTCAGGCCACCATCTGGCAGGTACCCTTCTGGGACAAAGATAAGAGAAGAAGAAACGGGCAGCAACTGTTACTGTTCTGCAGCCTCCACGGGTGATCCCCCACGCAAGCAGAGTCTAGAGCGGACCTCCAGCAGTAGAGGGGCCTGACTGTTAGTAGGAAAACTAAGAAACTGAAAAAAATAGCTTCAACATCAACAAAAGGACATCCACTCAGAGACTCCATCCAAAAGTCACCAACTACAAAAACCACAGGTAGATAAAGCCACTAAGATGGGAACAAACCAGCACAAAAAGGATGAAAACATCAAAAGACAAAACACCTCTCCTCCTCCAAGGGATCACAACTCCTCACCAGCTAGGGATCAAAGATGGATGGAGAATCTGATGCATTGACAGAAACAGGCTTCAGAAAGTGGGTAATAACAAACTTCTCTGAGCTAAAGAACATGTGCTAACCCAGTGCAAAGAAACTAAGAACCTAGAAAAAAAGGTTAGATGAACTGCTAACTAGAATAAACAGCTTAGAGAAGAATATAAACGACTTGTTGGAGCTGAAAAACACAGTACAAGAACTTTGCGAAGCATACACAAGTTTCAATAGACGAATTGACCAAGCAGAAGAAAGGATATCAGAGATTGAAGATCAACTCAATGAAATAAAACGAGAAGGCAATATTAGAGAAAAAAGAGTGAAAAGAAATGAACAAAGCCTCCAAGAAATATGGGATTATGTGAAAAGACCTGATCTACATTTGATAGGTGTACCTGAATGTGACAGAGAGAATGAATCCAAGCTGGAAAACACTCTTCAGGATATTATCCAGGAGAACTTCCCCCAACCTAGCAAGGCAGGTCAACATTCAAGTACAGGAAATACAGAGAAGACCACAAAGATATTTCTCAAGAAGAGCAACCCCAAGACACATAATCATCAGATTCACCAGGTTGAAATGAAGGAAAAATGCTAACGGCAGCCAGAGAGAAAGGTCAGGTTACCCAAAAAGGGAAGCCCATCAGACTCACAGCAGATCTCTCTGCAGAAACTCTACAAGCCAGAAGAGAGTGGGGGCCAATATTCAACATCCTTAATGAAAAGAACTTTCAACCTAAAATTTCATATCGAGCCAAACTAAGCTTGATAAGTGAAGGAGAAATAAAATCCTTTAAGGAGAAGCAATTGCTGAGAGATTTCATCACCACCAGGCCTGCCTTAAAAGAGCTCCCAAAAGAAGCACTAAACAAGGACAGGAACAACCATTACCAGCCGCTCAAAAAAAGTACCAAATGGTAAAGACCACTGACACAATGAAGAAAATGCATCAACTAACAGGCAAAACATCCAGCTAACATCAAAATGGCAGGATCAAATTCACACATAACAATATTAACCTTAAATATAAATGGGCTAAATGCTTCGATCAAGGACACGAACTGGCAAATTGGATAAAAAGTCAAGACCCATTGATGTGCTGTATCCAGGAAACCCATCTCATGCACAAGGACACACATAGGCTCAAAATAAAGGGATGGAAGAAGATTTATCAAGCAAATGGAGAGCACAAAAAAGCAGGAGTTGCAATCCTAGTCTCTGATAAAATAGATTTTAAACCAACAAAGATCAAAAGAGACAAAGAAGGGCACTACATAATGGTAAAAGGATCAACGCATCAAGAAGAGCTAATAATCCTAAATATATATGCACCCAATACAGGAGCACCCAGGTACATAAAGCAAGTTCTTAATGACCTACAAAGAGACTTAGACTCCCACACAATAATAGTGGGAGACTTCAACACTCCACTGTCAATATTAGACAGATCAACAAGACAGAAAATGAACAAGGATATCCAGGACTTGAACTCAGATCTGGACCAAGTGGACCTAGTAGACATCTACAGACCTCGCCACCCCAAATCCACAGAATATACATTCTTCTCAGCATCACATTGCACCTACTCTAAAATTGACCACATAATTGGAAGTAAATCACTCCTCAGCAAATGCAAAAGAATGGAAATCATAACAAACAGTCTCTCAACCACAGGGCAATCAAGTTAGAACTCAGAATTCAAAAACTAACTCAGAATTGCACAACTTCATGAAAACTGAACAACCTGCTCCTGAATGTCAACTGCATAAACGATGAAATGAAGACAGAAATAAAGATGTTCTTTGAAACCAACGAGAACGAAGACATAATGTACCAGAATCTCTGGGACACATTTAAAGCAGTGTCTAGAGGAAAATTTACAGCAATAAATGCCCACATGAGAAGCAAGGAAAGATCTAAAATTGACACCATATCATCAAAATTGAAAGAGCTAGGGAGCAAGATCAAAAAAATCCAAAAGCTAGCAGAAGACAGGAAATAACTAAGATCAGAGCAGAACTGAAGGAGATAGAGACACAAAAAACCCTTCAAAAAAATCAATAAATCCAGGAGCTGGCTTTTTGAAAAGATCAACAAAATAGACTACTAGCCAGCTTAATAAAAAAGAAAAGGGAGAAGAATCAAATAGATGCAATAAAAAACAAAAAAGGGGATATCACCACCAATTCCACAGAAATACAAACTACCATCAGAGATTACTATGAACAACTCTAGGCACATAAACCAGTAAACCTGGAAGAAATGGATAAATTCCTGGACATTTGCACCCTCCCAAGCCTAAACCAGGAAGAAGTTGAAACCTTGAACAGACCAATAACAAGGGCAGAAGTTGAGGAAGCAATTAATAGCCTACCAATCAAAAGAAGTCCAGGTCTGGAGGGGTCCACAGCTGAATTCTATCAGAAGTACAAAAAGGAGCTGGTGCCATTCCTTCTGAAACTATTCCAAACAATACAGAAAGAGGGAATCCTTCCCAAATCATTTTATGAGATGAACATCATCCTGATACCAAAATCCAGCAGAGATTCAACAAAAAAGAGAACTTCAGGCCCATATCCATGATCAACATCGATGCAAAAATCTTCAATAAAATACTGGCAAACCTATTGCAACAGCACATCAAAAAGCTATCCATCACAATCAAGTAGGCTTTATCCTGGGGACACAAGCCTGGTTCAACATACACAAGTCTATAAAGGTAATCCACCACATAAACAGAACCAAAGACAAAAACCACATGATTATCTCGATAGATGCAGAGAAGGCCTTTGACAAAATTCAGTAGACCTTTATGCTAACAACTCTCAATAAGCTAGATGTCAAAGGAACGTATCTCAAAATAATGAAAGCTATTTACCAAAAACCTACAGCCAGTATCGTACTGAATGGGCAAAAACTGGAAGCATTCCCTTTGAAATCTGGCATTAGACAAGGATGCCCTCTCTCACCACTCCTATTCAATATAGTATTGGAAGTTTAGCCAGAGCAATCAGGCAAGAAAAAGAAATAAAGGGTATTCAATGAGGAAAGGAGAAAGTCAAATTGTCTTTATTTGCAGATGACATGATTGTATATTTAGAAAACCCTATCATCTCAGCCCAAAATCTCCGTAAACTGATAAGCAACTTCAGCAAAGTCTCAGGATACAAAATCAATATGCAGAAATCACAAGCATTTCTATACACCAATAACAGACTAACAGAGAGCCAAATCATGAGCGAACTGCCATTCACAATTGCTACAAAGAGAATAAAATACCTAGGAATACAACTGACAAAGGATGTGAAGGACCTCTTCAAGGAGAACTACAAACCACTGCTCAAGGAAATAAGAGAAGACACAAACAAATGGAGAAACATTCCATGCTCATGGTTAGAAAGAATCAGTATTGTGAAAATGGCCATACCACCCAAAGTAATTTATAGATTCAATGCTATCCCCCATCAAGCTACGAATGACCTTCTTCACAGAACTGGGAATAATCACCTCAAACTTCATATGGAACCAAAAGAGAGCCCACAAAGCCAAGACAATCCTAAGCAAAAAGAACAAAGCTGGGGGCATCACGCTACCTGATTTCAAACTATACTACAAGGCTACAGTAATCAAAACAGCATGGTACTCAGACCAAAACAGAAATATAGACCGATGGAACAGAACAGAGGCCTCAGAAGTAACATTACATATCTACAACCATCTGATCTTTAACAAACCTGACAAAAACAAGCAATGGGGGAAAAGATAAATAGTGTTGGGAAAACTGGCTAGCAGTGTGCAGAAAGCAGAAACTGGACCCCTTCCTGACACCTTACACTAAAATTAACTCCAGATTGATTAAAGACTTAAACATAAGACCTAACACCATAAAAACCCTAGAAGAAAACCTAGGCAAAACCATTCAGGACGTAGGCATAGGCAAGGACTTCGTGACTAAAACACCAAAAGTACTGGCAACAAAAGCCAAAATAGACTAATGGGACCTAATCAAACTCCACATCTTCTGTAAAGCAAAAGAAACAATCTTTAGAGTGAACCAGCAACCAACAGAATGGGAAAAAATTTTTGCAATCTATCCATCTGACAAAGGCCTAATATCCAGAATCTACAAAGAACTAAAACAAATTTACAAGGAAAAAACAAACAAACCCATTCTAAAGTGGGTGAAGGCTATGAACAGGCACTTTTCAAAAGAAGACATATATGAGGCCAACAAACATATGAAAAAATGCTCATCATCACTGATTATTAGAGAAATGCAAATCAAAACTACATTGAGATACCACCTCACGCCAGTTAGAATAGCAATCATTAAAAAATCTGGGGACAACAGATGCTGGAGAGGATGTGGAGAAATAGGAACACTTTTACACTGTTGGTGGGAATGTAAACTAGTTCAACCATTGTGGAAGACAGTGTGGCAATTCCTCAAAGACCTAGAAATAGAAATTCCATTCAACCCAGCAATCCCATTACTGGGTATATACCCAAAGGATTATAAATAGTTCTATTATAAAGACACATGTACGTGTATGTTCATAGTGGCACTGTTTACAATAGCAAAGATCAGAAACCAACCCAAATGCCCATCAATGATAGACTGGACAAGGAAAATGTGGCACATAGACACCATGGAATACTATGCAGCCATAAAAAATGATGAGCTCATGTCCTTTGTAGGGACATGGATGAATCTGGAAACCATCATTCTCAGCAAACTGACACAAGAATAGAAAATCAAACACTGCATGTTGTCACTCATAGGCGAGTGTTGAACAATGAGCACACAAGGACACAGGGAGGGGAGCATCACACACTGGGATCTGTTTGGTGGGGTCCAAGGGAGGGACAGAGGGAGAGTGAAGAGGGCAGGGAGGGATAACATGGGGAGAAATGCCATATGTAGGTGACGGGGGGGATGGAGTCAGCAAACCACATTGCCATGTGTATACCTATGCAACAATCCTGCATGATCTGCACATGTACCCCAGAACCTAAAGTACAATTTAAAAAAAAAAAGAAAAGAAAGTGTAAAAAAATAATATAAAATAAAATAAAAACAAATAAATAATGACTTTACCTAGTCATATCATTTTCAAACTGCAGAAAATCAAAGACAAAATTTCTTGAAAGGAAAAACACCTTATCTATAGAGGAACAAGGATAAGAATTATATCCAGCTTCTCCTTGGATACCATACAAGCAAGATGAGAGTGAAGTAAAATATTTAACTGTTGAAAGAGAAAAGATTGCCAGCCTAGAATTCTATATCTTGCAAAATTACCCTTCAAAAGAGGGAGAAATAAAGACTTTCTCCAACCATCAAAAATTGAGGGAAATTGTCACTAGTATACCTACCTTGCAAGAAATGTTAAAAGAAGTTCTTCAAAGAGAAGGAAAAGGATATAGGTCAGAAACTCAAATCTACATTAAAAAGGAAGAGTGCTAGAGAACGAATAAGTAGATAACATAAATGTATGAAACAAACCAGCACACTTCCCTCAAAAAGTTCTCCATGCCACAGCCACACAGCATTCCTTCTTATGTTCCAGGAGCACCCACATCACCATTGTCACATTGCCAGAATGACTGCTGTCTTCCTCAAGGCTGTAAGTCATGTGTCTCCAGAGCCAGGTCTGTGAGGTACTCAGTGTCTGACGAATGAACAAATGAATGACAGAGCACCCCAACCAGCAACTGGATGGGTTGCTAAATAGCACGTCTCTTTATTTGCAGTTCAGCAAGAAGACTCCAGTGCTGACACTGTTGCATGTAGAGCTCACCTGCTGGAGTCTTCTGCCCAGATCTGGTCCTTCTTCAGGTTAAGCAGGAGACGGATGTTCTTCTGACACAGGTTGCTCCTGGACCCTGAAGGACTTCCACCTAGGAGGTAGAGAAATGCCCAAGGGACACAGCAGGGAGATGTGGTTGGCCAAGGGGTAGGGCTGAGGATGACTCCCTATAACCCCACTGTTCTCCATGTTCCCAGAGCTCCATCTAGAGAGCAGAAACCCATGGAAGAACAGGCAGTGGTGCATTGGGCAGCTGGAATTGAAGCCTGAGTCTGTTTCTTCCAACTCAGAAGCCCCTGCTAACAGTTCTTCGTCTCTAGTCATATGAGCAAACAATTGATGTGGCATTTATCATGTGCTAGACACCATCACCCCCAAGACAACCCTCCAAAGTAGATACTCCTGTTGCAATGAGGAAACTGAGGCACAGAGGCATTATGTAACTTGCCCAAGATGGAGCTGAATTGGAACCCAGCTTCTGCTCCCGAGTTTGACTTAAGTTCTGTCTTCTGTATAATGGGCACAAACAATGCCCCCTCTTAAGGTTGTTTTTGGATCAAATGAGAAACCCTGACGAACTACCTTGTGCAGAGGCTGGCATATAGTAAGTGCTCAATAAATGCCAGTACTGCACTCCAACAGCCTTCTCGTAAGCATGCTGAGGTCGCTGTGCCTAAATCTCTTCCTTAGCCCCAGGATGGTCAGCGCAGCTGTCCACCACAGACAGGCTCAGGGGCTGCATCCCGGATAGCTACTGTGGTTGTTTACCCTGCCATTGGCCCTCCACCTCCCAGGGCCACATAAACCGCCCCTGTGTGACCACTAGACCAAGCACAAGGGAAGGAGACCATGGGACCCAAAGTCACATCCCGAGTTGGTGGCAGGTCTAAAACCACACAGCATCATTCCTGACACTACCATCTGTGACTCAAGGTAAGGTCAACAGACCAGCAGTGACAATGCCCAGAAACTTTTAGAAATGCGAAATTGCAGGCTCCACCACAATCTCCTAAACACAGGAGCCCAGTCCCATGAATGATGGAGACGCAGTGCTCTCTGACACCACGGAGTCAGGGAAGCCAATATGAAACTTGACTTCAAGTCCTTCCGCAAACTTAAGAGAAGCCTTGCAGGAGCCCAGGACAGCCAGCCCCCACCCCCTTCTACTGGCCCTTCCCCCAGGAGAGAAAGGCTAAGCCTCTTTACCAAGTTCCCCCCTGCAGTGCCCCTTCCCACTGCCCAGGATAACCATCTTCTCTGCCCAGTTCCTCATCCGTCAGCTCTCTCACCTGTTGCTCTTAGCAGTCCCAGTAGGAGGGTCTTGTACTGGAGTCCTGAGCTGAGCAATCTGCAAGATGTGATATGCTACAAGGAACAGAGAAGAAGGGCCAGGTGGAGGGAGGGCTGCCTCATAGCTGAGCCTACCCAGACCACGGCACAGGGGCTTCGGTAGGAGGGCAGGCTATGCCTGGGCTGTGGCTGCACTGAGCCTGGGAGCAGAGTCGTATGAACAGGCCCTCAGCCTGGAGCCCTTCTGTGCACTGGCAGACCCCATGAAAGGCTGGCAAAGCCCTGTCATGTGAAGCACAGAAGAAGACAGGACACAGCCCTGTGAACTGCATGCCCCTGCTCTTGATGTTGCTGTACCAGAGAGAGCATTGCTGGGTGTGGGCAGGAAACCCAGCAGTCACCCCGACTCTACCTGCCCCCAGTCAGGAACACAGATCAACCAGTCCCAAACAGCTTACCTTCGTCTCACCTGCTCTATTCGATCTCGCATGATGTCCTCTGTCATCTCACTTGGCACTTGGAAGATACGAGTGTGACTGCAAAAGGCCATTCATACATTGGCATATGGGATCTGAGTTTCTTTCTTACCAGGCATAGAGAACTGCTGGAGTTGGGATCCTGCAAACAATGGCTCTTTCCCTGACACCATGAACTTTTGAGGTGGTCTCTTCCCCTTCTCGACTCATAAGCACAAAGCTTTTTTTACTAACCAGGTACCCTTGAGCCCCCAGTAATGCTGAACAGGTAGCTGACCGTCCAGGGAGAGCCAGGAACACAGAGTTGAGCGCCCTTACTGAAAGCAGCAGGCAGTGGTCTCGTGAGGTGTGGAATTCACCCTTCTGAATTCATCTTTCTGAATTCCTCTCCAATTTATCACCAGCTCTTGATGACCTGCATCACCCCAAACCCACTCTGGTCCCGAGATGATTCTAGGAAAGCCTCTGGTGAGGAAGCTGCGGGGCCTCCTAGGGAGCCTCCTTGCTTTGTTTCGCTGTACTGCCTCCACCTTCCTGCCTCTGGCCCACTTCACCTCCCTTCCCACCCTTCCCCTCCTGAGGCCCCCCCTCTTTCCACCGAACACCCTAGTTCTGTCTCTGTAGACAGCACTCTTGCGGTCATGCTAGGGACTTTTGACAGTGATGACAGCATGGGTACTGCAGCGAGGACCATAGCCAATGGGGAGGTAAGGTGGGCTCATGAATATTGCTCCTGCATGGCAGAGCCAGGTCTTTGGCCTGAGAGGAAGATAAAGAATGCAGGGACCCCAGAGGAAGGGGGGGAGCCCTGTCCCAGGAGGAAAGGGGAAGGCCTCAGAGAAGAAGGTGCGGTAGTGCTGGGCCTGGAGGCCATGTGGGATTGGCCAGCTTGCCCAGGCTCCTGTGCTGTAAAGTTACAGACACCCTCCCGGCTGCCGTTTCTCCAGTTGCTGCCCAGGTCACCAGTTCCAGGACCAGTCCTAGCAAGCAGTCCCCTAGCAGTCTTTCCTGAGTGCCCCGGGCAGTAGGACCTGGGTCACCCACACTACGCCCTCCGAGATACTCCACAGGGCTTCCCTTTAACTAGTACACACCTTATCCACGTAGCTAACTTTTAACTCTTTAAAACTGGGAACTATGTCATGTTCTCTTCTCTCTTTCCAAAAGCCTAGCAAACACCGGGTGGCCAGTACGTGCCTATCAAACAAACGAATATTCAACAATGCTTCACAGAGGGATATATTTCCTGACTACACTCTTATTTCAATAAGAGGGGGATACCAACACAATGTGAGTGGGCTGTGGAGGGGGGGGCAGGCAGAGGCTTTCGGTTTAAAATCTTTGTAGACAATCCAGAGTGGAAAAATTATAAGTAGATAATTGACTGATTCCTGCAGCCTGTCTCAAAAGCTTAAACCTAGTTTTGTTATACAGCCAAGATTTTTTAAATATTGGCAGATGATGTGTGTGTTATCCAAACCAAGAGCACAATGTCTGCAATTCCATAGCACAACCATGTCAGGCACAGAAAAGCCTGGATTATAATCAACAACATTTATGGTTTTAGGGGCCTCAGAAGGTTTCCCTTCCAAAAAAACTATTTCCCAGGGAGGTCTCAAATCCCGCAATATTATTCCTTTCGGTTATGTAATTACTGTGCATTTGAATCTTCTTAAAAGGCAGATGCCACTAAAAGGGGTAAGCACATGAAAACGCTTTCTTGAGAAATGGAGCCTCCTTGATACAAGAGATCAATGCCAATGATAAGGCAGGGAAAGGGAAAAGAAAGGAGGAAGGGAGGTCCTCCCTCAATTTCCTGGAGGACCAGTCTAAGTCCTTAGTCCCTCTCCTGGGAAGGGTGGCTGATGTGCTCCAGAGACCCCCAGTGAATAGAGGTGCAGGAAAAGAAATAGGAAAGCCTCCCCCTAGAAGAGTGATGGCTTCAGGACAGCTCCCTGGGCCTCCTGACTCAGCATCTGCAGAGCCAGGAGAGGAGGTGGGGGATGGCTGTGCACTGGCAGGCACCCGAGAGGCTGGTAAAGCCACCATAACTGAGCACAGAATTCTAGCCCCGGGTGCTGGGAAGCCTCCACACACCTCAGTTGCAGATGAGAACTTTGGCTTTTGCATTTTAAGAGCTTATTTTCTTTTAGCTCTTTAAAGTGCAGCCACTTCTGAGCAACTCAAGTGCAAAAAGAACAGAAGTCTGAAATGTATTCAGAAGCATTTAAGAAATAGAGTGCAAGCCCAGTTTTCCAACCCCTCGAGTCATTTAAAAATGCGGAAATGAGCTGGGCTTTCAAGATAGCAAGAATATTCCCTTAAGACCCCAAAGCAAGCCTGAGAAATTTGTCGGCCAAAGACGACATCTCTAAGGAAGAGCATCTGCAGGTTCATGAGGAGGGGGCTTGCGCGTCTCTCCCTGTCCTTCTCCCTCTCCCCCACTTCACCCAGGGCAAATGGGACGCCTTACCTCCATCTTATGAACTGGATTCGTGTTCTCTCCTCCAAGACCTCCTGGCTCTGATTTGCCAACAAATCAGACTTAGAGAGATGGTGCTTCACCTGGGAAATCCAAAGGGGTCCATGTGATTCCTGCCCAGTGTGGCCTCCAGCTTGGCTGGCACAGAGCCCAGACAAGCACCTCACTCTTGCCCAGAATCACTTATGGTGCACCTCCTGCCTCTCCCTTCTCCCTCACCCCAACTCCCAGGCAACATCTCAAACTCTTAGTTACCACATCTCTGGTCACGTGGATGTCCTGGCCATGGGTGGGAGGGGAGTCGATGGACATTTTCTCCCTTACGTCCTGGGAAGGGTAGTTGATGGACAGCTTTTCCTTTATGCCCTGAGAAGCCTCTTCTTCTGTCTGAAAGGTGAGCAATTCCTTCTGAAAATGTCACTCTGCATCCAACCCTGAGTCTTCTTCTCCTCTTCCTTCCTGTTCATTCCTTCTCCATCACAACGCACACACCACATATTCACACACACTCCTTACCTCGCTGTTCCTGCAATAAGCTACTTTCCTGTGACATCCTCGGAACTCCCTAAGTCCCCAGCCCTATCCCAAGCTGTTCCTGAGACACCCTTGAGCTGGAAAGGATGCAGCTGAAACCCTCAAGCCAGAATGCTTGAGAAGCAGGATGGCATTAGTGGTGGTGCTAACACATTTCCTACCAGGACACAAGCCACAGTGTCCTCCAGGACATGTGAATAAATTAGACTGAAATCTAGGGAGGGCATCTGCCAATGAACTTGAGTTCCATTTCCATGAAGAAGGAAGTCCAGATCCTCACACCCACTGAGACCAACTCTTTAGGATTTTGGATACCCTGGGTCATAGAGAAATCTTACTCACTTTTTTCAACCAGTGCTGTACTACAGATACAGCCTCGCTTTCCACAACATCAATGTCCTGGAACAAATTGGCAAGTTGGTGAACTCAGAAAACCTAGAAACCCAGCTCCTCCTACCCACCCCCCACCACTGTTACTCAAAATTATTTGTAAGATCTCTCTGAAGTACAGCAGGGCCCCAGAGGGGGAGATGATATATGAGAAATTATTCCATGTGACTACCACCAAGCTGCTTACCGAACTGGTTATTGGTAGGAAGGGAAGCCCTACACCTTTCCGAGCGAGAATGTACACAATCCAGGTTGTAATTATCATCTCTAAATTATACCAGGCCCCCCTCTTGGCTCCCTCCTTCCATTGAAGCTGCCTGAGAACTCCTATGGGACAGGGAGGTCATTGAAGGGAGGTGTTCCTCTGATTGGCTGACCCGTGATGATGTGACAATGGCCTCCCTTTGAAAGTGGTGTATGTGAGTATAAATGCAGTTGCCAGGAGACCCTGCATTTTAGGCTCTGGGTGCAATGCCTATGAGCAGAACCATTCAATAAAAGATGGCTTTCTAACACCACTGGCTGACCCTTGAATTCTTTTCTCGGGAAAGCGCTAATTTGAGAGCTCACCTTGAGGCAGGAGGATAGGGTCTGGAGGCAGGAAACCTAAAGCCGATTCACTCTGACTTCCTAGAACTAAATCAAAAGGAAAACCCCAACTTGCCATGCCCAAGTAACAAAAGGACCAGAGGCTACTCCTTTGCAACCCTCCCCTCTTCTGCATGGCAGATGAAAAACAGAAAGTACCTCTGATTTGTCCCCTACCACAACCAGTCAGGCTGGTCATGGTCCAGGTCTTCATTTGCATAGAGGTATAACTTTGTAACTTCACTTCAACCTGTGATTGGTCACTTTCCACAACAAATCAGACATTTTCATAGAGTGTAACTTTGTAACTTCACTTCAGCCTCTGATTGGTCACTTTCTGCAACCAATCAGACTGATCATGAGCTGCTACTTCATTTACATAGGGTGTATACCAAGTAACCAATGGGAAACCTCTAGAGGATATTTAAACCTCAGAAAATTCTGTAACCAGCCTACTCCTACCCTGTGGAGTGTACTTTCATTTTCATTAAATCTCTGTCTTTGTTGCTTCAATCTTTCTTTGCTTTGTCTGTGCGTTTTGTCCAATTTTTTGTTCAAGACACCAAGAACCTGGACACAACCTATCCTGTAACAACTTGTTATGTGCTCTTGACCTAATCATTAGTCCTTCTGGTCTGAGTTTCTTTGTCTTATACTGAAAGGGATAAAGTTGTATGTCATTGTGTCTCTAGTTTTCTTCTAACTGTAATATTCCATAAATTTTCCCATGTTTATTCTTCTCAGGACTATAGAAAACCATTTATCACTTTCTCCAATTCCCCTGATACAACCACTACACCTCTTCCCTCTCAACAATTTGCCTCAATTTTGTGTTATCCCTGACATAGTCAAAATAGACTAGGCTCTGCTGAGGACCAAGGCAACAAACCAACCTCCAAATCAAAAATGTTTATTTCTCACTCTCAAAACTCTAGTGCAATTTGGGGAACTTCCGAGCAATTGTGGGTGTGACCTCCATGACTGCCAAATCAGGGAAGAGAGCACAGAGAGGAATCAGGTCAGTGTTCCACGTTTCAGCCCAGAGGCTCCTCCTTAGAGCCTTTGAGCTAGAACTAGTCCTATGGCCTCAATCTATCTCCAAGGAAGACTGGAGATTGTAAAATAACAGACGAAATTACCTGTCAACATCTCTGTTTCTGCTGCTATCCCCTAAAATTTATGTTTTCATTCTTACTGATATAATTTTATTTTTGAATATTTAAAATATTAATGTGATTCTGAAAATCAAAACTACATGAACAGATATATTAAGGGAAGTTTGATCTCCTCCCCTATACCTTCAATCTTGTTCTAACTCACTTCAGAAGTAAAATTTTCATTAGTTTCTGAACTACACATCCTGTGTTTATGTTGACAAAATGAAGCTGATACATAAACCTATTTGCTTTTTGATTACTATTTTATAAAATGCATACAGTAAAATGCATAAAAATACTATTTTATAAAAATACATACAGCTGAGAAATATTCTTACACACACACACACTCTCTCTCTCTCTCTCTCTCTCTCTCTCTCTCTCACCTGTTTAACCACTGCCCAGATCAAGATAGAAAACATTTTTAGTAGGCCATCTGTATAATATTTGATTTGATGCTGCTTAAAATAATACTGCTATGAAATTTTTATACTGTACTTATCTTTTGGTTGCCATAAGCACTAAATCTTCTGAGTATATACCAAAGATTAAAGTTGCTAGGTCATAGGCTTCTTGTATGTGTAGCATTAGTATATACCATACAGTACTGCAAAGAGGTTGTACTAACCTACTGCCCATAAGCAATGTATGAAAGTCACAGTTACTCCATGTTTCTTCCAACACTTGGTGTAGTCACTCCTTAAATTTAGCCAGTCTAGTATAGGTGTAGTGGTAATTAATAATACTTTAATTTTCATTTAACTGATTATCAGTGTCATAATGCATGTTTTTATTTGCCTATTGATCACTTTGGATATTCTTTTTTGTGAAGTGCCTCCTCGAGCTTTGTGTCCTTTCACTGAATTGTTGGTCTTTTCCTTATTGATTTGTAGATTTCTCAATATAT
Organism: Ateles fusciceps; assembly: GCA_036589455.1. NCBI lineage: Eukaryota > Metazoa > Chordata > Mammalia > Primates > Atelidae > Ateles > Ateles fusciceps. The sequence goes on along the minus strand of JAZHEH010003296.1, from coordinate 1,103,833 downwards.
TGTAAGTAGTAGTCTTTTATCAACTATGTGTTTTGCAACTATTTTACCTGAACTTATGACTTGCCTTTTCACTCTTTTAGTACTGTCTTCTGAGGAACAGAAACTCTTAATTTTTAAAGTCAGTTTTATTGTGATATATTTAAATAATATAAAATTTACCCATAATAATGTATAACTAAATAATTGTTAGCAGATTCAGAGAATTATGCAACCATCACAACAATCCAATTATAGAACATATCTATCACCCCAAAAATGTCTGTCATGCCCATCTACAGGCAACCTCTGCTTCCATTCTCAGCCCCACCAATATGCTCTCTATCTCTAGAGATGTGCGTTTTCTGGACATTTCATACACGTGGAACTATACCATATTATGTCTGGTTTATTTCACCAAGCATGTTTGGGAGGGTCATCTACATACATTGTAGCATGTGTCAGTAATTCATTCCTTTTTATTGTGGTGCAGTATTCCACTGCATGGGCATACCACATTTTGTTTGTCCATTCATGAGTTGATGTACTTTAGATGGTGTCCAGTTTGGGGCTACTGTGAATAACACTGTGATGAACATTTTTTGTTGTTGTTGTTTAATTTTTTTTATTTTTCCATAAGTTATTGGGGTACAGGTGGTATTTGGTTACATGCATAAGTTCTTTAGTGGTGACTTCTGAGGCTTTGGTGCACCCATCACCCAAGCAGTGTACACTGCACCATATTTATAGCCTTTTATCCCTCGCCCCCTCCCACATTTCCCCCTCAAGTCCCCAAAGTCTATTGTATCATTCTATGCCTTTGCATCCCATAGCTTATCTCCCACATATCAGCGAGAACATATAACACTTGGTTTTTCATTCTTGAATTACTTCACTTAGCATAATAGTCTCCAGTCTCATCCAGTTCACTGCAAATGCCACTAATTCATTCCTTTTTATGGTTATTACTCCATCATACACATATATACCACAGTTTCTTTAACCACTTGTTGATTGATGGACATTTGGGTTGTTTCCACAATATTGCAATTGTGAATGGTGCTGCTCTAAATATGCATGTGCAAGTTCTTTTTTGAATAATGAGTTTTTTCCTCTGGGTAGGTACTCAGTATTGGAATTGCTGGATCAAATGGCAGTTCTACTTTTGGTTGTTTAAGGAATCTCCACACTGTTTTCCATAGCAGCTCTACTAGTTTACATTCTCACCAGCAGAGTGGAAGTGTTCCCTGATCACTGCATGATGCCAACATGTACTGTTTTTTCATTTTTTTATTATGGCCATTCTTGCCAGAGTAAGGTGATGTCAACTTGTGGTTTTGATTTGTATTTCCCCTGAGCATTAATGATGTTGAGCATTTTTTCCTATGTTTGCTGGCCATGTGTACATCTTCCTTTGAGAACTGTCTATTTATGTCCTTACCCTACTTTTTGGTGGCATTGTTTGAGTTTGTTATAGATTCCGGATGTTAGTCCTTTGTCGGATGTATAGATCGCAAAGATTTTTCTCCCTCCCTTTGGGTTGTCTGTTTACTCTGCTGACTGTTCCTTTTGCCCTGAAAAAGCTCTCTAGTTTAATTAGGTCACAGCTATTTATCTTTGTTTTTATTGCATTTGCTTTTGGGTTCTTGGTCATGAACTCCTTGCCTAAGACAATGTCAGAAGTTTTTTCCAATCTTATCCTCTAGAATTTTTTTTTATAGTTTCAGATCTTGGATTTAAGTCCTTAATCCATCTTCAGTTGATTTTTGTATACGGTAAGAGATGAGGATCCAGTTTCATTCTTCTACACGTGGCTTGCCCAGCACCATTTGTTGAAAAGGGTGTCCTTTCCCCACTTTATGTTTTGTTTGCTTTGTCAAAGATCAGTTGGCTGTAAATATTTGGGTTTATTTCTGGGTTCTCTATTCTGTTCCATCGGCCTATGTGCCTATTTTTGTACCAGTACCATGCTGTTTTGGTGACTATGGCCTTATTGTATAGTTTGAAATCAGGTAATGTGATGCCTCCAGATTTGTTCTTTTTGCTTAGTCTTGCTTTGGCTATGTGGGCTCTTTTTTGGTTCCATATGAATTTTAGAATTGTTTTTTCTAACTCTGTGAAGAATGATTGAAGTATTCTGATGGAGATTACATCGAATTTGTAGATTGCTTTTTGCAGTATGGTCATTTTCACAATATTAATTCTACTCATCTATGAGTATGGGATGTGTTTCCATTTGTTGTTGTCACCTGTGATTCCTTTCAGCAGTGTTTTGTAGTTTTCCTTGTAGAGATCTTTTGACTCCTTTGTTAGGTATATTCCTAAGTATTTTAGTTTTTGCAGCTATTGTAAAAAGGGTTGAGTTCTTGATTTGATTCTTTGCTTAGTGGCTGTTGGTATATAGAAGACCTACTTTGTGTACATTAATCTCATATCTGGAAACTTTGCTAAATTCTTTTATTAGTTCTAGGAGCTTTCTGGAGGAGTCCTTAGGGTTTTCCATGTAAACAATCATACCATCAGCAAACAGGGACTGTTTGACTTCCTCTTTACCAATTTGGATGCCCTTTATTTCTTTCCCTCATCTGATTGCTCTTCCTAGGACTTCCAGTACTATGTTGAAGAGAAGTGATGAGAGTGGGCATTCTTGTCTTGTTCCCATTCTCAGAGGGAATGCTTTCAACTTTTCCCCATTCATATTGAGTGTGGGTTTGTCATAGGTGGCTTATTACATTAATGTGTGTCCCTTGTATACCTATTTTGCTGAGAGTTTTAATCATAAAGGGATGCTTGATTTTGTCAAATGTTCTTTCAACATCTCTTGAGATGATCACGTGATTTTTGTTTTTAATTGTTTATGTGGTCAATCACATTTATTGACTTGTGTATGTTAAACCATCCCTGCATCCCTGGTATGAAACCCTCTTCATTGTGGTGGAATTTTTTTTTTTTGACATGTTGTTGGATTTGGTTAGCTAGTATTTTCTTAAGTATTTTAACGTCTATGTTCATCAAGGATATCAGTCTGCAGTTTTCTTTTTTGGTTGTGTCCTTTCCTCGTTTTGGTAATAAGAGTGATGCTGGCTTCATAGAATGAATTAGGGAGGGTTCTTTCTTTCTCTACCTCGTGGAATAGTGTCAAAAAGATTGGTACCAATTCTTCTTTGAATGTCTGGTAGTACTCTGCTGTGAATGCCTCTGGTCCTGGACTTTTTTTGTTGGTAATTTTTAAATTTTAATTACGATTTCAATATCTCTGCTTGCTATTGGTCTGTTCAGGATATCTAATTCTTCCTGATTTAAGCTAGGAGTGTTATATTTTTCCAGGAATGTATCCCATCTCTTCTAGGTTTTCTAGTTTATCTGCATACAGGTGTTCATAGTAGCCTTAAATAATCTTTTGTATTTCAGTGATGTCAGTTGTTATATCTCCTGTTTCGTTTTTTAGTGAGGTTATTTAGATTTTCTCTCTTCTTTTCTTGGTTAATCTTGTTTTGTCTGATATAAGAAAGAAGAGAGAAATCCAACTGGTCTATCAATTTTGTTTATCTTTTCAAAAGTAAGTCTAAATGGTCTATCAATTTTATTTATATTTTCAAAGAAACAGCTTTTTGTTTCATTTATCTTTTGTATTTTGTTGTTGTTGTTGAATAGAATGTGTTTTCTGCAGGTGTTGGAAGAAATATTCTGTGTATATTTGTTAAGACCACTTGTTCCTGTTTATTTTAAATCCATTTTTTCTTTATCGATTTCCTGTCTTGATGACCTGTCTAGTGCTGTCAGTGGAGTATTGAAGTCTCCCACTATTATTGTGTTACTATCTATCTCATTTATTAGGTCTATTAGTAATCGTTTTATAAATTTGTGGGCTCCAGTGTTAGGTCTATATATGTTTACGATTGTGATATTTTCCTATGGGACAAGGCCTTTTACCGTTACATAATGTCCCTCTTTGTCTCTTTTAAATTTGTTTTGTCTGATATAAGAATAGCTACCCCTTGCTCACTTTTGGCATCCATTTGCATGAAATGCCTTTTTCCACCTCTTAACTTTAAATTTATGTGAGTCTTTATGTGTTAGGTGAGTCTCCTGAAGGTTGCAGATATTTGCTTGGTGAGTCTACCCATTCTGTGGTTCTGTGTCTTTTAACTGGAGTGTTTAGGTCATTTACATTTAATGTTAGTATTAAAATGTGAGGTACCATTGTGTTCATCATGCTTTTTGTTGCCTGTGTACTTTTCTTTGTTTTTTGTATTTTGTTTCCAATTTTTAACTTGTATTTTGTTTTATAGGTCATGTGTGATTTATGCTTTATAAAGGTTCTGTTTTGATGTGTAAGATTTGTTTAAAGATTTACAGCTCCTTTTAGCAGTTCTTGTATTGGTGGCTTGGTAATGACAAATTCTCTTAGCATTTGTTTGTCTAAAACGATTGTATCTTTCCTTCATATATGATGCTACATTTTGCTGGATACAAAATTCTTGGCTGATAATTGTTTTGTTTCAGGAGGCTGAAAACAGGGTCCCAATCCCTTGAGCTTGTAGGGTTTCTGCTAAGAAATCTGCTGTTAATCTGATAGGTTTTCCTTTATAGGTTACCTGATGTTTCTGTCTCACAGTTCTTGGGGATTATTTTCTTTGTCTTAACTTTGGATAACCTGATGACAATGGGCCTAGGCAAAGGTACTTTTGTGATGAATTTCCCAGGTGTTCTTTGTGCTTCTTTTTATTTATTTGTTTGTTTATTTATTTATTTATTTATATTTTATTGTACTTTAGGTTCTGGGGTACATGTGCCTATCATGCAGAATTGTTGCATAGGTACATACATGGCAATGTGGTTTGTTGCCTCCATCCCCCTGCCCCGTCACCTATATCTGGCATTACTCCCCCATGTTATCCCTCCCCACTCCCCCGCTGCCCTTCCCCTAGTCCCCCCCCCAACAGACCCCAGTGTGTGATGTTCCCCTCCCTGTGTCCATGTGTTCTCATTGTTCATCACCTGCCTATGAGTGAGAACATGCAGTGTTTGATTTTCTGTTCCTGTGTCAGTTTGCTGAGAATGACTGTTTCCAGATTCATCTGTGTCCCTATAAAGGACAGGAACTCATCATTTTCTATGGCTGCATAGTATTCCATGGTGTTTATGTGCCACATTTTCTTTGTCCAGTCTATCATCAATGGGCATTTGCATTGGTTCCTGGTCTTTGCTATTGTAAACAGTGCCACTATGAACATACACGTACATGTGTCTTTATAATAGAATGATTTATAATCCTTTGGATATATACCCAGTAATGAGATTGCTGGGTCAAATGATATTTCTATTTCTAGGTCCTTGTGGAATCTCCACATTGTCTTCCACAATGGTTGAACCAGTTTACACTCCTACCAACAGTGTAAAAGTGTTCCTATTTCTCCACATCCTTTCCAGCATCTGTTGTCTCCAGATATTTTAAGGATCGCCATTTTAACTGGCATGAGATGGTATCTCAGTGTGGTTTTGATTTGCATTTCTCTAATAATCAGTGATGATGAGCATTTTTTCATATGTTTGATGGCCTCATATATGTCTTCTTTTGAAAAGTGTCTGTTCATGTCCTTTGCCCACTTTTGAATGGGTTTGTTTGTTTTTTCTTGTAAATCTGTTTTAGTTCTTTGTAGATTCTGGATATTAGCCTTTGTCAGATGAGTAGATTGTAAAATTTTTTCCCATTCTGTTGGTTGCCAGTTCACTCTAAAGATTTTTTCTTTTGCTGTACAGAATCTCTGGAGTTTAATTAGATCTCATTTTTCTATTTGGGCTTTTGTTGCCAATGCTTTTGGTGTTTTAGTCATGAAGTCCTTGCCTATGCCTATGTTCTGAATGGTTTTGCCTAGGTTTTCTTCTAGGGTTTTTATGGTGTTAGGTCTTATGTTTAAGTCTTTAATCCATCTTGAGTTAATTTTAGTGTAAGGTGTCAGGAAGGAGTCCAGTTTCTGTTTTCTGCACATGGCTAACCAGTTATCTCAACACCATTTATTAAACAGGGAATTCTTTCCCTAATTGCTTGTTTTTGTCAGGTTTGTCAAAGATCAGATGGTTGTAGATGTGTGGCATTCCCTCTTTGGCCTCTGTTCTGTTCCATTGGTCTATATCTCTGTCTATATCTCTGTGTTGCTGTTTTGATTACTGTAACATTGGAGTATAGTTTGAAGTCAGATAGTATGATACCTCCAGCTTTGTTCCTTTTGCTTAGGATTGTCTTGGCTATGTGGACTCTCTTTTGGTTCCATATGAAGTTTAAGGTGCTTTTTTCCAGTTCTGTGAAGAAGGTCATTGGTAGCTTGATGGGGATAGCGTTGAATCTATAAATCACTTTGGGCAGTATGACCATTTTCACAATATTGATTCTTCCTAACCATGAGCATGGAATGTTTCTCCATCTGTTTGTGTCCTCTCTTATTTCCTTGAGCAGTGGTTCATAGTTCTCCTTGAACAGATCCTTTACATCGTTTGCTAATTGTATTCCTAGGTGTTTTATTCTCTTTGTAGCAATTGTGAATGCAAGTTAGCTCTTGATGGCTCTCTTTTAGTCTGTTATTGATGTATAGGAATGCTTGTGATTTCTACACATTGATTTTGTATCCTGAGACTTTGCTGAAGTTGCTTATCAGTTTAAGGAGATTTGGGGCTGAGATGATAGGGTCTTCTAAATATACAATCATGTCATCTGCAAATAGAGACAATTTGACTTCCTCCTTTCCTAATTGAATACCCTTTATTTCTTTTTCTTGCCTGATTGCTCTGGCTAGAACTTCCAATACCATATTGAAAAGGAATGGTGAGAGTGGGCATCCTTGTCTAGTGCCAGATGTCAAAGGGAATGCTTCCAGTTTTTGCCCATTCAGTATATTGCCTGTGGGTTTGTCATAAATAGCTTTTATTATTTTGAGATACGTTCCATCCATACGTAGTTTACTGAGAGTTTTTAGCATAAAGGGCTGTTGAATTTTGTCGAAGACCTTCTCTGCATCTATTGAGATAATCATGTGGTTTTTGTCTTTGGTTCTGTTTATGTGGTGGATTACGTTTATAGACTTCATGTGTTGAACTAGCCTTGCATCCCCGGGATGAAGCCTACTTGATCATGGGATAAGCTTTTTGATGTGCTGTTGCAATCAGTTTGCCAGTATTTTACTGAAGATTTTTGCATCTATGCTCATCATGGATATGGGCTTGAAGTTTTCTTCTTTTGTTGAGTCTCTGCTGAGTTTTGATGTCAGGATGATGTTGGTCTTATCAAATGATATTGGAAGGATTCCCTCTTTTTGTATTGTTTGGAATAGTTTCAGAAGGAGTGATACCAGCTGCTCTTTGTATGTCTGGTAGAATTCCGCTGTGAACCCATCTGGACCAGGGCTTTTTTTGGTTGGCAGGCTATTAATTGCTGCCTCAACTTCAGCCCTTGTTATTGGTCTATTCAGGGTTTCAACTTCTTCCTGCTGTAGATTTTGGAGGGTGCAAGTGTCCAGGAATTTATCCATTTCTTCCAGGTTTACTGGTTTATGTGCATAGAGTTGTTTGTAGTAATCTCTAAAGGTAGTTTGTATTTCCTTGGAATCGGTGGTGATATCCCCTTTATCATTTTTTATTGCATCTATTTGATTCTTCTCCTTTTTTCTTTTTATTAAGCTGGCTAGTGGTCTGTCTATTTTGTTGATCTTTTCAAAAAACCAGCTCCTGGATTTATTGATTTTTGAAGGGTTTTTTGTGTCTCATCTCCTTCAGTTCTGCTGTGATCTTAGTTACTTCTTGTCTTCTGCTAGCTTTTGAATTTTTTTGATCTTGCTCCTCTAGCTCTTTCAATTTTGATGATAGGGTGTCGATTTAGATCTTTCCTTGCTTCTCATATGGGCATTTATTGCTATAAATTTCCCCCTAGCCACTGCTTTAAATGTGTCCCAGAGATTCTGGTACATTGTGTCTTTGTTCTCATTGGTTTCAAAGAACACCTTTATTTCTGCCTTCATTTCATTGTTTATGCAGTTGACATTCAGGAGCAGGTTGTTCAGTTTCCATGAAGTTGTGGGGTTCTGAGTCAGTTTCTTAATCCTGAGTTCTAATTTGATTGCCCTGTGTTCTGAGAGACTGTTTGTTATTATTTCTGTTCTTTTGCATTTGCTGAGGAGTGATTTATTTCCAATTATTGGTCAATTTTAGAGCAGGTGCAATGTGGTGCTGAGAAGAATATATATTCTGTGGATTTGGGGTGGAGAGGTCTGTAGATATCTATTAGGTCTGCTTGGTCCAGATCTGAGTTCAAGTCCTGGATATCCTTGTTAATTTTCTGTCTCATTGATCTGTCTAATATTGACAGTGGAGTGTTAAAGTATCCCACTAATATTGTGTGGGAGTCTAAGTCTCTTTGTAGGTCATTAAGAACTTGCTTTATGTACCTGCGTGCTTCTGTGTTGGGTGTTTATATATTTAGGATCATTAGCTCCTCTTGTTGCATTGATCCTGTTACCCTTATGTAATGCCCTTTTTGGTCTCTTTTAATCTTTGTTGGTTTAAAATCTATTTTATCAGCGATTGCAACTTCTGCTTTCTTTTTGCTCTCCATTTGCTTGGTAAATGTTCCTCCATTCCTTTATCTTGAGCCTATGTGTGTCCTTGCTTGTGAGATTGGTTTCCTGGATACAGCACACTGCTGGGTTTTGACTTTTTATCCAATTTGGCAGTCTGTCTTTTGAATGGGGCATTTAGCCCATTTACACTTAAGGTTAATACTGTTATGTGTGAATTTGATTCTGCCATTTGGATGCTAGCTGGTTGTTTTGCCCATTCGTTGATGCAATTTCTTCATTGTGTTGATGCTCTTTACCATTTGGTACGTTTTTGGAGTGGCTGGTTCTGGTTGTTCCTTTCTATGTTTAGTACTTCTTTCAGGAGCTCTCATAGGGCAGGGCTGGTGGTGATGAAATCTCTCAGCAATCACTTGTTCATAAAGGATTTTATTTCTCCTTCACTTATGAAGCTTAGTTTGGCTGAATATGAAATTCTAGGTTGAAAGTTCTTTTCATTAAGGATGTTGAATATAGGCCCCCAATCTCTTCTGGCTTGTAGAGTTTCTATGGAGAGATCCACTGTGAGTCTGATGGGCTTCCTTTATGAGTAACCCGACCTTTCTCTCTGGCTGCCCTTAGCATTTTTTCCTTCATTTCAACCCTGGAAAATCTGATGATTATGTGCCTTGGGGTTGCTCTTCTTGAGGAATATCTTTGTGGTGTTCTCTGTATTTCCTGTACTTGAATGGTGGCCTGCCTTGCTATGTTAGGGAAGTTCTCCTGGATAATATCTTGAAAAGTGTTTTCCAGCTTGGATTCATTCTCTCTGTCACATTCAGGTACACCTATCAAATGTAGACTAGGTCTTTTCACATAATCCCATATTTCTTGGAGGCTTTGTTCATTTCTTTTCACTCTTTTTTCTCTAATATTGCCTTCTCATTTTATTTCATTGAGTTGGTCTTCAAGCTCTGATATCCTTTCTTCTGCTTGGTCAATTCAGCTATTGAAACTTGTGTATCCTTCGTGAAGTTCTCATGTTGTGTTTTTCAGCTCCGTCAAGTCATTTATATTCTTCTCTAAGCTGTTTATTCTCACTAGCATTTTGTCTAATCTTTTTTCAAGGTTCTTAGTTTCTTTGCATTGGGTTAGAACATGTTCTTTTAGCTCTGAGAAGTTTGTTATTACCCACCTTCTGAAGCCTGATTCTGTCAATTCATCAGACTCATTCTCCAACCAGCTTTGTTCCCTTGCTGGTGAGGAGTTGTGATCCCTTGGAGGAGGAGAGGCGCTCTGTTTTTTGGTGTTTTCATCATTTTTGTGCTGGTTTCTTCCCATCTTCATGGATTTATCTGCCTGTGGTCTTTGAAGTTGGTGACTTTTGGATAGGGTCTCTGAGTGGATGTCCTTTTTGTTGATGTTGAAGCTATTTCTTTCTGTTTTTTTAGTTTTCCTTCTAACAGTCAGGCCCCTCTGCTCTAGGACTGCTGGAGGTCCACTCCAGAGCCTGCTTGTCTGTGGATCACCTGCGGCAGCTGCTGAACAGTAAGGGTTGCTGCCAGTTTCTTCTTCTGTTATCGTTGTCCCGGAAGGGTACCCACCAGATGTCAGCCTGAGCAGACCTTTATGAGATGTCTCTTTGGATATATGGGGGTTGGGGAACTGCTTGAGGAGACTGTCTGTCCCTTATAGGATCTCAAGTGCTGAGCTGGGAGCTCTGTTCTTCCATTCAGAGCTGCTGGGCATGTACATTTAGGTCTGCTGCAGTGTAACTGATCACTGCCTTTTTTCCCCAGGGTGCTCTGTCCTGGGAAGGTGGGGCTTTATTGATAAGTTCCTGACATGCTGCTGCCTTTTTTCAGAGATGCCCTGCCCAGCAAGGAGGAAGTCTAGTCACAGTCTGCCAGCAGAGGCATTGCTGAGTGCTGTGAGCTCTGCCCAGCTGCTGTGTGAACATCCTTGCTGTTTTGTTTACAGAGGTATAGTTAGAACTGCCTCGGTAAAGGCGGTCTCCCTTAGTAATGGCAGACCACCTCAGTAATGGCAAGCCGCCTCAGTAAATGTGGATTGCCTTGGTAATGGTGGATTGCCTCGGTAATGGCAGACTGCCTCAGTAATGGCAGACTGCCTCGGTAGTGGTGGACTGCCTCAGTAATGGCTGACACCCTTCCCCTCACCAAGCTGGACCATCCCAGGTCCAGCTCCACTTACTGCGAAACTCTCAATCCAGAGCATTTCAGATTGCTGGTCTTTGTGGGAGTGGGACCTGCTGAGCCAGATCACCTGGCTCCGTGTTTCAGCTCCCATTTTTTCAGTTGAATGGGCGACTTGTCTCCCAGGCATTCCAGGTGCCAGTTGAAAGAGCCACCCAGCCACAAATGTGTGTTTTTGTGTGGTGACCTGCAGCATCGGCTGAAATAGCTGTGCTGGAAACTCATGGTACTTTTTAGTCTGGGAATCTCCTGGTCTGTGGGCAGTAAAAACTCATTTGGAAATGCAGTGATCACTCACCCTCTGTGTTGTTCTCACTGGGAACTGCACTCCAGATCTGTTCCTATTTGGCAGTCTTGGATCCTGCTACTTATTTATTTATTTTTGAGATGGATTGTCACTCGATCTCCCTGGCTGGAGGGCAGTACCATGGTCTCAGCTCACTGCAACCTCCGCCTCCCAGGTTCAAGCAGTTCTCCTGCCTCAGCCTCCCAAGTAGTTGCATGCCACCATGCCCAGATAATTTTTTTTTTCGTATTTTTAATAGGGAAGGGATTTCACCATGTTGGCCAGGCTGGTCTCAAACTCCTGACCTCAGATGATGCACCTGACTCGGTCTCCCAAAGTGCTGGGAATTACAGGTGTGACCCATCGTGCCCAGCCTCTTTATGCTTCTTGTATTTGCCTGTCTAGGTCTGTAGCAAAGCCAGGGACCTCGATTATTATCCTAAATATGTTTTCCAAGCTTTTAGAATTGTCTTCTTTCTCAGGAACACCAATTATGCTTAGGTATGGTCATTTAACATAATCCCAGACTTCTTGGAGGCTTTGTTCATATTTTCTTATTCTTTTTTCTTTGTCTTTGTTGGATTTGATTAATTCAGAGACTGTCTTCCAGCTCTGAATTTCTTTCTTCTATATGTTCAATTCTATTGCTGAGACTTTCCAGAGCATTTCGCATTCCTAAAAGTGTGTTCAAAGTTTCCTCAATTTTTTATTGTTTTTTCTTTAAACTATCTATTTCCTTGAATATTTCTCCCTTCACGTCCTGTATTATTTTTTGAATTTCCTTGCATTGGGCTTCACCTTTCTCTGGTCCCTCCCTGATTAGCTTAATAACTAATCTCCTGGATTCTTTTTCAGGTAGATCAGGGGTTTCTTCTTGGTTTGGCTCCATTTCTGGTGAGCTAGTGTGATTTTGGTGGGGGGGGGGGGGGGTGTTGAAGAACCTTGTCCTGTCATATTACCAGGGTTGGTTTTCCAGTTTCTTCTCATTCGGGTAGGCTGTCAGAGGGAAGCTCTAGGGATGAAAGCTGTTGTTCAGATTTTTTGTCCCATGGGGTGTTCCCTTGATGTAGTTCTCTCCCCCATTTTCCTGTGGATGTGGCTTCCTGTGAGCCAAACTGCAGTGACGGTTGTCTCTCTTCTGGGTCTAGCTATCCAGTGAGTCTACCCGGCTCCGGGCTGGTACTGGGGATTGTCTGCACAGAGTCCTGTGATGTGAACCATCTATGGGCCTTTCAGCCGTGGATACCAGTGCCCATTCCAGTGGAGGTGGCAGAGGATGCAATGGACTCTGTGAGAGTCCTTAGCTGGGTGCTTTAATGCTCTATTTTTGTGCTGGCTGGCCTCTGTCAGGAGATGGTGCTTTTCAGAATGCCTGAGCTACAGCAGTGTGGAGAGGGACCAGTGGTGGGCGGGGCCCTAGAACTTCCAAGATTATATGCCTTTTCTCTTCTGCTACCAGAGTGGGTAGGGAAGGACCATCAGGTGAGGGCAGAGCTAGGCATGTCTGAGTGGAGACTCTCCTTGGACGAGTCTTGCTGCAGCGCTGCTGGAGGAGATGAAGGTGAGATTCCCAGGTCAATGGAGTTGAGTACCTAGGAGGATTATGGCTACTTCTGCTGAGTCATTCAGGTTGCCAGGAAAGTGGGGGAAAGCCAGCAGTCACAGGCCTTACTCAGCTGCCACAGAATCCAAAGGGCTAGTCTCACTCCCACTGTGTCCCCCACAACATCCCTGCGTCTGTTTCCAGGTGGAGGGCAAGATGGGCTTGAAAACTTGCCTGAGGCTTCCCACCTCCCAGCTGTTGGGGGGAGGGGAAGGCTTTAGTTCTTACCCCTGCCTGTGAAGTCTGCACACCAGATTCGTACCCTCCCCCAAATTCTGGCCAGGAGGCTTCTTGCCCTGTTCAAACTGTTACAAAGTTCAATTAGAGAATTCCTTCTTCCTGTGGAGTTTTACCCCCTGCTCCTCTGGCCACCCTCCTGATGGATCCCTGTGGTGTCAGGCAGGAATGGGCTTCTGGGGACCTAGCAATCTCCCAGGGCCTTCCTGCTGCTTTCTCTACCCCCTGTATTTCACTCGGTTCAGCTCTCTAATTTGACTCAGTTCCAGGTAAAGTTGAAAACTTCTCCCACAGAAAGATCTTCAGCTTCTTCTCCAGTGGGGGTGTGTGTTTGGGAGAGGAGGGTCTCCCATTCCCACTTCCACAGTTGGGGCACTCACAGTATTTTGGGTGTCTCCTGGGTCCTTCAGGAGCCATCCACTTCCTTCAGAGAGTCTGTGAGTCCTCTCAGGATTGCTGGTTGGTTCTTGCAGTCAGTCTGGAGCTAAAATTCATAATGCAAGCTTCTGCGTGCTGCTCTGTCTGGAACTGCAGTCTAGTCCTGCCTCCCATACACCATGATCTGTGATGAACATTTGAAAAAATATTATGTGGAATGGAGATTTTGTTTATCTTGGGTAAACAAAAAAAATCCTAGGACTGGATTGATAACTTTATGCTTAACATGTTTTTCTTTTTCTTAACAGTTTACTGAGACATAATTCACATTCCATAAAATTCACGATTTAAAATATACAATTCAATAATTTTTAGTATATTCAAAGATGTACAACCATCACCTCAACCTAATTTTAGAATATTTTTATCACTCCAAAAATGAAGCCCTGTCAAACCCATTTTTCTCCAACTCTGTGTCTCAGCCCTAGACCACCACTAATCTACTGTCTCTACAGATTTCCTTATTCTGCACACTTCATAAGAATAGAATTATACAACATCTGGTCTTTTATGACTGGCTTCTTTAACTGAAGGTAACGTTTTTGAGGGTCATCCACATTATAGCATATGTCAGCAATTCATTCCTTGTTACTGCAGTATAGTATTCCATTATATAAAGGTACCATATTCTGTTTATCCATTCATCAGTTGGTGGACATGTTGATTGTCTGTATGTCTTGGTATGAATAATGTTGCTATGAACATTTGTGTACAGGTTTTTTTATGGACCTATGTGTTTGGACATATGTATGGACATATATTTTCATTCTCTTGGGTTTATATCTAGCAGTAGAATTCCCAGATCATATGGTAACCCTATGTTTAACATTTTGAGGTACTGTCAAAATGTTTTTTAAATGGCTGCATCATTTTACTTTCCCACCATCAATGTGTGAATGTTCTGTTCTCTCCACATTCTTGCCAGCATTATTATCTGTCATTTTGATTTGAGCCATCCTAGTGAGTGTGAAGTGGTATCTCATTGTGGTTTGATTTGTCTCTTTCTAATGATTAATGATGCTGAGTATCTTTTCATGTGATTATTGGCCATTTGTGTATCTTCTTTGGATAAATATATACTCAAATCCTTTTTCATTTTATAATTGGATTGTCTTTTATTGTAGAGTGGTTAGAGTTTTTTATATATCCCCTGTACAAGTGTCTTATCAAATATGTGATTACAGATATTTTCTCCCATCCTATGGGTTTCCTTTTCACTTTCTTAATGGTGTCATTTTAAGCACAGAAGTTTTGAATTTTTATGAAGCCAAATTTATCTCTTTTTATTTTTGTTACTTGTACTTTTGGTGTCAGATCTAAGAAACCATTGCCCAACTCTTGATCATCAAGATTTAATCCTATGTTTCTTCAATGAGTTTAATAGTTGTAGCTCTTGTATATATGTCTATGGTTCATTTTTAGTTAATTATTGTAGATAGTATGAGGTAGAGGATCCAACTTCATTATTTTGCATGCAGATATCCAGTTGTCTCCACACCATTTACTAACAAAGATTATTCTTTTTCCATCTAATTGTCTTCTCATCCTTGACAAAAATCAACTTATTATAAATATAAGAGTTTACTTCTGGACTGTCAATTAACCATTGTGTCTATCCTTATGCCGGTACCACACTGTCTTGATTACTATAACTTTGTAGCATATTTTAATGCTGAGAAGTTTGAGTTCTCCAATTTGGTTCTTTTTCAAGATTGTTTTAGCTATTGCAGGATCCTTGAATTTTCGTATGAATTTTAGGATATAAAAAGAGCTTACTGGCATTTTAATAGGGATTTATTGATCAATTTCAGGAGTACTGCTCTTTTGGCAATATTAAGTCTTCCATCCATAGACATTTATTTCTATTTATTTAGAGCCTAAATTTCTTACAACAAAGTTTTGTTGTTTTCAGTCTCACACTTCATTTGCTATTATTCTTAGGTATTTGTCTTTTTAGTGCTAGTGTAAGTGGAATTCTTTTTAAATTTCATTTTGGATTTTTCATTGCTAGTGTATAGAAGTATGGTGGATTTTCAAATAATAATCTTGTATCCCACAACTTTGCTGAACTCATTTCTTGTAATACTTTTATAGTGAATTCCTTAGCATTTTCTATGTACAAGATCAGGTCATCTGCAAATAATTTTCCTTCTTTATTTCCAATCCAAATGCCTTTCACTTCTTTTTCTTGCCTAATTGTCCTGGCTATACATGATTAAATAGAACTGGAGAGAACAAACATCTTTTTCTTGCTTCTGATTTTAGGAGAAAAGCATGGTCTTCACCACTAAGGATAGTGCTAGCTGAGAGTTTTCATAGATGCTTTTTTTAAAATAATTTATTTATTTTACTTTAGGTGCATACTATATTAGGTTGATAAAGTTCACCTTTTAGTCCTAGTTTTTGTAGTGTTTCAATAATCAAAAAACATTGGATTTTGTCCAGTGCTTTTTCTGCATTTATTGAGTGAACCGTGTGGTTGTGGCTTTTATTCTATTAATATTGTGTACTACATTAGTTTTTGACTTCCAAATGTCAAACCAACTCCAGGGATAATCCTACTTGGTCATGAAGTATAATCTTTTTTATATGTGCTGAATTCAGTTTGCTATTATTTTTACACCTATAAGAGATATTGGGCAACAGTTTGTTTCTCGTGATGTCCTTGTCTGGTTTTGGTAACAGGGTTTTGTAGTATTCAATTCCTTTTGATTTTTAAACCTCATAGAGTGAGTTGGAATGCTTTATTTTTTCTTCTGTTTTTTGGAAGAGTCTGTAAAAAGATGAGCAGTCGTTCTTCTTTAAATGTTTGATGTACATTTAACTTTTTAAGAAGTGCCAAACTTTTTTTATAACATTTTACATTCTTATCAGCAAAGTATAAAGGCTCAAGTTTCTCCAGATCCTCACAATATTTGTATTATCTTTTTTTTTTTTTTAGAACAAAACAGGTATATTTCTATTAGACTACCTGATACAGAAGATAGTGTGGTATGGGTGGATAGTATGAATGACAAATAATGCAAATATATTTTATTTGAAATAAAAATGCATACACAGCTCAATGGGTCACTTGGAGACAAACTGTTGCTTGACTATATTACTGAGCAAAAACAAAACTGAAACATAAACACCTTTCTTTTTTGACATGTATCTGGAGATAGGTAGGAAGATACTACTTGATTTTTTAAAAAACTGACCTTCCCTTAAGGCCTGGTCATAGAAGTGTAAACAGTGTAAACGAATCCACCATTACCAGTTGTCATATCATACCTATGTCACCTGTGTATTCTGAGATTACACACATACCTGCCAATATACCTGGGAAAGGTTATTTTATCACAGTTACACTTGAGTTCTTGGCAGGCAGGACAGAGGAAGAGTAATTTGAAATAAGTTTTACATCCTATTTAGAAGAAATCACTAGTATTTCCTTAAATAACAGGTTACAATAGAAAGATACTGCCTGGAATTATCCTTTTCACTTTGGTTCATTTTTAGCTTTTGTTTGTGATTTACATAGCTGTTTAATTCATTTGCTTATAGTACAATCCTGCCATAAAGTATTGAAGCACAAGATACCTATTATTCCTTCAACATCTGCATTTTTCAAGTTTTATACTCTATATCCACAGTATGTCAGCAGTTCTTCAATGTTAAAAAAAAATAAATGGATAAAACCC
Organism: Ateles fusciceps; assembly: GCA_036589455.1. Lineage (NCBI taxonomy): Eukaryota > Metazoa > Chordata > Mammalia > Primates > Atelidae > Ateles > Ateles fusciceps. The sequence continues at coordinate 1,086,848 of JAZHEH010003296.1, read as the reverse complement.
TTCTAAAAATGCAGATGTCTATAACTACAATGGTACTAAAATGGGAAGGAGACAATGAGAGAAGGGATAAAAGCAAACACGTTCATGTGCAGGGAATGTGGTTCAAGTCTTTGGATTTAAAAACAAGTTCCCCAGAGAAGCTGGCACTTCCTTTGCCCTCCAAAAAGGACCTGAAAAGTCCCAATCCAAACTTTGGAAAATTAGTTATGAGATGCAGTAAATGATGATCAAAGCAGTAGAGAGGGAGAAGGATGAATGTGTCTTCCATTTAGCTATAGGTTGTAGCATAGCCTCTTTAGGTCTTGGTGGATCAGTAAAAACCACTGAAGTGCCCGAAGTGCTTGGAGCTTGGAAGGATAGGGGTAGAAAGTAATGACCATAATACCTTGTCTAAATCAGTAGCAGGGCTTCATGGCTAGGAAACTTTTTTAAACAGTAAAATGTCTCTAGGATAGATCTTCTCTCTCCAACATTAAATGTGGCAGAATTAACAACAACAAAAAAAACCATTTACACGTAGATATAGCAATAACAGAAAATTACAAGGCAGAGAACACAAAAGAATCAAGACAATGCTATAGGTTCAACAGTATTCCATGAGCCTAGAAAACTGGTTAACTTTGAAAGCCCTAGCAAAATATCACTCTTGTTTATAAATGACTTATTTATCATATGACCACACGTTGAATCCTTGTCTTTCCACATACTGGAGAATTCCACATTCAGCCTTTAAGCATTCTGCATTTCTTTGCCAATCTTGTAGCTGAGTATCTTGTTCCAGTCGATTTTGGTGCGGGTAACTGGAAGCTGCCGGCACAAGGCCTTGAAGGTGGTATCTGACATTGTTTGATAGTTTTAACTAATTGCTGTCTGATACGCATTTTCCGCATTCTCTATGATTTTAATAAACTCCTTGGCAGTTTGGGCTTCATTCGAAACAGTTAGTGAATCCTGTACATCTAACCAACTGAACATTGCCATCTTCATAGTAGTGAACCTGCGTCTTAAGCACTCCAGTCACCTGGGCTGCAGGTGGTGTGATGGTGAAATTCCACTCTGATCTCCAACGACCATTCCAGAAGTTTTTAGGCTGAAACTGGTGGCTTTCAATACATGCAGTAATAGTCTGTTGCCCATCAATAGTTCTAGCATAAACAGTACAGAAGCTGTTGGAATAATGGTCTTTCACATAGGCTGGTAAAGCACTGTCACAGGGTTCTCGCCAAGACTTCAGACCTCCATCAACTTCTTCGGGCTGGGGGTCACTTGCTGCTTTCCGTAGGTGATCAAATTTGAAGGAAATTTTGTTTCTTGGATCTAAAAATCTGCTATTACCCAGGTCACCATGCTCTGTAATTAACACCTGATCTTCATATCCTTCTATCTTCACAGGCGTGAACTGATCCATGTTATACTGGGCAAATGCATGTGCTGCCCCTTCCCTGAGGAGATTGTCATTATTAAGTAGCAGCCAAACATCATTAAATACTTCATTAAATTCCCCTGGGGGTGCATGAGTGATGAACTTAGCAGCTATGCGTACCTTCTCCTCATCCGACACACGATCATCGAAGTCGGCCATCTTGGGCTCTTCTCGTATTATCTTTTTTTATTATAGCCATTCTAGTCGGTGTGTAAAGAAGTATAACATATGTCTTAACTTGCATTTTTCTGATAGCTTATAATATTGATAATCTGTTTATATTAGATAGCTAATATAACTATATATTAGATATTACACCAACACATATATATAATATATACATTATACATACATCTAAATATTTATATACATATAGCATATATAGTTATATATAAAGATTTTTACATATCTTTATATATATAAAGATTTGGATATATATGATATATATACACACATAAAACATATATATGTTATATATATATGTTTGTATAATATCCAAATATTTCTTTTTTAAAAAAATTGTCTTCTTTTTATTGAGTATTAAGAGTTCTTTATATATCCTGAATGCAAGTCCTTTATCACATGAATGATTTGCAAGCACTTTCTCCCAGTCTCTTGCTTGTCTTTCCATTTCCTCATGTTTTCTTTTCAAAGCAAAAAGGTTTTAATTTTGACTAATTCAAATCTTTTTTCATGTATGAAATATGTTTTTGGTATCATATCTCTAAGAACCCTGCTCAGTCTAAGGTCATGAAGAACATTTTGTTTTCTTTGGAAAGTTTTATTATTTTATAATAGCTCTTACGTTTAGGTGTATGATCTATTTGAGTTGTTTTTGTAGATATGCTGTGGGTAAAGATCTGTATATGCTTTTTCATATAAACATATGAACATACCAGCACCATGTGTAGAAAAGACTAGATTTTTTTGCCCCCCACCGAATTGCCTTGGCACCTTTGTTAAAAATTAAATTGACCATAAGAGTTTATTCTTTTGTGCATTCCCAATTTTACTTCATTGGCCTATGCTTATCCTTACACTAGCACACATTGTCTTGATAATTACACCTAGGGAGTAAATTTGAGATCAAGTAATATAAATCTTTTTTTCTTAAAACTTTTCTGGCTATTCTAATTTCTTTGCATTTCCATGGAAATTTTAGGATAATTTTGCTAATTTCTACCAAAAAAAAAAGCCTACTGGAAATTTGACAGGCATTGTTTTGAAGCTGTAGCTCAACTCACCTAGATTGTCTAATTTGTTGATATAAAGGTATTCATAGTATTGCCACAGAAACTTTTTAATATTTATAGGGTTGGTGGTCATGTCCTGTCTTTCAGTCCTAATTTTGGTAATTTGTTATGTTTTCTAGTTTTTCTTGCTCATCCTATGTAAAGGTGTGTGAAATTTTAAAAAGTCTTTTCAAAGACCACCTTTGATTTACATTGAAATTCCCTATTTGTTTTCCTCTGTTATTTTTCCATTTTCCATTTCATTCTTCCTGAGCATCTTTTGTTTTTTTCTTTCTTCACTTTTGCTTGTGTTGGGCTTAGTTTGCTCTTCTTTTTCTACTTCGTTAGGTGGAAGTTCAAATTATGGTGTTGAGAGCTTTATTTTTTTCTAATACAGGTGTTATATATAAATTTCCCTCTAAACACAGCTTTAGTTGTATGCTGTAAGTTGCCTATTCTTATGAACTCAATCCAAGATACATTGACTTATTTTGCTAAGGGTTATCTAGAAGTACAATAGTACTCCCTTATCCACAGGGAATATGTTGCAAGTCCCCCATGGATGCCTGGAACCTCTGATAGTACCAAACCCAATTCCTGTCCATCAGTACACATCCTGTCTTCCACCTGCAAATAAAAAGTCTTTTTCATCTTAACTAAGCACACGCACTGTGGCCCTCGCTTCTGCGGTTTGAGGCTTGTCAGCAAAACTAGCATGAATTTATTTTTCTTTCATCACAGTTTCATGGACGGAAGATTTGTTCTTACCATAGATCTCAGCAACATTAGCATATAGTCTTTTTCTTTCCTTATTGAGAACTTTCACCTTTTCCCTTAAAGGAAGCACTTCATAGATTCTCTTAGGCGTATCCAAATTGCCAGCATCACTACTCTTGTGCTTCGGGCCATTAAGTAAAATAAGAGTTACTTGAACACAAGCACGGTGACACTGGGACAGTTAAACATAACCGAGAGGGCCGCTAAGTGGGCAGGTAATGGGTGGGTAAGGTAGACAGCATAGAGACCCTGGACATAGTAATAATTCACTTCCCAGGAGAGACAGAGCAGGATTCATCATGCTACTCAAAATGGCTTATAATTGAAAACTTATGAATTGTCCATTTTTGAAATTTTCCGTGCACTGTTTCAGATTGCAGGTAACTAAAACCACAGAAAGTGAAAGCAAGGATAAGGAGGGATTAATGTATGTTGTTTAACTTACAAATATTTGAAGAATTCCCAGATTTCTCCCCACTGTTGATATCTAATTTAATTCTTTTGTGTTCAGAGAATATCCTTTTTTATTTCATTTCTTTTGAATTTGTTGAGATTTATTTGATAGTATAGCATATAATCTATCTTAGAGAAGGTTTCAAGTGTACTTACAAGAATATGTATTATGCTGTCATTGGTGGACTCAAGTGTTCTCTCACTCTCAGATGAAGCTGGTCAACAGTGTTGTTCAAGTCCTCTATTCATTTAATGATTTTCTGTCTACCTTTTCCATCATTTATTGAAAGTCAAGTTTCTAGGTCTCTAACTTGCTGAATGGTTTATTTTTCCTTCCAATTCAGTCTGTTATTGCTTCAAATATTTGACAGCTCTCGTTTCATGCGTAGACATTCACAATTGTTATATCTTCCTTTTGTCATTATGAAATATCACTTTGTCTCCAGAAATATTTTTATCTTAAAGTATACGTTGCTATTAATATAGCCATTCCTGCTCTCTTATGGTTACTGTTTGCATGGCATATATCTTCCCACTTTTATTTTTAAATTCTTGTGTCTTTGAAGCTAAAATATGACTCTTACAGACAGCATACAGTAAAATTTATTTTTCATCCAGTCTAACAACCTCCACCTTTTGATTGGTCCATTCACATATGTTATTACTGATATGGTTAAATTTACATTTGCCATTTTACTATTTGTTTTCTATTATGTCTCATGAGTTTTGTCCCTTGTTCTTTATTCACTATATTCTTTTGTATCAAATAGATACTTTTAGTGTAACATTTAATCCCTCTTGATTTTTTAAACTGTATTTTTGTACTTTTTGTGGTGGCAGGTTTAGGGATTACAATATACATCTTACTTAATTACGGTCTACATCAAAGTAATCATAACAATTCTGGCAAATTATGGAAACTCTGTTCCAGTACACCTTCATTCCCTCAGCTTTCTTTGTACAGTTATCATATGTATTAAATCTATATGTGTTTTAAATCCGATAATACATTATAATAATTGCTTTATGTAATCTTATAAAAGAAATTAAGAGAAGTGAAATATATATATTTATATGGACTTCTTTTTACTATTTTTAACTGTGGTAAACTAATATAAAATTTCCCATATTAATCATATTTAAGTGTACAGTTCAGCGTTATTAAGCTCATTCACATTGTTGTGCAAGTACTGCCATCATCCATTTCCAATTCTCTTTTTTATGTCACAAAACTAAAATTCTACCCTTAAACAGCAACTGCCTGTTCTCCCTACCCTCAGCCCGTAGGAACCATGATTTTACATTCTTTGACTATGAGGTTAACTATTCTAGGTATCCTATGTAAGTAGAATCATACAATATTTGTTTTTTTTTTTTTTTGTGACTGATCTATTTTACTTAGCATAATGTCTTCAAAGGTCATCCATGTGGTAGCGTATTTTAGAATGCCCTCCCATTTTTAAGGCTGAATTATATTCCATTGTGTACACCTCATTTTAAAAATACATTTATCTATTGATGAATCTGCTGGTTGCTTTCACCTTTTGGCTTTGTGGGTAATGCTGCTATGAACACAGCTGTGCATGTAGCTCCTCAAGATCCTGCTTCCAGTTCTTTTGGATATATAACCGGAAGTTGAATTTCTGAATCATATGATAATTTCATTTAAAAAATTGTGTAGCGACAGGTCTCACTCTGTTGCCCAAGACTAGAGTGCAGTGGCATGATCGTAGCCCACTGTAGCCTCGACCTCCTGGGATCAAGTAATCCTCCCACTTCAGCCTTCTAAGTAGCTGGGACCACAGGCATGCACCACCATGCCCAGATGGGTTTTTTTAAGTATTATTATTTTGTAGAGACAGGGTCTTGCTATGTTGCCCAATCTGGTCTCAAACTCCTGGCCTCAAATGACCCTCCTGCCTTGACCTCTCAAAATGCTGGGATTACAGGCATAAGTCACCACATCCAGCCTCATTTTTAACTGTTTGAGGAACCCCCGTATTGTTTTCCATAGCAGCGCTACCAAAAGTGTTCCGATTTCTCCACATTCTCACTGACGTTCATTGTTTTCCGTTGTTTTGAATGTGTACATAGTGGCCATTCTAATGGGTATAAGACAGTATTTCACGGTAGCTTTCATATGCTTTTCACTAATGACTAGTGATGCTGGGGTTCTTTCCATGTGCTTATTATCCGTTTGTATATCTCCTTGAAAGAAACGTCTGTTAAGTTCTCTGTCCATTTTTTACTCAAGTCACTTGGGTTTTCTGTTGTTGCTGTTGTTGTTGGGTTGTAAGAGTTCTTTACATATTCTCTTTACATAAACCTCTTATCAGATATATGTTCTTTACATAAACCTCTTATCAGACATATGATGTGCAAATATCTTCTCCCATTCTATTGGTCCCTTTTCCCATCTACTGATAGTGCTCTTTGATGCACGGAAGTTTGGAATTTTGATGTAATCCAATTTATCTGCTTTTTATTTTGTTTTGTTTTGTAGCCTGTGCTTTTGATGCTTTACCCCCCCCAAAAAAAAATCGTTGCCAATTTCAATGTCAAGCACCTTTACCCCTGTGCTTTCTTCTAAGGATTTTATAGTTTTAGTGCCTACAGTTAGTTCTTTGACCCATTTTGAGTTCATTTTTGTATATGGTTTAAGTTAAGGGTTGATTTTATTTCTTTGCATATAAATATCCAGTTTTTCCATCACCATTTTTTTAAAAGGCTATTTTTCCCCCATCCAATAGTCTTGGAACTACTGTCAAAATTTATCTGACCATATATGTGAGGGATTATTTCTGGGCTGTCTATGCTTTTCCATTGGTCTATATGTCTTTTTTTTTTTCTTACAGAGTTTTTATTGCATTTGGTCCACGGTCTGTAATTACCTCATGATGGGGGTCCCTGTGCAGTACTTGACAGGGTGTGTGGCTGGTGGGGGGGTGGGGGGGGGGGGACACAGAGCAGTATAGCTGATCAGGCCCGGAAAGGGGAGAAGGAGGCTCCTTAAAACCTACTGAGGGGCTGGGTGCCGTGGCTTATGCCTGTAATTCTAGTACTTTGGGAGGCCGAGGCAGGCCAATCACCTAAGGTCAGGAGTTCAAGAACAGCCTGGCCAACATAGTGAAACCCTGTCTCTACTAAAAATACAAAAATTAGCCAGGCGTGGCATAGAACCTTCAGTCCCAGCTACCTGGGAGGCTGAGGCAGGAGCATCCCTTGAGCCCAGGAAGTGGAGGTGCAGTGAGACAAGATTGCCCCACTACACTCCAGCCTGGGCAATAACAACAGCAAAAAAAACCTACTGAGGCTACAGTGGGGGGTGGGGGAGGTTAGCATAGAGAGGGGATCAGGCTTAGCCCCAACAACTCAGAATTTCATTTCTTTATACGGGCCTCAGTTTCCCCATTGGGCCCTGAGGTCTATTGGTCTGTGGGTCCTAGGAAAATCCAGCCACTCAGGAACCTGAGATATTTAGCATCGTGGCTGGGCCCCCTCTTCCAGGAGACTCATTTTCCAGCACCTTCTCCACTGTCCCTGCCCCATTCCTCGGGAAAAAATATATATTTTTTAATACTTCCTGAAACTTTTGCGGGCACAGAAACCACAAACTGATTGGCTGACAAAAGGGGGAAAGAGGCAAAGCAACTGGAAACCTTCAGGGACCGGTCCCCTCCGTGCCTAGGTCTCTTCTCCCCAGCACAGCTCAACACACAGCCTGGACGTGCCAGCAGGGACCCTCACCCGACAAGCATCGGGATACAGACTTGACCCCTTCCCCCACAGCCCAGTGGCTCAGTCCTGCGAAGGAACCAAGGCAAGAGGGGGAAAAAAGCTCTGCTGCCTGATCCCCACGCTGCCACTCACGGACCCTCGGTTGATTGGCAGCACTAAACAAAACAAAACAAAAAAAGATGAAAACAGAAAAATCCAAAAACCCAGATGGCTAGACGATGTGGGCAGAGAGCGTGCTGGGAGCCTCAGTAGCCGGCCTCCTCCTGGTAGTAAGGGGATATTCAGGGGCCTCCCCTGGCACAGGCCGTCGCCGGCACCCGAGCGAGCCCCGTGGGCCACTGTACCTTGCGGGCAGTACCTGGGGTCGTATATCTGCAGGCCCAGGCTCAAGACCTGGCCGCCCTGGTTGGCGCCCTGCGTGTAGCCCATCTGCAGGGGCATGGAGGAGTTGTCACACTTGTCGGTTCCCAGCTCGGTGTCACAGATGTGCCTCCGGGTCCCGGAAGCCGTCATGCCCACCTGGCTGGTGCGCTTGTTTATCTGGAGGCTGATGGTCGAGTGGTCCGTGGGAGGCAGGATGTGGTTCTCGGGGTCGTAGAGATGCCCCCTCGTGCCGTACGCGGTCATGCCCAACTGGCTGGCGTATTCGTTGGTGCCCATCTGCAGCCCGATGACGCACTGGCAGGCCTTCATGGTGGCGTCGTGGAGTTCCGCTCCTGCTTCTCCGCGTACTTGACACCGATGTCCGCCCTGCTCTGCAGCCCCTTAGTCTTGGCCTTCCCTGCCAGGGCGAGAAAAGAACACCTGCACCTGCCTCATGTTCCCACGCTCAGACTGGTCGTTGGCCTCAAATAGGTCACGGCTGGCTTGTAAGAAGTTTGAAACCAGGAAGTGTGAGACCTCCAACTTTAATTCTTCATTTTCAAGATTGTTTAGGCTATTTTGGGGTCTCTCAAGATTCCGTATAAATTTCAGGATGGATTTTTCTATTTCAGAAAAAAAAAAAAATTGGAATTTTGATAGAAAATACACTGAAACTGTAGGGCAGTATTGACATCTTAATGATATTAAGTATTCTAATCCACGAACACATTTACGTGTGTCCTCTTTAGTTTCCTTCACAATATCTTACAGTTTTCAGTATACAAGGTGTATTAGGTCATTCTTGCATTGCTATAAAGTAATATTTTAGATTGGGTAATTTATAAACAAAAGACGTGTAATTGGCTCATGTTTCTGTAGGCTGTACAAGCATGGCTGTGGCATCTGCCTAGTTTCTGGGGAGGCCTCATGAGCTTTTACTCATGGTAGAAAGCCAAGCAAGAGCAAGACTCACAGGGTGAGAGCAGAAGCAAGAGAAAGGGTGGGGGTGGGTGCCATACAGTTCTAACAACCAGATCTCACAAGCAATCCTTTCCTATCATGAGAACAGCACCCAGGGGATGGTACTAAATCATTCATGAGAAATCCACCCCCCATGAATCCAATCACCTCCCCCAGGCCCCCCCGTCCAGCATTGGGGATTACATTTCAACATGACATTTAGCAGGGACGCATATCCAAACTATATCGCAAGGCCTTTGCCTTCTTGGATAAGTTTATTCTTAAGTATTTTGGGTGCTATTTTAAGTGGAATTATATTATTAATTTCCTTTTCTGATTATTCATTTTTAGTATATAGAAGGCAATTGATTTTACATGTTGTTTTTGTATCCTATAACTTTGCTGAATTTGTTTACTAATTCTAACAGGTACTTTTTGTATGTGAAACCATTAGGGTTTTCTTTTTTTTTTTTTTTTTTTTTTTTTTTTTCTTGAGACAGAGTTTTCGCTCTTGTTGCCCTGGCTGGGGTGCAATGGCGCAATCTCAGCTCACCGCAACGTCCACCTTCCAGGTTCAAGCAATTCTCCTGCCTCAGCCTCCCGAGTAGCTGGGATAACAGGCATCTGCCACCATGCCCACATAATTTTTGTATTTTTTGTAGAGATGGGGTTTCACTATGTTGGCCAGTCTGGTCTAGAACTCCTGTCCTCAAGTGATCTGCCTGCAGCAGCCTCCCAAAGTGCTGGGATCACAGGCGTAAGCCACTGTACCAGGCTTCCAGTATTGTATTGAACGAAAATGGCAAAAATAGTCCTTGCCTTGTTCTTCACCTTTGAGGAAAAGCTTTCTGTCTTTTACCATAGAGTGTGATGCTTGCTATAAGCTTTTTATATACGGTCTTTATTATGTCGAGGTAGTTTTATTCTATTACTAGTTTGCTGAGTGTTTTTATCACCAGAAGGTGTTTAATTTTGTCAGATGTTTTTTCCACATCAGTTGAGATGATCATGTGTTTTTATTTCCTTTATTTTATTAATGTAATGTATTACATTGATAGATTTTTGTATGTTGAAACATCCTTGCCTTCTAGGAATAAATTCTACATGGTCGTGGTGTATAATCTTTGTAGTATGCTGTTGAATTTGGTTTGCTATATCTTGTTGAGGATTTTTGTATCAATATTTATCAGGGACACTGGTCTCTAGATTTCTTGTAATGTATTTGGCTGGCTCTGGTACCTGGTATTTTAGGGCAATGCTCATCTAAAGGAATGAGTTTGGAAGTATCCCTCCTCTTCAACTTTTTGGAAGAGTTTGAGAAGGATTGGTGTTAATTCTTTAAATGTTGTGGTAGAATTCACTAGTGAAGTCATCTGGTCCTGAGATTTCCTTTGTTGGGAAGTTTTTGATTACTGACTCATTCTATTTAGTAGTTATAAGTCTGATCAGATTTTCTATTTCCTCATGATTCAGTCTTTGTAGGTTGTATATTTCTGGGGTTCATTTCATCTAGATTATCCAATTTGTTGGTATATAATTGTTCAAAGTATTCTCTTATAATCCTCTTTATTTTTGTACAATTGGTTGTAAGGTCCTCTCTTTTACTTCCAATTTTAACCATTTGAGTCTCCTTTCTATTTTTTTCGTAGTCAGTCTAGCTAAAGGTTTGCCAATTTTGTCAATGTTTTCTAAGAACCTATTATTGGTTTTGTTGATTATTATTTTCCTATTCTCTATTTTGTTTATCTCTGCCCTAATCTTTATTATTGCCTTTCTCCTGCTAGATTTATGTTTACTTTGTTCTTTTTCCAGTTCCTTAAAGTATAAACTTAGTTTGTTGATCTGAAGCATTTGTCCTTTTTATCGTAGGATTTCTGGCCATAAATTTCCCACTTAGCACTGTTTTCACTGCATCCCAAAAGTTTTGAGATATCGTGTTTCGTTTTTATATGTCTCAATTATTTTCTACTTTTCCATGTGATTTTCTGTCAGCCTATTGGTGTTCAATAATGCCTTATATGATTTCCACATACTTGTGGATTTTCCAGTTTTCCTTCTGCTATTGATTTCTTGTTTTATTTCATTGTGGTCAGAAAAGGTATTTTGTATGATTTCAAGGTTTCTAAATGCATTAAGATGTGCTTTGTGGCCTAACATATGTCTACTCTGGAGAGTGCTCCATGTGCACCTGAGAAAAATGTGCTTCAGCTGTTGTTCAATGGAATGTTCTTCAAATGCCAAGTAGTTCCAACTGGTGCATAGTGTTGTTCAAGACCTCTATTTCCTTATTAATCTCCTGTCTCGTTGTTTACATAGAATTTTCTATTAGCACACATGCTTGCTTTACTGGTACTCTTCATTTCTTCACGTGGATTTGAGTTACTATAAAGTTGCATTCCCTTCAGTTTAAAGAAATCTCTTTAATATTGTTTGTAACACAAGCATGATGGCAACACATTTTTTCAATTGTTTTGTATTTGGAAATAACTGGCAAGGTTCTGGTAACCTTGTGCAGTCATGCACTGCATAATGACATTTCAGTCAATGACGGACTGAACGTACAATGATGTTTCCATAAGGTTTTTTGGGGTTTTTTTGAGACAGGGTCTTGCTCCGTCACCCAGGCTAAAGTGCAGTGACAGAATTACAGCTCATCACAGCCTCGACCTTCTTGGCTCAAGCAATCCTCTCACCTCAGCCTGCTGGGTTATGAGACCACAGGCACATGCCACATGCCTGGCTATTTTATTATTATTATTATTATTATTTATAGAGACAAGGTCTTGCTATATTGCCCAGGCCTGTCTCAGACCCCCTGGGCTTAAGTAATCCTCTTGCTTTGGCCTCTTAAGTTCTCGGATTATAGGTGTGAACCACTGTGCTTGGCTCCCCATAAGATCATAATACTGTATTTTTACTACACTTTGTCTATCAGACATGTTTAGATACGCAAATACTGACCATTGTGTTACAGTTGCCTACAATATTCAGTACAGTCACATGCTGTACAAGTCTGTGGCCTGGAGCAATAGGTTATACCACATAGCCTAGGTGTGTAATAGGCTATGCCATCTAGATGTGTGTAAGTACGTTCTGAAAATCACACAGCAAAATCACCTAATGATGCATTTCTCAGGACATATCCCCATCGCTAAGCAACACATGACTGTATTTGATACAATAGAACATTTTTGTCAAACTAAGGAATGTAATGACTTTGACCAGTATCTCCTAATCACATTGGACAATGTGGGGAGGAAGAAAAGATGGGCTCACAGACTCAGATTTCCAGCTTACGCACTGCATAAATGACATGAAAGTTTCTATATCTGTCCTGAAAGAAACTCCTATCTCCTCTAGTTACAGAGCTGAGATTGCTAAAAACTAAGCCTAGAATCTCATCCTGTGAATAGCTGAAATACAACACAAATTGAATTCCCAACTGTGTTCCTCTGATTGAGCTGCTATAACAAAATATATTAGACTCGGAAATTTATAAGGAACAGACATGTATATCTCACAGTTCTGGAGGCTGGGAAGTCCAAGGTAAGACACTTGTAGACACAGTATCTAGTGAGGACTCACTCTCCGCCCCACAGACCGTGCCTTGTTGCTGCATCCTCACACAGCGGAGGGCAAGTCAGCCCCTTTCAACCTCTTTTATAAGGACAGATCCCATTCACGAGGGCAGAACCCTCATGACTTAGTCATTCCCCAAAGGCCCCACCTCTTATACTATCAACTGGGGCTTAAGTTCCAACATAGAAATTTGAGGAGAGGGGGACATCAGCATTAACCACAGCACCAACCTAGCAAGATGTCTGTTGTTAAAGTGAAGGCCTTGATTGGGAAGTAATGGGATCTGGAAATTGGAATGGGAACATATGGAAAGATCTTTATGAAGGCAGGAATGTTGAAACTCAAATTCTTCTGAGTCTTTCTTGCCAGTAGAAGAAGTTCTTCCATCCACATTGAAGGATATTAACTCTGCTCTGCCTGAGGAACCTGTAATGGGCCTTCTGAGTCATCTACTGCTGAGTCTTCTTGGGACCCATCCCCACCAACCCTCTTTGCTTTCAGACCTATAAGTCCATTCAAGTCCCAGCAGGCTCTAAAAGGTGAAGCACAAAGTGTGACCAATAAGGAGGTGAACTACGTTCCAAAAGAGCTACATGTTTTTCAGATTTATTCAGACAGGACTTTGGGGAATATGTGTGGAAAGAGATATTAAGGTGAGATAGGGGCTAAAACAGAAGCCTAAGCACTGCCATCTTATAGAGAAGCCACCTGGGCCCTGGGCAGAGGTGTAGTTCTCAGAACTGTTATTGTACTGCAATTCTCAGAAGCGTTAAGGGTAAAAATTTCCACCGCTACCCCCCTCCCCTTGCAACAAACCACTGACTTTAGCTTCTGTACAGACAGCTTGCCTTGCACACCCCTGTGCCCCCCTGAACAAGGATGTGGTTTTGCAGCTTAAATGCCTTGCTCCCCCTGAGCTCGGGGCCACGGGTGGGAGAGACTCAAGTCCTCCGTGGCCGCCGGCAATAAAGACCCTGCAATTTGGCACACTTTTGTCTTGGTGTTGATTTTCTGTGCTCGCTCCGGTGCAACAAAGGACATGGAATAATGGTGGAAGGAGCATAAAGTTGGGTCATGTCAAGTTTATCAATATGGGCCCATGAAGCAAAAGTTCTAGACATAATGCTACAGCTCAGAAAGCAAGAAACTACTCTAACCATGTGTTTTGTTGATTGGCTGCAACATGGAACAAAATGTGGGGTACACTAAATGAAGCTGAAATGCCAGAGCTGCCTTTCTGCACTGTAGAACAGGGGGTCTCCAACCCCCGGACTGGTCTATGGCCTGTTAGGAACAGGGCTGCACAGCAGGAGGTGAGCAGGGTGGGGGTGAGAAAGCAAGCTTTACTGCCTGAACTCCACCTCCTGTCAAATCAACAGTTACATTAGACTCCCATAGAAGCATGAACCCTATTGTGAACTGTGCATGCGAGGGATCTTGGTGACTTGCTCCTTATGAGAATCTAATGCCTGATTATGAGTAGAACAGTTTCATCAGGAAACCACCTCCCCAACCCCCATCCATGGAAAAATTGCTTTCCATGAAACCAGACCCTGGTGCCAAAAAGGTTGGGGACCACTGCTGTAGAGGAAAGTGTCCAAAGGCTCAAGAATATTGGAATGTTAATATGGGCTCATCACATAAGACCTGCTTACGCAGCACAGGGTCCAGTGGACCCACCTGTCAACACACTGTGAGAAATAGATTTGCAGGAGGAGCCCCAGCATCTCTGAAGAGCTCTGTAGTTGCTCTTCTTTGGTGGTCAGAAATTGCAGAGAGACTCCTGCCACTGAATTGGGAAACCTAAACGAAATGGAGATAATTGGATCCTGGGATGGCAGGGGCCAAGGGGTGACATGATCACCAAAGGCAAGGCCAGTGTGGTTACTGGAACACAGAGCAGAGTCAAAGCAGTGATAAGAACAGTCTGGCTCACAGAGCCTGTGATGTTGACAGGTTGTTCATGATATCTCTAGTCTGCTGAAGTCTTATTTGATTTGTATAAGTGTAAGTGTTCTAGGCCAAGTAGACAGAAGTCTAACTTGAATCATGAAAATAGAGAGTCACAACCCCTTTGTCAGTTCTCAGACTTGAATCAGTGTACAGATCCAGAACCCCCTGAATGAAGGGCAGGCCAGATTCTCTTGAGGAAGGATCCCACTGCACAGCCAAAAGTGCATACTGTTAATTCTTCTCCCCCTGCCAACTATAGCCCTTTACTGTGGTGACAGTGCATTAGGGGAAAGAAAATCGACTTTTCAGGGATGACTGCTTCTGAACTGTTACTAATCTAAGAGACTCAGAAAGTCTCTGTGGTACACACGTTAACATAGGAGTTTACGGAGGTCAGGCAATTAATGGAGTTTTAGCTCAGTTCTATCTCACAATGAATAAGGTGGGTCCCTGAACCCATTCTATGATTATTCCACTATGTATAATTGCAAGACATATACCCAGTAACTGGCCAGGTCCCCCTATTGGCTTCCTGACCCGTGGAGTGAGGCATATTATGGTAGGAAACATCAAGCAGAAGCCCCTAGAACTGCCTCTACCTAGGAAAATAGTAAGCAAAAAAACAACACTATTTAATACATTCCCGGAGGGATTCCAGAGATTAGTGTCACCACCAAGATCTTGAAGAGGAATGCAAAGGTGGCAATTCCCCACCACATCCTCATTCAACTGGCCGGTTTTGCCTGTACAGAAGGCAGGTGGGTTTTGGAGAATGACAGTAGATTCTAATAAGCTTAACCAGGTGGTGACTCCAAGATGTGGTCCAGATGTGCAGCCCCAGATGTGGTTTCATCGCTTGAGCAAATTAACACATTCCCTTGTATCTGGTATGTAGAAATTGATCTGGCAAGTGATTTTTTTCCTCAAAACCTGTTAGTAAAAGCCGTCAGAAGCAGTTCTTCCACATGCGCCATATGATCCAGCAGATTCAATGATGCTTGAAGTGTCAGTGGCAGATAGGGATGCTGTTTGAAGACTTTCACAGGCCTCTATGGGGAAATCACAGTGTGAATCATCAGGATTTGGGAGCAAGATTTGCCATTCTCTATAGACAACTTGTCTCCTTTTGAGAAAAGGCTTTTGGAGTACTACTGGACCTTATTAAAGACTGAGTGCTTAACCATGAACCAACAAGTTACCATGCAACCTAATCTGCCCATCATGACCTGGGTGTTGTCTGGCTTACCAAGCCCATAAGCTGGGTGTGCACAGCAGCGCTCCATCATCAGTGAAAGTGAAATCATTGAGATCGGGCTCAAACCGGCCCCGAAAGCACAAAAAAGCCCATGAGGAAGTGATCCAAATGCCCACGTTCTCCACTCCTGCTCCACTACCTTCTCTCTCCCAGTACACATGTATTGCCTCATGGGGACTTCCCGTAGATCAGTTGGCAGAGGAAGAGAAAACTCAGGCCCGGTTTACAGATCATTCTGTGCACTATGCAGGCCTTACCCAAAAGTGAACGCTGCAGCACCACAGCTCTTTTGTGACACATCCCTGAAGGACAATGGTGAAGGGGAATCCTTCAAGTGGGCAGAATTTTGACCTGTACAGCTGGTTTTTCACTTCGCTTGGGAGGAATAATGGCCAGACATGTGGTTATATGCCTATCCATGGGCTGTGGCCAATGGTGTGGTTAGATGGTCAGGGTCTTGGAAGAAATATGATTGAAAAATTGGTGACAAAGAGGCCCAGATAAGAGGTATACAGATAGACCTCTCTGAATGGGCAAAAGCCATGAAGATATTTATGTCTCATGTGAATGCTCACTAAATCATGAGCTCAGTACGGGAAGATTTTAATAATCAAATGGATAGAATGATCCACCGTATGGATGCCAGCCACCCCTGTCATCATCCAATGGGCTTATGGACAGAGGGCCAGGGTGGCAGGGATTAAGGTTTTTATGCATGGGATCAGCAACATGGACTTCCACTCACCAAGACCAACCTGGCTACAGACAGTTGGTGCCCAATCTGCCAGCAGTAAATTTAGTCCTGATATGGTGCTAACACTGAGTCCTGATGTGGTGCCATTCCCCTGACCACCCAGCTATCTGGCAGGAAGCTGATTACACTGGCCTACTTCCACCATGGAAGGGGTAGTGTTTTGTTCTTGCTGGACTAGATATTAACTCTAGATACAGACTTGCCTTCCCTGCACTCAAAGCTTCTGCCAAAACTACCATTCATGGACTTATAAAATGTCTTATCCACCATCATAGTATTCCACATAGCATTGTTCCTGATCAAGTAACTCACTTCGTAGCAAAGAAGTGGTGCCCATTCTCATGGTAATCACTGATCTAACCATGTTCTCCACCATCCTGAAGCAGCTAGATTTGACAGAAACATGGAATGGACTTTTGAAGACTCACTTACAGTGCCCGCTAGGTGGAAATACCTTTCAGGCACAAGGCAGTGTTCCTCAGGAAGCTGTATACATTCTAAATCAGCATCCAAAATATGGTGCTATTTCTTTCACAGTCAGGGTTCATAGGTCTAGGAATTGAGGGATGAAAATGGGAGTGGCACCACTCACTATCACCTCTAGTGACCTACCAGGAAAATATTGCTTCCTAGCCCCATGACATAGTGCTCTGCTGGCCCAGAAGCCTCTTAGTTCCAGAGGGAGGAATACATCCACCAGGACTCACAACAATTTCATACAACATAAAGTTCATGGCCACCCAACCACTTTGGGCTTCTCGTGCCTCTGTATCAACTGGCAAAGGAGGGAGTGTACTGGCTTCAGTGATTAATCTTAATTACCAAGAAAACACTGGATTCTACTCCACCATGGAGGTAAAGAAGAGCATTACGGAATACAGGAGGTTCTTAGGATGTCTCTTAGTGTTCCTATGCCCTGTGATTAAAGCCCATGGGAAACTACAACAACTCAATTCAGGCAGGACTACTAATGGCCCAGACCTTTAGAAATTATGCCCAATTTATCCATTTTTCCTTTATATGTTTTTTTCTTATGTTGAAAGAAGCTCTACCTCAAAGTCATGAAGACATCTTCTTGTTTTTTATAATATTCATTGTTTTAGAAGCCTTTACATTTAGATCTGTGATCCATGTCAAGTTAACTTTGTGCATTGCATGATCAGTAAAGGAATCAAGACTTTTTCATTCAGATATTCATACTGACCCAACACCTTTTATTGAAAAGACCACCCTTATCCTACTGAATTGGAGAGTTACCTTTACCAGAAACAAATGACAATGTATGTATAGTGCCATTTCTGGACTTCCTTTTCTATTCTATTGGTCGATTTTTTGCATCGACAGCAATTTTTCTTTTTTCTTATTATTGATCTTGATATATAATAGTCTAAATTCTCCTGCTTTTTTATTCTTCTTCATGATTGTCTTGATTATTCTAGGTCTTTTGCATTTATATATATATATTTAAAATCAGATTGTCACAAAACATTTCTGGAATTTTTATTGTATTTTACTGAATCTGCAGCTCAATAAATTAAAGAGAATTGACTTTTTGAAAAAGTAAGTTTTCCACCCTAGAATATACTATACCTCTCCATTTATTTAGGTCTTCAACTTTATCAAGAATATTTTATAGTTTTCTATATAGAGAATTTGCACATCTCTCATTAAATTTGTTACTAAGTATTTGGTATTTTAGTGCTACTTTTGTGTGTGTGTGTGTGTGTGTGTGTGTCTGTGTGTGTTTAGGCAAGATCTCACTCTGCCACCCAGGTTGGAATCCAGTGGCTCAATCATGGCTCATTGCAACCTCGACCTCCTGGGCTCATGCAGTCCTCCCACTCAGCCTCCTGAGTAGCTGAGACTGTAGGCACACACCACCACATCTGGCTTTTTATTGTGTAGAAATGGGTTTCACTGGTTTCTAACTCCTGACCTCAAGCAGTCCTCCAACCTCAGCCTTCTAAACTGTTGGGATTACAGGTGTGAGCCACTGTGCCTGGCCATATTTATTTCATTCTGTTCTATTTGTATTTTTTGTTGGTAGTAAATAGAACTTGTTATGTTGTCCCTGTGTTCAGCAACCTTATGAATTTCACTTTATTCATAGTAATTTTTTATAGATTATTTGGGATTTTCTACATAACCAGTCATGTCATATGTAAATGAGGATAATTTTTCTTTCTATCCAATTATAGTATTTCTTTCTTGTTCTTGCCCTATTGCATTGGCTAGTACCATCAGTAAAATGTTGAATAGATGTGATGAAAACAAGCTTTGCCTTATTTCTAATCTTAGAGGAAAAGTGTTCTTAATTTCACCATTAAATATGATGGTAGCATTTTAATAGATTTCCTTCATCAAATTAAATAGCATTCTTCCTATTCCTAGTTTGCTGAGACTTTGATTATGAGTGTTAAGATTTATCTATTTTTTCTGTATCTGTTGAGATGATCACGCGGTTTTTCTTTGTTCTGTTATTATAGTGCATTATGTTGACTGATTTTCAAATGTTAAACCAACATTACATTTCTGTGACAAATCTCAGCTACTCAGGAGATAAATCCAGTCATACCACAGTAGGGGATTGGATTCAGGGATGCCTGTGGATACCAAAATCCACAGATGCTGAATTCCCTTATATAAAATGGTGTACTATTTGCATATAACCTATGCCATCCTCCTATATATTGTGTCATCTCTAGATTACTTATAATACCTAATACAATGTAAATGCTATGTAATAGTTGTTATACTGTAATGTTTAGGGAATAATGACAAGAAAGGTCTGTACATGTTCAGCACAGATGCAACCATCCATTTTTTTCCAAATATATTTGATCTGCAGTTGGTTGAATCCAGGAATGGAGAACATACAGATACAGAGGGCCGTGTGTGTGTGTGTGTGTGTGTGTGTGTGTGTGTGTACACAAAGCTGTTATAAATGACACTATAGCTTCTATCTTGGTTTTTCAGATTTCTTGATCTTAGGAAACTTGATGACTTTAATCCAAGTAGTCCTGTGGTGACATGCACATGGAGAATAACTGACACCTACCATCAACATCCTGTATCAACTTGCCAGCCAGGTTGAACGCAAATCTTTCAGCCTCAGGAAAACCTTCATATGACTGAACACCAACAAATATTCTGAAACTTCACAAAACACCCTAAGCCTGAACCGCCCAGTTAAGGTGCTCCCAAATTCCTGGCCCACAGAAACTGAGATAATAAACATTTATTGTTGCTTGAAGTCAAAGTTTAGGAGTGATTTGTTATGAAGGAATAGATAATATTAAATATATATACACATTCTTTTGCAGCTTGTTTTTTTATTTAACAATATGTCCTAAAATTATTTTATGTGATTTCAGAAAAATCTTTCTTGTTCCTTTTACAGTTTATAGCACTATATGTTGTGAGTGTATTGTAGTTTGCTGAACCAGTCTCTTGTGAATGTGCAATCAGATGTTTCTAATATTTTCATATTACAAATAATACTACAATTAATACCCTGTGTATATTTGTTGTTGTTGTTGTTGTGGAGGGTAGCTTCAGGGTAAATTCATGGAAGTAGGATTCAGCGTATAATATATTAGTAGTTTTGTTACATATTGCTAGATTTCACTCCATAGGGTTGTACCATTTTTACTCCCACTGGCAATAATAGCACATCTATTGCCCCAGGACATCAACAGTATTTGATTAAGCTTTTGAACTTTTACCAGCCTAGTAGATGAGAAATTATATATCTGTGTAATTTAAATTGCCTTTCTATAATCATGAGGAAAGTTGAGCATCTACTCATTTGTTCAAGAGCCATTTATATTTTTAGTGAACCCGCCACACATTTTACCCATTTTTTATTGAGTATTTAATTCTTTTACTTTGATTCTTGAGAGTTTTTATGCATTAGTATACTAGTAATCTATGATATACGTTGAAAATATTTTCTTTTAGTTGTTATTTCTCTTTTGACCTTACTTGTAGTGTTTTTAACATGTAAAAATTTTCCTGATTTGTTTGTTTGTTTTATTATTTTAAGTTCTGGGATACATGTGCAGAACGTGCAGGTATGTTACATAGGTATACATGTGCCATGGTGATTTGTTGCACCCATCAACCCGTCATCCAGGTTTTAAGCCCTGCATGCATTAGATATTTCTTCTACCCCTTGCCTCCCACACCCCAACAGGCCCCAGTATGTGATCGTTCTTTCCCTGTGTCAATGTGTTCTCATTGTTCAATTCCCACTTATGAATGAGAACATGCAGTGTTTGGTTTTCTGTTCCTGTCTTAATTTGCTGAGAATGATGGTTTCCAGCTTTATCCATGTCCCTGCAAAGGGCGTGAACTCATTCTTTTTTATGACTGCATAGTATACCATGGTGTATATGTGCAACATTTTCTTTATCCAGTCTACCATTGATGGGCATTTGGATCGGTTCCAAGTCTTTGCTGCTGTAAATAGTGCTGCAATAAACATACGTGTGCATGTGTCTTTATAGTAGGATGATTTATAATCCTTTGGGTATATATCCGGTAATGGGATTGCTGGGTCAAATGGTATTTCTGGCTCTAGATCCTTAAGGAACTGCCACACTGTCTTTCACATGGTTGAACTAATGTACACTCCACCAGCAGTGCAAGTGTTCTGATTTCTCCACGTGCTCTCTAGCATCCATTGGTTACTGACTTTTAGAATGATCACCATTCCAACTGGCGTAGATGGTATCTCACTGTGGTTTTGATTTGCACTTCTCTAATGACAAGTGATAATGAGCTTTTTTTCATATGCTTGTTGACGTCATAAATGTCTTCTTTTGAGAAGTGTCTGTTCATATCCTTTGCCCACTTTTTGATGGGGTTGTTTGGATTTTTCTTGTAAATTCGGTAAAGTTTCTTGTAGATTCTGAATATTAGACCTTTGTCAGATGGATAGATTGCAAAAATTTTCTCCCATTCTGTAGGTTGCCTGTTCACTCTGATGATAGTTTCTTTTGCTGTGCAGAAACTCTTTAGTTTAGTTAGATCCCGTTTGTCAATTTTGGCTTTTGTTGCAATTGCTTTTGGTATTTTAGTCATGAAGTCTTTGCCCATGCCTATGTCCTGAATGGTATTGCCTAGGTTTTCTTCTAGGGTTTTTACGATTTTAGGTCTTATGTTTAAGTCTTTAATCTATCTTAAGTTAATTTTTGCATAAGGTGTAAAGACGGAGTTCAGTTTTAGGTTTCTGCATATGGCTAGCCAGTTTTCCCAACATCATTTATTAAATAGGGAACATTTTCCTCATTGCTTGTTTTTGTCAGGTTTGTCAAAGATCAGATGGTTGTAGACATGTGGTGTTATTTCCGAGGCCTCTGTTCTGTTCTATTGGTCTATATATCTGTTTAGGTACCAGTACCCTGCTATTTTGGTTACTGTAGCCTTGTAGTATAGTTTGAAGTCAGGTAGCATGATGATTCCAGCTTCATTCTTTTTGCTTAGGATTGTCTTGGCTATACAGGCTCTTTTTTGGTTCCATATGAAATTTAAAGTAGTTTTATCTAATTCTGTGAAGAAAGTCAATGGTAGCTTGACAGGAATAGCACTGAATCTATAAATTACTCTGGGTAGTATGGCCACTTTTACGATATTCATTCTTCCTATCCATGAGCATGGAATGTTTTTACATCTGTTTGTGTTCTCTCTTATTTCCTTGAGCAGTGGTTTGTAGTTCTCCTTGAAGAGGTCCTTCACATCCTGTGTAAGTTATATTCCTATATATTTTATTCTCTTTGTAGCAATTGTAAATGGGAGTTCACTCACAATTTGGCTCTCTGTTTGTCTATTATTGGTGTATAGGAATGCTTGTGATTTTTGCACATTGATTTTGTATCCTGAGACTTTACTGAAGTTTCTTACCAGCTTAAGGAGTTTTGGGGCTGAGATAATGGAGTTTTCTAAATATACAATCATGTCATCTGCAAACAGAGACAATTTGACTTCCTGTCTTCCTACTTGAATACTCTTTATTTCTTTCTCTTGCCAGATTACCCTGGCCAGAACTTCCAATACCATGTTGAACAGAAGTGGTGAGAGAGGGCATCCTTGTCTTGTGCCAGTTTTCAAAGGGAATGCTTCCAGCTTTTGCCCATTCAGTATGATATTGGCTATGAGTTTGTCATAAGTAGCTCTTATTATTTTGAGATATGTTCCATCAATACCTAGTTTATTGAGTGTTTTTGGCATGAAGTGGTGTTGAATTTTATCAAAGGCCTTTTCTGAATCTATTGAAATAATCACGTGGTTTTTGTCATTGGTTCTGTTTATGTGATGGATTATGTTTATTGACTTGTGTATGTTGAACCAGGCTTGCATCCCAGGGATGAAGCCGACTTGATCGTGGTGGATAAGCTTTTTGATGTGCTGCTGGATTTGGTTTGCCAGTATTTTATTGAGGATTTTTGCAATGATGTTCATCAGGGATATTGGCCTGAAATTTTCTTTTTTTGTTGTGTCTCTGCCAGGTTTTGGTATCAGGGTGATGCTGGCCTCATAAAATGAGTTAGGTAGGAATCCATCTTTTTCTGTTGTTTGGAATAGTTTCAGAAGGAATGGTACCAGCTCCTCTTTGTACCTCTGGTAGAATTCAGCTGTGAGTTCATCTGGTCCTGGGCTTTTTGTTGTTGTTGTTGTTGTTAATAGGCTATTAATTACTGCCTCAGTTTCAGAACTTGTCTATTCAGGGATTTGACTTCTTCCTGGTTTAGTCTTGGGAGGATGTATGTGTCCAGGTATTTATCCATTTCTTCTAGATTTTCTAGTTTATTCGCATACAGGTGTTTATAGTATTCCCTGATGGTTTGTGGGATCAGTGGTGATATCTCCTTTATCATTTTTTATAGTGTCTCTTTGATTCTTCTCTCTTTTCCTCATTAGTCTGGCTAGTGGTCTACTTTGTTAATCTTTAAAAAAAAAAAAAAAAAAACCAGCTCCTGGATTCATTGACTTTTTGAAGGGTTTTTCATGTCTCTGTCTCCTTCAGTTCTGCTCTGATCTTAGTTATTTCTTGTCTTCTGCTAGCTTTTAAATTTCTTTGCTCTTGCTTCTCTAGTTCTTCTAATTGTGATGTTAGGGTGTCAATTTTAGACCTTTCCCACTTTCTTCTGTGGGCATTTAGTGCTATAAAATTTTCCTCTAAACACTGCTTTAGCTGTGTCTCAGAGATCCTGCTACGTTGTGTCTTTGTTCTTATTGGTTTCCATAGAACTTATTTATTTCTTCCTTTTGTTATTCGCCCAGTAGTCATTCAGGAGCAGGTTGTTCAGTTTCCATGTAGTTGTGTGGGTTTGAGTGAGTTTCTTAATCCTGAGTTCTAATTTGATTGCACTGTGGTCTGAGAGACTGTTATGATTTCCATTCTTTTGCATTTGCTGAGGAGTGTTTTACTTTCAATTAGGTGGTCAAATCTAGAGTAAGTGCTATGTGGTGCTGAGAAGAATGTATATTATGTTGATTTGGGGTGGAGAGTTGGAGAGTTCTGTAGATGTCTATTAGGTCTGCTTGGTCCAGAGCTGAGTTCAAGTCCTGAATATTTTTGTTAACTTTCTGTCTTGTTGATTTGTCTAATATTGACAGTGGGGTGTTAAAGTCTCCCACTATTATTGTGTGGGAGTCTAAGTCTCTTTGTAGGTCTCTAAGAACTTGCTTTATGAATCTGGGTGCTCCTGTATTGAGTGCCTATATATTTAGGATAGTTAGCTCTTCTTGTTGCATTGATCCCTTTATCACTATGTAGTGCCCTTCTTTGTCTCTTTTGATCTTTGTTGGTTTATAGTCTATTTTATCAGAGGCTAGGATTGCAACCACTGTTTGTTTGGTTTTTTTCCCTTTCCATTTGCTCAGTAAATATTCCTCCATTCCTTTAGTTTGAGCCTATGTGTGTCTTTGCACATGAGATGGGTCTCCTGAATACAGCACACTGATGGGTCTTGACTCTTTATTCAATTTGCCAGCCTGTTTCTTTGCATTGGGGCATTTAGCCCATTTACATTTAAGGTTAATATTGTTATGTGTGAATTTGATCCTGTCATCGTGATGCTAGCTGGTTATTTTGCACATTAGTTGATGCAGTTTCCTCATAGTGTGGTTGCTCTTTCTATTTTGATGTGTTTTTGTAGTGGCTGGTACTGGTTTATTCTTTCCATATTTAGTGCTTCCTTCAGGAGCTCTTGTAAGGCAGGCCTGGTGGTGACAAAATCCCTCAGCATTTGCTTGTTTGTAAAAGATTTTATTTCTCCTTCTCTTATGACGCTTAGTTTAACTGAATACAAAATTCTGAGTTAAAAATTATTTTCTTTAAGAATCATGAATATTGGCCCCTACTCTCTTCTGGTTTGTCAGGTTTCTGCAGAGAGATCTGCTGTTAGTCTGATGGGCTTCCCTTTGTAAGTAAACTGACCTTTCTCTCTGGCTGCCCTTAATATTTTTCCCTTCATTTCAACCTTGGTGAATCTGACAGATATGTGTCTTGGGGTTGCTCTTTTCAGGGAGTATCTTCATGGTGTTTGCTGTATTTCCTCAATTTGAATGTTGACCTGTCTTGCTAGGTTGAAGATGTTCTCCTGGATAATATCCTGTAGTTGGAAGTTTTCCAGCTTGGTTCCATGCTCCCTGTCATTTTCAGGTACACCAATCAATTGTAGGTTTGGTCTTTTCATATAGTCTCATATTTATTGGAGGCTTTTTTCATTCCTTTTCATTCTTTTTTTTTCTCTAATCTTGTCTTCACACTTTATTTCATTAAGTTGATCTTCGATCTCTGATATCCATTCTTCTGCTTGATTGATTCAGCTATTGATACTTGTGTATGCTTCATGAAGTTCTCATGCTGTGTTTTTCAGCTTCATCGGGTCATTTATGTTCTTCTCTAAACTGGTTATTCTAGTTAGCAGTTCCTGTATCCTTTTATCAAGATTCTTAGTTTCCTTGTGTTGGGTTAGAAGCCTGCCCCTTTAGCTCAAAGGAGGTTGTTATTATGCACCTTCTGGAGCCTGCTTCTGTCAACTTGTCAAACTCATTCTCTGTCCAGTTTTGTTCCCTTGCTGGCAAGAAGTTGTGATCCTTTAGAGGAGAAGAGGCATTCTGGTTTTTGGGATTTTCAGCATTTTTGTGCTGGTTTTTCCTCATCTTTGTGGATTTATCTACCTTTGATCTTTGATGCTAATGACCTTTGGATGAGGTTTTTGCATGGGTGTCCTTTTTGTTAATGTTGATGTTGGTGCTTTCTGTCTGTTAGTTTTCCTTCTAACTGTCAGGCCCCTGTGCTGCTGCAGGTCTGCTGGAGTTTGCTGTAGGTCCACTCCAGACCCTGTTTGCCTAGGTATCACCAGCGGAGGCTGCAGAACAGCAAAGATTGCTGCCTCCTCCTTCCTCTGGAAGCTCCGTCCCAGAGGAGCACCCACCAGATGTCAGATAGAGCTCTCCTGTATAAGGTGTCTGTGGACCCCTGCTGGGAGGTGTCTCCCAGTCAGAAGGCAAGGGGGTCAGGGACCCACTTGAGGAGGCAGTCTGTCCCTTAGCAGAACTCGAGTGCTGTGCTGCTCTCTTCAGAGCTGGCAGGTAGAAATATTTATGTTGAAGCTGTGCCCACAGCTGTCCCCTTCCCCCAGGTGCTCTGTCTTAGGGAGATGGGAGTTTTATCTATAAGCCCCTGACTGGGGCTGCTGCCTTTCTTTCAGAGATATACTGTCCAGAGAGGAGGAATCTAGAGAGGCAGTCTGGCTACAGCAGCTTTGCCACACTGTGGTGGGTGCCACCTAGTTCAAACTTTCTAGTGGCTTTGTTTACACTGTGAGGGCTAAATTGCCTACTCAAGCCTTGGTAATGGTGGATGCCCCTCACCCCACCAAGCTCCATTGTCCCCGGTCAACTTCAGACTGCTGTGCTGGCAGTGAGAATTTCAAGCCAGTGGATCTTAGCTTGCTGGGCTCCATGGGGGTGGGGACCTGCTGAGCAAGACCCTTTGGCTCCCTGGCTTCAGCCCCCTTTCCAGGGGGAGTGAACGGTTCTGTCACGCTGCGGTTCCAAGTGCCACTGAGGTACGAAAGAAACTCCTGCAGCTAGCTTGGTGTCTGCCCAAATTGCCACCCAGTTTTGTGCTTGAAACCCAGGGCCCTGGTGATATAGGCACCCAAAGGAATCTCCTGGTCTTCAGGTTGCAAAAACAGTGGCAACGCATAGTATCTAAGCCGAATAGCACTGTCCTTTATGGCACCGTCCCTCATGGCTTCCCTTGGCTAGATGAGGGAGTTCCTCTGACCCTTGCACTTCCCAGGTGAGGCAACGACCTACCCGGCTTCTGCCCGCCCTCCGTGGGCTGCACCCACTGTCTATTCAGTCCCAGTGAGATGAACCAGGTACCACAGATATGCAGAAGTCACCTGCCTTCTGCATTGGTCTCTCTGGGAGCTGCAGATGGGAGCTGTTCCTATTCAGCCATCTTGCCCATCTCAAATTTTCCTGATTTTATGAAGTCAAAATTATTAATTTTTTTACATTGCATCTGGATCTTAAGTCATAGTCAAAAGGTTTTTTCCCCACACCCCAAATTATACAGGAATTTACCCATACTTTCTTATAGTACTTACATGGGTACAGATTTTTACACTTAGGTCTTCAATTCTTTGGGAGTTTAATAAAAATATCAGTTTACCCTGTGCATCAGTTATTGATTGCCTCAATAATGCTGTATTAAAAATCAACTATAAAATGCCAGTGGCATATAACAATAAGTGTTTATTACCCATAAATGCTTGAAATCATAAACACTTGGAAACATGGGATTCTACCTCAGGCATCAGCTGGGTGTCAGATAGGTGTCTCTCCTGATCTTGACTGGGCTCACCTACATATCTGAGGATCAGCTGATCAACACCGGCCTCTCATATAGGCTGGTTCAAATTGGAGCAATTAGAACAATGTGGCTCTGCTCTCCCAGCAAGCTACCGTAGGCACATTCTCATGGCAATGGCACAAGCACAACAAGCAAGCTCCAAAGCATGGCCCTATTTTTAGGCCTTTGCTTGTATAACACCTGCTGACTCCCCCACTGATCAAGCCCGATCAAGCCCAGAGTAGAGAGGGGAGACACTAGAAAGCTTGTACGGCAAAGACTTTGAATACAGGAAGGGGTAAAGAATTGAGGGCATCTTTGCAGTATGCTACATCCTGCGGTCTCCTAGATCTAGCTCATCCGAGATTTCTCCTTATCATCTCAGGCCTCTTGAGAGTCTTTGTCATTCACTATCTTCCCTGTAAGTCAGTCCACTGCAATTTGGCTTTCTCTCCTGGTTATTCTACTACATCTGTTTTCAACAAGGTTGCCAGTGGGTTCTAAACTGCCAATCTAATGTGCATTTTTTTGTTCTTATTTTTTGTGACAGAACATGTTGTTTGAGCATCAACCTGTCAAACATTCTGTAAGCAGGTCATATTTGTGCCAGATAGCCTGTGTCTCTCAATATCCACTCTCTAGCCTTCCCTCCCTGTTCTCTTCCACTGTCTGAACCACATCAATGTACTCCTGTGCCTTCTGGCTACTGGTTAGCTTCCTGTGGAAACCCGTGGCAGGAGATTGAAGAGCAAAAGGAAAATAAGATCCAGCTATCTGCTCCCTTGGCTCCACACCTGTGAGGTTATCTGGCGCTGTCTGTAGCCCTGGTCACTTCTCTTCTCAAGGCCATCTGCTCCATGTGACATCTTCTCATTCCCAATTATGGTGGCCTCTCCTTCCCCACTTGCCTCCAGGCCTAAGGGGGCAGGCAGCCAGCCACTAACTGCCTGGGTTCCTGCACCACTCACATGGTCTTTCTACACCCTCCCACACCTATGAAAACATCCCTTTATAAACACATCTTCCTCCCATTATGTGTCTCGTGATGAAACCCCAACTGATCCAGTGTGGCATCATTCATTGCCCCCCCTCTCCCTCCCAAGTACATCCACTTGCATTTAGGACTTGGATGTTACTCCTTCTACTCATCTAATCAAATTCAAAAAATTATATGGAGGCAAATGGGAAGAAAATGGAGAGAGCCTGTGATCCCTCCCCTTTGAGATTCTAGGAACTGGGTGTCCTGACAGGAAACAAAAACAAGCACACAGACAGAGCTAAGACTTTATGTAAGCAGTGTGTGGTTCTCCCTGGCCTACAGAGCACAGCACCGGAACTTAAATCCTTCCACCTCTGGACATGTGGTCTCTACCCACACTGGCACTAGCAGCAGCAAGAGCAGCAGACGTCCTGAGATGCAAAGTCCACCACCCCAGACTCCTTTGAGCTGAATACTTGAGTTTCCATTCCTACCTGCAAGCAGTGAAGATATCCGCGATTGATTCTGGAATTCATGCGAACACTCCAAGGATTCTGAGAAATGTAAGAACAAAGGACCCTGGGAAAATTGGCCTTCCTGTTTATTTGGCAAATGAGACAGAGTCATTGAAATGTATAGTTCCAATGGAAAGTTAACTCAGTTTTCATCCCAGCCTGTGAAGACATTTAGGCGATATTTACATGATCTTTCTCTTCTACTTGACCCTAGTGACCACTTCCTCCTTCTTGGGCCCCCTTTTCTCTACTTGTCCCTTAAACATTGGCGAACCCATGATGCTCTTTCGGCCACTGCCCATTCCCCCCCGCTTTGTGCCCTCAAAAGTAACCTCAACTACTTTCATGATTTAACCTGAGGCTCCATTATTTTTTTCTCTGCAACACATTGGCTTAGGGACATGTGTTGAAAAAGTCCCAGGGCCAGATGAGAAACTTGGTGGCTCCAGGAAAAAGTTGAGTGTGCAGAGATAGGTAAACCTCAGGGAAAGACAATAATAGCCCGTGGGACTGCGCCTGTTCTCTCTGACCTCCAGGGAGCTAAGGAAGAGCTAAGCAAGAGACTCCTCTGCCTTTAATGCCTTGGAAGAGGTTGAAAACCGCCTGCTGCTGCTGCTGCTGCTGCTATACTGCTGACACCAGAAGCCAAAAATGATATTTGCAGAAATGCATGGTCCAGGGATTATAGCACCTATGAACCTATCTAACAAAGACTTTACTCTCAAAAGAAATCCAAACACAAACAAAAGATGATGGAGAAAAGGAAGTGGTGAGTAATAAATATACACAAATCCATACATATGTACCTATATGCATTCAGAGATATTTTATATATGCATGTAAGTACATATATATTGAAAATTAACATCTAAAAATAAGTAATCGAAAAATAAAGATCTTAAATAAAAGAGACCTACTTACTGAAAGATAAATTATAATAATAGCTTAGAATAAATATACCAAACTCTCTCAGCAAAACCTGGGTATTAAGATAGAGAGACGTCAAAAAAAATGTTCAAAGGCATTAATTCAGGTTGAGGAAGAGAAAAGTCGGGAAGTAAGAAATGTCCTAAAGTTTCACCTGACACAAGGTGGAGAGAACAGCCAGATAACTGAGTGTCTTCATGAGGAAAATGTTGGCATCATTTAATAGGGATGAAAATATGAATTTGAGTACTTAGAAATGGAACATTATCATTAATGGAGTGGAAAATGATAGTTGAACTCCCAAATTTAATAAGGGAGTTAAAAAGCAGTAAATAACAACTGAAAAATAAATAGCAACCAGCAAAAATCAGGAAAAGGATGATTGGGAAACCACAAAATAAAATGAATAAAAAATACAAAATAAGGTAGAATGCTGTATGAAGTATAACAATCATTACTCAATGTGAATGAACTGAACGATCCTCTGAAAAACAGACACCATCTGATTGAGACATATTTTTACAAATACGCGATCTAGAAAAGTAAAAACAGTGTACTTTGAACAAAGATAAAGAAAGGATGGAGGTTTTCAGTGTTGGTAACAAGGCCAACTAGATAGCCTGCAAAGCCTCCTAAAATTCTAGAATCCTGGATAGGATGTAGCAAGCGAGCCTCTGAATGCATAGCTGAGTTTATAACTTCTTTAGCCAAAAGTGAAGAGAGAATTAGAAACCAGAGTCCTAAGCATGGGCTGATGCTCCAGTTGATCTGATGGAGAGAGAGGTAGGCAAGAGGGGAAGGGTCCAATCTCTAAGAAAAGAGCAGGGACTTGGCTCCCGGGGGAGAGGTGTCAAACACACAGGCCTGTGTAAGGCAAACTATCAGTCCTGACAGAAACCCAGGCCCTTCAGGGGGACCACGTCCTCGGAAAAAGAACCAACACAAGAAGAAAGGGATGCTCAATGTCTTAATCTGAGGTCCATGTAATTTTAGAGCTTCTCTTGTCTCTCAATGAAATCTTACCATTTCACTCATAAAGATCTTGCCCATTGTTTTCTCTTGTTTCGCTGTTGTCGTCACTATTGTAAAGGTGCCTTTTAAAACACGTCATTTTGTTACTGGTGTAAAGAACTCCATCCACCTTGGTTTCAGCAATCTTGCTTGGTTCTCTTAGGATTTCCAATGGTTTGTCCATAGAGTCTCACAGATTTTCTGTATAGATATTCATATTACTTGAAGATAATCATGTTTTGTTTTACTTTCTTTGACCCTTTTATTAATTTACTTTTTAACCACATCAGTTGGATTTTCAGCACAGTATTTCATGATGCCATTGATGCCATTTCTTTTCTTATTCTGGGCTTCAGAAGGACTGCTGCTCGTGATTCCCCACAAATCATGACAGCTTCTGTAGGCTGTCAGTACACACCCAGTTCTGTATCAGCAAATGGAACATCAGCCCCAGCCTCCCGAGGACAGCTGTGCTGAGCTGCTCAGCCATGCTGGGACCCTCTCACCAACCCATCCTTTATCTCCCTGATGAATGGAGAGTCCTGCAGCCCAATCAAAAAGCACAGGCAGCCGGTGGGTCTTCTAGTTCTCTCGAGTAGGTCCTTTCTAGCGTGCCCACTTCCTTACGCCTTCGATCTCTTCAGCCAAGATCTGCAAGAGAGTTCGGACACATCTATTTCATCTCATGTGGGCCGTCACTCTCCGCAAGCCTCAAGAAACCACTCAGCAGCCATAAGAATTGCCTTCTGGGGCCCTGGCAAGATTATTAAATCTCATATCACTGGTTGGTGCCCCCATATTAACAAACTCTCCCTTGAAGATCTCTCTAGTCTGGTCCCCTTGGCCCAGCACCCTCAGGATTCACCCTCAAGCACACTTCCCGGTCTCTGCCCAGCACACACTAGCCAGACCCTTCAGTTCCTTGAAGAAATCCCTCTCCTCTCTTAGCAGACCCAATGCTTGCCTAGGGGGGATATGCTGGGCCTTGACTCTCTTATTGGTCTAAGTGATAAGAAGGGACAAATGGGGCAGCTATGGATGGGAAAGCTGCTTAGGAAGTCAAGAACTTCTTGTAAGATACCTGCTTCATTTGAAGCATCTGCCTGTTCTTCAAGCAAGGAGGGGTTGCTGTCTTCCAGAAAGGGAGAAAGGCCACTTCCATAGGACCAGAGGTTTTGGGGAGTCTGGAGGCTCAAAGTCTTCCAACACATTTCTCTCTCTGTTCCCATTCCAGATGGTGGGCCTCAGTTCTTTCCTATTAGATCCTGACTTTGGTGTATGAGACTCATCTGGGCAAAGATTCAGCCTGCTCCAGAATTCTGCTTCTCTAACAATTGAGTCCTGGGTCTGGTCTTCAGCTTGGTCTGCCCTTCTGCTGCATATGGGAGTCTCCTTAAGGCCACCAAGGAGGCATGCTGACTCTCCTTTGCTTTAAATTGGAGATTGGCTGCCCTGGTGCTGCCTTTCCTCTCTTCAAAGCCTCAAAGGCATCTAGCCACTCCATCCCACAGTTCCTATCAGTACTCTTTCTTCAGAACCTCTCAAATGTAAGATGTTCTATGAACCAGTATATCCCTTTTCCTCGTACCTTGCCTCAGTTCCACATAGGTGACCATCTTAGCAATTGCTCTGTTAGCACACACCAGCGACTGCTAATACTGTACCTGCCACTCTGATGGAGTCCTTTTGCCAGCCAGTAGTGACTGACCTAACTCCTGAGTTCCAACCTCAGAGTCCCCTGGCACCCAGTCTTAGAAGGGGTTTTCTAGGTGCAAAGCCTAAGCCAGACAATGGGATGGGGGGTGTTTTATTGTGGAAACATCCAAGAAAAACTTAAAGAAGTAAAGAAAGCTAGACAGGCCTGGGGAAAGAAGTGACAAAGGATGTCATCTCAGGTGAATTCTAGCCATGGCCCGATCCTGGAAAGCAACATAGAGATGCCTCCTCTTAAGGCAAGCAGGTGGCCTTTTGTATCCCTGTGCCAGCCATTGGCTGAAGGTCACTCCCAGGAGAGGAGCTTGTCATTTCTTGGGCAAGGGGGCTCATATCAGCCAAGGGCACTCTCCAGTGATGGGCAAGGTGGGGAGCACCTGTGAGCCATGGGCCACCAACATGCAAAGAAGCCAGGGTATGAGCACACTTATCAAGTAGAGGGCACCCACGGTGCTCCTGAGCCCAAGAGCTATGATGTCCTGGGAAACTTGCATTCAGCAATCAGCAAATGCCCCTGTGCTGTCAGAACTTCCCCTCTGCCTCCTAGCCCAAGATTTGTCAATAGTCAGTGTCTCCACTTTCTCCTCAACCCACTCCCATGGGGAGTCCCCACCATGCCACTGACGCCACCCTTGTCAACATCAATTACCTGCCTCTATGCTTCACTCAGCGGCTTGTGTGCACCCTTTCTCTTCTCTGTCTCCCCTCTCCTCCTAGGATTTAAATACCATCTCTCCAAGGACAGTTCCCTAACCTGTATCTCCCTCTGGAATACCAGGCCCACACGTCTAGTGGCATCTGACCCAACACCTCCAATGGGAAGTTTAATGACACTTTCAGATCTTACGGCTCTTGATGTCGGTCCCCTTTCATACCCCCTCCTCCCTCAGTCCTCTTTCTCAGTTGCTCAGGTCAAAAGCTGGAGTCAAATCTTGATTCCTCCCTTTTCCTTACTCTTGCAGGAAGTCTTTCAGCAAGGCTGTCGCCTCTCCTTCCCACACAGATCCAAACTAGCCTCATTCTCTCCGCCTCTGCTGTGGCTGTCCTGGTCTAAACGCCTCTCGGCTGGGACTGTAGATGGCATTGTCATCTCTCTGCTCCCTCTGCAGTCACCCTCCTATAGTCCGCTCTCCACCAGCAGTCAGAGAGGTCTTTCTAATACATAAATAGATCAAGCCTTTGCCCAGCTTAAAACTCTCCAATGACTTCCCAGCATCCTAAGCATGCAATGCAATCCTCCTTCCGCTTTACAGAGCCCTGGCTTGTCACTCATCCTTCCCTTCCGCTGCTCTCCCCCTTCCCACTCACAACTCACTTTATTCCTCAAACAGAACAAATCCACTCCTACCTTCAGGTCTGAAGAAACGGCACCTCTGCCTGGAAGGCTTTTCTCTGCTGAGTTGTACCTGACTGGCCCCTTCTCAGCAGCGTGACCGGGCTGAAATGTGACTTTGAAGCCGTCTTCCCTAGCTACCCAACCTAAAGCATCCCACCCATCACTCCACACCATCCAACTCGGTTCCCTACATAATGCCCATGACACTTTCACAGTTGTTGATTGGGTGACTGGCTGGACCCCTACGTCAGAATGTGGGCTGTGGGAAAGCCTGGCCTGTCTGCTGGTTAGGCCATTTCTCCCTCCTCACACTGCTCCTTTGAGACGTGTGCCTTTCAGGTTGGCCACCTCCCCCTCTCGTTGCTGACATCCCCCCATCCTCAAGAGGCTCTCATTTGCTGAAAATGTTAGCGCCTGCTCCAGTCTTCCCCTTTCCAAGTCCAGTCATTATTCCCAGGATGGACCCTCCCTGCAGGAAATCTGCACACAACCCTGGCCTCTTCGCTCTCTAAGCACATCTTCAGTGAACTTCTCTACCGTGCCTGAGCCAACCACTCCCAGTCACACCACGGGCCCACTCATTACCAGATGCTCTTCCTTTAAATTATGAGCACCAGGATCCTCCTGCAAACCCCCATTCTTCAAGCACAGAGACCCAAAACTGCCCGCAACACAAAAGTCAGCCATCACGTCTCAGATCCAGTGGGCCCATCACTTTATTTCCATTATGCCTCTCATCCTGTCTCATGTACTCACCAACCTTGGACTCCATGGTTTCTCATGAGCATTATTTCACCCTCTCCCTCCACTACCTTGCCCCATTCCCTCCATCATACTTTCCTAGAAAATCCACAACTCTGGATGAACCACTGCACACTCAAAATCACCAGCCCCAAACTGACCCCACGCAGCCAGCAATCCTCAGCGCTTCCCCAGCAGGCTCGCTACTGCAGGTTTCCTCCGCCACCCCTATGGCCCCTCTGCCTTCCAGCTGATGCCTTCCTTCTCACTTACGGGGGAAATGCAGGCCATGGCAGGATTTAACAAATACTGGCTCTAGGAATTGGCTAATCTGGAAGGGGCAGTCCCTCCAGGGTCAGCAAATCCTCAGATTCCAAAGTATCAGAAGACAGGAAATAAAGACAGAGTTCATATACCACATAGCAACAGGGGGCAGAGAAACGGGATGGCAGCTGGCAGGGTATGGGTCACAGGTGGGCATTGCCTGAGTTTTAGTTGGAAGGGATTAAAGCACGCTTCCATGGAGGGAAAGTTCAGCTCCCCTGCTGGCCCCCTGCTGCCCAGTGCCTTCCCTGCAGGCCAGTCCTGCTCCTCCCTGCTCTTTCTGAAGGACCTTGTTCCTTTCCTGAGCGCCTTTCCCCTCTGGTTTGCATCATTCCAGAGCATGGAAGCGTGCTTTAATCCCTTCCAACTAAAATCAGGCAATGCCCACCTGTGACCCATACCCTGCCAGCTGCCATCCCGTTTCTCTGCCCCTGTTGCTATGTGGTATATGAACTCTGTCTTTATTTTCTGTCTTCTGATACTTTGGAATCTGAGGATTTGCTGACCTGGAGGGACTGCCCCTTCCAGATTAGCCAATTCCTAGAGCCAGTATTTGTTAAATACAAACCCACCAAATCCAGAGCCCACACCCTACAACCTCCTCCGAGGGTCTTAGACTCCTGCCCTAATCACCCAGGGCCAGACACTAGACACCTAGGGTACCAGTGCCCCGGAGGCCACTACCACCATTGAAACTAGACAATCCTGAGCCCGCTCACCCTACCTCGCCCATTTCTTCGCAGGGAAACCACAGTGAAGGCCCCACCCACGGCTCTCGGGTCCCCTGCCTCCCGGGCTGACTCCAGTGCTCCCCAGGTGGCCCCGTGGTGCACCGTGGTGTGCCGCTTCCTCTCGGGAACTGTAACAAACTGTCTTTTCAGTGACAACTGTCTTCTGATATGCGTGCCTTGCTGTGCCTCAAATACCCTATTAATAATAGGGTTAATATACCGTATTTTAAGGCACTCGGTGTCTGAAGTGTTGTCTGCATAACAGTCCCCAGTAGCTCTGGCCCCACTCCTCGGTGAGCTCCCCGCCGGCCGCTGCTCCCATCACACCACCAAAGCTGCTCTCCCAAGGGCAGCAACAACCTCCAAATTAAATAACGACAAATATCATAGGCATTTTTCTGACCAGTCATTCATTCTGTCAATAAATATTAAGTCTCTCTTTTGTGGCAGCCACTGGGGCTCCAACAGTGAACAGGACTGATGCGGGTCCCACACCAAGGGGCTTCCGCACTAGTGAGGCGGACACACAAGGAGCCAGTGAGACCAAGTGCAGAGAAAGGCTTTATTTAGGTCAAGGAGCTGCCGCTGCCCAGACCCACACCCGTGATAGGACGAAGGGCCCTCAGGTGTGAAGGGGCACTTCCTGTCGCCATTTGGTGATTAGGGCACCAAACTGAGGACCCACAGGCACTAAGCACCCCTCCCCGTCCAGAGCGCTGGTTACCTCCCTGTCCAGAGGCGGTACAGCTGACTCTAGTGCCATCCAGGACGGCGGCAGAAAGGAGATCAAAGGGAAGGTTCCAGTCCAGTCACTGGCCTTCTGAGGAGTGCCTGGAAGTGCTAAGAGGCGTTTCCCTCCCCCTCCTTATGTGGGTGGAAAGGGTGTGCTTCCCCCTCAAAGCCAGGTGAGATAATGCTCCATAATCATCTGGCATAGAGAGGGGGCTGCCAGCGAGAAGGAGCAAGTGGCATTTCTGCTCGGAGACTGCCGCTGAGCCGCACATCCCTGCACTCAGCCTGTGCTGCTAAGGCGGTCCCGGAAGAGCTGGACAGGCACCCTCTGCGTCTGCCCAGACATGAAGAACGTGTGTCTCCTGCCAAGAAGGCTGGCTCCCTCCGAGGGTCGCTCCCTCAGAAAGGCCAAGGGATTTCCCCAAGGTCACCCCTTTCTTAATGGCAGAACCAGGACAAGGACTTTTTCCAGGGGTGGGGACAAAGGCAAGCCATTGTAAACGCAGACGATTTCTCCCCCGGGGCTGAGGAGCGCAGGGTTAGAAAGCAGTTTCTCAAAAACAGTGATCGATCTGGGACCGGACTTGCAGGGCGCTGCGCACCTCTCTCCACTGAGGAGCCAGGGTATCGCGACATTCTTCTTGAACACCAGGTTTGTAGACAGGTGGCTCCTAGGCCCCTGACCACAGAGGAAAAGGGTTCCATGGAAATGGGGAAAACAGCCCAAAAGAGAGGCTGGGGACACAAGAGACTCTGGCTAGGTTACCTACAGCATGCCATCTGCTTGATGATGTGGACCCCAGTGCCCCAGAACCAACCCAGTCTCTCCCCAAAGCCCCCAGCAGAGCCTGGGCCCTGAAATGAGCACTGTCTCGAGAGGTAGAAAGCCCAGGGAGTTTACTGTCACATGGTCTCCCCCAACCCTTTCTCTGGCATCATAACCTACCTGAACTTCCACTAATAAAAGCCCTGGCTTTGCTCAGCAGGGTTCCCCAAGTGCCATTTCCTAAACTCAAGGGGCTGCATGACCTCACTTGAGGAATACGGGTGTCCTGGGCCTCATTTTTATTTTCTAGGCCACTTCCTACTGCCTTAAAGCCTTTGAGCAGCAATGAGGGTGGGGGAAAGGACGAAGGGAGAGAGGGAGGGAGAGATGGGAAGCGAGGGAGAAGCGAAGGGCCATTGATTGGCTCATTCATTGGTATCACCAAAACAGAGATAAATCAGACCTATTTTACTTAACCTGTGAGGTTACCGTGAGCATGAAATGAAATAAAAATGAAAGGATTTCTTAAAGTACTGAGCACATGAAGTTAGGGCCAATCTTAAAAAAAAGGTGAGTCTCTTAACTTCAACAGAGACAGTCCTCCTGACCAAAGCTATTTTTTTTTTTAATTTAGCTTTGCCAGAGAGCCTGCGAGTGTTACAGGATTGTGAGGTCAGCCAGCTGCTTCTGTAGAATGCTGATGCATGATGGGAGGTCACACTGCCCTGCTCACAGCCTCGTGCAGGAGCCTAGAGCTGGCTCTCACAGGGTGCGGTTGGCCACCTTGGCCACGCGCACCTGTGCATGAGAAAGAGACGCAAGACACTCCATGCATCTCCTTCTATAAATTAAGACCAAATATATACGAGACATCAAAATGACTTCCATCATGGCCTGCTAGGAGCAGGGGAGGACAGAGGAAAGAGCAAATAGAAACTAGGAAGGAAAGAGGACTGCGGCAGATCACTGAGGCAGAGGAAAGCCGAGTGGCCCTCCTGGCAGAACGTCCCATCTCACAGCTGTTAGGGAATTTCACATGGCAGAGGTTTTTAAACGTATAGATGGGCCTATTTCTGTCCATTTGCTGGTTTGTTTGGCTGTTTGTTTCTTCTCTTTGTAGGCATAAACAGGAATATATTTTGGCATCCGATCTCCACCTAGATCCCAAATAAAATGAGAAGCCAGCCTAGTAGGTGTTGCTAGGGAACCAGGGGAGTATTGCCTACACCCAGCATGAAGAAGGAAGAAGGCTGGGGAAGGAAGTTCAGTCCCTCAAGTCAGTCCTGGGGGGAGACAGAGTGAACCGCTGAAGCCTGACCATCCCCCGCTCTCAGGGAAAAAAAAGGCACAGACAGAGGGGCTATCGCACCCCTGACTCTTACGTGAGATTTTGCCTAGGGCCAGCAGGAACTAAATGGACTCATTTAGACAAAAGATGAGTCCAACTAACAAATTACCTTCATCGCATAATTGAAGAGCCAGTGTAAAAAGCCTACAAAGTAAAAGTGTGTGTGCATTAAACAGACAAGCTACCCCCCTTTCCACCTTTGTTCCAGTGCTGCCTCCCCATGTGGCCCTCTCTGAGCACCCTAAAATAGCGTTCCAAACTCCAGCCACCTCCCTCCTTCTGTGCATCAGCTGCCTCTTACCCTGCTCATTTATTTTTCCTAAGCCCTTATTACCTCATGCCACTCGACGTCATTTTCTTAGCACAATACTGACTCATTCTCCCTACCACTAGAATAAAAGCCCTCCGAGAGCAGGAGCCTTGTATAGCTTGTTCACTCATGCACCCCAAGTGAACTGAACAGTGACTCACACACAATATGCCCTCAGTACGTGTGTGTTCAATGAACGAATGGCGACCCCTTCATCTCCGAGCCTCAAATCCTTTCAGAATCATGTTGAGCCGTGAGTTTAAAACGGGTTGATTAGGGAGACCTAGGGCCAGGGGTGAGATGAGATAACATCAAGAAATACTTCCTAGGTACAAAAAAAAATTAGAAAATGAACTTTTTTTTAAGCAAATGTTTATTTATATCAAAATACAAAACATTTCTGAAGCAGAGTAATGTTACATGAGGAGCAATTAAATACTACTAAACGTCTTTTCATCAGTTTAACTTGCAACACTCCCGGGGAACCTTCACTGGCTGCACATCGCGTCATTTGATGTGCCTTCTTTTCTCTTTTTGCTTGCTTATGCACTTGTTTGCTCATTTTGATTTTTAATTCAGGATATGAACATGCAGTGTTACTGGGGGATGAGTTGGTTAGTACTTAGCAAGCCTGAAAATACCAGCGAGTGGAGCCTGGCGTGGTAGCCTGAGCTGAGGCAGGCTGCAGGTTCTCTCCCTAATTGAGTCTGGGGTGTCACTCCGTTTTTAACTGGCAGGTCTAAGGCCAAAGGGATCACTGTCATCAGTAGCCAGGGCAGGCATTATTGCTTAGGGTTGTAGAGCAGGCGTGGCTTTGGGGTCATCTCCAATGGGGTCTTCTCAGTGGTTTGGGAAGAAGGAGCAGGGCAGTCTATAGGCCCAGGCCCAGGAGCCGGGTGCCCAGCGACCCTGCAGGGAGTACCCTCCTCCCCAGGAAACCAAGAAAAGGCTGTGGAGGAGAAAGCTCCTCCCACTCTTGGAAGTCTGTGATTTGGTGGCTGGGGGTGCCTGCCCATTGGAAGGGCCCCTTATAAATGCTTTGAGTTTGGAGATTTTGAGGGGGAAAAAAAAGCACCTGATTGAGACTATAGCTGTTTCCAATACACCTCCCTTCCCTGATGGAGAAGGGAAGGAGGCAGGAAACGGGGGAGAGAGCATCTCCCCTTCATTCCCACACCGCCCCACTCCCAGAGCCAACTGGGTCACCTTCAAATTCCCACTTAGTACATTCACTTTGGCATTGTGCACCTGTGAGCTCTCTCTCGCTCTCTCTCTCTCACATACACACATGCACAAGTACACACACATATATATATGCAGGTGCGTGCACGCGCACGCACACACACACACACACACACACACACGCACCTGGTTTCCTTGCAGAATCTGCTCAGGCAGGAGAAAGGTGTCCCATCCTCACCATCATCTTTTGCTTCCAAGGGTGCCCTTGGCCCACAGGTCCCCCAAGACCCAGCCCCAGGCTTGGCACGCACTGGCATTCCCAGGCTTTTGAAAAGAGGGTGATAGAGCAGGGAGCTCCTCACAGACAGGTTATACAGAGTGTAGAATATGTTTATATAAGGCTTTGGTACAGCACCGATTTCGTGTTCTTATAGTTTGATTTCTAAGTTATCTTTTAGAAGAAAAAAAAAGCTTACTGAAAAAATAGTGTTTTTATTTACTTTTGAGTTACATACCTGAAGTTCAAAAAGTAAGCCTCTAGTTGCCATTCAAGTTCACACTCGAAGGTGTTCTGTGTGCAGCTGTACAATGTGTTGGTTTGTCTTTAATATTGAACAAAAGTCAGCCAACCAATACCATAAAGTCAGCTGCCCATAACTCACTTGAACCAGTCCATACATACATACAGAAAAAAAGAGAGAGAGGGAGAACACAAAAGCCGCCCCTAAGTCACCCACCCCAAACCCCCAGGGAAAAATCAAAAAGAAGACAAAATACAGCAAGATAATCAGGAGCCAGTGGGAGGAAGGAGATTCAGCCCGACTGGCCTCTTCGAGAACAGCACCGTGAAGCACCCTAGCGCAGTGATGTTGTAATACTCAACATTCAAGAAATGGAAACGAGGTTGGAGTGGCCTTCACAGGAAGACCTGGCATGGATCGGGGGTCACCCCCAAAGAAAGTGGAAGAAAGAAAGAGTTCGAAATGAGAACAAGAAATCTCATGACGAAACTGACAGCAATTTCCAGAAAAGAAGAAGTACAGCGAGAGGCTGCCGCGCACCGAGAGGTACAGAGTTTGTAAGAGGTCGGGGGGAGGTAGCAGCGGGAGCCCCTCCCCACCCACACTGCCTGCTCACCCCCACCAGGTGAAACGGAGGGGAAGAAGCTCATCTAAAACTTGCCTCCAGGTGTGCGATGGGAGGATTCTAAGCCACGTGATCAAAGTCCCTCCTGCGGAAGAGAAAACGCTGAAGACCAAGGGCCAGGGGTCGCTGATGGGAAGCAGGATGTGGTCCCTTCACGTCAGTGGCTGCGGAAAAGCCCCCTTCCAGACCCTCTATCAGTAGCCCCACAAATGGCAGTTAGGAAATTAAATCTGAATGGGACTTCAAGACCTCTTGAAACTGATATGTACAACTTAGCAAGTGGAGCATTAAACGGCTATTCTCCCCTAGCCAACAATTCCCCTTTCTAACACCTCGGTCTAAAGTTCCAGAATCAAGACTATCCCATAAAGCACCCTCCTCCCAGTGCCTGGACTCTGAGACCCCACCCTCCAAAGCCACAGCCAACCCCCTACTGGCAGGAAGTGTGCTGCGAGGGCCTGCCTCTCCCCCACCTCCTCCTTTCAGACTGCCCAAAGTGCGTCGACATGAACATCTACCGCGAAGAGGAGCGGAAGCGCAGCGGAAATCCCAGACAAGGCCTCTTCCCCAAGCTGTTGGTTGGTGACAGTGGGGAAGAGGGACGGGGCCCACACCGATCCATGGGAGAGCAATTCCCGCACATCCGCCTATTCCCAACTCTTGCTCTATACAGCAGACAGAGGGAGCAAGACGAAAACAACTCCTCAGATACCCCCGCCTTCTCCCAAAAGGGAAAAGCACCAAAATTCAATGTCCATTCTGCTATGTGGGGACCAAGGAACATGTCCCAAGCATGGGAAAGAGCTCAGGCTCCTGGCAGTGGCTGTGGGCCGTAAAGTCTCCATCAGAACACACTCATCCACCTGTCACACCAACTGATGCCACAAGCAGTTACCAGGCCTCCTCCTTACTTCACATAAAGCAGATCTCAATGACCTTTCCTCCAAGTGCCTTTGG
Organism: Ateles fusciceps; assembly: GCA_036589455.1. Taxonomy (NCBI): domain Eukaryota; kingdom Metazoa; phylum Chordata; class Mammalia; order Primates; family Atelidae; genus Ateles; species Ateles fusciceps. The sequence continues at coordinate 1,044,767 of JAZHEH010003296.1, read as the reverse complement.
GAAGGGCTTGCTCTTCAGAGAAGCTGGAGGTCACTGTTGGGCTATCCTTTCCCCTCTGATGCCCACCCTTACTTCATCTTGCTGAACAGTAGGGCAGAAAGGTCACAGGCAAGCAGTAACATCCCCCTCCATGCTGTAAAATTTCAAGATAGGGGCTACGGCTCCATCTTCCCTTTCCCTCCACAAAACAGAGTCCAGTTGGAGGCTGAGGTATGGAATGGGTGACATGTGGGCCACTGGCTCTCCCAGACCTTGATGCTGCTGAGGACTGAGCCTTGGGCTGGCCCTGGTGGGAGGGCGAGCCCAAGGGCATGCCCATGGTGCTGGAGCGATTTACTCTGCTGGTTGCATGTGGCCCAGAAGTCGGGCAAAGTCCACGGAGAGAGAGGGGATGATGGGTCTAGGAGCCAAAGAACGGTGATGGAAGCCTCCCTACAGAGACTGCTGGCCTGGGAAGGGAACAGAATTTGCAGCTCTTCTTCTTGCTCAATCTGAATGAATGGCAGGGCCTCACAGGTCCATGTAAGGATCAAGAGTTAGACTCAAGATTCACTCCAACCTATTCTTCCCATAATGCCCCCAAACTGCCAAGCAAGCCCTTCTCACGGTGAAGATATCTGTGTTCCTCTAAGGACCGAACTCTGTAGACAAGAGCTCTTAGGGAGTGCCACATCTTGGTTGGGAAAGGGGTTAGTATTGCCCTTTGCTGAGTGATTAGCAGGAATAAGGAGCCGAAAGGTTGCAGTCCCGAATCTCTCCTCGCTGCCTGCACCATCTGGCCCAGCACCGGCTTCAAACACATCACTCTGAGCTCCCAGCAAGTCAGGAAGGAGCTAGCACCCAGGAGACACTTGCTGAGGCTCCAAGGCAGGGCCCTTGCATATGTATGAGGTCTGGAATTTATTTGCTCAGAGAGGTATTCTTCAGGGCACACTGCTTCCTGCTCAGATACAAGTGAACTCCGGCTCCCCAGAATCTCCCATTCTGGGTCCAGTTCTGCCAATACATTGTTAAGTTCTGTAAGTGCCCGGCTGGAGGCCAGAAGAAGGATCCACTAAGACCCATTCTCCCGGTCCTGCCCGAGGTTAATCTCTCAGTCCTGATCCTCCACTCAGTGTCCTGGGATTGGACCATCCCATTTGCAATGGCACTTTATTTTCCAATTAAAAATAACCGAAAAAAAATAGATGACACATTTATAGTATATATATCACATTGACACTGGCTCTAAGAAGCTGCAATGACACTACCCAGGGCATGTGTTTTCCAAGACCAAGTCCTGCAGCCAGCCTGGCAAACTCTCCCATCGCCACGGCCTCTAGGAGCTGTCCGAGCTACAGTGCTACAGACGTCCCTAGGTAGTCTCAACCACCTGCTTTCTAATGCTGCAAAGCTGGGTTCTCTGAGAAAGTGGGTGCCTTCCCACAGTCACATGGGGGACAAAGTCATAGTTTTCATCTCCTCCTCAGTCTTGCCCTGTTAAGCAGCTCTGCAAAGAAGTCCAAGTCAACCTCCCTCCCAAGTGGCAAGAGACGCATGAATCCTGGTTCTTTAGGGCTACCAGCTGCCGAAGCTCCACACAACCTTTGGCTGACTCGTCCTGCCTGCAGGTGGGTTATTTGTTTTGTTATTTTACAAACTTTCCCTATATACACATTTCCATCAGAAAGACGAGAGAATATCAAAGTGAGAGCAGGGAAGGTGGCAGCATCAAGGCATGAGCTAGTGTCCCAGGCTGCCTGGGAAGTCAGCACTGCTCTAAACACCTCTAAGCACAAGTACAAAAATAAAGCGAACTATGACTTCATAGAGATAGAGAGATAGAGAGATAGACTTTACACAGGCTTTCTCTATATTTATATGTGTGTGCAGAGGGCACAGGCCCCTGCGCATCTGCGCATCTTGCCCGGCACTCATCTCTTGCCCTCCCGCCGCTCCCCACGCCCCACACGTGCCACTCGCCTGAAGATCCCCGGTCACCACGATTGCATCTGATCCTTGCCCCCCGACATACATTCCCCTCTCTCCTTAAAATAGAACCAATTCCGTAGATTTATATAATTTTATGCACAATCTCCATAAAAAAATACACTAAAGATGGTGCATTACTAATCTGACCCTCCTACCAAAACAGAAGTTGTCTAGCAAAGGAGCCAACCAAAGGAGGGTCTCCTGGGCCTGACGCTATGCAGGCAAATCAGCATGTCTGTACAAATCTCTCTCACACACACCACACACACGCACACCACACACACTGACACACACCATATACACAACACACACACACAAGACGTGCCACACCACACACACACCACAAACACACACGCACATACCACACAACTGACACACACCATATACACACAACACACACACACAAGACACGCCACACCACACATGCACACACCACAAACACACACGCACACCACACACAACACACACACCAAACCACCGACAACACACATACCACGCAGATACACACTGCATCACACACCCACATCACACACACATACCAGATAGACACACACCACACATACCAGACACACACACCACACACAATACACCACACACGACACACATCAAACCACCCGCAACACACATACCACACAGATACACACTGCGTCATACACCCACATCACACACACATACCACACACACACACCACACACAATACACCACACGCAACACACACCAAACCACCCGCAACACACATACCACACAGATACACACATCACACCCACATCACACACACATACCACAGACACACACACACACCACACACACCACATACAATATACCACACACAATACACACAACACCACACACAATACACACAACACATACCACACACATACACCACACCACACATAATAGACACACCACACCACACACAATACACACACCACACACAATACACACACCACAGAGACACACCACACACAAGCATACCACACACATACCACACATGCACAACACACACAACACACACACACAACACAGACATGTACACCACATACGGATACCACACACACACCACATATAATACACACCACACACAATACACCACACAGAACACACACCACCAGACACATGCCACACACAATACACACACCATACACACCCAGACCACACACACAGTACACACACCACACACCCACAGTACACACACCACACACCCACATCACACATTACATACCACACAGAAAAAAACACCACACACACCCACATCACATACCACACACACACTACACCACAGACACCACACACATACAAATACAGGTATCACACACCCCACACACCATACCACATACACCACACAAACACAAACCACACACATGCCAAATACAACACATGCATACACAAAACATACAAACAAGCACACCACAGACACATACGTCATGTGCACGCACACACACCTCACTTACTTCCTGAATCCAGGAAAGAAACACTGGACTAGACAGCTGGCTGGGGGTTCGAAACCGGGGGGGACAACCTGGTGCCTGCAGAGGGACACGTGAGTCAATCCCCTTTCTCCGACCCGGCCAGGACAGCGTCGGCCACGGCACACCTCTCATTGTTCGTGGGAGGCCATATAAATCCTCGTTAATAGAGTGGCTGACAATTTCCCTTTCAAGAACTGCAAAATGACCGTGAGGAGGTCCATCCCCTCCACAGAAATACAGTTTCATAGACCCCTATGCCAAAAGGAGGCCAAAGCCCTAAGTCCCACCACCAGCGTGAGGAGGGCTGCTTGCCCCTTCCATGACTTATGTGAAAATCCCACACGTGGCCCAAAAGCATACCCGTAGCATTTCTAAGGCCAAAACCCAAGTCCCCCTCCCCGGCCCAGCCCCCTGCCCTCCCAGACCCTCTGCCCCCTCCCACCACCTCCCATCGTAAACCATGCCCGTGTTCACGATCCCTGGAGCCATACAGAAGTAGGGAAAGAGAAGGGAAGGGAAGCTAACTGCCATGTATATGGGGTGGCAAGGGAGAGTCTGCCCTCGTTCCCAAAATAAATCCAGGAAATCCAGTGCCACGGAGAGGTAGGATTGGTGGAGCACACTTCTTCAAGACCCAAAAGAAAGGCAGGCCCAGGCAGCCATTCATGTCCCCATCTAGTGCGATAGGAAGGGTGACAACCAAAGACCCAGGGACAGGAGCTGAGCATTTGTGCCACTGGGCTAAAACTGTCCGATCTAGCTCTCCCAGCCAGGGCTCTAAAGCTGCTAGCTTTTCACCCACTCTCATCCAAAACCCCAACTACTACTACCGACCCGCTGCAGAAGACAACACCCATGTGATTTTAATGACTGGCCACTGTTCCACCAGAGTATTTGGCAACCAAGATACCTGGACTGTTCTTTCTCCAGGATGTGGGCAGCTGTTAAAACCCTTGTATGGATGCTTCATTTGTCGTCATCCTACACGGGAACCCTCAAGGAATGGTGGTGTCTTTGGACCAGATTCAATCTACTGAGTGTTTTTCTAACAGCTTAAAATGAGGTTGGAAAAATCTTCCACCTTCTTGGCAACCCAACACACAGAACATCTGGTGGGGTTATTATACTTGCTACTAAAAGGTTTTGAGAGTCTAGACAGGGACTCAGCAGTAAGGCTCTGGACCAGTACAGATTCACTCGCAGTCAGAGGGAAGGGTGGTGGTGGGTACCCCTAGCCAAAGAGCCAGCTGGTAAGAGTGTGCAAGTCCAATCTGGGCTTTGATCCTTGGTTTACTGACTTCTTCTAAAGAAGAGATTTTTAATTCTGCCTCTTAATCTAAAAAGAAGCAGAGCTGGAGACTAAGAGAAGAATAGCTGGTCAAGCCAAGAGTTTCAGGTGAAACTCCTTTGTCTTCCCACTTCAACCACAGACTAGTGACTTTACCCTATCAAAAGAAGAGAAAGTAAAGAGAAGGCCTCATGGCCTGAAGGAAGCCTTATACCTCAAGAGGAAAGGGTGATGAAGGCACGTCAGGCTCCAGTTCCTCCTCTCTATCACCATCACCATCACCAAGGCCCACAAACATCTTCAGCTTGTGGACGGAGAGGCAACCCGCCACTGCAGCTTATGAAAACAAACACGTGAAGCTCGTGAGAATGGAGCTTCCCTCTCCGCTGATGAAGAGCTGGAGATCGGATGGGCATCTCAAGACAAGTCTCTCAGCTTTGGGCCTGAGGAGCTCCCAAAAACAAAGTTGAAATACAATATAAAGATGTTCATGTTTGCTTTGGGCACTTAGTGTTAGAGGCTAATTCTAGAAGAAGCAGGAAGGTCTAGCTAAGAAGCAAGACCTCTCCCAACATCCAGTCTGGGTCCCTATACAGGACCCCACCCCACAATCCATCCCCGATGCCTCGGTCCCCCCTCCCACGCACCCTGCATGGCCGCCACTCCCCAGCCAGATGCCCACCAGGCAACCATTCTTCGTCATCTTGGCATGATCCCCCCAGTGTATACCTTGCACCCTTACAAGTAACTAAGTTATCACATGCCTCCAAGAGATGCTGAGACTTGACGTCCCCTGGGGTGGTCTCGCCATGCTAACCCATGCCTGACCTCACCCTCTGTGCTCATTCCAGCCTCCCCAACACCTGGGAAAGCACACAGGCTTCCCCTCCACCCTCCAGTTCTCCAACTCCTCCTCCCAAACACCCCTGTCCCATACATTACCCTAGTCAATCTAGAGCTGGCCAGTAAGACACCCCTTTAGCCCTCTTCCCCCAAAGCAACACACACAGCCACGTGGGGCTCTACATACCACCTTTTAGAGCCTGTTCCACTTTATCTGAAGAAGATACCTAGGCAGGGCTGGGTCAGAAGCCCCGGTGGGAATATGCACAGCTCCCCACAGAGTGCGGCAGAGGCTGGACTCACAGGGCCCCCCCCATCACCCGCTCAGCTCCATCCTCTGCCCCTTCCTGCAGCCCCCCCAACCATCCCTGCAGTGCCCCCAAATCTCCTGTACATGCAAGCAAAGCAAGCCCAAGATTAACCATTAGCTTTTCTTTTCCTAGGTTTCTCTACATATTAATAAAATGTACTTTATGTACAATTCTTCCCCCACCCCCACCCCCAAGCCTGGAAAAGGCTTTTGCTAACAAAATGGGAAGAAACAGATTCCAGCCACGCAGTCTTCAGCCCTGGAGATTTGGATCGTGGCCAGTGCCAAAGATGCTGGAGGCTCCGTGAAGTCTGTTTGTCCCCGGAAGCTACTATTTTGTCAACCTTGTCCCCCACCCTAAATAAAGTCAGAAAAGTTCACGTTTGAACCTCAACCTAGTTTCCTCAGCATGAAAAGGGCAGAGGAATAAACAAATTCAATCCGTTCAACCCCAAATATTTTAGACCACAAATCAAAAATAAAGACAGAGAACATGGAAAAATATCAAGAAGTACTCAGCTCTCAATCCACCCGCTTCAGTCTTCCCCCAAGCGCATGGCTGTGGGACTAGGCCACCTGAAAGGAGGGTACAGACCCCGTCAGCCTGCTGGGAAAAAGGCATCCTTCCTGTTAAGAAAGCAGGAGCTCAAAAGGCCTGTCCTACCCCCAGTCTCTCGAGGGAAGCTGCTTAGAGGCAGGCTGGCAGCAGTCAGGGCCACTTCCGGACGCTGGGCCCAGGGCCACCTCAACACAGCACAGGCACCAGGGAGCCCATCGGCAGCCCGCCAGGAAATTGAGACAGTCTTTGCCTCCCCACCTCGTCATATGTCTTCTCTCCCCCACACAAGCACAGGCACCCCTAAGAACCGTTTCACCCTCTTCCTGGTCTGTGGGTCACCTGACACTACAGAAGCCCCAGTTCCCAGCCACGATGCAGAAGGAAGAGACAGACAGACATCTGAGATGCAGAAGCAGGTTTTCGTCAGAGCCACTTCTACTCCAAGGCCACCAGACCGTAAAAGGGGAAGTTTAGAACTCGTAATCTCTTACAGAGTGAGCACAGAAGTCCTAAGAAGCTGATTAGTGGTCACTACCATTGCTCAAAGGCAGACTATGGAGGACACTGGCCCCTAGAGGTGGCTATACCCCCATCACACACACGTTCACAACCACTGTGTCACACACACCCAGCACCTAAGCTTGTGCCTGTGACATCTTTACCCCCTATCCCACGGAGAGAGGGGACTGTGTTCCATCAATTTCCATCACAGTCCATGGGGTGCAGGAGGTCTCCTAGCCTCTGAGGACACTGTCACAGGCGGAAGCCCTCATGGGAGCAGAATGAGCTCCAGGCCACTGAGAGATCGGCAGACCTCACGTCCTTGCCTTAGCCCAGGGAAGCCACCGCACAGCGGCCACTCAGTGACCAGCAAAAAGCACAGCTCCCCATGTTGGGTCTACGTGCTGAGGTCACGGGCACTGTCAGAGGAAAGCAGGGGTCAGCACCTTGGTTAGCAGGGGGGCTGCCCTGGAAGGCACAGCCACAGCCTGAGCTGATCCGAAAGAAGCAAAGCCTTCTACCTCATCATCTCCTCTTCTAACCTGAGGGCTGGAATTCCCAGATGGTGCTCAGAAAAGTTAGCCAAATTCATCCCGAAGGCTGACCACCTGACACCCATATCCCAGTCCATCCCAGGGCCTGGCTGACCCCCCCTGAGCTCTGCAACGGAGAAATCCCACACTGCCAGTGCATAGAGACTGCACGCCAGCCCACAGGGAGCCCCCACCTCCTACCCCAACATCTCAGGTAAGCTGGCTCCCATCACCCCCCAGGAGAGACGCCAAGTGAGCCGCACAGCACGGCACAGAGGCAGAGGGTGTGCTGCCTTGAAAAAGAACACAAAGAGTTGTACGATCTTCCCTCTTGCAGGGCGGCTGCTCAGTGGTCAAGTGGATTCCAATGCCCCAGAGATGCACATCAGCCCGAAGGCCCAGGTTCCACCCCAAGGGTGCATGGCCCAGTCTCAGAAGCCCCTCTATGCCTCTCTCACCATGACCCCTTCAGACGTGTTCAGAAAGGAACCTCGGTGACATGACTTGCACGGTAAACCTCAAGGGTGGGCTGGTCCTCAGCTCCCTGGGTGAAAGGAAGGACCACGGCCTATGTGGCAGAGAAGAAATCCATCCCCTAAGACAGAAATGCCAAGAAGAGACGGCAGCCATCCAAGGCCCCATCCTGCAAGGTCACTGGGCCAAGCCCGTGGCAGCTGTATAAGACCAGCAGAAGCCATCTAGTGCTGCGTGGCTCACATCCAAGCAGTGAACTCGGGAGAGGTGGGTGCCCCCAAACCCACCAAGACAGCAGCACCGAGAAGGAAATACTTCAAGGAACCTTCACTCTAGGCCAAGCCAGAAGGGGGCTCCTACACAAGAGTCAGGGAGGGGCAGACCTGCCCCTCCGCCTCACCCTCGGGGCCTTCTGCCCTGTCCTTGGGCAGCACCATATCTTATGGGCAGAGAGACATCTTAGTGGGAAGATGACCTCACGAGGCTTGTGGATGCTAAGAGTTTGAACCAGGATAAGACTTTGGCAGAGGAAGAGTCAGTGCCCAGACCCTACTCATCACCCCCTCCCACCTTCATTCCTACACCTCAGCCACAGAATAGAACTGGGCAAAGAGGGTGGGATCCAGAGTGTCCCAGGCCCCAGCAGCTGAAGGTGCCCTGGCTTCACCTGGGCCTATCCTCCAGGAGCTCGGGTCCAAGGGTGGAGGAAGGCCCCAGGGCAGAGAAGAGTCGGCAGGCAGCACGTGGTGAGTATGGGAAAGCCACAGGCGGCTCCGCGCAAGTGGTAATTAATCAATCTGGAGAATTAGCTCCCACAAAAGGAAAGGAGGATCCAATGAGCCGCTGTGGAACAGCGCTGCAGAGTGCTGAGCCGGAGACAGTATAAATAGAGCCGGCAGCTTGGCGCTAGCACAGGTGGCTTCACAGAGGGGGAGACTTTGGCCACAGAGCTCGAAGCCTGGCTGGGTGGAAGGGTGCCGCTGGATGAGCTGGATTTGTGCACCAGGGGCTTGCTGTAGCCCCACGGCTGAGTAGCCTCTGCTTCTGCAGCATGAGCCACGCTGGAAGAAAGATGCAGGTCTGGCTGCCTGGCCACCCCTTCTGTACCCAGGAACCAAGAAATAAAGGCTTGAGTTTAGTTCTGCAGTAACTCATTGCTGAACCCCCACAGAAGGCAGCCAGTAATCACAGCAAGGCCCCATTTCTGTTCTGGGTGGGAGAAGGTATGAGACAAACCAAGAATTCAGCTGAGAGGCATGGATCCTGTTTGGGAGAAAGAATCCCCCAAGACAGAAGTCAGGCACCTGGCCAACGCACAGCCAGCCCCGATCACAAACCCCCACTGGCCACTGCCCTCCTCCTCCTGCCTCCACTGACCACAGAGAGCAACAGCACTTGCCTCAATGTACATATATATACACATAGAGAAACCCACACACTACAGACATATGCATCTGTATCTATATCTATATATATGTGGGGTGTGGAAGATGGACGTTAAGTCCAGCCCTCTTCCAGGACTTGAAAAACTAAAACAGAAGCAGAGCAGTAAAAGCCATTGCTTTCCTCTTCACTTCCAAAGACATTGGAAGAGATGAGAAAAATCAATCTAGCAAAGCAGGGGGCAGAGGGGAGGAGACAGGTGTCACCCAGTCTCCAATCCACTTCCTGACCTCAACCCACAGGAGGTCTGCCCGCCCTCCATCCTGAAGACAGGTGGCCAGGATCTGAAGGGAAACGCCCACTCTGGCAAAGAGCGGGCACGCAGGACAAAGGTCTGGGCCGCCCTTGGCAGGCGGAGAAGGACACGCCCCCACACGGTGGCCCTCCCTGCCTAAGCCCAGCAACCTTGCCCAGGGGACACCTAGAGTGAGGTGGAGTCACAGGAGAGTGGCATGGCCTGGGTCATCGTGGTCCACACTGTTGAGAATCGCTGTCTGGTCTTCTGGAAGCTGGCGGTGGCACAAGTCTGAGAGCCGGGCAAAGGGGTCAGGACGAGAGTGTCTCTTCTTCTTTCGGAGGCAGACAGCTTCGTCGGGCCACAGAACCTGAGAGTTGGGAAGCTGCTGAGCCTGGGAGGCAGAACCATCTAGGGAGAAGGGAAGTGGGACACAAAAGAGAAGAAAAGCAAGCAGGTGAAAGGAAGCACGCAGCTCCACTCACCTTTTCCACGTGCACGTGTTCTGGGTTGCTAATGTTGAAACAAAGGAATCACCTGAGTCTATAGAGACCAGACCAAATTGCTGCAGAGAAACCACCTTCTTTAACACTAAGGCAACCAGCAACCTGACCCTGCTACTTTCACTGGAATAACAGTTAAGAAAGTGAGATGGCAAGGATTTTCTTTCTCATTCATTTCTTTCTCAATCAGTCTAAACATATTTCTTTTAGTGCCTCTTGAGTACTAGGCATCATTCTAGGTACTGGGGATCAGGAAGGAACAAGTGGGACTCAGGGCATCTTTCTCATCTGCCCCAAGCAGTGACCAGCTTTATACAAGATTTTAATTACATGCAACAGTCAGGCCTTGCCCCTTCCTGGACTGCCTGGGCCTCTCCTCTGCTTCATGCCCCTTCTGGGGATTAAGTAGGAACGCCTTTGCTGTCTTCAAAGACTATGCATCCATGTTAGGGTGCGGAGGAAGAGACAAACTGTCAAAACTTTTAAAATACAGAAATAAAATTTGCAGTTACTGAAAATACTACAAAGATAAAATAGGGTCAACTAAGGCACTACTCCTGCTCCTTAAGGGGTTAACACTTGAGTTGAGTCTTGAGAAGTCTTATGAGCCTTCCACAGATCTGAAGGAAAATTATTCCCACCAGAAGAAACAGTATGTGTACAAGCCCCAAGTTAAGGGTAAATGTGGCGTGCCCCAGATACAGAAGGGAGGTCATCTCATTTGGAGAAGAGTGAGGCAAGAAAGACAGGCAGGGCATCTAGGAGCTTGAAATCTGTTCTGCTTATGATGGGAAGCTTCTGGAAGGTTTTAATCAGAAGCGTCTGTGTGTGTGCGTGTGCACACGCCTGCACGTGTGTGCTCATGATTAAAAGAGAGGATGCTGGTACACACCCTACAGCTCTCTGGTGGCTGTGTGTGGAATCTGCAGTACAAGGTACAAGGCTGGGTCCGCAGCATCAGCTGCAAGGTACTGCAGTAGTCAAGGCGGTGACTCGGAAGGTGCTGCAGTGACTCGGAACACAGAGTTAGCAACAGAGACAACAGAAAGTGGCCAGATTCAGGATGCGTTGCAAAGGCTGAACTAACAGGCCTTACCTAGTGGACTGGACATAAGATGTGAAGGCAAGGAAGAATCTGGGATGAAGGGGCCTGACACCCCAGTAGGTACCAGTGCTAGTGACTAAACTGAGGAACAGCTGAGGAGAAGCGGACCTGGAGAGGCTGATCAATAACTGTACTTTAGACATCAAGGCATATGAAACACCCAAGTGCACGTCCAACTAGCAACTGGAAATACGAGCCATGACCTCAGGGAAGGGACCTGGGCTAAAGACAGACATTTGGGAGGTGCCAACATCAACCTGGTAACAGGACTACTGCCATTAGAGCGAGAGAGAAGGCAGGCCTCTGATGTGACCTTTTTTTTTTCTTGCAATAAAGAAACATGTAAGTTATATATAAAATATATGTTGATGGGTCATAAATGAGTTAAGAATGGGCTTAAATTGGTTGAAAATGCAGCTTTGAGTTTGATTTTCTAACCCAAGCCCTAAAAACATCATTTTCTCTTTCTCTGCCTCAGTACTTCCATCTATAAACTGAAAGGATACTAGTACCAGCCAAAGGCTATCACTGCCTCCCAGAGATTCGTGAGGCTTTGAATTTCTGTATAACACTCTCCCATACTCCTGTCTTTATAGACAGTTCCTGTACAACAGTTACCAAAGATATGCAAAGAAACCGTTCAGCATTCTCCCTTGACAGGCTGCCACAACACTCCTAAAACCATTCAGGAAAAGAGGGTGTTTAACAAATATTAAGGAATTTTCTATTCTTAAAGAGGGCTAAATTCGTTTTGCACTCAGAAGCTACTTATCCCTGCTAGATACACATTGGACATACTTCGACAGAGACACCCTCTCTGTGGGGTAAGGAGGCTTCACTCCATCTCACTGAGAAGAGTGTAGCCAGCCTGCAGAGGCTGGGCCCAGCCTGCAATGTACCCGAGCTCCAAGTGGGGTCACATCAGGCCTGTGTTCACTAGAAGGCCTGAAATATAGAGGGCAAGGAAGTAAGGAGACAGAGTTACGTGCAAGGTGAACTGCAGAGTGGAAAACTGTATCTGTACTATTTGTGTTGTTTGAAAACACACTAAAACAATAGGATACATTTTTCTGAAGCTATAGGCACAGAAAAGGTTCTGAAGGCACACACTGAAAGCGACAGTTCTCCAGGTGAGAGGAAGCAAATTGGGAGGGCAATCAGAGATATTCCCCTTATCTCTCTCATTACATATATGCAAATTATGTTCGTGTATTGCTTGAAAAATAGTGTTAAAAAGGACACAAGGAACAAGAGAAGCTCATGGATCCAATTCTAGAAAAGCCCAATAACCCTCCTGACAACGGCAAGGCAAGGTGGGAGGGGGTGGGGCGGGCCTCTGCCCATCATTTACCGGATCGTTTCTTTGACTTCAAAGAGCCCTTGGATGACTTTTTGGGCTTCTTTATCCGTTGGTATTTCAGAGCCTCCAGCCTCTCAGGTGCAGCAGCGTTCCCGGGTGCAGGTGGAAGTGTTCTGGAAAGGATAACCAGAGAGGCACAGGTCAGCTCCCGGATGTGTGAGGCTTTGGAAGAGGGGCTGGAAGAAAGCCGAGTAGCTGACCCATAGAAGGAGAGTCCAGTCCTACAGAGCCCGAGGTGCCCACGATGGCTCCATGACGCCCGCCTTTCTATTGCTCCTGGAAAGAAGAAAACCCAGCAGAAAGCTCCAGGGGAATTGCCCACCTCAGATGGGAACCAACCTGTGAGCAACCAGAAGATCCCAGCAAAGGGAGAGAGACTTTAATAATAAGCCCCTTCTCAGGTAACTCAAGCTGGGATGTGTTCAGTGTCACAGACACAAGTAGACTCAGCGTCTGGAGTTCCTAGAAATCACCACAATCAAGACCTTTGAATGGAAAGTCAAAGGGCAAATTAGAGCAGGAGGGCAAGCAGCTCCCATCCCAGTAAACTGTCCTCCATCTCCAGAAAAGGGGGTGCTAAGTGAGAAACCCAACCCCCAGTGAGACAGGCTGCAAAAAACCCAGCCTTGCCGGCTTCTTCTCACTGCAAGATTCCCACAGAACAGCAGCAGCTAACAGCAAGGAATACTTGTCACACACCAACACTCAGAGCAGTGTCTCTTCAACCCTGCAGACTAGTCCCAGCTCTCCTCAGCCATGTAAGAGAACAGGAGGGGGCAGCAGGAGGTGACAGCAGAGCAACCAAATCTGGCAGCCTCCCAGAGCCCTCGCCGTCTGTAAGAAGAATGGGGTGAATCTCTGTATTTTAAGACTCGGCAGAGAAATGAGGTTGCTGGAACAGAAGACCATGTGTACTGGCCACTCTTCCTCCATCCTGATTGTCACTTGCCTGGTGGATCAACTGCACAGTTAGGACAGGGTCCACAATCTGGCCACAGCCCGGGAGCAGCCCAGGTAGGCACAGGAGCCAAGAGAGCTGACAGGAGGGGCACTCTGTGACACACGCTGCGTACTGGAGAGAATCTTTAAAGAGTCATAAAAGAAGAAAACCTAGGAGACATGTTCTCAATACCATTTCTTCTCAAAGTAACCCAACTGGGAGCCTGAGGAATGAAGCGGAAAGAGAGAGAGACAGGTCACCCTGTCTTCCCACCAGCACTGGCATTAGCATGTGACTAGAGAAGCAGGGGCGCTCTGGGGCCATGGCGGATGGATGTGCCTCAGTCTTCTTCTCCCGAGCCCCCCAACTCCTCCCCTACCTCCACTGCAATCAGGTTTTGGAAAATCCTGATTAAAAGAGGTAGGACAGACAATGCTGGGAGGGCAAAAGAAGTCCCCGAAGGTCAGCAAGCGGTCCGAGGTTAAAAACAAAATTGTTAAGAGGGTTAGGAAGCCAGCAGCCTCTTCTCCCCAACATTAAATATCTGGGCAGCGTGGCAGGGAGAGGAGACTTACAGACTAATTGCAGATAAACCTCTGGTCTCTGGGGTTTCCTGCATTCACTGGCAATGCAGTGACTCCACCTTCCTTGGGGAATGTCATCATTCTCTAGTCCTTTAGTCCATAAAGTTTCAAAAGGCTCCCTCAAAGTTCAGGTCAGGGTCAACCTCTTGACTTTCCACATCCCCTGACAGCAGAGCTAAAAAGGCCACACAGGGTCCCTTAGGTGCACACACAGGCACACACAGCCCTCTCGTGAGGAAGTGGCCCAACATGCCAGTCTACCCAGAGGGGTCCTATAGTGCAGCAGCAGCTGGGAAGGAAGCAGGAAGGCAGGCACAGAATGCAGGTGCCCAGGCGGGAGGGAGGGCACCTTCCCAGTGCGGACGGCACATCTTCACCCCTTCTCATCCTCGACTGACACTTCTTCATGCTGCCTAAAAGGAAAGTCAGTGTGAATCCACCTGTTCAGTCGATCTCTGTCTCCTGGCCGGCCTCTTCAGAAGGACCACACAGGGTGAGGGACGTGTGGTCAGGGAGGCTCAGGACAGCAAGAACAGTGCTCTCCAACGTCATCCGGGGCGACCTCTGGGGCATGAGAGAAACTGGTACAGGGTGCCCTGAAAACTGTTAGGAATTATTTAAGCCGGGTGAAACTTCCAGGGGTGATACGACAGTTAGAATCAACATCTTCTCAGTGTTGTCACGTTTACCATCTAGCATGGGTTCACCACTTACCACGGCAGGCACCGTCCTACGTCCTGTACAATAATTGCCTGTAATCTCTACAGCAAACCTAAGAGGTAAATACTACAATGCCCCCATTTTTCAGATGGAGACACTGAAGTTTAGCGAGGTAAGCAACCTGTCCAATAACCCAGTCATTGTGGGACAGAGCCAAGACTCTCGACATCAGGCTCACCTCTCAACTGCCCTTCCAACATCTTCCCAATGAACACAGGTAGAGCAGCTACAAAGAAGAAAAGCATGGCGTCCCCACCACACCTGAGAAATAGATCTGCCTGGCAATGTACTTGAGGCTAGCACTGACGTTCTCTGCTTCAGGGGGAACAGCCCCGGTAAGACAGACCAGGGCTGGAGAGCAGCCTGCTTAAGTTATATCTTCAGGCAAAAATTCCCAAACAGTAAGGATTCAGTGACCAGAAGCAGCCGATTTTCCTTTGAGAAACAGCCAAGTTCCAGCCCTTCCAGGACACCTGCTGTTTAGCTCTGGGCTCAGCACCCAAGCATGGCCACAGGACAGAAGGCGGCTCTGGACACACCAAGACCCTCGCCCAGTGCAGGAGGCAAAAACTAAAGCAAGTGTCTGGCAGAACGGGAGGGAGGAAGCGGGGCAGGCAAAATGAGTTTATTTTTGGCACATGGTACAGAAAAGACGCATAGAATGTGATCTAAGACTTTACCAACAGCATGTAAAGCCCTGTGCAATGGAATCACCTCCCTGTTTTAGGAAGGGTGACCATGTCTGCTGCCAATGCCAGCCCCACCTGGGGCCCTTCAGTCACGGAGCTCTTGGTATCAATGTCTCAGATGGGAAGCTTGAGTGAAGCAACTCCATTCTCTCCCTGGAATTCAGCTGTCAGGTAAACCTAAGTTTGATCCGTAGATGACTCCATGACACCAGAAGCCAATCCTGGGCTCTCCAAGAATCTGAGGTCACAGCTCTCTTCCCAATCAGCCTACACTGTTCTAAAGCATGCAGGAACGCTGCGAATCCTGGGGCTCCCCCCTCTTCCTGGAAGTCAAGGATTACTGAAAGACGAGGGCCTCGAAGCCTGGGCACAGAGGTGTTTTTTGCAGTTCAGAACTACCAACAATTGCCTGGAACTTACTTCTCTCTCTCTCCTCTTTTTTTTTTTAATTTTTTTTTTTTAGACAGGGTCTCTGTTTCCCAGGCTGGAGTGAGTAGCTCAATCTCGGCTCACTGCTGCCTCGACCTCCCCAGCTCAGATGATCTTCCCACCTCAGCCCCCCAGGTAGCTGGGACTACAGGAATGTGCCACCATGCCCAGCTTTTTTTTAATTTTATTTTATTTTTTATTTTTAGTAGAGACAGGGCTTCACTATGTTGCCCAGGCTGGTCTCGAACTCCTGGGCTCAAGAGATCTGCCCTCCTTGGTTTCCCAAAGTGCTAGAATTACAGGAATGAGCCCCCCACACCCAGCCAATACTCTTTCTCTTTTCAAAAAATCCATATAAAACCCAAATCATGACCAGGTGTTTGCTCAGCTCTCAGCTTACCCAGAAGAGCTGAGGAAGATACGCCCAGGTCAAAGTGGAGGCAAGCCTGAGGACAGGGAAAGCCAGACCCCTGCACATTTCCTTAGCTCAGCGCCCAGGAACTGACCATGATGACCCTGTTCAGGTGTCCCCTGGCCAACAGGCCAAAGCAGTGGCTTGATGGGCATTTTCCTCCTCTTCTAATCACCTGAGAGCAAATACCACTTGCCTGATTATACCCTGATGGAGACAGGGGAAAGCCACTCACACATGGGCCATAGCCAGGGAAAGGGGGTGGGCCTACTGCAGGAGTCTGGAGGCCTGAACCGCCAGGCTCAGACCAGTGCTCTCCCTCAGAACCTGGCAGAGGCTTGTTTCCAAAGGGGCCCCTTCCTAAGGCTGACCCAGGAAAGGGGCCACTCCATGCTCCAGACCCACCTGCCTCCCTGAGCTGACAGTCAGCCTGAATGGGAAAGGGAGTGGAAGGAGAAGTGAGGACAGGGCATCACTAGGCTCAGATGGGAGCTAAGAATTGGCTCGGCCTCCCCCGCAGTCCACAGAAAGGACAGGTCCACGCAATACAACTCCCCATGTTGAGAAGGGAGTTGGGAAGAGGAGAAAAAGGGAGAGAGAGAAAAGAGGAAAGGCAGGGAAACAACTACAGGTATGGCCCAAAGGAACAGGAGAGGAACTGAAAGGAAAGAAACAGCGAGAACGCACGTGGACAAGAGCTGTCACAACTTCTCCAAGCAAGACTGAGAGGGTACACATGCAAAGGTGCAGCATGGAGACAGCATCTGAACAGAGCCTGCATCTCCCCAGGGCTCAGCAGCCGTACCGGGGGAGGCTCCCAGCAGGCAGGAGAGCCCAGCACCGAGGGGCTGACTCAGGATGGGGAGGGTCTCCTTCTCCTAGGCTGGGGATGCTGGCCAGGCCCGGGAGAGAAACGATGGCCCTCATCGCTGCCCCTGGTTTCTGGGTTTGCCACAGCAGTGAAAGGAGAGCGGGCTTTTCTCTTGGATTTGGAACAGTGGGGACACTGGGAAAGGAGAGGGTCAATGGAGTTGAGTGAAGGGGCGAGGAAGTAACACATGGGAGTGGAGTCTAGGAATTTCCAGGAGCTGAGGTGAGAGCTGGTCTAGGGCTCGCACACCTCCAGGGGCTGTGAAGGAGTCACGCCTGGACATGGAGGGAGATGGGGGAAGGTGGAGGACCAGTGGGTCTCTGGCCACAGCAGGGCCCCAAAGAAGGTGAGCTCATAAGCACTGCCTGACAGCCCTCACACTCACTCTGTGCCAGACAGCCTCACCCACAATTCCAGGGCCTCTGGGCTGCTGATAATTTTATAGCTGCAGATAATAAAGAAATGTCAGGGCAGTCCTCTTTCTAGAGGCCACTCTTAGGACTAAATGAGAATTATAACCCTGGTTAGGAAAATCAGCCTCCCTTGACATCTCTAGGTGGGGAAGGCAGATGTCTCCTTCTCGCCTGGGAAGCCAGAACCACCCAGACGGGAGGCTCGCCATCGCCCATGCAGGTACTTGATGCCCGACTGCATATGCCCAGGCGCAGGGTGGGGGGTCCATGGTGAGAGGCAGTGCCTTGTTAGGCTACTATGAGAAGGAGCGAGCTTCAGGTGGCCCTGAGCCTCTGTGAGGGACTCAAAGGCACCCTGAATGCCCATGTTCCTTTGGCTTCCACCTGGAAGGACACTCAAGGAGAGGTCAACTGCAGGGGCAGAGGGAGGGGACACAGTGCTGGTCCCTGGGGGGTTTCACTTCTTGCCAGCTCAATGCCTGTCTGCCCAGGGGAAGCCTGCCTTTGGGGAGGTCCTCCTAAGACCCTTTCCCTACAGTGTGACCCAGCAAGATTGGCAAGGTTCCAACAGGGATCTTGAAAGCAACGTGGACCCAAGCACGAGGTCACATTTCAGTCCTGTGACTACCAAGGTCGGGCTGCAGAAGGCAAGGAGCACAGGGGAGCACATTTCCCTACAAAGCCCCGCAGGACTGCAGGAACCTGACCCTGGAGGACCCCACTGGCAGGTAAGAAGTGGGGTTCACCCCAACCTTGTGCTCCTCCAGAGAGCCCAATACCACGAAGATCCCAAGAAGCTGGTGGGGGGCCAGCCACCCCAGGGGAAGGGATGCTATGCCTGGAGCTGCTGGGAAAATGGGGGTGGGAGGGCTCTTCCTGGATACCAGAGGGGCCACAGAGAGGTCCCCAAGGGTGCAGAGATGCAAAGCAGATCTCGGGCGTTCTGGGCTCCTTCGGGGTGCATGCAGGGCCCCAGGGCTTCTGTAGGAGGCCCTGGGTGTACTGGCAGCAGGCTGGCGAGGCGTCAGAGTGAGGAGAGCCGCAGGGGCTCTAGAGGGGCCGGGAATGGGGTGGGGGCAGAAGCTGCAGCTAGGCGGTGCCGAGCATGGCTCGATGTGGGGAACCCAGAAGCCGTGGGGATCGAGGAGCGGCAGCGGCCACCCCACGGGGCGGTGAGGGGACATGGTTTGGATCCCCCTGTCCAGGAAGCAATGGCCCGGTCGAAGCCCCGTCCGCCTGCCCGCCCCGCCCGCCCAGCCGAGGAGCTCCCTTACCTATTGAGCTGAGGAGAGGCTTGTCTCGACAACACTGCCCAGATAGCTGAGATCAATCAGAAACAAAGCAGTTATCAACACCGGCCGGGGGGGCACCGCCCACGCACACCCAGAGGGAAGCAGGGGGGGGGGGGCACAGCGAGCACCGGACAGGCGAGGCCGGAGCATGGGGGAGGGAGGAGGAGAGAGACGGAGACCCAGACACGATGGAAGGAAGCAGATGAGCTGAGCGCGCACAAAGCAAGAGACAGGGCTGCCGCGGCACCTCCCCGCGCAGACAGAGGCGGCGGCGGCGGCGGCTGCGGCTCCTCCACCTCCCTGCGCCCTAAGCCCCGCACCCCCTTCACCAGCCCGGGAGGAGCCCACCATGGGGCTGGGGTCGGAGGTGACCTTGTACTTCCAGGTACCAGGGAGGGTGGGGGACGGGGCAGGGGGAGGGCGCTGGGCTCCCTCCTCCTCGACCACCTCCCTATCCTGCCTACCACCAGGCCAGCCTCCTCTGGAACTCTCTGCTCCCCTCCACAGGCGGCTACATCAAAAGAGAGACCAAAGGACGAAGCCAGAGAGAGAAAGAGAGAGAGAGTGGGGAACGGGGTATCCAGGGGCACTACAGAGGCGTGGCCGGCTCTTCCGAGCAAGTCAGGTCAACCCAAAGACGATGGAGAGGAAGGAAGATAGGCAGAAAGACTGAAGGAAGGAGGGGCAGGGGAAGGAGGAAGGGAGGGTAGGGGGAGAAGGATGAGAGAAGAAGAGGCACAGACAGGTGTCCAGGCTCTGGTACCTGGAATACCAGCTGCTACAGTTTAGAGAGTGCTCTCTCAGGCCGGCTGATCACAGGAGCTTGTCTGTCTGTCTCTCTGCAGCTTCCTGCGAGGTATACAGGTGGGGGTGGGGGACGAGTCCTGCACGTGGTCACAAGGCCTGACAGTTTTCTCTGGGCCTCCAGGAGAGGCTGAGGAGGGGGCTGGAGTCCGGCGCTCACTAGGACTGCTAAGGGCCAGGAGTTTGGGAACAGAAGGCCCCTGGCCTGGTGGTCCAGGGAAGTCAGGCTCTGGGGTCCTGCTTAGCAAGAGGGAGGGGCCTTGGAAGAAAAGGAGGCTAGACACGAGGTGTGTGTGGGCAACACCCAGGGCCACTGCCCGATGCCAGGACCACAGGGACACGAAGAGTTGTCAACTCCAAGAGGGACTGGGGCCACCCTTACAAGGCCACTCGCTGTGATCCGCCGCTCCCCGGTAGGTGGTGGGCCCGCTGAGAGCTCAGGGCTTGCTGGAGAAGATGCCTCATGCTCCCGGCAGGACACCTGAGCAGGTGAGCCCGCTCCACCCCAGCGACTGCACCCTGCCAGTGCCGCGGCGGCCAGAACTCCTCTCCCGAGGGATGCTGGTGCAGCATGTCCACACAAGCCCTGTCGCCGGGCGGATGGACGGGGTGGAAGGCAGGGCGAGGCGGGTGGGGGAAGGAAGTTGACCAGGTGTGGGTGGCGGAAGAGGCGGCGCACTCACCCTGAAGTAGGTAACGTGGGTGGTGGGGGCTCTGGTCGGAGCAATTCCTCCCCCATGCTTCGAGGGGAAGGCGTCTGTCCAAACACGTCCAAGCTGTCCCCAGGCCCCGCAGGGGCAGGGCCGGGTGGAGGGGAGGGGTAGCCTGTGGCCAGTGTGGTGAAGCCCATGGCAGGCCGGTAGCTGGGACTCCCGCTGCGGGCTGCTCTGGGAGGGGGAGCCCGTGGACGGCGAGGACTTGCGAGAGAAGCTGACTGCGGCCGGCGGCTGCAGGGTGATCTCTGACACCTCTGCCTGCTGCAGGAGGCCTGGGCGAGGCCGGGCGCGGGCGGCGAGCTCAGGGGAGCCGGTGCGGGAGCTGAGGGGCTTTGGGTCAGAGGTGAGAGCCTAGAAGGCTGTAGCACCACTTGATGTAAACTGGGCTCGGCGCGCCTGGCCTGCCGGGGGCTGGGCCGGGGCCGGGGCTGGGGCTCATACCACCGGGTGTCCAGGCCAAATGTGCTGGGGCCGCCGTGCGCCCCCGGCTCAGCCGGCTCGGGGTAAGGCAGCACGGGTATGCCCATGCCTTGGCTTGTATGTCGCAGCTGCCCTTGGCTTACCAGAGGTTGCATAGGTCTGTCCTGCCACTTGGCGGCGGGGGGCGCTGGGACAGGGCCCCTGCTAGGCGACTTGCCTGCCCAACCCTTCGGTGCCTCCAGAGCAGGATGCCCGGGTAGGCCGCGGGCACCTGCAAGGAGGTGGGGGCAGTCCTCGGGGGAGGCCGGCCTTGGGCTGCAGACTCTCGGGCACATCACAGGGTGGCACTGGTGGGGAACATCATTGCTGGGTCTCTAGTCCCCCAAAGGGGAATTCTGGCCGGCCCCAGGGCTCAGGGGAGCGCCCCTCCTGTAGGCGTCTGAGTCAAGGGGCAGCGTGCTGTTAGATGCGTTCTCTCCATTCTCCTCGGGGATGGTGGGGTGGCCAAAGGGCCCCTCGGTGTGCAGGGGTGGGGACGACATGGCGGAGCTGAGGGGGCTGCCCACTTCTGGCACGTAGAACGGGGGTGGCTCCACCTCCCCGGGGCTGCTGCTGCTGAGGTACCCATAATACTGGCCATGGTGGAAGGGCCGTGGGGCAGGGGGCCGGGCCTGGCCTGTGGCCTGGAGCCGACCTTCCAGGCCACCGGGACCCTCCAGCCCACGGGGCTGGAACCGAGGGCTGTATGCTGGTGGTGGCAGGTAAGACTCCTGGCTGGACGACAGAGGCGTGAGCTGAGACTTCAGGGGCGGCCACAGATGTGGGCACCAGGGGGTCCTCGTTCTCCTCGTCCGACTGGCGGAACTCGGGGTACATGTCTGTCTCCTCGGCGAAGGGGAAGCCCTCAATGCGCCTGCTCTTCAGCGAGGGCTCCATCTCGGCAGGGTCCATCACGAAGCGGCCGTCAGGGCCCCTGCTGATGAGCTCAATGGGTGTGGTGGCCTCCGCCTCGGCCTCTGCTTTGGCCACGCTGTACTTCTTGCTGCTGATGGCCCGCTTCGTCTTCTTGTACAGCGACAGCTCCTTCTCGCGGGTGGGGCTCAGCATCCTCTTGGCCCGCAGGCTGGCCCTGGTCATCTGAGGATTCTGACGGCGCCCGGAGCGTGCGGATGCTCTCGGGGCTCACCTTGCCAGAGGACAAGCTGCAGGGAGGAGCGAGAGCCGGGAGGGGGATGAGGCGGGGGAATTCTGCTGGCCAGGACTTCCTTTCCCTCTCTTGGCAACCACCCAGCACCCAGGATCCTCATGCTAAGAAAACTGGCTGCGTATCGTGGTGTGAAATGCTTTGGCCAGCTCTCCACTGTCTGGACGTGCATCCTTTTTTTTTTTTTTTTTTTAAAGACGGGGTCTTGCTATGTTGCCCAGGCTGGTCTTGAACTCCTGGCCTCAAGCAGTCCTCCTGCCTCAGCCTCCCAAACCGCCGGGATTACAGGTGTGAGCCGCCGCGCCTGGCCCCCCATCATCCCTCTTTCCAATGAACAACCCCCTCTCCACTTGTGTTGGCCTGCCCCTTCCCTGGTGTGCTCTAAGCAAACCTCCAGCTTCATCTCCCAGCTGTTCAAGACAAGCAAGCTCACTTTAATATCAACTTAAGCAATACATATTAAGGAGGCAAATCTGCTAGGGTGGGAAAACACTAGAGAAATACATTCCAAGTCTGAAGAGAAACTGATTACCAGCTAATTTGGATCATCTATACTGCCACTCCCTCTACCACTGTGGACAACTTACAATTAACACACAGGTCAATCAAGAGGAAATGGCTTAGAGACACTGAGATGGGGCTGGGCAAAGCAAGCCGTCTATGCACACGCCCCCTGCCATGAACAGCACAGTTCTCCCAGGATCAGAGACACTTACGGAGACTCCAGGCTCTTCCTGCAGTGGGTGATGGAGAGCGGAGGGTCTGGAAGGAAAGAGAAGGGGGAGAGGCTGCTGAGGCCAAGCCAGCAACCACGCAGCACGCTCATCTGCAGGGGCTGACGGGGCCGGAGCACCACCACACAGGGAAGGAGCTACTCACGGTGGGCATCTTTGGCCCCTGCCTTCATGCTAGCTTGGGCCCCAGCAGCCTCTCCCCACCACCTCTGCTTCTTAACCCCACTTACAAATCAAGTCTCACTGGCAGCTCTACCCACAAGATCTCAATGTCCCTATTTCCAAGGGGGGCCATGCTAAAAATGGTCCGTCTCTCTTGATGGGGAGCATTTGAAACTGGGCCAGGGAGAGCAAGGGAAGGGGGACAGACACCCACCTTTTTTGCGCTTGAGCTTACGCTTGCGCTGCTTGTTGACAAAGCAGGCGGCCAGGGTGCTGAACAGGATGGCAGCTGCCAAGAAGCAGATGGTAGCTACGATTCCCGCCAGCACAGGCCGCGCCAGCCCTTCCTCGGTCAGGTCCGGCTGCGGGAAGAGTATCTGCAGGGAGGGTGGGGAGCACTCATGAGCCCATCCTTCCCCCGGTCCTCACCTGCTCCGACCTTCAGTCCTCCAGCGTTTTGCCCTGCCTTTGTAGAAAGAGAGTATCAAGGCTCAGGCTCCACGCTGAACTCTAGCACTGAAGAGGTTTGGACGACTCAGGAAGAAGAAGAGAAGAGAGTCTACAGACGTCAGTCTCTACAGAGTGTGTAAAGAAGACACCCATGGGGATAATGACTTCAAGAGTAATCTATACTTATCTAGGGTGTTACCCTCTGCAAAGGACCTTCATGCACGTTATCAGCTCTTCTCATTTAACCCCATGAGCTAGACAGAGCACACATACTGCTCTCATCCTCTAAATGAAAGAGCTCTGATCCACTGAGGTGGAGAGACCTGCTATGTGGATACTGCCATCAGTGCTCAAACCAGAATGCAGCAGCCTGCTCCCAGTCTGGATTTCCTGCCTCACACCATGCTGTCTCTACAAAAGGAGAGCCCAGGTGTGAAGGCAACTTGAGGATAAAATACTACAGCAGGAAGAGGGATTATTACTACAAAATTCAGATCCAAATGTATTTAACCCCTTCTAGCACAGGCATGCACCTCAGGTACAGAAGGACCCTCGAGCTGGCAGGGATGGTAGAGATGGACCCAGATCTCCCGTTTCACAGCAAAGAGCTAAGCATCCTCCTTTCCTGCCCAAGGCTACAGAGCTCGTTATGATGGAACCAAGACTAGACCCTGGCCTACCATCTTATGGAAAGTTATAGCGGTAAGTGCCACTGCTTAGGTTCAGCAAAGGCAAAATCAATAGATTGTAATGTATTTGGCCAGAATTCATTGCTGCATCGATAGTAATAATGGATAAAAATAAGCCAAATGATGCTGATTGTCTGAGTAGAAAATGAATGCTACAGCCTTTGGAAATGGGGGACTTAATACAGGGAATGCTGAGGTGGCTGCCTCCTCCTTCCCCCGTGTGGAAAGGTCTGACGAGGCAGGTTTCTTGCCAGGAGCCGGCATAAAGCTACTAAGCACAGAACGGTCTGGGGTGAGTCCACGCAGCACCTTTGTTCAGCTCCAGCCTTGGCTGCAAGCTCTCATCCCAGTTCCTCCGTCTCCGAGTCTTTTCCCAAGAGAGAAGTCAGGAAGGACTCTGGGTTCTGCTACCTATAGGACACGACTCTGTTTTTTTTAAAAAGCCCGTTGGTGCCTAATGCCTAATGTATGAAACAGAAATCCCACTCCACACCCGCCCCTGCTGTCATGTTGCTCCAGTGCGCCCTCCCAGTGTGCCCACACCAGCAGTCCCCCAACTCCCCAAGTCCTGCTGCATGAGCTCCTCAGACAAGGTCACCACCACCTGGTCCCAGGGGTCGCTGGGTGAGTGGTGCCCAAGGAAATGATGCCATCACTTGTTTATAGGCAAGAGCCTCTTCCCATACCAAGGATACTGCTTCAGTGGGGGAGGGACCCTGCTATGTCTCAGGAACTATATAGCTGGAGAGAAGATGTGTAGAAATGGGACCAGGGCCAAGAAAAACAAAGATAAATGGAGAAAATGCTAGGGAGTTGGCTTTATTTAGCCTTAAAAATCTAGAGAGAGGAAGGAAGGGAGGAAAACAACACCAAACAACAATTTTCCAAATAAAACCCACATAATTATAAAGAAGTCTATCACAGGCATTCAATAAACACTGGCTGACCTGGTGTTTCCTCTGATTCACAGCCCCTCCCCCACGAGGAAACTGAAAATGTACAGCAAAGAGCACTTCAATCAAGTCCTTTCTGACTACCAGAATGAGAAGATTAGTTGAACTTCTTTCTGTGGCTATCTTATAGAAGCGTCAGAAACTCAGTTTCTAAGCTTCACAAAATACCACGCATCATGGAAACACGGGTTTGGTGGGCTTAAGAAAGGCTACAACTCGCACAGTTGCAATGAGACACCTCCTTAGTTTCCAGCCTCTCCTCCTGGAGTAGCTATTTCACAAAACGACTTCCATGCAGCTCACCCTCAACCCAAAATACCTGTGCTGGAGACGCCGGCGATGTTGCTGGGCTCGCTCATCAAATCCTGCATGACGGCCAGAACCCGGAACTCGTACCATGTGTCCTACAGCCCCAGGGACGAGACCCAGTCAGCCGAGGGGCCAGAGATGACCACTGCCCCCACAAACACTCATCCTGCACAGAGCCTTGCAAAGGGCAGGGCACCCAAAGGACAGGAGGACTGCTAAGTATCTGCTAAGTGACGGCAGCACTAGCCAATTGCTGTGGTGCAAACACTGTTACGACAGCTGACCAAGATACGAACGGGAGGTTATCAAAAGCATTGGGAAGAGATGTGCAATAGGCTCTCCAGGGCCACTGTGAGCCGACTCTGGCAACCACTGTTAATAAATGAGTGTCCAGGAAGGAAGACAGAAGGACAGATGAGATTGTCAATGTCTTACAAAACCAGCTGCTTCCTCTCCCCAGCTAGATATGGAAGATTAACGGGGCTATTGGAAAAACAGATAATGCACTTTCTTCCAGGGACTCTAAATTATTGGAGGAGGGGTCCTTCCCTGGAGAAACCTAAAAGAGAATTCTTCCAGGAACTTCTCTGCCCACCCCAGGTGAAGCTCAGCAAGGGGCTAGGGTCAGTGCTCTGATGACGCTTGCTGGCCTCACAGCCTGCCCTGCCGAGCTTGTGTCAGTGCTGGGACCCTCAACAGAACACAGGTCCCCGTTGTCCCGGAGATGGCCCCAAGCCTGTGAAACCTCAGCAGCCACGGTCTGAGTCCAGGCCTTGGTAGTGAATCTGGGAGAATCCAGGACCGGTGGTGAGGAGGTACAGTATGTGGCTGACCTCACACACCCAAAGTTGGTCACTCAAAGCTTCCAGTGGCTCTGGAGTCTTGTCACTTCCAAGATTTGGGAAGCAGCAGCAAGGAAGAGCAAAGCCCTCACCTGTGGCAGATCCTTGGCAAAGAACTCTCCTTCAGTGCCGGGGATGGCATCATCCAGCATCTCCCAGCGCTCCCCGACACGGAACTCCATGATGTAGCGGTCAATGGGAAAACTGTGGTTGGCAGGCGGAAGCCAGGACAGGAGCACACCCTGCTGAGTCCGATTGGCTATGAGGCACCTCGGTGGGGTGACCAGCACCAGGGGTTCTGGAGTTGTAATAGGGAATGCTGCAGCGGGGGGAGGGAGAACCACAGCACATCAGCAAGGCCTAGAGCGGCCGTCGCACTCCCCACGCTCCTGTGCACGCACATCAGGGCCCAGGGGGAAGCGGAGTCAGGGCCCAGTGGCCCAGGACTTCAGGGTTCTGTCTTCAGAGTATGTCTAAAGAACATACATGAGGGGAATCATGTACCATAAAAGGCAAGAGAAATGGGAGCTACAAGGAAGGAGGAATAATTAAATGTCATCAAAGTATCTCCTGCACTCTTCCAGGGAGCTAGGGATATCTTCTTCTCAAAGCACAGCAGTCACTCTTCCCATTCCCTTCTTGGCCAGAGTTTCAGGGTCAATACGAGGCCCCACAGAGGTGCCAAGGACTGGGGGTGAGCATCCCAGCCCACTGCCCACCTTGGCAGCCAGGAGTGGATTCTGGGAACAGGGCTGGAGTCACGCCACCCACACCACCTGGGAAGAGTCTGTTCACAGCGGCCCTTTCTCTGGCTCCAGGGCAGAGCAAACACAACTGTGGCCAGGCGGGGAGGAGTATGAGGCTGCCTCCAGGAACGTGGAGCGACCATGGCCTAGAAGACTCCACGGCGGGAGGGCAGCCGCATGCCTACCGCCCAATGGGGCTGGGGCCAAAGGAAAGAGCCAGCAGGCAGTGCCAAGGAGGGAGAATGCCCAATCTCCCTGAAAGCCACAGAGGTGGCAAATGTGGCCTCACAAGGAAAGAGAATATTCTAAGTGTGTTTCTTCCATCCGAAAAAGCAACAGGAACTCAGCCAACAGTGCTCTGATGCGGGACCAGCAAACCCCACAGAGGCCACGACAAATCCTCACGGGGAGATCAGACAGCACAGCTCTGTGGAGCACTCAGCAAGGTGCCCAGCACACAGGAGACCAGCTGCTAGCTGCCTGGGCCACCGCCCCCCCCCACCTCTATGATCTCCGCTCCCGACATCCCACCCCGGCCCCTTACCTAAAGTGTTCACAGTGACCACCTCGCTGAAGGCGCTGGTTCCCAGCTTGTTCTGGGCCAGGACACTGAACTGGTACGTTGTCTCAGGCTCCAGGGTGTCCACCAGCAGCCAGCTGGGTCCCGGCGGCACTGGCAAGGACAGCCAGTCATGGGGCCCAAACTGTGCCCGCTTCATCCTGGCCGAAAGAGAGGGAGAGGATAGGGACGAGGGGCGGGGTGGGTTACGCTGGAGAGAAGAGGGTGCATGCAGGGTGCTCAGGGAGAAGGCGCTGGTGGGCCTGGCGTTCCCAGGTTCAAGGGCAAGAAGAGGGCATGGCCCAGGGTGGATGACCTGCCCAGCTTTGGCTATGCCAATCCTCCTGATGCCAGGTCACCAACCACAGCTGGCACCTTCTCTATCGAAGGGGCCACAAGGTACAAATCATGCTCTGGACACTGGTCAAATTAATTACCAGCTGCATTGTAGGAGAATCCCACCCTGGTCACAACCCTAAGAGCAAGCTCTGCCTTGGGGAGAGTAAGGACACTGAGGTGTGGGGACGAGCAGCTCAACAATGGCGGGACGAGGGAAGGAGCCCGGGGGATCTGGCTGCACGCACCCCCAGGGACAGCCAAAGTAGGGCCTCCGGTCCCCCCACAGGGCTCATTCATCCAATTGCCAGCACAACAGGGGATTACAATCAACAATAATGTATCAAACTTGAGTCATCTGAGATGTCCAGGTTATAAGACCATAATGACCAGGGGTTTCCCCACGGGGTGGGGGAGGCAGGATCCCTAAGGCCATAAGGGTTGGAAGTCACAATCTCAAAGGTCACACTGTGCATGGAGAGCAGGAAGACAGGGCCGAGGGTTTTCCCCCTGTTCCACAGGCCCCCAACTCCCAGCGAAGCTGGCGGGCTATGGGTGCAGTGCCGCCATGTCACCACAGGGAGGAGACATGGTCCCGTGGGACGGGCCCGCTCCTTGCAGCCCTGAGCTATAGCCTGGCGGGTGCCCACCAGGATCCACTCCAGGGCTCCCCGGCTCACTACCATGCACGCCCAGGAGGGTAAGCAGAGGCAGCGGAAAGCAGAACAAAATGAAGCCGGTGCCAAACGTCGGAGTCAGTACACGGAGTTAGAGGGAGGCAGAAGGAAAGGAGACCTCCCCAACCTCGGCCCCGCCCTTCCCCACCCCAGGCAACAAAGCAGTGAGCCAGATGTGGGAAAGCAGTGCAGATGAGCAGCAGCGTGGAGCAGCCCCACGAGCAGCAGGGGGAGCCCCAATCTATGCCGGAGTCCCCACTGTATGCCCAGACCTCCCACCCAGGCATCTCCAAAGACAGCCTGGCCATGCCAGACTTCCCTCCCTGGCCACCAAGGCGCTGAGCAGCACCAGTCTCCCAGCGGCTACTGGGCAGGCTGGTTAGGGCCCCCACGCTGCTGCGGGAGGAACAAAGGAAGGGGATGGGAGGCGAGCTGCTGCAACTCCCCTCATCTAGGTGCAGTTCTCCAATCCGGAATCAACACCCCAGGACACTCCACCCAGGAAGCAGCCACCAAACCACCGTGATGGGAGACAGGGCGGGTTCCCCTCTCAACTCCCCTCGCTGCTGAGAAGTGGATTAAGGGGTCTCCCTGAACCTCCTGAGCTGCCCCCGGGCGCGTGCCTTTTCCTCCTCTTCAGGCTCGAGTTGAGCCTGGCTGGAGAGACACGTGCAGGTGAGACAGGCCTAAAAGAAGGCACTGAGGGGCTCGACCTCCTGGCTCAAGGTTGTCACCCCCAGGGCAGGGCAGGTAGCTGCTCTTCTTGGCTCAGGACAGGAGTGTGGGGGAGAAGCAGCCCTGGGTGGTGGCGGGGGGAGGGGGGAAATGGGAGGCGTCAGCTAGGCTTCCATCTCCTCCCTTCCTGTGCCTCCGGCCCTCACCCCACTTGGCACATTTTTGAGATCTCTATCTACTGTAAGGTTTATGCAAAGATCTCAAATCTCTGCATCTGGCTAAACTGACAACAGAGGAATGAAAACAATCGAGAAATACATGATCCTAGAGAGAAAATGCCGGGGCTGACCCCAGGGCTGGGAAGTGAACATCACCTCTCCACACCAGTTTCTGTGGCCACTGGGGAAGAGACAGAATAAAAACCAGACTACAGGAGGTGGGGAGGGTGAACACATAAAAACACAGTGGGAAAGAACAAGTAAGACCTGGTATTTGCCGGCACAACAGGGGATTACAATCAACAATAATGTGTCATACATTCTTAAATCACTATGAGTAAAACTCGATTGTTGTAAGACAAAGGACAAATGTTTGAGGGGTGATACCCCTTTACCCCAATGCAATTATTATGCACTGCATGCCTGTATCAAAATAGCTCATGTTCCCCATACCTGTATATAAATGTACTATGTACCTACAAAAATTACAAATACAAAAATACAAAAAAAATTTAAAGTTCTAAAAACTAGACTCTACGCTTCAGGTTGGGCAATTTCACAAAGCCCTTGAAGAGGAGGAGTCTCTTCCAGACTCCAGAGGAATCCAGAGGACAAGGCAGGATGCAGAACAAAGCAGCAGGTCAGCAGGGAGAGGGCGCAGAGAAGCCTGGACCACTCAGGCCACAGGGACACAGCCGTGCCCGGAATCCCTTCAGACCCCTCCCGTCACCGACAAGGACCTCGTCACTGTCTCCACCCACCTCACTGTATGCAGGGCTAGCGGGCCAGGAACTACAGCCTTCTCCTACCTCCCCCCCCCCCACCCAGGGTAGCCTGCAGGCAGACGGGGGAGGGGAGAAGCAGAGAGCAAAGCATGCCAGGGTGACTCACAGAGGTCCGTACCAAACTGAGAATGTCTGCTCGTAGCCTCCATCATAGCCTGGTTCCCAGGACACGTTGGCAGTTGTCATGGAGACCTGGACCCGGACACTGCCCGGGGCATGGGGGCTGGTGCCTGGAGATCAAGTGGAGACCTCTCAGACTGAAAAGAACTCAGCCACGTGGCTGGGCACCCACCGTCTCGCTGTGGGGAACCCGAGAGGCTGAAGCACATGGTAGCAGAGCGCAATATTGCAAGTGAAGGGATAGGGGCGAGGGGAAGCTCTAGGTGCTGACTCCCCTGACCCTACTGGTTAGTGGGGTTGGAGCAGGAAACCTGTCCCACTGTGCGGTCTAGTCCAACTAGAAGATCACACAGCATCAGGAACGGGTCCAAGGGAAACCAGAGCCCTCCTCGTCCTGGCCCAAATCCTGTGCTTCTCTGGTGAGCACAGAAACACTCCCTCCTAAGGTGCAGGCAAGGCCACAGAGTCCCCTCCTGTAAGGTCCTCTGGCCTCATGAGACAGCTCCATTCCACCCCAATGCCAGCGTGTGGGCAGTACAGCACAGCAGTCAGGAGCCTCATCCTGGCTTCGAATCCCAGACCCACCACTTCTTAGTGATATGACGCCGGAGAAAGCGTTCAGACCACACCAACCTCTGCTTGAAGGAACATACACCAGGGAAACCCCAGCTAGCACCTCCCGAGCTGTGCAGGACAAGCTGTGCAGACCACTTGGAATAGAACCTAAAACTGGTGGCAAAGGCTGAAAAAGTGTTGGCTGTGTCCATGATTATAGCCGTCGAGACCCAGAAGGACAGGCTGAGAGGGTACAGGCAAAGGCCCCGGGACACACACCTTGGGCAACTGGAAACGGGAACACCTGGACACAGAACACCAGTAACCTCCTCCTGCCTGCCTCGGCGCGCCAGGCCTGGCCTGCAGCTGTCAGCTCTGTGCCCTCATCCGAGACGGTGCATGGCCCCCGTCTCCCTCATTCCATATTCCTCCAGCCTTCCCCCCAGACCCTTAAACTCGAAGCCTCCACAGTCCCTGCCGGCCACACAGCCGCCTCTTCTCTCAGGTGGGCTGCTGTGTACATTAGACCTGTCCCCAAAAGACCTCCCTGAGGACAGGAGCCACGCTGACCTTCCCTGACAGAGCCCACAGGCAAGGGCTGCATGTGCTGGACTCGGGGTTCCGGGCTGGACTGACTTAGGAAGGACACCCCCAGCATCCAGCACCCCACCCCCAGCCAGCCTGCTCTGGCCCCGCCACCCAGCCCAGCCTGCCAGCCACATACCAATGACGGTGAGGTGGGTGCTGGCAGTGATGCTCGTGACCACGTTGGTGGCGACACATTCCCACTCCCCGTGGTCCTCCTTACTCAGGGCACGGAACTGCAGGCTCCCACTGGGCAGGGCACTGTGCTTGCTTCTGCTGGGCTTCCCTACCTTGGCCAAACAAGGGGCAGGGAAGAGGGTGGGAACAGAAATAGGGGTGAGAAGCCCGAAGCGGGTGGGGAGGACGGGCCTGAGCCCCGCCCCCCGCCCATGCTGTCCCCTCCTCCTGAGTGCCTGCTGCTCTTCAGGGTCAGCTCACTGCTTAGGATCTAGCGCGGTCAGGGCAGGTCCGGAACAGAACTGCTCACTGGGTCCTCACACCTCCCCGAGGCCCCAGGAGCTCCAGGGCCCAGGTACCTTTCTCCACGTGATGACAGGAAAAGGGACCCCTGCGGCTGCGCAGGGGGATGAGCAGCTCCCGGCCGGCCTCCTGCCTGTACTCCCAGCCTGGTAGCACCGTGAAATATGGGGGGTCCTGGGGAGGAAAGCACAGGCACCCTCATCAGATCGGGGATCCAGGCGCTCAGCTCATGGAGGCCATCACAGCCCCGGGACCTCACCTTCAGGACAAGCCTCGCAGGGGCAGACTGGCCCATGGTCCCCAGGGTGTTGTAAGGCACACAGGTATAAGTGCCAAGAGCCTCCTCTGTGGCCTCCTCAATTCGAATGGAGCCATCCTCCATCAGGGTCCAACCCAGCTTCTGCCAGACACAGATGACAGAGCGGGGAACACTGGTCAGAGACTCCGCATTCCATCCCAGCTCTCCCCAGGCTGGGTCCCGGGCTGGGCCAGACAGCACGTGGGATGGCACAGCAGCTCCAGCCTGGGGAGGGCGGCACCCACAGACCCCAGGAGACCACAGACCCCTACGGAAGCAGCTGTTTTCCCAGGGCTTTTGGAAGGGGCCAGGAGTCCTGGCAGAAATCCAGAGCCCAAAGGTGGCATCACAGTACCAGGGGGGAGCCCTCACTCCGACCCCCAACATGCATCTCTCTAGCACCTTCTCGACCTGCAGGGGGCGGCCATCCTTGTTCCACTTGACCACGGTGGCCGGTGGTTCTGCGTCCCACAGGGCAGCGGATGTAGCCATGGATCCCCCACGGGCACGTAAATTACAGGGGCATGTTGAGGACACGGGCTGGGTCTGCACAGGGGAAGCACAGGTGGGAGAGCAGACAGACACAGGGAAGCCAGGTGAGAATCCAGGCTGGAGGCCGCCCATGCACCAGCCCAGGTGCCCAGAACTTCTTCTTGGAATGTCTGGAGGCACTCAAAGGCACATCCAAGCCTGCTCCAATCCTCAGCGCCCCTGCCATGCTTCTGCCATGGACCTTACCCGCTGGGCGAGGACTCTCAATGTCCATTTCCCTCAGTTCCTAGACCCCGAACCTCAAAGCCAACATTTGCCCACACCCTTCCCCCAACCGCTCCCTATCCCAGTCTCCCGAGCAACAAGCAGTTCCCCCTCTCCACATCCTGAGCCAAGAGGAACACCATCATACGCTTAACCTTAAGGGGGGGTATGTTTCCTCCCATTCTGCTAGTTATCCAGCCTTCCTTGGCATCACTTTCCCCATCTGATTGTGCAGCTGAAATGCAGAATCAGGCCAGGTGCAGTGGCTCACACCTGTAATGTCAACACTTTGAGAGGCTGGGGTGGGAGGGCTGCACGAGGCCAGGAGTTTAAGACCAGCCTGGGTAATGCAGCAAGACTCCAAATCTACCAAAAAAAAGATTTTCATTATCTGGGCGTGGTGGCACACACTTGTGGTCCCAGCTACTCTGGAAGTTGAAGGAGGAGGATCACTTGAGCCTAAGAGTTTGAGGCTACAGTGAGCCTTGATGGCACCACTGCACCCCAGCTTTCATGACAGAGCAAGACACTATCTCCGGTAGCAGCAACAAGGACCCCAGACCTCTCGTGGTGCAGGCTGAGTTGCCTCCTCTCAGTGCTCCCCTATTTCCCCTGAGGGCTACAGAGGAAAAGGATCCAGAACTAGGAAGGCAGTGAGGATGAATGAGCTGGTATCTTTTAAGCATTCTGAGCTCTTCGGAGAACAGCGTTACATAAATACCAGGCCGAGTTATATATTTAGACATAGCTTCCTACTTTTGCATGGTAGAGTTTTCTTTTTTTTCCCTCCAAGGTTTTCAAAGCGTTTATGAATGGGAAATACTCTGAACACTGCTTTTTAGCAGAAATGAAAATCCTTGTCTCACCCACCTGTAACTCTCAACCCCCTGGATTTCTTTGAAGGCAGGAAGGAGGTAAAAAAGGACAAGGGGGGAGTGGGCGGTGACGCTGGCGCCGGGGGAGACAGGGAAAACCAAAACATGTCTCCAGAAAGACAGACGGCCTATGGCCTCGAGGAGGGGGCCTTCATCCCGGCCAGCTTGTCTTCCAAAGGCCACCACCTGTTGCCTCCTCCTGCCCCACCATGGCCACCTCCTTGCCAGGTGGCACAGACTGCGTCCAGCGAGGAGGGACGGGGCGCACCTTTGTGTTGGACGGGTCTCTCCTTCCTGCAGTTCTTCCCCACCCCAGCACAGCTTGGGCCCATCCTAAGTCACGTAGAATAACTTCTTGACTTGCTTTCTCCCGCTGCAGGTCTGGGGAGCTAGATCTGCTGTCCTGGGCCTCACGGCTCTCTAAAGCTTGGGCCTGGGAATACAGCACACCAAAAGCCCTTTAAGTGGTTGACAGCTGAAGCAGAGAGGCAATGCACTCCATAGAGAGGAAACGGCGAGAATGCGAGGTTAGGGGTCCGATGGGGCTCAGCAGGGCAGCATGCTCCACCACCGTGACCAATGGTGGACACGTCCACATCCAGCTCTGGGCAGCAGCAGACCAGCTCCACTTTCAGGGCCACCAGCCGTTCTCCATTTGTCCTCAGCTCGTTCACTGACTCCGGTCTCATCTCCAGACTGTTCCACTTCTCACCCCTGCCACTCCCTGTCACTGGGTGTGAGCAATCCACCCACACCAGCCGGCAAATGATGGAGAGTCTGCTGTCTACAGCAACACCACCAGCCTTTGTTGCCTGAGTGACAGGGCCATCCGCAAATCAAAAGGAGGACATTGCTCCTCATTACTCATCCTTCTCTGTCTCAGGGCTCAGCTTGCCAGGGGGCCGGAAAGCAACTGGCTGCTCAGTATTAAAGATCAGCAAGCTGAATAGCTGTGCTTGCACAAAAGCCCTCGAACGTCTGGGTGAGGAGCAGCTCATTTGTCTAGATCTCCAGCCACCCAAGGAGAGAGGCCCCGGAAGCCAGAAGGAGCAGGCACAGGAGCTGGATAACATCGCCCCCGACACAGACGCGGTGTGGAAAGGCAGGCAGTGAGGCTGGGAGAAACCTAACCCTGCACAGGCCTGGGCTATGCTCCATCAGACACCTGAGAAAAAGGCACCAGAGAGCGAATGGTTCTGGGCACAGAGGTGCAGGCAGCTTTTCAGCCCGAGGACCACCGTCCAGAAGGAACTGCTCGAAGGGTGTCTTGCTGAGTGCAGCCTGCAATGAGCTGATGAGATGTACTGTCAACAGTGACGCCTGGCCGACGAAGGAGGAGCTGGTCCACCCCGACTGGCCAGGGCCTCGGCCTCCTCTTCGGCCATCCTCCTTCTTCCCTCATTTGTTCCTCCACCCCACATTCCCCAAAATGATGCTTGGTCTTTGCTGCCCTCCAGCCTACAGTCTAGCTAATACCAGAACCTTCTGGGAGCCCCACCACCCAGGCTCCCCTGCACCCCTACTCACACTGCACTGTCAGGTACGCCGAGGCAGAGGGGGAGCGCCCCAGGCTGTTGCTGGGCACACAGGTGTACTTCCCCCGAGTCCTCCGGCTTCACCCGGAAGATGATAAGGGTCCCGTCGATTAGGATGCGCACCCTCAGCTTCAGGTCGCTGCAAAGCGGCACGGGACAGGGGGTTGGGCGGGCAGAAGGGGTCTAGCCGCAGACACACAGTCACCGTCACTGCCTCACATGTGGCAAGGAAACCCCATTCCCCTGGCATTCCCAGGGCCCTTCCTTGCAGACCCTGGCCATGGCATGTGGGACACACGGACCAGACCACCCGCCTCCCCCAGCTCCCCGGAGCCCTGGGCAGCCTGCCGTGCAGTTTCTGCTCAGGGGCCCTGCCCGTGGGGGCCAGGGCGGCGACCCCAGTGAGAAAGTCAGAGCACAGTGCTCACTTCTGAAAGTAGACGTTCTCGTCCTGCCAGTACCAGGTGTAGGTGAGGTTGCCCGGATACGCCTCTGCCCGGCAGGTGAGCAGAGCATCCTGGGAGATGTTGACGGTGATGTTCTCAGGAGGGGGAGACGATGAAAGGGGGCCCTGGGGAGAGCACAGAACAAACCCCATCTCACCTGATCAGGGACCAAAGCAGCACCCAGGCCTCCTGGGAGCCCTCAGTGCCCGGGAAAGGGTGCCCTGAACCCTGCGATCGGGACAGCTGTCATGCAGACGCTTCCAGATACTATGTGTGCTCCGGCATCCTGTCCACCACCCCTGCCCCCGCACCTGGCTCCCCAGACCACCCACCACACACACCCCCTTCCTGCCCGCCTTCTCCCAGCAGAGCCCAGGCCAGAGACGCAGCAGGGAGAAGGCAGCTCTTTTCAAATCTGGAGCAAGGAATAATCCAGTCTCAAGGAGTCAGGGCTATGTGCCACTCCCCAGCCAGAAATAAAGACAGCAGGTGCCAGTGCAGATGCCTAGGCGTAAGCAGAGGATGAAAGTCCAGCAGTCCTGGTGCTGCATGTGCAGACAGAGGGGAGAGCTGTGGCCCAGTCTCCCCTGAGAGGGAACAGCTTCCATCCAGGCTCCTGCGGGACCTCTGGCCCTGGCTGCTGCTTAGCACTCAGAGGCAGGAGGAGCGTGCAGTCACCACCAAACCCCAACCCCAGAGTTCCTCCAGGAGGCAGGGCTGGGGAGGCCAAGCAGGAGGCTGGGCTCAGCACAGGGTGGAGACCCCCCCCCCCAACCCAGACACTGCCCTGTCCTGCGCAGTTCCTGGCCCGTCTTGGGGGACTCTGGGGCTCCAGGCAGGGCACACTGGCATCTCCCCGTGCTGACTGTACAGAACCCAGCTCTGCCAAATGTCTACTGTGTTATTTAAACGTCTGGGGCTTGGATTGAGTTTCTATCTTTATTTATTGATGCCATCACTAATGGATAGATGACCCGAGGGAGGTCTCCTCTCCCAGGGAGGCGGAGACGTGGTAGAGATGCTATCAGAACAGAAGGAGAAACCAGAAACCCATGCAGCAGGGGCCCCTCTGCCACGCCATGTGGTGCCCAGCCACAGCCTGCAGGCCCGGCCCTCTCCCAAGCAGCCTGAGTGGGAGCTCTGACCCGGACTGCAGGCGACGTGCAGGAGCCCCGCATGGGTCTTCATGACGCCTGCACCTCCACCAGCCCCAACTAAGCCCTCCGTAGCTCAGCCAGACTGGACATCCCTGCAGGAGCCCGGGGGATAAAGAGGTTGAGGAAGAGGCTCCTACCTTGGACAAGCAGGTGGGTCGTGTGGATAGCCTCCCCTTGAATGCTGTACGCTCGACAGGTGTAAGCACCTCTGTCCTCCCGACTGATCGATGTCACTGTCAGGCTGCCGTCACTCACCTGGGGGCCCAAACAGACAGAGCTCAGCACCCACGCTTGCACCCAGCACCGCCACCTTCAAGCAGGGAAATGTGGTCGGAAACACTTAAGGAGATGACGCAGGGACACACTCATCTGGAGGACACGAAGGCCAGGTGCCCCCTTGCCCATCTCCTGCCAGTGACACAAAGATGCCTGCAGCTGAGCCAGGCCATGGTTTTCCAGCCTCCTCTGTGCTTGTGCACGTAGCATCATGGGGCTGCAGTCGGGGGCTGCCCTGGGGACAAGGGGGAAGAGACTGCAGGGGCCCTACCTAGAACCACACTTACCTGGTATTTCCCACTAGCACCGAGGAGCTTCCCCCTCCTTGAGCCAGGTGACGATGGGCTTGGGGTTCCCAAAAGCTGTACAGGTCATGGTGATACTACCACCCTCCTTGGCCTCGATGTACTGGGGGGGGTGTTTCTGTAAAGGTGGGAGGGGCTGCAAAGGAGACCACAAAGGTGAAGGACACGCCTCAGCCAAGTCGCTGCCCTGCAAGCAGTGCCTCCCCCACACAGCACCCTCACTGTGGCTCTGCGGAATCCAAGGACAAAGGAAGGAAGGTGGGGGATGGGCAAAGCTTTCTGCCTACCAACGTTACCAGCAGGGAGACCTGCATTCAAACCCAGTCTGGCTGGGTACAACTTCTGTATTGTCGCTCATTCCCAGTTCACTGTGTTTACTGAGCATCTACTCCAGGGAGGCCCTTACAACACACTGTCTGCTCCCAGCTCCCCCAGGCTCTTCTACCATCCTCCAGTCTTTCCCCTTATGATGACCCATGACACCCAGAGCTCCTCCTTCTTGAACTCCAGCTCAGCCAGGCCCCCACATTTCCAAAACACTTGCCATCTAAGCCCCCAAGGCCTAGCACAGGTGCAGGCCAAGGCTACACGGAGCCTCATTTTCCCAGATTGTGCACAGAAAATCATCCAACTTCCTCCCTCTCTGGCTTCCGTGGATGAAGGTGGACAGCCCAACCAAGAACCACTCCCTTCTTCATTTTTCTGATTATGCCAGGTCATCTTCACCCCTGCATTGGAGATTTGATTAAAACTCCATCCTGTTTGGATAATCGGCTTTTAACAGACTCAGTCCCATTTGCCTGAGCTGCTTGTAGAAGCAATCCGGTCAATCTTAACCCCTTGGACTGTCAGTTCCACAGTCTTCTGAAACGGCAAGGAGGCCCCCCAGTTCTGAACTCCAGCCCTGAGGTCCACAGCAGTAGGCTGGCACAGGTCAAGCTGAGCTCATCTCAAGGCACCTGAAGCTCAGAACCCAAGTTCATGCACTAGCCTGCCACTTCTGGTACCCTTGACAAGTTACTCGGCTTCTTTGTGTCTTACCTAAATCTCCCACCTCCAGAAATGATGTGAGGAATAAACGTGTAAAGAGGAGCTTGGGAAATGCACAAATTGCCAGGACCATCACCATCACTACCATCTCTTCAGGAACCAGCCTCTCAGGCATTCATGGGAAGCTTTGGGAGAGGTCCCTCCTCCCCCACACAGCCCTGCCCCGAGAAGCAGAATGCTGCTATAGGGTCTGGTCCTGCCTGCGGCACCAATCTCATCTACCTCCCAGCACACTCTAACCACACTGGCTGTCTTCGTCTTCCTCAAATGATCCAAGAACGTCTGACCTCAGGGCCTTTGCCTGTGCTGCTCTCCCTGCCTAGAAATACACACCCGATCTCACTGGTTTGGTGCATGCAAGTCTTTGCTAAAATGCTGCCTTACCCGGGCAGCCCATCCCATCTCAGATGGCACTCCCAGCATTCTATACTCCCTCACACTTGCATTTTCTTCAAAGCACATGACACTTACAAGTCTCTGTCTCTCTGTGTGTTTACCTGCTTCTTACCTGTCCCCTTTATTAAGATGGTGGCTCCTTAAGAGCAGTCCCCTTTGGGTAGGTCACCACATGCCCAGCTTTTAGCATAGTTCCTGGATGTAG
This sequence comes from Ateles fusciceps, assembly GCA_036589455.1. Classification (NCBI taxonomy): domain Eukaryota; kingdom Metazoa; phylum Chordata; class Mammalia; order Primates; family Atelidae; genus Ateles; species Ateles fusciceps. Next base: position 1,005,505 of record JAZHEH010003296.1, on the reverse strand, counting down.
TAGCCAAGGGCTCAGCAAACATTTGTTGAATGAACGAAAGAATGAAATAAAAAAATGAGCAGTGCTCACACATACACACACCTACAGACCAATGCCAACGCCAACACAAAACACTTCTTCAGAGCAAGACCGTGGTGAGACCACTTTCATCCCCCATCCCCCAAAGCCTGCAGCTCAGCGTGGGCGGAGCAGGGGCACGAGGAGAGTGACCACTGAATGAACACAGGAGCACGCATCATCGCACGAAAAAGCACACACCTCGCACGTCCTTGAAAAAATCAATTCTCATCAGTGTCTAAGAATATACTAAAAATAATGGCAAAAAGGCATTCGAAGTCCTTGTATAGGGCTCCTGGGATCCTGACTTGCGGGCCTCTTCCCACGGAGAGCATGTACTCATCTCCAACACAGACCCTTCCTGCTTGGCCTGCCCCTTGAAATACGGTTAACACGGACACTGCCTCTATAACCTCTGGTGCCAAGCTTAAAAGAAAAGATAATAAATTAAATTTACATCCTGAAGTGACAAATTACTTACTAATTACATAATTACTTTATTATTTAGGTGCTAATCAGGAAAATACTTTGAACAATTTATAGTTTTCAGGAAAATAATGGTTTGACTCTCAATTATTTACTGAATTAGATGTTAGCTTGCCAGCTGCATTTCCAGGCTTAATTCTCTTTTACAAGTGCCCTATAATTAATAGTGCAGGTTAGAAATAGGCTGCCCTCTCCTCCATGTAATTCACCAACCTAAAGGAAGACTTGGCTCAGGCTTTTGGGATATTTTATATGTGATAAAGAAATAATTGGGTCTGTTTCCACCCAGCTGGTCTTCAAAGAAAATACAGAAGGGAAATGCGACAACTTGTAATTCTAATTGTTCACTGGCCTTTCATTTTCCAAAGGTGATCCACGTCAGAAAACGCCTGACATTAAACATTCTGGTTTGAAAGCAACGGAGTGCTGGTGCTTGCATTCCTTCCTTCAATAACGGAAACATTTATGCTGGAAGGAGCCTCAGAACTTGCGAAGAAGAGAAAGGGGGAAGAGGAGAAGGGAGATCTCTCACCTTGGAAGGGTCTGTCCTGTTCTGCCCGTGCGCAGGCAGCTACCTTGACTATGTAAAGCATCTTCCAGCACCAGCCCTGGTTCTCAAGCCTGGAGCACATGGTGCACCACCCTCAGCTTTCCCGCCCAGCACTTCCCTATGAACAACCTGCCCGTATTCCCAGAATGCACTACTCTGCTCACTCTGAGCTTCCAAGCATGCTTGTCCACTCTGCTTGGAGGACCCTACCCGACTTCCCACCTGCGTGTGACCAACTCCCCTCCCTAGCCAGACCTCTGAAGACAGGCCAATTCTTCAGAGAAGCTCTCCCTCCTTTGTGCTCCCAAAGTCATACTGCAGTCATCTCTGGTTGTGACAGTCTGTGGAAGTCTCCTTAAGGCCCAGGACAGGGTCATGCCTCCTGCTGTATCCCCCAGAGCCTGCCACAGAGTGGACATCCAAAAATATGTTTTAAATGGACAATTGTTTGTGGATTCACAAAACTACCAAAGTCCTTTGCATGTTTCAGCCTAATAGCCCTGCTACTAGATTTTCATCTGACTTTGTTTTTTTCCTCTGGAGAAGGAAGGTGGCCAGCATCTCACACGTAATTACCCACATGTAATGAACACTCCAGAATACTGTGCAAGATCCTTTCTCTCGCAGCATTTCACTCAGTCCTCACAACAAACCCTGCAAATCACAGGCACTGCTTTTTGTAACTGAGGGGACCTGCCGTCCGACAGGTAAGTGACCTTGCCCAGCGCCACACAGCTAATACACAGTGAGTTTATGAAATGAGCCTCACCTTTTAAAGGTCTTGCTCCATGCTTATCCCACCCAAAGCAATTAGGAATTCCCAAAGAACCAACTCCTACTTGTGCAAACTAACACAGATACGCTCTAGAGCATACAATCACAAGTGAGATTCTACTTTCCAGTCCTATGCACGTCCACTGAATCCCTGGTGTCTCAGATTCCTGAAATGAACACTGCCAACCAGGATGATGCAAAGGAATGGAGGCAGTGCCCCGAGATTATTTCACCCGCTGCTCAGGACAGAGCACAGGAGAGAAGGGAAGCAACGCCGGACCCTCAGCCTGTTGTTCATCGCAGCAAGATTTTAGCGGCAGGTTTGCCTTCCTAATTACACTTCGCTTGGGTTCCTATTCCCCGGCTCATGCAACAGCTGGCACCAAAAGGGGGTGACTCAAAAGCTTGCCAGGTGGTCAGAACAATCCCCCCCAAGATTTCAAATGTGCTTCAATCAGTCTCTTGGGACTGACTGACAGGAGCCAGCTACCTCCCACACAGGGAGGGCTGGGCTAGGCAGGCTGGACCGACACCAGCTTTAAGGTTTCTTTTCCCAAAGCCAGTGACCTTGCTAAAACATAACATCTTCTGTTCTTTCAGGACCCCGGACAAGTTCTCAGACCCAAAAGAAACATAGGTCTGGCCCAGGACCCACTAGGCAGGGCAGACAGAGCCACCCTTCGGGGCAGATCAATACTGACAGAAGCTTCCAGGCAGGAACATCAATTTCTGTCTTCTAACCACAGCATCTGTGGTCTCAACCATCAAAACCAGAAGGACCTAAGCTGTATGTGGCATCCACACTGTTGAAGCATCAATAACTAGCGCAGTACCTGCAACACAGTGGTGGCCAGATACGCTTTTGTCATCAACAGAATAATGAAGGATACGTTGTTAATTTTTTGGCCGAAAAATGAAATGAAATGTTTTTTAAAACCCACTCCCCTCCCACTATGGGGACCACTTCTCCTTCGTCTTTTCTCCATGGTTCCAGGCTTCTGGCTCCCTCCTTCCAGGGGCACAAAGAGCAGATTCTCCCTCCAGGGAGACCCTGAGGACCCAGTCCCTAGTGCTGTCACTGCTAGGGACCAAGGCCCTCAGCCTAGGACAACTGGAGTTCTGCAAGCTCTCGGGGCTTCCTTGCCCTTACCCGGACCCTTGAAAAGCATCTTACCAAGCACAAGTCATTTAGCCTGAGCTGTAAGTAACTGATGGCCATTAAAACTATGACTCTTCCCAGGATGCCTGCATTCTATTAGCTGGCAAACCCCGCATGAGCAGGGACTGGGTACGGGTCTTCTTGCCAATGTTTATCCATCATCTGCTACACATTACACCCTTAGTACATATTACTCAAACGAACACAGTTAAAGAGAACCAAAATATAGATCTAAAAAGAAAGACTAACTCTGGGACCCCAGGAATTCCACCAGAATTGGGGTAGCAGGGTCTTCCCAAGGCTGGGAAAAAGTCCCATTAGTGACCTTAAAGCCTCAGTGACCTTTGTCTCCTTAAAGCCTCAGCCTTCCTGGTGTGAAGCAGCAGCTTCCCATGTCCCTCTAAGGACTCTGACAGCACCAGGCATGCAGAGAGCTGCCGCTCCTGAGCACCTGCACTGCCTGCAGAGGCTTCAGGAGGACAGTGGCGGGGGCGCTGCAGGAGCAAGCTGATGTCCCACAGGACCACCGCAGCAAGGAGGGGGCAAGGGGTAGGGTGCATTCAGGAGAAGGGCTTCCTCTGGGGCAGGCCCTCGGGGCAGTCCTCCAGAGCTACTCCGTTGACGGTGAGGTGGACCCACCCTGGAAGGAGCCCTCACTCACCGTTGACGGTGAGGTGGACCCAGCTGCCATTGTGGAAGGTGTCATACTGCTGGTCCAGCATGAGCACTTTGCACTCGTACCAACCCTGGTCCTCAGAGCGAACTTGTTCCAGCCGCAGAGATGCCTTATCATGAAGACTGGCCCCGCCCTGGGGGAAGACAGCAGACAAAAGCCCCACAGGCCATCAGGGAAGGCCAGCAGCTCCCCCACCCCCCTGCCCCAGCTAAAGACAGAGGACCCACCATAATCTTCATACCATTCCCTATGGCAGGGCCCTGGAATAACAGCTGGCACCCACCTCCAGCAGCAGGTGGCAAAGGAAAGGGCATAGCACCTTGGCCACCGAGCCACTCCCTCCCCCCCTGCCCCCAGCCTGCAAGGCAACTCAATGCACTTGGCACTGAGTGAAGCCTCAGTTCCTTAGAATACTCCCATTCTTTTGGAGATCTCCTGGTACAAAAGTAAGGCATGATGGATACAGAGCTGAGAAGAGATGAAAGAGAGGGAAAGAGAGAAAGAAAGAAAGTACCAGCAGAAGGTGGGGGAGTCTCCAGAGCACCCAGGAACACCTCCATTCAGGTTGAGCAATATCCCTAACCCAGCAGGGTGCCCAGGACTGGCTCACCCAGCTTCCCTCTTTAGGGCAGAGGGGAAGGCAGGCAGGGGACCAGGATGCTAGGGTCCCCTCCCAGTCCTGCTGTCAGTGCCAGAGAGACTATGTATCCTGCCAAAGCCCACTGACCCAAGGAGCTAAGGGCAGAACGGCTCAGAAATCCAAGAACAAGGAAAGGATTGGCAATCAGAGCAAACATCCCGGAGCCACCTTTCCTCAACTCCAATCCCCACCCCCAGTAGGATGCCATCTGTGTCTCATTTGTGGCAATGAAGAGGCTGGAGGTGCAGAAGCCCCTTCCATGATGCCAGCAGGGTGGAGCAGCCCTTGGGGTCGGCCCCCCCACCCCACCCGCTCTTAGCTCACCCCTCACCCCAGCCAATAGCATAGCGCCTCTGCTCTCCTCCTTGTCCTGACACTGGCAACCTGCCTAAAAACAAGACTCTCAAAGCCAGCCCTGGTCGAAAGAGAGCATGAGACATAGACACAGGAGCGAAAGACAGACAGAGACGGAAGCATTCTGAGAAAGGCAGGGCAGACCTCAGAAGCCACCAGCAAAGATGAAAGTGAAGGCAGTGCCCTGCCTGCTTCCTCCCTTCCTTTCAACCCCAACACATGCTCGCTCGATGACACGCACACACACGCACACACACCCACGCCCTCCTCTGCCTCGGGCTGGGGGGCAGGCAGCGGCATGAGTCACGAGGCCTTTGCTGGCAGGAGTAACTGCCAAGCAGGACACAGACAGGGCCAGGAGAAGGAGAGGACAGCATGGCAGAGGAGGCAGAGACCAGGCACCCGCAAATGGTGGGAGGCCGGAGATTCACCTGTCCGCTCAGGATGGGAAGGCGCGCCGACTTCAGAGCCAAGTGGGAAGGGGTGGGTGCAGCCAGACAGGGCAAGCCACGCTGGCCCAGGGCTGCCTGACTCGGCCTGCTGTCCTCTCCATCCCACTCTCCCACCCAGGCCTCTCCAGCTTCCCCTGTGGCTCCCAGCCCTCTCACACCCTAGGCGGTATTGTTTAGAAGGCCTTCCCCCTGCAGCACCTCCACTTCCCTCTCCTCCCACCGCTTAATTCAAACTACCAGAGGACAAGGGATGGGAGGAACCATTCAGAGACTGGGGAAACAGAGATAAAGAGTGGTCAGGAAAAGTCAGGGCCCAGAGGGGAACCCCAGAGGAGCTGACTCCAGATGGGGAGGGTGGGGGAAACCGAGCGCCCAGACCTTACCTGCATACTCAGGGTCCACATGTGGGGGGGTAGTAGCCAAACTTGATGAAGATAGGGATGGGGACCCCAAACTTGAACCACTCTACGACATAGGGTGGGGGCTGTCCCGTCACTGGGTGGATCACATCGCATCGCAGGACCACACTCTCCCCAGCTCTTGCCGTCACAAATTAGGCTCCTCTCGCAGGCCGTGGGCGCCTGATGGGGACAGCCAGGTTGGACACAGAAAAAGGTGACGAAGAGATCCTGCCCCGGCAGCCCCATGCCCATGTCACAAGGTTGCCCCCCCCCCCCGCCCCCCACCAGCCGCCCTCCATGGGCCACTGTGCCTTCCCAGGAGGGTTCCACACACACCCTCCATCCCTCTCCACCTCACTGTTCATACCTCCCTCTGTCCTGGGGCCCCCAAGCATCCACAACTTGGGGGGAAAGGAATGACGGAGGAAGAGGAGAAAGAGAGCCATTCTCTTCAGTCCTACATGCCAGACCTTCCCTCCCCAGTCTCAAAGAGCAGCAGGCATCATCTGGCCCCACCCCCTGCTGGTATCCGGCCCCAAGAATTACAAGGAGTTGAGGACAAGGAGGTGAGGGGCCTCCGCCCCTCTGGAGGCCCACAGCACTGCCCAGCTGTGGCTGCCTGTGAACATGGAACATTCTTTCTGCACCAGGACGCTTCCCACTACAGCCTGGTGGGAAATGACAGAGCCAGCCTTCCTCCTCCACCCCACCCCCCAGCTCAGCCTGATGTGCACGGCACAAAACAAGGGTACTCCATGCAGGAGCAGGGGAAATCCCTAACAAGCTCAGCCGAGGCTGTTCGTGGCAACACCAGAGGGAAAGCCCTGCAGGCCGAGCCGGCCTCTCCAGCCCCTCCTCCCAGCACAGCTCTCGCCAGCCCTGCCGCAGAGGGGGCTGTGGGAGGGGCCCAAGCTCCAGACATCACCATTAGAACAGGATGCTGGGGACGGAGACCAGCTGGGGAGACCCCAGGGCTGCCCCTACCTTGGGCAGAGGAAAACGAAACCAGACGGTGGGACAGGGCACACCCACCCTGGCTGGCAGCAGAGGGGGCCAGCAAGGCAGCGAGCAGGAGGACCACCCCGCCTCCACCCCCACCGCAAGCCAGAGGATGCTGCAGAGAGGAAGAGCCACGCGCCCCAAGCACCGCAGCCACACTCCTGGGCCCGAACAGGGCATGCAGCCCTCCTCCCAAGCCAGGCTCCACTGCCAGGCAGGGCCAGGGAGGCCACAAGGTCACCTTGTCCAGCTACGTCCGAGGGGAAAGGGACGGCTGAGGGGAAGCCTCACCTCCTTCATTTCCTGGTACTACCGCCACCCCCGCAATTGGCCACAGCTTTCCCTAGCCCCAGACCCTCCAGGTCCCAGGCCAGGCACCCGACTCTCCAAGGCAGCACCTAGGACAGCAGCTGCAGTACCAAAGTCCAAAGACAGGGAGCCGGCTGGGCCTCCCGCAGGAAAGGATGCCCAGAGGAGGGCAGCACCAGCCCCTGCCATTCCCCATTCTGGTGCCTTGGTCTGACTCCCTCTGTGTCTCGGACCCCTGTGTGCACCTTCCTGTCTCCATCCAATCACGTCTGTGTCTGGACACTTCTCTGTGTCTGTGCACACGCACACACATGCCGGGCTCCTCTGCGTGTCTCTCTCTCTCTCTCTCTGGCTCTCCCTCTTACTCTTTCTGTCTCTCTTATTTGTCTCTCTCTGACTTCTGTGTCTGTGTCTCTCTGGCTTCTTCTCTGCATCTCTGGATCTCTGTCTGTCTTGCTGGCTCCTCTGTGTGTCTGTCTGTCTGTCTCTCTCTCGGCTCCTTCTCTGGATCTCTGTGTGTCTGCCTCTCTCTGGCTCCTCCGTCTGTCTGTCTCCCTGTCTGTCTTGCTGGCTCCATCTTTGCATTTCTCTGTCCATCTCTCTCCAGCTCCTGCTTCTCCTCCATGTCTCTCTGTGTCTCTCTGTCTCTATTTCTCTCCAGCTCTTGCTGTATGTGGGGTGACTATCTACCTGCCTATCTTTCTCCCTGTTTCCATCTACCAGCGTGCCTGTGTGTGTGTGTGTGTGTGTGTGTGTGTGTGTGTGTGTGTTCAGCTGGCTCATGCAAGGGGAGGGGCTTTGCCTGCTTCTCTGTATGCAAGGGCTCTGTCTCTGCATGTGTGTACTTTCGTGTCTGTGGCTCTCCATGTCTGTCTGTATGTCATCTCTGTGTGTCTCGTTCTCCCTCTCCCCCCTCCCCTGCAAGTTGCGGAAGAGGGAGGAGGCAAGCCCTTCCAGAAGCTGATTGGCTCCCGGTGACATCACTGTTTTCTAGAGAAAGAGCTAAGATCACAGAGTATTTTTGGACAGAGCAGAGCATTGCACTCACCTGCCTTGAGGCCCCAGCAGGTTTCCCAATTCCCCCACCCCCAACCTTGCTTCAGGCTAAGTTTGCATCCCCGCCCCCTCAGGGAAAGCGGGGAGAGTGCCCAGCTGCAGCCTCGCCTCCCCCACAGCCCCAGGGGCCCTCAGCAGGAGAGCCTGCCTCCCAGCAGCCAGGAGCACAAAGGCAGATGCTGGACCAAGAGGAATGGGTGAATAATGGGCACCATGAGCTTGCAGAGAAGCAGCGTGTGTGTGTGTGTGTGTGTGTGTGTGTGTGTGCGTGCGTGTGTGTGTGTCTGCAGCACAGACCAGTGAGGAGATAAGAAAGTACAGGAGCCTAGGGGAAGAGGAGGGAGTTATTCCCAGGGGCCAGGTTACCTAGAGGATGGCAGAGTGGGCCACAGAAGGTGGTTCCTTCCCAGGGCTTTGGCCCTAGGGCCCAGGCAGGAGGAGCGGAGGCCTAGGGAGACAGCAGGTGCCTCCAACAGTGAAGTTTTGCTCTGGTGAGCTGGTTTCCAGGTGGAGGGCTCTAGGGGGCAATGCCAGGAGGTGGGTGGGCTTTGACATGGGCTCCCGCTGTGAGGCTGCTCATTTGCACCCAGCCTGCCTCATTCTCACTGCATAGCAATGAGGCAGCCTCTTCACACCTTCCCCACCGGGCTCCCACCCCAGCCCCAGCCCCAGCCAGTGACTGGGCTAAGTGCTGAACACCCAGCGTAAGGCCTACCCGCAAGGCAGGCAGTCCCCTCCCGCAATCTCTTCCCAAAGACCCTTTCAACCAGGGAGAGACAGCTGCAGAGAGAACACACCCCAAAGAAGGTGAGTAAGACAAAAATGAGAGGGAGCTTCCCCAAAATACAGCAGTGGTGTGGGCACCCACGTCCTGGCCTCCATACTCAGTCCAAACCCTCTTGCTTTTCTGGATCCTAAAATATTTATCAGTTTTTCGCCATCTCCTTCACACACATATGCGCACACGCACACGCACACACGCACGCACGCACGGCATGTTCTCTCACTCCATCACCCACAAGCACTTCTCCCCTAAGCCTGATCGTTTCTGAGCCAAAGTATGTCTAATAACACACTCTCTCCAGAAAAGCTCAACGCGAAAAAAAGTAATCAGGCTGGCAGTAAAGAGGAAAGATGGAGGAGAGATAGAGAAGCCCAAATATGGGGGAAACCACATCCACATCCAGGAGTGGAAGAGCTGCAAGCCGCAAGGGAGGAGAGCAGGAGGAGAGCTGGAGGATGGGCCAGGTGCGGAGCCTAGCCCTGGGAGGGAGAGCTCAGGCCACCTGAACACTGTCAGAGCACCCCAGAGCCTGGATGGGGGCAGAGTGAGACTGGAAGGGGGAGGGGCTGGCTCCTGAAGGGAGTCAGGAGGAAGGGGAGGCTGGAGTGTGCTGAGCCCCTCTCCCAGCACAGCAGCCCAGAGGAGCCAGGCTCCTCCCTCAAATGGGGAAAACTGGCACTGTCGGGGTGGGCACAGCGGAAGGCAGCCATGCGGTGCCACAGGTCTCACACTCTTTTAGACAAGGCCAGAAATAGCAGTGCCCAGAGCCTAGTAAATCTGTATCTTAGGGGGGTGCCCAGCTCCCTTTGGAGCAGTTATGGCAGGGAAGAGAAACTAGGAGGGCAAAAAAAGATGAGGTAGCCCCTCGAGGTCTGGCTGACCTTTTGGGAAGCCCACAGGGTACAAATCTCTTGCTCTCTGGGACAGGTGGTACCCAGTGGGGTGGCTGAGTCCAGGACTGCCGTTGGACCCCCTGTGCAGAACCATGAGGTATCCAGGGCCTGGCACAGCCCCTGTCCAACACTCACAACCTGGAGCTCCTCCACCAGGGGAAGGGCTGGGGAAGGAGGGTACCTGAGAGCAGGACTGCTCTAAATACGGAGGAAGGTGTGCAGGGGAAGGTGTGAGGAGCAGGGCCGGGAGAGCATCAGCTGGCACACAAGCCTCACATGCTGTGAATGCCTGCTGCACGCTAGGCTCTGTGCTGGGAATGCAGGGAATCTCAGTCCCTGCCCGCAATGGCCTGCTGACACAGGCACTGCTGTCTCCCATTGAAAAACGAGCAAATAGGGAGCTGTGCGGCTCACCCAAAGTTACTCAGTTCCAGCTGTGCCCAACGCATGGATGGCATCCCTGTCCTCCTTCTCAGAAAGCAGATGGGGCAGAGGGCATGCTGGCCCAACCTGGGCCCTGGGACCAAGGCCTCTCACCCACTGTCCCTCCCTTTTCCCTTTCTTAGGGCCTGAACCAGAGGTCGGCAACTCCTACCCCACACTTGGGACAGGTTTTGCCAGTCCAGACCCTGAAGCCCAGGGCCTTAGGGTGGGCCTGTCTCAGAAGGCAGCTGGGTGGGCTCTGACCAGCTCTGGGGGAGCCTGGCCTTTTGCCTGAGACTCTGGGACCCCTACCTGGGTCTAGCTGGTGGCTGGGGGAAGGAGGGGACGGAATGAGCACCAGCCTCTGTTGCTCATTAGTACAAGTCCTTATTGCAGCCTCCTCCTCCTCCTCCTCTGGGCACCAGACTTCCAAACCACAGGCCTGTTGTCTAATAATACCAGCGACAGCCACCGCCACCTCCATCTGCCAGCCTAAAAATAATCCCTGCTGAGTCCAAAAAAGGCACAGCCCCCAATAGTCCCCCAACCCCTCCTCCCTGACAAGCCAGGAGGCTCCAGGAGATTCCAGGAAGCTGGCAGAGCCGGGGCTCTCACAAAGTGGGAGGCACACGCCCAGAGGACGGCAGGAGGAAGGCGGGACCCGGAGCACAGCAAAGACCCAGAAAGGACGAGGTGGGGGGAGAGACGTGGCCCAAAACGCCGACAGACGGGTACAGGTCGTTCTGGACACCCTTCTACCTCCAGGAAAGACCCCCCACACCCAACCCAGCAGTGCCTCAGAGCATGTCCACCCTTCGGTGGTCTCCCCTTGGTACCCTCACGGCCCTCCCAGCCCCCACTTGCCACCAAACCTCTCCGGTTCAGTTCAGAAGCCCAGGGTCAGGGAGACCCAGCTGCTCCTTAGGGAGAGAGGGAGAGAGAGGCACTGGGGAGGGGCAGGCTCGGCAGGCTCCTTCCTTCTGCAAGGGCTGCTCTGCCCTGACCCTTCTCAGCTGGGCTCCCCAGTAGCTGTGAGGCTGGGATGCTATTAGCAACCTTAATTTGCTCTCGGCTAGATTGTATTTCCAAGAGCCCTTTCCCCCAGGAGCCACTGGCAGGAAGGAAGTCAGTAATTCAATCTCCGCTCTGCTCCTTTAATGGCTACTCAGCAGAGGCAAAGCCACACCCCCACGGCCCTTCTCCCCCACCTGGGCAGAGGCCTGCCCCGCACTCTCAGGGCCCAGGTGCAGGCAGCCCTGCAGCCAGCAGGCAGCCTGGCAAAGTGAGGGCGCCATGGGTTCGGCCCCCAGGAGGCTGGGCTCCGTGGTAAGGTGCCAGATAGAGGCGGTAAGTCCGTGGGAAGCCGAAGTCCCATGTTTACTCCCCCAGGCAACGTCAACATTCCTACTCCAAAGCCAGAAAACGAAGACAGTGACTCACCTCGTACAGTCTGTGCCTGTGTGCAAGTCACAGGCCCCCCATTCCATCTTGGGGGCACACACAACCAGGAGGGAGGCAAGGGGACTCGGGGGACGGAAGGCCAGGCTGAGCAGGACCTTCTCAGAAGGACGGTCGGGCCGGCTGAGGCTCCGGAGCCCAGCCTGGCACACATGGACCCTTTCTCCAGAGCCCTCTTGGAGGCCCCATCTCCTGCTCATTCACGCAAGAGAGAACGGAAAAGCAGGAAGATTCCCAAGAAAAATAGGTCAGCTGCCTCCAGCAGACTGGGCTCACACCCGTGGGCAGTGCCTTGTGGGGGATGGGCATAAGCTGCCTCTCCAACCCTACAGTCCTCTGGAGCGAGCAACTGAGCCCACAGCCACACCCTCAGGGAGACAGACAGGCCCTGAGCTGGGGCCTGCCACTCTCGTAACCTCTAGGCTGCCTGGAGTCCAGCACACCGAGGGTACCGAGGCATAGCGGGAGGGGACAGGAAGACAGGGAATTGGCTCCAAGGGTCTCTCTGCTCTCAGGCTGCAGTGGGGGAGAGGAGTGGCCCCCACCTCGTGCCTGCACACTAACTTCCCCACCCTGTCACACTAAGCGCATGTGCACACAAACACACAGGCACTCAAGCACTTGTGGGCATGCACACATCCAGGCTGCACATGTATGCACGCAGGCATACATGCATGGGCATGCACAGGTATGGGCACATGTCCACACACATACACGTGTGCACACATATGCAATGCATATACACACCAGCATGCATACACACAGGGGCACATATATGCACACATGCAGGAGCACACACATGTACACACCTATAGGAACATGTGTGTATGCAAACACACACACACACACACACACACACACACTCTTCTGGACAGCTGGAAGCTCTCAGCAGTTGCAGCTCTTTGACCATTCAGATCCACTCTTCACACAAGCTGCTTAACCTGTTCGAGGAAGCAGGTGGAAGGGGACCGCTCCCTGAGCACCCTGCACCCCAGCCTGAGAAGGCCACACGATGTGGAGAAATGAGCTACCTTAAATCTCAGGCCCAGGCCTCTTTGGACCTTATCTCCCACCCCCATCCACATCTTGGCTCAGCATACAGAAAGGCTATGGGGACAGGAGGGAGCACCCAGCAGGGCTGAGGAAGAGAGGGCCAAGGAAGGAGACACAGCCTGCCAGGCCCTGAGAACCGGCTCCCAGGCTGGGGGAGAGGGTGAAGGCACAGGAGGTTGGAGTGAGGGCCAGAGAGATGGTGGGGCTCAGAATCTTCCAGCGAGACAGCCTCTGCTCCTTTGAAACCAGATCCCAGCTTTCTGTCTCAGAGCCATAAACGCAAAACCACTCCACGTCTGGGACCCTGCAACTCCAGACCAGCACATGCTGGGCCACAGGCCCGCAGCTGAAAGCTGACTTTGCCCCTGCCCCTCAGCCAAGCCCCCAACTCCCCCAGCTTCCCCCAGGGCACATACTGCCAGATACACTCCTGTCCCCCAGCATGTGTGTGTTGAGGACACACACACAAATCCACCCACTGACCACTTCCTGAGTTAAGTCCTTCTCCGACGACAGGCTCACCATGGGGTCTTGACAGCAAGCTCTGGGTCCAAACCTCCACCCTCCCATCTTCATCACCAAAAGGAAAAAGAGTAGGTCAAGGCCAGGTAGAGACTAGAGGGCAGTGGTTCAACTACCAGCAGGATCTGAGTCAGAACCCCACTGTATTTGGGGACACTGTAGTCAGGCATAATGCAACCACACAATCTGTGGCAGACAGAGGAGGCAGCCGTGGGAGTCAAGTCCCAGACTTCCTTCCCCTAGCCAAGGTCCACAGTCGGCTAAGCACAGCTCAGGGTCCTCCCACAGAGTGGGAACTCCCCCGCGGCTGGCTCAGCAGCTGTCTGAGATACTGAGTCTACACCAATCACTGTCTTCCAGGTTCTGGGGACCACTCCAGCCCCTCTCTTCTCCACACTCCCCCAACCTGTTCACTGACCTTCATCACCTCCCAGGCACACACACACTCAAAGTCAAAAGGAGGAGCCCATTCCAACCTCTGTCCCGCACCCAAGGGCTGTTAGAGTAGAGTCCCAACATAGCACCATCCCTTTTGCCCCTCTGCCGGAGCAGCCCCTGCTATGGCCAAATCCTAAGAGTAGCGTCTCAAAGTCCCTCCTGCTGAGGGATTTCCCCAGAAGTCACCTCTGCCAGTCAGGGAACAGCTGAGCCCTCACAGGGAGTCTCACCAGCATCTGAACACTGGCTGGTGCTGCACACTTGAGCGGGCACCCATCCTCTCCCTCCAGAGGCTGCGTGCTGGGAGCCCCCACCTCCCGGGCTGTGTCCTTCCATAAACCTCTGGCCACTGACAACATTTCAGCTTTGGAGACCTTGCAAAGGACTTCCGAGCAGCTTTGAGGCCTGCACACGTGTCCCTGGGATGTCAGGGACAAGAGGTTCTGCCCAGAAAAGGTCATCCCAGAAAGGGGTCTTACTTCCTGGCACTGGCAGCCTTTCAAACTTCCCCGAAACACATTCCCAGCTCCTGGTGCCCTGAATGGCCCCAGGGAAAGAAACTGAGGAGGATCCTGAAATCCCAGGGGCATTCAATAATAATGTTAATGTTTACTGAGCACATACTATTTAACAGGTAGTTGTTTGTTTCCTTATAGCACTAACGCTCACCTAAAAACCCTAAAAGCACATACTGTTAGCACATTTTCTATTGAGGCAAGTGACATTTAGAGAGGCTGAGAATTTGTCCAAGGTCACAGGGTCAGCAAGTGGCAGAACCAGAATTTGAATCCAGTCTTATGGCTCTAGATGTAGGTCCTTAACTATCACACACAGAGCCCTTAAGGCTAAAAAGACCCTAAGACCAGTAAGGTCACCCTCTGCTTCCAGACAGGGGTACACGTCCAGCCATTCCAGACAGAAGGACCCCTCTGCACCCTGAAAGAGGGCATAACCTTCATGCCCAGCAACCTCCAATTTTGGGAAGGCCTTCCTTCTATCTTGCAATTCTGTGTGTTGCTGCAGTATAAACTCATATTCCTTTATTCTGGGTTTAAACTTGCAAAGAAGTCCATTCCCCCCACCCTGACTTGGGTTTGGAGGCTATTTCAGAGCCTTTCTACAGCGTCTCTTTTCTATTCAAAGATCCCAGCTCATCCTTTTGTGCTTTCAGGGACAGTCCCATAGCAGGAACATACCAAAAACGGGAGGGGAGGAGGATGCGGGCATTGGAAGACAGCGAGGAAATGGGGGAGAGGATGAGGCTCCAGGCAGGCTGTCAAGCGCAGCCCGACCCACCTCACATCCACCCCGGTTCCGTAAGCTTCCACCACCACCTTGGCCTCAGTGTTCCCACCTGACAAACGAAGAGTTTTAAAACCACCCAGACCAACATGTCAGTTAATAAAATCACCCTTCCCTTCACCCTCCGCTGTTTCTGTTTTCAGACACCATCACCCCCCACCCCAAGCAGAGGCGACATATTCATTCCATTCCAGAAAGTTTCTTGAAGCATTACCCGCTGCACAGCCGGGTGACAGGAGAACCCCGTGAGAGGCGCCTCCAGCCCACCCGGTGCCCCGCGCCGCTGGGAGAGGGTACTCCATCGGCGGGTCCTGCCTGCTGACTCCCACCCACGGCGGGTTCTCTCCTGCCGCCATCTCCTCCGGCTTAGTGAACTTGCCCGAAGCCAGGTCGTGTCTGTGGGCTGACAGCCCTGAGCTCACAGTCCTGGCACCCACCAGGCTCCGCTCCGACTTCCATACAAGGGCCGAGAGCCGGGGGTGCCACCCAGAGGTTTGCAGGTCGCTCAGCTCATCTCCAAAGCAAAAGCCGCGCGCTCACGCACGCATCACCCAACTCGGTGGCTTCCCCCTTGCGTCTCCCCAGCTCAGAATCGGGAAAGAGAAAAATCCCCCCTCCGCTCGGATTCACAGCGTAGGGACCCCCTCCCCTTCCCCCGCCCCCAGCCAGCTCTGCCTCGCAGCCAGGGAGGGCAGCGTGGGGCCCGCGCGGCTCCGGCGCGCTCCCGGGGAACTTTTGCCTGGCAGGTGCCGCTCAGAGAGGCGCGGGCGCCGGCCGGGTCCAGCCAAAAGCGGACACTCCTCGAAGTCAGCCTCATCAATCCTCCTCCTCTCACGGGGCGCCCCTGCGAGGAGGCTCAGACCTCCAGCTGCCAAGATGTGTGGGCAGGAGGGGTGCGAGCAGAGCTCTGGGCGCCCGCAGGGCCGCGAACCCGGAGCCTTAGACGCGTGTGCCGCGAGTCCCAGGGCTCCAGATCGCGCCTCCCGGCAGGCGCTCCTCACAGCGCGGGGCTCGAGCGTGCTGCAGCCTGCCCAGAGACCGCAAACTCCCGCAGCAGGAGTTTCCCGCAGCTCTGGGAGGCGGCCACCGGGGCAGGAGGCCACCAGCTCGCCGCGCGGGTGTGTACCGTAGGGCCCGTGGTGGGCGCAGTCGACCTGGGTACCACGGCGTCCTTTCCCCGAGTGCCCGGCAGTCCGTGGGCTCGGGCCCCTTCCCTGCCACCCCCTCCAGCCCGCGACCCCTAGTCCCTCCCCGACAGTGCCCCCGGGCGCGCCTGGCCCAAGCCGGAGCCCGAGCCTCACCCGCAGGAAAGAGCGCCGGGGAGCCGGGGAGATGGGAACCCGGGGTCCGGGGAACCGGGGGGGGCCGGGCGCGAGGGGCCGAGGGCGCCGGGAGGGGGTAGGGAGGGACGCCGCACTTCAACTCACCTTGAGCCGCAAGCCCTCGGGTGCCGATCACACTTGCTATGAAAGTGGCCACATACCAAATCATAGTACTACCGCGCTAGCCCGGAGCCTCATCCTATCGCAAAGTGCTCCCGCGCCCGCACGCGCCTCGCGCCCGAGCGCCCGCCTCGCGCCCGCCTCGCGCCGCCTACGCCCCGCGCCGGTGCTCCTGCAGCCCGGGCGGCCAGCTCTCCATCCCTCCTCGGCTCCGCTCCGCTCGGCGCGCGCCTCCCAGGCCCCGGCGCAGCGGCACCTGCACTACTCGCCCGGGCGGAGCGCAGCCAGGTCCACGGTGAAGCCTAGCCGGGCCGGGCCTCCGGGACCGCCCCCGCCGCGCGCCTATTGGGCGCCGCCCGGCATCCTGGGTCCCGATTGGCTCGGCCGTCCGCCCGTCGCGGCGCGAAGGAGGCGAGCCCATTTCAAGGTGCGTTGAAGTGTGGCGAGCACAGAGCCGCAGAATCATGCGCATTGCCGGGGAGAAGGCGGTGTAGCGTCTCTGCCCGCTTCTTTCTCGGCTCACACTGCATGGCAAGTTTCTGGTGAAGGAAATGGTAGCTTCTAACGGGACCCTGAAGGGTCTCAATTTCCCGGGACAGGTCTGAGGGGGAGTGGAGCCCCCGCCCACCCATGGAACCCAACATCCGGTTTTCATCCTGCAAAAAGCAGTTCCTGAGAGGACCATGCTGATTCAGTGATGGGGGAAACCCGGGAGCCGGCGGCCGGCGAGAGCCGGGAAACGTCCTTTGCCGGAAATCTTTTCAAAGAGGTCACGCGCCGCTTCCCCACCCCCCACTCCCACCGCACCCAGGCAGAGCAGCGCACCACCCCCTCCAAACGTGATGCAGGCCGGGGGATGACTAAAATGACCTCTCAAAGTCGCTAAGATTGAGTGAGTCATTGGCTCAGCTGCGAAGTGCCACAGATCCTTCAGGAGCACGCGTGCACACACATTCCACCCCCAGTGATGGTCACTGCTGCTATCATTACTGAATCCCGACTCTGAGCTGTCAAAGTTGGGTTTTTTCCCCCACTTCTCCTGATAAAGGCTGCTTCCTCATGCACACGGTTCCTCCCCTCCCCACCTTACCCCGGAGCCCAGCCCCGACTCGGCCGCACGAAGCCAAGATGGGTTTGGGGAACGCTTTAGGAGTCTGGGATAGAGGAGACCCAGGGAAAGGGAAGGGGCTTCTTATCCTGCAGAGAAATGTAAATAGGAAACTGGAAGGCCTTCGTTTATCCCAGTCGCGCTACCCTAGCTTCTCTCCGTCCCCTCCCCCAATACAGTTGTATTTGCAGAAGAAATAAATGAATGTCATGGAAACATCTACTACAAACAATCACCTCACACCAGCGCTCGGAGGCTGCAGTGAAGATGTTTGTTCTTTCAAGAAGTGAAGGCAGTGGTAAGAATCACACCACTCCCTGGGGTGGGCTGTTGGCCAAGGAAGGAAGACAGAGGGTCAGAGAGCCACAGCGCAGGAATTTCATCCTTTCAAAGCACTCATTAGCCACAAAGCCCTGGCTCCAGGACACGAAGTTCCCAAAAGAACAAGAAGGAGACGTGCTTCTGGGAAAGCGTGCGCACAGGTGCACACACATGCACAGAAAGTGGCCTTGAACACTGGAGGTGCAGCCTTCCCTGACACCGGAACCCTGTTAGCTCACGGCCAGCTGGGAGGCAGAAGGCAGAGCAGTGAGCACATGGATAAAGGTTGAGGGTCTGGCTAGATCTGGAGAACTAGGACTCTTGAATACTCCTACCCTACCTACCCCCTCCACTCGTGCAAACACACTCAAGATGCATAACTTGGGGCCATCTCTTCCTGAGCCATGATTCTGGTTCTCTTCTTGACCAAAGATGCCTTTTGGGGGACAATGAAGTGAGCTGGAAGCTCCAGGTCTCATTGATGCAGTAATTTCCAGGTGGCATGACCTGGAATAACTCCACCACCAACACACACACACACTTACACACTTTCCTGGGGTCCCGAAACTGTAAAGACATATTGGAATCCATTTGCAGAATTGGTCATAGCAGGATTCTTCTCCTCCCAAAACCTCTAAGCAGCTAACTGTCGCCTAGAGAGAACTGCTGGATCCCCAAAGGCTGGCCCCAGTTCCTCACCATTGTTAGGTGTGGAGTGGGAAACATCAGGTCTCAGAGAAACCCTCTCCTAGTGTGCTGCGGGGCAAGGAAAAAGATGGAGTCAATCTCACCACCCATCTTGACTGCTTTGTTTGGCCATCCATTTGTCCTACTCAGGGTTGTGGCTTCTGCTAGAAAAGTAAAGCTGTCTATCAGAATGGATGGCGTGGACGTGGAGGCTCATGCCAATAGTCTCAGCTACTCGGGAGGCTGAAGCAGGAGTATTGCTGGAGCCCAGGTGTTCTAGGCTGCTGTGATCATGCCACTGCACTCCAGCCCTGGTGGCAGAATGAGACCCTGTCAAAAAACAAACAAACAAAAAAGGTGTCTGTCAAGGTGGAAAGAAAAAAACACATCACAAGCTTTAGAACATGAGTCTGGTTGGGAAGGGGTTTAAAGGAGCTATCTAAAGAGGAGAATAAATTTCTTCTGGATAAGTCTACTGAAAATAGAGTAGAACAAGGGATGAAGGCAGAGAGGAAGGAGAAGAAAATTAAGATACAAAGGGAAAAGTTCATCATCATCATCATCATCAGACCTGTCTCAACTGGGTTTCAGATCAGCTAAAGAGAGATATACTGTATCAGCTTACAGTGAGGAGTGAGTCTGATCAAATCTTCCTTTTGGCATATGGCTGAGCTTTGAACCCAGAAAAGGATGGCTGCCCCTTCCTAGCATAGACACATCCAGTTGAGTGTTCAAGGGGAGCATAGATCCCAGATGTCCGAGAGGGACATGAGGGAGGAACATGAGCCACTCCCCTGAGCAGCGCCTAGGTGTACCTGATAGTCATCAATGTCACTGATAAATGCAGTGATCTATCCAGGAATGCTATGTATCTCAGGTATGGGAGTGTCTGTCGTCTTCTTTTAAGAGGCATTGACTTTTTGGAAATACAAAACAATAGTCTTATCAGTGTGTCTATGGAAATAACCATATGTAGCCACCTACCTGCACATCCCCCAGAGGCCTTTGGAGGACAAGTGAGAAAGGGGGCGGAGCTTCAAGTGTAGGAGAGGAAGAAACTATCCTCATTCCCTCTTCATAGTCACTGAACAAGGAGGACTCAAAAACAATAGTTTACTCGCCTGTCACTTCTCACCTTCCTCAGTGGTTCCAGACCTCATTGCAGAATCTAGGGAGGAACAATTGTTGGGACAGCTGCTTGTGAAAAGGAGAGGCAGCTCTAAATCAAAGCAATTTACTCAACACGAACACCCAGAGCATGCTTAGTGTTTACATAAATAGGGAACTGCATCAGTTGTCTTGCCATGTAAAAACCCAGCCCAAAATATCATGGCTTAAAGCAATAAGGTTCATTCATTTGCTCATGAATCAGCAAGTTGGACAGGGGCTGGTGGAGACAGCTCTTCTCTGCTTCATGTGGCATCAGCTCCACGGGGGTATGGACCGTTCTCCTTTCAGAATGGCTCATTCACGTGGCTAGCAGATCGACGCTGGCTGTTAGCCAGGGCTGCCAGCAAAGGGCTGTGGTTCTTCCTCAAGTGGTCTCTCTGCAGGCTGCCTGGGCTTCCTCACAGCATAGTGGCTAGGTTCCAAGAGCTGGCATCCCAATAGAACTAGGCAAAAGGCATATTACCCTTTATATCCTAGCCTTGGAAGACACATAGCATCACTTCCGTCAGGGTCAAAAACCTGCCTCAATTCAAAGGGAGAGGACACAGTTCCCCCGCCCCTCAATAGAGCAGTGTCCCTGTCACATTTTAAGAACAGCTATGGGAAGGGGGAGAGTGTTACAGCCGTTTTTGGATGATACAATTCACGATGAAAACAGTCTTCAAAATTGAAGCAAAAAATGACGTCTAAAAGAAACATCTAGAAAGAAAGGTATACTAGAGTTCTCCAGAAAAATAGAACTAACAGGATTGATATAGACAACAATATTGATATCAGTCTAGATATACAGATGTAACGGGATGTATTATAGAAATCGGCACATGTAATGATGGAGACTGAGAAGTCCGGTAATATGCCATCTGAATGCTGGAGAACCAGAGGAGCTAGTGGTGTAATTCGGTCTGTGTCCCAAAACCTGAGAACCTAGAGTTCTAATGTCCAAGCAACAGGAGAAGCTGCCCCAGCCCCAGAAGAGAGCAATTTGCCCACCCTCAGCCTTTGTTGTTCCGTATGGGCCCTTGATGGAGGATAGGCTGACGCCCGCCCGCACTAATGAAGGCAGACCGTCTTCACTCAGCCTTCCAATCTCATCACCAACCTCTTCCAGACGCACCCTCACAGAAACACACCCAGGAAGAAGGTTTTATGAGGCATCTGGGCAGCCCCTACCCTAATCGACATCTGAAACTGACCATCACAAAAGGGCTTGGCATAGAGTATCCGATCTCAGAGTTTTCTCCCTTTGATTCAAGCTACCACTACCAGTCCCAGGTATCAGGGATGTGCCCTTGGTCCTTACAGAAGTCTAGGCTGTTTGTGAAGCAAATCCTTTCACCTTTCTTATTCTTAATACACCAGAGACCAGTCAGCATATTTTAAAAGAACTTGGAAGGCGAGAAGAAAATAAAGAAAATGGCATTTCTGAAATGTAAATATCTAATTTTAAGTCTGATATAGGAGAAGTGGAGAAAAGCTTTGCAAGGGTCTCAAGCCCTCTTACCATAAGAATTTTTCACCTAGGCTGGAAGTCCTCCCAGAACGTTGCAGGCACCTCACATGGTATTTGTCTCTCCTGGCTCCCTGCTTGTCTCTTGGGTGGGTGGCCTTAGGTCTTAAGTTGTTTTTCTGGGCCCAAGTAGGTATTCTAACCATCCATCTCGCCCTCTCCAAATATAAATTCCTGAACACTTGTTCTTATTCAAACACAAAGTTCATTATGAGTCAAATTTACCAGGTTGGGCACGGTGACTCACGCCTATAATCCCAGCACTTTGGGTGGCTGAGGCAAAAGGATTGCTTGAAGTCAGGAATTCGAGACCAGCCTGGGTAACAAAGCAAGGCCCCCATCTCTACAAAAAATTTAAAAATTAGCCGGCATGGTAGCATGCTCCTGTCATTACAGCTATTTGGGAGGCTGAGGTGTGAGGATCGCTTGAGCCCGGGAGTTCCGGCTTCAGTAAACTATGATTTCGCCACTGTATTTCAGACCAGGTGATAGAACAAGACCCCGATTCAAAAAAATATGCTAAAATACCCAGAGTTCTACTTACGCGCAATTTCCTCTAAAGGCCACAGCTTGGTCACGTAGTGGTAACTGACCTGGAGACTGATCCAGCCCTTCCTAGCTAAAGATACCCATTCCAACCACCATTGGGTCATTTTATATTCCATCCAGCTGAGTCCATAGCCCAGGAAGAGGGTCTACCCAAATCCTATCCATTGCAGGGCTGCAGCCTAATGTTGCTTCCCCTGTGCCCTCACTATCCCGTGCATATGGCAGAGGTAGCATGTATGCCAACCACTGCCCACATACACAAGTGGATGGCAGATGGCACTGTCTCACAGCCTGTCCCGGTCATGTGTGTGCGCACAGGTATAAACATGCGACTCTTCACAGCAGAATTCTCTCATGCTGAGCCTGAAGCCCAAGTTCTTAAAGATTTGTTTGTGGCAATGTAGTAGAGGTTAATGATAAAGAAACTAGAATTTTAGCTGAACTGTGTTCATTTCTTGCCTGGCTGAGAAGGGAGGAGTCCTTACCCAAGGGAGAAAGTAAACTTATAATTTAGGATAAGCTTATTTGAAAACCAGGTGGATAGCACCCTCAGCCGTATTAATCCGTCTCCTCTTTCATCTTGGTGTTCCAGGCCCACTCTGAACCGTCTCAGAGAAGACATTATTTCATTGTTGGGTAGCTTAAGCTAGGAATACACAAAGGAAGTTCACTGCTCTGCATGAAATTTGTCCCACAGAACTTGGGAGTCCTATATAGATAGCCCTGCTTGTGAACTGCCCCCCGGGGACATGTCACCCTCACTCTTCAGCAACAGGTGCATCATTAAAAACATTGTTCTCACACCTCCTGGGACTACTCTGGCCCACCTGAGTATGACCTTAGCCCGTGGCCCCAGGCCCCAGCTGCAAGGCGCAGTAACAGACCGGCAGCAGCGAACCTCGCTCAAACTCTTGGCATCCGGGAGTCTGGAAGACAGCCAGGAGCAGGGCTCTGCTGCATCATCCAGCTCCAGCCCCAGCAGCCCAAAGGTCCAGGTCAGTCTCTGTTGTCTGAGTTCTACTTCTTCCATCTGGAAAAGGGACCATAGAAGGTAGAAGGTAGTGGGAACTAAGGCCTCAGGAGAAAGAAATCTGAAGACTCTAATGGGCAGTTTCTTTGTCATGGACTCTCCAGCAGCCCAATGCCATGCCCCTGTGATATAATACAGGAATAAAATGGGACCTGGCTTTCTCCCCCGAGGCTCGAATGACCAGAGATTCTAGCGCAGCATGGTCGCTTCCACAGAGGCACATGAAGTCCTGGACTCAGGCAAACGGCAACCTTGAAACTGGCAAAAGGTGGACTCGAGCAGTGGCTCAAGAAGCTCTGAGGAGTCAGCCAAGGAGCAAGCCATGTTAGAATGCCAGAAACAGACAGGCCCAGGGCCTACGCTCGAGGAGCGCCAGCAGAAGGGATTCCCTGACGAATGAGTAGCACCTGGACGCCAGCCTGCAGTCAGCACTGCCCTAGGCCCTATGGAGGACACCAAAGTGACCAGCCAGTCTCAGTCACTCAGGAGCTTAGCACCTGGATGGAAAAACAAGGCTGACCACATGAACAGCACTTACTAAATTCTGTGTACACCATCTCAAGAGTGATAATAGCCCCGACTTGAATTGTCGCAGAACAAGAAAATGGCGCAATGGCTCACACCTATAATCCCAGCACTTTGGTAGGCTGAGGCAGGCAGATCACCTGAGGTCAGGAGTTCGAGACCACCCTGGCCAACATGGGGAAACCTTGTCTCTACTAAAAATACAAAAAATTAGCCTGGCGTGGTGGCAGGCACCTGTAATCCCAGCTACTCAGGAGGCTGAGGCAGGAGAATCGCTTGAACCTGGAAGGTGGAGGTTGCAGTGAGCGAAGATTGCATCACTGCACTCCAGCCTAGGCAGCAAGAGCAAAATTCCATGAAAGAAAGAAAGAGAGAGAGAGAGAGAGAAGGAGGGAGGGAGGGAAGGAAGGAAGGAAGGAAGGAAGGAAGGAAGGAAGGAAATGGAGATGGCACAGATGAAGAGGGCTGAGTGAAGGAAATGAGGTCTGAGCTCAGTCTTCAAGAAAGGAGAGGGAGAGACGAGATGGAGGGAATAAGAGACTACCAGCCAGGAAAGCCGCTGCTCTGAAATTTGCTGAGGTCAAGGGGCTGGTCTGTATAGCACCTAACCCCAAGTGGGCATTCCCTAAAGATGCGTGCCAACTGAAAATGCAGAAGTGGCAAGGAGGTGGCCAGGCTGATCAGTGTGTGGCACGAGGAAACAGGCTTCTGTGTTTAGAATAGAACTGTGTTGGGGGAGAATGAGAAAATAGGTCCAGTCTCTCCAAATTGATCCCCAACTCACCCCATTGGGGGGGTAGGCAAATGGGGTGAGTTGGGGGTTAATTTGGAGGGAGGCAGTAAGAAACAGGTCTGGGTGGAAGAGAAAGCACCTCTCTCAGCTGAAACAAAACTGAAGCAGAGGGCACAGAAGTGGGGGCTGAGGAGAGGAAAGAGGCCCTCGCAGGGGTGTGGGGGCCTGGGCTTCTGCATTGGGCCTGCAGATGGATAGGCTGGGGGTGGGGGGAGGAGACTGGGCCCTGGAGCCACAGCTGGAGGGCTCTAGGGGGTTTATTCTGGTACCCATTCGACCCCCAGACCGCCCATTCCCGGACCTCTCCACACAGAGCTCTCAACACCCACACAAAAGGCCCTTGTGTGGTATTACTGGAGATGCCCAGTGCAGCTTTATCTCACTGCCCCCACCCTTCCCTGGAGCCTTGGCATGCACATTGCTCCAGCAGGTGCAGGGGACAGGAAGAGAAAGGCTGGGGACCAGACAGGGGCCAGAGGTCAGATGGAAACATCAGCCTCCCTCCCTCCCCCTCCTACCCCTCTGCCCGGCCTCTTTCACAGCCTTCTATCCCAACCCCTCCCTTCCCTGTTTCTCTCCTCTCCTCCTCACTGTCCCTCCCCTCGCTGGGCTTCAGAGTGGTATGGACAGCCTAGAGACATATCCGGATTTATTCTTGGAAAACACGTCCATGGCAGAGGGTACCACAGCAACAAGTTTCCATGGTGCTTGGACACAAGGCAAATATGGCATAGAGGAGAGATTCCTGGACTCCGAGTCAGAAGACCTGGGTCCTGTCCCTGCCTCTCCTTACCAGCAGTGGCATCCTTAAGCAAGTTGCATAACCTCCCGAGGCCTCATTTTTTTGTAAATGTCCAACCATTTAATCAGCAGTCTGAACCCACCAACATGTGCCAAGCACCTACTGGGGAGCCGAACACTTTAGTAGGTGTAAGACAAGTAACACAAACATGGTTCTTGCCCTCACAGAATGTACAGCTAAGAAACAACAGGGTTGCTCGGAAGAATAAGTCAGCTAAGAGGTTAGTATGGTAGCCAGTCCACAGCAAGTGCTCAAGAGGTGCTGTGCACATGAGGTCTACCAGAACCCCAGAGAGGAGAGTGCGCTTGGACCTCTATCTACCCTGTGGGATGGGGCTGCAATGGCCCTGGCTACAATTAGAGGGTGGTGCTGAACCTCTAACCTTGTCTGCAGCCCAGTGTCCGTTCTAGATGGTTAAAGACCAGGGGAAAATACGAGATAGAGGATGAAGAGGACTGCCCGACTGAGGGAGACCCGGCTGTTGAGGAGATTTAGGTGTGTGCATGAGAAGGGTGTGTTCCTGGGGGCAGGGTAGGAGGGATAAACATAATGATGGGACCTGTATGGGAAAGGAGAGTTGATCCAGAGCGCTGCCTGGGGGAGGCACTGGATCCCCACACCCTCCCCACTCCCTTTCTAGGAAAGCAACTTGGAAAAGCAGAGCCTGTGCCTTGGTGGTGGGCACAGCTGCCAGGGAAGCCTGAGGCGGTGGGGGACATGTGAAAGGAGGCCAGTTGAGGCACTGAAAAGAGAGTCTCATGGGGAATCCGGGACAATGAGCTGATGGAAGGGGGAATGGAGGGGACGGAGGCGCTGGCTCGGTGAGGGCTGCTCTCCTGGCAGCTTCCCAAGGTTAATTGAGGGGCACCGAGCAGCCTCTGCGACATTCCAACAAGAGGGAGGCTGGTTTAAAAAGAGCATTTGCTGTAAGGAGAAGGGGCCTTTCTCTGCCCTGGGCTGCTGTCCCTTTGTGGAGTTTCTTTGAGGCATGAGCCCTGTGAAAAGCAGGGAGCGAGGAGGGGCGGGGGGGGCGGATGGTTCACTATTCATCATCCAGGCCAACGGGCTGCTCTTGGCAGAGAAGAAGAGGTCAGTGGCTGGTTCAGCCACCCTTGGCCCTGAGATGATGGTAGCTCGGAAATCTCTGTACACGGAATTCCACCGAGTCTGACTCTAACATGAATTATGGGCATTTAGAGGACATGAAGGAAGAGAAGGGGAGGAGGCTGAGTATCAACTGAAGGACAGGCAGTATACTTGGGGGGGGGGGATCAGGAGTTGGCAGTGTAGAAGAAAATGTTGACAATTTTTCAGAGCCCTGTGTCTAGGTTGAAGAGTTTGTCGTAATCGGAATGCCCAGGCTTTTACCATATGGTGTGTTAACACAACTAAAACCCACATGTTTCTGCAAACACACACACACAAGCAACGTGCTGCACACACAGCCCTTGTAGAAACACACACATATGTAAAATCACATGCACAGAGGTCCACACCGCAATGTGGACCCTCCTGTGCACACACTCGCACGCAGAATCTCCAGATAACTACACGTATGTGATGTATACCGTCTGCCCTCTGGGGCTGCTCATATGTACAAGTGTGTGCCGCCTCCTCACGCATCATGGGGCTAACGTAGGCTGTGTGCAGGTAGGACGCGTGAACACGTGTGTTCGTGTGCAGGTGGGCCTCGTGCTCTCCCACACCAGAACTCCTGGCGTGGACGTCCCCAGAACACGCTCCTCGTCTTGCCTAAGTCAGGCACCATGGAGACTTGTCCTCCTGAAGTCCGCCCTCTCCACCCCTGCCCCGGGCCCAGCGTCCAGGCTGCCCGTGCTTCACGCAGTCCTGGCCTCTGGGGCACCCGGCTCCCGCCCGCACGGGCCGCAGGCGCTGGGGAACGGCCGCCAGCAGGTGGCGCCGGCAGGAGCCTCGCGGAGACAAGACGGGAAGAAGAAGGACAAATCCGCGTCTCAGCGCTGAAATGCGGCCGTGCCGGCGGGTGCCTAACCCTCCTTACTGTGCTGGGACCAAGCCCCGGAATGATCTACCAAGACCACCAGGCCGAAGAAAGCCACTCCCGAGAGAAGAGAGAAAGGACAAGACCCCGCCCCCGGGAGGAAACGGGAAGCGGAAGATCAGGGACGGGAAAGTGGAGGGGCGCAAGGAGCCCCTTCTGCGGGGTCCGCCGAGGGCCTGGGTGTGTGTGCTCGTGTTCCGTGTGCAGCTGGGGCAGGGTCCGCATGCGTAGGTGAGCGCTGCACTATAATTTGGGGCGCTACCTGTGTGTCAGTGAATATGGAAGAAGGAGGTGTGAAAAGCTTTGAGGACAAAGGTGTGTGTGTGTTTGCACACGCGTGTCTGTGTGCGTATGTCCATGCACGTCTGCACATACTACTGCGTACAGGGTGACTCAGGGAAAAGGTAAAGATGAAGCCAAGCAAACCAGACCTCACAACCGCAGTACGGCCAGCACCCCACAAACCAGTCGTTAGCCTCCTCCACACACTCTCCACACCATGCACACTCCAGGGACACACACTCGCACACCACCCACACAGACAGGTGCTGTGCCACCCCATAGAGACCTACCACCCACACATTTTCTCACATACACGCAGGCCGGTAGCGAACCTAGAGATACATATAGATACAGCAACGGCACACCGGCTGTGCGTGCACATGCATGTGTGTGCACTTGCACACATGCTGCGCTGTACCTGTAGATCCTTAGTGCCCCCCACACACCCAAGAAAGGGAAAGAGAGAGGTTCAGGGCAGAGAGATGACTCCCATCCTGTAAAGCGCCCTGGTTTCTGAGCCTCTGGTGATCAGAGAGACGTGTGGCATCAAAAAGCCCCTTGTCTGAGGATAGGGGCACAGGGGGAGCGAACAGAGAGCCTTCTGTATACACACTGGTGTGCCCCAGGCTGGGTGCAGTGGTGGTCCAGCCGAGTCCCTCAGCACTGTGGACAGCGCCTCTATAGCCTGGCCGTGAAGTCCAGAGCAGTTCTCAGAGGTGCAGGACACCAGAGACCGCTTACCTACATCCAGAAGACCCGCTAAGTCAGATACATTCATGTCCAGCTCTGTTGACCTGCGAGTCTTATAAACAATACCTACCTCTCAGAACTGTCGGGAGAATCAAATGACTGGAAACCATACACCACCCAGCACTGTGCCTGATATGTGCTAGAGTACACTGTGGATATCGCTAACAACTGCTCTGGCTCCCCAGCCCCAGGCACTTCCAGGCCAGGGGGTGAATAGTCTGTGCAAAGCATATTGATTTCCTTGGTGACACAGCATTGCCATATTGTGAGGCTATGAACCAGGAGATCTGGGTTAAGCCCCAGTCTTGCAAAATTTCTGAGACCTAAGCAGGTTACTCACCCCATCTTAGTCTCCATTTCCCGTCCACTAATCTGGACTAATCACAATAACGATACCAACTCAAACTGAGTTTCCTGAACGCCAACCCCTGTTGTAAGCACTTTACAAAGATTAAATCCTTGAATCCTTACGACATCAGATGGAATGATCTGTTACTATCCTCATTGTATAGAAGAATAAACGAAAGCACTTGCCTAAGATCACACCAGTGGTAGGGATAGAAACTGGATTGGAACCCAGGAAGCCCGCCTCCAGAATCTGTATTCTCAGCCATGACACTGTGCGACCTCCTTCATGGCATGCCGTGTGCATCCAATGACGTCATGAGTATAAAAGGAGCTTGAGGACTGCAGAGCATTATACGAATGTTAGGGTATATTGTTATGCATCCCAGCCTGGCTCATGTATGAGTAATTGTGCAAGGAGTGAGAGCCGAAATGAATACAGGAAACCGGGGTGGGGACGGGTGCCATCTGGGACTGGCACATCACACCAAGAAGGGAGAAATGGGTAGAAGATGGGCCAAGAGGGGCGGGCAGCCATGTGCACCCTCGCATGACTTTTGGCTCCCTTTTTAGTCAGTCCGTGACTAGCTAAGAGATCAAAATAGTTTCTAGAAAATCAAGAAAATAATTTAAAGTCACCCTGTAATCCTTCTGATCCTTCCATTAATTATAACCTTTGTCTTGCCTGACATCTCTCTTTTCCTTCCAACCCCTAAAGCTGTATTCAGTCCATTTATCCCTCCGCTCCTCCCATCTGCACCCCTCAACCACCTTCCCTCACGTGGAACCCGTCACCTGGTCTGTGGCCTGAGAATCACTATGCCAGGAGAACCGGTGCTAAGTCTGAGTCATCCTAGGACAGGTCCCAGAAGGACAGTCAGGAGGCCTCTGTGGATTCAGGAAGTTACTTCTGATGTTTCAAAGAGTAAGACATGGAGACAGGCAACTTCTTTGCAGATTACTTTAGGCAAAGGAGACCTCTGGACACTCCATTCCCCGATCAGCCTCATCCTATAACTTGCTGCTTTCTGTTGAAAGTTCTCTGATGCTCAGAATTGAACCACTTCACTTACATGAGCACAAACCCCATGTTTTTGGAAGCCCAATACATCTCGTGCTTGTATAGCTACTGTCCAGGGCAGATCAGTCACTGGCCAGGGACGGAGGGGCTTCCAGACCCTCACACTGCCCCATCTCCTGTGCTGTCCCTGTCTTCCTTTTCTTCCCAGAATCCCGGGCAGTCTTCCCAGCCCTGAGCTGGCCCCCTTTCCTTGCCCTCCTTGCTGATGAATCTGTTAGGCAGAGTTCTTTCCTTGTGTTCCTCACGGTGGCAAATGATCTCAGCGTTTAACAGCAATGGCTGTGAATCTGTCACCATTAGCGGTCAGTGAAGGCACCCAAGCACTCCGCTCTCTGTTTTGTTCTTGCTTCTTTTCTGTCTCCTATTATGTTCCTCTCCTGCTTCCTGAACTCCACGCACCCCCCCCGCAACTCCCCCACTGCCTAAGAAAGATGCAGCCACTTCTCTTCCAAAGCCCATGGAACAAGAACTCTTAAGGAGCCTCAGAACAGCCCAGGTTTTCAAGAATGGTCATTCAGTCCTTCCCTCTTCACTCACAGAAGGGACGGCCCCACCTCTCTCTTCACCTGCCACAGGCAGGCGGGATGCCAGGCACTCAGGCTTCCCTGCAGCAGCCCCTGCCCTGAGCTGGTACTACCTGCTTCCCGACATCTCTCTTTGCTCTCCACCCCCTCAAGCTGTTTCTGCTTCCCCAAACCAGGTTCATGGGCCACCTGCATCAGGATCCCCTGGAGCACATGATAAGAACAACCTCAGATCTCCCCAGACCTGCTGAATAAGCCTGGAAGCCGGGCCTGAGAGTGGTGCCTCTGCAAAGCCCCCGGGGCTCAGGCACAGCTTGGGGAGCCACTGTCTTTGTAGGAGCAGGGACCATCTTCCAGACCACTCACCTTCTCTCCAGATGAGCAGGGGTCCTCGGACACACACAGTCTCTGTGACCTGTTGCTAGAGGACCCCCATGCTGGCCGAGCTGGGCCTGGACCGTGAACCTGGCTCTGCCACTCGCTTACCTTGCACGTGTGCCTCCATTTCCGCAGCCACAAAATAGGGCTTGATACTGGTTCTCTCATCTCTTGATTATGATGTATGGTTCAAAGGAGAAAGAAAAGTGGAAATCTGTTGAAAGGCAAGTTGAATAAATGAAGTGTGATTCTGTTATCATGTAAGAGATGCCTGGTGGTGAAAGACACAGTGTCTGTCAGAAGATGCTGTTCCCATCACGCCTGCAGACCAGCAAACAAGCAAGCAGTGTGGCCTCCACCTCACCGCTCCCCTGAGGGCTTTTTCTCAAAGCTTGTCCTGAACCCAGGAAAGGAAAGGAGGCTGGGCATCAGGTACTCACAGGAAGAGTCCCAGAACCTGCTCAACGAGGCTCTGCTCTGCCCACACTGCCCCCATCTGCCCACAGGCCTGCCACTGCTACCAACAGCAGTGGGCCCAGGCTTCTGCATCGGCTCCTCTCCCTCTAATTACTCTTCACACACTCTGGCGCCAGGCCCTCCAACCAAATTACAATTGATTCTTCACTCCTCTTGGATCGATACCATCGACCCTGGAGCAGGGACGACAAACCCAAACTCACCCTCTGGGAACCAATGGCCCAAGGCAAAGCCCAGCGAGAGACCTGCCCATGCAAACTTGGAATGTACATGCACACGTGTGTGCACACACACGCATTCATCCCCTTGCCCAAGAAGCATATGGATCAGTGTGTGCATAAAATGCACTGGGCCACACATGGGTATCCACATGTAGACACATACACAGTTTGATATAGACAGACACTTTCATTCACGTCGACATGCATGTACACAAAAATCACACATGCCCACTTATACACAGAGGTACAGACGCATGCCATTGGCTAGAGAAGAGGACACTCTGAGGCTCACAGGAAGCATGCTCCAGCCAAGTGAGGAGCTGGATTCTTGCCCATCCCAGCCCCCTCCCCAGCTCCCCTCCTAGCTCCACGTGTGAGCACGCCCACCATCAGTTATGGTGAGAGGGGCCCAGCATGCCTGTGACACACACCTCCAAGCAGATGCTCCTCTGCCCTTGTGGAGGCCTGTGGTGTGCCCTCCCCAGCAATGGACCCTGCCTCCTCTTTCCTTTGGGGTGTTGGAGAAGTGCCTAGCCGCTTCTTCACCAGACAGAGCCCATTATAACTCAGCTGGGCTCTCTCTACACCTCAGGCCTCAGAGGAGCTTGGAGCGCATTTGCACCTGAGGCCCCAAACCATTGGAAAGGAGGTGCCAATCCCTACAGATGCCAACACAGAGTGACAGCCACCAGCCTACTCCCCCTCCCACACAGAATGGGAACACGAATGCCAAGTATAGAGGAGAGAGGAGACAGAGTGGGACCAGTCATCCAGTACGGCCCAAGCAGACACCCAGGGCCTCTGACTCCACTGCCCCTTTCCTGTGGCCAAGTTCTCTACTCCACGCCAATGGCCAATGACCCCCTGCCAGGCCCATCTCCAGGTTAACTCACAGAAACACAGAACATCAGAAGGAGAAAAGCCCTGGGAGATTCTCACGTCCCCTCCTGGCCACATTCTCTTGGTCCCTAACTTTCCTTAATGACATTCTCAGCAAGGGACTGTCCCTCACACCGAACATACAATGCCCCAGGACACCATGGGGAGCAGAGGACACTCATCACACAGCCAGTTCTCTGCCAAACCACTCTAAAATTCTCTCTAAATAGAGTAAAATCTCCCTCCCCAGAATGTTCCCCAGTTGGCATGAAGTGGAAGGAAAGCCATTTCCATAATAAATGGTCTGCAGCTTGTCTGAAGGAAGCACCACTGTTTCGAATTTTCACTCATAGTTCTCAGGGTGAGGCTCTGCAGAGGCTGAGGGCGAGACCTGGGGGTGATCTGACCCTCTGAAGGAGGTGAAGGTCACTGTGGCCTCCCCTATGCAAACAGAAAAGCTTGAAAAAGTCAGATACCTGTCAATCTATGGAAGAGACTTACTTGAATTTTGTCTCTAATTTTGTCTACTGATTTCCCTTTATTATACTAATGTACTACTAATATTCCTAGTGAGTTCTCGGCCTCCACCTCCTGGCAAACAAGCTGCATTTGCAGGCTTATAGCAGCTGAAGACAGATGTGTATGGTCTGGGGAGGACATCTTCAGTGCTGTGGGTGCCCAGGAATCAGAAGCCTGGCACGTAAAGCAGAAGCTTCTGTCCTCATGGTCTCCACGTCTGTGGTCTGAACCTCCTCTGTGTACCCTATTTCCTGTCCTGTATCACACAGAGCTTTTCCAATACCCTTGAGGGCTTAAGGACCATCAGCTCTGCAGCCCAGACCCCCATACCCCACCAGTTACAGCTTCGTGGACTGAGAGGAATTTGCCATTTGGTGGTCCCTTGAAGGCCAGAGTAGCGGGGAGAAGAAGCCTGTGGGAGATCCCTGTGGTCAGCTCTCTCATCCACCATTTTATTCTCACCACCCCACCATCGACACAGAAAGATTGGAAAGCATTTCCCAAAACACCTTGCACTATGTTTCTGGGTGTGGGTTACATGCCACCAAACGTGCGCACTTGCACGAGATTTGGCAGACAAATGGGGGAGGGGGTGTCTTCCTTCAGCCCTCGCTGTTGGTGGTTATCAATGTCATAGCAGGCTGGCAGGAATTTCCAGTATTCATTCTTCATTTTCCAAGATTCAAAATGTTAGCCTGCACAGCCTCTCCATCTGATGACTTGCTCCCTGAATTCCACTCTCTTCTCCCATCTCCAGGTCTCCAGAGGCTTCTCTGGGGCCCGTGGCAGCTCTGACGTCCAAGGGCACACCCTCGATGGTGCCTCTGAGTCACAGCTTCGCTAATTCTGTCTTGTTCTGGGAGCCGCTATAGTAGCCTCGATCCTGAATCTGATTGTGTAAGCCCCCAAATTCCTGTACTCAATCCCTTTTGGCTTGAACTATGTAGAGTGGAGACTTTTTCCTTTACTGAATCTTGACATACAAGATGCACGCTGAGGTAAGGACAGTTACGGTGTCAACTTCATTCAACAGACATTTAATGAGTGCAAACTATTTCACCTGGCGCTGTGCCAGGCACAGCAACCTCGTGCAAGCTGGTGCACCGTGTCCTGACATGGTGGCGAAGGCAGGCCAAGGGGATCCATGCCCAGTCTTCCCCCAGTCAGCCCAGCTCAAGGGAGCAAGGCCAGTGGGAATACGACAGCCCTGGCTTCAGACAAGCAGGGTTGAGTCCCGCCCAGTTCCAGTGGTCACCCCAGATGCAGGTGGTCAGCCAACCCTCTCTCCAGGGCTCAGTTGCTTTGCTTCACTCCCACCACACCTCCTCCCCTTTGCACTTTCATCCCTCATCCTTCAGACTCAGGGGATGTGCTCTCCCCTGGAGGTCTTCCAGGCCCTTCTCCCTCAGTGCCTCTGCTCCATGCTTCATAGAAAGTGTTCGATGAATTGAATTCATCTCATTCCCATCCCAGCATTTTTTCTTTCCTGTACGCACACACACACACACACACACACAATGCACACACTCTCACCACTGAGGTAAGCTATTTGTCTTGGGTGGAGTTCCCCAGATGCTGCGTCTGAGAAGGGGGTTTCTGTGTCAGGGAGTTATGGAGGGAGGGCTCCTAGGAGGAGCCTTAAGGAAGGGAGGAAAGCAGAATGCCAGGAAAGAAGCCAAGAAAAGACATGGGTTTCTCTGATGTCTCTGTTCCAACTGCCCTCCCCAAGAATCCTGGGGCCGGAATAGCACTGCAGACTTGTCCCACGTTGGGGAAAGTGCTGGCCCTTTGTAATCTGCACCAGTCCCTCCCGGCTGCAGGTCACCCTGTTGTGGGGTGTGGCCTCTCCAACATCTCCTTGCAAGAAAGAGTGCAGGTCTGAGCAACAGCAGCCCACACTCAGAGAGAGGCAGAGGGAGGGACTGTGGCAGCCCAAGAAGGAGACCTGGGAGGTGCACCGACTGCAAAAGGTATAGCATAGCAAATGCACTGTCAGATTCCTAGAGAATAAGAACTGGACAGAATAGGGTCAAGGGAAAGGTAGCACGTTCCTAATCCAGTTGCCTTTCTCCCCTATCAGCCAAGCCAGAGCTGGGCCGGGCCTATTCCCAGCAAGACGGCACATGGTCACAACAAAGAACTGGTCATGCTTGTGGGTGTTTGCGGATTCATAATGAGCTTATGAAAAGAGTGGCGTAAAGCTGCAGGGCGTGCTTTTACTCTATGCCACAAACAGAGCTGTTGTTTAGACACCGCTGAATTCTGCCCTGTGTGGTGGGACCTGTGCACTGCCAATGGGCACCAGAGCATGGCACAGGGAAATGCCCCAGTCTGCCTGAAAACTTTGCATATCTTCTGAGTGCCTCCTCAGGAGGTTTCAGCATCTGACACCCCTTCTTATGATCAGCCTGTAGGGAGATTTCCTCTCTCCAGCTGGAAGGTGGTGCTGTTCCACCCAGAAGCTAGGATGGGCAGGAACAGCTGTGTCAGGGGAGCAGTGCAGCCCTGAAAAGACACAGTGAGCAGAGAACATGTCATCTGAGCCCAGAAAGAAAGAGCAGAGCCGGTCAAAGCGGGCCTTGTCCGGAGAGAGGAGACACAGCCCCAGAGCCTGCAAGGTAACCTGGATACCTTGTACTTTGGCAAGGAGGGACAATGCCAAAGTGACCTGATGCTCCAGTTCTCTGCCCAGGGGACTGACATCAGGGTGAGGTGCTACCTGCCTTGAGGTGGATCTCCAATCCTCTTGTTACTGTTGTTTCTTCATGACTAAGCCAGAAATCGGGAATTTTATACCCTCTACCAAAGATTTTAGTGGGGGGCCAGCATCCATCACCAAACCAGCAAAAGAAGCAATCTGGGAAATTCTGCAGAAGCCTCATCCAACCTGTGCTCGGCCTCACTACTTTCCCCTCCTGCTTCCTATCCCTGACTTTTCTTCCTGCCCTAATGGAGCAGGTGGTAATTCTTCTCGGGGTGGAATTGGCCCAAGAAAATATCTCCCCTGACCAAGAAGAAAAAGTGACAGCAACAGGTCCCAGAGAATCTGTCTCTATCAGAACACATTGGATGCCAGAGCAGAAAAGCCTGCACCAGACGCCACCAGCCTGGAGTCCCCCGGTGGGTGTCCCCCCTCCTGTCCGCAGTAGATGACACTGGTGGCTTCCTGCTTACCAGGCTGGGGTTGTACATTGTCTTAATTTACTGGTATGAACAACGTCCACATTGGTTTTTATCTGCATGGTGAGCACTGAGTTGGGGCAGTAAAGAAAGAGTAGCATTTTATAATTGAGCTGGGAGCCTTCTCCTGCAGTGAGAAACTGCTAAAGCTAGGCTTAGCCAGGAAGATGGGACTCCAGCGCCAGGGAATACAGGGAGACGTAGATGGGGGTGCTGTCGGGGGACAGAGCAGAGTCAAGCATATAGTGTGCCTGAACCAACTGGTTGGCCCTGGTCAGCCTCTTGGGCTAAAATCTGCCCTTACTACTTTTACGTTCTCTGGGACGTCTCCCCTCCACTCACCTTTGGGATACTGCTCCTTGCACAGCAAACACACCATCAGCTCCGCACAGAAGGCTGCTCAGAAATACTGTTTCCTTCTCTCCTGAGCAATTGCTACATGCTGGAAATGCAAAAGCCTTGTGAATTCTGGGGTCGTGCAGGGTCAAACTGCCCATTCCCTGCCTCCAGAGCGCACTCGCCCTAGAACTCAGGTGCACCTCCTGTGCCTACACAAGTCACGTGAATGTGGAAGACAAGGCTTGGCCAGGGACCCCAGTCCCCGCAAACCTGAATCCACACTGTGCCAGCTGCTCCGGTCCCCCTTCCTGGCCCTGTGGTGCTCCTGCAGAGATAGACGTGGGGAGGACAAAGGCAGGCCAAAGCACGCTCTTAAAGTTTGTGCGGAAAACCCCAAAATGGTCCTGGAGGGCAGCCTGGACACAAACGTCTCTGGCCAAGACCAGAGACAGGTGTCTTTTGTTCTTTCTTGTCTCCAGGTCTACAACCACTTGACCAGAGAGGGGAGGGGAGCCTCCTCAAAGCAGGATTGAAAGCAGAAGCACTTCCTCTTCGGGCGAGCGCAGAGCCGCAGCCAGGCCCGTATAGGTCAGGATGGCCCACCAGTAGGAAGGAGGACAGTCCTAGGCACAGAATCCCCAGAGAGAGGGATCAAACCTACAAGGTGGCCCCAGACCACCTTAGCCCCAAACCACCCTTAACCTTGACCCATGGAAATCCAGCTTCTTTCCACTTATGCATGAGCTGAGGGAGGGAGTAATGGGCAGGGAAGCCCCAAAGCTTCCCCTAGGAGCTGGCGTCCCAGGCCAGATGTGGTCCCTCCACTGAGCAGCACTTCCCACATGAAGAAGTTAGGAAGCTGCCTGTGTTTCCAGGGCCCTCGGGGGCTCCAGCTCTCACCTGAGCTAACACAGAATGAGAGGCCAAATTGCGATGCCGTGGGAGGCTTCAGACAGTGTTTCCTGCGGGTGTTATTTCCAGCCTAATGCCGTGTTCACATGGCTCCGCCCGGTGATTACTATATTACAATATATTAATCATAGGCTAACGAGGCACTCCACCCCACTCCTCTCTCCAGGCTGTAGAGGATCCCACCCAGATCCCCACAGCATCGCCAGCTCTCCTGTATCTGCACCCCCCAACCCACCCTCAGGGCCAGCCCTGGGCTCAGCCCTCTTGCCTGCAGATAAACTCAGAGGAAGTTATTTCTTGCGTCCACATCCAAGCTAACAACGTCCAAAGCCGGGGTTTGGAGCCCACAAATCTTTGTGATGCATCAGCCCCTCTTCCTCACTCTCCGATGACAAAGGTCTGGGAGGCAAAACAAAGTCCAGAAGGGAGGAAAGTGGTTCTGATGGTTTCCTCGTGTCCAGGAGAATGAGATGGAGCTATCGCTCTCTGGGACCCGTGAACTCTCCCAAGTGCTGAGTGAACTTGACTTGTTCCTGGAGAATTGGTTCACTCGACAGCAATTAAGTCTTTACGCGGTAAGTGCTGTTTTAAGCAAAGTGAACAGGAAAGTTCCTAACTCCTGGAACTCCACTCCTGACAGAGGTATGGTGTCAGGCCTTGGGATGCTGCAGGGAAAGATCTTGGTCCTTGACCGTCTGGTGAGGATAGTTCAAACCATTCACTTCAGGGTAGGGTCTGAGTCCTCAGTGGGTCACTGGCTTCAGGAAAAATAGAGAGAGGACCCAGAAAGAGAAGACTCAGTCCCTGACCCTAGGAACAGAGTCTAGCAGAAAAGACGTACAAATAAATGCAGTGCCTCGCATCAGGACCAAGGAAGCAGGGAACATACCACTGAGCTGGGCCTGACAGAGCTCAGGGATGACGTCACTATGTGTATCTGTGCCTGTTTCAGGAGTCAAACCCCTCACCTGTGACTTATACTTTGCCCTTATAGGTCTGTTCATTTTTTTAGGAGTCCTTCAATGGCATGAGGTAATTTGTATGTGCTCATCCACAATATGAGCAGGGCATAGAATATGCCCAGACTTGGGGTATTATGTCTTGAGTTTAATAATATTAGTGGAAGCCATCATGAGAAAACAGAGGCTGGTGTGGTGATGACACTGAGGAACAAGAGGGCTTCCTAGACAGGAGAACTGGTCACCTGGGGATGATGTGGGCATATGCTAAGCCCAAGCCACAACAATTTGTTTGCAAAATATGAGCACTACAAATAATTCATTCATCCTATGTATCTGTTTCCTCAGGTAGGCTGTCTACCACGTGGCTCCCAGTGCTCCCAGGCCTCCTGGTGTTCACATGTTTTTATACAGTCCCCTTCCCTGGGGCTGACTTACGTTACTTACCAGTAGAATCCCATGGAAGTGATGGTGTGTAACATCCACCGCTTTCTCACAGAGGCATTGTGCCTTGGTCTTCTGGATGACTCACTTGGGGAGAAGTCATCGCTGTGCCATGAGGACACACCAGCAGCCCTGGGGGAGCCGAAGACTCCTGCCAAGCACCAGCATCAACTGCCAGCCACATGAGTGAACCTCCTTGGAAGCAGGTCCTCCAGCCTCAGCCAAGCCTTCAGATGATAACAGCCCAGGCTGACATCCAGTTACAGTCCCATGAGGGACCCCAGGCCAGGAGAACCCAGCCAAGCCACTCCTGACTTCCTGACCCATGGATATTGTGAGAGGTAAGGAATCGGTATGGTTGCTTTAAACTGCTAAGTTTTGAGACAATATTCATTGCAGCAGAAATAGCTAACACATATCCCTAGCAATGATGTAGTTCCTAGAACACAGCAGGTGCTCAGGAAATGTTTAATGGATGAATGAATGAAGCTTCTAGAAGAGGGGCTATAAGTCAAACATTGTGACTACTGACAAGAAAGAGGGAATGGGTGGCCATGGCCAGGAGAACTAACTTTCCAAACTTGGAAAGATAAAATGTAGCCCAGAAACTTGGGAATTCAAGATATGTCATTACACTTCATTTTCTTCAAATCTGAATAAATTGACCCCAAGTCATTGTTACCCAAGACCTCTTTCTACCCTACCTCAACCTTACCCAAGGATCTGGGGAAAAATCCCCTGTGGGAAAAGAGCCTCTCCTCCCCCAAGTCTATGATGGCCATTGATGATACCTTCAAAGCTCACACACCATGATTCCTTAAAGCCAGTTTACACTACAGCTATCAGGGCTATCTTGGGAGTTCCCGTGTCTACAATACAGTCTCTTAGACCCCCAGGAAAGCCATTCTCTTCTGAGGTCTCACACTCATTCAGTCATTCAACAAATATTTATTGGGTGCTCTATTAGTTAGGGTCCTCTAGATAAACAGAACAAGTAGGATATGTGTAGGAGAGGGTGGGGAGAGAGAGAATGATTTTGAGGAATCAGCTTATGTGTTTACAGCTGGCAAGCCCAGAGTCTGCAGCACAGGCCAACAGGCTGGAGACCCAGAGAAGGGCTGATGTCGCAGCTCAAATCCAAAGGCCATCTGCCAGCAGAATGTTCTTTCCTTCAGGAGAGGTCTTTTTTCACTTAAGGCCCTCGACTGATTAGATGAGACCCAGCCAAGTTACTGAGGGCAATCTACTTTACTCAAAGTCTACTGATTTAAATGTTAATCTCGTCTAAAAGGTACCTTCACGGTAACATCCAGATTTGTGTTTGACCAAATATCTGGGTTCCATGGCCTGGCCAAGTTGACACATAAAAATAACCATTGTGGCCGGGCACGCTGGCTCACGCCTATAATCCCAACACTTTGAGAGGCAGAGGCAGGCAGATCACCTTAGGTTGGGAGTTTGAGACCAGCCTGACCATCCTGGAGAAACCCCATCTCTACTGAAAATACAGAATTAGCTGGGCATGCTGGCACATGCCTGTAATCCCAGCTACTGGGGAGGTTGAGGCAGGAGAATCATTTGAACCTGAGAGGCGGAGGTTGTGGTAAGCCAGATCACGCCACTGCACTCCAGCCTGGGCAACAAGAGCAAAACTCCATCTCAGAAACAAACAAAAATAAACATCGTAAGATGCATTAAGTGATGTGGGCACTGGGGACATAGCAGTGAACCAACACGGACAAAAATCTTTGGTCTACTGGAAGTTTTACATTCTAGAAGTAGTAAAAATAATAATAAACAATAATCAAATGCATATATCATATGTTAGGTAGCTCTCACGCTAAGAAACACCAATCAGGTGATGTGAAGGAAATAATGAAGGTTGCCATTTTAGATAGATTGGTCAGGAAGATCTCGAGAAATAACATCTGAGCAGTGACCTCAATAAAGTGAAGAAGAAGTCATACAAGTACTCAGGGCAAAGAACCTTCCGGCCAAGCAAACAGCAACTACAAAGACCCTCTCGCCAGAGGGTAAGGACCTGGCCCTGCTCCCAACCCCGAGCCCCTCCACCCCCGTCCCCACTACGGCCATCACTCTCCTCAGAAGTTCCCCTTCCACCTCCCACAACCCAATTCCTCCAAGGAGCCCAGACTTAGAAAACAAAAGCCAGGAAGGAAGAGTGTCTATGAGGAACTTCTCTCTTGGCGACACACATCTCATCTGCGTAAGCAAGAGAACACAGAAGACCTGGCTGCTTTCTTGGAAAAGGGTGCGGTGGGGAAAATATAAATAGACCAAAAATTAATTTCTCAAAAATTCAAACAGCCACAGAAATAGCAGCTGCTCCCCACATCCCACTCCCAGCCAGGCTCTTGAGGTAGGATTGGGGGTGAGGAGAGGGGACGAAGGGAGAAGAAACAGGAAATCTCTGATTCTTAGAACCCTCTAATCCAAGAGAATTCACTAATTTCCTGACAAAAACAGGAGAAATTCTCCCCCCCAAAGCTGTCAGACTTCTCCTTCCCAATACATCCAACTTTCCATGGGAAAGGTGAAAGGAAGTCTCTCTACTCACACCCGCTCAGAGGTGGGAGCCCAGCACTCCCTCGAGAGGAAGCTACCTCGAGTCCCCGAGCCAACCTGCAGCCAGGTCACGGGAGCCACCCCAGAGAGATCCGAGGCCGTAGTGGCTGCACCCAGAGAGCGGGAGGCAGGAAGGGGCACTGGCCTCCTGTGACTGAGCTGCTGTGGACTTGAAGCAGGAAAGCTGGAGGGGGAAGAAGTAAGCCCACACCCAGTCCCCCTCCTTAAGGACTGGGAGCTTAAACCAGACATGCTGCAGGGGAGGGTGGGCATGGCTCCAGGCCAGAGAGCCATGAAGAGACCTGCTTCTGACCCTCACCTTTCCCCTCCCTCTCCCTCTCATGCTCCACACACACAACACCCTCAGAGAAGATGGTATCTGGGAAATTGAAATCAATTCAGCCCAACAAACCTGTGTGCGTTAAATGTTCTTCTCCATGATAGGTGCTCTGCCACGTGCTGGAAATGCCAAGAGAAATAAAATGCAGCCTGCCCTCTGGAAGCTGATCCAAGGTTACAGCATGATGGCTGTTATACCACTCATACGAATAGTACAATAAGGGCACAGAAGAGGAAAAGCTTAATTCTGCCCAGGGGCTGGCAGGGAAGTCAGCTTTGTCAGAGAAAAGAGCTGGAACCTCATCCCCTAGGCAGTTTTTAAACTTCGGTGTTCTTAAACAGGGACATGTACCTGTGAACTTTTTGAGAAAGATAACCCAGGTATCAGCAGGAGATGGGTGGGGGTGAGTTAGACACAGATTGCTTGAGAAGAGCGAATATGGGCAACTGCAGGAGTCCAGGTCAGTGGTCCAGGTGCGAGGTGTTGCCAGCCCCTTCGAAGGCAAGGGCAATGAAGACAGGGAAGAGACGGCAGATCA
Source organism: Ateles fusciceps (assembly GCA_036589455.1). NCBI lineage: Eukaryota > Metazoa > Chordata > Mammalia > Primates > Atelidae > Ateles > Ateles fusciceps. The sequence continues at coordinate 964,011 of JAZHEH010003296.1, read as the reverse complement.
GAGGGAGGTTTTAGGCGGATACCAAGGCCTGGGGGATACCAAGGCTGGATGGGGTGGATGGTGGATACAGGGACAGATCACCCCCAGGTTTCTGTCTTGGAGGAGAAAGGGTCCTAATGCAAGCCTCGGGCAGGCAGGACAGGGTCTGGCTCATCCTAGCCTTAGCACAGTGACTGATGCTTAGAACGTACGGGATCACGCATGTGGGCAGAATGGGCAGAAGAATAAACGCACAGCAACAGAAGAGGAAACGTGTGGTAAGCTCTCCCGGTGCCTTTCAGGAACAGCTGCATTTCACCAAAGGGCACATCACGCACAGCATCCTGGAGGGAGGGGATTCTTGCTGGGGGGACCTGGCACTTACTCCTGCTCTGTCTGGCTCTGAGGCTAAATGGAAAGCTTAGGCCCAGTGGTGAGTGAGAACTGCAAATCCCAGAACGGAATCGGCGCCATTAGAAGGCAGCGGGCACAGCAACGGCAGTAGAATCAGCAAGAAGAAGACAGTGAAAGGACTGAAATCTATTAACAGCAAGAAATCCATCACTGGGTCTGAGGCCAGGAAAAGGGATTTGCAGAGAAAATTCTATTCAGGGTGTATTTCCCTCTTATCGCAGTAAATGGGCTGCTAAAACGTATTGCTCTCTATTAAAAACATGCTGTCCTTTTAAAATGGCACAGACACCGGTGCATTCTGTCTGCTGCATGTACATAAAGAGAGAAACGGATCCACGGCTCCCATTCATAAACGCAGGGCCTCACGTGTGCGGATCAAGATGGCAGGGGAGCCGCCTCCACAGCACAGACACCTCTCCCCCAGGCAGGACTGTTGCTCCACCTAGGGATTACCCTGGAGCCTGTGTATCTGCATAAACTCCACCCCTTCCTTTTTAAAATAGTTGTTATTTATTTTAAAATTACTATATGGCAAAATTAGCTTTTTTCTATTGGTCTATACCCCTATAGACCACGTGGATTCTCCCCCAGTGTAGAGTCATGTGGCCACCACCCAATCAGAACACGTAATAACTCCATCACCCAAAACACTCCCTCACGCTGCCCCTTTACCCCCCCAACCGTCACTCAATCCATAGCCCCTACAACCCCTGATCTGTTTTCTATCAATCATTCTAATTTTGTCTTTTCTACAGTAGCAAATAAATGGAACCTCACAGTACACAACCTTTTGAGACTGGCTTCTTTCACTCAGCACAGTGAGATCTGCCCAAGCCATTGCCTACCCAAGCCTCTCTTCATAGCGCGTTCTTTTTTCTGTGGAGCTGTGTCCCCATGGCGTGGGTGGGCTACAGTTTGCGCCGCTGCCCTTTGGGTCCACTTCGTAAAAGTTCAGCACCTTTCTCACAGGGCGGGCCAAGAAAGAAAGAAGAGAAGACACCGCGACCGTCCCTCTTCTTCATTATGTAAGAATGGATTGAGTGTCCTCCGTATTTTCACTTCAAGTGACTGGGATATGTGAGAACAAAGCAGACTGCGGTTCTTGCCCGAGTGGGGCTTCCGTTCTCGCGGGGGGAGGTGGGGTGGGGGGTGGTGAATGATGCACAGACTAAGTTTAAGTGATGTGATGTGTGGAGGGGGGTGCTGCGGGGAAAACAGAGAAGGGGAGAGGAGTCAGAAGTGTGAGCAGGAGGCTGTGGTTGGGAACGGAGGGGGCCGGAAGTCAGAGAGGCCTCTTTGAGAAGGGGACCTTCGTGCAAAGACTTGAAGGGTGTCAGCCTCCTGGCGCGCCGCGGAACGGAAGCCTGCCTGGCGGGGAAAGCACTGGAACGGAAAGGCTGGACAGACTTGGCCAGAGCGAAGTCAACTAAATAAGGTGCAGCTGGGGGCAGAATGTGCTTCTCTGAGCCCCGGCGCTCGGCCGCCCAGTGCTGCCCCGGTGCCTACTGGCTGCGACATCTCAGAGCACCCAGGACCACGACCTCTGACTGCTCTCAGTAGCCACGTCCGGGAGAGGTCCTGGAAGCCGGTTCAGGCAGATGCGCAGTGGACAGCCCGCCGCAAGCTTCCCCAGCCTCGGGGAAGCTGCGGTGCCCTCGCAGCCTCGCCAGCCCAGGACTCCAGGCCCTGACTCAATGACTTCACTCTCCTCCCAGGTAATTGGCATTCTGGTCAAGCTCCGCCAGCAGCAGCCTGAGCTGCTGAGGGGGCCATGGAGAAAATACCAGGGCTCCGGCACAGCCTTAGTCCCGGGGCACAGCCTCAAGGGGGTCAGGGGATAGGGGTGGGAGTCCCCACAAGGGCTCCCATCAAGCGCTTCTCCTAGAAGCAGCAGAAGGGCACTAATCCCACTGGCTAGGGTTCCAAATCTTATTAGCATTTACAAAAGTGGAATTAATCTTCCCTTGGTAATCTGGTCGTTATTGATTTTTATTTTTAACTCTTGTCTTATGAAGACAAATAAAGTGCCTTCGGCAGCACAGATGTTCCCAGGGGTGCAAAGGAAGCAGAGGCTGGGGAAACCGGCCTTCAGACAGGCTCAAAGAATCTCTCATGGCTCCGTCAGCAGGTTCCGGAGCGAGACAGGAAATCAGATGTGTCTCAGTCTTCCAACTATCATAAACAGGGAGGACCCCCAAAGAGGACAGAGAGGCCCGAACCTCCAACGCCCCAATTAGGCCCATCTGCAGCTGACAGAGACAGCTCTGATTCATCTTAATCACATGCAAGTTAAAAATAAACATCAATAACCAGCGGCATGAAGAAAAGAGGTGACATTTTGAGATGCAAATGAAGTGGGAAGTCCCAAAGCCAGGCAAGGAGAGTCCCAACCCCCTGAGTCCCTAAGCCCACGTGGCCTGCAGACATTTGGAGACCCCCAAACCCACAGCCACCCCCATCTCCACACCTCTTAGGACCAGATACAGAATGTCAGCTGCTAGTTTGTCATTGCCAGAACTGCGATGGCTTCACACACATGACACCTTCATAGCAGCAGCAGTGGTGTAACGAACAGGCCTGGACCTTGGTGGTAGAAGAGGCGGGCTGACACCCAGGCTCACTGGCTCACCCCCACCACACTTCAGTTCCAAGGGGTGATTCAGCACAGCACTTGAAGCGGCGTGGTGTATGGGGCACTCAGAGAGGAGGTATCTGGTCCTGCATTTTCTGCTTCCCTCAGAAGCAAAATCCAATGGTTAGAGGAATTGGTTTAAATTGCAAAAATAAAAATCTTGATTAAACACCAAGCATGAGAACTTTCTCATACTAAATCAGGCACCAAGGATTCTACAGGAATATGTGAGGCCCTTGGAATATATATGAAATAATAAATTCCCAACTCCCTCCCACACAGAGCTTAAAAATCTCGCAAGGGCGTTTATAAACAGTCCATGGAGCATGAGGGGCATAAGAAGCTGCTGGAGACTGTGTCGTCTACCTCCACGTACATCTCACTATCTAGCTTCCAGCCCTTCCTGCCCAGAATCGAAGGCGGGATGGGGGAAGCACCTGCCGCTGTTAGGATATCGTGTTTAATTCCCACAGCTGCCCCACAACAATCAATATTCTCAGATGAACCAATGGGGCCCAGTGAGCTGGGGGATTTGCGCAAGACGGGGAGCTGTCAGGGATTCTGACTGGCATCTGACAGGCCAGAGCCCATTCCGGCTCTTCCTTCCCAGGCTTGCTATCAGGAGGAGCCTCAGCCCGAGCCCAGGGGCCTCTCAGCCCAAGAGTCCGGGATTCCCTAACTCACTGCACCTCCCAGCGCATGGCGTCTCCTGACTGTGCCCTTGCTGTGGCTTCTCTGAGATCCCACAGCTCAGCCTCTTTCTGCACACACGCCCTCAGCTTGCAGTTTGCTCTTCTCTTTTCAGCTCTTGAGCCTAAGGGCCTGGCTGGCTCCCTGGTGCTGTCATTGCAGCCAGTGCACGGCAGGGTGGCCGGGCTGGGCCAGGCTCAACCCACTGCCCCATCGCCCACCTCTGTGGTGGGCCAGGTCACCCCGACACAAGGGAGACGAGGCTAGAAACATTTACCTACTGAAAAATTATCATCCTCCCTTTCCTGGTATGGGGGGATCAGCTGCAGCATCAGCTGATGAGGAAGGCCACACGCACATCCAGTCAAAACAGCTCTGTAAAACAGGCTTTGACAAAATTGTCACATTAGATGCATCCGAATAAAGTCAGCCGGGCGGCTGGCAGAGCACAATTCTACATCATTTTGACAACCTGCATTACGAAGCTGCAGGCACCACCAGGAAATTACCTCCAAGCTGAGCCCAAATTATAGCCAGTGCAACAGAGTCAACCCTTCGTAGGATGAGAGGAGGCCAGGAAAAAGGCTTGGAGGGATGAGAATGAACGCTTTCCTCTCCTCTTCTCTCCTCCCTCAACCAGGAGAGAGAGAAAAGCAAAATGGGTGTTCACACAGTCGGGGGAGCATTCCCCTTCCTTCTAGGTGGGAGCCCAGGGCTTGCATTTCTGTCTCGGCTTCCCATTTAGTGGCCTGGGAAATGCCCCGGGCGGGGAGGCTTCTGCTTCTCGTGAGCCTGTCCACCTTGGGCGATTTTACCTCCCCTCCCTGGCCCTTCATTTTCTTTCCTGGGGGGAGGTGGGAGGGAAGGACTAGCATCACTGTTTTTAAAACTGTGTTCCTTAGATTTGCAGAAGGTGTCCCAGAGGTGACCTGATGGGAGGGTGGGGTGGAGAAGCAGAGTGTTTTACACCCTTGATTGCAGTTGGGCTAGAATGTGCTCTTTCCATCTGTTGCAGCTACGGAGGCTCCAGGGAAGATGCCTTTGAAGGAAGGGTTCTGTTGCTAATTTCTTTTTTCCAAAAGGAAAAAGGGAAGAGAGGAAGACAGAAAGGAAGAAGGGAGGGAGGAAACCACTAGACTTCTAATTGCTCCCGTAGTCTGTGGAAAGAGTTCCCTATTCTAGTGCTCAGGGTGGGCCTTTCCAGAAGCAATCATCCTCACAGCCTTCATGGCAAGTGCAGAAACTCCACTGTGCATCTGTGCATCCTGCATCTCAGACAAGACGATCTGACCGCCAAGCCCTTCGCCCCTGGTTGGGGAGCGGCAGTCTCAGAGAGCTGTGGCCTCAGGCCTAAGTCCATCCCAGCCCCCAATAAGGCCAGGAAGGTGAGAGGAGTCTGAGCTCCATGGGTCTCCACTCCCACCCCAAAGGGTGTCACCAATGCACCGACAGAGCAGCCTCGTCGGGAGAGGCTGGGGGGGGGGGCATTCAAAAGGGCAGGAGGACTTTGAATATTCATGATGCTAATTAAGCAACAGCTAATTGGAAAATGTTGGATTTTATTAAGACCCCAGATTTATATCATTGCAACAGGCACCAACATAATAACAATCATCTAATGGGCGCTTTGGGTTCTTTCCAGAGTTTCTTTCCTCTCTTGCTGGCTGTTAATGTGCAGGGAGAGCAAGCCAGTGAATAGATGCTCTGTCGCTGGTTTGTGCAGCCCAGAAGCAGGAGACTGGACTGGGTGGTCTGTCCCGGCTCCTTCCTCATCACCAGGAGTGGAGCTGCTGAAGAGAGGCCTGGGAGACATTTTTCTTTTTCTTTTCTGCACTTCAGGATTTCTGAGACTGAGGAGGCAGGGAGCAAACTAGAACGAGGATGTTTGCCAGCCACAGAGGTGGAGGGAGGCGTCACCCTAGCCTAATACCTTGCCCTCGGCAGACAGTTGAACACTAGTGGTGACTGCAGGGACCAAAGGGCCTTAGGCGGGAAGCACCAAAGGCACCCACAACCTCCTGGTGTGTTCTTTGTGGAGCTCAGAACGGGCTCTTCTCCGTCCTGGGAGGGCACTTCACAAGGTCCACATCAACCTGAAGCACTGAACAACGCTCGGAAGTTGGAGGAAACTCCACACACTGGTTCAATTTCCCTGTCGTGCAGAGAGAAAGAAGCGCCACCTTTAAAGGAAAGAGTATAGTAAAAGATGACTTGGCTCCTTTGAAAAATATCTGCTATGTTATTGATGTTACCTTAGAAGACAGAATACAATCACACCTTCTCCACTTTGAGATTTGCTACAATGGGACCAGGTGTGAAATGAACAGAGCGGAGCCGTCTGTGAGCCCCTTCTGAGTGACTATCTCCATTATTTATGAGCTTATCTGAGCGCAAACGTACTCCAAGTTAACAGTCCCACTTTTATTATAGAAACAACAAAGAGGGAAAAGTAGTAAATGTCTATTTAGAAAATAAAAACTGAGCATTAGAATCGGGAGAAATGCCCGTAAGGGCTCCCTGATGAATGGCGTGTTTGATTAATCCTCCTGCTTTGCAGAATGGCCGTGGTCACCAGCAACAGACAGCTAAGACCACTCTCCTCACACCTAAGACCTAGCAAGTGGACGGAGGACCAGGGTGGCCATCCCAGCTCTGCCCCCCACGCCAGGCAGACCTGCCACCACCACACTGCTCTGCCTGGGCCAGCCATAGGCCCTTTTGAGTGGGCTGGTGACAGCTAAGTCCTCTCAAGTCTAGGAGGTTTCCTCAGGGTAGCAAGGCAGGACTGAAACCCCACACCCAGTGCAGGTGAAGGGAGGCTGTGCCCACACTCGACATTTCTGAGGGTGCCTGTGAGGGTATTTGTGGAAGGGATTCACATTTGAATCAGTGGACACAGTAGACTGCCCTCCAACGGAGGGGCCTCTTCCAGTCCATTCAGGGCCTGGGTCGAACGTAAAGGCAGCAGAGGGGGGGTTCATCCTTCCTGCCTGCCTGCTTGGGACATCTCCTTGCATCTTCCCCAGGTCGCCTGGTCCACAGGCCTCCGCATTCAAATTGGGACTACACCACAGGCCTTTCTGGGTCCGCAACTTGCAGACGGCCCACTGTGGGGCTTCTCAGCCTGCACAGCAATGAGAGGCTCAGCACAAATCTCCATGTATGTGTAAATAAACATACACATACACTAGTCTGTTGGTTTATTTCTCCGAAGCGCTCTGACTGATAGACTGTGACACCCCTAATATTCAAAACCCCAAGAATAATCCGCTGAACTCACCCAACAGGTCTCCCCTCGGTCTGAGCCTCGGTTTCCCTGTCTATAAGAGGACGAGTGAGTAGTGACTGGGGTCGTGGGGAAGCGTCTGGACACCTTTATGTGTAGTATCCTGGTCAGAACTCTCCACAGGGGATGATGGCAGTGCATATGTTCCTCAGCTGGACTGTGGTGGTCATTACACAATGCATATCTGGTCAAAGCATCATGGCGTGCAGCTTAAATAGATATAATTTTTATTTGCCAATTATACTTCAATAAAGCTGGGTGGGGGAAAGAACATATTACTCCAAAACAATCTGTGTATCTCCTTTGTCCTCTTCCAATTCATAACTAGCTCTTTCAAGAAAAAGATTTTGTTTCTTGCTGAAAGTTACTTGAAATTGGGCATTGAAGTTCATGTAGAAACCTAGAATATATATGTGTGTGTATATATATATGTATAAAAATATACATGCATGCACACACATACATATATAAAGGAAACATATTTGTTTGTGTGTATATAGATGTGTATGGGTTGTATATTTTTTCCTTTCTGTTCTTTTTTTTCAAAGGTTTGGTAGGCCTTCCAATTTCTAAGTACGAGTTTCCACAGAATGAAATGTCATCATGAGTCAGATATTATAGACTTTTGAGATTTCCTGCAGGCTTGTCCTTCCAGGTATTTTAAAGTAAAGTATTTCTCCAGCAGTGAAAAAAATAAAAACCTCCCTCAAGGGCCGGGGTCAGTTGTGAGCTGATACAGGCACCGAGGCACTGCGTAGGAGGAAAACAACAGGCTTCTTGCTCAAAGGTCTCAGGTCAGCCAGAACGGCTGGTAGAGTGACAGCCCCAGGGAGGGGGACCCAAGCAGCTAGTGTCAGCAAAACTGGCAAGGAGGCAAGGGTGCCCACGGGTGAATTGAGGATCCGGAAGATTTGAGGGTCAGCACAGAGGATCGGAGGGCAGGAATAAGGGAGCTTCAGGGTCTGGGGCACAGGAGACCATGGAGGGAGGGGCCCTCTTGCCTGCACCGGGGGAACTGGGCACCTGTGGGTTCAGCACCATGAGACACAGGTCCAGTGGAACCCTGTCCCCACTCCAGGTCAGACACTGGAGCCTGTGCCTCCACATAAGGCAGGGGAAAGGGCCATTGTTTCCATCATTTCCGGAATCCCTTCTTCTCCACGTGACTGTGTTTCACTGGGTGGAGCTTCACCAGCTGCTCAGGGCTCCTGCACTCACCTCACCCCTTGTCCCTCCTCCGTGGCTGTGGCCTCACATCACCTCCCTCACCCAGTTGCCCTTCTCTCCTGCGAGTAAGCCCCATTCCACTCCCTCTCTTTTCTCTCAGGCCCTTCTCTGCTTGCCAGAGTCTCTCCTGGGCCTGCTCTGCTCTCCCCCACTCCTGGGAGTCTTGGTGGTCCCTCGGTCTGCAGTGCTCTCTGCCTCTGGCCCTGCTCACCTGCCTCCGAGGTGGCAACTGGTGTCTGTCAGCATCTTCTCCCTCCCACACTCTTCACCGGGCGCCAGGCACATGCCCGCCTGTAGGATTTTCTGATCTCTTCCCTCCGCAAACCTACATCAAGGGTCTCCCAGGCGCTGGGCACCGTGCTAGGCAGCAGGGCTTCCAGTATGAAACCACTCAGACCCTGGCCGATGGACAGTCAAAAGATGCATCAGCCAAAGAAGCAGTCCTGAGCTCACGCCCCTTCTCTGTCCCTTCGAGGTCAGTAAGGAAAGGCCCAGGAGCAGCGTGCCCCAGGCAGGCACTCAGCACAGCCCTCTAGGACAGGGTGGCAGAGCCAGGGCTGCCACCAGCGAGCCTCTCTGGCCTCCTCCTGAGGCTTCAGGCCTGCCGTTGACTTAGTGACAGATTTGGCTGTTCCTCACCCACCGTCTGGCTGCGTCCCTGCCAGCCCTGGGTTTCTGACCTCAGCTGCCACTGCCAGCAGGCTTTGTCGGCCACAGCGGTCTCCGCGCCTAAGTGATAGCCCTGCTTGTCACTGTGGCTGGGCGGCAGCATGCTGTGTCCTTGGCTCTCTCCTGCCTGGGATGCACACCATGTTGTCCCCCTCGCCAGCTGCAGCTCTGCCCACACTCTGCAGCCATACTGTGCTTCCCACCCAAGCTCCCCCAGCACCTGGGGAAGCTGTGTCCAACTACGTGTGTGACCTTGGCAAACCTCTTACCCCTTTCACGCCTGCCCCTCTCCTCTGTAGAATGGCAGTAACAAGGCACAGGACTACTGGGAAGGAAAACCAGGTCATGGGTGTAGAAGTGCTTTGTAAATCCCAAAGCACCGTAAGGCTCCAAGATGGCGTTCTTATTATTCCAATTCCTATATTACGAGCCGCCCCAAAGCTGATCACCGTACGGCTAGGCTGTGCAAACCCTTCCTGCGTAGGGACACCACCTCCATCCCCAGCTAGGTCCTGCAGGAGTCACTCATAGCTCAGCGCAGCAAACTGAGGCCACAGGAAGCACATGAATACTCCTCACAGCTGTGGTGGGTAATTTTACCTGTCAACTTGTGTGGGCCACACGTGCCCAGCTATTTGGTCAAACACTGTTCTGCGTGTGCCTGTGCGGAGTCTCTAGATGAGATGAGCAACTGAATCTGTAGACTGAGGAAAGCAGATGGCCCTCCTCGGTGTGGTGGGCCTCATCCAGCCCACTGAAGACCCAACTAGAACAGGAAGCTTGACCCTCTCTCCAGGAAGACAGAATTCCTGCTGCCTGACTGCCTTCAAACTGGGGTGGCAGCTTGTCCCTGCCTTCAGACTTGAACAGAAACATCGGCTCTCCTGGGTCTCGGGCCTCCGGCTTTGGATGGGAACTATACCAGCGGCTCTCCTGAGTCTGCAGCTTGCCGACTACAGATCTGGGGACTTGTCAGCCTCTATAATTGTATGAGCCAATCACACACACACACACACACACACACACACACACACACACATGCTGTTGCTTCCGTTTCTCTGGAAAAGCCAATACAGCGATCTTCCAGTGATCTTCCTCAGGTCATGTGTCAAACGGAAATGTGTTGGGGAATTTGGGGGCTAACAGCTGATTTAGGAGAGCAGGCACTACTAACATTTAGGGTAGAGGGTACAAGACACCAAAGGTCGCCTAAAACCCCTACTTGTCCTTTTGGACATTCTGGATTGAGGCCATGCCAACCTTCCCAAGTCCCTCTCCTCTACTCTGGCCACCACCGGAGCCACACAAGCAGCCCCGGCTTCCTTTTCTGTTTCTCAAACATACCAAGCTGGTTGCTGCCTAAAAATTTCACACTGGCAGTCTTCTCTCCTGGAGCAATCTTCCCTGCCCACTCCCAAGAGTTAAATGGCTGGTTCTTTCTTGTCCACCCGGTCTCAGCTGTGACGGCACCACCTGCAAGAGGTCTTTCTTGACCACTCGATCCAAAGTGGTCCCCCCCACCCAGAGCCTCTCTTTACTCCACCTGCCTTTCCACCCACAGAGCACGCAATCCCCTGTGGAAGGGCAGTGTGCTCTGCTTACGCTTCCCTATTGTCTCTCTACCCCCACCGGAGTGTGCACCCCACAAGGACAGGAGCTCTGTGCTGCTCACCCCCGTATTCCCAGAACACGGTAGGAGCTTAGTCAGTGTTTATTAGACCTAGATTTGGAGCCTGTAATGTGCCAGATGCTGTGCTGGGTGCTGAGAGCTGCAAGGTGGAATAAGGTCTTCCCACTATGAGGAGCGGTGTCTCTGGAATTTGTTTGGCAAAAGCCCCATTGGCCTCTGGCATTCCTAGGGGAAAACGCTGGGTACTATACCATTGGTACCATCGTTATAGTACCCAGACATTGTTCCTCTCACCAGGCTGCAGTCTTGGCCCACGGGGCTGCTGGGCCCCTCTCAACCTCCAGCCTGCTTCATCAGAAACACATCACCACGGCCCTTGCCCTGTCAGGTCTCATCCCTCCTCCCACCCCACCCTGCTCCCCCACGTCCTGTCTCGGGAATCTATAAGTCTGACAGCGTGCAGCCCCTCAGCAGGGCTCTGCAGCTACCCCCTGCTGGGCCCATCTGCCCTCCCCCTGCCACCCTGAGCACATCATCAGGTGTGGCTGTCAGCACAGGAAGCAGCGGCTGGACATGGGAATGTTCCCCACCCTCTCCAAATTGCCTGCAATTGCAGCTTCCAGAATCCCAGCTTGTCTCATGCACAAACCTGCTCAGGTTCAAGATAGACCCACCCTGACCAGGACTTGGTCTTAAGACGAGAGTTTCCAAAACTGCCTGACCTTCGACTTGATCCCAAATATCCCCTTGCTGGCTCCGTGGGACTTCAGGTGGGTCAAGCCTCTGGGGCTTCTTGGCAAATCTCGCCTTTGATGGCACATCTGGAAGCCAGCTTTGGTTGTCTGCAGAGGGCAGTGGTCTTGAGCAAGCAACCAATGCTATAGGAAAAGAATGCACTCGGAAATGCACGGACTCATAGCTGGCAACACACACTGGGGCCTGTCCGAGGGCGGTGGGGTCGGGGAGGGAGCGTATCAGGAAGAATAGCCAATGCATGCTGGGCTCCATCCCTGGGTGCTGCAAACCGCCATGGCGCACCTTTACCTACATAACAAACCTGCACATCCTGCACATGTACCCCTGAACTTCAAAGTTACAAATTTAAAAAAAGAAAGAAAAGGAAGTGCATTCCAAAATGGCAGTGAGCTGGCCCGGCTGTCCCACAGGTAAACACCCACTTGCTGTGATTTGAGATAGCTGCTCCTGCCTTTAATTCTGGCACTGTATCCGGAAGCTTTTTGTTAAAAATGTAAATGTTATTTTTCATATGCAACCTGGGAGGAGTAAAACATTAGTATTTCCACACTACCATTTCATCACCCTAGTAGATCAAATACGTCAGGAGAAAAAGCCAGAATAGGGTATCTAGGAAGAAGGAGGGGGAAGGAAGTCCTGGAGACAAAGATTTGTGTTTCACAATTTTGCCTGAGGCCACACCTCCGTGATGCTCTCTGGAAGGGAACACCCCAGGCAAGAGGGGGATCACCAACTGTCAATCCCAGCTGGGATCACAGTCTGCCTCAGCCTTGCCCTGGCTCCTTCGGAGCTAGAAGAACCACTGTCACCCCCCCTCCCCTTTAGAGATGCTAATCTGATCACTAAATTATCTCCACAAAGAGCCAACTTTTTTTTTCTTAGGTCAGTTGATACAAGGTTGAAATTATTCAAAGAGAATTGTTAACATATAAGGCAGAAAATACCAGAAAACAGAAAATGCAGGCAACTGTTTTCTCCAAGCACAGGGCATCTCTTTCCGTGGGTGCAAATGGCCCTGCTAGCTTCTAGAATTTGCAAGTGTCCTCAGACCTTAAGACTTCTGTTCAATAAAATTGTATCAAATCCATAAGTGTTTTATTTTTTCTTCAAGTTAAGCAAGCTTTATTGTGTTATAACTTATTTGCACAGAAGCAATACGCCAAAATAATAAAAATTGCAGCATAGATTATAGTCAAACTTTCTAATATGTGTTTTTATTTGATCTACACATTTTAATCAAGCATATCTAATATATGTGCTGAAACCACTTGGAAGCTGGGAACAGAGGCTCACCTGGACCTCAGACTGAGGTAGTAGCTTCAGAGTGGTCTTGCCACTGCGCCTGGGCAGGGGCACCAAGGGTGTGCGGGCACAGCCGAACTCCTGCCTGCAGCCCAGGCTGCCAGAGCCATGGCCTGGGTGGCACCTCCCAGCCAGGGGAGGGGCTGCTCTCTCTGGCCCCCAAGCATTGCAGACAATCACTATTAGCCAAGAGGAGGCCTCCTTTGTCCTTCTGGAAGGGTCTGTGGCTCTCAGCCTCCTCTCACCTAAGCCTTCTCTGCCATAGTCTCAGCCTTCTTCTCTTTCATGGCCTCGGCCTTCTCTGTCATAGTCCTTCCTCTGTCACTAACCAGCTGTTACCAAAGGCTTTGGGATTTCTACTTGGGACTGGTTTCTCTTTCAGTGCTTTCTGGTTGGACTTTCTGCAATGATGGAGACATTCAATACAGTAGCCACTAGCCGAGCAGAGGTGGCTTCTGAGCACTTACAATATGGCTAAGGTGCCTGAGGAAATGAGGTTGGAATTCTATTTCATTGTCATTAATTTAAATGTAAAAGTCTGGATGGGGTGGCTCATGCCTGTAATCCCAACACTTTGGGGGGCTGAAGCAGGTGAATCACCTGAGGTCAGGAGTTCGAGACTAGCCTGGCCAACACGGTGAAACCCCGTCTCTACTAAAAATACAAAAATCAGCCATACGTGGTGGCATGTGCTGTAATCTCAGCTACTCAGGAGGCTAAGGCAGGAGAATTGCTTGAAGCCACGAGGTGGAAGCTACAGCCAAGATCATACCACTGCACTTTAGCCTGAATGACAGAGTGAGACTCCGTCTTAAAAAAAAAAAAAAAGTAAAAACCAGGTATGCTAGTGGCTACCATACCAGACAGTGCAGCCCTGATGAGAGGCCACATGGGCGCTGCCATCACCAGAGTCACCTGGCGCCTGCCAGGGACCTACGCACCAGTCCCTCCAAGCCGCAGGAACATGCTCATTAGAGCTTACATTTAAAGCCCTACCTAGTCTAAGAAATGCCTTATTTTCATCATACCTGCACAGCAGATTTATACCTTTAACCTTTAATTATGGCTTTAGCCTACAGAATGATCTGTTTCTCTCCAGGTTGGCTAATGGAATCTGCCACCCCCAGGAGTTGTTTACTTCTCCCTTGTGGGTGCCTGGGGCGCTGAGGAGAAATACCTGCATGGAGAGGAGGGAATGCAGCCGCACTGTGGAGCACCTGAATACCAAGGAAAGGAGTTCACAGTGAAAAAGCCTCGAAGATTATACAGCAGAGGGGTAACAAATGTAGCAGACAGTGAAAGGAAGCCTGAAAGGTTGAAAGTCTAGAAGTATTGGATTTGCTTCTCTTAACTAGCTATGAATAAGATACTTTTCTGAGCCTCAGTTTCTTTGTCTGTAAAATGGGGATAATACCCACCTGAATTAGGATTCTGCAGACAAACAGAACCAATAAAATACAGATAGATAGACTGATTGATTGATTGATTGATTGATACCGATTATAGAGATAGATAGATAGATAGATCAGGATTTAAGGAATTGGCTTACACAGTTATGGAGGCTGACAAGTCCAAAATTTGTAGAGTGGGCCAGCAGGCTGGAGACCCAGGAAAGAACCCATGTCGTGGTCAAGTCCAAAGGCTGGCAGAATTCCTTGCTCAGGGGAGGTAGGCTTCTCACTGCATCTAGGCCTTCAGCTGATTGGATGAAACCCACCCATATTCTAGAGCACAATTTTCTTTACTCAAAGTTCAACAACTTAAACGTTAATCTCATCCAATACATCCTCACGCAAACACCCAGAGTATTGTTTGACCGAACAGCTGGGCACCCTGAGGCCCGGCCAACTTGACACATATAATTAACCATCTGAACATTCTGTAATGAGGGCCGCATTCATTCACACGTTTGAGAGAATGTATATGACCATGGTTTGAAACTGTCAAGTGCTTTGAGAACACAAAGACCAACAGGCACATGAAAACATGCTCCATCAGTGATCATCAGGGAAACGCAAATCAAAACCTCGAGGAGACAGCACGCACACCTGCCAGAATGGTTGTTATCAAAGAGGAAAGGTAAGTGCTGGCGAGGATGTGGCAGAGAGGCAGCCCCCGCACACTGCTGGCGGGAATGTGGATTAGTACAGTCGTTGTGGAAAACCGTTCGGACATTCTCAAAAACTTAAAAATAGAACTACCATACAATCCAGCAATCCTACTGCCGGGTGTCTACCCAAAGGAAATGAAATCAGTGTGCCAAAGACACAGCTGCACCCCCCAATGTGCATTGCAGTACGGCAGCACTGCTCACAATAGCCAAGACATGGAAACAACCCAAGTGTCCATCAGTGGGTAAGTAGATAAAGAAAACGTGGCATATGACGTAATAAAATAGTATTCGGGGCTGGGTGCGGTGGCTCGTACCTGTAATCTCAGCACTTTGGGAGGCCGAAGCAGGCAGATCACAAGGTCAGGATATAGAGATCATCCTGGCTAACACGGTGAAATCCCATCTCTACCAAAAATACAAAAAATTAGCCAGGCGTGATGGCATGCACCTGTAATTTCAGCACTTTGGGAGGCCAAGGTGGGCGGATCACAAGGTCAGGATTTCAAGACCAGCCTGGCCAAGGTGGTGAAACCCGATTTCTACTAAAATTACAAAAACTTAGCTGGGCATGGTGGCGGGCGCCTGTAATCCCAGCTCCTTGGGAGGCTGAGGCAAAGAATTGCCATTGCACCACTGCACTCCAGCCTAGGCAACAGAGCAAGACTCTGTCTTTAAAAAAAAGAATAGTGTTCAGACTTTAAAAGAAGAAAATCCTTCATTTGCATAACATGGATGAACCTGGAGGACATTATGCTAAGTGAAATAAGACAGGCACAGGGAGAAATCCCACAGGATCCCACTCCTATGTGGAATCTAAGAGTTGAACTGGCTGGGCGCGGTGGCTCACATCTGCAATCCCAGCACTCTGGGAGGCCAAGGCAGGACAATTGCTTGAGCTCGGGAGCCTGGGCAACATAGTGAGACGCCGTCTCTACAAAAATTAACTGTGCGTGGTGGCACGCACCTGTAGTCTCAGGCACCCAGGACGCTGAGGTGGGAGGATTGAAGATTGCAGTGAGCTGAGATTGCCCCACTGCACTCCAGCCTGCGTGACAGAGTGAGACCGTGTCTGGAAAAAAAAAAAACAAAAAGATTCTTTGGAAAAGAGGAGTCCTTGCCTCTGCTCCCAAATGTGCCAAAACACAAGACCCATGGGCAATCAACACCCCATGCCAGCCTGGGTCTTTAAGAAGATAAAACAACTAGGGATTTAGAGTTGGGGGGCCCTCAGCAGATGCCTGAACATGGGAATGGGTGCATATTCCTTAGCGATGTTATCAGCCAGGATACTAGCAGAAAAAATGAATTCATCTTGGCTGGACCAAATGAAGAGACTGTAATGGAGGGGCCAGCCCAACCCCTGGGTTATTAACCCAGCCTGGCATGCAGCACCTCACACCGTCAAAGCGATTTCACCCCCATCATCCGGCCTGACCCCCCACAACACGCTTGCCGTGGGGTACGTAACAATCCCTATTTTACAAACTGGGTGACTGGATTCAAAAATGTGGAGCAACTTGCCCAGGCTCACAGGACTGTTCTGTCTTCACATGCCGTCGTCTTTCCACCACATCACACAGCTGTCCCCAGAGAGGGGGACACAATAACGCACCTTGGAACGCATTTGAGAATTTAAGAAGGATGTTCCCAGGCATTACTTCCTAGCGGTGCTCACCCTGGAAGAGCTGCTCCCATGGGAGGAGTCACACGTGGCAGCTAGGTGACTCCCACAGGCGCGCAGTGGATCACGCCACACACTGCTCCCCATCCCTCCAATGGCTCGCCATCACCCAGCCAAGAGAGTGAAGAGTCCTGGTTTTGGTTTAGAAGTCCCTCCGTCACCTGGCCCTGGCAGTGATTTCTTGGACCTAACTTTCTTTGCCCAGGCTGATATTGAGCTCCTGGACTCAAGCAATCTTTCCACCTCAGCCTCCCAAAGTACTGGAATTACAGATGTGAGCCAGCCAGTGCACCTGGCTCAGACCTAACTCCTGTTCTCCTCTTTCCTTAGGACACCCAACTTAACCAGCCTCTCTGCCCCTCCTTAAACATGTCAAGCACAGGCCCATCTCAGCTCCCACCCCCACTGACTGTTCATTTCACTTGGAATTCTCTTCCCCCAGGTTCCATATGGTGTGCTTCCTCCCTTTATCCAGGTCTCTGCTAAAATATATATTTTAAAAAAACTTCCCCAAGGAAGCCTTCCCTAGTTAACCTGCATGTAATCACTCACACATGCACACACACACACACACACACACACACACACACACACACACACACAATTCCCCTTATCATTACTTGGCATTTTATCTATCTGTTTATCACCTGTGGTCCCCACAGGCAAATAAGCTCCATGAAGGTAGGAAGTTTCTTCTCACTGTCTCCAGTGCCTAGAGCATGTATAAAGGACACAGAATTATTGCTGAATGAATGAAGGAGCAAATGCCGTGTGAAGAGGTGAGAGGGCCAGAGGGTGCAGAGGGTGGCATGCTGGGCACTGCAACCCAACCTCTCCCTCTTCTGCTTCCCATGCAGGCTGCAGCTGTGATCTTCCGAAGGTTGACTCAAGTGCCTCCTTGCAGTGCTTGGGTCTGTTAAATATTGCCGAGCCTCCTGGGCTGAGCAGATGCTGAATGTCAGGAGAAGGTTTGTCTCCAGGATCAAAAGCAGGAAACACTCTCCTCACTCCCAGCCTCCAGATGTCGGAGGTCCCTAAGGCAGAGGGCAGGAGAGCCGCAGGGACAATGTCCTGCACTTGAGTATGGAGATGGATGCCCACCTCATCCCATTTCCTGGTTCCTTCTGGGCTTCCTTCAGGGAAAGTCACTGTCCCTTCTGCCCGCAGTGCCGTCTCCTCACTTGCCTTCCTCATTAGCCCCGTAGAAGCAGGACACCGAGGTGGGAAGGGGGGATGAGGAGGACTTGGCCCCATTTCTCCCGTCTATGTAAAGGGAGGAAGATCGGGGAAGCCTCTGTCTGTGTACTCAAGTATGGGTTGCTGGACATGTTTGGAATATCAAGAAAGGACCCCAGAAATCTATTATCCAAGAAAAGTGGCTACCTAGGAGGCACGATTTACAAAAAAAAAAAAAGCATCTGCAGCTTCCTGAGTAACATTTCCAGACAAGAATTGCCTGGCCCATAGCAGGGGCTGCTATGCATCTGAAAGGGGAGCGCTTCAAGACTGCCATGGTGAGTCTGCATGGGTGGGAGGGGACCACCTCTGGAAGGCAGGATGCTGGTGCAGAGAAGGACCCAGCTCTGTCTTCCGCACTGGGACCACCGTCTTGTGTCCCCAGTCTGGCCTCTGGTGACGCACCACGTTCTCTCCCTCCACATCCACCCTCCGGCCTGCATCCAAGGACACTTGATATGAGGCTTGACACAGAGAACCTTAAACTGTGAGGGAGGTAAAGCTGCCCGTGGAGTTCTGAGAGGTGTAATTACAGATTTTTCACACCATTCGCCACTTTCAGTAATCTTGAAACCCTGGAGAAAAGACTTTTTTGAGACAGAGATTTTTCTTGTTGTCCAGGCTGGAGTGCAGTAGCGTGATCTCAGCTCACTGCAACCTCTGCCTCCCAGGTGCAAGCGATTCTCCTATGTCAGCCTCCCGAGTAGCTGGGATTACAGGCGCCCGCCACCACACCCAGCTAATTTTTATATTTCTACTAGAGACAGGTTTCGCCATGTTGGCCAGGCTGGTCTCAAACTGCTGACCTCAGGTGATATGCCCGCCTCAACCTCCCAAAGTGCTGAGATTACAGATGTAAGCCACCCCCCAGCATGAGACACCACACCTGGCCAACTGTCTTTCAAAGTAGAGGGCCCGCCACAGTGCGGCGTGGATGGGTGGGAGGGGGACCACATCCACTGGGCAGCGAAGGGGCAGCGAAGGACAGCAGTGGAAGGCCATGGACACAGAGCCGGTGATGGGGACCTCATAGCCACCTCCTGCATGCCAGCAGTCCTCAGAACCCAGGGTGGGAAGAGAGGAGGCAGGGCCTGGGCAACAAGGTTGGGGTGCCCAGGCAAGCCACTCCAGTCTCTCTGACAAAACACTGGCTGACCATGATCCACCTCTAGGCTCTGCGACAGTGGAGATGTCCCAGACGGATGAAAGTGCATTGTGGTCTTCGAGTAGAGGGAAGTCCCGGAGGCCCGCAGGAAAACAGACGCAGGCTGGGCACTGGAAGACCTGCTTGTAGTTTCAGTTCTGCCACTCACTTGCTGTGCGTGGAGAGCAAACCACCTAATGCCTGCAGACCCCATTTTTCATCTGTGAAGAGGAGTAATGCATCCTGGGAGACTTTTGAGGATCACTTGAGATGCTGTGCACACAGGCTGAGCTTCTTCCTGGGCGCCACCTCCAGCCCTGACAACAGTGACCTCTGCTTACCACGTCCACCCCGCCAAGCAGAGCCGTGCCTCCAGTGATGTGATGGGGGGGTAGTTCAGCCCCCATGGCCAGGACGGTGATGAATGCCCACCCCTGACTCTGTCCTTGCATCCGGGCTGTGGTTTCCATCAGGAACACATTATCTGGCCTTGTAGACAGAGAAGAGCCCAAGGGACCGAACTCCCAGGAGTCGGAGAGGGAGCCACAGTCCCTCAGGCAGCGGGTGGCCGCTGCACAGCTTCCTAAGCCACCTGCCCACAGCCAGGCAGTGGCAGCTGTTGTTCATGCCCGGGACCACCCCTTGTGAAGCTAGAGGGCCCTTAGCAGGGGTCTTCAAGGCTAGAAGTCCCTGGATTTATTTTCAGGTTCATGTATGTGTGTGTTTGCTTGGTGAGAAGCGGCACTGAGGGTAAATTGCAGAGGGGCTGAGGTGCTGCAAGGAACACAGATGAGGTCCCACAACACCCCACCGTGCACTTCCGCTCCTCCTGTTCCAAAGCCCCAGAGAGCACAGAGGGCTATCCTACATCTACCAGAAAAGGCTTTGCAACAAGGCCGATCTGCTGGTGGGAGACCTGCAGCAGGCAACACCAGGATCCTCCTAAGGTGACCACCCATCCTGGCGTCCCAGGACAAAGGGTTCCCAGGGTGTAGGACTTCCAGTGCTAAAACTGGGACAGTCCTGAGCACACCAGGATGAGCTGGTCTTCAGAGTCCTGCCAGCTGGCACACAGCACCAGTGGGCGACCTCGTTATCCTAAACCAGCCTCCTCTCTCAAATCTGCCACCCTCCGTGAAGCCCTCCAGCCCTCCTCTGGCAGTGCCTCCACCAGCCCTGAAAGAACGGAAAATGCAACCTCGAGGGCAACCTGGAGAATGTGTTCCTGGAACTCAACCCTCATTTGCCAAGCCCCACCATTCCCCCTCTTACCGGGTAGGTGGCCTTGGCGCCAAACTTCCTGCCTCAGCTCTCTGCATCTGGAAAGTGGGAATCCTAATGGCACCTGTTTGTAGTAACGGAATCATCCTGAGGAATAGATGAGTGAAAATGGGTCAGCGTCTTAGCAGGGTGCTGGCTCACAGCAAATGTCACATCAATCTTGGCTGTTGTTATTACTGTGCACAGAGAACATGAGAGAGGTTCTCATAGGGACTCACATGTGTCACCTTGTCTAATTAAAAATAAATTTTTTAAAGCCTTGAGACAGATGGTATTAATCCCTGTTTGACAGATCAGGAAATAGGCTTAGAGAAGTAATGGGGAGATTGGGGGTCAGGGCAGGGCATGGCAAGAGACGCAAAGATGGAGATTCAGAGTCACGCTGACTGCTTGTAAGGATACAGACCCTGCGTGCAGCCTTCCCCAGCTGCTCAATGTGCCATGACTCAAGTTCCAGTGTCCAGTGGCCTACGAGCCCCGCTCCAAGCCATCCTATGCCTGCCTTCCCTGGCCTCTTCGGTCTCTTCAGGTGTTCTGGATCTCTCCTTTCTCGGTGCCTTCCACGCATCCCCGCCTCTACCCCGAGAGCCCATCACCCTGCCATGCAGCTAGCTGGCCCCTTCTCAAGGGCCAGCCGCCCGTCAGGCAACGATGCAAACTGAGCGAGCCCTTAGTGCAGGCACAGTCTCACCACAGTGCCCAGCAGGGCCAGGCCCAAATGTCCCCGAGAAGCTCCTCTGCTCACTGGGACTCCCCATGGCTCCCACTCTGTCTTGCCTGGAACCGGCTGCAGTTGTGACTGAATGTTTACATGTTTGTTTGTCAGTATCTTCACCCCTTCTAGACTCCAGGAGGACCGGAATGGTACCTGATTTATTACCATCTCTGGCACATACTGGGTGCTAAATAAATAAGAATCACATGACTGTTGAATGGATGGTAAATGAGAAATAGGCATAAGTGTGCCTGGGTTACCTAGGTCACCTGTTTGGATTGTCAGAGCACCACCGAACAGGGGTAAAGAATATTTCTGACGATACCTACATGAAAGCCTCAATCAAAGGACCTGGATCTGCTTAGAGGACCCCACATCTCATTCAGGGTTTCCAGCATAGCTTCGCCCACCACAGTGTCAAGGACAGAGACCTGCTCTGTGGCCCACTATGACATCCCCAGGGATGGCCACAGTCCCAGCACACACCAGGGACTCCATGCGCTTTTGTTAAATGAATAAATGTCTCCAGCAGGTGTGGCTTCAGCGCAGTCACATTTCTGTATCTAAGCAGGAATCCTATTTCATTGATCGAACATTAACTGGAAAACCACATTCTCTGGAAATTACCCAGAAGCTCCCTGAAAAATGTGATACTTACCTAGGTCAAAGCCTGAGCATTCGAACATCAGGATATTGAAGTGGTAGAGCTCACTGCCATTGTCCCTCTACAAATAACAGTGATATAATCCACACAATAAACACAAACAGTCTCCACTCAAGTCCAGTATCCACACTTCAGTCTCAGGTCATCAGAAAGTGTCTTTCCTGAGCCTCAGTTTATTCATCTATAAATGTACATGATAAAAATACCAACCTCACAGGGGAACTGAAGAATTAAACTCGATGTTATCTGGCACACAATAAGCAGCTATTATTATGATTGTTTAAACAGAAGGTATCATTTCAAAAGGAAGCTGTTTAAAGCTCTGAAGATATTTTGTAGGAGAATTTTCCTGACGTCATTCTACAGACAGAAAAAAAGTCAGGAAATTCCTTGAAAAGTGCTGTCTTAATGAGAGCGTTCCTTCCAAACCCCACTTCCACCACAATCAACTACCCAGTTTGAGGTGATTCTGATTGAAATTATAAAAAAAAAAAAAAAAAAATTGGCAAGATGACTGTATATTGCAAAACAAAATGTGTTGCTTTTAAAGTGATTTTGGAGCTTCAGTAATTAGTCTAGCAAGTTCCAAAGACACATTCTGCAGTCATCATTCGGTATTTGTTTCCTTTGGTAATCTGCCTTTCTTCAAAAAAAAAAAAATCAACTGGGGAAAAACATCTGTTTGGAAGCTGCCTGGGACTGAAGCCCCCATCAGGCTTTGCTGGACTCTGTATTATAAGGAAACCCCTTTGGATCCCACGTTCTTTCTTCCTGCCAGGCTGCTCCTGGGTCACTTCTCAGCTCTGGTGGCTGCTGAAACGAGACAGCTGCTGCTACACAAAATAACTCAAGAACATACCAAAGCCTGTTGCTTCCAGCACTTGGAAAATCTGACATTCAAATATGCAAATATTTTATGGCACGAAGAGAGAAAAAAAGAGAGAAGGAGCTGCAAAGTCACATTTGAAACGAAACATACTAGAGATGAAAGCAAACTGGAATTTACACTTCTGGATTATAATTAAACTGGTGCTATTATCAGAGAAAGCACAGATTCGCCACGATTTGCTGCAAGGGTCTCTCGTTACTGCCGAAGTCACCAGACATGTCACTCAGTCACCAGCACCTGCACAGTGACAGAGCGGGATTTGCAGCCTGGGTGTGAGCCTTGTCAGACTCACAGAAATGCCCTTGGCACAAAGGACAGGGAGGGGGAGCGCGGCAGGAAAATCAGAGCAGTCTTCACCCCATTTGCCACAGCACGGTATTTATGTTCCTCTAAATATCTGGATTAAAATTCTGTAAAACAATCACCAGCCTTCACACAAACTTTGAGTTCATTTTCTTGGAGGTGTGAGGGAATGAGCAAAGTCAGCCTTACCATCCTGGATGGTGGAGTGAAAAGCAAACCAGAAGGTCCAGGTCAATCAGGGTCAGACCATTAATAGTGGAGTTATTCTGATCAGTGACTTGACCTCTTAGAGACACTCTCTCCCTCTATGTGTGAGGGGAGTTGGTCCAGAGGATTCCAAAGCCATCTTCCAGATCTCGGAGTCTATGAAAGACTGTAGTAGAAAAAGAAGAATCCGATGAACCTGCGTATAAATCAAAGTTTTGTAATTGGCTCACTTTCCGAACTTGGGCAGCTTGCTTGGAGTCGTGCAGCTGGGGTTTCTCGTGTGTAGAACAAGGACGGTGGCACCTGGCTCACAAGGTTACTGGAAAGTTTCACTGAAATTATGTCGATAAAGCATTTGACATAGGCGAATTCTGCTTTTACTCCCTGTTTGTTTCTTTGTTTGTTTTGAGACGGAGTCTCGCTCTGCCGCCCAGGCTGGAGTGCAGTGCAGCAATCCCAGCTCACTGCAACCTCCACCTCCCCAGTTCAAGAGATTCTTCTGCCTCAGACTCCAGAGTAGCTGGGATTACAGGTGCGCGCCACCACACCCGGCTAATTTTTGTATTTTTAGTTGAGATGGGTTTTTGCCCTGTTGGCCAGGCTGGTCTCAAACTACTGAGTGCCAGCGATCTGCCCACCTCAGCCTCCTGAAGTGCTGGGGCTGCAGGTGTGAACCACTGTGCCAGGCCTGCTCCCTGTTTCTTATACCTCTCCTTTGTGATGGAAGCCAAAAAACACAACCAGACGAGTCATGATGAGAACCAGAGATCGTGACTGGGAGGAGGTTAACCTCATCAATACCATTTTCTTAGCCCGCTGCAATAAACTCTGAAGGTCTACATTCAGGATCAGTCAGACATGGGACTAGTCACTTAATTGAAAGACCATTTATGGCACTTTTTAATTTCTAATTGGCCATTCACTGATGCCAAATGTACTTCCAAACATGTCCTGCCATCATCAACTAGCAAGTATTTAGTGAATACAAATTTATTTTTAATACAAATCTGGCAATAAAGGGCAAACTTTACTATCTGACTCCTCCTGCCCCCATAAATCACAGAAAGATACAGAAATTAGTTTCTTGCTGTATGGCCGGGTGTGTGCAGTGGTGCAATCATAGCTCACTGTAGCCTCAAATTCTGACCTCAGGCCTCCCAAGTAGCCAGGACTACAGGCATGAGCCATGACAGCGAGCTAATTCTTTTTAAATGTTTTGTAGAGAGGGAGTCTTGCTGTGTTGCCCAGGCTGGTCTCAAATTCCTGAGCTCAAGCGATTCTTCTGCCTCGGCCTCCTAAAGTGTTGGAATTACAGGCACGAGCCAGTGTGCCAGGCCTGGAAATGAATTTTCTTTCTTCTAAATTTATCTGTAACACTATTCCCCCCTTCCTTGACAGAGACCCTGAAATTTATTAATCTGCTTAATTCCATCAGTTGATTCCACTGGCATTTGTACCATATTTTTTAATACTGAGACCTACTATGTGCCAGGTACTATGCTAAGCACATAGTAAATAAAAGAAACATTTCTTTGTTTTTGTTTTGTTTTGTTTGAGACAGGGTCTCGCCATGTCACCCAGGCTGGAATGCAGTGGTGTGATCTCAGTTCACTGCAACTTCCGTCTCCCAGGTTCAAGCAGTTCTTCAGCCTCAGCCTCCCCATCCCGCACTATGACCCTTAGCCATAATATAGCTGGCATTACAGGCATGTGCTATCACACCTGGCTAATTTTTGTGTTTTTAATAGACACCATGTTTTGTGTTTTTAATAGAGACCATGTTGGCCAGGCTGGTCTCAAACTCCTGACCTCAAGTGATCAGCCTGCCTCAGCCTCCCAAAGTGCTGGGATTACAGGTGGGAACAACTGTTCCCGGTCCATTTATTTGGTTTTGATGAAGGAGGGAACTTTCCCTTATCAGCAGGTTTGGCTGCATTAAAAGACGTATTGGAGAGGACATAATGAAAGAAGCCTACCTCCTAGAGAAACAGAAGAGCACGTCGTATTAGTTATCTATTGCTATTCAACAAGTCACTCCAAAACTTAGCAGCTTAAAACAATAAACATGTATTATTTCACAAGGTCTCTAGACTCCAGGAGGAATCAGGAGCAGCTCAGCTCGATGGTTCTTGCTCAGGGAGCCTCTTGAGGCTGGTAGTTGAGATGGACGTCATCTTAAGGTTTGACCGGGGCTGGAGGAACTACATCCAAGATGTCCATGCACACACTGGAAGGGCAGCTCTGGCTGCTGGCAGGAGGTGTCATTCCTGCCCTGGTTGCGTTCTCTCATAGGGATGCTAGAGTGTCCTCATGACATGGTAGCTGGCTTCCCCTAGAGAGAGTGATCCAGGAGAAAGCCAGCAAGAGCCACAATGGCTTTTATGACCTAATCTTGGAATTCACATTTTGCTACTTCTGCAATTTTCTATCGGTCACACAGGCCAAGTCTACTCAGTATGGGAGGAGGTTACAAAGAATGTGGATGCCAGGAGGCAAGGATTGTCAGGGGCCATACGGGGGGATTGGCCACCACACATAATTGGACAGAAAGGCCAGGCGTGGTGGCTCATGCCTATAATCCTAGCACTTTGGGAAGCTGAGGCAGGCAGATCACTGGTGCTCAGGAGTTCAAGAACAGCCTGGTCAACATGGCAAAACCCCATTTCTACAAAAAATATAAAAATTAGTGCATGGTGGCACATGCCTAGGGTCCCAGCTACTCTGGGAGGCTGAGGTGGAAGGATTGCTTGAGCTCAGGGATTCCAGGTTGCAGTGAGCTATGATCGCACCACTGCACTCCAGCCTGGGCGACACAGCAAGACCCTGTCTCTTAAAAAAATTTAAGAGAATTTAATTAATATAATTAATTAATTTTATATAATTAATTAATTATAACATTAATATTAATGCTAATTAATATAATAACAGAGAATGAGCCTCAGTTACATTGGCAAGTGTTATTCTATAAGGCACCATTGCAAGGCTCCTGGTTTTGCACTAG
This sequence comes from Ateles fusciceps, assembly GCA_036589455.1. Lineage (NCBI taxonomy): Eukaryota > Metazoa > Chordata > Mammalia > Primates > Atelidae > Ateles > Ateles fusciceps. Next base: position 938,192 of record JAZHEH010003296.1, on the reverse strand, counting down.
GCAGATAACTGGCTTCCTAGGGCTCTGTTGCATTGCCTGAGGCATGTCCTTGAGGGAGTGCCTCCTGGGTATTTGCTAGTGCTGAGTACCCACAGCCTCTACGCCCAAGTAAATTTGGCTCCATCCAGTCCCTTGAACAGATATGGTCTGTCCCTGCTGCTCTTTGAGAAGCTGACTCATGATGAAGCCGAAGCCCACCTCTTCTCTCCCTGCTCTGTCAGGCCCTGAAGACCCCAGGTAGAAGGAAGGTAAGGAAGGCATCAAAAATCTGCCAATCGGTGAGTCACTCTGCTTCAAGGCTGCGCTGACAGCACAGGGCTGGTGTGACTCCTGGGCCCCCAGCGCTCTAGGAAAGTGAGCCTGATCTTAAAGGTTGGTGGGTTCTGCTGACACTGTTTAGCCTGGTGAATAATAAAATTAGGGCTGATCTGCTCAGAACCACCCGACTGGGACTCTCTAGGGAGAATACAGGGCAGAGACATGCTGGCCTGAGCTGGAAGGGCAGCTGGGACCTTGATGCCCATGAGAATGAGAATGATGTCATCTGAGAAGAGAAACCTGCAGTGAGGGAGAGCTACTCTACCAGCCTCCACAGGCTGCAGGACTCGAGGGAGGTGTCAGGACCTCTGCAAGGAGGAGGCAGATCTGTCCCAAGGTGCATTATGCAAACAGCAGAGCTGCCAAGGGAGAGTTGAGATGCAAATACTGAGGGCAGAGATAACAGCATTTCCCTGAGCCCTTGGCTCAGCAGAAAGAGAGTTCACCTTCCACGGCAGTCAGGAGCTCCTGAGCTGCCTGGAGAAGCCACCCAACCCCTTCCCAACCTCCCTGCCTCTGATCACTACCCTACAGCTAGAAAGAATGCCATGGCACAGCCCGTGACCTCTGAACCCTTCTTCTTCCACAGTGGCCTCCACATCCAAGACAGATCCAAATGCAGGCTCAGAACCATCTTACCCTTCCCAGGAGCTGCAAGAGTGTGCCCAGCTCTAGTGTAGTTTTGCATAAATTGTTTCAAATCTGGGTTCATAGTGTTCCCTGTTTCAGAGCCTTCTTGTCCCAAATAAACATTCTTTGCTTTTTTCAGCACATGCTCAGAAAGAGAGGCCTCTGTATATTTTCCCCTTTAATTAGAAAGGAAGATCTGAGTCCCTAATCCCTATCCACATGGCCACGTCACGGCATCCTTACCCGACAAAGGGCTTTAGTACACATACACACACACACATACACATATATACACATACATGCGTATACACATATACTCTAATAAAACAAATGTTAGAGAATGTATATGTAAATAATATTATAGATTTCTTAGAGTATTTAGAAAAAAGCAAATACCCTAGGAGAAAAATTGACAAGAAACCTGAAAAACCAGTTTACAGCAGAGCATATCCAAATGGTCATTCAATACATGAGAACTTCTCAGTGGTCAATAAAATGCAAGTTAAAATTGTAATGAGTTACCACTACACACCAATCAGAGTGGTTAAAATTAAAAGGGCTGATAATACTGCTGGGGGCAGTGGCTCATGCCTGTAATCCCAGCACTTTGGGAGGCTGAGGTGGTCAGATCACTTCAGGCCAGGAGTTCAAGACCAGCCTGGCCACCATGGTGAAATCCCGTCTCTACTAAAAATGCAAAAATTAGCTGGGTGTGATGGCAGGTGCCTGTAATCCCAGCTACTTGGGAGGCTGAGGAAGGAGAATCGCTTGAACCAGGGAGGTGAAGGTTGCAGTGAGTTGAGATGGTGTCATTGCATTCCAGCCTGGGTGACAGTGAGACTCTGTCTCAAAAAAAAAAAAAAAAAAAAAAAAAACAAGAAAAAGGACTGATAATACAAAATGTTCACAAGGCTGCAGAGTAACAGGAGCCCTCTTGTGTTCCTGGTGGCAGCTGGAAATGGTGTAATTACTATGGAAGACTGTTTGTCAATACCCACTACAGTTAATAAATGCACCCCCCGTGACTTAGCAACCTCACTGCTAGACACACACTACAGAAATGCATGCACATGTCCCCCAAAGGACACATGTTAGAATGTCATAGCAGCAGCATGATTTGTGTAATGAAAAGGATTGAAAACAAGCCAAATGTCCATCAGCAATGAAACAAATAAATTGTGGTATATTCATATAGTGGAATAACCGATAAAAATTAAGGAACTACAGTTATACAAAACAACATGGCTAAATCTCAGAACATAACCCTTCAACGTAATCTCTAATCAGAGCAAGTAAACACAAGAAATTCATACCATGTGATTCCACTTACATGCAATTTACAAACGGGCAAACCTACTAGTTATTAGGAATGAAAGTTCAGGTAGTAAAACTGTGTTGGTTTTCGTAAGAGAAATGACCATGACTACCTCCAGAGGGGTGGTGATTGGGACCAGCTGTGAAGAGAGGAACTACTCAGGTATTGCCAATGTTCTATTTTCTTGACCCTCGGTGGTAGATATACAGGAATTTGACCTATAATAATTCAATGACCTGTACATTTTTGTTGTGCGTTTTTTTGTTTGAGCATATATTCAACAGTAACTGGCTGGGCACGGTGGCTCACGCCTGTAATCCCACACTTTGGGAGACCCAGATGGGAGGATCGCTTGAGGCCAGGAGTTTGTGACCAGCCTGGGCAACATAGTAAGACCCTATCTCTATGAAAAAAAATTTTAAGTAGCCAGGCATGGTAGTGTGCACCAGTAGTCTCAGCTTCTTGGGAGTCTGAGGTGGGAGGATTGCTTGAGCCTGGGAGTTAAAGTCTGCAGTGAGCCATGATTCGCACCACTGCACTCCAGCCTGAACAGCAGAGACTCTGTCTCAGAAAAAAACAAAAGGGTGAGTGAGGATAGTCAGAGTGGTAGCAATTGTGCTTCTTGCTTTGCCTTAGTTACCTTGATCAGTTCAGCCTAAAGTTTGAGATGGTGGAAAGTACTATGAATCTGAAACCACATCAAGAAAGTCATTTGCCTTCTTTGAGATTCAGTGATTATATCTTTAAAATGTGATTAAGACCTATTGTAAATGGTTCTTACGAGGATTAACTCAATGAACTTGGGAACGGGTTTGGCACACACTAGATATCCAAAGCTTATTCCTCTAGTAGCAGCAATAGTTGGTGGTGGTGGTGGTGGTGGTGCTGGTGGTGGTGTTATTGTTATTTAACTTAGGACATCAAAGTGAGGAACTACGTAGGAAGGAAGGGAGACTGGACCAGAAGCCTGTGGCTGCTGTTCTGATTATGTATTGCTACATAGCATTCATATTATCCTACAACCTAGTGGTTCAAAACTACAATTTTCTTGTGCTTGCAACTCTGTGGGTCAGAGAAGGGAGGGAAGGCAGGGTTCAGCTGAGCAGTTCTTACCGAGGGTCTCTCCTGAGGTTACATTCAGACATTGACTGAAGCTGCAGTCAGTGAAGGCTCAGCTCAGCTGGGTCTCCAAGAGCCTGGCTCAGGTGCTTGGTGGTTGCCGCTGGCTTCTGGTTGAAAGCTCACTTGCAGCTACTGACTCTGCCTTTGGTCTGGGCTTCCTCATAGCAGGTGATCCCAAGTCTCCGAAAATGAGTATTCCAGCAGGCAAGGCAGAAGCTGCACTGCTTTTTATGACCTAGCTTTGGAAGTCATCTAGTGTCACTTCTCCATAATTTGTTGGTTAAAGCAGTCACAAACCTGCCCAGATTCAGGGATAGGGCATAGAATTTGACCATCTTTTAGTGTTCAGTTTACCATGAACACTAAGATTGTGTGTGAATTCTGGAAACCATTCCTCCAACATTACAAGCAGCCTTGCATAATGGTTAAGAGTTCTATCTGGGTTCAAATTCTGACTCTGCCATTATCCTTTGAAGTTACTTAAAGTCCCATGTCTTGGATTCCTCGTTGGTGAGCTGAAGATGATCTAATATCACCTTCACGGGCTCTGTTGGAAGGAGCCTATGGTCCCTGGTGAGTAAGTTCAATGAATATCATCTTTTAGTATTGTTTGTGCCTAGAATGATAGCCAACTTCATGTCACTCCTAATATCATTCTTAGGCCCCCCCACACGCTTCCTATGGAGATAGCCTCCTTTCCGGAATCTAGGCCGTACGGCTGCCTCTGGAAAGGATAGACCAGGCACTTACGGTGGGAAGAGCCCTCGAGTTTCAGTCGGGCAGGCCTGAGTCCAGATTCTGCTTCTGCCTCCTATTTGAGGGATGTGGGATAACATGGCCTGTTCTCTGAGAGGTGGTCTCCTCACCCGTAAAGAGGAGGAAAATGAGACCTCCTTGACAAAGGGGCTGAGGAAATTCAGTGAGAAAGTGTTGATGGGATCACTTAGTACAGTGTCCAGCACTTCATGGGTATTTGGATTTTTTGTTTATTTTTAGTTTTCAGAAGGAAAAAAAAACACAAATCTCAAAGATCGCCAAAGCAGCGTATCTCAGCAGCTGAAATAAACACCTCAATTAAACCATCCATCTTCTTTGACCAATTCAGGGAAGCATAAAATCTTTGCCGAGGCATTTCTGTTATAGTGGGAAGAGCCCATTTGCTCATTCCTTCATGCAACAGATATTTATTAAACACCTACTGTGCCCAAAACAAGCAAAAATGAACAAATGGGGGGTCTTCGCTGCTTCCTAAAGGGGTCTCCTCCAGCTCCAAGAGAGATACTACCCATACCAACAGCCCAGAGGGGCACTGCGGTGGACAGAGGCTTGCTCTGGTAAATGTCCAGTGAGGGTCTGTGGTTCCTGACACGGCTAGGGTACAAGGATAGCATAGCTGAGTGAGAGATGAGGTTAGGGATACCACTGCAGGAAATCAAGGCGCAGACCTTTTCTGAATTTACAGAAAGCATCAAGACCAGAGTTGGATGGGACCCAGTGGTGCCAGGGGAACTGCACCAGGTCTGACCAGCAACCCTAGGAAAGAGAGCCGAGGGACTGTGGGATCTAGAGACAATTATTTCCCCTCTCTCCGGGAATCTGGAACTCACAAGTGATGAGGCACTGGAGATGGGGACTGAGCACCACTCTCCCACTGGGGCTTTACAAACTGCCCAGCCCATCTGATGGCTCCTTCAAATGAGGAGGCAGCTGTGTTCTGCAAAGGCAAGATGGTAACTGAACTCAGAGCCCCTGGAGCGGGGGCTCTCTACTCTCACGAGAATGGGATGCTGGGGGCCACAGGGGAGTCCTGGCTCTGGGAAAAATACTGCTGCTTCTGCTTCCTTGGATTCCAGTCACCAATGAATTTACCATCTCTCCACTCAGAGAATGTGAAGCAGCCCAGAGTTTCTAGATAAAGCAAAGCTTATGCACCCCCAAGTAAACTTGTGTTTCAGCTTTCTTATAATGACAACATTCACTCTCCACAGGGGCTATTTCCATAGATCCCTCGAAATGAAAACTATACCAATGGGTCAAAGCCGAACAAAATGAGAATGAGTATCTCACATTTTTGACAAACTGCCCAAAAGCTTATCAATAGCATTCGGTTCTCTGAAGTCACCTCATGACATCTAGTTCCATCCGTCTCTCAGAAGTCACAGTCAGCCGCAGCGTTCTGCAATCAGAAGGTCACACAGGTCTGCACTTGTGTCCTCTAAAAGAAATAGACTTAGGAAAATAATTGAGGTTCAGGGGAAGAAGGGTTTCCTTAGGGGACAGCCAGGGACAGATTAACCAAATTACATCAAGGTAACAAACACACTTACCTTGATCTATGCATTATATAAATACTGGATGTCTCATTTTACTTTTCTTAACTTTGTTTTCTGTGTCCAGTGGATGGTTGCCCATATCATGCTGTCCGTTTTTAGACTTGATTCCTCAAAGACAGGTCTTTTGTCTCAAATAATAATTTTTATTTATAAACATTAAACAAGGCCAGGCATGGTGGCTCATGCCTATAATCCCTGCACTTTGGGAGGCCAAGTCAGGAGGATCACTTGAGCCCAAAAGTTTGAGAGCAGCCTGGGCAACATAGTGAGATCCTGTCTCTACAAAAAACACAAGAACTAGCCAGGCATCATGGCACACATCTATAGTCCCAACTACTCAGGAGGCTCAGGTAGGAGAATCACTTGATCCCAGGAGTTCAAGGCTGTGGTGAGCCATGATCATGCCACTGCACTCCAGCCTGGGTGACACAGCAAGGTGCTATCTCAAAAAGAAATTTGGAAACACCCAAGGAAGTGTATCGCCTGTCTGAGACCAAGAGCCCAAGAATGACAGAACTGCTGCTGGCAGCCCTGGGAGAGAGGCAGGAGCATTCTGATGGCAAAACGTTCCCAAGAACTAGGAGCAAAAAACTGGGAAAAGCAGACTAGAGATAAAGGCGCACATGATCAGGATTAAGGGTTAGAAGCAGGGAGGGGAACATCACACGCCGGGGCCTGTAGGGGGGTGGGAGGTTAGGGGAGAGATAGCAGGGGGTTGGGGGCCTAGGGGAGGGATAGCATTAGGAGAAATACCTAATGTAGATGACGGGTTGATGGGTGCAGCAAACCACCAGGGCACATATATACCTATATAACAGACCTGCACGTTCTGCACATGTACCCAAGAACTTAAAGTATAATAATTAAAAAAAGACACAATCTAACAAAACTCATGCAAAATAAACAGACAATTTGAAAAAATAAAAACAAAAAAAACTTCCTGAATCAAAAAAAAATCAGTTATTAAGTGAATTCTTTTTTTTTTTTTTTAATAAAGATGGGGGTTTCACCATGTTGGTCAGGCTGGTCTTGAACTCCCAACCTCAGGTGATCCGCCTGCCTTGGCCTCCAAAGTGCTTGGATTACAGGCGTAAGCCACCACGCTCAGCCCAAATGGATTCTTTATTTAAAAAAAAAAAATCCTCTCCAAACAAACAAACAAAAAAAATGATTAAGTGTTAGAAGAAGTATTATAAAAAATGGGGTAGACAGAGAACCATAAGCAGATAAAGCCAAGTTACAGCCATGGTAAAGGGCACTGGGGGCCCCTGCAAAGCCCCAAACGCCTCACATGGGGGCACTGGAGAGATGCTGGCCAAAGGGTCCAAGAGCTCATGAGGCAGGAGGAGCAAGCACAGGGCCCGGACACAACACAGTGACTGCAGTTAATAACCAGGCACTGTATCCTTGGAGGTTGCTAAGAGATTTTAAGTGTTCACAAGATGATAAACATATGAAGTAATGTGTATATGAGTTCAGTTCAGCCATTCCATAATGTATCAAGACATCACGAGCCATGTGTGATGGTTCACGCCTGAAATTCTAGCACTTTGGGAGGCCAAGGCAGGTGAATCACTTGAGTTCAGAAGTTTGAGACCAGCCTGGCCAACGTGGCAAAACCCCAAAAACCCCATTTCTACTAAACACACACACACACACACACACACACACACACACACACACACACATTACCCGGGCATGGTAAGGTGCACCTATGGTCCCAGCTACTCAGGAAGCAGAGGTTGCAGTGAGTTGAGATTGCACCACTTCAGTCCAGCCTGGGTGACAGAGTGAAACTCTATCTCAAAACCAAAATAGAACAAAAAGCTCATCATGTTGCACACCAAGAACACATGCAATTTTTGCCAATTAAAAATAAATCAATAATTTTTAAAATAAAGTTAAAAAGGAAAGGGTGTGGAATATTTAAGGAAGAAGCGTTCATTTTTAATGGCTAATATAATTTTTAATAATGCAATAAATGGCACCCCATCAGGGTGCCAGACCCTAGACATGAAAAAGTCTAGTTCATTTTTCAAACATGACTTTCTCCTTAGATGTATCAAAAAAACTTTCATAAAGAATGCAATTTTTCCGTCTGGGAGTGGTGGCTTACTCCTGTAATCCCAGCACTTTGGGAGGCCAAGGTGGGCGGATCACCAGGGCAAGAGATCAAGACCATCCTGGCCAACGTGGTGAAACCCCGTCTCTACTAAAAAAATACAAAAATTAGCCTGGTGTGGTGGTGCGCACCTGTAGTCCCAGCTACTCTGGAGGCTAAGGCAGGAGAATTGCTTGAATCTGGTAGGTGGAGGTTGCAGTGAGCCGATATCGCGCCACTGTGCTCCAGCCTGGTGCCTGGCGTTAGAGGGAGACTCTGTCTCAAAAAAAAAAAAAAAAAAGAAAGAAAGAAAGAAAAAAAAAAGAATGCAGTTTTTCCAAGAAGTGGGTAAGTTCTTGGACTTGGAACTGTAAGGGCACACTATAGGTGCCCAAGACACGCTTGCTGCACTGTTGGACTGGACTGATTCAAAAATAAAACCAAAGATCTGAACCCAGATGCATCCATTCCTCCCCAATGACGTCCAGGGCATCATGACTCCGTCACCTGGAACAGGAGCCTGAGGTTGGCGCTGCAGTCTGGCTCCTGCGCTGAGTCTCACACCTTCCAAGGAGCCCTCACGCCCAACTCTGCATTTCTCCTTGATCCAGACTGTTCTGCGGGTATTTTTAGTCTGGCTTCTTGGCAGTTTCACAAATGCTTTTCAAGATGCGTATGGGCATGTACTGAGAACTACATGGTAGAAAATTGGGGAGCTCCCCCTGAAATGTGCCCACTATACCTTTGTCCTACAGCCCCCCTCAAGAGGGTTCCTGCCTTCCTCTCTGTCCCAGTTTTGCTTTCTGACAGGCCTGGTGCCAGAAACCCAGGCGGGATCTAGCCTAATAACTTTGGCATGAAATGAAAGGGAAGGCTCTTAAAGATATTATTTTTTTGGTCATTAAGCAAAGAGTCAGTTCTCCAATGGACTAACCTCTGTTTGACTTTAGGACGCTAAGCACATGGCTTATGAGCTTAGAAGTTGCGATTCTTTAACTTCCAGAAGAGAATGCTACACCAGAGGAGGGAACGGGGCCACAGGGAGGGCAAATTTGCCCATCTGACACCTATGGAAAAATACATAAGCATGGAGACCCCTTTCCTCACTCTTCACTGCAAAAGTTTAGGAAGCATGGCAGCAAGGCAAATTTAGATGGAAAGAAAACTTTGCTGATGTTGGGTGCCATGTTCTGTCTTAAGGGCTTGAGAGATGCTAGTCATCTCCTACATGCCAGACTTCAAAGCATTTTCCCTTATAAGGTGTTTAAGAGGAAGAGAGATGGCTCAAACACAAGTATACCATACCCAGCAGTGGGCTGGGATGAGCTAAAGATGAGTTGGAATAATGGGAAGAGCATAGAGGAAGGAGTGACTCTAAGTAGCAAGCCACTCAACCCTCCTAGCGCCTAGTTCCCTCTTCTATTAAATAAGAAGCGGAAGTGAACATCCTTAGCTTTCAAGCTCTGACATTATATGATTCTCGAGGTCTTGTCCAGTTTGAGAAGAATGTAATTCCAAATGGTGAATCCCAGGATTTGTAAGGTTACATCACTAGTCACTGGCAGGTGAATTTTCTCAATTACTTGTGGTAGAGTCTTGGACTCCTCTGATGCCACAAAAAAGATTAGATTATGTCCCTGGCAGAATGCAGGCTCACAGAAAATTCCTTGCTTGAATTAAATGGAAACCTTTTCACTTGATGAGCATGGAGAGGGTGTGGCTATGGGGGGAGACAGAGAGAAGGAAATAAAGCAGGAGAACCAAGACTCTTGAGAAAGCCTCACTGTTGGAGGAGACCTCCCCTGTCTAAAGAAGAGAGGAGATTATGTCACAGAAATACATAGCTATCCCTGCGTATTTATGCACCTAGACAAATCCCAAGGTGAGCAGAGAGATGCCGACCCTATTATAGTCCTCATGGCCAGATCTTCTGTGTCCTTCTCAAATAGAAGGCAGGTGACAGGGCGGGCAGACTCGCCTGCTCCCTCACAGTGATGGATGTTGAGTGGCACAGCAGCGTGGCAGGATCTTGTCACAGCCGTTCCCGTTTCAGATGCTTGTGCCAACTACCTGTCAGCATTGCCCTCCAATATCCGGAAAACCCGCTGCATCTTCTTCTATCAAATACAGCGGCACTGGTAGAACAGCACAGGCGAGCCAGAAAGCACTGTGGTTGGGTACCAGACGCGTATCTGCCCTCATGTATGAAAACTCTCCGCTTTTTCTCACATACGAAATGATGTTAATATCTGCCCCTTGTCATAAGAAGGTAAAGTGTTGGAAGAAGCAATGTTAATGAGAGGTCTCGAATGCAGGCTGTTATGACCACCGCCTTCTGTCAAGTTCAAGGCCGGCATCCTAGACTTCTGTGTCACACACAAGACATCTCTGCCTCTTGCCACTTGGAACAGACATCTTGCTTCTGTCTGTTTCTTGGTGGCTGTCTCATTCCCTTCTTGCTTAAAAAATCTTTTTCCCTTGCTGATGCCTCTTACTTCTCTCTCTCCAACTGTTATTTCGGCAGCTCTGCTATTTAGCTCCATGGTGTCATAGCAAACAGTTGGTGGGAAGGAACTGTGCTAAGTGACATCGCATCAAAATTCAGGACTGGCTTCTTAGTGAGTAGAAGCCCTCTTCAAAGCTCATAGCAATTTTATTGCTTTGCAGGGATTTCCCTTTGGCAAGAGAAAAGAAGGCAGCCTTTAACCCCTCTACTTTCCCACCCCTAGCTACACAATGGCCGCTCCCAAGAGGGAGTCCAGTGGACCATCAATGCCAACATGGCGTGGCTGTGACCATCCTGCCTCCCGAGGGAAGGAGATGTGCCAGCAACAGGAGCTCAGGGGAGTCAGTCCCTGCTCTCGAACCCACACAAGCCCAACAGCCCTCTTGCTAGAATATCTGCTTCATGTTTGCAGAGCTGTGCATATTCTTCTCCACACATTTGAACTCAGCAAAAAGAGAACACAACTCTCTTTTCAGAAGCTGGCGGGTATGCAGGCTGCCTGACTTGCATGAGGGACCAGCCTGGCTATCAGAGCCAGGGGCTCCATGCCCGGCTCAGCCTCTTCCTGCCCACCTCACTGTGAGCAGTCCCCTTCTCAGCCTGCTGATCCACAACAGAATTCACAAGCTGTTGGGAAATTGTCGCCTTTGTCCATTCACGAAGCATTATGATGTGGTGGACTGAACGTGAGCCTTAAAATCAGGCAGCATGCTGGTTGGGCACGGTGGCTCACACCTGTAATCCCAGCATTTTGGGAGGCAGGCAGATCACCTGAGGTCAGGAGTTCGAGACCAGTCTGACCAACATGGAGAAACCCCGTCTCTACTAAAAATACAAAAATTAGCCGGGTGTGATGGCACATGCCTGTAATCCCAGCTACTTGGGAGCCTGAGGCAGGAGAATCGCTTGAACCCGGGAGGCAGAGGTTGTGGTGAGTCGAGATTGTTCCATTGCACTCCAACCTGCGAAACTCTCGGCTCAAAAAAAAAAAAAAATCAGGCAGCATGCTAACCCTGGCTCTGTCCCTCTAACTGTGTGACTACTGGCAAGCTGCTTAACCTCCCCCCAACCTCAGTTTCCCCATCTTAGAACAAAGACCAAATGGTAAAAGATGTAAGTCGCCTATTTACATACACATACTTCTCTAGGGATGGGAAAGGAGATTTGAAAGAGAAAATATAACATGTCCTTGTGCGTCTGTGAGGAGGCTGACCTGGGACTTTCAGACCCCTCTGTTCCAGCAGTTCCTGATGCTGACTCTTCTGTAGACTCATAGATTCCGCAGCTAGGGTTATAATCAGCAGCAATTACAAAACCAGTCATCTGTCGAAAACTACTTTGTATCGTTCTACTCTTTCCCTTTAAAGCCTGAAAATATAGATGGGCTATATATTTTTTAATCACTAGAATATAAGATAGCATATGCTAAGTGGCAAATGATTGAATTGCAAAAGCAACACGTACCCCTGGAGTCCAGGAGGAAGTGACTATCCCAGACGCCATGAGAACTGCTCTGTCCCTCCCATCCCCCACCTGACTCTGGGCTCCACTTCACTCTAACCAATTGCCTTTTCAGGAAGAAGGGGACAAGCAAAATGAGTTATTAGGAGGATTTTTTACAAACACTTGAATATTTCAGTTTTCTTTTCTTTTCTTTTCTTTTCTTTTCTTTTCTTGAGAAAGAGTCTCGCTCTGTTGCCAGGCACCAGGCTGCAGTGCAGTGGCGCGATCTCGGCTCACTGCAACCTCCACCTCCTGGGTTCAAGCAATTCTCCTGCCTCAGCCTCCCGAGTAACTGGGACTACAGGCGCCCGCCACCACGCCCAGCTAACTTTTGTATTTTAGTAGAGATGGGGTTTCACCATGTTGGCCAGAATGGTCTCGATCTCTTGACCTCGTGATTCGCCCGCCTCAGCCTCCCGAAGTGCTGGGATTGCAGGCGTGAGCCACCGTGCCCAGCTGAATATGTCAGTTTTCAAAGGACGCATCGTGTCACCCTCAAGCCTTCCATGAATGAGCTGCTCTTCCCAGCCCCAATTTAGGAAGCGATGTCAACAAGAGAGCGTCATGGTGGCCCTACAGAGGAAGGGGCCTGGCTCAGAGCCATGTTCAGATGGGAACGCCAGCAAACAAAGGAAGAGGCAGCGCTTTTATTTTTCTATGTTTTTCCTTTTTTTTTTTTAGAAACAGAGTCTAGCTTTTTTGCCTAGGCTGGAGTGCAGTGGTACAATCATAGCTCACAGTAACCTGAAACTCCTGGGTTCAAGTGATCCTCCTGCCTCAGCCTCCCAATTAGCTGGGACCATGGGCATGTGCCACCATGCCTAGCTGGCATAGCTTTGCTCTAACCAGCATCTGGCCAGAATACAAGTCTCAGCACCTCCCTGGGCTTAGAAGGAGAAACTGTCGAGAATTTTTCTCCCCCATTTCAAAGATGAGAAAATTAAAGCACGAAGTAGAAAAAGATGTTTACCCAGGTTTCAAGGAAATTTTGAGTAGAAACTTGTAGTGAATACTGCTGGTGAAGGCCAAGTAGCCTGGGCAGACCCAGAAAAGGGTTAGGAGGTGCTGTCTTCCTCCCAGACTGCAACCCTTCCCATCAAGAGCAGGCTAAGCCAGACAAGAGGCAGGCACTTCAGCTTGCCGGGCAGGAGGAAGAGGAAGAGACCTCTCCCTGGGGGAGCCGGTTACTCTTTGCTGCTGGGTTTATGTTTTTGGAATAAATCACTTGGTACAATAATAGAAATGGAGGCGCTAGAGTGAAACATCGTGACAAGAAGAGTTCCCACTGGCATTGCAATCGATTTTTTTTTTTTTTTTTGGCCCTGATATCCTGTTGCTCATAGGCGGGGAGAATCCTGACCCGACCAAGGGGAAGGGGAAATGGGCTTTCTTCACTCCCCCAGCTTACTCCACCTATCAGGATAGGGCAGGTTCTCTCACCACCATCTTGACCAACCCCGAATCTGACTGTCTAGGAGCAGGTCTTAGAGTCCATGAACCCTATTTACTTTTGGTTGGTTTTCCTGTGTGTTTGGGAGGGAGAGGATGGTTTTGAAGCTGGAAGGGACATCAGAGGCTCTCTTGTCCAATTCTCTCTTTTCCATGAGGTTAGGGTCTGTGACTTGCCAAGGTCATTGAGCAGGTTCATGGCGGACCCAGGGCCACACCTGCCTTCTGACTGTCCTTGCTGGAGCACACTTTCCACCACAGTATGCTCACCCTAGAGACAGGACGGCTTTCTCGGAGCCCACCCATCCAACCTGGGGAGATTTCTAACGGATCCAAGGCAGCCCAGCACCTGCCTGGTGCTGTCCCCTTGCTATCCCTGTGGGAACTGGGTCCCCTCTTCCTCCCCCTTCCTCAACCTTAGCTGCCCACTTCACCCCTCGCCACCCTCCAGCACCCACTCAGGCACCACCACTGAGGGTTTCCTGCTCCCCTGCTTGACTTGACCGCCACTCCATTCCCTGCGTAAAGCTCCTGTTCCCGGGGTCATTGCAGCCGACATGAGCCCATCAGACCATAGTGAAGCCAATGTGCCCGCTTGCACGTGTGTTCCTCTGAGGGCAGAACCCCTGCTTTAGCTGACAAGGCCATGGCATCTGGCATAATGCCTGGCAGGCAGGTTCGCAGTGATGTTGGTTGGGTGGATACAGGACTGCTTACATCACAGCAGGTGTCTGGTCTGCTGAGGGATGTCAGGCACTACCAAGGCTTCCAGTTTCTCCCGAGCCTTCCCATGGTCTCCAGTGTGGGGTTAGGAGAGCGCCTCCGATGGGGGCGAGACCAGCTGTGCAGCACATGAGAAGGAGCCACAGGTGGAGTGGAGGAGGCCCTGTGGAGGCAGTGACAGTGGGGGAGGGAGGCCACACATCCCAGATCAGTGGTGGGAGTAGTGACAATGATGAGTCCAAGTGTAAGGAAACGCTAAGTCACCAGGAAAATCAGGAGCCACCCTGGATGCAGGAGAAATCAAGGAGACAGAGAGAAAATGACTGGTTTGTCTTCTGCAACTGCCTTCAGAGCTTTGCGACCATCACAAAGGCTGTGGCAGGAAGCAAGGTGGTGCTTCCCCCAGGCTTCATGCCCATGGCCCGACAGGCCTGACAGCCCTCTGTGTGTTCCCCAGGCTGCGAACCCAGAATGCATATGACCTGGGAGCCACGCAGAGGGCGCCGAGCAAAGGGTTGGGGCAGGACTGGATTCAGTTGCCTGAGCTGTTCAGCCTACTGTCAGCAGAGCTCCCCTCCCTGGAGAAGGCTCCAGCCACAAGAGGAAGAGGGAGGAGTTAGACAGCTGGAGTCTTATTCCTGCTCTTCTACCAACAACCAAGATCTTTGATGAACCATTCCATCTCAAGAGGTGTTCGTTCGCTATTCGGGAATCCCAAAAGTATATCCTAAATCTATGCTTCCACAGTCACCTGTCCCTCAAGCCCCTGCCTGAGGGCAGTTCTGCACCCCCAAATCCAGGGACTGACACTGCATCGTAAATACCTTGTACTAACAAGACTCGGCAAAGATCTTGTGCTAGGAAGTCAAAGTAGGTGGATTCCAAGAGGACCAAGACCCAAAATTGCAAATGGAGGACACACAGGGGACATCCCTGCGGTCAGGAGCACAGATATTCTCAGGCTCAGCACGTCCTGACCAGTGGGTCCAGGGAGGAAACAGAACAAGGCCAGCAGCCGAGGCCCCCTGGGTCTTCCTTCCCCTTTCCTTTATGCCCCTGCGTGTGTGTTGAGGCTGGTGGGGAAGGGGGACTTTGTGATCAAACCTACTAGTAAGACTCCTCCCCTCCCCTTCACTAAGTGGCATAGATGGCTGGTTAGCCTCCTCCTCTGAGAAGCAATCTTCTCCCTAAGAGAAGCTGACTGGACTCTAAAACACTGTATTGGCTGTGGTGGCTCACACCTGTAATCCCAGCACTCTGGGAGGCCGAGGTGGGCAGATAACCTGAGGTCGGGAATTTGAGACCAGCCTGACCAACATGGAGAAACCCGGTTTCTACTAAAAATACAAAATTAGCCAGGCATGGTGGCGCATACCTGTAATTCTAGCTATCCAGGAGGCTGAGGCAGGAAAATCGCTTGAACCCTGGAGGTGGAGGTTGCGGTGAGCCGAGATCGCACCATTGCACCCAAGCCTGGGCAACAAGAGCAAAACTCCATCTCAAAAAAAAATAAAACACTGTCTTCTCCTTTTCCATTTTGCCCCCCGTGTAGTGGCAGCTCAATCTATATGCTGATTTTGGTGTCCACGTATCAAATGGCAAAAGGCTGCAGCCCACGAATGCTAAGTGCACAGGAAGCTTCAGAGGACAGAGTTTGTTCATTGTTCTTCAGCTGGTAGAGGCTGAAGGATGTTGGAGGAACTGGGCTCCTTGGGGCTGAGATGAGTGCTGATAGGCCCTCAGGCCCTCCCCCACAACCAGGAAGGAACATGCCTCCAGGGAGATATGAAAATTGGGGTTTTACTTCTAAAGATCTCCGTCGTAAAGGTCTTGGTTACCTGACTGTCCAATCTGGCAGAATCCTGATTGTCAGAGTCCTGCTGCTAATGGAATGTTCCGGATGTGTCTGCAGGGGAGAACTCTGACAGGCCTGAATCCCAGACCTGCTGCAGGATGCTTCTGAGAAAAATAACCTTTGCTTTTCCCAATTTCATCACAAACTCTAGGGGATGGATAGCAAGCGCTGCATAAATTGTTTGCACCTGATGAACAGGCCGGCTCGTGGCAAGTGTCCCTGAAAGTCAGGTGGTCAGGCAAGGTATCCAGGCAGGAGAGAACAAACGAGAACATAGAAATGGAGAGGGAGCGTTTCTGGGTGAACCTGGCAGAATCCCAATCTCTGCGTGGGCCACCCCCAGCTGTGGGTCCTCGCAGGAGCTGGGGGAACCTGGAGCTGTGCCCTGTCTGGGAGCGCACTGCAACCTCTGGCCCAGCGTCCTTAAGGGTAAAGAAGGAACATGCCTAACTTTGCCCATTTGCATCTCATATCCATCATCCTCGATTTTGCATTCTGGCAACTGTGCAAAATCTAATCCTCCCTCTTCTTACTGGTGAAGTGTTCTTACTTCTCCTTGGAGCAAGAGAAACGTTGAAAAAGAATTAGAACTTCTTTTAAGGCACGCGCATGGTGTTCGGTTGCATGCACCCATCCAAGATGTAGATGCAGCCCCGTGATGCTGTCCACTCTCCCTCCCTCAGAGTGACCACGCAAAAGCAGCTGGGCTGGAGCATCTTTGCTATTCCAGACTCAGCCCTCCCAAAAGCCCACTGAGTCCTGACTTCTGGTTTCTAAGACCCTGTACTCAAAACAAAGTAGTGCCACCAAGGTCTCCTCAAAAGCCACTGGGCATTTTGAAGGTGTGTGTATTTGGGCACCTTCCCCCCAAGGTATAAAGTCAGTTGCCAGTAGATAAAGAGCCTCTTTAATTAAATATGTACTGTATATATTGTATGCAAATATTTGCTGTACGTATGTACATGTGTGTATATATAAAATAATATTTGGCGATTTACATCTTCATTTCACCCATCTTACTGTCCCTTGTGACATCCATGCATGACCCACGCTGGCTCTTCTGACCCACAGGTCTTCTTGCTTCTCTTTGGAATAAGAAGAGGGGTGGACACGTTACGCACCCCTCTTTTAAAATGCATGTTCAGTGTGGCCTCTCCTGGGATGAGGTGTTGATCTAGAACTGGGACTAGATGTCCCATCCCAGATCTACTCCCAGTTCTGCTAACATTTTACAAACACCATCTCTTTGAGTTCCCATGAAGTAGGTCGTTGCGTTCTCATTGTACAGACTTGGAGAGGTTGAGCCACTTGTCAGAGCTGGGGGAGTGCCTGCTTGGGGCTGAAATCTAGGTTCCCTTAACTAGAAAGCCTTGCCTTAGCATCCTGTTGTGGAGGAGTTCCTGACCCCCACTTCTGATGGGGTGCATCAGAAGTGCTTTGCGTGGGGTCAGGCATAGTAACTCACACCTATAATCCCAACACTTTGGGAGGCCAAGGCAGGTGGATCACCTGAGGTCAGGAGTTTGAGACCAGCCTGGCCAACATGGCAAAACCCCGTCTCTACTAAAAGCACAAAAATTAGCTGGGCATGGTGGTGCATGCCTGTAGTCCCAGCTATTCAGGAGGCTGAGGCAGGAGAATTGCTTGAACCTGGGAGGCGGAGGTTGCAGTGAGCCGAGATTGTGCTACTGCACTCCAGCCTGGGCTACAGAGTGAGACTTCATCTCAAAAAAATAAATAAATAAAATAAAATAAGTGCTTCACGTGTCCAGGGCCCCAAGTCTCTGAGAAGACCCTCAACCTTCTCACATTACCATTGGACCATTAAGGGGTTAAAACGTCTCCGATCCGGAAGCTCATCTGCTCATCCTGCTGTTTTAAGGGCCTCTGAATCATTAGCCTTTCCAAGCAGCCTCCTTCCTCCTCTTGAGGCTGGTGAAGTGGGAGAGGGGTGCGGCCCACCTGGGTCCTGAGTCAACGCTGACTCCCCCACGCTGTCCTCCACAGATTAATCACCTCCAATTATGACTTCTGACTGGGCACGAGTCACTCCCAGCAGCGCCTCCTCGGGCCGACCCTCGCCCCCCCCGCAAACAGGCTGCCTATCTGTCCAAGATGCTTGCTGTACTTCCCAGAGTCCCAAAAAGGTACCTCGGCAGCAAGTGACTCAAGGATGAGGACCCACCCTCTTCCCCCTCACCATCTGCTCTCAGCAATATGAGTCTTCCAGGGGCAAAGAAAAGAGGACATGAAACTCCTCCCCTTCCAGCAGCCTACAGAGGCCTGTGCACCCCTCCATTAGCGGGCTGGATAACTCCTCGTGGTGTTTCTCCTTGGCAGTGACTAATGAAGCTTGTTCTCATTCCCACTAATCACACATTCTCGTAGAGAAGGGTGACACACCTGGCGAGGCTCTGTGACAGTGTTCCGTGTCCCCACCCGGCCTCTTTCCCTCGTGCCCCTCTCTGGCCTCCCTCACACCTGCCTCCCTCCTGCCCCTGCCAGTAAAGCTGGGACCCAGCTGCCTCAGTGGAATTCCTAAGCATCCTCCTCTTGGCTGCTTACCCGGGCACATGGGCACCCAAAGGCATTATGCCATCTCCCTCCTCACCGGGCATCACACTGGGCTCCCTGCCCTGAGCTGCCAGCCAAGGGAAGGGCACACAGCCCTGCAGGGCACGAGCCGGGCCTCAGTGCCAGGGCACTGAGTACACTGCTGTAGTATATGGCACAGTTTACCAAGAACTTTCCCGATGTTTTTTCATTTGATCCTTATGTAGACAATAATGCTCACTATACAGCCATCCTCTATAGAGCATGGCGTTCCCCAGAGATAAGAAAACTGAGGACTGAAACACCTGCATAACCCACCCACACTCAATTAGTAAGTGGCAAAGCATGACTTTTATGTCACAACTCAGCTCTGGCATTAGGGTCAGAACCCCTCCCCCCACAAAGTCCTCTCTGTGTGAGCTTTACAATTAGGCGGACTCGTGGCTGAATGCTGCTCTAATTACACCTTTTATTTAGTGATAGATGCTGTCCTACACACTTCCCAAGTAGTTTCGACTCCTTTAACTCCCCACCACTGCCCTCTGGGGCAGGAATTATCAGGATCCTTCATTTGCAGCTTTGAGAGTAGAGGCGGGGTCCCCTAGCTGGTGAGGCTGCAGCTTGAGTCTGACTCTGGCCCAGGGCTGGACTCCACCACTCCACTAAGCTGCCCGGGGCTTCTCCAACTTCTGACTACACGAACATGGACAAGCCACGGAAGTTTTCTTATTGTTCCAATATTCTCATCTTTCCAGCGGCAGTGGTGAGAGCACCCTCCCCATAGTGCTGTGTCGGGGCTGAGATGGGATCGTGAGAACAGAGTATGTAAAACACTGAGCTCAGGCCCGGCACAAAGCCGGCACAAGCTAATAGCACACTCAGCCCCCAGGACAAAGCCCAAGAGGATGCGGGCTGCAAAGGATGGACTGTGTTAGGAGGAAAATTCCCGTCCCCTAGTCCTAGAAGAAGCAGATGCTAGATCTTGGGGGACTGTGGCAGGCACAGGGAAGCATGCCACCCGCCCCACTCCCCACCCTGTGTGGTACTCATTTCTCTTTCTAAGCATATCTCTCAAGCCAGCCTGGCCAACCAGTCCCTGAGATCATTCTGGTTGTAAAATGCAAAATGTTCTGTAATGAAGGTTCTTATCTATTTCGGACCTTAGTCATCTTTGAAAAATCTGATAAAAACTATAAGCCATTGTTCCAGAAAAATTCACATATATCCAGGTACACGGGCATGCTCGTAGAGTTTAGGGGGTCCAGATCACTAAGGGGTCTGTTGGAGCCTGTTTACGAGCCTCTTTTCTGCATAATTAGGAAGACTCCTTATAATATTATCACTAGTATCATGGGGAAAATTGCCAAGTCTTTCCTTTCGTTTTCCTCTCCAACTTCATACCTAGGCTCTGCCCTCCCACACACTCCTACGCCATCACCCCCCCCAACCCCCACCCCCCACTTCCCTGCACACTGCCCAGGGCCAGGGCAGAAGCTACAGCCGTGGTGGTGACAGCAACAGCTGTTGCTAAGGGAGCTGAGAAGCCAGGGTGGGGGCAGGAGAGTGGGCAGCAACCCATCAGGGCAGCACCCCCCATGAGTGTCTGAACGCCTTGGGCCCTGGAAACGGTGTTCCCAGCTGGCTGCCATGGCAACGGCAGGCTTCGGAGCCATTCATCTCGGTCTGGACAGCTTCCCCTGCTCGCACTAGCCCTTTGTCTCTCCAAGTGGCTAACTGAGGTGTGAAAGGGTCTGTGGTGAGTGGGCAAAGGAGCACAAAGGGCAAAGGGTGTGTCATGCACCCCACTCTGAGCAGGCACCCCAGGAGGCTGAGAGGCCAGGGAGGGGGGTCTGAGCCAGCTCCCAAACAGAGGGCCTGGCAGCTGGAGAGGCAGCCCCAAAACACAGAGATGGCCATGCCTCTCCCGAAGACCGCAGCCCGTGAGCCTCAGCTGCTTGCCCAGGAGCCATCCTAGAAAGGAGATGTACTGGGTATGTCCCAGGTAAGCCAGCAGCCAGGTGACACCTGGTCACTTCTAGATGTGGTAACTGTGGATTTTTCCTTGGGCTGACAGGGAGGTTTCTAAGGGTGAGAGATTGGGAGTGAATGGGAGGGTTCCTAAGGGTGAGAGATTGGGAGTGAATGGGAGGGTTCCTAAGGGTGAGAGACTGGGAGTGAATGACCCCTGGGTCTAATATAAACAAAGCTAAAAGATAAATGAAGTCAGAGGTGAACAAAGCAGGTTAAGGTCTTGCTTCATGTCAAGACCACCCATCTGATTGCAGGTACTGTTTAACATCATTGCCATCAAAAAGCACTGTCCTTGGAAGTGCCATTCCTGGGACTATTTAGTGAGTTGAGATTAAACGTTGTACCCATCTCAACGCAATCTTCAAACTAAGATTAAGTACTTGAGTCAAGTATTGCCGTCTTTGCACAGAAGAGGAAAACTGAGGCTTCAAGGTCAAACCCTTTGCCTACAGACTCGCAGCAGAAAGTGGTGAAGCTGAGATTTGAACTTGGGCCTGTCTGCTTGCGGATCCCATCTGTTCCTGATGTGCCAGCAGACAGCAGAAGGGCCCAAGGCTGTGTGGATACGGCCTGGTCGCCTCTCAGGTCTCGAGCAAGCCCCTCACTGTGGGGCGCCTCCCTAGCTGTACTTCCTGCCACACCTACCCTTCAAGCAGCCACCTTTCTTTAGAACCTCACAATCTACTGTGGTGATCACGCTGCGTAGCTGCTTAAAAAAACATATGAAGAAAAACAGAAGGATCGCATCTGTGACCCAGAGCTCTCTGTGCCTGGTGGTGACTCCCAAGGAGCTCCCGTAAGGAAGAGGCCCCTCGAACGCACCGGACCCTCTGCTGCCAAAATAGGCAGAGAAGCATCTCCTGGAGGCTGTTTGGTCAGCTCTGCTCTCGGAAGGTTGGAGGGCAAGAGGGTGGGTGGGTCCAGCCAGAATAATGGAAAGGAGGGAAACTCGCACTTAGAAGCACCTGCTGTGTTCCAGAAATTCTGGTGAACAGCCTTCAAAACAGCTCTATTAGATCGACAGTATTTTCGCCCCATGTTACAGTATGAGAAACTGAGTTCAGAGAGGTGAAGTAACTTAAATGAGGCCAGAAAGCAGTTAAGCCCAAACTTAACTGGCTCCAGCGTCTCTATCATTTCTCTTCTGTCCTCTGACCTCCCCGACACTGTCTGTTCCTCATGGCCTGTTAAAGTCAGGAATCCCCCAAATCAGCCTCTTAGCTGGACGTCCATGTAGTCCACCGTCCTCCTCAGGACTCCCTCGCCCACACAGCAGATGGGCATCTTTCATCCTGCAGCTATTTTGGTTTCTCTTTTCCCGTTCTTCTCACCCTCCTGGCTCAGTCCAAGCAGGAGAGCAGGAGTCAGAGCCAGAAGCCAGAACAAGGCTCTCAGCCCATCTCTTCCTCCAAGTGCAGGCAGGAGAGGAGACAATGGAGTTCCCCACCGACGCTGAGTGCCAAGGAGGGGTCATCAGGAAAGTCAACAGATGGGGGGTCTTGGTCCCTGGCCTGGCCCCAGTGCAGGGTGAGCCCTCTCTGTTCTCCAGGTCCCCGGGGGAAGTGCTGACATCCACAGCCCTTGCCAGGATTATGGGGAAGGTGGGGTTGGGGAAGCACACACCCTTAGAGGCTATTCTCATTCTGTGGGATGGGTGCTCCGTCTCCGCCTGGCTTTTCCTCTCCAGGCCAGAAGTAGACCGCAGGCTCAGCCTGGTTTGGGTGCTATGTTCCTCTTTGAGATCAGTTCTTGGGAGGTAGTTTGCAGTCATTGGAAGGGCTCAGGATTAGGAGTCAGAAGACTTATGTTCTGTTCCCATTTCTGCCACCAACAAGCAAGGTGTGTTGGAAGAAGACACTTTGTCTTTCTGGGCCTCAATTTCCTCTTCTATAGTAATCGGACCAACTAGTCCGCTCAAATTCTCTAAATTGCTTCTCCGAGCTGTTAAGTCTATTCCACAGCTCCCTGCCCTTGCTGACAATATCTTCCAACCCCTCCAGCCAGATGTTTTTGTCCTCTCCAGACCCTGCCGAAATAGAAAGAGTACAAAGCAGTTGGCTTGTTGGTGTTATAACCTGTTTTCTTTTCAGGCAAGAAGTCGAATTTATGTTGCGCCCCAGTCGGCACCAAAGCTGAGATGCTCAGGTCTCCTCTACAATGGCCCACATAAAAACAGCTCACCTCTCATTTCTCTCTCTCTCTTTGTTCTGCTCTTTTCCAATCACTCGGTCAAGTAATATCTCTTAAGTGGATGTGTCTGCAAGGCACTGTGCAGAAATGTAATCCAGAATGACAAGGTCCTTGTCCAAGAGGAACTTACAATTCCATAAGGATCCAGCGCAGATGGGAGCATTAAGGCAGCTCGCTGCCCTCGTGCAGGGGGGAAAGATAAAGGACTTTTTAATGCCTTTTAATGTTTCAGTGTTTCTTTTACCCACTTCATTTGTTAATTTTATAGTGACATCATGTTTTTGGTGTCTGTCTTCGAGTGGTGAGCCTGTCTTCTGTCTTCTCATCCAGGGAGGAAGTCAAGCTGCTCCAGACGTCCGCACTCCACTTCACAGACTCACCACCCATGCTCTTTCCTGCAGGGACCCCAGCTTTGCACCTGCATGGGTCCCGCATTTCTGCAACCCGATGCGAGAGTCTGAATGCGAGGGCTATAACATGCCAGCAGTGTCTATGCAAGCGATCGTTGGCACTCGTAGCAGATGGAGGGCGTGGGGCAGTGGAGCTGGGCCTGCCTCCTCTCCTGAGGCCCCTGGGCTTCAAGGAGTCTTCATGCTCCTGAGTTCTTTCTCAGAACTCCCTCCTAAGTCTCTTAGAGGCTAAATGCTGCTTGCCATATCCTCTCTTCATTTAGTCTCGATGCCTAAACACTCCACATCTGCTCTATAAATAATAACTTCTCTAGAGCTCTTTATAATTTACGAAGGGCTTGCACTTATAGTTTCTCATTTAATCTTCTCGACAATCCTACGGGATAGGGTTATTATTGCTCCTTCTTTACAGATAAGAACCTGAAGCTCAGGGAGATTTAGTGAGGGACCCCAAGCCTCACAGCTGGACCCAGCTGAACTAAGCTGGGACTTAACCGAGCTCTTTCGGCTTCTACATGAAATTAGAGAGAGAAATTGCTTCTCCCCCACTGAGTTCTCTGCTCCCCTAACATGTCACATCCCCTGCACTTGGTGTTCTAGGAGACTCACATCTCAAGCTCTCTCCCGGACTCCTTATACTGCACAGGGCCCAGAGCTCCAGACACAAGAGGGGGTTCCACAAAAGAAGGGAGAGGACCTGGGGACCAGGCAAAGTGGCCCAGACCAACACTGGTGTCCTCTGTGGTGGGGATCGAGAGTTTAAAACACATAGTGTGGTTTCCAGGGTTTCTTAGGGTTGATTATTTTTTCCTGGGCAAATACAAAAGAAAAATTAGGACAATGTCCCAGGAGCTTCAAATAAAAACTAGGAAGCAGCTGGCAGCAGAGGAAAAGCCACAGCAGGGAGACGGGAGTGAAGTCTCCAGGCTGGCTGAGGTTAGCAGAGGCTGGCTGCGCAGGTAGGGGACGGAAGCTTCAGGAGCCCTCCCTGCAGAAGAGGAGGTGTGTCGGCCCACAACTGCCAAAGAGTCCCAGAACGAGGCCCCTCATGAGTCTGCAACGGCCGGAGGGCAAGCCTGCCGCAGGTATGTGTGGGGTGGGGGCTGAGCCTACACCCCGCCCAGTGTTCATAAGAGAGAGGTGCTTGGGAGCTCCCTGGGGGCTCAGACTAGGGTCAGGAGCTGTGGAGGAGACCTAATGACCACCCTGCTCCTGGCTACCTCGAGCCTACACTGGCACCTTTGGCAGTGAGAAGACAAATGCAGGTGGGGCTTAGGAGGAGGCAGGTGGGGAGCATATCCAGGTCAGTGGGTGGGAAAGACAGGAGGGGACTGGGACAGAGGAAAGCCCTGGACCCCAAGGACGAGGGAAAGGCAGGCAGGTGACCTGCAGGTGGAAAGAGAAAGAAGATGAAAGCAGACGAGAAACCATAAGGCCAGATAACTGGGTGGAGAAAGGAGATGGAGAAGCCGCAGGGGCTAGGGGAGGGACATGACATGTGAGTTCACCTGTGAGGGCAAGCACCCCAGTCCTCTCTTCCTGCCATTGGTGGTTGGCATGGAGCTAAAGGCTGGTGGAAGCAGGTGGCGGAAGGTGCCGGACAGCTGCCACTCAGTCCCTCTCCTGCCTTCCCGATCTCCATCATCTCTGTACCCTCCCCTGGGGGCTGAGCCCAGGTTCTGCTCCACTTCTAAAGCCTTCTTGTCTTTCAGTTGCCACTTTCTGCATTTTTCCCAGACTCTTTCTGTTCGTTCACCTGCCACAGACAAGGGATGAAAATTCAGAAGCCAGGTTTCTGATGCCAGCTCTGTTCCTCAAATGCTGGGCCACACTGGTGGAGTGACTTCTAGTCTGACCACCGCGTCTGCTTCATTGATACGCCTCCCATGAGAGCTGTAAGGGGATAGTCGAGCAAATGTAAAAAGACTGTAAAAGCACCAAAGGATGAGACACTTCGGATCCTAAGTTTATTTCCAGGACTGAAGCTCTTGGGTTCCTTTAAGGGGAGACGTCCTGGTTCTTGTCCTCGTCCTCCTGTGCACCGTGGCTTGTGCTGCGGACCTGACACACCTTGGGGCTACCTTGATTCGAGTCAGAAGAGGAGGCCTTGCAGAATGAGCCCTGCTTGGCTGGAAGGTAAGTGGGTTTACCAACATCCTCTACACAATTAGTACAGAATGTGGTCTGAGGCGGCGTCCTGGAGCTAGAGGCTAAGAAGTCTCATGCCGGAAGCAGATCTAGCCATTTCACGCACAGAATAAGCTAGGTGGGTTTTCAAGGAGCTACTGAATATGCATGAGAGGAAGCAAGAGAGAGAGCAGGAGAATGAACATAGGGGGAGACGCACAGAAGCACACAGAGGCATGACTGATAAGGGCAGAGGAGGAAAGAAGGCCTCGGAGACGGTGGCGTGAATGTGGTTGGACAGAGACAGGGAGAAGGATGGGGAGAATCGAGAAGCAGGAAGAAGATTCCGAGAGAAATAAAGAGGCCGAGAGGAGCTGAGCCAGGCAGCCGGTGGAGCAGGCAGATGGAACAACAGAGACAGAGAACAGAGCCACAGAGTGGGCACACAGCAAGTCCTGGCAGCCAAGCCCTGTGGGTTTGGTGGGAGCAGATGCTTCTCTGGGAGCAGCAGCTGATGGCCCCCAGCACGTGCAACCTTGTTGACTCCAGGCCCAGCACAGCCTCCTCGGCAGCCAGCCTTAGCCTGGAGGAGCAACCCCGGTCCAGAGAGGCAGACGAATGGCAGCCCTGCCCCATGGAGGCTCCATTCTTCTCCTCCATCCTCCTCCAGGCTCCACCCACCTGCTCCGTCTGCATCCCAGGGCCTCGTGAATCCCAGGGAAGCCATGAGCTGCCACATCACGCCCGGAAGGAAGCAGGCTGCGTTGGAGGGGTGAGTGTGAACCGCTGCAGTGTACTTAGCTCTTCCTCGAGTGGGAGCATGTGCAGGGGTGTGCACGCTGTGGGAGGGGCGGGAGGGGGAGAAACGTCAGGGCTGCGTGGGAACCAGCGCCAAGAGGCTAGGACGAGGCGGGGTGGGGACGGACCCTCCGCAGCACCGCTGGCACAGCTGCCGTGCCCGGGCCCCTCTTCTCCCCTGGCTGCCTGGCTCTGAGCATCCGCAGCCCCTCGCCACCACCCAAGCCACCAGACTGCCATAGCCTCCTCTGAGTGGAAAGGATCTGAGTGGACCCTGGTTTTGGGGTCAGAGGAGCCTTGGGGCTTCCTTGACATCGTTCTCTCCAACTGCTACCCACAGGCCATTTCCCATCACTCTACAAGAGTCTGGTGTGAGTGGTGCCCCTATCCCAAGAAGCTCAGAAGGGGCCTGGGGGAGAGGGAGATTTCCACCAGGACCTATCCTTCACCCCAGGCCAAAGGCAGCTGCCACACTGCCCTCCACATCCCCTCAAGCTCCTCCCCAAAGGGCATCCTCAGAACACGACAGGGACACCCTAACATCAGGGTCCCCAACTGTGCCTGGGACAGTCCTCACTGGTCCCGCACCCAAGGTCAGGGGTGCCTGCCAGTGGAAAGAGGGTAGAGGGGAAGCGGGTGGGGAGTACAGTGTCGATTGCAGGCGCAATCCAAGCAAAAGACAGGCACCACAGGAGCCAGATGGGCCAGGAAGAAACAGAAGTTCAGTAGGAAGAGACGGATAAACAGCAGACACCAAGCAAGCAGCCAAGCATATGCTTTGCAAGCAGGCAACACAAGCACCCAGTAGGGTTTGGGGGGGTGGGGAGGGTACGTGAGCCCACAGGGAGGGGGACATTAGGTTTGCTGTGGGCTGACTCTGCCTGGTTAGAATCAGTGATCTAATCCTTCTCCATGTAGCCTCAGAAAAATGGAGCTGCAGCTAGTGCTGGCAAGGAAAAGCAGTATTTGGCAGGGTGGAAGGAAAGAGTGCTTATGCCAGTGCCGAAGACATTGGTCTCTGGTAGAAGAAACATTGCCCCAGACTTGGAATTCTGAATAGCCAGGTGCTATCTCCAAGACTCAGAGCAGAGACCCCTAAAGCTGAACAGATTCAGAAGAGGAGCAGAGGACTGCCTCCTGCAAACCCGGGGAGTCCTTGAGCCCTGCAGGTGCTGGCTTTCCCTGCTAATGAAGCCCATCTAGGCTGGAGCCCTCAGTCTGGGTGATGTCATCCTTTCTCAGCTTCCGGAAGGGAAGGGGTGGAGCCATGCTAGAGCTTTGCAGAGTTTGCAGGCTCCACCCCCCCACCGATCTGACTTCTGGGCCCTGTCTACCCAGCTCCCTCTTGGCCACTGCTTCCTGGCCAGCCCTGTGGAAACCGGGAGCTGCTGCAGAGCTGGAGGAGGGAGGGGGTCACCCAGAGTCACCTCTGCAGAGAGCAGGGCCTGGCAGGGGATAGGCTTCATGGAGGCCCTCTCCACCCATCCATGCTTGTTCTCACGTTCACTTCAGGGAGCCCTGAAGTTTTACAGGAACCCAGGGTCCTGGTACCCCAGCCTCAGCCTCTCCCCTACAACCACCATGTCCAGAAATGCTCATCTGCAGTGCCAAGTACCAGTACCAGGTGTCCCAGTGGAATTTTTTTTCTCTGAATACCACTCTGGGGAGGAGTAAAACTGAGGGAGACAAGCACCACTCTGGGTTTGTTCTTGCTGAGCTAAAAGAATAAAGGCTCTGCGCTGAATTGGAGCCTGTTCTAAGCCGCAAGGCCAGAGCCAGCCCTCCTGCAGGATGGTGCCTTCACCTCTCACATGCTCGTGCTGGACATAAGCCAGCACTGTGCCAACTGCTGGCCTCCCTCCGACGTTGGCATTGGCCCCAGCTTCCTGCTTCCCCCTCCTCCAGGGCTACCCTAGCCAATACCAGCCACCATGGCTTGGAACATTGAGGTCTCTGGACTAGGCAAAAATGTGGTCTTCTGTGCCCACCGTAGATGTGAAGGTGCTACTGGGGGTTTCCTAGGTTTCCTCTGACCGCCCCACGCCTACCCAGGGTAACACAGGTGCAGGAACCAGCCCGGCCCATCTGTGAAACTCACCACACCACAGGGCCTCTTGTTTGGACTCAGCTGCTTGGCACAGCCCCAGTGCCCAGGAGCAGAGAGGAGCTTTCCCAGGTGCAAGCCCTCAGAAGCCTGGGAGCCCAGCCTATGTGTGCCCACGTGCCCGGGGCAGATGCTCCACTCAGTGCCAAGGCCCTCTTAGCCCTCCTCAAGCTGCCGGCTCTGTAGCTATGATATGTCTGGGATAGACAAAAGTGAGGATGAGGGTGACACAGGGAGAGGAAAGGAGCGGGTAAGATTTCTACTGGGATTCATGAAGCCCTGGAGTAGGGCCTCAGCAAGACCAGCCCTAGGCCTGATTCACAGCAGGAAAACACTGCCCCCACCTCACGAGCTCCTTACTCGCCCTAATAGCCACTAGCCTCATGCATATGACGTTTTTCAGGTTGCTTTCTTTTTTTGTTTGTTTGTTTGTTTTTTGTTTTTTGTTTTTTAGACGGAGTCTTGCTCTGTTGCCAGGCTGGAGTGCAGTGGTGCAATCTCGGCTCACTGCAACCTCCCCCCTCCTGGGTTTAAGCGATTCTTCCGCCTCAACCTCCCGAGTAGCTGGGACCACAGAGGCGTGCCACCATGCCCGGCTAATTTTTTTGTATTTTTTTTTTAGTAGAGACGGGGTTTCACAATGGCCAGGATGGTCTCGATCTCTTGACCTCGTGATCCGCCTGCCTCGGCCTCCCAAAGTGCTGGGATTACAGGCGTGAGCCACCGCGCCCGGCTCAGGCTGCTTTCTTAGACGTTGAATTTTATTCCCATAACATGGCCATAATGGAGATAAGGCAGATCGTATTTTAATCCATTTTATGGATAAGGAAACTGAGGTAGGATTTCAATATCTATTTCTGGAAGGCCTCACAAGGAATGTGAAGGTATACAAAAATAAATGAGCAAAATAGCGTATTGTGAAGCCAGCTAAGCTGACAGCCCAGCTCCCAGAGGCCTCACATCACATCATCCTTCCCTACATCACACGGTTTCCAGTGCTCAACTCAGAATGAAGAGACACAGTGGTGGCTAAGGCAGAAGTTCTTCCCCCAAGGACAGCTGCTGGAGGTAGCAATGAGGAAAGGAGAGCGTGCAATTGTGTGAAGTGGACTGTGGCCCGGCCTGTGTGCCTGGTACCGGGGCATGGCCTGCATGTGCAGACTGTGTGAACGCTGTGGTTTCTGTGTGCACATGGCATGTGTGCATGTCATGTAGAATCATGTAGAATGTGTGTTCTGTTTTTAGGACTGTACATACGTACATCCATTCTGTGTGTTTATATGGATGTGCTAGGAAAGGGCATATCGTAAGTTCCAACTGTGTCTGGTAATGTGTATAGATGGCAGATCTGCAGCCCTGAAGGATAGAAAAAGAAGATGAGGCTGGGTGTGGTGGCTCACACCTGTAATCCCAGCACTCTGGGGGGCTGAGGCGGTAGATCACGAGATTAGGAGTTCAACACCAGCCTGGCCAAGATGGTGAAACCTTGTCTCTACTAAAAATACAAAAATTACCCGGGCATGGTGGTGGGTGCCTGCAGTCCCAGCTACTTTGGAGGCTGAGGCAGAGAATTGCTAAAACCCAGGAGATGGAGGCTGCAGTGAGCCTAGATTATGCCATTGCACTCCAGCCTGGCATAATTAAAGAAAGAGAGAGAAAGAGAGAAAGAAGAGAAGAGAAGAAAGAAAAGAAAAGGAAGACAAGGGTGGTTATTTGAAAATGTGAGCAGGGTCCGTACATGTTTGCGGGATGACTGTAAGAGAAGCATTATACACACAGATTCAAGAATGCGCACGTGAGCATAAGCTTGCGGGTGCGGGCGCACAAGCGTGGACTGTGTATAGCGATGGGTAAGTGTGTAAAGAACTTGAGCACCAATGGTAGAAGGGCATTTCCTGGGGGTCCCTGCTGAGACGCCAACTCAGGTGCTTCTGCGCCCTCCTTGCAGTGGGGTTCTTACAGGGCCGTCCCATGAGCCTGCTCAGAGCCAGGCAGCCCCGGCCAAGCCGGTGCCACAGTGCAGCAGCTCCTTATCCATCCATGCCCCTGCCAATTCTGCAGAGGACCCGGCAGAAACCTCAGTCCCAAGCAGATCAATTGCCGCTAATAACATTTAAATTCTGACCTGGAGGTGCAGTGGCGGCCCTGGGAAAGAAGAAGGAAAAGGTGGCATGGATTTCAAAGGAGGGACTTGGAGTTAGCAGATCTGATCCCTCGGAGCTGCAGTCTCTAGCCCCGCACCCCACCCCCACCGCCGAGCCGAAAACCCAATCCTGGGCCCACCCCTTTCCGTGGAGGCCCCAGCTCAGCCAGAAGGCTTCAGCGTGAGAGGGGGTGGGGGTGACAACAGGGCATGAGCCCCCGCCTCGCTGCAGACGGGCTGCCTCCTCTCCTCTCCTGCACCCTCCCAACCGGAGAGCCAGGGGAGGGAGCGTGGGGGAGCGGGGGCGGCGCGGGACGGGTCTCCTCCGAGCGCGGTGGCCCTCAGCTCCCCTTCCCAGACCTGGGCCGGGCGCAACCACACGCTCGCACGGAACAGCCCCGCTTCTCTTCCGCGTCTGGATACTGGGCCGCGCTGCGCCCTCTCGGTGGAGCCGAGCCGTGTAAAGCAGTCACCGGCCTGCGCCCCGACAGCTTTCGCCTCCGTCACCGAGGCTGGGGAGCTGCGTCCCGGAGCCCCGCCGGCCTCCCGCGCCGCAGGGGGAGGGCGGTCTGCAGGAGCAGGGCGGGGGCGGGACGGGCCAGAGGCGGCTGGGAGCTCTTCCCCGGGAAGGCCGGCGGCTGAGGTTGCACTTTCTCCCCCTTCCCCCTCGGCCAAAGACGCACCTGTACAGCAACTTCGAGTTCGAGGCACTGCAGAGCCGGAAGGACCTCGGCGCTGCTGCCTCCGCCCCCTCCTGTCATAAGCCACAAAGCTGAGACCCAAAGCCGGGAAGGGGACTCGGCCAAGGTCAGAGCTCATCCGGGACCACATCACCGTGATAACTGGTTAGGGGTTTTCTACATGGGTTTGTCTACAGTCTGGTAGAATCTGGAGACTTTTTTTAGAAGGCAGTGTCCGGCTCCCCCTGATCCACACTGGTAGAGCATTGTGATTGAAGTTCAGCGGCTTGGCTCTTGCCGGGAGATGCGGTCG
Source organism: Ateles fusciceps (assembly GCA_036589455.1). Taxonomy (NCBI): domain Eukaryota; kingdom Metazoa; phylum Chordata; class Mammalia; order Primates; family Atelidae; genus Ateles; species Ateles fusciceps. The sequence goes on along the minus strand of JAZHEH010003296.1, from coordinate 906,988 downwards.
GCAGTGCCGGCGGCAGCCCCGTCCTACTCTTAAGACAGGAGCTCTAAAGCCACGGTCCCTGCCTGAGCCTCCTGGAGCTCACAGTCCCTCAAATGGCAGGCAGGTTTGTGAATGTTTCTGTGTGCTGAACGTTTTTCTGGAAAAGCGTTCACAGCTTTAATTGATTTACAAAGAGATATACAACACGGAAGAGATTGAGAATCATTTCCTTAAAGCAGCAAGAATCTAGGCTCCGGAGAAATCAGATTTTAGGAATCCGCTACTAGACGCCTTAGCGGCATTCAGAGACATGAAAGGATTGGATTGTTTCCTAGATTTAAGAGCGTATATTTTGCAACATGAAAGCGCTTCTATGCTCTAGAATGTAAGTTCTTCAAGGACAGGGCTCTAGTCTATTTGTTCACCTAAGGTATCTTTAGATCCTGGATCAGTGCCTGGGTGTAAGCACTGGTGCAAACACACGTGTAATTAATTTACTGGTCTGCACAGCACTTCTCTTCCCATGCCCACTTCTGCCTGGTCTCCAGCAGTCCCGAGAATTACCACCGTTTGGGAAACCCTGATGCAAGAATTGCAAGAATTTCTTTGTAATTCAGTGTTGACATTCAGGACCTTTTTTGTCTCGTGTTAAAGACTGATCACCCTGGGGGAGATCAGGCGATCCAGCCAAACCCCAAGTCCCAAACAAACACAGTTTGTGTTGAACCCCAAGACTGCCCAGCACCTTTGGGAAGCCCGTTGCTTTCTATGCAGACGCAGAGCTCCCAGAAAGCACAGGTGGATGTGCTCAGCTTGCCTTATGACGTGAATGCCCAAAAACAGAACAGGACTAAAAATTCACTGTCGGAGAGCCTCCAGCTTGGGAGCCTGAGTTCTCAGGGACGAGAAGAGAAGAGTTGCTGGTGTGACAAGGACCAAGAGGACTGGCCTTAGGCCGGGCTCTGGTTCCTCCCTTCTCTGTGGATTCCCTTTGATCCTCCCCCTCCTGCCCCACTTTGCAGCCTCCACAGCTCAGCTGCTAAATCACTGGGGATTAAGACGCTGGGGGCAGGAAGGGAAAGCAGCTCGTCCTGGGACAGAAGGGGCTCCTTTCCTGGGAGGGGTGGGAGGAAGCTGGGGTTCTCAGGGCCCCTGGCTGGGCCAGCCTTCCAGCCCTCCCCCGCCACTTGCCCCCATTAGCTGAACCTCCTTTGGACAGGCAAGCTTGGAGAGGCAGTTGTGCAGCTGCTACTTCTGTCTGGGACTAAAAATAGTCTCCTCTCCACCCATGTCCAGCTCAGGCTGGGCCAGAGCTCCGAAGAGGACTCAGGGGCGGTGGGGGGGGGGACAGAAGGTGGGGCCAGAGACAAGTGCCCCCATGGGCAAAGACCAAGTGAGACGGGGCAGGGAAGTAGGACTTGGCCTGCCTCTCAGGTCTGATCTCTTCACCCCAGAAACTCCCTTAAAAACGAAATAGAGTTTCTCATTCCTGTGCTTCTGAGAGGAAAAGGAGACACAGAAAGGTTGGGCAGGCTGAAAACAGAACAGGACTGAAAATTCACGTCTGAGAGCCTGCAGCTTGGGAGCCTGAGTTCTCAGGGACAAGAAGAGAAGAGTTCCCGGTGTGGCAAGTACCAGGCAGACTAGCCTTAGGCCGGGCTCCAGTTAGATACTGCAACATTTATGAAGTGCTTGCCAGACAGTTTTAAGCTCTGTGGATGTCAAAGGACCCCATGATACAGGTATTACTATTATTCCCTTTGACAGTTGAAGAGATGAAGGCCCAGAGGCATGAACTCGCAGGGCCATAGAATAGGAGCTGGATTCTACCTGGAGCAGCCTGGGTGCAGAGCCCATGCCCCTAACCATGGCCACTGCCGAGGCCCACCCAAGACAGGGCACAAAGGGGCTGAGGAAGGGGAAGTAAGATGCCAGGGTTGCCATGCCAGAGGGCAGCCCCGAGTGAGATCGGCATCGTGGCCTAGGGCCCACCTTCTGGAAAAGCTCGTCACAACCTTGGACACACCACAGGGGCCTAGACCCCGGGCTCCTCGAGCCCCTCCCTCGGATTGGCTTCTAATTTTAAGTGAATTCTCTCTAGCCACCACATTCACCCTTGCATGCCTGCACTTTGCCATCTTCTGAAAAGGTGCAGGACCATGATGCCCGGCTGACTCCCAGGGCGCAGGAGCCCCAGAGGCCAGAGGAGTGTAAGAGCAGGGCTGGGGTCACCTGAGGGCCTGTGGAGCCTGAGTTGTTGAAACGCTTAGATCAAAGCAGATTTAGATTTCACAAAGACAGGGGTGAAGGTGGGTGAAGATGGAGGGAAGGATTTAAAGAGAAAGAGAAAAGGTAGGAAGGAGAGAGAAAGAGAAGAAGAAAAAGAGAGTCACTGAAGACCACTGCAGACAGGCCTCTCTCAACTCAAGGAGCCAAGGAGGGGAAGGCCAGTCTGAGCAGCAATGGAGACAAGAGCTGAGGAGCTCAGGCAGGCAGGGACACAGCCCCAACTTCAGCAAGAGTGTGGGGAACAGAGTGCAAGGGGGGCCATGCAGCCCAGGATAGCAAGGTGCTCATACACACAGCCTTGGTCCTATCCCCCTCTGCCATTGCCTCTTTCGAGCTCACCTTGTTTAAGGCCAAAGCACACACCGTCCTCCCACAGAGCCACTAATGCAATTAACAAAACACATTCATAAATCTTGCATGGCGTCCGGAACTGTCTCCTCTCCCCTGAGCACAAGGGCCAGCTCCGGAGATGCTGTGCAGAGAGCGGTCTGACCTCTCCTTAGTCAGGGCCCCCTGAAAAACGCGGCATAACCCTTAGTAGGACAGCAACGCCATCCTCTTCCTGGCAACCCCCATGAAAAAGTAGAGCAGGGCTGGGGTTAGGGAACACAGAGAAATCAGAAGAAGCTTAGAAGGGGGATATGAAAGCGCATATGTGTTTGCTGTCAAAGAGACAGCATTCAGCAGAGACCAGAGAAGCACCACTTTTGGTGGGTGATTTCGCCTTGTGAGGACAGAGCACAGGGTGCGTGCGCCCCAGGGCATCTTGGGCAATGCAGGCGTGACTTGGCGGCACGGCGGTGTTTGTGTTTGCGTGTGTGCGTGCGTGCATGCATGCATGTTCAGTCTGGAAAACTGGTGACTCACTAAAACAGGGAGCTTTCTGATCTGAAGAGCTTATATTCAGCTATTTTTAGCTCATCTTGTCTCTTGGCCCTTTTTTTCCCCATGTCTGTTTTGAAATGTAGAGGAGTCTGGAGACCATGAATGCTGTGTGTGTGTCTGCTCATTTAAAGCTTGGGCCCAGAGGTGGGTACCCCGAAAGTGCATAGATAAAGGCACACATGAGGTGGATGTGTGTACAGCACACTGACACAAACGGGGTACACATGCTCTTATTCCGACACGTACACACGCGTACCATGCATACATGAAAGTGACAGTGAGGCCAGAAACATCCCTGGAAACTCCGGCCTACACTCTCTCTTCACGTGGGTTGGTGTACAGCTACCCACTATGCACACTTCATAAGTAGAACTGCGTCCCCACCCCAGCCTGGCCTCACACAACCCAGGTGGGCACACTCCCATGAGCACATGGCCAGGCACAGTCTGGGCCTACCTTGGGGAGTGGCCCCAGCCCCTGTGCCTTGTTTATTCTCTGTCCAGCCACTCATCCAAAAAGTATGATTTCTAGGGAAGGCCTTTCTCTGCTGATTGCCAATAGAAACAAGAAGTGCCAGCTTCTGCATTCCACTTCTCCTGGGACTCATTCAGCCGATCCCCACCTGTCCACCACCATTGGCCCACACTTCCTCCCCCGGTCCAGCAGCCATCTGTCTCTGTGGGGTCTGGCAACTGCTTGGAGAGTCCAGGCAGGGGTCAAATGCTGTGTGAGCTCCATTCCTCTAGCCTGGAAAAGGGAGAAGGGAGAGTGAGCTCAGATTGCCGTCTGCCTAGGTTCAATGTGGAGCAGGCAGGGAGCGGACTGCACTCTTCAAGATTCTAGAATGCTGGTGGGTTCCTGGACCTTGACTTTGTGTAGATGGGACTGTGTATGCAACCCAGTGTCACAGAACAGAAATGCATGAACGCTGCCTATGACCAGTGCCTCAGTGATGCTGCATGCCTGGGAAAGAGCACCCACAGCCTCTCTCTCCACACAGCACACAGGCTGAGCACTCACCCACAGCGGCACGTGCCTGCACGCACACACTCTTAGAAGCCTGCGTGAGAGAGAACACGAGCCTTCGTTACTCCAGGCACAAAAGCAAGCTCCAAGCTGCATCAGCACTTGAGTCTGCATTTTATGCACGGCTCGCAGGCCCCAGTCAAGGGGGCCAAAATACAGCCATGTGTTGCTCCTTAAGCTGAGGGGCTACATCAGCCCAGAGGAGGGGCCCTGAGTCTTCCTCACCTCCCGGGAGGCCCTGTGGTTCCTGCTGTCCAGGGGCTCAGCATCAGCTCCTGGAGGAGTCTCTACCCGCCTACTGCCCCACTGCATTCCACTCCACACACATCTGGGGGTCCAGTGCTCTGTGCAAGGCACTCCATGTTGTCATTATGAAGGAGGGCTGCTAGAGTCCCCACCCCCAGACCCCTGCCCCAAGATAGGCTAGCACAGAAGATGCCTGCACGATTAGCCATGGCAGAACGCGCCACCTAGGCGGCGTGTGGGCATGAGCCGCATGGGAGGGATAATTCTCTCTTCTTCCTGGGGCCTGGGGTCCTTCACAGAGAACAAGACAGGGGGCTTTTGCCTGGGCCTGAATAATGAATGAGTCGATCTCCCCAGGTCAAAGAGGAACGTCTCAGGTAGGAAACTGGCCTGCATGAAGGAGTGGTATTGGGAAGCGTGGACAGGGACTCGTGGGGAGAAATCAGATCTTGCCGGAGACAAAGCAGAGCTCAAGCCTGACTGACTTGACTCCGGCTCTGTGGCTCTGGCCTCAAGGAGAAGCGATTTTGAATTGTCTATCTGTCTTTTTACCCTACATGGAAGGAAAAAGTCTTTGCATCTTGAAAGATCTGGACCCCTTCTGCCTTCTGGGCATCTGTAAGACGGAGATACTAATAGGGCCTTCCCTATAGAGATATTTTGAAGATTAAATGAGAAACCTCATGAAAAGCTGTCAGCACAGAGCTGAGTAAGTAGGCATTGTCATTAGTTATTATTATTCTATTTTATAGGCCACCACACTGATTCTTAACCAATTTTGAGGTCTTTTGGCAATATCTGGGGACATGTTTGGTTGTCACAACTTGCAGGAGTAGGAGGGAGGCTACTCCCGGCCCCTGGTGGGTAGGGCCAGCATGCTACTAAGCACCCGCCATGCACCGGGCAGCCCCCACAGCACAGCAGAGCCCACCCAGAATGCAGAGAGCACAGCGGCTGACAAGCCCTGGGCTGGGGGATTTCACCTTCTGAAGACAGTGAGGTGACTGATTTTCAAGCAGGGAATGACATAAGAAAATCTAAGTTTCAGAAAAAAAATCTGGCAAAGTTGTGACATGACTAGAAAGCTCAGCGGGCGCACTGCAGGCCTTCAGATGAGACTCGGGGGAGGAGGGCTGGGTCCGCAGCAAGCTTGGGAGACTGCATTTCCAGGGTCCCGGCAAGAAGAGAGTGGGAGAACCTGCTGAGGGCTAGAGGAAGGAGGGGACAGGCCTGGGTCACTGGGGTCCCTACAGTTTCCATCTCATGGCCATGGGCAGGTCGTAATGAGGGCTTTCAATGGCATAGGAAGAGAAGACTCCATTTGGGAACTGTGTCCTCCAGGGCCCTCGGTGTGGGGAAGCACCTCCACCAAGCTGTACATGAGCCATGGCCCTCCAGTCCGTCTGCCCCCCCCTCAAGGGGGGACCACCCTTCAAGAGACCCTCTTCCTGCCCATCAGTGCCCAACAGATGCAGACATGCAACGGCACCATCTCCCTCTCCTTTCCCACACAGCTCCCCTCTGAATGATGGCCAGTGAGGCCCTGCAAGACGGCCTCCCAAGGATGCCAAGCCACCGAGCTGCAGGACAAAGATGATCTTTCTGGGCTCCTGATGTCCAGGCCCTGTCTCGTCTTTCAACATGTTCAGAGTCCCTGCGGCTGCTGTGGGCAGAGAAGAGGTACTGGGCAGACTTATTGGCAGAGAGACTGAGCCTCCACGCCACCCCAATTCCCCCCTGCCCTTTTGACTGAACTCTGAAGACAAGTGACAAGAGCTGGGGGAAGGCTCCAAGCAGTCAACACATCAGCCGTGAGCAGGTGTCACGTCCTGTCTCATGCTCAGTGCTGGGGAGGACATCCCCACAAATATCCCAGTTTGAATTCTCTGGTTGGGAAGGCAAGACTCACAGCTAGAGAACAATCAAAAAACAATTAAAGAGGCCTCTGGCGTCATCTGAGGAGCCCTGGATAGAAGTTAGTCTCCAGGCCTCGGCCTTGAAGCGGGTCCCTGTACCTGCAATAGCTCCAACCACACCAAGTTACAGCTCGACGTACCATTGCCTGGATTGTGAATGGCAGTGGTGCTTCTGATCAGTGGGTACCAACTCCTGGAGCACCGTGCTGAGGACTCTGAAGCAGCGGCAAGCTTAGCAGGACTGTGGTGGCCAGCTGGCAAGGCCCATGGTAGGTGCCGCCAGGATGTCACGGGGAGGTACCTCCTGCTTTTTTTCTTTTTCTTTTTTTTTTTTTTTTGAGACAGTCTTGTTCCGTCGCCAGGCGCCAGGCTGGAGTGCAGTGGCGCGATCTCGGCTCACTGCAACCTCCGCCCCCCGGGTTCAAGCAATTCTCCTGCCCCAACCTCCCAAGTAGCTGGGACTACAGGTGCACACCACCACACCCAGTTAATTTTTGTATTTTTAGTAGAGACGGGGTTTCACCATATTGGCCATGATAGTCTCGATCTCTTGACCTCATGATCCGCCCACCTCGGCTTTCCAAAGTGCTGGGATTACAGGCGTGAGCCACAGCGGCTGGCCACCTCCTGCTTTTTAGTCCTTTTGGTTAAGAGCTATTGACTGGGGCCATTTCTAAGGACTCCTCCAGCGCCCAAATGGGATAATTCTATGATGGAAATGTTACATTTCAAGGCACAGGCTGGAAGCACAATGAGGTAAAGCAGGAAGAGATCTGTGTGGGTTGGGATGATCAGGGAAGGCTTTGGGAAGGAGGCGGCACTTTGGTGCGGCCTCAAGGTGGGGGAGTGTGAGTAGCTGTACCGGAGGTGGGAGGACATTTATGTGCATAAAACTGGGGCTGAGCATGGGCTGTTCTTGGTACAGGAGGGAGGCGGCCAGCATCGCTGGAATGAGCTGTCTGTGTTTGGGGCAAGTGTGATTACATATGGGAGCGCACGTGCCTGAGAGCTTCCCAGGTGGAAAGCCACAGAGAAAAGCTGATGTTCGGTGCATACCGGCTTCCAGTCCCCACAGCTCATCTTCCAGGTAAATACTCCTCCCCCACCTTCCCTACAGCAATGTGAGCAGAGGCATTCTGTGACTTGCTCAGCGCCACCTCTGGCAGGTGCGAATCCAGCGTTCAGCCTGGGCAGTGCAGTTCCGATGGCTGCAGGCATAAATTCTCTGCTCTGGTGCCTTCTCTACTCTTAGAAGCTGGCCAATGAGGAAACCCAGCAATGCCGTTGAGACCCCATGGCTGGATCTGTGGATTCTAAGGTCCAGGAAGAGACAGGAACAGCTGTAGACTGAGGAAGGAGGGCCTTGCTTGAGTCTTCAGTCACACAAACAGATCCAAGCCAAGAACAGCGCAAGGTGGGCACAGATCAGAGAGGTGCTGAGTGCCATGGGCTAGGGCTTGTTTTAGACTTCCCCCAAGTCCTAAATAATCTACTGGAAACAACAAAAAATGTCCCAACACTATGGGAATGGCCAAGAAGGTATGGGAGGGCATGAAATTCCAGGGACTTGGGGCTCAGCTTGTGAGGATGGGAATAGAGCAGCCTGGCACCGTCTTACCATGAGCCCAGAGGCAGAAGGCAACAGCCTAAATAAAAGCTCTCATTTCAGACAAAGCTTAACCCTGCCTTAGCCCAGGGCTGCAGCCTCCAGCCATCTCCACACTGTCGCCGCCTGGCACCTGGTGGTGCGCTGGGGAACTTTTGCTCTTTCTCCTTCCTTTCCCCAGTCCTCTCTCCTTCAGTCCTTCCTTCCTAACTGGGTTCAGGGACAGCTGCAGCCTCCACTCAGCTTGGCCTCTATGGCATCCAGAAGGTCCTGTTGCGCGCCGCCCTGCCCCCAGGCCCCTAAGCAGGGAAGGAGGCTGCGTCTCCTCTTGCTTGATTCACCTCTCCCCACCACCCTTGTCCCCCACCCATCCAGGAATGGATCTGAAACCAGCCTGGGTAGGAAACTCTCCAGCCTCTCTCCCAGACATCCTCGTGCCCCTCCCCCCTCCTTGCCTGTGGTCCCCCCTCCATCTCTAAGCCCCCTCTGCGGTCCTCCCTTCAGGTTTCTCCCTCTGGCTTCTGGGAGGCCTCTAGTGCCTACACGACTTCCTGGCACTGAGGAAGGACCCGAGCTGTAACGTGGGGCTAGGAGATCTCAGAACCACCGGCTAGTCCTGCCCTGCCAGCATCTCCCTCCTGCTGTTCAGTCCATGCTTGATAACTAGAGGCCTGATTTTGAAACTCTCTTTTGGGGCCACTGGGTCAGACCAGCCCTCCTCGCTGTCAGGAAATGTATCCTCATTTCTTACCTCAATTTCTTAACTGCATCCGTTCTTTCTCGTTCTGGGAAGTCACCCGGCGTGAGGCTGCATTGATGCTACTCCTTAGCACTCTGCTTCCCAACCAAAACAATGCTCCATCTCATCTTTTCCAAAGCTTCCGGCCCCAGCAGTTCTCGGACCGGCGGTACTTTCCTCCCTGTAAGTAACAAAGGAGGACCAGCCCCAGCTTCTCTAAGATGCCTTCAGCTGCCTGGAAGAGGCCTGTGGAAGGCCCTGCAACTCTCCGCAGACCTCTGGGTGTTGCTGTTTCTTCCCAGTGGCCCTGGTCCCCCTCAGCCAGGTGAGTCACCATGATCCTTGCTCCTCCCAGACCTGAAACCTCTCCTCTCCCATCCTTCCCTCTCTTGTTTCTCTTTGTATCTCTCTCCGTTTACACGCACGAGCGCATGCATGTCCACACACAAACATCATTTCAGGCCCTATCTGGAGCTGTCACTGACAGAACTCGAATTGTGATAGGCAAATTGGCTTCGGTGTCAGAGACAGGAAGCCCAGTGATGCATCTCCCGGTGCCTGGAGAGTGAGGAGATAAGAGGGCAGAGATAGGCTGCCTCCGCCAGCAGCATGGGAACGGGGACCGTGGCCGGGGAAGCGGGGTCTTCTGCAGCTGGGGCTCAGGCAGCGGAGTCCTGAGGTGCTGGGGAGCCCAGCTTGATTCTCACCCGCCACGTGATGTCGGATACAAAAGGAGGATGGGCACCACTGAGAGGGCAGCCCTTCCCGAGGGCTTCTCTAAAATAACCCAAGTTCTTTCCTAGTGGGAATCAAACATCTACAGCAGGGACCCTTAGCTCCCAAATGCCACCTCCTATATGTAGGGCCGGTCGCCAGCCCTGGCAGTTAGGAGGGGAGGGGGTGAGAGCCGCTGCCGAAGAGGAGCAGCCGTTCTGATGCCATCATACCTCTGCTTGTCCCCATTACATAAAGCTCCAGCTGACTTGGCGTAATGACTAAGAAAACTTTCCAAACTTTCCGAAGACAGTTGGTGATCCTCTACCCTCCCAGTGACTGGTGAGAACTACCCCCACAGAGAGCCAGCAGAGAGGAAGGCTCCCAGCTCCGGGGCCTGACTCATCGCACACACAAACACTCCCCAGCACTCTTTCCCAAAACAGTTCCCCTCCCACCTATCCACCCTCCTACCGGGGCTGGGTGACAAAAATGAACGCCCCAGAGATCTTGCCAAGTTCTGGGCCAAGCTAGCCCAAGGAACATGAAATTCCCCATAGAATGGGAAGAGCAGACCCTGCTCCCTCCAGAAGCAATGTCCATTGGAAGGAGAATCGCCACCTGATTCTACAATGATCACTGTATTATTTTCCAAATAGCTTGGACTACTTTCCCCCAAAGAAGAGTTCAAAGTTCTATTCATAAAATATTAGAGCTTAAGGCAATCTGAAAGGTCATCTTTACCCCCTCTCCGCTTCCCTACTTCCATGCATCCACACATCCATTTATTTCTCTATCTATCTGTTCATCAGATAGTTACTGAGCTCCTACAATTTGCCATGTGCAAGGCAGGCAGTGGAGACTTCACACACACAGTGTTTCCTCAAGGTGCTTGTCATCTAGTGGGTGGGGAAGCAAGCGACAAGGTGTTGGAATAAGTGTGACAGCCACTGTGGTGGGAAGAGCGCATGTTCTGGAGGTACCCAGGGGCGTGTCACCCCAACCTCGAGCTAGTGGGGGCATTCATGGAGACATACTGGGAGATATTATATATATATAATAAATATAAAAATATATTATAAGTAAATATATAAAAATATAAAAATAAATCTATATTATAAAGAGATAACTATATTCTATAAAATATATACTATGTATATAGTTTTTGAGACAGAGTCATGCTGGAGTGCAGTGGTGCAATCTCGGCTCTCTGCTTCCTGGGTTCAAGCAATTCTCATGCCTCAGCCTCCTGAGTACCTGAGACTACAGGCACACGCCACCATGCCCAGCTAATTTTTGTATTTTTGGTAGAGACAGGGTTTTGCTATGTTGACCAGGCTAATCTTGAACTCCTGGCCTCGAGTGATCTGCCCACCTCGGCCTCCCAAAGTGCTGGAATGACAGACATAAGCCACTGCACCTGGCCTGGGAAAAATTATATTTAAGTTGAGCTATGAAAAATAAGGAAATTCCTTTTCATTCAACAAGAGGTCTGCTCGACACTGAATACAGCTAAAGCATCGTTTTAGGCACGCTGCATGAGGATGAATCTGACGTAGCGTTCACACATAGAGTTCAACACCTGGTGAGGGACATACAGTAAAGGTACACGGGACTAGAATAGTCTATGCTCCCAACAAGAAAGAAAAGATCAATGCTGAGGGATGGCCATCTCAGGTAACCTGACTTAATCATCACACGTTATATACATGGATCAAAATTTCACATGGACCCCAAAATATCTATGACGTATCAAAAAAAACAGAATATACCTCGAAGAACCAGATAATGCTTCCAAGCGAAGGATCCATGGAGTCCCAGGAAGGCTTTCAGAGAAGGTGAGGGGAAGTTCCCAGCTGGGAAGATTTGCAAAAGCCCCCTGGAAGAAATTTAGGTTCACCTTGAGGATGGATAGGATTTAAAGGCACAGATGGCCTGGCACAATGGCTCACACCTATAATCCCAGCACTTTGGGAGGCCAAGGCAGGCGAATCACCTGAGGTCAGGAATTCAAGACCAGCCTGACCAACATGGAGAAACCTCATCTCTACTAAAAATACAAAATTAGCCTGGTGTGGTGGTGCATGCCTGTAATCTCAGCTACTCAGGAGGCTGAGGCAGGAGAATCACTTGCACCTGGGAGGCAGAGGTTGTGGTGAGCCGAGATTGCGCCATTGAGCTCTGACCTGGGCAAAAAGAGCAAAACTCCTTCTCAAAAAAAAAAAAAAAAAAAGCATGTAAAGGCACAGATGGAGCGGGAAGGGCATTCTGAGCAAAAGTCATGCTGCCCGCAAAGTGTAAGAACCAGTGATGGCTGGGGGAAGAAGAATACACCAGTCTGACCAAGGCACGCAACAGGCAGTAGGAGCAGACACAGCTTGAACACAGGCAAAGCCTTAGGAGAACTCTTAAATTTAAAGCCAGGTCCTGAAGTTTCTCAAGGCCACAGAGTGAGGAGAAGAGCAGGACTTCTGACATGAACTGCAGCGTTCCTGCACAGGTGACAGACATGCACTTTCCCCTTTGTGACGCTTGGCCCCTCCCTGTTGGAGGAACCCTGTGGCTGACTCCCCCCTCCCCAGGGGGTCTCTGGATGCACAGCAAGGAGACCCCAGGCTGACAATCCAGGCTGTTCTACTCTGGCTTTTGCTTTTTAATTTTTTTTTGGACAAGTCCATGGCCAGTCAAGGTGGCTCACACTTGTAATCCCAGTACTTTCAGAGGCTGCAGCAGGAAGATCGCTTGAGCCCAGGAGTTTGAGACCAGCCTGGGCAACATAGTGAGACCTCGTCCTACAAAAATTTTAAAGATTATCTGGAAGTGGTGGCGCACACCTGTGGTTCCAGTTACTTGGGAGGCTGAGGAAGAAGGAGGGCGTGTGCCCAGGAGTTCAGGCTGCAGTGGGCTATGGTGGTGAAACTGCACTCAGCCTGGATGACAAAGTGAGATTCCATCTCTACAACATAATCGATCAATATTTTTTAAAACTCTCTTGAAGAGGGCAGCAAAATTCACCTCACCGACTGAGCTAGGGTCTCACCCTGGTTCCTGACCAGCCCTCTTTGACATATTTGGAATTCCTATGGCTATTTTTTCTTCTTCCTCATCTGCACCCAAATACACTGACTTGCAGCCTTCAGTCTAGCCCTTTATTGCTGTATGTACATGCCCAGTTCAGGGCTCAAGTTTTTCTGGGTATCTCTGCTTAAGACTGCAAGTTCTTAAAATACTGGGATAGTGCCTGTAATCCCAGCACTTTGGGAGGCCGAGGTGAGAGGATCGCCTGCCGTCAGGAGTTTGAGACCACCCTGGGCAACTCAGCAAGACCCTATCTCTACAAAAAATTAAAAAATTAGCTGGACATAGTGGCATATTCCTGTAGTCCCAGCTACTCCGGAGGTTGAGGCAGGAGGATCACTTGAGTGGGGGAGGTGGAGGCTGCAGTGAGTCGTGATCTTGCCAATGCACTCACTCCATCCTGGAGGACAGAGTGAGATTCTGTCCCCAAGCCAAAAAATACTGGAATACTGTACACAAAATTGCCTTGAAAACTTGAGCACAGAACACCCAACAACTGAGAGAGCTGGTATGGGGAGGACGGGGGAGGAATAAGGAGCTGCAATAGTAAGAGGCGGCCACACGGTGGCGCGGTGAGGCTGGGAAACGGTGCACCCCGGGCAGGAAAAGGACTCCCCGTCGCGGCCACCCCGGGGTCGGCAGGAGGCGGCGCGAGCTGGCTGCTCCCCTCCCGAGAAGGTTTTCTCCCAAGAAGGGTGCGTCTCAGGGTTGTCAGTGGGGCCCTGGAACATGGGGAAGACGCACAGAGGTGGTTTTCGCTCTTTGCCCTTCTGCCTCCTTGTAAGACCTCTGTAACCAAGAGAGGCCCAGGGGCACCTGAAGGCCACTACAGTTGGACCCTGCTCTGGGAACCCATCCCTCGGTTGGGAGAGGGAGCAGCCCGAGTGCAGGTGGAAAGGCCAGCGACAAGAGGAAGTGCGTGCGTGCGTGCGTGCGTGCGTGCGCGCGCGCACTTGTCCTTGAGGTGCAGAGACTGGTGAGCAAGGTCAAAGATGATTTTTTTCTTAGTCTAATGAGCTCTTGGAAACAAAGCTGATCTCTGCAGGGAAGACACACCCTGGACATTTGCTGCCGGCCCAGAATTGGATGGTTTAAGAGCCCATCCTATGAGATGGTTTGAATGCTTTTTTTCCTTTCTTTCTTTTTTTTTTTTTTCTGTAGAGACGAGGTCTCACTATGTTACCCAGGCTTGCCTTAAACTCATGTACTTCGCTAGGTGTGATAGCTCATTCCTGTAATCCCAGCACGTTGGGAGGCTGAGATGGGCGGATCACCTGAGGTCAAGAGTTGGAGACCAGCCTGGCCAACATGGTGAAACTCCGTCTCTGCAAAAATACAAAAATTAGCTGGGCATGATGGTGGGTGCCTGTAATCCCAGCTACTTGGAAGGCTAACGCATGAGAATCGCTTGAACCCGGGAGGTGAAGGTTGCAGTCAGCTGAGATCGCGCCATTGCACTCCACCCTGGGCAACAGAGCAAGACTCCGTCTCAAAAAACTCCTAGACTCAAGCGATCCTCCCATCTCAACCTCCCAAAGTGCTGGCATTACAGATAACAGCCACCACACCTGGAGGTTTGAATGCTTCTAAGAAGCACAGGAGATTGATGATTACACATTGTATCTATGTATCAAAATATCACATGTATCCCATGTGATAATGTACAATTATCATGTATCATTAAAAAAAAAATAAGCACAGGAGAGCTTCCTTTTTGTTCTTATCCAAAACCCTTCCTAGACAGTCCATGCACGTCAAAAATGTTGCCACCATAGTCCCTACTTGTTACTAAATATACATTCCTGGCCTGGGCAGTGGCTGATGCCTGTAATTCCCACACTTTGGGAAGCCAATGCAGTTCAAGACTGGTCTGAGCAACATGGCAAAACCCCATCTCTACAAAAAGAATACCAAAAAAAGAAAAAAGAAAAAAATAGCCTGAGGCGATGGCATGCACCTATAGTCCCAACTACTCGGGAGGCTGACGTGGCAGAATCACTTGAGCCGGGGAAGTGAGGGCTGCAGTGAGCCGAGATTACGCCACTGCATTCCAGCCTGGGGGACAGAGTAAGACCCTGTCACAAAAAAGTAAAAAGTGAAAAACAAAATACATTGTGCGAATGCCCTTTCCAGACACTCCTCAACAACTTTCTGCAAAACGCTCCTCCTAAGCGCGTCTATGCACATGTTTCTGGAAAGGGGTCCCAATCCAGATGCCAAGAGAGGGTTCTTGGATCGCACTTAAGAAAGAATGTGGGCAAGTCCATAAAATGAAAACAAGTTTATTAAGAAAGGAAAGGAATAAAAGAAGGTAAAGCAGCTCTGAGGGCTGCTGATTGCCCATTTTTATGGTTATTTCTTGATTATATGCTAAACAAAGGTTGGATTATTCGTGCCTCCCTTTTTTGACCATATAGGGTAACTTCCTGGCGTTGCCATGGCATCCGTAAACTGTCATGGCACTGGGAGTGTAGCGGTGAGGACGACCAGAGGTCACTCTCTTCACCATCTTGGTTTGGTTGGGTTTTGGCCAGCTTCTTTCTGAAACCTGTTTTATCAGCAAGGTCTTTATGACCTGTATCTTGTACCCGCCTCCTATCTCATCCTGTGACTCAGAATGCCTAACCTACTGGGAGTGCAGCCCGGCAGGTCTCAGCCCTTTTTTACCCAGCCCCTATTCAAGGTGGAGTTGCTCTGGGTCAGAGACCTCTAGCACACAGATGCCCACAGATCCATCTTCACCTCAGCCACGCCTCTCACACACAGAGCCACTGCAGCCGTGTGTGTCTCCTTCCGAGACAGAATCATGAGCATTTTTCCACCCAGAAAGGGAGGTGCGCGTGCACACATGTACACACAGAGGACAGAAAGACGACAGTGCGGCACAGAGGCAGGAATAGCAGTTCCATGCAGGCTGGGGCCCCCACCACACTTGCCCCTGTGAGGAAAGTTTGTTTCCCTCCTGTGCCTGCTGTTCTGGGCTCAGCGTGGAGACGGGGGTGGAGGAGGAGGAAAGGAGAGCAGCTTCTCAGAGTCAGGCTGTGACCTCTCCTTCCCAGCTGCGAGAGCAAACAATGGTTGGGAATTCTCTGTGAGGGCAGGAGTGTGAGGAGAACACACCCTGGAGAGGCTCGGCTGGGCTCAGCGTGGGTGGGGCAGGAAGGATTGCCTGAGAACACTGAACTTGGCCTTTGCAGGGCAACCAAGAGTCAGAGTTTTTGTTGATGCCAGAAAGAGAAGTTAGGAGTGTGTGGGTCAGTGCGTGTGAAAAAAGGGGAGGGAGAGGCAGGAAGGGGACAAGGACAGACATTGAGGTGGAACTAAGCAATTGAGAATGCGTACAGAGTCAGAGGCCAGCCAAGGGGTAGAAATAAGGAATCTCTAATTTAGAAGCCAAAGAATGGGGAGACAGAAACAGTGAGAGGCAGGGGATCCGATCTGGAAAGCACGCAGGGAGAAAGGGGCCCAGAGCAGAGAGCTTGCAGATGGAAGGAAAGAGGGCAGGCGAGCAGGAGAGCCCCACCACTGCGGGAAGGCAGGGAAGGACAGGAGGGGCGGGTCAGCTCATCTGTTACTTACAACCACAAGCTACCCCCAATCCCGATTAACAGGAATTACGTGGCATATGGCTAATCCTCCCTGCCACGGTTATTAATACTTTCCAGACACTGCTGAGAGAACCAGACAGCCTCCTTAGGCCCAAGGCTTCCCCCAAGCCTGGCTGGGCCGACCACCCACACCTGCTGCAGGGGGATGCTCTGGCCCAGAGGAGGAGAGGAGGGGGAGTGGCTGGAAAGCTTTCTCTAAGTCCTTCAGGAGACTCTGAATCCTCCGGAAGCACATGCCATGAGCACTTCCTTTTCCACAATCAACGTGTGTGTTGTTTGCTTTACATAGTCACAGAAAACATGTAATAGAAGGAGAATATATAATATCACTCCTATTAAAAACTGTTGGCTGCGGTGGTTCATGCCTGTAATCCCAGCACTTTGGGAAGCCGAGGCGGGCAGATCACCTAAGGTCAGGAGTTCGAGACCAGCCTGGCCCACATGGTGAAACCCCATCTCTACTACAAATACAAAAAATTGGCAGGGTGTGATGCGTGTACCTGTAATTCCAGCTACTCGGGAGGCTGAGGCAGAAGAATCACTTGAACCTGGGAGGTGGAGGTTGCAATGAGCCGAGATCATGCCATTGCACTCCAGCCTGGGCAACAAGAGTGAAACTCCAGCTCAGAAAAAAAAAAGATAGGAAGCTGAGCATGGTGGCGTGCATTTGTACTCCCAGCTACTTGAGAGGCTGAGAAATTTTTTTAATTAGCCAGATGTTGTGGTCCACACCTGTAGTCTCAGCTATGAAGAGGCTGAGGTAGGAGGATCGCTTGAGCCCAGGAGGTTGAGGCTGCAGTGAGCCGTGATTGCACGACTGCACCCAGCCTAGGTGACAAAGGGAGACTCTGTCTCAAAAAACAAAACAAAACAAAAAACAGGAAAATAAATCCCAGAGAAGGGGAAGGATTTAATCAAGGACTTCTACTCAATAGCAAAGTCTGGCTGTCCTCACTCCCAGCCTAGGGGGCGGAACTGGAGGCTAACTCACTCCTCCTGGCTTAGGGAGACATAAAAAGATAAGGAGGGGGGAGGGGAAGAGAGCAGGGAGGAGAGATGGCTTTCTGATAGTGGCTAGTATGGAGCCAGGTGTCCAGTGAGCACTTAATGAGTGTTTCGTAACTGATGAGTTGCTGGGCTTTGTCTTAGGTGAGGTGCGAAGTCAACCCTGACATGGTTTGTAGGGAACAAATTGCTCCTGTGGGAAGTACAGAGGAGTGTGGGAAGCAGGTCAGGAAAGGGAAAGAAGCCAAATAAGTGTGCCATTTCAGGCCCGTCCCAGCCTGAGCCGACCTGCGGGGGAGGTCTGGGGGACAATTATTGCTCAGTCTGTCTCAACTGGTAGCAAGGGAGCTGTGTTTCCATAGATATTCCAAGTGCAGAAATTGCCAGGCATTCGCAGCTCCCTGAGCACAATGGAGAGGTGGCTTTGGTACCCCCTAGGCAGTCCTCTGAAGAGAGGTGAGGGTGCAGGTCTTTAGAACTGAAGACAACGGACCAGGTGTGGTGGCTCATGCCTGTAATCCCAGCACTTTGGGAGGCCAAGGCGGGCGAATCACCTGAGGTCAGGAGTTGGAGACCAGCCTGGCCAACACGGTGAAACTCTGTCTGTTCCAAAAATACAAAAACTAGCTAGGTGTGGTGGTGGGCGCCTGTAATCCCAACTACTCTGGAGGCTGACACGGGAGAAATGCTCGAACCCAGGAGGCAGAGGTTGCAGTGAGGCAAGATCGGACACTGCACTCCAGCCTGGATGACAGTCTCCAAAAAAAATAGGGAATGGGAGAGTCAGAGCCCCAGCAGGGTCTTGACCGCCTCCACTCTACTGACAGGTCATTGACTTCCATCTGTAAAATGTTTCTCCACTTTAGGAGTTCACAGTCTAGCAGCAAGACAGTGGCATGCTCTACACCTATGTTCGTATAGAATGTACATAGTGATAGGTGCTATTTCCGAGACAGAACATAGAGCATGTCATTGAATTCTGGCCAGGGTGGGTCAGGGTGGTATAAAGTGGGGTGAGACTTGCTCTGTGCCCGGCCGCTCCCCCTGTTAGACAAAGCCTTCAATAACGCTCCATCTCCCATGTAAAACCTTCAAAATAACTTAGCCTAAATATCAAGGGCTCATGCTAGCTACCCATCCACCTACTATGCTATGTGGAAGTCGTATATTTCATTTCTATCCTTTTAAGGATTACCCTTAAGCATTTAAAATACAGCCTTTAATTTTGAAAGTTTAAATCTAATTAACCTTTACTGCCCTTTCAATACTCTGAAATTCTTCCAGCTCTAGCTGTTCATGTTATCATTGTCTAGTATTTTAGTTTCTGTAACTCTCACAGACAGGTTATTGCTATTATCAGCTTCTACAGTTGATATTGACTTACTCATGTTCACCTGCTTCCTACATTTTTTCTCATCATTGTTCTTTTATCCCATTGCTTCCCCTGGGTATAGATTTGCCTTTTTTTGACTTAAGCTTTTCTTTTAAACCATTCGTAAGTATGTATTTCAACAAGAAGTGATAAACGCTTCTCAAATTTTTTTCCCTTTACTCTTGAATCACCACTTAGCTAATATGGAAACCTGGACTAACTTCTTTTTTACCTTAGCACTTTGAAGCAATTATTTCATTTTGTTCTAGCTTCTACTGTTGTTTCCTCACAAATAGCCCATCTTTTGATCATAACTAACCTTGAGATTTTTCTCTTAGTCTTTGAGTTCTTTGTGTTATGTCTAGGAAGGACCCATGTGGCTAGGTGTGGCAAAACAAAATGAGGTTATCTCTTTATCCTAGGATAGCCTGTTTAGGGTAGCTTCTTCAAACTAAGAACTCATGTCTTTCACCAAGTCTGGCAAATTCTGAGCCATTCCCTCTTCAATTACTGCCTTTATGCCCATGTTTTTATTTTATTTCACTACAATGTGTTTCTATAGCGAACATCTCTTAAAATCCTTTTTTTTTTTCCCCCAAAACAAAGTCACGCTCTTTGCCCAGGCTGGAATACAGTGGCCTGATGTCAGCTCACTGCAACCTCTGCCTCCCAAGTTCAAGCAACTCTCCTGCCTTAGCCTCCCAAGTAGCTGGAATTACAGGGGCCCTCCACTACGACGCCCGGCTAATTTTTATATTTTCAATAGAGACTGAGTTTCGCTATGTTGGTTAGGCTGGTCTTGAACTCCTGACCTCAGGTGATCCACCTGCCTCCCAAAGTTCTGTGATTACATATATGAACCACTGCACTCAGCCAACATCTTTTTTTTTTTTTTTTTTTTTTTTTTAATTTTTTGAGATGGAGTTTGCTCTTGTTGCTCAGACTGGAGTGCAGTGGCCTGATCTCGGCTCACTGCAACCTCTGCCTCCTGAGTTCAAACAATTCTCCTGCCTCAGCCTACTGAGTAGCTGGGATTACAGGCACCCACCACCATGCCTAGCTCATTTTTTGTATTTTTAGTAGAGATGGGGTTTCACCATGTTGGCCAGGCTGGTTTCGAACTCCTGACCTCAGGTGATCCACCTGCCTCGTCCGCCCAAAGTGCAAGGATGACAGGCGTGAACCACCGCAGTGCAAGCATGACAGGCGTGAACCGCTGCGCCCGGCCATCTTTTTTATATTTCCATATGTTTACCACCCTGAGTCTCATCCTGGATAGTTTTCTAAGATCCATCTTCTACTCCACAAGTTTTCCTTCAGGCTACTATTTGATTCTTCTGTTGAGAGGTTTCGGGTTTTGGTTTGGGTTTTCCTACGTTTCATTTTTTCTCATCTGCCTGTTCTTTCCTGGTGTCCTTTTTATGTCTCTGTGTTTGCTAGTCCTTTTATCTCTCTGTATTTTGCAAGCCCACTTATCTTATTGTCTCCATTGGATCATTCTGTTATCTCAGGGTTTGAGAGTGCAATGCTCCTGCCTGTCACGTAGGCACACTGGCTTCCATGTGTCATGTAGATACGCCGGCTCCCACCTGTCACGTAGGCACGCTGGCTTTCACCTGTGGTGCGCAGTTTCCCCTATGTTTTGTCACCTGTTAGCTCCTCTTCATCAGAGATTGTTCCATTCTGTGGGGGATCACTGATGTTCTGGGGCATGCTAGGAACAGTTGCACCTTTTGCTTCCACTGGTTGGTCTAGAGGTTTTCCCAGTGTGACCACAGGTTTTACATTAATTTCTGGGCTTGGGGACTTCCACACCATGGGAGATGGTACAAGTTCACACCCAACACCAGCATGTGATGCAGGCCTGGAGACTCTGTCACCCAGGCTGGAGTGCAGTGGCATGATCTGGGCTCACTGCAACCTCCGCCTACTGGGTTCAAGCGATTCTCCTGCCTCAGCCTTCCAAATGACTGGGATTGCAGGCACCCGCTATCACACTCGGCTAATTTTTGCGTTTTTAGTATAGATGGGGGTTTCACCATGTTGGCCCAGCTGGTCTCGAACTCCTGACCTCCAGTGGTCTGCCAGCCTCAGCCTCCCAAAGTGCTGGGATTACAGGTGTGAGCCACTGCATCCGGCTGAGACTTGAGTTCCCACAGGAAATGGTTTTTCTTCTCACCCGGAACCTAGGGCAGAAACTGATGGATGGAGTTTTTTCCTGGCCACCTCCTCCTGAGGGAGCAGGATGTCAGTTCTAAAGCCCTGCTTCAAATGGGCCCTCTGGTCTCTCTGACACACCCAGTGGATGTTATTTCTGCTCCCCCTAGTTCTTTCTAGGGCCTTCACCTCTTCCTCATACTATCATGGCTCTGACTTGCAAATTTATTTTGGCTTTGAATTCCTTCCTGTTTCTGTCACTTGGAGACATATTTATCTGTTTCAAGCTCCATGTGCTTTTTAATTTTTCTGCCCTTTTATTCAGAATTTCTCTGTATAATGTGGTAGTATGGCAGACTCCATCTTTCTGAGGTTTCCTGGATCCCCAAGAAAAATTAGTGATTTTTCTTCCTGTCTCTTCCACGGGAACATGGGCTCTTTGAGGGAAAACAAAGAAAACCTGTCCAGGTTATATCTGGTGCTGACTTCCTAGCTCAGTCCCAGGCACAAACACAATATAATGTTTGTTAGATGAATAGTTAGTGTAAGATGACTATCAAGGGTTACTCCAAGTATTTCTCCATCTTCAGGAAGAAGATTTTCTCAATTATTCTAAACATGAAGATATTATTTCATTCTTAAAATGCTTTACAGGTGGTTCTACAATGTATGCCCTTATGATACCTGCGTGAGTGTTTTCTTAGCATTCTAATGTGTTTCTTGAAAAATATTGTGTAGTACACACCCCCGGATACCTGAGATGAGGCTTCCTGAACTGGTGGTCCAACTGGAAGATACGATGTGGAAATCGTAACTCTCACATGATGTGTGTTGTGGTAAGCCACGAGTATCTTGGCCAATGGTGAAGGAGTAAAAGAATTTACCAAGGCCAGACGTGGTGGCTCATGCTTGTAATCCCAGCACTTTGGGAGGCCAAGGTGGATGGATCACCTGAGGACAGGAGTTGGAATCTAGACTGGCCAACATGGTGAAGCCTCCCTCTTTAACAAAAAATACAAAAATTGGCCAGGTGTGGTGGCGCACTCCTGTAGTCCCAGCTACTGGGGAGGCTGAAGTGGGAGAATCGCGTGCACGCCCAGGAGGCAGAGGTTGCAGTGAGCTGAGATCGCACCATTGCGCTCCTGCCTGGGTGACAGAGTGAGACTCTGTCTCAAAATAAATAAATAAATAAACAAACAAATAAATAAATAAATTTACCAAGACAGTTGTAGATAAAGAAGGACAGATGTATTAGAGAAAGTAGGAAAGCATTTTGCCAGGGAGCAGTGCGCAGACCCAGCAGGAGAGGAGCTGACTGCAGGGAGGCAAAGGGTGGCTGGGACTTTGGAGGGCGGTTGCTGGGCAGACTGATAACAAGGTAGCAGGGAGCTAACCTGCATTCTTCTGTCCACCGAGGTCTTTGATACATTGAGGCTTTTGATGATGAGCAGCAAGTCTGTGAATTCTGCACCGTATCTGCTCAGGAGGACTGCATGTCCTGCACCATAAACAAAGGCAGAACTCGAGCTTATCTCCTTCTTCTATTTGTCTGTATGTTCTGGACCATGAAGGAAGGCAGACCTATAGCTTATCTGCTTTCTCTATGGCTTTGCTTTCTCCTGGTCCCACCAGCCTGACTCCTTTTCCCTAATTAGAACCCCGTAGCGTGATAGGGAACGTTGTGTTTGCCAAAGAGGCATTCAAGAGGACCATGTTTGTTTGGAAGAAAACGTTTAATAGGCATATTTGGGAGAGGAACTAAGGCTCCAGGAAGCTTGGGAATGAAAGGAGGTGCTCGGAGGCTAGAGTGGCATTTCGCGGTTAAGCCTGAAGGAGAAGGAGAAAGGAAGAGGGTGGAGCCCTTGGGAAGAGGGAGGTCATGTGCTTCCAAACGCCCCCAGTGTGGTGTGACTTTCCCAAACCGGTGTGCCATGTGGTGAAGCATAAAGCACCTTGACAGAATTATACTGAGATACTGAGAAATCCGTAATCATAGTGTGATATTTAACAAAACTTTTCCAGGAATTGATAACTGAAGCCAAAAAAAAAAGTAAGCAAAAGTAGTAAAGTTTTGAGTAGCATAATAAAGAAATTGAAATGAATAGGTATATATTTCAAACTCTGAGCCCGAACATTAGAGAATACACACATGGCACATTTAAAACAATTAACCATTACTAAGCCATAACGTCAGACTCAACAAACACAAAAGCATCGATTTTATATAGACCTTGTTCTCTGACCAAGGCAGTCCATGATGGCAACACAAGGCCAGCCTCCAAATACTGAGAAGCTTATAAAGCAGACTTCTAAATGATAAGTGGTCAAGTAGAGACGACAAACGAAATTATAAAATACTTGGGACCTAGTGACAATGAAGACAATATATAGTGCAAATTGTGGGAAGTAGCTACTGCGGTACTTAGAAAGGATTATAGCCTCAAACATACGTGTTAGCAAAGGAGGAGACTGAACACAGCATTCAATTCTAGAAGTCTGAACTAGAACACAGCATTCAGAGAACATACGGCGTTACAATCCAATGCAGTAGAGTGTGAGCTAGACGCTCCCACAGTGTTACAGAAGCACGGAGGAGGGCCACCTAGATCATCCTGGAGGGGACTCTGGGGCCAGGAAGTTCTACCATGAGGACAGGATGCTGGAAGGGGTTCTTAGAGGAACACGGTGGTGTTAGGAAACTGACTAGTGTGAAAGGAAAATAAATCTTGGGACCCCCCAAATCACTAAACTGAAAAGTCAAGCTGGGAACTGTGTCAGGCAAGCCTGCCTCCCATTTTATTCCTAAACAAATAGCTATAAAGATATTAAAGCCAAATACCTCCCTCAAAGTCTGCCCACAAGGAATTCCTTGTAGGCCTCAAGATCTTTGCTCTAAAAATATTTCTACTGAATTTTACCCTGGCCATGTAAATCGATAGCTTATCTTCACAGGTACAGGACAGAAAGTCATCCCTCTGCTTACCTGAGACAAATGCATATCTGATTGCTTCCTCCACCCTATTGTTTATGTAAAAATGCAGATTCACTGAGCTGGACTAAGGCATACGTGACTATTCCTCTATCCCTCTCTCACATGTAAGTTGTGTATTCAGGGAAAGGCTGATCAAAGACCCAGAATAATGCAGACTTTTGTCTCTTGTCTACCCATGACCTGGAATCCCCTAGTTGTCCTGCCTTTCTGGACCAAACCAATGTGAATCTTACAGGTATTGATTGGTGTCTCATGTCTCCCTAAAATGTCTAAAACCAAGCTGTGCCCGACCACCCTGGGCACCTGTTCTCAGGATCTCCTGAGGTCTGTGTCACGGGCCATTGGTAACTTATATTTGGCTTGTGATAAATCTCTTAAAATATTTTACAGAGTTTGACTTTTTTCGGCAACACCAGGCTGAAGGGGAGGGTAATACAGGCAGCAACGACTGCATAGGCAACTGCAATGGCTCGAAAGAGCCTGGAAAGTTTTAAGAACCACAGCTAACTTAGCATAGCTAGATTCAAGGCAATAGATGAGGGGGTGGTATGAGATGTTAAAGTCGTGGTTTTCATGAACATAGGGTGTGTTTTTATCCATGACTTCTTTTATTTTTTTGAGACAGAATCTCGCTCTGTCGCCCAGGCTGGAGTGCAGCGGCACGATCTCGGCTCACTGCAGCTTCTGCCTCCTGGGTTTACACGATTTTCCTGCCTCAGCCTCCCTAGTAGCTGGGATCACCGGTGCCCGCCACAATGCCCGGCTAATTTTTGTATTTTTAGTAGAGACGGGGTTTCACCATGCTGGTCAGGCTGGCCTCGAACTCCTGACCTCAGGTGATTCACCCCGCCTCAGCCTCCCAAAGTGCTGGGATTACAGGCGTGAGCCACCGCGCCTGGCCCATCCATGATTTCTTTAGTCATACCAAGGCAAGGATCCCCAACCATCAGGCTTCAGACTGGTAGTAGTTAGGAACTGGGCCACACAGCAGGAGGTGAGGGGTAGGAAGCAGAGTATTACCGCCTGAGCTCTGCCTCTTGTCGGATCAGCATTAGTCTCATGGGAGCACAAACCCTGTTGTGAATTGCACATGCAAGGGGTCTAAGTTGCATGCTCCTTATGAGAATCTAGCTAATCAGCCTGATAATCTGAGGTGAAAGTTTTATCCGGAAACACTGCTCCACCCAGCCTTTCCGTGGAAAACTTGTCTTCCACAAAACCTGTCCCTGGTGCCAAAAAGACTGGGGACTCCTATATTAAGGCATGTTAACTATATTCTGAAGATGTTAAGAATTTTAAGCAGGACAACGTGAGCAGATGTTGGTTCTGCAGGGCACAGGAGTCTTACATTCATTAATTCCAAAGATATTTACTGAGTGCCCCTTATTGTTCTAGGTCCTAGTCACAATTTTGAAAAGAAACATCTAGATACAGGAGGACATACCTACAGATTATTTTAACAATCCAGATGAAAAATGACATAGCCCATATTAGGCCAGTGGCAGTGGGGGTGCCCATTGCTTCCTTGTGGGGAGTGCACAAGGAGAATCTTGGACCTCCAAGCTCAGCAGAGCTTCCGGCTTCCTTCCTGTGTTCTGTCCTGGACAGCAACTAGTGGTAGGCCTGGTGCTCGGGGACCATGCAAACCTAGAGAACAATGCCCAGCTGGAAAACAACTTATTGTCTGCAAGAATGGATGGACTAAGGTGTGACCTCTGAGTGTAAGGGGTGCAGAAGCATAGGTGCCTTTTGGGGATGTGGGATTCGAGTTCTCTGTCCTTCATGGGCTGCGTGGCCATCCCCACTGGAGTAGGTCTCCGCTGAGTATCTTGAGTGCTTTCAGAATTCTGAGAATCACCCAAGAGGACCAAATACATCCACTCTTCCTGATTCTAAATTTCATGGGAATATAACTTCATGGCATTAAGGAGACACTATAGAGTCTTATCCAGAGCCTTTATCTGCTTGTTCAAGGGGCATGGTCTTGAATAATTTTTGGGGAAAAAAGTTTCCTGTGGAATAACGCTCTTCACATTAGAAACCTTTAGAAACCTGGAAATCCAATTATGTCCCCCCATTTCCAGTCCTGGAACAGGATATCCGGAACCTCTGCAGTGGCCACCATTAAAAGTTATCTTCCCCATTCTAGAAAGCTCCAAGTGACATAAATTACTCTGTCAAATCCCTGGCCCAGAGCTCTTAGGAAGAGCTTTCCCCATTCCAAAGTCCTGAAACCGAGGGTTGACTCTGGCTGGGACTCAGTGTAAAGTACAAGATCTCAGTAGCAGAGGAGGGAAAAGAGCAAAGGCCCCAGTCTGTCACTGGTGCTGCCAGGAAGTAAGCACTTCATGGTGTAATTTGTGTGAAGAGAAAATTATCTCTAATTGGAGGGCTGGAATAAAAATATCTTTCATCTGTAAACAAAGTAGTAGGAGCATCCAGGAGGCACGGAACTGGAACACAAGAGCGCTGCAGGTACCCTGTGGACCGCCCCACCCAGATTGTCTCAGTCCCTACCCACTGCCTCTGAAGCCGTTGAAGGCAGCACACCTATCCGTGGGGCTCATCATTGTCCTCAGCCCTGAGGCACCGGCCGGAAAACAGCTTCTCACCTTCTCCCCAGGCCAGGGCAAATATTCAACAAGTCAAGTGAAGAAGGTAAAAAAAAATGGTGGTCTGTTTTATGTCATCACAGGGATCCCTCCTGGAAGGTGACTGGGGACTGCTGTTTACTAGCTACCTTGGACACCTTTTCTTTGGTGTCCGCAGAGGCACCCTGCTTCTCCACATCTTCAGAGAAAGAATTCAGGCAGACACCCCCACAGAGGCAGCATGGGTGATATTCTTCATGGGACCTGAAGTGAGAAATTCCCAGGAACAACAGCCCTGGGGAAGCAGTTCTGTGTCGGGGGCTTTCCTTGAGTTATTGCCCACTGTTGGCTGTCATGTTGTGTTTTAAGGTGCACCAGTAAAAAGCTCTGGGCTGATGGAGATACCACCAGGACACTTTAACTCCTGCCCTAGTATAAGGGTGTGACTCCCGTATTTTTGCTTTTTTGTTTTTTGAGACAAAGTCTTGCTCTGTTGCCCAGGCTGGAGTGCAGTGGCACGATATCAGCTCACTGTAACCTCTGCTTCCCGGTTCAAGAGATTCTCCTGCCTCAGCCTCCTGAGTAGCTGGAATTACGGGCATGCCCCACCATGCCTGGCTAATTTTTGTATTTTTTTTAGTAGAGATGGGGTTTCCCCATGTTGGTCAGGCTGCTCTTGGACTCCTGACCTGGTGATCCGACCGCCTTGGCCTCCCAAAGTGCTGGGATTACAGGCATAAGCCTCCATGCTGGACCAAGGGTGTGACTCTCTTTAACCCCTGGCATGTATGATAGTTCTACTTAAAGACACACACACACAGAGGCACAGGAACACCTAGCTTTCTTTTGGTGAAATGTGAAAGGTCTATTAAACAGCTGCTTATAAAAGCCTCTCTCTAGGAAGCCACTTGACCAAAATCTGGCATTGGTATAAACTTTTTGAACAAAGGAGAGAAATGTGTAAATAGATTGAACTGCAGAACTTTCCTTCTTTTGCAGACCACAAGCTGCATATGTTGTTGGAGGAGTTGGAAGTGTCCTCTGCTGCTATTTTCTTAGAGGGAGGTGGGAGGGGGTTTTCCTGTTTAAATACAATTAAAGAAACACTTTGAAGGAAAGAGCAGAGGATAAGAGTTGAGATAAAATGTGATAACATAGTTGAAAATACTGTGAGGAAGATGGGACTTAAAGAGACGGGAGATGAAACAGAAACATACCAGGTCTTTGAAAAGGCCTGACGAAGAATGTTTTAAAGAAGGACTCTGGGGTCAGAGACTTCCATTAGTCAAAGGCTTCCAGTTCTCTCATGCGGTGAGGGTTGACTCGTGATTGTTCTGGACTACAGTAGCATAGGGAAGGAAAAGAAGTCATGATCATGTTACTTTTTTTTGAGACATGTGACATCAGTCAATACATGTAAGATGTACATTGGTTCTGTCTAGAAAAGCGGGACAACTAGAAGAGGGTGAGGTTGGGATTCCAGGTTCATAGACAGATTCAAAGATTTTTCTGATAGAAAGGAATGTCTGGCTCTGGGACAGTGGCTTGCATCTGTAATCCCACCACATTGGGAAGTCGAGGTGGGCAAATTACTTGAGTCCAGGAGTTCAAGACCAGCTTGGGCAACATGGTGAGACCCCATCTCTACAAAAAAAAAAAAAAAAAAAAAAAAAAAAAAGCCAGGCATGGTGGCTCATGCCTGTGGTCCCAGTTACTTGAGAGGCTGAGGTGGGAGGATTGCTTGAGTCTGGAGGTGAAGGCTTGAGCCATAATTGCATGCCACTGCACTCCAGCCTGAGTGACAGGGTAAGACTCTGTCTCAAAAAAAAAAAAAAGAAAGAAAGGAATGTCTGGGTTAGAATAAGAGCTGCAGAGAGCAAGTTTCTGAAGCCTCTATGTAACAGGCTTCAGAGAGAGAGTCTGTTCTATCAGTCTTTTTTTTTTCTTTTTTTGTTTTCTTTTCTTGAGATGGAGTCTCGCTGTGTTGCCCAGGTGGAGTGCAGTGGCATGATCTCAGCTCACTGCAACCTCCACCTCCCGTTTCAAGCAATTCTCCTGCCTCAGCCTCCCGAGTAGCTGAAACTACAGGTACGCAACACCATGCCTGGTTAATTTTTTGTATTTTTAGTAGAGACAGGATTTCACCATGTTGGCCAGGCTGGTCTTGAACTCCTGACCTCAGTTGATCTGCCTGCCTTGGCCTCCCAAAGGGCTGGGATTACAGGTGCGAACCACCGCACCTGGCCCTATAAGTCTTAAGATCTGTTTTAATGTTGATGCTGGTCAGTTGGGCCTGAATTCCAAAAGGGAGGAGGGCATAATGAGGCATGTCCAACTCCCCCATCATGGCCTGAACTAGTTTTTCTGGTTAACTTTCAAGTGCCTTTGTCTGAGAGGAGGGGTCAATTCAGATTGTTGGTGGGGCTTAGTCTTTTTCTTTTCTTCTTCATTTTTTTTTTTTTTTTTTGAGACAGAGTCTCACTCTGTCACCCAGGCAGGAGTCCAGTGGTGAGATCTTGGCTCAGTGCAACCTCCACCTCCCAGGTTCAAGCGATTCTCCTGCCTCAGCCTCCTGAGTTCCTGGGTTTACAGGAGCACACCTGGCTAATTTTTGTATTTTTAGTAGAGACAGGGTTTCACCATGTTGGTCAGGCTGGTCTCGAACTCCTGACCTTGTGATCTGCCCGCCTTGGCCTCCCAAAGTACTGGGATTACAGGCGTGAGCCACTTCGCCTGGCCGGGGCTTAAAATTTTATTGTTGGTTTACATTCAGTTCACTGAGCTCTTTTAAGAAATGCATCTCTCCTTGGTAATACACACCTTAGAAATAAGCATACTCAGATGGATAATGCTGGGATGGAGGCAGAGCCTCCTCAGTGCTGCTCATGGAATGCTTCTGGGGCTTTGCTGCTGGCCTTATTGAGCTCGGATTCCCTTCTGCACAGAGTCAGAGCTCTCCAGGGAACAATGAAACCCTAAAGAGGAGCAGACCACTTCACAGCCATGTGTGTCCTACCCCACCCTGCTGCATTCCTAGTTAGGCTTTCATTCCAGGAACTGTCAGCTGCTGTAATGACATGCCGACTCCATCTGCAGAGGAAAATCAATGTCTTACAATGAAACACCTGCCATCCACTCTCCTAGGAACCTCTGCCCCTTATGGAATATTCATGCAGCCTTTCTTTGTAATCTTGGTCTGAGTTTCAAAAGATTGCCTAGCAGAGAAGACCATTTAACAGACAGACAATTTTACAATGCAAACATTGAAAATTCCGCAGGAGAAAAGAGGCACTGGTTTCTGAAAACTGTGCTCTGTCCACAGTCAGACACCATCTCACATTTCCAAGTAACCAAAACAGATCCTTCAGTTAGGTAAATACGCCTGGCCATGTGACCAGGCGCTAAAGGAAATAATAGAGAAAAGAGAGGGTAGAAAAAAGTGTCAGCCGGCCTAAGGCAAAGTTTCCTCTTTTTAATTTCTCAATTATGTGTTTGATAACGGGAAACAGGCCACCGTTATAAAACAACTTTTCACTCTTCTACTTGTAATTTAGTGCAGGGTGACCTGGAACATAAAGAAGGTTTATGAAAGGAAAGACGAATAGAATCATAACAGGTGACTGAGTTACTTTTGAAATTGTATTCTGTCTTTATAAGATTTTTGAGAAGGTAATCAATTCACATGAAGATCTGAGCAGTTATAAAGACTTGCAAAGAAGATTATATAGTGATGGAAACTGAAGTATATTCTTGGCAACAATCTCCATATATTTCATGTTTGTTGGCATTTACATATATACATTTGGTATATATGTTAATATACTCCTATTTTGCCTAAAAACTAAAAATACTAAAAAAGTAGCATGAGTATATGAAAAAGTTAAACTTTTAAAAGTGTTGGTTGGAAACTCTGGCTTCTTTTTACTAACAATTATATTCAGAATTCTGTTGCTAGACTATTGTTTCTGGGAACATTGGAGCTGTACTTTCCATACTTGATAAAACACAAGCTTTCCAAGTATTTTCCACAGTATTAAGTGAGACTTTAAATTGTCCTGCTTTTTTTTTTTTAGGTCTAATTTCTGCTTTAATTTATCCTTCTCTTCATTTTTCCTGTTTGTCCTCATCTTACCTGTTCTTTCCTGGTTTTACCGTCTCCTAGTAGTCAGAAATCAGAGCAAAGTATTAGTATGCTTTTCTGCAGAATAAACTATTGGATATACCATCATGCTTTTGATCTCCCACAGAAACAACTTATTTTAGCAATACATCACTTTTATGTACTGTATAATGTATGTCTTGCTTATGTTTTAAGTAGATTTCAGCTCTTTTCCTTCCATCACATTTGGAATGGGGGGCTCAAAAGATGTGAAGGCAATAATGCTTCCATGATAACTGGGCTGCATCCTTATTTGTAAAATAAGAAATACTTCATTTCCCAGATTTTAAAGAAGTGTTCCTTTTCCGACCTGTTGCGATGGATTTATTCTATAGCTATAGAAATACACCCCTCTTTACTCTTGGACATACTTCTTTACCCTCCTCCCGCCAAGTTCATTGAAAGAGACCCCATGGGCCCGGTCCAGAGCATCGCGGTATCTATAAGCAACTAGACTTCAGCTTCCTCGGTCACCATGGTGTCGGATCAGCTGGGCCTGGCGGTCGCTATGGTAACCCGCTCGCCGGGTCCAGGCAGGCTGGGCGCATGCGCGCGGGACTACGGGCTGAGCTGCGCCGCGCGGCCGCGGGCACCTCAGTTCCCCCTCGACATGGCGCTGAGGCGGCCACCAAGACTCCGGCTCTACGCGCGGCTGCCTGACTTCTTCCTGCTGCTGCTTTTCAGGGGGTGAGTTTGTGCGTTTCCGCGGTTGGGAAGGGTCTGGGGGCGACGGAAGCAGAGCGGGCCGAAGCGGCTGGAGCCGGTCCGGGCGAGTATAGCGGTCCTGGCTCCGAGGGAGCCCGGTGTCCCGGGCCGGAGGGCGGCGCGCGCCCAAGTCCCTGCGGCCAGGGCTGGGACCCGGGCCTGGCTCGGGTGGGGGTCCTGGGACGCTGGGCAGCTGGACCTGGGCGGGGGTGAACTCCAGGCGGGGGTTAATTCCGGGCGGGGCTAATTGGGGTGGGGGCCGTCAGGCAGTGAGTCAGACCCGGACCGCCGTCGCACCCTGGAGGCGGAACTCTTCCCTGGCGGGGCCCTGTGCTTGGCGGTGGTCTCATCCCCGGAGGGGGCTCATCTCCCGGATGGGCTCCTCCCAGGCGGGGTCCTGTGCTGGGCGGTGGGCTCATCCTCCGGAGGGGGCTCATCTCCCGGAGGGGCTCCTCCCAGGCGGGGTTCTCCGCTGGTCGGGGGCTCATCTCCCGGAGGGGGCTCATCTCCCGGATGGGCTCCTCCCAGGCGAGATTCTGTGCTGGGCGGTGGGCTCATCCCCGGGGGAGGGCTCCTCCCGGGTTGGGGTCCTGTGCTGGGCGGTGGGCTCATCCCCGGGGGAGGGCTCCTCCCGGGTGGGGTCCTGTGCTGGACGGTGGGCTCATCCCCGGGGAGGGCTCCTCCTGGGCGGTGGGCGCGGCCCTCTGGAGGGAGCGCGGCAGCTGCGGCGTGGGCGCTGGAACTTGCTGGAAGACCCTGCGCAGCAGTGCTGTGCTCTCGAGAAGGGACGGTGAGCGGGGGGGCTGTAGCCGAGGACCAGCGAGGCAGAGCTCCGAGGCCTGGCGTGCTGCTTGGTCACAGTCCTCTGGGGATCTGCAGTTCATTTGACTCGACACAAACAAAGGAACTGCTTTTTCTTTTGCAGAAATAAAATGTCTGGGTATCAATCCAGTACCTTTTTTTGTCTCTGGCCTGGCCCAGGAGACCACGCAGACCCTTATCTGGAAGTAGCGTTCAGGCCATTTGATCAAGACACCCTGAAAAACTTGAGAGTTTTGTCCATTTTCTTTCCCTCTGTTTGGAATTCTCATTAGATCCACATTTCCCTGGACAGTTGTACAGAGGACTAAAATAGCTTTCGTTTACGTAGTGAGCATGTACTATCTTCTAGGCACTTTGGAGACATTGTCTCGTTTACTCCTTTCAGCAACTCTATGAGGTAGGTTTTTTAAATCTATTTTCAGAGTCAAGTCTAGTCTGCTTTCCAAGGCTGCATTCTGAATAAGTAGTGAAGCCTCTACCTCGTATTTACCTAAAGCAGGACACCACACTCTTCCCCTGGCAGCCATGCGCAGGTAACCAGACCAGGACCTTTTAAGGTTCTTAGTCATTTTATTGTTTAGCTGAGTTGCCACTGTCATCCCATGATGTTTTCCAGAATATACAAGTTAAAACACGGAGGGATTGTTCGGGAGTGAAGGTGGACAGATTTAGGAAAACAAAGCATTCCTGTGTTTGGTGCTTTATGCTAATGGGATGCTCGTGATGGGCTCTGTGACAAAAGATGAGTTTTAGCTTATAGATGATATACACTAAGGCACAGTCTACGTACTTTGCCTGAAAGTGTTCCCCCAAAACCAAATGCAGTTGGGAGATAAGTGATCAAAGGCTGGCCAGGGACAAGGGTGTCAGGAATGTCCAGCACCCGCTGTGTTAGTCACACTGACACTATCCTATTCACAGCCTGGAACAACTCCCTATTGTTGAAAAGATCTGTTCACATGAAAGTTTGCAGTTTTTATTGCAGAAGCATTTGGCAGTTTAGCTCAGGAATGAGTTTCAACTTGGTAGTTTGTTAATAAAACTAAAAAATGTGAAGAGCTTCTCATACTCTTAACCTCTGATTTCGTTCCCCTAAGGGACTAGGTCTGTGGCTTTTTTGCTGGTGGGGGGCCGGGATTTAACATGCAGAGCATAGGAAGAGGAATCAAATTTTGCAAACTAGTACTAATGACAAAGAATAAAGGTGATAGGATGTATTAATTACTTTGAGGGTATGTAGCTATCTTTTTTTTAGTAGGGAGCTCTTTTCCCATTATTTGGTTTATGCTTTAAGCATACCCTAAAGCTGTTCTTCCAGAAGTCATGACATCTGTGTCTTTTTTATTTTTTATTATTATTCTCAGTTGCTGTTACTATTTATTTTCTTTCTTAAAAGTTTTGGTTTTTGATATAATGGCAAACATTTCTTTTGTGGTTACCTTTTCCCAGGCTCTGTTACAAGAATTTAACGTGCACTAATTTAATTAATCTTGATAACTCTAAGAAGTTGTTACTATTATTATGCCCTTTTTGTGGATGAAGAAACAGAAGTATGGAGATTCAGAAACTTGTCCAGGGTGATATCCTGTGCGTTTTAAATTGGGAATCTTCCATTATTTGTATTAATCCAGTTTTTAGTTATTTGTATTATTCCATTTGACAGTGGAGTTCTTTTTGTGGATCAGTTTAAACAAATTTAAGTGTTCAACACTATGTGGTTTGTATATAAAATACTCTTTTGTTGACTCTTAACAGGTGCAGTTCAGCTTTACAGATGTTATGCCACATGTCTTTTTTGAATGATTGTGTACTAGTTAGTGTTAGGTTTCCAAATCTTTGAAATCCTAGAGAGAAGTGCTTCATTTAGAATTAAAACAGTAACAGTTTGCATTCTTGAGATAAGACAATTTGTGTGCTGAAGCATATCAAAATCTGAAAATCAAAATTTCTGGGAAATTTTTGAAAAATGTTTAATTCTTTGCTGGATGCGGTAGCTCATGCCTGTAATCCCGGCACTTTGGGAGGCCAAGGGCAGGTGGATCATGAGGTCAAGAGATTGAGATCATCCTCGCCAACATGGTGAAACCCCATCTCTACTAAAAATACGGAAATTAGCTGGGCGTGGTAGCACATGCCTGTAGGTCCAGCTACTCAGGAGATTGAGGCAGGAGAATCACTTGAACCTGGAGGCAGAGGTTGCAGGGGGCCGAGATCGTGCCACTGCACTCCAACCTGGTGACAGAGTGAGACTCTGTCTCAAAAAAAAAAAAAAAGTTTAATTCTTTATTTTCATTTGTTTGGACTCCAGTAACATTTTTTAGAATGGCATATTCTTTTATGTTGTTCTAATTCTTAATTATCTGGCAGATAATCGTTGTCAAACTTGTGTGTATGTTTTAAGAAAAACAAAGAACACCTGTCTTGAAAGCATGCGGTACTTTCTATCAGCTGCTCATTCCCACATGACTTGTTGATGAGCATTTGTTCTTAAGTGCTGCAGGCTAAGGAGACTGAATGGATAAGTACTAGAAATACTTAATCATAAGTAATTGCAGTATTACATCAAGGCAGAATTATTATACACACAACCCCTGAGCTCTATGGAACTTGTTTGTAAGGGAACTCCATAGGTTAGGTTTAAAATCAATTCTTTTGAAAGCAACCAGAATTTCATCAAGTGTAAGATGGCCACATAATGTAACAGATGCAGCTATGGATTTAGTACATTCAACTAGTGGCTGTCAGAGATAAGATATTAGCAAATTCTTCTCCATAAATTCTTTGAATTTTTTAAAAGCACAAATGTAATAAAAGAAAATATGTGTGAAGGAAATTAGGATGTATGGAGCTGACTGAACAACACCTTAGTGATAAAGTTGGATTTTTTTTTTTTTGGACACAGAGTCTCCAGTGCAGTGGCATGATCTCAGCTCATTGCAAAACTCCACCTCTCAGGTTCAAGCAATTCTCCTGCCTCAGCCTCCCAAGTAGCTGAGATTACAGGCAAGTGCCATTGCACCTGGCTAATTTTTGTATTATTTTTAGTAGACACGGGGTTTCACCATGTTGGCCAGGCTGGTCTTGAACTCCTGACCTCAAATGATCTGCCCGCCTTGGCCTCCCAAAGTGCTGGGATTACAGGCGTGAGCCACCGTGCCCGGCTGGATTCTCTTTTAAGATATGTCTATAGTCGGCGGGGCGCGGTGGCTCACGCCTGTAATCCCAGCCCTTTGGGAGGTCCGAGGCGGGCCGCTCATATGGTCAGGAGATAGAGAACATCTTGGCCAGCATGGTGAAACCCTGTCTCTATTAAAAATACAAAAATTAGCCGGGTTTGGTGGTGTGCGCCTGTAGTCCCAGCTATACTGGAGGCTGAGGCAGGAGCGAGATCGTACCACTGCACTCCAGCCTGGGTAACAAGAGTAAAACTCTGTCTCAAAAAAAAAAAAAAAAAAAAATATATATATATATACATACACACACACACACATATATGTTTATAGTCAGGTGGTATGAATGTTACACTGTTAGAGTTGAATGCAAATTTCAGATCTTTGTATGTACCCTCAGAATTCTAGTAGTATCTGCAAATAGCTTCACTGGAGTATAAAGAGATCCTGAAAGAAAGTTTTGGTAAGCACATTCTTTTACACCTAGTTTAGCAAGGACAGTATCCACTGTGGTACTTTATATGGAGAGCTAAAGCCTTAATTGACTGTCTCTTTGCTTCTTGGCATGGCACACAGAAAGCTTCCTGAGAGTTAGCCCTTGTTTATGATGTCTCAGGAATGCTGTAGTATTTTGTGTTGGTGTGTTTCTTTTAGTTTTAAGTAGTATCTGTTATGTGTTGTATTACATTTCCCATGAGTAGTTAATACGGCAGAGGTTTCAGTGCTGCTTGTATAAAAACATCAAACTCATAGAGTTAGGACTATATGAACATTTTTCCTTATGTCATCTTTCATTTGCAGAGTATCCCAAGGTTTCTATGGTTCAGTCTTCTTCCTGAAAATTATTGCCAAAATCAAATTCTGCCATATTCGTGCTATCTGCTATGTTTGACAACCTCAGCTCACAGTGATCCTTCCTACTTCTAAATAAACTTAGATCATAGTCTTTAGTTCAATTTAGTACAACAGTTATTTATTGAGTATCTATGATATGCCAGGTACTGTTTCCTGTGCTAGGGTTGCAAAATGAATAAAACATCCCCAGCTCTTAAAGAGCCAGGGTAACCGACTCCAATTTACACTGGGCTTTAGTTGTTGGGTGTGAGTGCATTGTATCTTCTCAATGATATAAAAATTTGTTGGAGGCTGGGTTGGTGGCTCACACCTGTAATCCCAGCACTTTGGGAGGCTGAGGCAGGCAGATCACAAGGTCAGGAGTTCGAGACCAGCCTGACCAACATGGTGAAACTCCGTCTCTACTAAAAATACAAAAAAATTGGGTGGGCATGGTGACGTGCACCTGTAATCCCAGCTACTCAGGAGGCTGAGGCAGGAGAATCGCTTGAACCCCAGAGGTGGAGGTTCTTGTGAGCCAAGATCATGCCATTGCACTTCAGCCTAGGCCACAGAGGGAGGCTCCATCTTTAAAAAAAAAAAAAAATTGTTGGGAATGGAGGCTGAATTTAATTTTTTTAATGTCTTTCCAGAGGTGATTTTAGTAAATATTGAGTTTGTCTCTCTTTGTCACTTGAAAGTGAGTTAACATTTCTTAAACACTCTCTGTGTCTAGACATTTTTAAAAAATGTCTTATCTTATTTCTAGTGGCCTTAGGAACTTCTAGAAAAGTCTCAGGTTTTACTACAGTAGTTACTATGAAAGAAAAAGAATGGTAAGAATTTACTGACTTGGTTTAATTTCATAATCTTTCTGCGATCTACTTTTGTGCAGTTACAAGGTTAAGAAGGAGAAGAAGATTGGAGAAATGCCTATATCATTTAAGTGACACAAGCTGCAGGTATATTAGTATATACTATATGATTGCAATTACACAAAACATCTATGCATGGGGGAAGAAACAGGATGAAAATGAACCAGAATGTTGATAGGGGCTGTTTCTGAATGGAAGTAGTATAGCCAATTGTTTTCTGCGTTTTTGTTGTTTTCCTGGTTGATTCTTTATCCCTTTGTCT
Source organism: Ateles fusciceps (assembly GCA_036589455.1). NCBI lineage: Eukaryota > Metazoa > Chordata > Mammalia > Primates > Atelidae > Ateles > Ateles fusciceps. Next base: position 869,958 of record JAZHEH010003296.1, on the reverse strand, counting down.
GTTTTCCAGATAATCTTTAATGAGGATATTTTTTGTGTAATGAAAAAAATTGCATCTTGGTTTGGCTTCCAGTAGATACAATAGTGGAATTTTAAATTTGGCACTAGTAATGGGAAAATGTAATTTGTTAGTTTAATGTGATAGCATGTGGATTGTGCCTTTTCTAACTTCTTAGTATCAGCCACATTGGATGAAGGAGGGTCTGACTGGAAGTTCAGTTGCTTGATATCATGTATTCTTTGTGACTCATTTGAGAGATTAGTTGTCACTGACTTTTGGGTGTGGGAGTCAGCTGTGGCATCTTCAGCAATTGGTGAGCTGAAAAACTGAAAGAGAGCTGCTGAGATTACCCGCCTCCCCCTTCTTTTTGAACACACAGACAAAATAATCTGAGTAATGGCCTTGGTTCACCTGTGCAAAATCAGCCAAAATTTATTGAGCACCTACTCTGTGGCAGCCCCTGGAAGATCTCTGTTTTCTTCCTCTTGGGTGATAAAAATACAGGGTAAAATTGACTTCTGTTGAAACTGGACTCTGAAAGATGTTTTCTGAAGCACACTGTCAGCTCATGTGCCCCATCACTTCTTCCTGCCCAACATGGACTTCCTTCCTTATTGGATGTCTTTTTCTAAGGAAAGTATTTAAGGCCTTTGGAATGAAGTGCAGCTGTGTGGAAGCTTAGAGACAATACAGCATATCCTAAGACAGCTGCTTTTTTTTTTTTTTTTTTGGCATGTTTTTCCTTCAAAGCATCTCTGCCAGGGTACTGAAACTTAATCATCCAATCCATATTTATTTAATAGTCTCCATTTTTATGGCAGGAAAGCCTTCCATGGGCAAAACAGGAGAACTTAAGATAATGTCTTCCCTTGACTAGAGGGAACATATAGTTTAGTTAAATAACAGAGGAGCAGCATTTGGGTAAATACCCTATGGGTTTAGAAGTAAGAGCACTTAGCTGGCCTGGTAGAGGAGAATTTCAAGAGCTAGCTGGACTTATACAGATAATTTTGACTGACTTAAGTATAGATTTGGAGGGACAGGGGTGTTGATAGAAAAGTGGAGGAAATAATGTGGGCAAAGGCATGGGCTTGGGAATGCATTTTGGGATGAGTGAGTTATTCTAATGATAAGTAATAACACCTGCCAATTACTGGAAACTATGTGCTAAGCGCTGTGGCTTATTGCTCTACCTGGGGTCTTAGTGAGCTTGGGCTTCTATAACGGAGTACCACAAACAGGGTGACATAAATAAGACATTTATTTCTCACAGTTCTGGAGCCTCGGATGTCCAAGATGAAGTGCCTACAGATTGGGTTCCTGATGAGGGCCCCATTCCTGGCTTGCAGAGCTCTGTGTCCTCACATGGTGGAGGAAAAAAGAGCTCTGGAGTCTCTTACAAGGGCACTAAGCCCATGATGGAGTTTTCATCTTCATGATCTCATTTAACCCAGTTACCTTCCAAAGGCACTGCCTCCTTAGGGTTTCATCATATGAACTTTGGGGGGACACGTACATTCAGTCCATAGCATCTGAGCTAGTGTAATTGGTCTCAGCAGTTTTAGAGGTTTCATTTTACAGATACTGAGTCTTAGACTTGGGCAGGCTAATTACCTGGCCCAGGGTCACAGCTAGTAAATTAAGGAGCCAGATTGTCATCGAAGAGAACATTGGCAAGTAACAGCATTGTAAAGCACTTTAAATGCCCAGCTAAGAAATTTGGACTTTATTACATAGGGTCTAGAAATTCATCTGGCATTTTCAAGCAGGAAGGTAATATGATCAGAATGGTTTTAGGAATATTAGAGAAGAAAATTGGAGAGGGAGGTCAGTTAGGAAGCTGTTAGAAGAGTTCAAGGGAACTTCCTTCAGTGTAGGTCTCTTGATGTTGAACTAGTTTGTGTTTATATCTGAAAATATGCCTACTTTAATTGTGTTCTTGAAATACATAGATTTGCTAGATACACAATTTTAGGTCAGTTACTTTGTTTTAGAGTTTGGACTATATACGCTTTCCAGTTTCCATTTATTGCTATTGTGAAGTTTGTGGTCATTCATATCTTCAATCTTTTCTAGGTTGCCTATCTTCTTTCCAGCTACTTTAAAGACACTTTCTCTGTCTTTGGCATTCTAAAACATTACTACAAGGTGTATAGGGTGACTTTCTTTTCCTTTTCTTTCTTTCTTATTGTTTTTTCAGATAGGGTCTCACTCTGTTGCCCAGGCTGGAGTGCAGTGGTATATCACGGCCAACTGCAGCCTTGACCTCCTGGGCTCAAGCCATCCTCCTGCCTCAACCTCCCAAGTAGCCAGGACTGCAGATGGATACCACGTTACCTGGCTAATTTTTTAAACATTATTAGTAGAGACAAGGTCTTACTATGTTCCCCAGGCTGATCTAGAACTCCTGAGTACAAGGGACCCTACTGCCTTGGCCTCCCAAAGTGCTGAAATTACAGGCATGCACCACCATGCTCTGCCTGAATTTCTTTTCACTTATCCTGCTTGTTATATGTTGTGCTTTGTGTACCTGTGAGTTTCTTTCTTTCTTGAGAATTCTCAGTTATTATTCCTTCAGATACTACCTAGCTTCTATCTGCTTAATTTTTTTCTTCTGTGACTATGATTAAACATATTTTGTCATTCTGTCCTCTAGTACTGTTAACCTTTTTTGTCATTTTTTTTAATGTTTTGTCTCTCTGTGCTATTCTGGGTTCTTTAGTCATTTTCGTCTTACAACTAACTACATTTACTTCCAACTGTATCTAACCTATTTAACCGATGGACAGAGTTTTTTCACCAATTATATTATTCATTTCTAAAATTGTATCTGGTTCTTTTTATAATCTAGTCTTTTGTTGCTTACTTAGTTTTTTTTACTCCTTTTTTTTTGTTTGAGACAGAGTTTCACTCTTGTTGCACAGGCTGGAGTGCAGTAGTGTGATCTCAGCTCATGGCCACCTCTGCCTCCCAGGTTCAAGAGATTCTCCTGCCTCAGCCTCCCAAGTAGCTGGGATTACAGGCATGCACCACCACGCCCTGCTAATTTTGTATTTTCAGTAGGGATTCGGTTTCTCCGTGTTGGTCAGGCTGGTCTTGAACTCACGACCTCAGGTGATCCACCCGCCTCAGTGCGGGGATTATAGGCATGAGACACCGCACCCAGTTTACTCCTTTTCAAAATTTTAAAACATTTTGGGCTTGAGACACTGGGTGCAGCTTACTCCTTTTCAAATTTTTAAAACATTGTGGGCTGGGCGTGCTGGCTTATGCCTGTAATCTCAGCACTTTGGGAGACCAAGGCGGGCAGATCACCTGAGTTCAGGAGTTTGAGACCAGCCTGAGCAATGTGGAGAAACCTCATCTATACTAAAAGTACAAAATTAGCTGGGCGTGGTGGCACATGCCTGTAATCCCAGCTACTTGGGAGACTGAGGCAGGAGAATTGCTTGAACCTGGGAGGCGGAGGTTGCTGTGAGCAGAGATGGTGCCATTGCACTCCAGCCTGGGCAACAGGAGTGAAACTTTGTCTCAAAAAAAAAAAAAAATTGTGTGCACAGCTCTTTTATATTCCACATATGATATTTCAAATATCTGAAGTTCTTGGGGATCTGAATCTGTTGTTATTTCTTATGACTTGTAAATATGGTGGTTTGTTTCTTTGCTTGTATTATAAATGGATATTTGGTTGATATTAATCTATGAAAATCTAGGCCTACCCAAGGATGCTTTCTCTCTTGTTTTTCTATTGGTGTGCACCACCACACCTGGGGAACTATTTTTTATTTTATTTATTTAATTTTTTATAGACGGGGTCTCACTCTATTGCCCATGGTGGTCTAGAACTCCTGGTCTCAAGTGGTCCTTCTGCCTCAGCCTCCCAAATAGCTGAGTTTATAGGCATGAGCCACTACACCTAGCCTCCATGGAGCTGCTTAAAAAAATTTTTTTTTAATGTCAAAGATTTTATTGAATTTATTAATGAAGGAATTGATAAGATCTTATAAAGAAATCAAAAGAAAAATAAAAGCACCATATATGTGTAGTCAAATAAGTAATACTAAAATGAATTATATTTTTTATGTTTTTTCTTTTTTATAGCATTTGACTTAATGCAATGAATTATAAATTGGTAAAAAAAAAAGTGTCACTATCCATTGGACACTAATCAATTGCATTCTGCCACACATGATTTACATCTCTATATATAAGAGTAGTTTGCATTACTCACAGTTTTCTACAACGTATGGAGTTGTAAAATAGATCAAGACAATGGAAGGCATAGAGCCCTCCTGGAATTGGATAACCTGGAAGAATGTACCAGACAGCCTATTTTTCTATTGAAGATACTCAGTGATCTTTTGTTTATTTCAAAGTTTCTCTCTCTCTCTCTCTCTTTTTTTTTTTTTTTTTTTTTTAAGAGATTGGGGTCTCACTTTCTCACCCAGGCTGGAGTGCAGTGATGTAATCATGGCTCACTGAAGCCTTGAACTCCTAGGCTCAAGTGATTCACCCACCTCAGCCTCCCAAGTAGCTGAGACTACAGGTGTGCATCTCCATGCCTGGGTAATTTTTGCATTTTTTTGTAGAGATGAGGTTTCACCATATTTCCCAGGCTGGTCTCGAATTCCTGAGGTCAAGTAATCCACCTGCCCGAGCCTCCCAAAATGCTGGGATTACAGGTTTGAGGCACCCTGGACTGGCATTCAAAGCCTTTATTTTAAAACCTTATTTTGAAAAAATCTTTAGATTCAGGGTACATGTGCAGGTTTGTTACAGAGTGTATTGCGTGATGCTGAGGTTTGGGCCTCTAGTGATCCATACCCAGTAGGAAGTTTTTCAACCCTTGTCTCCCTTCCTCACCGCTTTTGGAGTCCCCAGTGTCTTTTGTTCCCAGCTTTATGTCCATGTATACCCACATAGGTACACATCTAGCTCCCCACTTATAAATGAAAACATGTGATACTTGCTTTTCTGTTTTCTACATTAATTCACTTAGAATCATGGTCTCCAACTGCATACAAGTTACTGCAAAGGACATGGTTTTGTTCTTTATAGTGGGTGGCATAGTAAACCATGGTATACATATACCACATTTGTTTTAATCCAGTCCACCGTTTGTGGGCATCTAGCATGATTCCATGTTTGTACTATTGTCAATAGTGCTGTGATAAACATATGAGTACATGTGTCTTTTTGATGGAACAATTTATTTTCTTTTGGGTATATACTCAGTAATGGGATTCATGGATTGAATGGTAGTTCTGCTTTTAGTTATTTGAGAAATGTCCAAACTGCTTTTCACAGGGCCTGAACTAATTTACATTCCCACCAACAGTGTGTAAGCATTCCCCTTTCTTTGCATCTCACCAACATCTATTGCTTTTTTTTTTTTTTTTCCTTGTTTGAGATGGAGTCTTGCTCTGTTGCCCAGGCTGGAGTGCAATGGTGCGATCTCGGCTCACCGCAACCTCTGACCCCTGGTTTCAAGCAATTCTTCTGCCTCAGCCTCCCAGGTAGCTGGGATTACAGGTACCGCCCATCACACCTGGCTAATTTTTGTGTTTTTAGTAGAGTCAGGGTTTTGCCTTGTTGGCCAGGCAGGTCTCAAGCTCTTGACTTTAGGTGATCTGCCTGCCTTGGCCTCCCAAAGTGCTGGGATTACAGACGTGAGCCACACCGTGCCTGACCTGTTTTTTGATTCCTTAATAGCAGTTCTGACTGGTGTGAGATGGCATCTCATTGTGGTTTAGATTTGCATCTCTGATGATGAGTGATGTGGAGCATTTTTTTTTATATTTCTTGGCCACATACATGTCTTTTGAGAAATACCTGTTCACATCTTTTGCCCACTTTTTAATGGGGTTGTTTTCTTCTTGTGTTTAATTTCCTTACAGATTCTGGATATTAGTGTGTCAAGGATGCCTTTTCTTGAGAGTGCAGCCTTCCACTGAGTGGCAGGACAGCCTCTCTCTGGGGTGACCAGCTCTTTCAGGATCCCCTGGCATTACTTAAAAATCTCAGGCTCTGCTTTCCTCTTGCCTACCTTCCTGCTGGTCCCAGGGCTCAGTGTTGCCACTGAAGTGTTAAAATGAGCCTTTGCCCTCAGTTCAGCATTCTTCACCCAACTTTCTGCTCTCTGGTTTTAGCCTACGGCTATATTGTTTGTCCTTTTAAAGATTCCTGCACTTCCTTGTGAGAGATGCAGTAAAAGCTATGATATACGCAGGATCTAGTTGTAGCAGAATGGCTCTTCAGGGCATCTAATGAGCTACACTTCTGAAAACAGGAATTACAACCGTACTTCACCTATTTATTCCCCACTCTCATTAATGGAAGAGTCACATGCCCTTCTTTAAGTGTTCTTGTTATAAGGGTAATGTTTTTGTTTTCCTTTTTCAAATACAAAATTATAAATTTAAATATTTGCTATTTTTTTCATTGTCTACACCCTTAGGTAGTTCTGATAATCTTGAGGGTTGGGGTTGTATGCCTTTCTTTAAGGATCACTGCTTTAAGAATAGGGCTCTGTTATTTAAAAAATATAACCAACCCTATAGCTGTAATCTCTTTCCTTGAATGAGTTTGTCTGAAAAGCAAACATCTATCATTAACTTAAAATTTCAGCAACTTAAAATTTGGAGAATTATAGCTATTCCACACTAGACAGCCACCTGAAACAATACCTGCTTAGTCTACAGATATAGATGAAGACGTTCAGGGACAAAGTACAAAGGTAACTTTATTGAGCTTTCTAGCTGATATCTGAAATTCCATTTTCCACAGGATGAAGTGCTGGTTTACTGAAAGGTGCAGTCCAATGTACTGTGTGGACAAAAACCACCCACTGCATCTCTGGAAGGCTGCATTGTTTGCAGCCTTTCAGATAGTTTTCTGGGTGAAGAAAAGCACAGCATCGTGGGTGTTAGGCATTTTGGATTCATTTCCTAGCTTTGCATGTGACTCATTTTTTGGACCTTGGGGAAATAATTATTGTCATCCAGATCACTTGAAAGTAGTTTAAACACCACCTCTCTCACACTACCACCAAAACATCCACACTTCTTTTGCCTTTCTTATTAGATAACCCACTTTAGCTATATGAGTTTTAGGTCCAAAGGAGTGACTTAGTCGGCATATAATTTTTAACTGATTAATTGAATTAGTTCATACTTGTTAATTGTAATTTCATTTGAAGGTTTTGGAAATGTAGTCAACAGAAATCTCTTCCTCTTCTGAAAGTTTAGGTGTATTTTATAGCCAGGTAAACTTGTTTTGAAGCCCTCCTTCATCCTGAGAGGTTGGAAAAATTTATCATTTAGACCCTTGTTTTTTTGTTTTGTTTTTTAGGTTTTTTGTTTGTTTGTTTGTTTGAGACAGAGTCTCGCTCTGTCACCCAGGCTGGAGTGCAACTTCTGCCTCCTGAGTTCTAAGGAGTCTCCTGCTTCAGGCTCCCGAGTAGCTGGGATTACAGGCATGTGCCACTATGTCCGGCTAATTTTTATAATTTATTTTTAGTAGAGATGGGGTTTCACCATGTTGATCAGGCTGGTCTTGAACTCCTGACCTCATGATCTGCCTGCCTCGGCCTCCCAAAATGCTAGGATTACAGGAATGAGCCACTGCGCCTGACCCTGTTTTGTTTTTTAAAGTTACAGCTTTCCTTAGAAGATCTAGTGTTTCAAGAATTCCTATGTTTGTTTACCATGAAGAAAAAACGGATAGCCAATTGGTTGGGTTGCTATTTTTAATTCAGTCTGCTTTCTAAGCATCAAATATGAAGTTTTCACTCTTGCCATATTTGGTCTAGCTGGTAAATCCACTGGTGGTAAAGAATGAGCTTAGAGCCTTTGCTGTGAATCACTAGAGCAGTGGCTGAGTAAAAACAAATATCTAAATATTTTATTTACCAGACTTTGTTTTAGACCTTGGGGTAACATCAGTGAAATAGCTTAGGTTTTGACCACTTTATAAGAAAAGATGAAATCTATGGACTCCTCCAAAAAATGCTTTTATGTATGATATGGTTTGGCTTTGTGTCCCCACCCAAGTCTCATAGCTCCTGTAATTTCCTCATGTTGTGGGAGGGACCCAGTGGGAGATAATTGAATCATGGGAGTGGGTCTTTCCTGTGCTGTTGTTGTGATAGTGAATAAGTCTCTCAAGATCTGATGGGTTTAAAAAGGAGAGTTTCCCTGCACAAGCTCTCTTCTCTTGTCTGCTGCCATGTGAGACATGCCTTTCACCTTCTGCCATGATTGTGAGGCCTCCCCAATCACGTGGAACTGTAAATCCAGTAAACCTCTTTCTTTTGTAAAATTGCCCAGTCTGGGTATGTCTTTTTCAGCAGCATGAAAATGGATTAATAGAGTAAACTGGTCACCAATAGAGTGGGGTGCTACTGAAGATACCTGAAAATGTGGAAGTGACTTTGGAACTGGGTAACAGGCAAAGGTTGGAACGTGTTGGAGGGCTCAGAAGAAGACAGGAAAATGTGGGAAAGTTTGAAACTCCCTAGAGACTTGTTGAATGCTTTTGACCAAAAAGCTGATAATGATATGGATGATGAAATCCAGGCTAAGGTGGTCTCAGATGGAGATGAGGAAATTGTTGGGAACCAGAGTAAAGGTGACTCTTGCTGTATTTTAGCAAAGAGACTGGCAGCATTTTGCCCTAGAGATTTGTGGAACTTTGAACTTGAGAGAGATGATTTAGGGTATCTAGCAGAAGAAATTTCTAAGCAGCAAAGCATTCAAGAGGTGACTTGGGTGCTGTTAAAGGCATTCCGTTTTATAAGGGAAGTAGAGCATAAAAGTTCAATATTAAATTCCTGCAATATTAAAATCCTGTTTTCCGAGGAGAAATTCAAGCCTGCTGCAGAAATTTGCATAAGCAATGAGGACCTGAATGTTAACCTTAAAGACTATGGGGAAAAATGTCTCCAGGGTATGTGAGAGGTCTTCACAGCTGCCCCTCCCATCACAGGCCCTGAGGCGTAGGAGGAAAAAGTGGTTTCATGGGCTGGGCACAGGGTTCCTGTGCTGTGTGCAGCCTAGAGACTTGGTGCCCTGCATCCCAGCCTCTCCAGCCATGACTGAAAGGAGCCAGCATAGAGCTCAGGCCATGACATCAGAGGGTACAAGTCCCACACCTTGTAACTTCCACGTGGTGTTAAGCCTGTGAATGCACAGAAGTCAAGAATTGAGGTTTGGGAACCTCCACCTAGATTTCAGAGGATGTATGGAAACACCTGGATGTCCAGGCAGAAGTTTCCTGCAGGAGTGGGGCTCTCATGCAGAACCTCTGCTAGGGTAGTGCAGAAGGGAAATAGGGGATCAGAGCCCCCACACAGAGTCCCTACTGGGGCACCACCTAGTGGAGCTATGAGAAGAGGGCCACTGTTCTCCCAGATCCCAGAATGGTAGATCCACTGACAGCTTGCACTGTGCACCTGGAAAAGCTACAGACACTCAACACCAGCCCATGAAAGCAGCCAGGAGCGAGGCTGTATCCTGCAAAGTCATAGGTGGGGGAGCTACCCAAGACCACGGGAACCCACCTCTTGTGTCAGTGTGACCTGGATGTGGGACATGGAGCAAAGGAGATCATTTTGGAACTTTAAGATTTGACTGCCTTGTTGGATTTCTGACCTGCGTGGGGCCTATAGCCCCTTTGTCTTGGCCAATTTCTCCCGTTTGGAATGGCTTTATTTACCTAATGCCTATACCCACATTGTATCTAGGAAGTAACTAACTTGCTTTTGATTTTACAGGTTCATAGGTGGAAGGGACTTGCCTTGTCGCAGATGAGACTTCGGACTTTGGAGTTTTGAGATAATGTTGAAATGAGCTAAACTTTTGGGCAACTGTTGGGAAGGCATGATTGGTTTTGAAATGTGAGGACATGAGATTTGGGAGGGGCCGGGGGTGGAATGATATGGTTTGGCTCCGTGTCCCCACCCAAATCTCGTCTTATAGCTCCCATAATTTCTTCATATTGTGGGAAGGACCTGATGGGAGAAAATCAAATCATGGGGGCAGGTCTTTCTCATGCTGTTCTCATGAGAGTGAGTAAGTCTCATGAGATCTCATGAGTGAATAAGTCTCAATAACTTTAAAAAGGAAAGTTTCCCTGCACAAGCTCTTCTCTTGTCTGCTCCCTTGTGAGATGTGCCTTTCACCTTCCACCATGATTGTGAGGCCTTCCCAGCCACGTGGAACTGTAGGTCCAATAAACCTCTTTCTTTTGTAAATTGCTCAGTCTCAGGTATGTCTTTATCAGTGCATATAGACAATGCATATACATGAAAAGTTTTATATACTATTTTGGGGGATTTATAACCCCCAGAAAACCATTTATGCACCACCTCAGATTGAGAAGCCTGCTTTAGGGCCCAGGATCTTTATAGGGGACACATATTTTTAGAGTGTTTGCTGAAATAGATGCTAACTGCATCTAAACTTCAAGAGTGGTATACAAAAGCATTATGGCATTATTTTCTTATTTATTCTTTTCATGAATTCTGTTGAAGCTTAAATTTCTATTTTATGGATGATGACTGTTAGTGTCAAACAGCTGGTCACATTCTATATATATTTCCAGCTTAAGTTACTCTCTAGAGGTAGGTCAGAGATGAGACTTTGATTTAACTTGAAAACAGATTATGCATGTAATTTTAGAGATGCTTACTTCTGTCATTTTCACAGTGTTTCATCCTGTTAGTATGGCTTTTGCAGACTTAAACCATATGAAAAACAGAACAAAATGCTGAGGTGAAATTGGTGGAATTCCTCTTTCATCTACCTCTGCTGTCCATTTGCAGCAGATCACTGCCTGCCTTTTCTTTTTCTCCCTCACTTTTTCTCTTTCTTCAATGTAGGCAATAGTGGTAAGAGGAGGTTTTTATAACATTGTATGAGGGATTTGGACTTCATGGAAACAAGAACAAATATTTTCTCCTTTACTACCCTGGGGCTAATATCCTACACGCTGTTTGCAAATTGCAAAAAACTATCCTTAGAGTGAGTTCAGGGTCAGATAACTTTTTGAGGAGGAGTGTTTTTGTTTTGCTGTCTCCTCAACTCACAGATTTTACTTTCTATGCTTTTCTTGTCAAGTACATTTCCTATGTGCAAAGTAAATAAAATCTGTTAAAACTTTGGTTGTCACTATTCTAATATGTGAACAGCACTTTTTAGCTCACATAAAAAAAAATCTTCTAATGAAACCTTGAGGAAGAAAATTAGCTGGAGTTTAGAGGCTCTGATTTTAAGCCTCCAGGACGGGTCCTTTTCTGCACCTCCTCTGTAGTGGAATAATGATGTGACATGCTTGGTGTAAACCCTCAGTTTCCAGTGGAAACTACCTTACCATCAAGGGAGAAATCACTGGATTTGGCTTTCCGGGTGACAGAGATGGGGCACTTCTTTGCATCCACCCTTTCATAGAGAACTGGGGGAGATGGAATTAGACTTTAAAGAAATGTTACCTTTTTTTTTTTCTTTTTTCTATGTAAAAGAAAGCTCATGGCTTCATAATAAGGGGAAAATTGGTTGTAATACTTTAATCGATTCATTTTCTATTGGGGAATCACAGGATTTGTAGCATGGTCTTTGGCTCTGTAGATTTTGTCACCATCTTCGGAATAACCCTGGGCATTGCCATTTTTTTTTCTTTTATTATCATGACCCATCCACCCCAAATGCAGGTCATCATCTTGTCTTTCTGTTCATCTCTTACTTATTCCCCAACATCTAGCCTCATGTACCTGTCTGTAAAGCCTTTTTAATGGCTCTCTTGACTGAGATGATCTCTTCCTCTTCTGAATTCCTATCATGAAGGAGCATAGCTAGATCTAGGTTTGAATTTCAGCTCTGCTATGTGATTGTCAAAGTCAATTTTCATATCTATAAAAGAGTAGTAATAATGTAAAGTAGCTTTGTAGGGTTGTTTTACAAAACAGTAACTATATATAAAGCTCCTATCAAAGCATCTATTAGTAGCAAATATAACACTAGTTTTACAGTAAAATTAAAGTTAAATAATTCTTGTGAAGTGCTTAGCAGAGTACCTGTCATAGTAGTAAGCTTTCAGTGTTAGGTTTTGTTTTTCATCAATAAGTGGTAGAGATTTACTGTTAGTAACTGTAGTTGCTCCTGCCGCTACTTCCGTTACTACTATTTTACAGTTCATTTCATTCTTAATTATTCAGGGGCAGATTTAAAGTGAAGCTCATCTAACCAGTTTTAGAGCCCCTCGCTTACAAAGGGACCCCTTCCAAGGCCCTAGATTTCACCTAGCAGTGTGTCCTCAAGTTAAGATGCTTTAGCTATAGTCAGTTAAGATGGTTCTCTTCCACTCTTCTTCCCTTTGTCATACTTCTCCTTATGTTGGGTAGTATTAAATTGCCACTGGCATTTTTCCCAGCCGAGGGGGACTTGAATTGGGAGTATATTCCAGTCTGGGTTAGTGGGATCACTTACGTGGTCCACAGCCATTGCTGTGTATAGTTGTTATTCCTGGGCATCTCAGTGTGAAATGGCTGCCAAGAATACTTTGCCATCTTATTTGACTCACCTAGGTTTGTAACATGAAGTTGTGGGGCCTACTGTGAGTGCTAGTATAAGCCCCTGTAATGCCATGGCAGTGTGGATATGTTTGAAAACCCGGTTATGAGTTTTCTCATGTCAAAGGGTATTTAGGATGAGTCACACTACCAGAAAAGTTGAAATGCCCCCAAATTTAAAAGTGGTCCTTAAAACTCTGTATAAATTGCAATTATGAATTAGGAAGTTGAAAGAAACCATTCCAAACTATTAATACTAAACTTTTAAATTAACTATGCTAAAGGAAAGTCTTAATTATTATTTCCTAGACAGTATTACAAAATCACGGGCATGTGATGAGGTGATCAAAGATCCTAAATATGTAGGAAAGATTGTAGAGACTAAGGAATTAATAAGCATATTGTTATTTTTCTAGATTTTGTTTTGTGTTGCCAGCTTTTAAAATTTGTAGTATTTTTGTGATTTCTGTTCTCATTCTTATAAATATTCTTTGTACCTAATTTCATATTCATAACTTTATATTTATTTTCCTATTGAGTGCTCCACTATGACTACCCCAGTCATAGTCTTCCTTGAATCATATCATTTGGTGTTATATTGACCTACTAATTTAAATCTTTAATGGCGGTATGCAATTCCTGTGTGCGTATCTTGACTCTAAATGGTCTGTGACTTGAGGATGGGAAGGTTGTCTGCTGTGTAGCGTAATATTTGGAACATCATATATATATATACAAAATACTCATGTAGAGAACATCACAGTGTAAGGAGGTGAGTTCTTATTTTTGGGTTTGAGGGTGGGGCAGGTACTTTGCTAGCTTTTGAAAGGGGCTGACAAGTGTTTCTGTTCAAGTGTATTTTTTTTTTTTTTTTTTTTAAGACAGGGTTTCACCATGTTGGTCAGGCTGGTCTTGAACTCCCGACCTCAGGTGATCTGCCTGCCTTGGCCTCCAAAGTGCTTGGATTACAGGCGTGAGCCACCACGCCCGGCCTTTCTGTTCAAATGTGTTATAGCCTTGACAGGTGAGAAGCCATGGAGTAGTTTGTGTGTTTCTTCATCTTTATTTTAAAATAATTTGGAGTTAGAAGACCTGGGTTTTGCTTTGATTGCTGATACTTTATAGTTTTGAGGTTGTTATAATCTCCTCACATATTTGAGCCCTATCCTCTTAATCTGTAGAGAGGTGATTGTAATTCCCACTTTACAGGATCATTACAAGGACCAAGTAAGATTGTGTATGAAAAACAGATTTTAAGTTATACGGTGTTATGCAAATGTAAAATATTATTCTGTGCTTTGCTTTATTCCATCTGAGTTCTGAAGTTTCATTAGTCCTGTCGTTCTTCAAAACTATAGGTTACAATCCTAATTTACAGGAACTTTCTCTTAAAAACCTCTCCTTATGGTTTATTTAGATGAGATTGTAAGTTTTAAAATCTATTTTCCTATATTGGAAAAATATTTTATCTAGAGTATAGATTATTATCCTGGGTTTTGTTTTTGTTTTTTTATTGTTTTTGAGATGGAGTCTCGGTCTGTTGCCAGGCTGAAGTACAGTGGCGTAGTCTCAGCTCATTGCAACCTCCACCTCCTGGGCTCAAGCGATTCTCCTGCCTCAGCCGCCTGAGTAGCTGGGACTACAGGAGTGTGCCACCAAGTCCAGCTAATTTTTTGTATATTAGTAGAGATGGGGTTTTACCATGTTGGCCAGGATGGTCTCAATCTCCTGACCTCGTGATCTGGAGTGCTCTAGATGCCAAGTCCTAAAGTCTTGGGGATTACAGGAGTGAGCCACTGTGCCCAGCTCTCCTGTTTTGTTTGTTTGTTTGTTTGGTTTTTTTAGAAAACAAAAATCTGGTTTTAAGTTTCATGGGTAAAGAAGTAAAAATTCTCTTTGACATTCTTGGATTTAAAAAGTGGTTCAGTGATATTTGTAGAAAAGATTAGACCTCCTATGCCTAGGGGAAATTTTCATGCCTGAACTAGCAAACTTTGAATAATAAGAGGTTTTAGTGGAAATTCCAGCATATTTTTAAGTAAAGGAGCTGCCAGTACAAATCATTGAGTTTACATACAAAATAAACAGCTTATTAAATAAATAGCTATTAAGATGAATGAGTTCAGGACAAGAAAATGCCATGTAAATAGATAGGCCTCCATATTCCATAGGCTGTTTCTACCTAAGAGGTTTTTTATTTTAATTTTTAAATACTGTGTGTTTTTTTTTTTTTTTTTTTTTTTTTTGAGACAGAGTCTCACTCAGTCACCAGGCGCCAGGCTGGAGTGCAGTGACGCGACCTTGGCTCACTGCAACCTCCGCTGCCCGGGTTCAAGCATTCTCCTGCCTCAGCCTCCCGAGTAGCTGGGACTACAGGCGTGTGCCACCACGCCCAGCTAATTTTTTTGTATTTTTAGTAGAGACGGGGTTTCACCATGTTGAGCCAGGATGGTCTCGATCTCTTGACCTCGTGATCCGCCCGCCTCGGCCTCCCAAAGTGCTGGGATTACAGGCGTGAGCCACCGCGCCCGGCCCGTGTTTTGTTTTTTGATACGGGGTCTTGCTTTGTCTCCCAGGCTGGAGAACACGGTTCACTGCAGCCTTGAACTCCTGGGGTTCATGCAATCGTCCTGTCTCAGCCTTCTGTGTAGCTGGGACCACAGGAGTGTACCACCATGCCGGGCTAATTTTTATTTTTTTTCTTTTGAGATGGAGTCTCGCTCTGTAGCCCAGGCTGGAGTGCAGTGGCGCTATCTCAGCTCACTGCAACCTATGTCTCCTGGGTCCCGGTTCAAGCAATTCTCCTACCTCTGCCTCCCAAGTAGCTGGGATTACAGGCATGAACCACCATGCTCAGCTACTTTTTGTATTTTTTTTTTTTAGTAGAGACAGGGTTTTACCATATTGGCCAGTCTGGTCTTGAACTCCTGACACCATGATCTGCCCGCCTGGACCTCCCACTAGGCTAATTTTTAAATTTTTTCTGGATACAGGGTCTCACTATGTTACCCGGGCTGATCTCAAACCTATGGGCTCAAGCAATCCTCCTGCTTCAGCCTCCCAAAGTACTGGGATTACATTCATGAGCCACCATACCTGGCCAAGAGTTTTAGTATTGCCTTTTCCCAAACACTCTTAGTGAAATGAAGCAACAGAAATTTCATGTCCTGAGATTATTGTGCCATGAAGTGTTAGGATGAAGGAGACTCACACACACACACACATATATTTTTGCATATTAGGAAAAAGTAGGGGAGAGTATGAAAGAAAAAGGAAAACACTGTAAATCAACAAATAAAGTATCTCTGGTTAAGAATCAGAGAGAGTGTATATCTTTCAATAAATGCTGAAAGAAACCATATGCTTAGGCATTAAACCAAAGCATTATGGACATAAAATCATGACCTCCCAGCTCTCTCTCATGGGTTATATTCATATTCATTTCAAAGTGTTAGTTGAAGTCTTTAGAATCTGGAAGTATTTATTATTGCTTGAAAGTTAGAGGCACTCATTGGAGAGCAAAATCTTGGACCTCTGCCTTGTTACACACTTAGCTAGATAAGATACTTTTTTTTTTTTTTTTTTGAGACAGAGTTTTACTCTTGTTGCCCAGGCTGGAGTGCAATGGCGTGATCTTGGCTCACCGCAACTTCTGCCTCCCAGGTTCAAGTGATTCTCCTGCCTCAGCCTCCCAAGTAGCTGAGATTACAGGCATGCGCCACCATGCCTGGCTAATTTTGTATTTTTAGTAGAAATGGGGTTTTTCCATGTTGGTCAGGCTGGTCTCGAACTCCTGACCTCAGGTGACCTGCCCGCCTCAGCCTCCCAAAGTGCTTGGGATTATAGGCGTGAGCCATTGCACCCGGCCTAGGTAAGATACTTTTAAAAACCTTCCTCTTCCTCTGTCTTACAGGCCAAATCTACTCAGTAACTGGGCTGACGATCGGGAGACCCAGGTTTTGCCACGGATTTACACTATGATCTCAGCAAGTTACTTAATCCCTTTATGTTAAGTTTTCTACCCATAAAGCAAATATGTAGTCCTCTTCACTCGCACAGACATATAGGTTCTAGAATCTTAGAGCTTAAAAGTATTCTGTAAACCAATGTTTATCAGCTTTGGTACTGTTGACATTTGGGGTGGATAATTCTTTGTTATGGAGGCTCTCTTGTGCATTGTAGGATGTTTAGTAATATCTTTGGCTTCTAAATGCCAGTAGCAATATCCTAGTTGTGCCAGCCAAAAATGACTGCAGGCATTTCCAGCTGCCCCATGGGTGGCAGTACCCCAGTTGGGAACCACTACTGTAAGTCATGATTCAGCAAGAGGCAGCTGAGGCCCAGGGACGTTCAGTGCCTGCTTTAGATCACATCACTATTAAGTGGTAGGACTGGGACTAGAACTCAAATTTATTAATATACTGCCAACCCGTTTCTCCAGCTTTCCCCTTAAATTCAGAGTTTTATTCCATACCAAAAGCAGTGGTATATGTTTAAAATTTTGACACCAAAACAAAAGTTAACAAATTCTCTCCATTTACCAATGATGTATTACCCACTTGCTTCCATTTTACCAGCCCCAAAGCTCTTACCATACTTTGGTAAAGAAACATTGCTTTCCTCGACCTTAAATTTTTACAAAATGCTTGGGCAACACTTATTAAGAGCAGTTGAAATGGATGGTTTGGGAGGTCTCAGTTTGCCATTATAAGTCATATAGGTGAGTGCAAGTTGGATATGATGTGTGGGACATTGAGAACTGGGGAATGCCATGCTAGTGAAGAGCACTAGAGGATCTCTGGAACTGAATGTCTATTTATCAAATAAATCAACATGCTGCCTTAGGTGTACGCTGAACCTCCTTGTATCTTCCATTCTTTCTTTATATACTTCCCAGTTTATAGTTTTTAATAAAGGCAAATTCTGCACACATAATAAGCAGCACTTAGTACCTTTTGTTCGGTTAATTCCATATCTGATGTTTCATTATCATATCGTAGGTTTTCAATATATAGAAATTCACATTTGGCTTGGGAACATGAAGGGGAAGATATAAAAACAAAAAACTAGATGAGAACAAACAAGCTGAGTAAAAGTACTTGTCAGATAAGACACTGAATGATAGGTAGGAAAGCTTTAAACTATTAAGTAAATGCTGTGCTTTAACGTTAGGGTTAGTAGTCTGAACATCTGGATCCTGGAGTGCTTTCAAGCTCTTTGCTGAGAACATTTCTAGATTTCGGTGTGGTCTTCTTAGCAGAATCTTTTCTCTGAGAGCCATGTAACAAAGTTATCTATCTTTTGAAAACTCCAGACTACTACAGTGTTGAAAACCTGAAAAGCTTTGCTTTGAAGGTAAGATGCTTTAAAAAAAAACACCTCAAAAACATCTATTGAAAGCTTTGAACCTAGGTATAATTGGCTTGTTACATAATAAGATTCTGAACCTGTATATATTCACAATATGAAGGAGTGTCAAGTCCGAAACTTGAATTTGCAAACGAAGACAGACATTTAGAGTAACTATGCACCATGGTTAGATTTACTTGCTGTTTTTCTATTCCTCCTCTTAAGTACATTATAAACTACCTTAAACTAATGTATTGGCTAGTGAAGATTCTTACAGGGTTCATTCTTTTCACTGGGCATCAATAGCATCTGTGGTATTTTCCATTAGAAATGTGATGGAACTAAGAGACATTGTGCATTGGCCTAGAACTGAACCACAGTGGACCCCCATCTCTACAAAAAAATGAAAGTAAGGGCGGGACACGGTGGCTCATGCCTGTAATCCCAGCACTTTGGGAGGCCGAGGCGGGTGGATCATGAGGTCAGGAGATCTAGACTATCACTGGCTAACACTGGTGAAACCCCATCTCTACTAAAAATGCAAAAAAAAAAAAAAAAAAAAAAAAATTAGCAGTGGGTGGCACGCGCCTGTAGTCCCAGCCACTCGGAGGCTGAGGCAAGAGAATCACTTGAACTGGGGAGGCAGAGGTTGCAGTGAGCCAAGATTGTACCACTGCACTCCCAGAGTGAGACTCCATCTCAAAATAAATAAATAATAAAATTAAAAATTAAAAATAAATTAGCCAGGCATGGTGGCGCCCACCTGTAGTCTAGCTATTTGGAAGGCTGAGTTGGGAGGAACTCTTGAGCCCAGGAGTTAGAGGTTACAGTGAGTTATGATCACGTTACTGCACTCCAACTTGGGCAACAGAGTAAAACCCTGTGTCAAAAAAAAAAAAAAAAAGTTGTCAATTGAGTTACAGCTTTGGTAGTGGATGAAGTGGAGAGGCAGAGACGAGTTGTCACTTAGAATTTATAGCAGACTAAGTCTGGGCTCAAGGATGTATCATGCAAACAAATGTGTACAATAGATGGAAAAATTGCCTGAGGCAAGGGAAGAAGGGAGCTACTCCAGTGATTGTGTTTGGGGGCATGGATTTTTTTTTTCTTAAACTATAAGTATTTATGGACAGTATACATTTGGGAAACTTGAAAAGTATACATAAAGAAAAATAATTTTTCCTAATCCTACTATCTTAGTGCAATATCGCAACAATTCAATGTTTGTAATATGTCTATTTCTAGTCATTTCTGTACCTTTTAGAAAATAATTGAGTTCATAATAATTCAGTATAGTGCTCTTTTCATTCCCTTGCTCAGAATTCTTTAGGGGCTTTCTGTTTGCTCTTGGTACAAAGCCCAAAGCCTTGAGCTTCTTATTACCGCTCCAATTCTCCCTCCCTCCAGTTGCCTCTTGCTCACTGTAGTTCTGCTCTCTTGGCTTGCTTTCATTTTCCCACACATGCCCAGAGCTACTGCATGTGCTACCCATTGCACGTGATACGCTCTGTGGCCACCTTTTTGCATGGCTGAACCCTACTTATATGTTGTATTCCATCTTAAATGTCACTTCCTGAGGGAAGCTTTTCCTGATCTCTCAGATTCACACCCCCATTACACACTTTTGTGGCCCCCTATACTTTTATAGTATTTATTGCAATTACAATTAATTATATATGTAGAATTAGAATATTGTTTATGTGTATAGTTTATGTGTGTATTATTAGAAGGCAGAGACCATGAGAGTAGGAATTGTTCACTGCATCTCTTAACCCCAATATAGTACCTACTAGGTACTCAATAATGTTCAATATTTGTTGAATAAATGAGTGAATATTTTAATGAATGAAGAAATAGCCAGCAGTCTGCTTCCTTCACACATAAAACATATATTAAAAGATATACTTGCTAGTGAATTGTGAAAGTAATGTGCTGAATGAAAGTCTAATACTGGATTCTTATTTCATGCGCTGTGTTAAATTTCAGCAATAGATCTTAGGAATCTTAGCATTAGGTCTGTCAAACAAATGTGAGAGTCAAAAAGTTCAAACAGAGAAAGTACACCAACAATTTCTCCACTTAGTAAAGTTAGGTTGCGTAACAGAATAGTACAGTCTAAATGGAGAAATATACCTGTTAGGAATAGCTTCTGAAGATCTTTTTGCATATGCTAATACAAATATGGAAAACTCATTGTTTTAATGGCACAAGAAGATTTTTGACTAAGATTTGTTCTAATATAAAATACAAAATCAAGCAAATCAAATAAATAGAAACAAAGAGTCTAGGTTAAAAGCACTACAGAAGTACTGAGTTGTGATTGTGCTGTTAACTTGCTACATGACCATTTACTAAATAGGGGCTACTTTTTCACCATCTTAGGAAGAAACAGTGTAGCAGATATCTTAAACATATCAAACTCTTAAATACTGTCCTCTAAGATTAAGATAGCTTTCTAAATGTTTATGGCCTTGACTTGCAACCACTCAGTGGACACGTACAGGCACCTAGCCCACTGTGCCTCAAATGTTGGAGTACATGGTGTTAGTTGCCAGGCATTTTATATTTATTTTATTTATTTTTTTTGAGATGGAGTCTCGCTCTGTCACCCAGGCTAGAGTGCAGTGGCGTGATCTTGGCTCACTGCAACCTCTGCCTCCTGCATTCAAGTGATTCTCATGCCTCAGCCTCCCGAGTAGCTGGGATTACAGGCATGCGGCACCACGCCGGCTAATTTTTGTATTTTTAGCAGAGAAGGTGTTTCTCCATGTTGCCCAGGCTGATCTCAAACTCCTGGCCTTAAGTGATCCTCCTGCCTTGGCCTCCCAAAGTGCTAGGACTACAGGTGTGAGCCACTGCACCCGCCCCATGTAGAACGCATTTATATAATGAAGGGACATCCTTAGAGTGAGCTTTAAGTTTAGTATAAATAGGTAAGGGTTTGGATTATCTGATCATCTTCTTGGTCTGTTCACTTCTATCCAGAAGACCTGGGTCTGGATTGGCATGCTGGCTCTGGTTGAGACAAAAAATAAGGCAAGGGCTTGTATGTTCCTTGTTTCACTTCTTCATACTTCAGAGCCAGTGCATGGTAGTGTTTATGTTATGTTATTTTCTCTGTTTTTTAAATTTTATTTTATTATTTTATTTTATTTGCGACGGTTTCACCATGTTGGCCAGGCTGGTCTCAAACTCCTGACCTCAGGTAATCCACCCATCTCGGCCTCCCAAAGTGATGGGATTACAGGCATGAGCCACCACATCTGGCTTATTTTCTCTATTAAATCCAGGAGCCAGTTGTTTGGGCAGATGTTTACTTGGGAATCTAATCACCTGCTCTTCCACCCAAGGGAAGGCAGTCTCCAAAGTCTCATTTCTATTACCTAAAAGCTAGTTCTGCATTTTCCCTTCCTGCAAGCAAGGAATGGTTCTTTTTTGACATTTCCAGCTGGACAATACTTTGAACTGACTTCTTTGGTGTACTGGGGTGCTCAGTTAAGGAGTAATGAACACATTTAGATTCTTCTTTTCTTGGTAGATACTGGCCAGAATTATTCTTTACCTGTGCTGTACCAGTTAATAAAGGACTCCTCAGTTTGTGCTTTCTCATCATTCACCAAATCTAGTATATTTAATTTGGTTTATTATTACTATATATTTGCTGCATGCCCACATTTTGCTAACCTGTGGCACTTTCTAGAACTGTTTGGGGATTCCTCAGAGCGAGTGCAGTGGTGTGTCTTGCGGTTGTGGAAGAGGGCTGCAATATAGTCACTGCCCTCCAGGAGTCCCTTTGTCAGATATAATACAGAAAAACCTTTTTCTGGTCCGCTCCACACACATCCCCCAACGTCCCATCAAGCTGTGAGAGGGAAACACCGTAAGAGAGGAATGACAATAGTGAATGTGTGTTAATTTCTGTTTACCATCCTCTTCCCTCAGTTGTTTGAACTTTACTTAGAAACAGTTTCTAAGAGGGAATTTCTTATGTAAGTACTATGAAAGTTGGCAAATTTTGGAAACAGTTTTTAGTATCTGTGGTTGATGTTCTTCATTTCAGGACGCCTTGCCTGTTAGATTGATCCCAACTGGCCACTCTTCTGCATTATGCGCTCAGCAACAGGTTGTATCGACTCCTTCATTTTAGACTCAGTGAAATTATCAAGTACCTCTGGAATCATTTGATGAACCTTTGGAGCGTTAGTGACACAACTTAATGTCTTTTGCAGGGACACGTCTTCTCACATCTAATTAATACCGGCTTTGAGGAGCAGGCTGACTTCTGGTTGTGTAGTCAGCTCTCGGTTTTCTTTTACTAATGGAGAAGGGAGGCATTGTAGGGAATGGAAAGTTCAAGTTGCAAAGCATTAAAAACAATTTAAAATCATGTTTCATTTAAATTAACAATTGCTGTATTTCTGACCAAATAGTGTTTACCTCAGGATAATGGTTTCTTGATTTATTTTTATATTACAAGGTGCCACTTTATAAGTCCTGTAAATCATGGAAAATAGTTTAAAGGAGTGATCTTCAGATTTTTAAATTTAAATTCTATTCTTAATTTTCTTATTTCACATATATATGTATACACATATACATTTCTTCGCAATATAAGATATATAATATATTGAGTTTATGACATTATTAAGGACTCTGGCCCTTGAGTTATTGAAAACATGGTGCTTATAAAATGGTGAGGATTGTATTAGTTGTAATAATTTTCAGTCTGTGCAAAACATATAAACTTTATGAAGCACATAGGAAACATCTTCTTTATGCTTAGTTCCCCTAAAAATGTGGATCAGATCCATCCCCTGGGCCTAGTCAGTATTGATTGAGTGTATCCCCAGGCAGTGTGCTAAAGCGTCACCCAAGCTCTGCCACACTGTGCATGTATATATATATATATATATATATATTTGTATATATGTATCACTTGTATCCAGAAATCTTAGTTTACAAGTAGACTGCTTTTTAGGGAAGGAGTGGACACAAAAGTTCAACTTCATAGAGGAAAACTAAGAGCAATGCCAAATTAACTGAAATCTTCTGTTTTTAAAGAGATCTTCAAATTAAACAAAAGCTATTTCTTGGAAAAAAGCACAATACCAAAACCAGATATAACTCATTAGAAAGTTCATGTGAGATAATTTAGGATTTGCAGAATTAGCTTTAATGAATTGCGAAGGACAGCAAACCTGTTTCTACCTGTGGGAGATTTTGCTTTTTCTGTGTATCTAAAGTTTGAACCAGGAGTGTCTGAAGCTTAAGTGTCAGGGCAAGTATAGATACTCATTCTCTGTAGTTGGATCGGATCCGTTGTCTTCCCTACATGTTCGCCTTAGCTAAAGTGGCAGAGAGAAATCCTTTGTTGCATCATAACAAGGACATTGTCAAAAGCACACTGAACTCCTGAATTAGACAAATAGCAACATTGTATCTTTTCTTTTTCTGGGCTGGCCTGATTTTGATGGTATACTGCACTTCCTAAGTGTGATTTCAGAGCCAGCTTGCAGGTGGAGCTCCACCTGCTGACATTTGTGAGGGATAGCTCAGTAAGCACTCTGCTTCAGCCAGCATGTCTTTCCCAGGAACATTCACACTGATACCCCAGCTTGGAGAAAGACCTTTGGGTTACACCAGAGTCTCCAGAAAGCCTTTATTTAAATGCAACTAGGGAGAGGGGTGGTGGCGCACCACCTGTAGTCCCAGCACTTTAAGAGGCCGAGGTGGGCAGATTGCTTGAGCCCAGAAGTTCAAGACTAGCCTGGGAAATATGATGAAATCCCGTCTCTGCAAAAAAAAAAAATACAAAAATTAGCTATATGTGGTGGGGCACCCTTAGACCCCATATATTTGGGAGGCTGAAATGGGAGGATCACCTGAGCCTGGGGGTTTGAGGCTACAGTGAGCTGTGATCATGCCACTGTACTCCAGCCTCAGCGACAGGGTGAAACACCATTTCAAGAAATAAAAATAAAAATAAATGCTACCAGGTTGCATGGGGGAGGAATGAGGTAATTGTAAAATGAAGGTTTCAGGGAAAAGCCTGAGCAAGCAGCTCTTGGCCTGGGGAAGGCAGGCCCAAGAATGGATTTCAGAGTTGTATCAACAAGTTTGGTGAAGTCTCTTTCTATTTTCTTCATTTTCTTTTTCTCTACTACTCCTCACTGCTTAGAAGGGGATTTGAGGGACTCATTTAGATCCTTCTCTCACTGTCCTGCCCTCTCTCTGATGGTGGTATTGAGGATAAGACAGTATTTATCATCTGTAGTTAACTGTACTGCATTTGTAAGGCAAGTTGTGCTGTACTTGATATTTATGTTTCTTGTCCAGATTTCCACCCTTTGCTTCCTTTACCTTTCTAACCTCATCATTTTCTGCTTTGCTCAGTGGAGATTTTCCAATAATGTCACCCCAAAATATACTTATAAGTCAATGTGTGCTATTTTTTAAGTTGCTCTGTCTTTAAGGTTAGACCTCTCCTTTGATTAAAGTTAAATCTCATGACATGGGAAAGTGACATTGTATCTTCTATTAAGGTGTTAGCTCAGTGGATATAAAAATAGAAATGTGTTTTTATTACCTTAAATTGTTTCATTGAAACTCATTAAATAAATTCTTCTCAAAATTTTATTTCTGATTAGAAAAGTACTTTGAGGTAAATCCTCCTTTCTTCCTTAAAAAAAAAATTGGTGATCAGTTCCTATCTCTAGGTCTTCAGTGAAATGACCCAGTTTTTCTGATCCAAACAAGTTTCTGTGGCTTGTCTGCTCTGCAGGGCCCTGAGTCTTCTGCAGAGTGATTGCTTTCTGCATAACATACAGTGTTCTTTGCTGCTTTCCACCCACAGAGCCTTGCTTGCTGAGGAGGAGGTGTGATAGAGGAAAATTATGAGCGCTTTTCAAACCCGCTTGTATTGATGGCCCAGATGGTGAGGAAAATCCCTTGGGGAGCTAAAAATGAAACGGGTTATAGCAGATTTTTAAAACCCCTAATTAGACTCTCATTCTCTTTAAGACCACTTTCAAGTTACCACTCTATTTATGCATCTGAGTCCTGTTTCCCCACTGCTGGTGAGCTCCTTGAGGGCGGCCTTGGGTCTGTACACCACTGAAATCTCAGCACCCAGAAAGCAGTTCTCTAATAATGGCTGATATCATCTGGTGCGTTCTCTGCGTCAGGTCCCGTACTCAGCACTTTACATATGTTCTCTTACTCTTACAACCGGAGGAGAAAGGTATTATAATTAATTATCCCCATTGCATGGATGAGAAAACAGAGAGATTGATGAAGATCCAAGTCACAAACACTTGGTAAGCAGTGGAGACAGACTTCAAACTCAGATGTTCTGGAGTTTCAGCTCTTAACCACTTATTTACTGCTTCCTTACTAGATTAATACTTAGTTTTAAAATAAGTATTTTTTGAGTAAAAAAGTGAATGAACCACACCTAAAGTTAATTTTCTGAAATCACAGTGATGTTTATGTCTCCTTTCAATAAACCATTGTCAGTAGAAGTGACGGTCAGCCAGGATGCATGTTGCTGTCTGTGCCTGGTACTCAGGAAGATATTGCCCCATTCTAAACATCCAGCAAGGGGTAACACTGTAAACACTGTGAACATTTCTTCTCTCTTCTTACCTGTCTTCAAACAGAAACAACCAGGGAGCAATTTAACAGTGATACTTGAGTTGTGAACCTCATACATATTGCTTAATCATAATGGCAAATTAATGTGGTAACATTTATAGAATGGTACTGTCATTTAAGTTTAGATTTAAATGTGGGTTTTCATCCCAGTTCTATAATACTTGCTGTGCTCTGGGAAACACTGAATCTTTTCAAGGGGGACAACTATTTAACTATAAGTGGAATCATTTGATTTGCAGAAGACCAGAATATTTATTCAAAGAGTGGTAGCAAAGAAGTGAGGTGGAGTGTTCTCTCCATCCTAGTGGAGAGAACAGCGTGCTGTGAGTCAGGGTATCTGGAATCTATGCATGTTGTGTGTCTCCAGGCTTAAATTTCTGCTGTGAGTTTAGCCAAGGCATTCTTGTTAATACTGTTGCTCTAAAACAAAAAAGTGTCCTAGTATGCTAGAAAATGGAGTAAGCTTTGTGCCTTTGTAATGGTAGTGTTCTTTTGGTAGAATACTCTACCTACCACCAGTATTGCCTTTTATCGTCTGAAAAACAAATCTAATCACATTGCTACCCTCATTTATTCTTTTTTCCTCCAGTTTTTATTGAGTGGTAGCTGTGTGTCAGGAATTATTATAAGTCCTTTATGTGTGATCGCTCATTTACAAGCTCATGCCTGTAATCCTAGTATTTTGGGGGACCAAGGTGGGAGGATTGCCTGAGGTCAGGTGATTGAGACCAGCTTGGGCAAAATAGCAACACCCCATTTTTACCACAAATTTAAAAATTAGACGTGGGGCACACACCTGTATTCCCAGGGAGGCTGAGGTGGGGGATTCCTTGAGCTCAGGAGTTTGAGGCTACAGGGAGCTATGATTGTGCCACTGCACTCCAGCCTGGGTGACAAAGCAAGACCGTGTCTCTAAAAATTAATTATAGTAACTTATTTAATAACCTCAGCTACCTTATGAGGTGGGCACTGATTTAGACATTTCATAGATGAGAAAACTGAGGCACAGTAATGTACACAAAGTAGTATGGTAAGGGATGGAGTTCATGTAAAACCCAGACAGTCCAATCCCAGAACCTACATTGTCAATTACCGCTCTTCTGTGAAATATTCATTTGTTGAAATTCATTGAGCAAAACATTTATGAGCCCTTAATATGTGCCAGTTACCATCCTAGGTACTGAAGATTGAAGGTGACCGAGATGCTAGCCCTGGGGTTCCAGTGATCTCTCTCCCCAGAGTACACTGGACTGGAGGGCTCTGTTGATGATCTTGCTGGGTATTACTTGGGGGCCACTCCAGGCCTTAGCCCATCACACACAAGGTAGCATATGGAACTTTCTCTTTGACTGGTTTGTGGCTTCAGATCTCAAATGAGACAAGATTTTCATGCTCTACCTCTCCCCTTTCACATTGGAGAACATCCTCTGGCATGATATGAAGGCGGCTGTCTTAAATTTGGACAAGGGAAAACAAGTAAGGGCATGTACTCTGGAGCTGTTACTTGAGTTGATCTCCTCCACCATGTTAGTAGCCATGTGACCTCTTTGTGAGTAAGTTTCCTTGTCTTTAATTGGGGTAATTGCAGTACCTACCTCATAGGATTGTTAGGAGGAATATATTAATAAAAGTTCAGTGTTGGTAAGGAACTTGGTGGTTGGCACATAGTATATACTGCAGGAATTGTCAGCAAAATGTGTGTGTGTGTCATGGTACATAAGTATGTATGTGTCAGCATGTATGATTTATGTAATGAACACACAGATAGTAGTTTTGTTTAGATAGAGTGACTTGAAACCTGCACATCCAACTCTGATGCCAAGTATACAGCCCCTTTTACATTGCTTTACTGGCCGGGTGCGGTGGCTCACACCTGTAATCCCAGCACTTTGGGAGGCTGAGACGGGCGGATCACCTGATGTCAGAATTCAAGACCAGTGTGGCCAACATGGTGAAACCCCATCTGTACTAAAAAGACAAAAAGTGAGTTATGCATGGTGGTGCATGTAATTCCAGCTACGCAGGAGTCTGAGGCAGGAGAATTGCTTGAATCCGGGAGGCAGAGGTAGCAGTGAGCCAAGGCCATGCCACCACACTCCAGCCTGGGTGACAGAGCGAGACTCTGTCTCAATAAAAAATAAATAAATTGCTTTACTGTAATAAAAGTGTTGCCATATGAGATGGGTAGTTTCACATAGTAGAAAGCTTTTTTTTTTTTTTCATTTTTAGAAATCCACTGTCTTCCTTGATTTTAAAAATCTAATTGATGTGATTATGGAGGTCGTGGTAGGTGGGAGAGGCTAGACTCCAGATCGCTGAGGTGTTTGGATACTGTGAGCACATTGGGCTTTCACTATAACTGAGTGACATTTGATGTGTGGCTATCTTATTAATTTATGAATCTACAGAAGCTAAAAATAAAACCTTTGTTCACTGAGAGGAATTATCTGATAAGAACACAGCGATTCTCTTTTATTGTTTATACGGAATGAAAGCAAATGTTTTTTCTAAGCTTCAGTTTTCTTTTAACTTGTAATTTTAACCATTTTCCTGCTTTCCCATTTTCTTCCTTCTTCCTTGGTACATTGTAGGGTCTCATTCATCAGAAGTTCAAAAACAGGGCCAAAAGCTGAATGCTGAGAATCTCTAATTCTTGGCAGTCCATGCAACGATCCTTCCCTAATATTAAGTTAATGGTATGAGAAGAAGTAGAGTTTCTTCCTTTTAATACTATGATTTTACTGACACTTCTTTCTTATGATTATACAGAATGGCAGAAAATGAATGCCTTGATTTTCACTGGTATCTTTTCATAGTTAAAAGATGGATATGTGTTGGGTATGGGACAAGCATGTAGTGTAGACATAGGAAAGGTAGAGTAGGAACGATGAATGTCTCAAGGATCCGTGTGAGCCATGTATTCTTATACCCTAAGTTTCTCACAGAGGGAGAGAGAATACTTCCACATCTGTGTCCAGTTTTGAGAGTCAGGGATTTTAGTACAGCGCTTCTGTATCCTTTTTCACCAGATTACTCATCCACATGGCCACACATCAATTTTTTTGGTTTTGGCCTTGTAAAAAAACAATCAAGGTATAATTGACATATAACGAGCACATATTTAAATGATGTAATATAATTTGATAAAATTTAACATACACGTAAACCTTTGAAACCACTACCACCACAACCACAATGGCGAACATATCCAGCAACTCCCAAAAGTTTTCTAGCAGACCTACCCACCACCCTCAGAAGTTTCCTAATGCTCCTGTAATCCTTCCCTTCTGCCCTTCCTTCCTCATTCACCCCATCCCGCCCTGTCCCCAGGCAATCACTTAGCAATTTTGTCACTAGTTTGGATTCCTTAGAATTTTACATAAATGGAATCATACCATATGTTCTTCTTGTCTGGCCTTTTTTACTCAGCATAATTATTTTGAGATTCATTTATGTGGCAGCCTGGATCAGTAATTTATTATTTTTTATTGCTGAATAGTCATATTCCATTTTATGGAAATCTTAACATTTGTTTACTTACTGTTGATGGGCATTTGGTTGGTTTCCAGTTTTTAGATGCTACAAATAAAGATTTGTGTACAAGTCTTTGTATGAACATTTGATTTTATTCTCTGACATAAGTATGTGGGAGTATAATGATTGAGTCGAATAATAAGTGTATCTTCTAACCACAGTTTTCCAAGTTGATTTTACCATTTTACATTCCCACCTGCAGTGGATGAGGAATCCTGTTTTTGATATCCTCACCAACATTAGGTATAGTCAGTCTTTTTAGTTTCTGTCATTCTGATAGACGCACAGTGGCATCTTATTTTGGCTTTAATGTGCATTAAGGTCAAATTAAGTGATGCAAATTAGGTGGAGCATCTTGTGTTTATTTTCCATTTGTAGGATCAGTGTTACAATTAGTCAACTCTGCCATTTTAGAGTGGAAGCAATGTGAAAGGAAAATAAAAACTCAGACCCCAATTCACTCTGCCAAAAGGAAAAAATTAAGCTGAAAGCTGAGTCCTGCAAGAAGCTGTCTTTCCATCTGTTTCTAAGCAGATAGCTATAGATAAAAGGTGCAGTATCTTCCCAGGGAGCTACTCTATGTTCAGCTTGTCTTATGTAAAGTATTGATTTACTGAGCACAATATGAATACATAATTGACTATTCCCCTACCTGCCCCTTTTCTCTTGCAACATGTGGATTACCATATTCTCCTTCTTTCTCCTCCAGCCCTCTTTCCCCTTAAAATATTGAAGCCCTCAGAATCATCTTTGAAGAAAGGCACAGACCATTGGCCATTTATGTAATTCTGTGTTTTATTCTTCCAGGCATGTTCTTAACCTTGGCAAAGTAAAGTTCTAAATTGATTGAAACCTGTCTCAGATACTTTCTGGTTTACAGCAGCCATACATGATAAGTAAATGGATGGATGTGACTGTGTTCCAATAAAATTTTATTTGTGAAAACAGATAAAAAACCAGGCAACAGTTGTATTTGGCCTTTGGATTGTAGTTTGCTGATCCCTGACATAAATGTTAATGTGTCCTGCAAATGAAGACATGAAGACAGCTTTACTTCTTCCTTTCTAATTTTTTTTAAGTTCTTTTTTTCATGCCTGGTTGCACTGCTAGAACCTCCAATACACTGTTGAATAGAAGTGGTGAGGGCAGGCTTGGGACGGTGGCTCACACCTTTAATCCCAGCACTTTGGGAGGCTGAGACGGGTGGATCACATGAGGCCAGGAGTTTGAGACCAGCCTGGCCAACATGGCGAAACTCCCTCTCTTCTAAAAATACAAAAAATAGCCAGGTATGGTGGCTCGTGCCTGTAGTCCCAGCTACTTGGGAGGCTAAGGCACGAGAATTGTTTGAACCCAGGAAGTGGAGGTTGCATTGAGACAAGGTTGCGCTCCCTGTACTCCAGCCTGGGCAATAGAATGAGACTTAAATAGAGCTGGTGAGAGCAGATATATTTTTCTGGTTTCCACCAATAGGTATAATATTAACTATAAGTTTTTCATGGATATTGTTTATCAGATTGGGGAAATTCCCTCTATTCCTAGTTTTTGGCTTAATTGAATCAGCTTTTGGTTTATTGATTTTCCTCTGTGGTTTTACTGTTGTCTATCTCAGGAAGTTTCTTTATATCGCAAAAATTCTTTTCATGACTGGATATTGAATTTTGTCAGGTGCCTTTTCTGCTTCTGTTGAGAATGTAATATGGTTTCTCTTTTCTGATGAATTACGTTAAGTGATTTTCATATGTTAAACCAATGTTGCATTCCCGGGGATAAACCTCAGTTGGTTTGTTTTTGTTTTTGTTTTCTTCCTGTACACACCAACAGCCAGAACTTGTTTTTTTTTTTTTTTTTTTTTTTTGATTGACTTGCTAAGATTTTATTTGGAATTTTTGCATCTATGTTCACAAGGGATATTGGCCTGTAGATTTCTTTTCTTGTAATGCTTCTGGTTTTGATAACAGTGTAATGCTGGCCTTTTAGAATACGTTGGGAAATACTTCCTTCTTTTTACTTTTCTGGAAGAGTTTCTTTAGAATGGGTATTATTTTTTTCTTGAGTGTTTGGTAGAATTCACCAGTGATCTGGCCCTGGAGTTTTCTTTGTTGGGATTTTTTTTTTTTGAGTATAAATTCTTTTTAAAACGTAGATGTAAGGGTATTCAGGCCACTTATTTCTCTTGAGTGAGCTTTGGTAGTTGTGTCTTTCAAGAAATTTGTTTATTTCATCAAAGTTGTGAAATGTTTAAGCATAAAGTTGTTCATAATATTTTCTCATCATTCTTTTAATATGTTTGTAGTCACCTGTCTTACTCCTGGCATTGTTAATTTCTTTCTTCTCTCTATTATTCCCAATCAGTCTAGATAGAGGATTATTAATTTTATTGATCTTTTCAAGGAACCAGCTTTTGGATTTATTGTTTTTTTTCTGTTGTTTTTATATTCTGTTTCATGATTTCTGCTTTAGTCTTTATTATTTTCTTTATTTTGCTTACTTTGAATATAATGTGTTCTTTTTCTAATTTGTTTTTTCTTATTTTTATTTATTTATTTATTTTTGTTTATTTAGAGACGGTCTTTCTCTGTCACCAAGCTGGGGTGCCGTGGCGTAATCTTAGCTCACTGTAGCCTCAATTTCCTGGAACCAATTAATTCTCCTGCCTCAGTGTCCCAAGTAGCTGGGACTACAGGCATGCACCACCATGCCTGGCTCGTTTTTTAATTTTTTGTAGAGATGAGGACTTCATATGTTTCCCAGGCTCTTTTTCTTATTTCATAAAGTAGATGAGATCGCTGATTTCAGACCTTTCTTCTTTTTGAATCAGATCTTTCATGCTGTAGTTACTGCTTTAGTGGCCTACTTTAATTCTGATGTCATGTTTTTATTTTCATTCACTTCAAAATACTTTATAATTCCCTTTTGATTTCTTCTTTCACTATAGATTATTGAGAAATGTGTTAGTTTCCAAACATTAAGATTTTTTTGATGCCTTTCTGTTACTGATTTCTATTTTAATTTCATTGTGGTAAGAAAACAGTTTGTGTGACTTGGATCTTTTAAAATGTGTTGTGAGTTGTTATGTGGCTCAAATATGGTCTACATGGGTAAATGTCCCATTTGCACTTGACAAAAATATATATTCTCCTGTCTTTGGGTAAGGTGTTCTATAAATGTGAAGTAGGTCAAGTTAGTCTATAGTATTTTTAAAAAGAAACACTCTTACTAATTTTCTGTCCACTTGTTCTGGTATTGAGAGAAGTGTTGAAATCTCCAACAGAAAGACCTGGGGATTTGTTTATTTTTCCTTGCAATTCTTTTCAGTTTTTGCATCATATATTTTGAAGTTCTGTTATTAGGTACGTACATGTTTAGGATTTTTATGTTCTTTTGATGAACTGACATCTTTATCAATTTTTAAATGTATTGTTATGAAGTGACCGTCTTTATCATTATGAAATAACCTTTTATATCCCTGGTAATATTCTTTGCTCTGAAATGTACTTTTATACTAATAGAGCCACTCCACTTTTCTTTTGGCTAGTGTTAACATGGCCTATCTTTTTTATCCTTTTATTTTGAAGCTTTGTGTTTTTATATTTAAAGTTGCCTTGCTTTTTTAAAAGAAAATCGAATCTAACAGTATCTGTCATTTAATTGGAATGTTTAGACCATTTACATTTAATGTGATGACTGATATAGTTCGGTTTAAGTCTTTTCTCTTGCGTTCGTTTTCCTTTGTTTCATCTGTTCTTTGTTCTCCTTTTGTTCTTTTTATGCCTTCTTTTCTATTGGGTAACTCTGTTTTGTCTTGTTTGTTGGTTTATTAGCTATAAATATATTTAAAAGGTAGTAGTTAGGTGTTTTGCAGAATGTCTCAATTTGAGTTTATCTGATGTTTTCTCATGATTAGACTTGGTTTATAGATTGGGAGAGGGGGCCAGATGCTGGTGGCTCATGCTTGTAACCCCAGCACTTTTACAGAATGAGGTAGGAAGATTAATTGAGCCCAGGAGTTTGTTACCAGCCTGGGAAACATGTGAGATCCTGTGTCTTAAAAAAAAAAAAATTAGCAAGGCATAGTGGCACACATCAGTAGTCCTAGCTACTCGGAAGGCCAAGGTGGGAAGATCATTTGAGTCCAGCAGTTTGAGGCTGCAGTGAGCCATGATTGCACCACTACACTCTAGCCTGGGTGACAGAGTGAGACCATGTCTCAAAAAAAAAAAATGGCTGGAGGAGGCGATAGATACCATAAAAGTACAGTGCCCTTCTCATTATATCAAAGGATATGTAATATCATCGTGACATGTTGCTGGTATTGCTCACCTGATCACTAGGTTTAGGTGGTATCTGTTAGGTTTCTCCACTGTAAAGTTAGTATGTTTCTTTTTCCCTTTCTATTTTTTAGGAGTCCAGCCCCGCACTCAAGGAGAGGGGGAATTAAGCTTCACTTCCTGGAGGGAGGAGAATCAGAGAATTTGTGGATGTATGCTAGAACTACCACAATAGTTAATAAATATTTTGGTGGATCAGATATTATGAGGCTATTCAAGTATTCTGATAGGTTTTCCACTGATTTTGGCAATCATTAGTGGATCTTCCCTATAGCAGTTATTACTATGGTGTTCTAATGATTATTTTCTATTTCCCTTATTCTTTCTACATTTGTTCATTGTAAGTCTCCTGTAAAGAAAATTTGTCCTCCCTCATTTATTTGCTTATTCATCATTTATGCATATTAGTATGGATTTATGGGTATGGTATTCTTTGTATTATAATCCAGTAGTATCATAATTTTTTTTTTTCTTAAAATCATCCAGCTTTGGCCACTTTAAGCTCTTTCAGGTGGCTGGGATGTTTTTATTGTTGTTTGTTTTTTTAGCACTTCCTTACTTTGTGATACCACAGGGTGCTCCAGGCTTATCTTGTATTTTCCTTGTCCTAGAATCAGCCATTTTTCAGGGAGCCCTGGTTTCTTTTACTAGAGCAAGATATGTAGGAAACTAGACCTGAGTACTAGGAATGCTTTTGGTTTTCAGGTGTCACTGCTTTTAGACTCTCGGTGGGCAGGGCTAGGAGATATATGTATCTATACCCATGTATACACACATATCTATACTTATTTCTCTATTTGTATCTATTTAAAAATGAACATTAGTTTATACTGGTATCTCTGACTCAAATTCAGCACTACAGGGTTAATTCTAGCATTTTCCCCTTGTGTATTCTTTTTTCTTTGACAGTGAGAAACTTGGCTGTCATTATCTAAAAAAATATTTATAGTTACTTGTTTAATCAAGACAAGGATATCTGCTCACACCATTTCTTTTTTTCTTTTTTTTTTTTATTGCATTTTAGGTTTTGGGGTACATGTGAAGAACATTCAAGATTGTTGCATAGGTATACACATGGCAGTGTGATTTGCTGCCTTCCTCCCCATCACCTATATCTGGCATTTCTCCCCATGCTATCTCTCCCCAACTCCCCACCCCCCTGCTGTCCCTCCCTATTTCCCCCCCGACAGACCCCAGTGTGTGATGCTCCCCTCCCTGTGTCCAAGCTCACACCATTTCTGTTCAACACCATGTTGGAGGTTCTAGCCAATGCAACCAGGAATGAAAAAGAAAATTAAAAAAAAATCCACATTGGAGGGGAAGAAGTAAAGCTGTCTTGATGTCTTCTTTTCTTAGAGGAATACTTGATAGTTTGCAGTCTGTTCTAACTCAGGAGAGACTGCACTAAAACTAATGTGAATATCTGAAAATTTAACTGTTTTGTAAAGACTGCCCCTTCCACTTTCTTTCAGCATCCCAGTTGCCACTGGAATATTTTATAGCATATTTATTTTTCCTTTAACATATTAAACCTAAAGCCCAGGTTTTGCAGCTTGAATGTTTCCTCTTATCGATATGACAGTGGAGTAAAAGCAAACAAATAACTGGTCCCTGTCTTCTATGCAGTGGTCTTTGGTAGGTGAAATTACTTTATGTTTTCAAGTTTGGTTCCTGAAGTTGGCTCATCCATTCAGATTCTGAAGTAGGGTGATCATTCCTGCACTGTCTTCAAGATGACAGCTAAGGCTAGTTGCATGTACCTCCGCAGGGTGCTGTGAGCCCTAGAGATAGAGGTTAATGCAGAATGTCTGCAGTTGGAATGCAGGTGTAACTCTGAATTATTTCTCTGTAGCATATGGGAGCACACACTCGTCTCTTGGAATTCTGATACCAGAATCTGTAGTCACATACAAATAGAGTTTATGGGACTGGGCTCACTCGGAAAGTAGCTTCATGCCAAGGTCTTATGCTCAGGGCAAGTGTTAGGGATAATATATTTCCAAATGAGTTACTTTACTGACCAAGAATATGCCTTGACACATGTTCTGTGTTTAGTCATACACATTTGTCATGCCTCAGTACCTCAAAGATGGGTCTCATGGCAACAGGCAGGAATATTTTATGTGTTCGTCTGTGCTTTAGAGCCAAGAGTATTTTATAATTGGTCTGACTGGCCTACAGTTAGAAAAAGTGACAGTGCCAGGCTCATGCAAAAATGGTGACACTCTCTCCACCAAGCATTTTTATATTTCTATTTACTTAGTCAGTGTAGAACTGAGCTCATGGCGAGTCAAGGCAAGTGCCATACAGTTCTATCTTTATTGCACAGGTTCTCCCCGAGTTATTGAAAACACTGGGAAGTCACTGAACCACTACAATACAAGTGGTGCTGTTATTCAGGCTATTCTCACTTTCTTCTCTCTGTCCCCTCCTTGCCCTCTGGCTTCCTCTTGCCTATCCCCCACCAAACTCAACCTTGTCTTCCCTGCCTTCTTCACCCTCCCTTCCCTCCTCTCTCCCTGCCTCCACTGCTTTTTTGATATTTTATGCATATTTTTACTTGATGGTTTGATGGTGAAAGTGCATATAAGACCCAGCCATTCGCTTTCTCCGTTGTCTTTCCCCATAGCTTCCATTAACATGGCAATAATTTCCTCCCTGTGATAATCCTGGACTTTCCACTTACACTTTAAAAACCTTTCAATTAGAGATGGAAGTGGGGATGGTTAACAGTCTTTCCAGGGTAGATGTTTCTTCAGACACTTCTAAGATGGCTGCTAGGTGGAGTTTTACTCTGGTGTTATCTGACTGGATTAATCAGATTTGTGCTCAAGAATTTTTTTTTTTTTTTTCTTGAGACAGAGTGTCGCTCTTGTCGCCCAGGCTGGCGTGCAGTGGCACGATCTCGGCTTACTGCAACCTTTGCCTCCTGTGTTCAAGCAGGCACATCTGGCTAATTTTTGTGTTTTTTTTTTTAGTAGAGTCAGGGTTTTGCCATGTTGGCCAGGGTGGTCTCAAACTCCTAACCTCAAGTGATCTACCTGCCTTGGCCTCCCAAAGTGCTGGGATCACAGGCATGAGCCAACATGCCCAACAAGAAATCTTTGATGGCTTGGGTTTGGAAATTATAGAATCAAATAGAAAGAAAAGTTGGTATACTCAAAAGAAATAGCATCTCCTTTGATGTGTCTTTCTGCTGGCTTAACACTGGGGTGTTACATGGTACTGCTCTGACTCTGCTTTTAGGTTTGCCACTGGAAGAGTTTTTCATAGAATGTATACACAGTGAAATGACTTAAGATTTTTCTTCTAAGGATTGCCGTCACCGGAGTATTAGTATTTAGGGTTCTCCAGAGAAACAGAACTATCAGGAAGTGGACAGATTGAGATTTATTATAAGGAATTGGCTCATGCAATTAAGAAAGCTAGTGAGTTGAAAATCTGCAGTGTGGGCTAGCAGCCTGGAGACCCAGGAGAGTCGATGATGCAAGTGAAGTCTGCAGGGCAGTCTGCTAGAGAAGTTTCCTTTTGCAGGGGAGGCCAGTCTTTGTGTTCTATTTAACCCATCAGGTGAGGCCCACCCTCCTTATGGAGGGCAGTCTGCTTTACCCAGAGTTCACAGATTTAAATGTTAATCTCATCTAAATAACGCTCCAAGTTGACACATAAAATGAACCATCACAGCCAGGTTTATTTGGAATTCCATGATATTTGATTGGGTCTTTTTATACATTTATTTTCAATGGTCTGTTTTGTATATAACTATTTAGTTTAGCCAGGTTACAAAATATAACCGGGACTTCAGCTGGCTGTGCTCTTGGCAGAACCCATATTTGATCGATTTACTATATATTCTTCGCTGTGTGTATGGGTGAGTGAGTTAAATGCTGGTATGTGCTCTTTGTCCACCGGCCCACCCCCTGCTTTTTTTTTAAATTCCTTAAAAAATTGGTTAAGGAGTTAAGACATTGTTGCAAAGATGCTATTTTACGGGATATATTCTTCTCTAGGGTGGATTCTGCTAAGCAGGTGTACAGCAGTGGTCTGTTGTGAAGGGTAAACATGTAGCATTTCTCCACTAGAAAGCCTGCGCTACCACTGTATGTTCAGGCCTGAGCCCCAGCGGCCAGTGCAGCGCTGCAGTAATGCATGCTGACGTGAGTCCTGGTCAGGGAAAAATGTCTTTTGAGCAAGAGACAAACTGGACAGAATGCCAGAAAGCTAAATATAACTCCTGAGACAGCCAGACATGTATAAACTAGTTCTTAGTGAGCAACACATCAGGTTCAGAGTGGAAACATTTTCTAAAAGAAATTCTTTTCTTTTTTGGCTTACTGTAATGAGTATAAACCCAGATTAATTAAATTTTCGTGGAAAGCTAAGACAACCATTGATTTTTCTCTCCTAGCATCTCTGCAGTTAAATGTTAGTAGCCATTGTTAACGTTGGAAGCCTCCTGTCTCCCAGTGCCCAGCATTCTGTTCATGAGTCAGCAGGCCTGCTCTGCTGTTCAGATGAGTTTTGCTCCTACAAAGGAAGAGGACAGGGAGTTCGCACGTTCAGAGCTTGACGGATCCGAGTAGGTTGAATGGTCACCTTTGGAGTTTAGCTTTTTATGGACCCTCAGTCTGCTTTAGGATGTTCACACCAGTATGTGAAAACTCTTAGAAAAATCCATCAAAATGAGCCAGCCTCTATTGAATCAGGAAATTTGTGGGCTGAGACTAACATTACATCAGCATCTGTTATGGCTTAAATATGTTTTTTGAATAATATTTTATGTTATTAGTTAGTTCTTTTTGCCTGAAGGCATAGAAGCATTTGATAGCCAGTAGTTCTTCAGAATAATAAAGGAAAGCAGGCATCATCCTCATGCTCAACAATAGGGCCGTGTTTCTGCACACCAACCCTAGATGTTGGGTCTGGCCCCCACAGAATGAGTGCCTTAGTAGGGCTTCCCAAATGGGGCTGTGCATAGCATCACTCTGGAGGGTGGGGGAAAGTGCAGATCCAGACCTTTCCCAGCCTGTTGAGTTAGAACTGGGGGGCTGTGCTCCAGGGCATGAGGAGGTAGGTTGGGAAATGGTATTTTAAACAAGTGACATGATTGTCATATAACTTGTCTGGCATGAGATCCCCCAACTCTGGCAGAATTTCCGAAGGTTTCTCAGAACTGAAATAAGAAACTGCAGTTGTTGTCCACAGCTGCTAAAATTGTTCCAAACTAGGAAAGGGAAGGGGAAACAACATAGTAGTTCAAGAGAAGAATCTGAGGAGCCATGTGAGCTAGGAAGGCCATTGTGAACAGAAGCGAGTCATTATTTCCTCTCTTACCTTATGATTCCCCATCTGCCAGCCCGCTCCTCTGTCTTAACTTAGTTCCATATCTTCCCTGGAAGGAAGAGTTGGCTGTGTTGAAGATGACAGTGCCAGCTGCACATCATGTCAGGGGCTTTTTGTTTTAGGCCATTTTCCTTGAACCTCCTCCAAGGTAGGGTTTTATTCAAACAATGGGATCTCCATTTAGGCTTCAGGGTCTGTTTGCTCATGTCTCCCTTTTAGTGAAGGCTTCCTCTTCACACTTTGTCACTGTCCCTTTTAGTTCTGGATAGATTTTAATATTGTATTTCTTCTTATAAGAAAGATTATAAAATAAAGCAGGAAGTAGGCACTAAGAGGCAAAACTCCTAGCTTCTGGTTTTTACTTTGTGCTTGTAGCCAATGACCTCTCTAGCATACGATGCCCTATCTGGGACATGAGTGTAGTCATCCTTACACTGATGGCTACTGGGAAGCTGAATTGGTGTTGAGAAGGTGCTGTGAGATCAGCACAGAATGTGAGCCCTGACAAAACTCAGGAGAATGTACAGCTCGTTCAAGTCCCAGCAGCACTGGGTGTTCACCCTTTAGCTCTCTCCTGCTTTGCTAATTATTAAAATGTTGGTAGGAGAAAGCACAGTGTCTGCCTTGTTCTTTTCTCTACATTAGATATCAGTCCTACAAGCTGGTTGACAGGCCTATTCAGAAAAAGTACCCCAATGGGTTCATTTTCCTCTTTAGCAGAATAGTCAACTGATCTACAGGAAGTGGTGTACCTTCACACTTGCTCTGTGTCAAAATCATGCTCTTTGTGAGACTAAAGGTCTCACTTCTCTCTGTCTGTCCTTCTCTCTCTACACACTGGTGATTGGCTGACTCCTTGTATGTGAAAATTTGTACTCTGTACAGCTGACAGGTTTTCCTATGACATCCTTTCCCCATCCCACTCTTGTCTTCCCAGGAAAAGCATCTATTTTCCTTATGGACAACTAACCAGAAAGGTGGAATGCTAATAATACTTGGGCCTAGTTACTTAACCACATGATACTGAAACTTAAAAATTGATCCCAAGGTCCTCTGGCTCTCTACCCTACATTTGCTTTGCTGAGGCTCTCTAAACAAATGAGGAAAAGACTGTTGTTCAGAGGTGGTGACTCATATGCAGATGGATGGCCACAGCGCGTTCCATCCCTGCCATCTCTCTTTGTTGTCCTCTGTCTAGCCCAGGCGGCAGTGCCCTACAGATTTGTTTATGTGCATGACTTTGTCATCTGTTGCTGAGAGCTGAGAGGAAAACCTCCTGACTGGTAAGTGCCTGTGCTGTTTATCTTAGGGCAGCCCACGTTTCTGCATGCTTCAAGGCAGGCTTCAGAACTGGGTTCCTTTTTACACAGAAGTGCACGTTGCCTGAGCCTCTTTATTAGTGTGGTTCAAATATGAGCACACAGACATGGGAGGGATTTTGCTGTGTAGGTCTGAGGACTATGAGATGGAGATGATTCAGGAAATCTGTGACAGAGCTCGGATAGCAAAGTAGGTTTCTTGATCAGGTCTTCCTATGTAGAAAACTGTGCTGGATACCACTGTGCATGGCAAGGGGCATGAATCTGGAAGTAAAACTGTCCTCTATCTAAACTCTCTGAATCCTAATTTTGTCTCCTCTCCAAATCCCACTGATTATTAGCTGTTCAATACCTAGTTCTGTCCTTAAGGATAGCAGTAACTTCTCCCTGTCATTGTGACATAAAGTGGCACTGATGCAGTGTAGGATAGCTTTGCCTTTGGACCATCTTAGTGCCACTTAGCATTTGAGAAGTAAGTGGCTAGACTGTAGAGAAGGAATTCTCAAACTTTATTATCTCTTGCCACATTTCTGGTCAAGCATGCACGCAATAAAAGCAAAACACCAAAATGTGTAGTTACTCTCTTTCATAGAGTCATAGGAAGAAGAATAATTGTGGGTATCAATATGTAATGGAAAGAGTGTTGGATATGGAGTTTAAGAACATAGCTTGAAGTGCTGGCTCCATCACTTAGCTGTGGACTACAGGCAAGCCACTTGGCCACATCATCATTTGTAAAGTGGAAATGAAACCCCTTGCCCTGACTGTCTTGAAGAGTGACCCTAAGGAAGTAGTCTGAATCATTTTCACGTCCTTCCTACCTCTGGAACTATGATGTCTGATGGCTCTGGTTTCAAGAATGAGAACAAATGCCATTGTAGTGAGCCATTTTAAAACTTGATGCCTTTTGGCAGGGCGTGGTGGCCCACACCTGTAATCCCAGCACTTTGGGAGGCCGAGGCAGGTGGATTACCTGAGGTCAGGTGTTTGAGATCAGCCTGGCCGACATGGTGAAACCCCGTTTCTACTAAAAGTACAAAAAATTAGGCGGCACGTGGTGGCATACGCCTGTAGTCCCAGCTACTCGGGAAGCTGAGGCAGGATGATCACTTGAGCCCGGTAGGTAGAGGTTGCAGTGAGCTGAGATTACATCACTGCACTCCAGCCTGGGTGACAGAGTGAGACTCTGTCTCAAACAAAATAAAACAAAACTTGATGCCTTTGGAAATACAGAATTAGTTTAATATACTTCTAACAAGTAGGCCCAACAGAGAATTCAGTGACAACTACTGCGCCTAGAATCACATTAAGATAGGCATAGCAGAGAGGAAACAGAAGAGAGTAAGTGAGGCTGGTCTCTCCATCATCACCTGTGCACTCTCAGGGCTCCTTTCTCACTCCTGTCTGCCCTGGATGTTCGAACAGACATGCCTTTCTTGTTGGGAACCAACCACCTCTAAGCAGAAAGCACATATTGACTCCCACAATGAGTAAAACAGTGGCTTTTTGTTTGTAAAAGTAAAATTAGAGCCTTTGGGGTATTGTTTACAGTTTTTTTTTAGGAAAAAAAGGAAAAAGAAAAAGAAAAGGTTTTCCTCTTGGGCTTTAGCCTTGGCCTGAAACTGAGCTGATAATAATGTTATTATCAGCTTGAGAATGCAACAGCCTGAGGTCCAGTCTTCTCCTTAATATAGCTGGGGATGCCATTCCCTGTGGTTTTAGAAATCCTTTGTTATTTCTGCTCACCTGCAGACACAGCCTTCCTGGGAGTGGACCCCAGAGTCTCTATCCTCAGAACTCATCTGTCCCTGAGCTGGGATTAAATGTCATTGAACACAATACTCAACAGCCTTTGTCAGCTGTGAATTCAAGCATATTTTGGTACTCAAAAATTTAGAATTTCTGTATTTGGTATAAAGTCAGATGATATTTTGACAGTGTGTCCCCACTCAAATCTCTTCTCAAATTGTAGTCTCCACGTGTCGAGGAAGGGGCCCTGGTGGAGGTGATTGGATCATGGGGTTGGCTTTCCCCAATGCTGTCTCATGATTGTGAGTTTTCATGAAGTATGATGGTTTAAAAGTGTGTGGCAGTTCCCCCCCTTGCTTGCTCACTCTCGCATGGGCTCTCTCACGTGCCCCCTCTCCCCTGCTGCTTTGTGAAGAAGGTGCCTACTTCCCTTATGCCTTCCACCAGGATTGTAAGTTTCCTGAGGCCTCCTCAGCCATGTGGAACTGTGAGTCAATTAAACCTTTTTCTTTATAAATTAGCTAGTCTCCAGTAGTTCTTTATACTGTGAAAATGGACTAAGACATCGAAAAATACTATTTTTTCATTTTCATATATTTTTCTTGCTTTGTATTCATTTCCATTCCTCTCTGTATTACTTTACTAGGCGTTACATAACAAAATACTGTAAAGAGGTGGTTTAAACAGTAGAAATGTATCTTCTCATAGTACTGCAGCCTGGGAAGTCCAAAATCAAGGTGCTGGCAGTGTTGGTTTCTCCCACGACCTCTCCTTGCCCAGTAGGTGACTGCCTTCTTGCTGTGGCCTCACATCATCTTTCCCCTGTGCAGGCACATGCCTGGTATCTCTTCAAGTTTTTTAAGGACACTAGTCACATTGGAATAGGGCCACACTCTTATGACCTTCTTTAACCTTAATTACTGTCTCAAATTTAAAGCCTTCAAATTAGAAACTTGCTGTTTTCTGCGCCTCTAGAAAGCCATTGGTCCCTAGATAGCAAGTAGAATAATGATAATAAATGATCCCCCCCACTTTTTTTTTTTGAGACGGAGTTTCGCTCTGTTGCCCATGCTGGAGTGTAGTGGTGAGATCTTGGCTCACTGTAACCTCTGCCTCCCAGGTTCAAGCCAATTTTTCTGCCTCAGCCTCCCAAGTAGCTAAGATTACAGGCATGTGCCACCACACCCAGCTGATTTTTTATTTTTAGTAGAGATCAGGTTTCACCATG
Source organism: Ateles fusciceps (assembly GCA_036589455.1). Lineage (NCBI taxonomy): Eukaryota > Metazoa > Chordata > Mammalia > Primates > Atelidae > Ateles > Ateles fusciceps. The sequence goes on along the minus strand of JAZHEH010003296.1, from coordinate 826,887 downwards.
TTGGCCAGGCTGGTCTCAAACTCCTGACCTCAGGTGTTCCACCTACCTCGGCCTCCCAAAGTGCTGGGATTACAGGCTCACATGAGCCACTGTGCCTGGCCTAATAGTCCGTCTTCTAAAATGTTTAACTTATTTATCTTTAGTTACTGGTGAAAGAAGGGTCAGTTTTAAAATAATATTTTACATTTGAGAAAAATTGAATTGTACAAAATCACATTTAAAGTCAATAAGAGTATTAAAAACAGGGGCCCCAGATAGTTCATAGCTTTGGCATGTAAAACAGTTTTGAAGACGGAATTTTAAGCACATCGAGTAGTTACCTCTGTCCTGGATTAAGCCACCTAGTCCTGGATTGAAAACACATTTGCTAGTTCTACCTGAAGCAATTAAGTCCTGGGAAAACACATAAGCCAAGAATGCCAGTTTACCATTTTACAGTGACAATGAGAGCTCCATTGTCAAAGAAACATTGAAACATCAAAGACACTTAGTCTGTGTTTGGAGTGGTGCAGATTTCTCTCATGCCATTTTCCATACCGTATTGAAACTATCTGCGTTTTTTTCCCCTACTTAAAATGAGTAACTTTTCCGGAGACTTCTTGGGTTCTTTGGTATTATGGTTGGGAATCAGGGGTACAAAGATGAGTAAGAATGACTAAAAAAAAAAAATAGTTACAAGGCTAACAAATAGTAATCTCAGCAAAATGGTGGACTAGGAAATTCCAGGCTCCTGTTTCCCAGCAGAAATATTAAAAACAAATCACCCAGTATCTATCTCAACCAATGTAGTAGAAGCTCTGAAATCCATCAACAAAGATTATAGCAACCGAGCAAACATCTAACCAAGAAGAGCCATCTCTAAACCACTAGGAAAGGTTTGTGGTGTTTTTACACACCCTTGCCCTACCCTCTCCATGGCATAGTAGCTGCTTTGGTCTTGAATAGGCAATAGCTATTTCCCAGCTTTCCCCTCAAACCAGAGGGAACAGAGCAGACCTTATTTGCAAATTAATGTATATGTCTGTTCCAGCCTTTCTGGAGGATACCTAAAGGACTAAGAAAGGTGCTTGTTTCTGTCTTCTGTAACCAAGAAAGCAGGCAGTAAAACCAGTGGGCACTGCTAATAAAAGCTACAAAGTGACCATAAACCTACAGAGGCCTCAGGAGATTCTGGCTGGACTTGTGCAATAGACCCTGTAAGGCCCAGAGGAGAAGCTGGGTGAGATTCTTGGGAAATCACGACTCTCAAAAGCAGCCATGTATATGAAGGAATATAGAAAGCCATGCTCATGTCAGGCAAGACACATTCTGAGAAAAGCCCTGAAAAGATATTAAGATTAATTCTAGGCTGGTCTCTAGATTCAGAGTAAGCCTAGCTAAGAGATGAAGGAGTGCCCCTGCATAGAGCCAGTCTGCAAAGATTCAGAGAGGCGGCTATAATATGCTTTTGGGGGCGCGGGGGGGGGGTGGTTAGTATTTTTTTATTTCAGCTTTTCGCATTTAACACAATCTTGATTGTATTTTATAAAAGCTGAACACAAGGTTAAGGAACCTCAGTGACCACACGTGAAAAGGAATAGTCTTTGCAAAAGTAAGTTTGGAAGTCTCAAATGGACTAATACAGCCTTAAACAGTATATGTATTTTTTAAAAAAACAGCAAATCTTGGGGGAGGGGAACAATCTGATTTCCAGAGTTACCATATTATAATAATCAAATGCCAGATTTTCAACAACAGCATCAACAACAACAACAAAATCACAAAGATACAAAGAAACAGGAAAACATGGCTCAGTTAAAGGAACTAAATGGATTGACAGAAACTGCCCTAGAAGCAGCACAGATATTGGACTTAGTAGCCAGACTTTATTTGTTTAAAATATGCATAAAGACCTAAGGGGAGAACATGGACAAAGAACTGAGGGCAATCAGGCAAACCGTCCTGGAACAAAAGCATACTATCAATAAAGACATAGAAATTACAGAACTGAACCAAACAAATTTTGGAGCTGAAAATACAATAACTGAAATGAAAAATTTACTTGAGGGGTTCAACAGCAGATATATGGAGATAGAAGAAAGAATCAGTGAAGTAGAAGTTAGGGCTATTGATTATTGAGTTTGAGGAGCAAAAAGAAAAAGAATGAAGAAAAGTAAACAGCATCTAAGAGACTCATGGGACACTACCAAGTGGACCATCATATGCAATGTGGGAGTTTTAGAAGGAGAAGAGAGAGAGATGGGGCACAAAGATTATTTTAAGAAATAATAAAGAAGAATAAACTCTCCAAATATGATCAAGGACATAGATCCACAAATCTGAGAATCTCACTGGACTCTAAGAATCAACCAAAGAGACTCACACTGAGACACATGATCAAGCTTGACAAAGAGAAAGTCTTAAAAGCACCCAGAAAGAGGTGACTCAGCAGATTCAGTTAATCCTCAAGAAGAGTAGAAGTTGAATTCTTACCAGAAACGGTGGTGGCCAGAAGGAAGTAGGCTGACATATTTGAAGTGCTGCAAGAAAACAATTGTAAACCAAGAATTCTACATCCAGCAAAACCATTCTTCAATCATGAAGCAGAACTTAAGACATTGCCAGATAAACGAAAGCTGAAGGAGTTCATTGCCACTAAACCACTATAGGAAATACAAAAGGGAGACCCGCAGGTTGAAATGAAAGAATACTTAGACAATAACTTGAAGGTGTATGAAGACATTAAAGTATCTGATAAAGGTAATTACATGAGTTAATATTATCATTTTGGTTTATAATTGTGATTTTTATAGAAATGATAAGACAAAGCCAGGTCAGTTAGGCCCTGATTAAATCCCAGTAGGTTAGACTCTGGTAAGAAGATTTCTCTTTTGGGCAGGCCTTGTTAAGGACAGAATGCCCTAGAGGTATTTCAGAATGGTTAACATTTCCCCTCCCTCTGCCAGAAGCATGAGAGGATATTTTCCCTGTCTTCACGGAGAGAACCAGATAGAATGTCTAGGGGGCCTCCTAAGACTGGGTCCCTTGCAGTTTTTAACTCTCAGACTTGTTGGCACTGAGCCTCTAACAATTCGTCAGTTATAGTTTAGGTTTTCCTACTCTGATACTGGTGGTTCTTGCAGAGGCTTTTTCTCCTGAGTTTCTGCTCTGGCAGGTTGGGATTCTTTATCTGCCTGTCTATCTCTCCAATCTGGAGACAGTGTTTTGACAACTATGACCTCACTTCTCTGATAGATCTAAGAAGAGTTGTTGATTTTCAGGTTGTTCAGCTTTTTACTTGTTGTCAGGATGGGCGAGGGCTTCCAAGCTCTTTACATGCTAGACTGAGAACCAGAAGTTCTGTGTGTTGGTTTTGTGTCCTGCAGCCTTGCTGAATTCATTTATTTATTCTAATGTTTGTCGTGTGTGGAATCTTGAGGGTTTTCTACATCTAAGATCATGCCAGTTACAAACAGCGATAATTTTCCTACTTGCTTTCCAACTTAGATTCCTTTTTTGTCTTTTTCTTAACAAATTGCTCTTGCTGGAAATTCCAATATCATGTTGAATAGAAGTGATGGAAGTGGGCATTGTTGTCTTGTTCCTGATTGTAGAGGAACAACTTTGAGTCTTTCTCCAGTGAATATGCTATCATCTGTGGGGTGTTTCACATACGACCTTTATCATGTATAGAAAGTTCTTTCTATTTCTGGTTTACTGAGTGTTTTAATCTTGAAACAGCGTTGCATTAGGTCAAATGCTTTTTCTGCATTAGGATGATGATGTGGTTTTTTTTCCCCCCATCACTTTATTAATATGTTGTAACACTGTAATTGATTTTTGTATGTTTCAGGCATAAATCCCACTTGTTAGGTACTTAACTCCAGTCACTTCTAGTCATCTTCCCACCCACGGGGAGTGGGATTGAGACACAGTGGTGAAGGTCATAACCCGAGGGCATAGTCTCACTGAAAGACTGAGACCTAATCATAGGTCTGTAAAATGCTTCCCCCTACACACACACCTTACCACCACAACACTAAAGGCTTATTTACTACAGTTTATTTTACTGAGTAATCATGTCTGGCTTTCAACAAAAAGTACAAGGCATAGTAAAAAGCAAAAAACATAGTTTGAGAAGATGGAGCAAGCATCAGAACTCTGATATGGAATTGATGTCGGAATTATCAGACTGGGCATTTAAAACAACTCTGATTAATATGCTAAGTGTTCTAATGGAAAAAGTAGACACCATGCAAGGACAGATGGACAATGCAAGCAGAGAGATGGAAATTTTGAGAAAGAATCAAAAAGAAATGCTAGAGATCAAAAAACTGTAGCAGAAGTGAAAAATGTTTTTGATGGACTCAACCTCTGAGCTTGAGGATATGCCAACAGAAACATGCGTAACTGAAAGCACAGAGGGAAGGGTGACTTACACAATGGAACAGAATATAGAAGAACTGTGGGACAATGACAGAAGATGTAACATGCATGTAAATGATAATACCAGAAACAGAAGATGGGAACAAAAGTATTTGAAGCAATTATGACTGAGAACTTCCCCAAATTAATGCCAGACACTAAACCGCAGACCTATGCAGCCCAGAAAACACCAAACATGATAAATGCCCCCCTAAAAAAAATCAACATCTAGGCATATCATCTTCAGACTGCAGAAAATCAAAGATAAAACATTTTGAAAGAAGACAGAGGAGGAAATTATCTATAGAGGAGGAAGAATAAGAATTGCATCATATGATATTTGGATTGTATAGTAATTCTGTGTTTAACTTTTCATCGTGGCTGCACCATTTTACATTCCCATCAGCTGCGTACAAGGGTTTGGATATCTCCACATCCTCACCAACACTTACTACTTCCCCCTTTTAAAAAAATCATAGCCATCCTAATGGGTGTGAAGTGGTATCTCATTGTGGTTGGTTTAATATCCTTAAAGGCTAGTGATGTTTCACATCTTTTCATGGTGTATCTTCTTTGGAGGCATGTCTATTTGAATTCTTGCCCATTTTAAAATTTGTTCATTTGTTTTTTTGTTGTTGGTGGTGGTGAGTTGTAGGAGTTCTTTATATATTCTGGATGTTGATCCCTTATATATATGCTTTGCAAATATTTTCTCCCATTCTCTAGGTTGTCTTTTCACTTTCTTGGTAGTGTCCTTTGATGTTTAAATTTTTTTGATGAAGCCAATTTGCCTATTTTTTCTTTTGTTGTCCATGCTTTTGGTCTCATATCAAAACAATCACTGCCAAACGTAGTTTCACAAAGATGTTTCTCTATGTGTTCTTCTAAAATTTTATAGTTTTAGCTCTTAAATTTAGGTGTTTTATATGTTTTAAGCGAATTTGTGTATTTGATTTAATATAAGGGTCTAACTTCATCATTTTGCATGTGGATATCCAGTTTCCCAGCACCATTGGTTGGAAACACTGTCCTTTCTCCATTAAATGACTTTGGCGTCCTTGTGGAAACTCATTTGACCATATATGCAAAGATTTATTTCTGGGCTTTCTCTTTCTGTTCCTTTGGTCTGCATATCTGTCTTTAGGCTGGTCCCACACTGTTTTGATCACTCTAGCTTTGTAGTAACTTTTGCAGTCAAGCATTGAAATATAATAAAGGTGAATAAATATGGTACATTTTTTAAAATCCTAAATGTTAGCTACATGGAAGTACAGGTTTTTATCTTCATTTTTTTTTTTTTTTTCTTATTTTTTTGAGATGGAGTCTTGCTCTGTTGCCCAAGCTGGAGTGCAGTGGTCTGATCTCGGCTTGCTGCAACCTCCGCCTCGTGGGTTCAAGCGATTCTCCTGTGTCAGCCTATTGAGTATCTGGGATTACAGGTGTGTGCCACCATGCTTGGCTAATAGATTTGTATCTACCTTATTCATGTATTAGCCCTTATATCTAGACTGCTATAGAGCACATAATAAGGTATAAATACAAACTGCTGAATAGCCAGGCGTGGTGGCTCACACCTGTATTCCCAGCACTTTGGGAGGCCAAGGTGGGTAGATCACCTGAGGTCAGGCGTTCGAGACCAGCCTGGCCAATGTGGTGAAACCCTGTCTCTACTAAAAATACAAAAATTAGCAGGTATGGTGGCAGGTGCCTGTAATCCCAGCTACTCAGGAGGCTGAGGCAGGAGAATTGCTTGAACCTGGGAGGTGAAGGTTGCGTTGAGCCGAGACTGTGCCATTGCACTCCAGCCTGGGCAAAAGAGCGAAACTCTATCTCAAAAAACAAACCAAAACAAAAACTGCTGAAAGCTTAGAGTCTGATGGACAGGCCAAGATAGACCTGAAATTAAATAGGATAACAGCATTTGACAAATTAGCAGTTTTCCTTTTTCCTCCTTCCACAAAACCCTTTGCTCAGTCTTAAATAATGTAACTTCAGTATGAGTATTCCTGTAGCGCTGGATTCAGCGTGTGCACAGTTAAACTCCAGCAGCCACCACTGCAAGCTGGCTCCCAGAACCCGTCTCCTAAGTAGTTCTGTCAGAATCTTCTCCCCAGGCTTCGGGTAGGATTCTGGCTGAGTCACTTACAACGTCTTCAAGTGTGAGATTTGTGCCTTCAGTTCTTACACTACCATTCTTTGACACAGTTACTACTACATTTTAAAGTGGCACCCTGGTCTATTAGGGATGGGCAAGAAAGGAGTTCTAGTGTATTAGTAAATTTAAGGATTGTTTGGAAATAGAAGGAGAATACTGAGGAAGGACTCTCAGCTTGGCACTTTATCTGATGTAGTACCCAGCTGCTGCAGATAGTCATTTAAGCTAGAACTTGGCGTGACTTGTAGTGGTCCTCTGTTGTGGAGTCTTCTTGGGACATACCGTCTTCTAGGATTGGCCTAAAAGCCGCCTGTACTTAAGTCTCACGTGTAGTTCTTGAAAAATAAAACAAAAAGCTGCCTGCGAAACTTATCTAGGATAGTTGAACAAGAAAGTGGTCAGGCCAAGGCATCATTAAGAAGTTTAAAGCATTCATTTCTTTGCCATAGTGCAGAGGGATAAATGAAGTGACTCTTTCCATTATTTAGTTTCTTTGAGGTTGTAAGAAACAAATTGGTTTAGTTTACCTTCCAAGGTTATTATCTCGCAGCTGGCCTTCAGGAAAATTAAATGTTATTTATCTTTTATGTTCTCTAGTTCACCTGTTGTTACCAATTCTAGTATTTCCACCATTTTAAGAAATCAGCTTTTATCTCCTTATAATGTACTTCTATTTCTCTTGACTATAAGCTCTCCCATTTTCTTATTTCCCTTGGCTTCATAATTCTTAAGAGAAAAGGTGTGATTGGGTTGTTGTCATTATCCAGGTGGGCAGTGCTCTCATGAGGCACCTCTCAGGCCCTTGATGGTCTTTGGGCCGGAGCTGATCTCTGGTCCCAGTCCCTGGTAGCCCGAGTATTGGTGTCTCACCTACATCATATGGTGACTGATCATAGTATGATGGTAATATGACTGATCATACTGAAAGAAATGTTTATGGTCACTTTCCTTAGAAGGAACCTGTGTGGCCTTGGTAGAGACTCAGAGCCTCATATATCATTCTTAACTAATGCATCACTGGGAGCTTTCATTCTGAAGAAGTAGAAAGGGCTGCACATGCATGGGATGTATTTCTGGCTTCCAGAAGGAGGGAGCCATGGTTATCCAAACAAAATAAAATTATCTTCACTTGTCCTTTGTTCTATAACCTTTTGAAGTGTTTTAGGAACCAGTAGCAATTCAGGTATATTATACTTCTGTTTCCCATCCCTTTTTATTGGATACTTCTTTTCGGGTTTTGTAGAATTAGTGAAATCTGACTATTTAGAAAGAAAAGATCCATGTAGCTGGGCCATTAAAGATAAAGGAAAAGAACTGTTGTGTGACCTGCAGGATGTCCTATATGCGAGGAGCTAAAGCCCATCAGAGCAGAGTTGCTCAGGACCCAGAGACCTGCATAAGGGTGTTCTGTAGGAAGGCCTTCTTCGGGAAAGGCATATTTGATTAGAGGCATGGCAGCCGAAGAATAATATTCTGTAGGTGGTCCATGTACCTACTTGATCTTCTCTCCAAGATTATTTGAAAAATGTTGAGACCATGGTAAACAGGTTTCTGATGTTTGCCCAAATCCATAAGGAATCAGATGCTAGTTTTGAAAGGGAATGCCATGGAAGTAGCTATATTGATTTTATCAATGATATAAACTTAGCTTCATGAAAATTACCGTGTTATTATTTTTCTCATTTCAACAAAGCCCGGTGAAAACTTCTTTGTGGACTGGAACCACCGGGTGGCTGATACAGCCAGGTGGACTCCTAGCTGGTTGATAACCATACCCAGAGAGCGTCGATGTCGTCCAGAAGGGGAGAGTTCCAGGCCAAGAGTCTGGCCCGTGTCATGTGCCACTGAGGGTGCCTGTTCAGGATTGGAAGCCTGGGGGAAGGGAGGAGGATGGAGGGAGGAAAGGCAGAAGGCCTGGGCAGGTCTGGGTGAAAGGTATGCAAGGGTTAATAGGAAATGCTTAGAGAAAAGCCTTTAAAGCTCCGAGGGCTTTGTTCTGGGACTAAATAGGAGAGTGAATTCTCAGAACTCTTCTCTTTCCCTTGGTTCCTTCCAGTGAAGGTCAGATTTGAGAGAGAAAGCAGTTAACTTGCCTTACCTAAGAGACTTTGTTGTGGGGTATTTTCCATCTGTGGTTAGCGACCATGGCATACACAGACAGGAAAACCTGACCTCAGTGCAAGGTTTCTCTGTTGCTGGAGATACTTTGTCTCTGATTTTACTTTTCTTTCTCCTTCAGGCTGCCTGATAGGGGCTGTGAATCTGAAATCCAGCAATCGAACCCCAGTGGTACAGGAATTTGAAAGTAAGTACAAGGGAAATGCCGAGGATAATGGGCACCATCTACTGGACATTTGGTGTCTTGCAGCCAACTCAGGACACATCCATCTCTGTAGTGTGCCAGGGAGACCTTCGGGGTGGGTGCTCTGCAGTGCACAGGCCCATGAGACATGGCATCAGCAGCCCAGCAGTGAGCCCTGGGCGGGTTTTCCATCAGCTGGCATCACCTCCTGCCGGGCTTTGTGATCACACAACAAAGAAATTTTGTTTTGTTTTGTTTTGTTTTGAGATGGAATCTCGCTTTTGTTGCCCAGGCTGGAGTGCAGTGGCGTGATCTCGGCTCACTGCAACCTCCACCTCCCAGGTTCACGTGATTCTCCTGCCTTAGCCTTCTGAGTAGCTGGAATTACAGGCATCTGCCACCATGCCTGGCTAATTTTTGTACTTTATAGTAGAGATGGGGTTTCGCCATGTTGGCAAGCCTGCTCTCGAGCCCCTGACCTCAGGTGATCTACCCTCCTTGGCCTCCCAAAGTTCTGGGATTACAGGTGTGAGCCACCGCGCCCAGCAAAAAATGTCTTATATAGAAAAAAGGTGTTTAAGGGAGGGCGTACTCAATCTAATAAAATCCTTGCTAATTGTCTTCATTGTTTCTCTGGCAAAAACTCATCTTTTCTCAAAGTCTCTTGGAGCGTGGAGTTGGCTAGGTTTTTAATCTGCGTGAAGAGCCTCTTCAATGAGAGGTAGTTTGCAGGGTCTGGGTGCGCAGGTGAACCAGAAGCACTCCACATTCACTGAGTTCTTTTTCTTCTTCGCTTGTTAGGCGTGGAACTGTCTTGCATCATTACCGATTCGCAGACAAGTGACCCAAGGATCGAATGGAAGAAAATTCAAAACGGCGAAACCACATATGTGTTTTTTGACAACAAAATTCAGGGTATGATCCTGTAGTCTTCTTGCCTGCTGACCTTTCCTCTGTCCATAGACCTGGGTGTGCACTTTTGGCCAGAAACTGGTAACCTGCGTCTGTAGCTAGGACTGTTTTGTTTTATTTTTTTAAGGATTCATTATTACGGAAAATTTCAAACATACGCAACAGTAGTGCAAGTGGTATTTCAAGCTTCCCTGTCACCTGGCATTAACAAGTACCAGCTCATTAGCTAGGATCTTAATCTGCTCACAGCCCCATCTCTGGGAGATCAAAATAAACATTTTCCTAGGCCATCTTCTCATGATCCTGACATGAGTGATATAGGTGAGCGAATGAGAAGGACCATATGTTTCAGCAAGGGCAGAGCACAGATTTACTGAGCCACGCACTGTGTTTCAGGCGTGGTGCTGGGGGTACCCATGGGAAGAAAGCACAGGGTACCCAGAAGTGATATCGAGTGGGAGGATGGTGGTCAGGGGAAGGCTCCCCAAAGTTGCCTCTCTGGGTGCAGTGTGAAGGGTGGCTGGTTAGGAGCCAAGATGATGTGGAGAGAGGTGGTGGGCAGGAGAGAATGCTGTGTATGAAGACGCAGAAGCAGCAGATGGACTGGCTGATGGGAGAAACTGCAAGTTCCCCCACTGTAACTGGTACGTGGACAGGGAGAGAGACAGGAGAGGGGCTAGAGAGGTCGCCTGGCCAGATGGACCGCACTGAATGCCAGGCGAGCATGGGTGGTGTCTGAGGGCCTGCTGTGAGGCTCTCAGGGTAAGTGCCATGGCCGCATCTACATTTCAGAAGACTGAAGTGGCTGCTGTAGAGAAGAGATTGGAGGCGGCAGAACTCGGAGCAGAGGCCCCAGTCAGAGGCCTTCTGCAGAGTCCAGGAGGGTGATGGCAGGGGACAACCAAGCTGGGGTGCAGGCAGGGAGAGAGAGAGACTCGAGGGAGGCCTGCTGGGACTTGGTTGTGCCAAGGGGCACAGAGGGAGGCAGGCAGGTGGCTAGAGAGGAGGATGGCACCCTTTTTCTGACGGGAGGGCGGGAGCAGCAGGAGGAGGTTCAGTGCAGGCTTGCGCATCAGTCGGAGCCTGTGAACTTCTCACGGAAGTTGAAAGTTGAGAGGGATTTGTGGAAACAGCTCCAGCACTGTCTTGCTTTGGGTTCTCAATGTCACCAGGAGCCTGAGTCTCCCCAGAAGAGTTTTGCTGCCCACTCACATGAAGTCCCTCCTTTGCCTCTTATTTTTGGAGTGATGAAAATGTTCTTCTCAGAACATAAATCTGTTTTCTTTGGCTACTCAGGCTTACCCTGCTAAACCCTGAGCATGTAGTTTAGAGCATCAGCAGAACCAGGTGAGAAATTCTTAAAGAGCTTTCCTTTTCTGGGGATTAAACATTTTGCTCTTAGCCACAGGGGTGGGGTGGCCGAGAGAGACTGTTTCCCACAAAGCATGCAGGGGCTTAGGAGAATGCAGCCTCTTCCCCCACCTCAGTGCAGGGCTGCACCTGGAACACCTTGGTGGGGTTTATTTACTCTTCTCACATGATAGAGTCTCAAATTCTCCACCAATGGACGGCTGTATATCAAAGCTTATTAGAAAACGTTGTTGCCAATGTCTCTGCTCCATCAGAAGCATCTTTTGGTGTGCTGTTTTTAGTGTATTATGGCAGGCCCTTCATGTCCTTGGCAGCGCTGGTCAGGTTTAGTGATAAGTAGTTGCTACTCTTTTGTGTTGTGTTTTCCCAACTCCTTCCGCATTTGTTGTTCTACAGTTTCTTTCTGCTTCTTTGAGAGTGTTGTTGTGTCTTATGTTTAAAATCTTTTTTTATTGAGCTGTAATTCACACTGCATAGGCCTCGTCCTTTGAAAGTGTACAATTCAGGGGTTTTTAGTCTATTCACATGGTTGTGCAGCCACCACCACTGTCAAAATCCAGAACATTCTCATCATCCCACAAGGAAACCCCGTACTCATCAGCAGTCAGTCCTCCTCCCCCGCGTCCCTGGCAGCTCTGATTCTACTTCCTGTCTCTATGGATTTGCCTGTTCTGGACACTTCATAGACACCATGGTCTTTCATGGCTGGCGTCTTTCCCCTCAGCATCATGCTTTCAAGGTTCATCTGTGTTGCAGCCTGTGTCAGTACTTCATTTCCCTTTATGGCTGAATAATGTTCCATTGTAGATACTAATTATTTGATCCATTCAGTTGAGGTGCATTTGGGTTGTTTCCACTTTTTGGCTATTATCTATAATGCTGCTAGCAGTATTTGGTTACAGGTTTTTATGTGAACCTAGGTTTTCATTTTTCTGGGATGAATGCTTAAGAGTACAGTTGCTGGGTCTTAGAGTAGTTGCATGTTTAGTTTTTACAAAACTGACAGAGCGTTGTTCACAGCTGCTTTATGAGTTTACATTCCTGCCCCGCACTGTATTTTCCCACATCCTTACCAACACTTGCTATGGTCTGACTTTGTAAATTGCAGCCATCTTAGTGGGTCAGAAGTGATGTCTTGTGGGTTTGATTTGCATTTCCCGATGACTAGTGATGCTGAGGGTCTTATTTGTATGTTTTCTTTGGAGACGTGTCCGTTCAAATTTTATGTCTATTTCAAAAGAATTTCTTTTCTAGAGACAGGATCTCACTGTGTTGCACAGGCTGGACGTGAATTCCCAGGCTCAAGTAATCCTCCCCTCCTCAGCCTTCTGAGTAGCTGAGACCTCATGTGTGCACCACTGCACCTACCCTTATGTCCAGTTTTCAAATTAGGTTGTCTATTTATGACTGAATTGTAAATTCTTTATATATTCTGGATGTTAGGTTGGATATGTGATTTGCGCATTTTTCTCCTATTCTGTGGATTGTGTTTTCACCTGCTTTTGTCCTTTAAAGCACAACGTATTTAATTTTGATGAAGTCCACTGTAACTGTTTCTAGTATGTGCTTGTGCTTTTGGTGTCATATCTAAGAAACTATTGCCTAATCCAAGGTCATGAGGGATTTATGCACATGCATTTTTCTAAGAGTTTTATAGCTTTTTTTGTTTTCTTGTTTATTTTTTTGAGACGGAGTCTCACTCTGTTTTACAGTCTCTGCTCACTGCAACCTCTGCCTGCCGGGTTCAAGTGATTGTCCTGCCTCAGCCTCCCGAGTAGCTGGGACTACAGGCACACGCCACCAGCTACTTTTTGTGTTTTTAGTAGAGACGGGGTTTCACCATGTTGGTCAGGATGGTCTCAATCTCTTGACCTCTGCCCTCCTCGGCCTCCCAAAGTGCTGGGATTACAGGCGTGAGCCACCGCACGCAGCTTAGTTTTAACTCCTGTGTTAGGTCTTCGTTGTATATGGAGTGAGGGAGAGGTTCAACCTCATGGGTTTGCATGTGGATACCCAGTTATCTCAGCATCATTTATGGAACATGAGTTGTTTCTCAAATGGTGTTTTTTGTTTTTTGTGTTTTTTTTTATGGGCGGTCCTTCCTGGCAATGAGGAAGAGAATGTGAGGTTCTTGGCTTTAATGACAGAGACATGTGTAATGAGTGCATCTTGCACAGCAGAAACTATTTTTGGTGCTTAGGTTACAGATAGGAATAGGTCATGGTTCCGTCCTCAGGGAGTTCACTTCTCTACATAGGAATAGAAACAAAAACTGCTCTGCAGTCTTCCTTGCTGTGGCATCCAGTTCTGGCTCCAGAAACCACCCTCTTCAAGTGGCAGAGATATCTTTAAAGAGTGTTTTAGTGCCTCATGTCTTTTCTGTAGGAGTCTTGGTAGGTCGTGCAGAAATACTGGGAAAGACATCCCTGAAGATCTGGAATGTGACACGGACAGACTCAGCCCTTTATCGCTGTGAGGTGGTTGCTCGAAATGACCGCAAGGAAATTGATGAGATCATGATCGAGTTAACTGTGCAAGGTAGGAGCTCATGCAAAGGTGAGACATCGCCGCCCTTTTCAGGCCTCATGAGTCTGTAGCCATAGGATGCGAGAGATGGGTTTGTATCTTGGTTTCTTTCCGTCCAGAACTAAATCCCTGAGGGGTTCACGTGGCTTAGGGAGAGCACTGTTGAGAGCTGAGACTGCCTGAGCTGGGGCAGAAGTTGAGGAGGGAAGTGAAGCTCTTGCCACTTCCTTCCACCAGCTAGAGGAGGCGCCTTCACACACGGGAGGGCAGGGTGCAGCGGTGGAGGGTCAGTCTGCAGATGGGATCCTGGGAACGGCAGTGGTGCAGGAAGCCCTCGATTGGCTTTCTTGTCTTTGGAGCTGATTTCTTGTGGGCTTTAGTAAGAAGGGAGCCCTGTCGCGGAGATCTTAGACACCACCCCCCTTCTTTTCCTACAGTGAAGCCAGTGACCCCTGTCTGTAGAGTGCCAAAAGCTGTACCAGTAGGCAAGATGGCAACGCTGCACTGCCAGGAGAGTGAGGGCCACCCCCGGCCTCACTACAGCTGGTATCGCAACGATGTGCCACTGCCCACGGATTCCAGAGCCAATCCCAGATTCCGCAATTCCTCTTTCCACCTAAACTCTGAAACAGGCACTCTGGTAAGCTCTCTTCTAAGAGGTGAGGATGGAGATGTCTTTGTTGGGGCAACTGATGCTTATTGTGGAAAGAAGAGTAATTAGGAGAGATGGTGAAAGTCTTGACAAGACAGGAGCTAAAAATCTAGAATGTTAGTGATTCTACAGGAAAAGTGACCCTTCGTCCTTTTTATCCCCCCTAAGAATGTAAACAAGTATATTCTAAGGGGGTAAAATAAGGAAGAGAAAGAAACCATAGATTGAGATTGAAGAGGGATATTAAAAATGTTACTGGGGTCCTAATTTGGATAATCAACTGTAAAAGTCATTAGACAATCAGAGAAATTCGATTACTAGCTGGTATTTGGTGATCTGTTAAGCAATTGCTTTAGGCATGGTAAAGGTACTGTGATTATGATTTTTACAGCCCAAGTCTTCTAGAGATACACAGTGAAGTATTTATGGATAGGTGTTTGGAATTTGTTTCAAGATAACCCAGTGGTGGTGGTGGGAGGTGGGGGGAGGAAAGGAAACAGGCTGGACAAAGTGACCTGGCCAGCAAACCACACCAGGCTTTTACTACATGTGGTTCTCTCTGGAGGTACCTTCTGGTCTGTGGACTACCTAGCTCCACGTGGTCATCAGACAGATTCTAATAGGGCCCTCTGTGTTCATTTTGCCAAAATGTTGTCCGAGGAGCAGTCATCGTCGAAGAGCCCCTTCACCAGAATAAAAGCAAGGCTCCACCTCACATCCTGGATGTTGCCAGGCTTTGGTGTCTCCAGTCCTAAGGGATTGGTCGTTGGGGAGCTCTCAGCAGGTATCAGGCAGTGGATCAGGGAGGAACATGCACAGTGCCGGGGAAGCCACGGGGAAGTCAAAAGCAAGCAAGCCGGTGTCAACCTCATTCTGGACCCAGGTAGATGTGCCCTCAGAAGTCTGCCTTGTGATTGGCCCAATTATCTACTTGTCATTCCCTGAAACAGGTGTTCAGTGCTGTTCACAAGGACGACTCTGGGCGGTATTACTGCATTGCTTCCAATGACGCAGGCTCAGCCAGGTGTGAGGAGCAGGAGATGGAAGTCTGTGAGTCTCTTTTTCAAAAGGTTTCATCACGAGACTGGGAAGTGAATAGAACATTTCAAATTTAATATTTTACCGTCAGTTTAGAGGTCTCCAGAATTTTATCCAGTTACTATCATTTTGTAGAAAACTGACAGAATTTTAGCTCTAGTAATTTTATCTGCAGACAGAGCTTTAGCCCCCTAGAGATAATATCATCTCAGGGCTCTGGTTCCCCTAAAGGGGGAGTATTGAGAGGAGGCTGGGGACAGATAGGATGTGTCCAGATCACTTGGGGAGCTTGTTTTTTTTAATTAAAAAAAAAAAAAAGACAGGGTCTTGTTTTGCTGCCCAGGCTGGAGTGCAGTGGTGCAATCACAGGTCACTGCAGCCTCAAACTCCCAGATTCAAGCCATCCTCCCGTCTCAGCCTCCTGAGTAGCTGGGACAACAGGCACAGACCACCATGCTCAGCTAATTTCATTTTTTATAGAGACGGGATCTCACTGTGTCGCCCAGGCTGGTCTCAAACTCCTGGCCTCAAGCAGTCCTCCCACCTCAGCCTCCCCAAGTGCTGGGATTACAGGCATGAGCCACCGTGCCTAGCCAGGAGCTTTTGTTGAATCCCTCCCTCCTCCCTATTTGCAGCTATCCCCAGAGCAGTGTTTTCCAAAACTGCCTGGTGATAACCATTTGGAACCAGTTTCACTTACAGATGCGAGCTTACCTCAGACATATGCTACAAATATTTGTGTGTAAGACAAGCATTCCAAGTGATTCTTCTCATCCGTCACATCTGAGAAACTCTGCTTTAGGGTGTTTTCTCCTGAAGTTTTGCCCCAGACCTATTTTAGCCTATTGACATTTGAGTGATGAAACTTGAGAATTGACATTATAAAATCAAATTGCATGGCCAGGCATGGTGGGTCACACTTGTAATCCTAGCATTTTGGGAGGCTGAGGCGGGTAGATTACCTGAGGCCAGGAGTTCGAGACCAGCCTGGCCAAC
This sequence comes from Ateles fusciceps, assembly GCA_036589455.1. Taxonomy (NCBI): domain Eukaryota; kingdom Metazoa; phylum Chordata; class Mammalia; order Primates; family Atelidae; genus Ateles; species Ateles fusciceps. The sequence continues at coordinate 810,531 of JAZHEH010003296.1, read as the reverse complement.
ATGGCAAAACCCTGTGTCTACTAAAAATACAAAAATTAGCCAGGTGTGGTGGTGGGTGCCTGTTGTAATCCCAGCTACCTGGGAGGCTGAGGCAGGAGAATCACTTGAACCTGGGAGGCAGAGGTTGCAGTGAGCCAAGATTGTACCACAGCACTTCACCCTAGGCAACAGGGTGAGACTCTCAAAAAAAAAAAAATTGCAAGTTGGTTTTTAAGTGTACATTCATATTTGAGAACGAATACAGAGAGTTTTTAAAAACTTCCAAGTGACTTGGCTCTTGCTGATAAATTCCCTGCTTAGTTTTCCATGTGTTGCTTGCCTAAAGGAAACAGCTGCCAGAGCCCCGTATTAGTATATAGACATGAGAAAAGGGCTCCAGGGGGTTTCCTCTCAGAGAGCTTATGGATCGGAGGCCAGGCAGCCAGTGGAGACAAAGCTCGAGTTCTTACCTAGGATTTTTTACTTTTTAATAGGGCTTGAAACTAACTTTCTCCAGCAATCCACAACAAAGGGAGACCCTGGAAATTAGGGATGTTTTCTCCCTTGGGATCCTGGCTCCTAATCTTGTCCTCATAAGCATTTTCTCCGTAAGTTAGGTTCTCAGGCATTCAGCCGAGGATCTTTAAGCCTCCAGTTATCAAGCACGTTTTAATAGTTTTCAGTGTACCTGCATTTCAACGTAGAAGTCTCAGTACTTTTTACATGGGAAGTTAGGAGTCATGGTGTCCTATATGTTCTAGGCTGGAAAGATTGTAAGTGTTCTCTCTTCTAGCTGGGTAGGCCCGAGGGGGGTGGGGGCAAGTGAGTTTGGAGTGAAGAAAGGAGGCAGAGCAGGGTCAGGGTCCTTTTAAAGAACAGATAGTGTGTATCATGGCTTTCCCCAAACCTCCTTTTCTTCAGATGACCTGAACATTGGCGGAATTATTGGGGGGGGTTCTGGTTGTCCTTGCTGTGCTGGCCCTGATCACGTTGGGCATCTGCTGTGCATACAGACGTGGCTACTTCATCAACAGTAAACAGGATGGAGAAAGGTGAGGCTGCCTTCTGTGAAAAAAGGGAAGTTCAAGCTGGCAATGATGTCACGACCCTGTTGCTAAACTGCCCTCTTCTCCTCACAGTTACAAGAACCCAGGGAAAGCAGATGGAGTTAACTACATCAGGACTGATGAGGAGGTAATGATTTAGTAAACCTGGAAATCTAGGTGAACCCAGCAGGAAAAACAGCATTCCTCCTTGGAAACCGCACGGGTCTCCCAGGAAGATTTCTGAGTGATCGTGCAGCTCCCGAGCTCCTCAGCCTCTTCACAGTAACACACACATACTAACGGGATTTGTGCTTTGCAAGTGCTAGTGATTGTACTTTTAAAGAACGATTATTTGATTTGTATTTAGCTCATGTTAGACTTAGTGTTTTTCTTCTTGCCACCAGGCCCCTTGATGGCTCTAACTTTGTGTTGGCTTTGCAGGGCGACTTCAGACACAAGTCATCGTTTTTGATCTGAGAGCCGCAGTGTGGCCGAGAGCACACATGCACATACCTCTACTAGAAACTCCTGTCAAGGCAGCGAGAGCCGAGTGCACTTGGACAGAGCTAGACACTCATTCAGAAGCTTTTTGTTTTGGCCAAAGTTGACCACTACTCTTTTTACTCTAACAAGCCACATGAATAAAAGAATTCTCCTCAAGGTGGACACCGTGAATGTAAATGAAGAGAAACTGCGTGCGTTCACTGAGTTGGGTTCCCAGTCTGTTTCTGGCCTGATTCCCACACGAGTATTAGGGTGATCTACAAGAGTGTGCTCACATAAACGCTCCTGTGCTGGGTCCTGTGAAGCCTGGACAGCACCCTGTGAGATGGCGAGGTGGCGGTGTGGCACCAGCAGCGAGCGCGTCCTTGCGGGAACCCACAAAAGGCTTCTCAGGCAGCGGCCTTGCTTCATCAGCCCATGCACGCCACCGCGGTTTCTTCTCAAAGGCTCTGCTGATCAGTGTTGCAGTGTCCGTTGTGGAGAAGCTTTTTGGATCAGCATTTTATAAGAACAACCATAATCGGGAAGGTAAATTGCTTGCTGGAAGAGGGATCTTGCCTGAGGAACCCTGCTTGTCCAACAGGGTGTCAGGATTGAAGGAAAACCTTCGTCTTAGGCTAAGTCTGAAATGGTACTGAAATGTGCTTTTCTATGGGTCTTTATTTTATAAAATTTTACATCTAAATTTTTGCTAAGGATGTATTTTGATTATTGAAAAGAAAATTTCTATTTAAACTGTAAATACATTGTCATACAATGTTAAATAACCTATTTTTTTTAAAGAGTTCAACTTAAGGTAGAAGTTCCAAGCGGAACTAGTGTCAAATTGGAAAATATCAATAATTAAGAGTATTTTACCCAAGGAATCCTCTCATGGAAGCTTACTGCGATGTTCCTTTTCTCACGTAAGTTGTAGCCTTTTTCACAAGAGAACTTAGGCTGTCTACGCATCAGACCATTGTTGCTTAGGAAACCTTTAAAAATTATAGTTGAGCAATATTGAAATCAGTTTGCATCTCTCCAAAAGAAACCTCCCAGGTTAGCTTTGAACTGCCTCTTCCTGAGATGACCAGGACAGTGTGTACCCAGAGGCCACCCAGAAGCCCTCAGATGTACATAGACGGACGCCAGTCAGCTCCTGGGGTTGTGCCAGGCACCCCTGCTCTAGCTCAGCACTGCCTTGCTGTCTGCCAGGAGGCTCAGGCATCGTTGAGCCTGGCCGTGCCCCCGTGAGCTTTTCTGCCTTGGCCCTTGCTTCATCCAGCACAGCGCTAAGGTTGGGCACTCCAGGGACACTGGTGTCTTCCATGTAGTGTCCCAGCTTTGGGCTCCCGTAACAGACCTTTTTGGTTATGGATGGCTCACAAAATACAGCCCCCACTGCTATTGTTTTTAAAGCTTGTTTTAATTATTAAGACCGTCTAAGGCCAAAGGCAATTGCGAAATCAAGTCTGTCAATACGATAATATTTTTAAAATAGATTCCACTCTTCCTCTTTGCCACAGAGAAAGCACGCAGACACCACAGGTTCTGTCATTTCATAAGAAACCATTATGAAGTGGCGGCCAGTCTAGCCTTTGAAGAACCTCGCAGGTGGTGCAGGCAGGTGAAAGGCCTGAATCAAAAGCAGTTTTCTAATTTTGATTTAAAATGTTTCATCTGCTGGAGACACTGCTCAGTTTGTGGGGAAACATCCCTCAGAAGCCTGAGTTCTTCAAGAGCAGGTGCTCAGCCTCACATGCCTTGCCGTGCTGGACTTGGGACTGAAGTGCTCTAAAGCAAGGAGCTGCTGAGGAGGAGCACCTCACTCCACTGTGTGCCTCAAGGATGCCTCTCACTAGTCACCTGGTCGTTCAGCTTTCAGTGTCTTGAGTTTTTTATACGTTGACAGCTTTTTTTAACTGCATACATGAGACTATGTTGACTTCTTGTAGTTATGTGAAACCCTTTGCCACAGGCCTTCTGGCAGAGGGAGGAAATGCTCCAGCAGTGGCTCAGTGCTCCGTGGCGTGTTCTGCATGCCATCCTGGATGCCGTGCATAAGAGTTCCCTACATTGCCACCTTGGTAGACAGGGATGGCTCCCCACCTTCACTGTGGGGGAATAACGCTCCAGCCTCCTCCTTGGTTGTCATAGAGGGTAGCCTTATTTCCCACTCTTCTGATACCCTAAAACCTTCTACACTAGTGCGACGGGAACCAAGTCTGACGAAGTGGAGAGACGTGAAAGGGGAGTCTGGGAAGTCGTTGCCTATAACTGAGACTAGACGGAAAAGGAACACTCATGTATTGTTAAGATATGAATGTGACTCGATGCAAGGCCCGTACGAGGCTGTGATTCTGCCTTTGGGATGGATGTTGCTGTACATAGATATTACAGACTTGTACTAACACACCTATAATTTGGTATTTGTTTAACCTCATTTATAAAAACTTAAAAAAAACCCAAACATCGCTTCATTCTTTCTTGTTTGCTCTTGAGTTTGTCTCTTCTTCCTAGCATTTCAGTGGTTAGGCATGCACACCAGAAATGCTACAACCTATCCACGAGGGAAGTCAGCGCCTGGGCAGGAGGTCAGCCTGCGTGCTCCAGAGCAGCGCTGTGCCCTCCACCACCTAGTCCACCTGTGTCACGGTTCCCACGTGGGACAGCAGTGGGCGGAGCTCAGTGGCATCCTATCCCCAAAACCAACCAATGCACATAATCACTTTGTACTTTTACTTTTGTAATACTAGGATTAAGAAGTCAAACCAACTGCATTTCTTTCTGGATGTTCTTGAACAAAAATAGCACTACGTTTACTCAGTAGTCCTAACAGAAGAGACTCAAGCCATTCCCTTGTCACAGGAGCACCCCTTAGCAGAGGGCTGCACAAATTGGCATCAGTGCCACTCTCAGGAAGGCCACAAAGCCATTTTTTCCCAGGCAGGCATGGTGTTTATGCCCGTTACAGAAACCACATGGCCTGTCTGTGGGCGCAGAAGCAGGTGGGCGGATGAGCTGCCCTTCAGGACAATCATTTCTTTTTCCTAACAGGAAAGATTTGGTTTCATTCCTCTTACATGCTTTAATGTAAAATTAAAATGTTTACCAATAAGAGCTCTGTTCTAAAAACAGAAAAGTTCTATTGACTACTGGAAGGCTGTATTTATGCTAAAGCTTTATTACTTTTAGAAAGCTGTACACTTTTTGTAAAAAATTACAATTATAAATAGAAAAAATTTTAGAATCAAAATTTGGTCATTACAGCTGGGAAAATATGTACTATAAGGAATTCAGACACGTTAAGAGGCTTGATTTACATAAAAGAAAGCTGAAGTTTTAAAGTTGTGTTCCTTACAGACCAGATTATATAGCTTATCTGAGTGGACTTGATGCTTCAAATGGAATAAAGTTACATTAAATAGATAAGGCTTCTAAATCTGGCACATCTCTGTTTTACAGTGTTTAACCATATACATCATACAGAGAATAGAAAAGGCTGGCCGGCCAAACGCAGGTGAGTGCCAGGCCCTTGAGGAGGAGGAGCTCTCGTGTTCCATAGCAAAGCACTGCCCAAGGGCTGGGGGAGGTGATCCAGCTACCTTTCCACACGGAGGACACAAGACTGCTTCCTCAAGGGCTCCTGGCTTCCTGGACACTGGTGGGGATGCGCTGTTTTAGTTGGCTGTTTTCAGAGGGGTCTTTCGGAGGGACCTCCTGCTGCGGGCTGGGGTGTCTTTATTCCTGGCTGGAGACCTCACATTCCACTGCTGAGGCTGTGGGGTCCTAGGGAAAAGACACATGCAGTCATTCTGGAACTCAGAAAAACCCTGACAAAAACATCCAGCTCAAAAGGAACATGGCTAAACTTACGGTTTATCGGGCGATGATAAATATAAGATGTCATTTCCTTGACTCCAGGCTTCAGTTTTCTCTGAAAGGGAGTCAAACATAAACAAATTCAGTTTTCCCAGAACCTCAAAGGCAGCGCATCTATCAGCCCAGAAGGAAACCAAGAACTTGCCTTTGGCTGCTGAAGAAGTCTGTGGAGTCCCGATGTAACTGACCCCTGCTCCAAAAGTGACATCATTGATGGTCTCTGCAAAAAGGGGAGACAACCCTGTGAGTGAAGGTGGAGCGTCTCTGCTCTGGTCGTCCATGTGGTGTAGGCACAGTGTCTACATCAGTGTTGAGTGGCGGCCCTCAGACCTCCATGGGACCCTGTCCCAGGGCCTGGCAGTGTTGAGGGCCCCCTCCTGGGGGACACGCCTTTCCATCTCTCTGACTCCCTTCTTTGACCGCAGCCCTCATTAGGCACTCAGCTGAACCCCAGTCCTCACTCCTCACGCCTCTGGCTTTCCTCCCAGTCTGTCTTCCATGACCGCCCCTGTGCCAGTGACAGCCCTGCCCCACTCACTACACTTCTTACTGTGGCTCACCCAGATTCCCCCGAGAACACTCAACTCCTTGCATCTGCGCCACCATGCATCCCTGCTACGTTTCTAGCCAGTGAATGGACCACGCAAGCCGGAAGTGTGGCACCGTGAGCAGCTCCTCCACATGGAATCAGAAGCCAAGTCCTGTGCCTCGACCTCCAGTCGCTGCTTCATCCTGTCCCATCGAGCCGCACTAGGAGCGGCTCAGTCCACCCTACCCCCTCGCCTTTGATTTTTCATCGCACCTGCCCCCCAACGAACCCCCTCCAGTTTGCCCTCAGGAACAGGAGAACACAGTTTAGGAGCAGATTCCACCACAGCCTCGGTTGTCTTCCGGCTGTGTGAGCTGCTCTGAGACCCTCAAGTTTCTTCATTTAAGTGGGTATAAAAACGTAGCTACCTCATTGGGGGCTGCCAGGACTACATGAGGTTATCTACGCTGAGTGCGTAGCATGGTGCCGGCTTCGAGGCCACTGCTGAAGAGATGTTAGTGGCCACTGTCACTTACTAGCCATCATCCCTGCATCACTGGAGTTATGTTTAATCAAGAAGCTGGTAAATTCATTGCTCTGCTTAGACACCTCAATGGCTCTGTGTTTTCAGGAGGGCCTAAAGTCCACCCTCAGTCTCAGCTGGTCCCAAGCCACCTTTGCAGACATATCTGTTATGCTCAGGTGAACGCACGTGCACACATGTCCACTCTCCTGCATCCCCTTCCTCAGCAGGCCCTGCCTGCACATTCTGCTCCTCTGCCACCCGCCCCATCTGCCTGCACATGCCACCCTTTCTTGGAGGCCCGGATGGTGCAGCCTCGCCCCTCCCGGGTGGTGCTGTTCCCGGTGCATACGCTGCCATCAGCACACTCCCTGGAACAGCACGGGCTGGGCAGCTGCTTGCTAGTGCCAGTGAGCCTGCTGCCTTTCTGCAAGCACACACGAGGAGGCAGCTTCAGAGCTCTCCATGTTCTGCACACGGTGTCTTGAGTACGGACTGTGTCTTCTCATTTACATTTTAAAGCTCATCAGCCTAGCGCTGTGTACCTGATGGCTACTTGAGTGCCATTAACAGATGATGGTAGAGAATTCTGTCCTCATCACTGCCAGATCTGCTTATTCTGTTTCTGTGAAGTCTTTCCTTGTGCTGTCACGTGAAATTCCCTTCCTTACACACACGCTGCTCTTCCTGTTTGGAGGCCCAAATGTGCTCCAAAAAATCAGTCTCCCATCTTTACAGAAGCACAGGTGCGGGGGCTCTGACATCCCCCGTGCGCTGTGCGCAGAATCAAAGGCAGCAGCGTCTGTGCCACCCGAATGGTAACAGTAAGAGGGACTTGCTAAAACCCCCACAGATTTTCAGTTAAAGTCCTAGCATGAAAATTGAGTAATTTTCATTTCTGTCTAGCAACACCACTTTGTTTGAATTCATGCGCCACAGTGCTGAACTGGGTGGCATCTTCCCACCAGCTTTGAAGAGCTGAGACGCTTCCTGACAGTCACCCCCACCTAAACTAAAAGTTGCCAAAACAATCTGGACGTATGAACCACAGAGAAAACAGCACTGAGTGCTTTTAGGCTACCTAATAATTCTCCCAGGAAGGAGAGCTAACAGGAGACCCTGCAAGCATTTCTTCCTGGTTCAGTATAGAAAGAGATGGACAGAAACGGCATCAACAGGAATACCACGTCCAAGAGCCTGAAGCAAGAACAAGTCCTCCACCGACTCAATGCCACCGGGGCGCCTCATTCCCAGCACAAAGCGTGGCTCCCCACATGCAAATGAGGGCAGCATGAACACTCCCCGCCAGGCTGCACTGCGGAGGAACACGGGCTGCTAGGAAACCAACCCAACACTGACATCAGGGGCTCACAGGATGAGCACAACTCAAATGAGATGCATTCTCCGTTTCTTCGGCATATGGTGCCTCGCTGCCAAAATAGAAGCACTTGGTGCTCCTGAGCCAGGAACATCGAACATACAGCAAGCTCCAACACACAGAACATCGCACCTGTCCACGACGCAGGATCCCAAATTACCCACTGCCTTGAATGACAAATACCGTCATGATTCAGTAGTCGTCTGAGGGTGGGGGTGGGACAATCTCCCTTAATAAGGGGATTTGGATGAAAATTACCTCTAACCTGTTAAATATTCTAGGAGATCACAGCATCAGGTGACAGAACATTCAAGTAGCTAGAACACAGCAGGTGCTCCATACATGTGAGCTGACTGAAGGGGTGACTGAACGAACAGCATGCCACCTTGCTGCCCTGTTGCCAGGAAGAGCACCTTAGCACGCTCTTGTCTTCCCCTGCTGCAGACAGGACCGGGAGACAGGCTGCAGAAGGGGCACGAAGGGTGGGGCCAGAAGGCTTGGGCTCAGGAGCACCAAGTGCTTCTATTTCTGCCCTCCCAGAAATCTCCAGGAGATGTCTGCCACCTCCCAGGTTCCAGGCACTGTGCTGGGCCCTGTGGAGACAGTGAGGAGTGGAAGGGCCAACGAGGACCCTGGAAGAAGAGTGTGGAGTGTGCACGAGGTGATCAGTGCCACAGGAGGGTCAGGGACGAGCGGGGCTGGATGCAGCTTGCCAAGGGCACCAGGCACAGCCGGGCACAGAGTGAGGGGCACGCAGGACACCGCAGGCAGGGCCTGGCTACTATTCCACGGATTTGGGGCAGGAAGAATTTGTTCTTCCTGTAAGAGTTTTCTCAAAAGAATGTTTTTTTATGAGATTGGAGACAAGAAGCTATCAAACAAGAGAACTGGAAAAAAATATTCGACTCTCCTAACTCACCTCTCTTTTAAAATAAAAGGAAAAGAACAGACAGTAGAAAAAAGCACGGAGGGGGAATGAGACACAGGCTCTGGGCAGGTCCTCGGGTGTCCTGTCTTGGCAGCTGCAGAGCCCACGTGGCACCTGCTGGTGCTGACGTCTGCCCCCACGGAGGCCCACAGGCCACTGTGATGACTGACTGACTGCATGGAACAAACACTCAGTCAGTGCTCATGGATGAAGCTACCGTGGTCGCTGTGAAACATTCCACCTCAACAACGCACTCTCACGGGTTTGACCATCGGGACTCTCCTGCACCAGAGGAGTCTTACTGCAACTCCAGCAAACACGTTGCGACTGCGGGAGAGTCTGAGAAGCCAGCGTGTTCTGATGAGTTACTCACTCTCAGGGGTGCTGATGGCTCGCTTGGTCATGTGCTCAACTGCGCCATTCGACTCTTGCTCCAAGCTGTATGAAGACACTAGGATAGAACGGAAAAGGTGTAGACGTCCAGAAATACCCCAAACAATAACGAAGAAGAAAACCACCAAACGAGAACAGATATCTGTAAGATGTAAAGTTAAAATCCCTAGTACTTCAAATGTTCGTATATGGAGGCAATTCAGAAAGAAATACAAATAAATGACAAATATGAGAAAAAGTGTCCATTCTCATTAGGATTCAAACAAAAATTAAAACCAGACCAATTTTGGTCTATAAAGCTCAGCAAAGACAATGGGAAATTACAAAACCAGTGTCTTTAAGTAGGAAGATGGACACTCCTGCAGGAGTCTAACTTGGTGTGAGTGATGGAGGAACAGTTTCACACTATCCAAAGTTTTAAAATATCCATGGCCTTTGATTGCTGGGAATTAATCCCAAGGATTACATACATACACGGCTATATGTACAAGGAGGTTTACTGTGAGAATGTTTATGTGAAAAAATTGAAAATCACCAACATTTCAAGGAACAGGATAGTAATAAGTTATTTCCACAGACACAATGCCATGAAGCCACTGGAAGCAAAGGGTTGAAAGAAAAGGTCATGGAAACTGTCTACTGCATCGGACTTAAGTATGCACGGAAACAGGTCATAAAACAATGCACACACACATCACAATTCCATACACAAAACACGTGTAAGAGGAACAGAATGGCTGAAGGAAGGGACGCCTCACCGCCGTGGGTGAGTTTCAATTTCACTCTATTTTCCAAATCTCCTAGAATAAATATGCATTGTTTTATTACCCATGATCCTAAAAGCCCAACTAATGTTATTTGTTTTAAAGATAAGAAAGCAGAAACCGTTTTGAAAGGAATGACAAGTAGGCGTGTTCTGTTTCCTGACCTGTAAATGCTCTTCTATGTATGGCACCAAATTTAAGGCTTACCCTGATTGCACGTTTTCCTGGGCTTCCAGGATTTAATGTCAAAGGCAGAACTCCTAAGCTCCGACTGCGATGCCTGCTATTTGACTCCACAGCTTTCTTGACAGAATTCAGGATTGCAATGGTGCTCAGGGACATGTGCCTGTGGAGAACAGCCACAGTCGCTGACCTTCTCACTGCAGACCACTACAGAGGTGCCAGCGCAGCACTGTGTCCCCGTGTGCCTCCTGTCTGGCGCATTCTTCACCCACACTCATTCAAACCTCCCAGGGCCCGGTGTGGAGCGGGGTGGCAGGTCAGACAAGGACAACGCCTTTCTGCCCATGCTTGGTGGGAATGGCAGGGGCGCCTCTGAGAACAACACCACAGAGAACCAGCCCCGAGGTGGCCTCCAGGGGTTCTTTACCTGGCTTTGGGTAGCAACCTCTGCAACGGCCCAGTTTCAGGTGTAGGAGATGTCACTGGCACATGGCCAGCACTTGCTCTGGGTGTGCAGGGCTGGTTCACGGCAGGGAACGTGGCGGAGATTTCTTGACCAGCAGGAACTGGCACTGTTTCTAAACATGGACCAACCTGGTAGAGAAGATAAAGAGTATGTACCTTCTAACACTTTCTACGTTTTTAAAAATTGATATATGGTAGTTGTGCATGTTTTGGGTATACACGTGAGATTTTGGTACATGTGTACAATGTAATGATCAAATCAGCGTCAACTGTATCTCCGTCACCTCAACCCTGAGTATCTTTTTGTGTTGACAACACTCCAATTCTCCTATCTACTTTGAAGTCCACAGTAAACTGTTAAGCTATAATATCTCCTCCGTACTGAATACTAGAACTTACTTCTTTTATCTGACTTTCTTTTGGTACCCATTAAGCAACCTCTCTTCGTCCCCTCCTTTTCCCACCCCTTCCCAGCCTCTGGTAACCAGCAAACATCCACTCTAACTCCACGAGATGCACTTTTTTGGCTCATACATATGAATGAGAACATACAGTCTGGCTTATTTCATTAATAGAATGTCCTCTGGGTTCATCCATGTTGCAGCAGATGACACGATTTCACGTTTATGGCTGAAGAGTACTCCATTGTGTCAATCACCCCATTTCCTTCACCCACTCGTCCGGTGATGGACATTTAGGGTGTTTCCAAACCCTGGCTATTGTGCACAGTGCTGCAATAACCATGGGAGGGCAGGTATATCTTCCACATCCTGATTTCCTTTCTTTTGACTATGCAGGCAGCAGCAAGGCTGCTGGCTCATATGGTAGCTCTACTTTGAATTTTTTGGAACCTCTATACTGTTCTCCATAGTGGCTGTTCTACTTTCCATTCCCACCAACAGTGTACAAGCCATTCCCTGTCTCTGTTCTAACACTTTTATTGGAATAGAATCTTCGTATACTCAGTAAGTCCACGGTAATGTATTTTGAAGCCTTATTGGCTCTGGGTAAGTTGAATTTCCTTTTCAGAAACAGAATACTAGGAGAAAGCTGCCACTTGTAGATGCTGTGGCATGGCAGCGGAGAAAAAAGGATTACGCTGCTTTGCGCTCATCGCTCTTTCCTACAGGAGATCTGCCTGCATTCCTCAGTACAGTGAGCGGCAGCTACTCCTAGAAAGGGCCGTGGGCCGATCTGCTGTAAAGAGGGCGTGCTGGGGGAAGATGGGAACACACTGACACACCCCGCAGACCCAGGACCTACAGTCACCAGCTACTGCTGCTGCCAGCTCACTTCCTGCGCCACATCCTCGTGGGAGGGGAGGCCCGGAGCACAGGAAATCCATCGCAGACAGAAAGACACAAGGGAACGGCCAAAAGCAGCACTCCTGAGGCCTTTGGGCTAACCTCTGATGTCGGAGATCTTGACAGGTGCTGGACAAACGACAGGCTGGTAGCAGACAGCAACTCGGACCGTCAGGTCACAGTGCAGTGGGCCCCACACCTACCTGTGCCACAGGCGCCACCTCGGCACCTCCAGCCGTGCCAGTCACATCTGCATGTTTTGCTAGCTCTTGCTCCTGGGCCAGCTGTTCTTGGTACTTCTTCATGTCATACTCAAGCTCTGATGCCAGTTGTTTGTCAACTGCAAAGAAATCTTTGACCTCATCTCGGTAATCCTGCATCACCTCCTAAAACAGACCCAGGAGCACCCGTTAATGTGTTCTTGAATAAAAAAATAAGCCCTAAACCCCCATGACACACATTTGCCTCTGTAAGAAACCTGCACACCCTGCACACGGACCCAGGAACTTAAAAAAGAGAAAAGCCCTCCAACTTGACTTGATAGCTAATAGGAAGAACAATAAGACTGACATGACTGAAAGCAGGTGATTTCCATTCCAGTAACTAACAGGTACATGGTATATTCGGAGCAAACACCACTGGCCACACGAGCAGGTGAACACGTGAGCAACTAACAGTTCTCTTTTAGGAACCATCCTGGCTATCTGGCAGTGAATGGGCAACCTCCCAGGTTCCCAATGGGAGGAAGACACGCTCAGACAGGGCCTCTGGAGCAAGTTCCAGGATGCCAATTGCTCTGAAAACTGCTCATCTGTCTACACTGGCCTCCCCATTGCCTCTCCAGGGATTAAAACTAAGGCTCAAATCCCATCTTTGTGTCTTCTTCTGAAGATTTTACAGAAAACCTTTTCTCATACCTGGGGAAAAACATCCTTAGGTCTTAAAGAGGGCTGCTAGGCCGGGCGTGGTGGCTCACGCCTGTAATCCAAACACTTTGGAGGCCAAGTTGGGTGGATCACCCGAGGTCGGGAGTTCAAGACCAGCCTGACCAACATGGTGAAACCCTATCTTTAAAAAAAAAAAAAAAAGAAAGAAAGAAAGTACCAGACAAATAAAAAAGTATTAAAAAAAAAAAAGAGGGCTGCCAGGGGCAAAGTCACTTTGCTAAAAGAAAGAATCATTCTACCTAACAGTAACAGGCAGGAAAAAACACTGCAGCTCCAACTGGGAGGGAAGTCCCAGCAAAGAGAAGGAATCCATGCACTCTTCCAGCTGCCACTAGGAGTGGGTCCCACAGGCCAGTGAAGAGACTCCCTGGAGCTGCTGACAACAAGCAGCGTGTGGCCGTCCTCTGGGTGTGTGCTCACAAGCAGGAGGAAGACTTATTTTTCTTACGTGTTTATGTTGTCTATGTACAATCTAAGCTCTTTTTTTGCTTTCTAAGATCTGAAGCCGGGCAATAAATACAAGATTAATTGAAAGTTTTTATTTTTATCATACAATGAGAGTACCTTTCCTCCCTTAGCTTCCTATGATAAAAAGCTATTTGAAAATTTATATTCAATGTAATTTTTATTGAAATCTTTTTTGGAAAAAAAAAAAAACTGTAGCATTTTTTTGAGGAAGAAAAGCACATAATGTAAACAGAGAAATAACTGCCGAATTAAAGAAAAACTATGTTGCATTTATTTCTTAGTGAAAGATTTTGCCAGAAAGGTCTGAGGCGCCACTTAGGTCTCGGCGCCACTTAGGTCTGCCCTGCAAGTCAACACATCTTGGCTTTGCACAGACCGAGCTTCTCATGGTACCCCGCTGCTTGACAAATACTTCAGCCCAGTGACGGCAGCCCCCAAGGCAGCTGCTGCACAGCAGTTATTTCCTGACCTTGTCAATCTGAGTCACCGCAAAACGTAAGCACCCTGAAATCAAACCCGAAGACCCACTTTCATCTTACCCCCCACCAGCGTGAACGAAGATGACTGTGTACTTGACCCCAGCTGGGAACATCTTCCAGATGGACTCAAACTCCATCAAGGGAAGACCTGCTTGGCACAGTGAGCTGGCTCTGCATGGCCCTGGCTGTACACCCAGGGAAGGAGCGGCTTTGGTAGAACCCAGAGCCAACCCCTAGCTCCACAACAGTTACCAAGGTCACGCTGGGTTTGCAGAATTTGGGGTTCTAATCATTCACTGACTGCCTGCACTGCCGTAACTGGCGGGAAGACCCTAATGAGCTGGTAGAGGACAAAAACCACAAAAGCACAGGCTCCCCCCTTACCCTGAGATACTGCATGAGTTCCCGCAAAGCTGGGATCTTGTTTTTCTCCAGCACGGTCTTCAGGGAGATGATAATTGGAATAATATTTTCTATGAAATTCCTCTTCTGAACCTGGTAACACAAACAAAGACATGTCTTAGATGTATGAACTTCTGAAAGGCGAAGCGCCTCTCCTTGACCTAGTTCTTTGAGTAGAGCCATCCTAGCACACTGCGTCAGCTTAGTTTTACTTCTCATTATGATACTGGGGATGTAGAGGACCCCTGCTTTTCTCTGGGAGACTCTGTAAGCATTACCTCAAAGCACTCTGAAGGCTTTGTAAGGTGGGGTGGGGACAAATACTACTCCTCTTTTCTAAATGGGGAAAAGGAATTAGAAACATGTTGAGTAGCTTTTGACAAAAGCCTCAAATCTCCACAGAAGCCCCTCAGGGACCTTGGCTCTGGCTCCACATTCAGTCCTCCATTCAACAGTCTCCCCTTGGAACACAAGTCAGCTCGCTCTGGCTACCCAGAGGGACGCTTTATATTCCTGCTGGTGAAGGAACAATGGTCTAAAAATGGCTATGCGTGAAGACAGCCCGTTCTGTCTCTCTCTCTCTGTACACATCTACAGAATACTACGAATGTATATATACATAGTACTGGATTTGACCAAGTCTTCACAATCTTTACCTTGAATGATCACTAACCATAAATCTTCTGCAGTTAATCTCTTTAAATTAAAAAAAATTCATTACAGTAGCCCACATATACAAGATGTATCCTCCTGAAGCTGAAAGTACTCTTTTCCTTCTCATTTAAAGTCACAGTATATGTTTCTAACTTACAAACCACTAATTTCTAAAACGTCTTATCAGAGTTCCTGAAACAGGAGGACAACAGGTAGAGAATAAGCAATTTAACCCACCCAGATGTGAGCACATGTTACGTTTAGGAACAGTCTGAAGAAGCAGCTTCCTTGCATTCACTTGACAGGTATTATCAAGCACCTTCTCTGTCCAGGCAAAGAACTAACCCTCTGGGGATGCAAAGTGAAGCCAAGCATCCCCGCCCTCCGGCCATTTCTACACAGTGGGTGTCTTAAGGGAAGAGGGCAAGAGGCGTGGTGTTAGGGAATTTACATATGGAGGCGGGATGCCTAAGGAGTACATGGCCATCCTATGGATGGTACTGAGGATGTGTGGGGAAGGGAGGATGGGTGGGTGAGGGCGCTGCAGACATTAGACCCAGAGGCAAGGGCACAGGAGCAGGGTACTGCTCACAACTGAGGTGCAGATGGCAATTTCGAGCGCAGAGGTCACAGGTGAGGATGGAGGGAAGTATGGGAAAGGTTGAAGGCACACCAGAAGTTCTGTTCACCTTGAAAAAGAAGAATCAGGGTTTATTCAGAAGATGATAGGAAGTGACCAGCGTAGTTTTTAAAGATTTCACTAGCAAAGTATAACGTGTGTAATAAATTTACCCATGTTAAATCAACAGTTCCATGAACTTTGACAAAAGTCTATATTGAATAACCAGCAGCACAGACCACCTACCATCTATCACCCAAAAGCTTCCTGCCACCCCTCACATTCAACCTGCCCTTAGTCTGTTTCAGGTAGGAGAATAAAATGATTAAATTTGTACTTAAAAAAGACTGCTCCGGCACAAGGTGGTACATGGCCAGTGACAGAAAGAAACCAGAAACAGAAAGGGTGATAAGGAAACCATGGAAATGGCATAAGCTTAAATAAGGTCAGAACTAGAGAGATGGACGGGTAAGAGAAAACAGGCAGGATCTTGGGGCAAGATACGAGCAGAGTCTATATCCTTGGGGTCCAAAGCCTTCAGGGGCCGGGGTGGGAAATACACGTCGGCAATCCAGGTTAGGAGAAAAACAGTGGCAGCCAAGCTCTGCCCCAAAATCATTCAGATCCAAATTCTACACTTGCTGCCAACAAAAGCCTCAGCCTGGCACACCAGACGCCAGTCTGCAAGAACACCATAAACTGTGGAGACAGAGGAGATGAAGAGCAGAAAAGACAGTGAGTTTTGACAGAGTAAGTCAGAGACACCTGGAACACGTCCGGGCAGCAGGGGGACCTGAGCTCTGACTCAAGAGAAACGCTGGAGCAGGAAACAGATTTGAGAACTGTCACCACATGGCAAGAGTTAGAGCCACCAGGAAGAAAGAAGTCAGCACTAGGGCATGCCACCAGGATTCCAGGGAGAATAGGGAAGCCGGTAGATGGTGGGGAAGATGGGGACACTCGTTTGTGAAATGAGCTTAGGGGAGCCGTACACTCACTTGCGACAGGAGCTTACGGAGCTTCGCACTCACCTGTGACATGAGCTTGGAGAAGCTGCACACTCATTTGTGAAATGAACTTAGGGGAATTTCACACTCGTGAAATGAGCTTAGGGGAGCTGTTTACTCACTTGTGAGATGAGCTTAAGGGAGCTGAATACTCACTTGTGAGATGAGTTTGGGGGAGCTGCACACTGACTTGTGAGATGAGTTTAGGTGGAGTGGCACGCTCACTTGTGAGACGAGCTTAGGGGAGCAGTACACTTGCTTGTGAGATGAGCTTAGGCGGAGCTGCACACTCACTTGTGAGATGAGCTTAGGGGAAAGGGCACACTCACTTGTGAGATGAGCCTGGGGGAAGGGGTGCACACACTTGTGAGATGAACTTAGGGAGAGCTGAACACCCACTTGTGAGATGAGCCTAGAGAGGCACACTCATTTGTGAGATAATCTTAGGAAAGCAGCACACTGACTTGGGAGATGAGCTTGGGGAGGGGCACACTCACTTGTGAGATGAGCTTGGGGGAAAGGGGCACATTCACTTGTGAGATGAGCCTGCGGGAAGGGGTGCACACACTTGTGAGATGAGCTTAGGGAGAGCTGAACACTCACTTGTGAGATGAGCTTAGGGAGAGCTGAACACTCACTTGTGAGATGAGCTTGGGGAGGGGACACTCACCTGTGAGATGAGTTTCGGGAGGGGACACTCACCTGTGAGATAAGCTTGGGGAGGGGACACTCACCTGTGAGATGAGCTTGGTGAGGGGGACACTCACCTGTGAGATGAGCTTGGGGAGGGGACACTCACCTGGGAGATGAGCTTGGGGAGGGGACACTCACCTGTGAGATGAGCTTCTTCTGAGCTTCCTGCATGACCACGTTTGCCAAAGCCATGTCATCTTCTTCTATGAGGAGGTCTTTGTCTGGTTTAGATCTCATTGCCAAAAGCTTGATCTCCTTTGAGCTGAGGACCTCGAATGTATCTGAGAGTAACTCACTGGCGTCCAGGTCCAAGGGGTAGGATGCCATCAGCAAAGAATGCTGAGAGAGAGAGAAAAAAAATGTAAGCTTCTGAGAAAAGCACTGGCCCAGAGAGGAGGTGTAATTCACACAACAGGGGGGCCATCTCAGGCTGCCAGGGGGTCTGCAAGGGTGTTCCAACTGGGGCACAGCTGATGCCAGAGAAGGACAAGATAACAGGAGTCTTCCTGCAGTGCCAGGGTCCCCCTTGCTAGAGATCTGCTGGGCCATTATCAACACAGCATTTCATTTGCAAACACACACATTTTCTCCCACACACACTGGGCTTACCCAAAATACTGAGGCAGATTTTGGAAGTGATGTTGAATCGCTGTTCATCTGTGAAGTGCTCTAGAAGAAATTTGTAGATTTTCATTCGTCTCTCTTTGTTTGACTTTCCCTTCAATGAAAACAGCCGCTTCTCCCTGTGGCAGAACAAGACAATTTTACTGCATCGCATAGGCATGGGTGGCAGGGATTTAACCCTACATTTTAACTGCATCCTCAAAGCTACATGCCAAAGACTCAAGTGCACTAAAGAAATCCCATGCTCATCATAGCCACTGTCCTTAGGAAGTGACTGGGGGAAGGGGTGCGATAACTTGTGAGATGAGCCTGGGGGAGAGCTGAACACCCACTTGTGAGATGAGCCTGGGGAGAGCTGAACACCCACTTGTGAGATGAGCCTGGGGAGGGGACACTCACTTGTGAGATGAGCTTCTTCTGACGCCATCCTGTCAAGCCACAGTAAAGACCTGGGGCAGGGTCCGTGTCTACCCACTACATGCAAAGAGCAAAACTTCCCCCAAGGCCCCCAGCTCTTACCCAGATACAAGGAGAGCGCCTTGGCTGCTTCACTGACCTCTCTGACTGCGGGAACTTGTTATACTTTTCATGCTTCTCATAGTTATTGAAGTGAAAAATACACTCAATGAAGTGTTGGAAGAACATGACAGGGTTCCTCTTCAGTAACAGGTGAGCCAGGCAAAACTGCCCGAAGCTGCAAAGGTGAGAGAAACAAAGAGGGGAGATGCATCTGCTATGTACCAGGAGCCTCTAAATACACCAAGAACTCTGCTGAGCAGAAGACAGCTGTGCATAAGGGTAGGGCTTCAAAGTCTATCTCAATAAACAGTTCCTTCGGATCCAAAGACAGAAATGCAGCTGTTTGGTCTGTCCTTGCTCCACAGCTTCCTTTCTAATCCAAGGTCAGTGTATTTTAATCCACCAGGTTTCCTTTCAAAACTGACACAACGTGTTGTTATCCGACTGCAGGTGAAGTGGGGAAAGCAGTCAACCAACTTAACCCCAAAACTGCTTCTGCAATTAGAGGCCAGTGGTCTTTAAGGTTGATGCAATGACAATGGTCACCAGAAAAGGGACATCTGGCCTTCACCTCCCAACTTCAAGCTTGTCACCCACAATGATCAACCAAAACCAATTTTAGTAACAGGAACTTTTTCAAGAATACGGATTAATGACAAGAGCTTCATAGTTTGGGTCAGGAGGACAAACTCCCTCCACAAAGCAACTGACTCAATTCGCTTTGGAATCACCAGCAAGCCCTGGGCACTCTCCTTCCACCAGAGAGGAGGTATCGTTAACACAACTGGAAGGCCGTCTGAGGCTGTCAGGGGGTCTCCAAGGGTGTTCTGTCTCAACACATCTGTGCAATGCAACGCACGGGTCACAGATGCCACGAGGACCCCAGCAGAATGAAGATTTTCAATGCCAGATGAAAACAGGCAACTGTTTGACTACAGGCCACCAGAGAATTTCTGTTCATCACGATAGTAGGTGACAGAATGCCAAAGCACTGGTTTTTGCTCAGAGGTCAAACTAACATGGTGCAGGCTCACTGTGATCCACTCACATTGTCAAGACCAGTATTTTCATTTCATTTCAGAGCTCAAATGCGATTTCCACCCATACAGGAGCACCAGTCAGCTCTCTTTGGGAAAGTACCAGTGTCAAGGACTATCTAAACGGCAGACACTGGCTTTCGAAGGCATTGGGACCATGTAGGAGACTGACCCTTCCTTTCCCCTAGTGGTGTTTCTTATGCTAAAATTCAACTAAGTTTGTGTTCATAGCACATCAATTAAAAATCAGAGAAGGTATATGAGAAATCATGATGGAAGTAAGCCTAGATAAAAATTCCCCTGTAGATAATTACACCTTGACTATTCACCTAGGAAATAAGGGAGTAGCCTGACTTAGAAACTTGAAGAGACCGTGCACATGGCTCACAGCGATAATCCCAGCACTTTGGGAGGGTGAGGCAGGCAGATCACGAGGTCAGGAGATGGAGACCATCCTGGCCAACATGGCAAAATCCCGTCTCTACTAAAAAATACAAAAATTAGCCGGGCATGGTGGCGTGTGCCTGTAATCCCAGCTACTTGGGAGGCTGAGGCAGGAGAATTGCTTGAACCAGGGAATCGGAGGTTGAAGTGAGCCAAGATCGTGCCACTGCACTCCAGCCTGGCGACAGAGCAAGACGGTCTCAAGAAAAAAAAAAAAAAGAAAGGAATATAAAAACAAACTAAAAACTCTGTTTAATGAAAGGAATTCTGTGAGTCAAAATTCACTTAAGGACAACTAGAAGTACTTGTCTGAGTAGTCAGTTTATTTGTACAAATTATGTTGTTTAATGACCATGTTTGAAAGGCAAAGGTCGCAGCATCAGATGAAGTTCCTTCTAAACAAGGATTACTTTGGTAAACCATCTGTGACAAGAATGGAGAACACTATTAGACAAACAAGAATTTATCTTCTGTGGCATTTCGCTATTGTTAGTCTACTATGGCATGGCAGTTTCTACATTATGTGAACTTCCTCCTCAGAAATGAAGTCACATATATGAAAATGTAAAGCCAGAGAATCAGCAACTCTTCCACAAGATGAGGGTTCACTCTGAGTTTTGACTTGATGTCAAATGCCAATCTATGCAGTTTAGGTCAAGAAGACACATGGGTGGAGGTAACGAACAACGGGGCAAGATACTGTGGAGTTTAAGCCCTAGTGAAAAACTCGCTGAATCAGCTAGACAAACAAATTCAATAGCAACATAAAACCATGCCAGGATTCACATGCTCAGCACTGAAAACGGAGTCACAGAGCTTTCCCAGCAAGAGAAACTGGAAGATGTTTCCACAGCCAATGTGTGACTACAACTCATCTTGGCTGCTATATTCACTGGAACTTCATTCAAAGGGCAACTTTCAGCCTTGATGAGATTAAGGTGCACAGATCCTGCAAGCTTTCTGACTGGTGAAGAGGGACTATTTTGTTTCTTGTTTGTCTGCTAAAAAGTCAGGAGAAATCAGCATTCCAAGTAATGCTTCCTAGAACATTCCTTTAGAGCGACAAGAGGCAGCGCTCTCCAGGTACGTGGATTAGGAAACCTCCATGACTCTCAGGAAATCCTAGTAAGCTGGGAGCGTGGTCGGCATCCTCTCCCCAGCCCTCAGGACAACTACTAGGAGCACAGATACCCACACCACCAACTCAGAGATGCGGTCTAGGGATTTCACACAGTGCGAGCTGCATGCATTATATGGTCCACCAGCTAAATCTGAGTGATTACCTTGTTACAGCCTTGTAAAAGGAAATTATTACTCTCTTACTAAGAATCGAAGTCCAGAATATTCCAATAGCCCAAAAGGCTGCAAGGGAAGAGCTGTGTGTCCACTTGTTTTCAGCTTTAGTAGGAAACATAAAAATCTGACTTCTTTCAGATTCCTTCATGAGCCGAATGCCATTCTGAAGCAGGGTGTCTGCTCAGTAAAGGCTGCTGTTGCTGAGCTCGTGTTCCTGACCTGGCCTACAACACAGGTCTACCTCAGCTAAGGACTGGGGCTCAGACCCAGGTATACCAGAATTCCACTTGAGGCCTGAAGCAGTATTTCCTACACCCTAGTTCCCCCTGGCCACCACCCCAATCCAAGCGCCTGTGATGGTCTGTCTAGACCCTCGTCATCCCTGACTTGCTGCCTCCCTCCCCCGTGTACTCTGCACTCCAGGTTCCACAGTGAATCAGGCCCTACCCTCCACAGCCAACTCTCAGGGCACTCTATGCTTCCTCTTTATAAATGCGGGCTGGCTGTCCTCAAGCACACCAGTTCTCTCTCAGCCCTCCCAAGGGAATGCTGCTTCATCCCTCGGTCAGAGGATGAGGAGCACATTTCCCAGACTGCCAGTGCCTTCCTGCCTAAAGCCACCAAATGTTCACTGCGTGTCTTCTCGGTTTCATGTTCCCTTTCAGGTACTAGGAATACGGCATAACAGAACCAAACTCGTGCCTCTCAGGAAGCCTGTATGGAGTGTGTGGACTAGATAGCGTGTTGCCAACAGTGCTCTGACACTGGCAGACAGCTCGAAACAGGTCCGCTGAAGCATGGGAAGTGTGGGCAGGCTGCTGGTTAAGACGCACACAGGCTGCTGCGGCACCTACAGACGGCCTCCACCTCTGCCTCCCTGTGGCGCTCCTGCCATCTGCCTCTTGCCCTCTCTGCTACCTGTTTCCTGGTTTTCCTCTCCATTCCAAATCCCCTCAGGACTCAGTGTCTTTAATGTCCATGCCGATGAGCCACTGAATGCCCTAACTTTCTGCTTTCCTGGCTTCCCTGTTTCCAGTGACCCTCCCATCTGGACCCAATGTCACCAGTGGCAGCCGCGTCCTGGACCCAGTTGCCACACTGGAGATCAAAGAGTCCACTCATGGCTGCCCTGCCGATCCTTCCAGCGGTCTGGCTCCTGGCTCCCTCACCCCACCGGATTGTTCCAGGGCTTCACTAAGCCCTCCAGACAGTCGAGTGCTTGCTTCCTTTTCTCCCAAACCAGGCCATCCTTGTTGTTGCCCCCTTTCTACCTCAGTGGTCCATTATTTGAGTCGTTCTCCTACCTTGAGCTTCTGGCCCTGCCTCTCTGCACTCCTGTGGCAGTGCCCAGTTAAACTAAAATCATCTGCTTATTGCTTGGCTGTCACCCTGTGACTACAAGGCCACTACGTATTGGGCAGACGGGAAAACAGATCACAGAATTTTGTAGCCTCCAAATTTGGGGTTTATATGAGAATTAAAAATGTCATTCAGGCCAGGGGTGGTAGTTCATGCCTAATCCTGGCACTTTGGGAGGCTGAGGTGAGAAGACTGCTTGAGCCCAGGAGTTTGAGACCAGCTGGGCAACACAGTGGATCCTAACTCTACAAAAAATGAAAAATTAGCTAGTTGCAGTGGGACCCACCTGTAGTCCTAACTATTTGGGAGGATAGGGTGGGAGGATCATGTGAGCTTGGAAGATTGAGGCTGCAGTGAGCCGTGATTGCTCCATTGCACTCCAGCCTGGGAAACAGAGTGAGACCCTGTCTCAAAAAAAAAAAAAAAAAAAAAAAGTCATACAGAGAGCACAGAACAAAAAGCTGCAGGGACGGGCAGAGCCTCATTCTACAGAATGTGGGTGATGGGGAGGCAGGGCTGCAAGAATGAGCAGGGTCCAGTTCCAGTCCCTCTTGCCAGAAGTGCCATCATCCAGATGCAGCCTATGGCCAGCTAGCTCTCCAATTCCAGTGGAGGAGCTGTGACTCCTGAGGCCCCCAACCTCATAGTTATTCAGTGGTGGCAGCTGAGGAGGTGCTCACAGCCCCAGATCCCCCAGACCCCAGGGAGGCAGGGGATGGTGGGGCCAGCAAGGGTGTGGTCCAGGATGTCCTCTCTGAGATACCACAGACGGATGAAGACTTACAGAGCATGTGCTGCTGAGTGGGGCTGATGGGGGAGCAGATCTGGCTCTGTATGAAAGAGACACAAACCCTTCCCTCAGCTGTCTAAGCTACCTGCCCTTGGCCCACCCGGACAGAAACTCATCATCCACAGCACCCCAGCTACTTAGCTGCTGGAGGACAGCAGCATTGGGACGGTCCCACCATGCTGCAGCCCCTGGCCCCACTGCCACCTGGCCTAGCCTTTGCCTGCACAGGGCTCCTCACTCAATCTGAATATAGACCCTGATATAGGGCCTGCCCTCCATCCAGACTGTCCAGACTCTATCTGTAGTCTAGCTGGTGCATATGTCTGGAAGAGAGCCACTGGTACCTCTTCCCACCCCACACAGAGACCCCCAACTCAATCTCTGCTTTGTCTGGGGCTGGGGTGGAGGGGGACTACCGGCTGGGCTAATAAAAACCCAGAACCTCAAAGAAAAAAAAAAGTCACAAAAAATTCTAACAGGCTCTGTAAACCACAGTCTCTTCATAAGACCTGTATTAGCAGATACACGTGAAAAATGTGTTGCCTGGTGCAGTGACTCAAGCCTGTAATTCCAACACTTCGAAGGCCAAGGTGGGTGGATTGCCTGAGCCCAGCAGTTTGAGACCAGCCTGGCAAAAACCTGTCTCTACAAAAAAATTAAAAGACTAGCCAAGTATGGTGGCATGCACCTGCAGTCCGAGTTATGTGGGAGGCTGAGGTGGGAGGATCACTTGAGCCCAGGAGGTCAAGGCTGCAGGGAGCCATTACTGCACAACTGCACTCCAGCCTGAGCAACAGAATGAGAACCTGTCTCAAAATAATAATAATAATAATAATAATAATAATAATAATAAATCTAACATAGCAGACAGGCATAGCCTTTGGCGTAAAAATCAAAAGTCAGACACAGAAAGACATACACCACATATTCTCATATTTAAGAGCTAAAAAAAGGTAGGGTCATAGAAGCAGAGAGTAAGAATTGTGGTGATTACAGGCTGGAAGGGTACAGAAAGGCTGGTTAACAAATATAAATTACAGGAGGGAGTATGTTAAAATGCTCAACAGCACTGTAGGGTGAATATAGCTAACAATAATTTACTATTTTCAAAAAGCTAGGAGAGAGGACTTGGAAAGTTCTCAACACAAAGAAATGATAAATGTTTGAGGTGGTGGGTATGCTAAGTACCCCAATTTGATCATTACATGTTCTATACATGCATCAAAACATCACTCTCTAGCCCATAAATATGTATAATTATTACACAGAAGAATAAAAATAAAAGGAAAAAATTCAGAGAACAGACTAACTTAATTAGTAAGCAAATGTAGTCATCAGCTTTTCAAAGCTGAAAATCACGGTCTACATTTGAACTATGGTTTAAATAAATGCAGACATACAAGGGAAAGATGAAGGCGGAAGTATTAAAATGTTAGTAACAGGCACTGAGAATCTTATCACACTGTAAAGTATCTCTATCTATCCTCTTAATTTATTTGATTGATCGACCTGAACACTCATACGTGCGAATCGTGCATATAATTTATTCACTGATCAATGCTATTTTTAACATACATGTATAGGAGCTAACAACCATGAGGAAAAATGAGGAAATTCAGGTTAAGTAACCAAATTTAGCTCCCAGGTGCATCACCTGAAAGCATTCCCAGCCTGTCTGATTATAGCTGCTCCTGGGCCATGCATTGTGTAGAGAGCCCCCAGTCAGTATAGTGGACACGTTGTAAAGGTAAAAGGGTGTGCGAAGCTATCTAAAAAAAAAGTGGCAGCTTAGTTTCGCTTCTGACTTTAGACAGCAGTAAGCAGAATGTTAGTTTTACTGGTTTGTTATGTGAAATGTTCCCCTCCTTGGAAAATTACACCTACAGAAAACTGAGCGGAAACCGCTGCTAAATGGAACTGAGACTAAATTATTGCTGGCTATATTTAGACCCAAAGGGACCCACTGTTATCAGCCATTTGTAGTTAATGGGCTCTATAAAGACCTCTTCCCCTCTGCGCAGCTTCGCCATGGCATTCAACATTCTACTTTCCAATTGCAGACTTGCTTTAATAATTATTATTGTTACGACAAACTCTAGGGTAACAAATTCTATCAGACCATTTCCCAAAGCCTTGAAAATAAATCTTAAAAAAACGGTAGCAGGATAGAAATTAATATTTCCAAAGTCACTCCCCAGCACCATACAAGTCTGAAGAAATGCCAGTTCCAAGGAGTCTTGTCATCTGTACACCTGATTCCACATTGTGCAATTCTATCTTAATTCCTTGTTTCTTCCTTAAAATTTCTGCACTTAAAGTCTCAGCTCTTTATCAAAATTAACTTTTTTTTTTTTTTGGCCTAGAAATGAACACAGTGAAATCAATAGTGGCTGTTCCTCTATACAGTGTAATACAACAGGCATAAACTATTCTTCACGCTCCTTCAAGAACAGCAAACACTGTCAGCAAATGCAGTCAATGCTGAGATTATCCAGTGATGAATCTACCATTTTCTTTTAAACTGTGTGCAAAATGAAGGTTTGTTATATTGCTTAGTATCTTAAAAATCTGCTAATTTTTCTGGCACCTACCAAAAGCTCACTCACTGCTACATAACTCTCACCCAATCTCAAAGAAAGAAATCCAGCGTACATCAGAAATGAGGTAAACTGTTCAGTTGTCTGACGTCAGGAAAAGATTTACCTGGCAATGTCTGGGTGTGAATCTATCACAGTGCTGACAAATCGAAAGAACAGGGAGCCCTTCCACTTCACAAATTCTTCCTGTACAGAGAGAAGCCGGCATGTTTCAGAGTGCATCGTCATGGGCAATCCTCACTGTTCCCAGCCACACTCCACCCACCACGTGGTCGGTCCCCGGCACACTGGCTCAGCGCACAGGCACACGCTTCCCAACTGTCGGAATGTAGTGCAGAGTACACGCACAGAACAGCAGCAGCCTTCCACCCCAGGGAAACATGACTCAAAGCACATGGCATTAGAGGGATGCTGCCACCCTCTAGTTACAATAGAGTTCGTGATGTATGAGAATACAGAACATACCAGGACAGACAGACAGCCTAAGTGAAAGCCCTTCCCTTTAAAAATCAAGTATTATTTTCTCCTTGTTACAGGCCAAACATGGGTTCTCAGTGTGTATAAAAATATAATGCTCTGTAGAGCTCTGTAGTTCACTAAGTTCTGCTGCACACAGAAACATCCCACTAGACTCACAGGGCCCAGCGCAAAGACTATGATCCCCATTTTACGAACGAAGAAGTTAGATCTGAGAAATACGGACTTGTCCAAGTTAAGGAAGAATAACAGAATTCGAACTAGAACTACCTGTCTACTGAAAGTGCTTTTCTCTACATGGTACTTATTTTCAAAATGAGACTTCACACTGCTTGACAGAATGTCTGAACAAAGACCCAAAATGAACACTCACAAGTAATACTGTTGAGAAGGTTGTACTGAATATCAGAAAGGTAATATTCTAGACCAGAGATGAGACAGTTATTTTTGGATTCCATTACACAGCAAGCACATTTCCTATGCTACTCCAATATTCCCTCAAAGCGGAAGCAATGGTGGAGGAGAAAGGACAGGTGGAACCCTCCCATGCACCTGCAAGAGATTGGTAAGCAAGGTGAGCGTCTGCTTCCGGATGAACGGGTCGGGATCCTTGAGACACATGGAGATGTTGGGAATATACTTGTCCACCACGGCAGTGTAGCGGATGCAGAGATCGCACATCACAATGACGACATTGTTGCGGACGGCCACGTCCTCACACACCTCGAGCTCTCGCACCAGGGCTGGGATGCTCTTCTTGGCGAGATCCTCGTGCTGTAAGCACAGCTTACCTGGCACAGAAGACACGAAGAGGTCGCAACTCTATTCTAAATCCTCATTCCGTTCCCACATTTTCTCCAGATACATCTTGCTACGTCTTCCATTTAATCAAAGTTAAAACATCATCCCCACAAGCACACACAACAAAAAACGAAAGGTAGACAGACCCATCTTGACTATTTGAATAAAAATACTTTAAGGAGAAAAACTCCCCCAGGAGTTATATACCATGGGGTGTTCCTTTATACTCATAAAATCATCTTCCTTTTAAAGTCAACATTGAATTTTGCAGTTATCCCACTTACTTGGAAAATGATCAGCAAAGCCTGCGAGCTGAAACACTTTACTCCTGATTATACATATCCTCTACGGATGCTAAATACCCCGTGCTGATTTTGAAATCTGAGCTAGGTCAATAGGAAAGAATGCACATCCCCTTTCTTTCTTTCTTGTTCACAGTTGGAAAGGCTGCTGAGTTCTGTTTGTATGTTTCTTTTGTGCCTGGGAAATGTTCTGCAATTCTTGGGTATTTGAAAAATTATTAGTATTATAAAAAAATTTAATAACTCATATGTAGCATGAAATATACACTCACTAAAGAAAAAAAAATCGACTTCCAGCACAGAGGTCAGTGTTTTCAAGATTAAAAATAGATATTTCATGGAGAAATATCTACCCAGGCTCTGGAAAGTATTAAATATACCATTTCCTTTATGGTTTGAACTTCAAATTTATTTCTTCATTTCCAGAACTCAGTGCAGTGCCCGGATGAATAGACTTCATGGTGCTGCATTACGAGTATAAAAAATTATAGGAATATTAAAGTCAAGTGAAGGTACTGAAAATAATTACAGAAACAGGTATAATTGTAATAAATTAACATAATCCTACTAAAAAACAAAGGCTTTCTCTAGACTCTCAACAGAGTACCTGAGTCTTACTGTCTTGGGGGAGTTACCAGCCCCAGGGCTGTCATGACCAGCACGTGGTTATGCAGAGCTCAGCGCTCATATCAGAGCCACCTCTAGGAACCACACGGGCCGAGAGCAGACACAGACAGGCTTGGCAAACCCTGACACATTCATGGCTGGACTTACTTAAGACAACAGCTACACCCAGAACTTGATGGCAAGCCCCATTCTCCCACGTTTTTCTTACCTAAGGTAATAATGGCATGTGCTCTAATCACGGAGGGCATGACAGAACCTCTGACCTGGGAGGGTGGCTGAGAGGCTGGGGCATCGCTGCTGCCTTGAGATGATGGTACTGCAGGCAAGGGAGAAAGGATTACTGACACAACCTTCAAACGGCATGCATGGGGCAGGGTGTGATTTCAAATGCCTTACAATGGTCAGCATCAGCAGGTGAAGCCAGGACAGACTGAATCAGAAGGAAGATGCGCTTCTCCACCCTGGCTGGACACAGCTGGGCTATATCCCCTAAGGTAAAAATGTACTTCACCTACAAAGAGAATTGGTTTTACAGTAAAAATAAGGTAAAAGAAAAGTGAGCTCTAGCTGGATTGAGGACATGCCAATAGAGTATTTTCTTAATCCCCCAAATTTAAAACAATTTTACTATTTTTTGTTTCATAAAAATACATGGCTATTGTAAAAACTTAGTCACTATGCAATGAAACTCATCCAAAATTAGGGCAACCATATAATTTTATCACCTAAATCTAGACAAATCTACAAGTAAAAGGGGCTACTATTAGTAATTACGTTGTGATAACAGGTGTACACCAGGGTTACCTTGGGTAAACCAGGATACAGAATCATCTACCTATAATCCCACCACCCAGACACATCATTACTGTTTTTGTGTGTAACTTTTTCTATGGTCACATGGCTTTGTGTTTACTTTTCTTATACACTTACCAATCATAGCATTTTGAAGTCTGCAGTGATTACTTTGAATATTAGGCACCCTTTTATGCCAATATCTATGACACGTATGTTTAATGACTAAGTATGCCATTTTAAAACTAGGACTGTCTTCATAACTTACTTCACTATCCCACTATTAATGAACACTGACGCTGCTGTTTCACTTTTCAAATGTTTCTATTAGGTCTGGTGCACACCTGTGTATCCTTAATTACCGTTCTCCTTCCTCAGAAGTAAAACCCAGGGTAAAGAATGTTTACAGCTATTTTACATTTTGAAACCTATTTTCAAGTTGCCCTCCAGATTATTTTACTATGTAGACCCCATCCAAAACCTACTGGCAGCTGCCACGCTGTTTATGAATAACATTCAGTTCAACAACTAAGTAATATTGTTCTTTCTCTATTTACACCCCAAATGGAGGGATGATACTGAATAGTAAAATGTCAAATAAAAGCTTATTCTAGAGTAAGAAAGCCAATACAAAGCACATGAGTTTAAAAGAATCTTGAAATACTATATCTCTTCATCAAAGAAAAATTTAAATTCTATTTAAAGAAGCATGAATGGAACTATGTATATAGGGTACAACATCTCCATATACATTATGACTGAAGAGTAGATTTTGATGATACAGTTAACAGCTGGAAACAATTTGGGGGGTGTGGGTGTGGACAGGACTCACGGACCATAATAAGCATTTTTCTTAGTGTGGGCAGAGATGAGAAGAGCAAGACCCTCTAGAAACCACGGGCCGAGCCTGTGCTACACTCCATGGCCCTCTTACCTAAAGTGTCCAGGTTCCCATAGTGAGGTTTTTATTACTGAGCACGTGCACAGCAGTGCCTCAGGCACAATGGTCTTCTCTTTAACAAATCTAAACTTGGTCTGTGATCACTGGGAATTAGGAGAGCTAGGCTACAAGTAGAAACTGAACACAGAAAACATGTGCTCTACTAATGTAGATACAGGAGAAAAATGGCCAGTTTTGGTTAAATGATGACCTGTACTGAAGGGCATCAAAAAGCAGTTCATTATTTCCCTGGGTGGACAGAGCCAGATGTTGGAACCAGAATTACTGCCATACATTTGTCCCCACTCCGCCACTGAAATCAGCTAACTGTCCTGTCCTGGCTTAAAGGAATCTCTTGTGTTGTCTACAGTTTCTAAAGCAGGGGGTGCCACGGAAAACAATCACGGGGCTCCATGGTCATCTGTGCTTTGAATTGTCAAATATCTCATTTCATTGCAGTCATTACTTTGCAATACTCAGCACTATTCCCCAGTTCTACTGTCTGATGTTCAAATAGCCCAGAAGATGTTAAATTTTTACAAAAGCAAACACACAAACCAAGAGTATACTCACATTATTATTTCTTACCTTATTATTTCTAAGCTTGACTATGCCAGCCTTACAAGACATATTGTGTTTTCCCTACTGGAATCAGGCTTCTCATAAGATTTAACTGAATGAAGTGTATACCACTGAGTACCCCCACCCCTAATAATAAGTATATAAGAAAAAAATTAATAGGTTATCAATTTAAAAGTATCTTCTAAAAGAGAATAAGCTCTAGGCTAAGACAGCCCTTTTTAAAATAGCATTTAAAATGTACATTACAAAGTCATCTTTAATAAAACTTCACTGATAAAATGGAAGACAAAGGAAAGGTTAGGAAAAGCAGTTGCTTACCAACAGGTCTTCGTCCATATTCCCCTGTTCCATCCTCCTTCAGAACGATGTTGGAGAGGCGGTGCTCACAGGTGGAGAGCTACATCCCCACACACCTGCTTCAGCAATTCCTATGGCAAGTCAAATTTATCTCTGAAGGGCCCCGCACATCTCCCAGACTGCCCATGAAACAACATGTTCTCAGAAGAAACTCTATGATCTTCAAATGGATAGGCCGTAGGGGTGCTTTCTATCTTTCCTGTTTCCACAGTTTGTCCAAAACCACAATGACATGCATTTACCAATCTAGCCATGAGTACCGGCTAAGTGGAATTTATAAAGAATGGTGTATATATCATCTTTCTTTCTACATTTGCCCTATAAGAGCAAAAGGCCAAATATTTACAAAGACCTCGTGCAGTAATTTATAAGAGATCTATAATAGTAGGGCTCCTCCAAAAATACAGAAATAAGCTGTAGTTTTGCCGGCATATGCAGGTGATGAATTAACTACTGTGATAAACATGTGTTTAAAGACATAAAATAAAAAGAGTTGCTATTCTTCTGAAATTTATTCATTAAGGACAAGGTTTCTGTGTCTCTTCCTGATGACAGTAACTTCAAGGGGTCACCTCTAGTGCACATCGGACTGTTCCTCTATGCCAAGGGAACGAGAGAGCACCCAATCATGTTCTAGAGTGCTTGGACCTCATTTTCTGTAGGAAGCCACTCCAGAACACTTCGGTTGAGCTAAGTGCTTCCACCCATTGCATCCATGTTACCTGATGCTGACTTTTATTTTAGGAATCATTACACTATGTTGAAATTATCTGCTGATGTACATACACCCCCCCCTTCTTCTCTGCAGTGCCTTAGGAAGGGACCTGTGTGAACCATCATCCAGTACCTAGCAGTACCACAGCCTGGCAAGCCACCATTATGAGCAACGGTTTTAGTCTGACTTGCCCTAATGTGTCTTGAAACTATTGCCTTTATGACTTTTAAAAGAACTATTGCACTTAAATTTTAGTAGATTGCACAACCTGGACCACAACATTGGCCCAAAGAGTTTCTGCAATCCTTATGCTTGATCCCGATGAGGACAGAACCTGGGTAGTATGACTAGTAAGTTTCAATATCACAGAATCTGGGAAAGCCGACAAGGCCACCCAATCCTGGCATTCTTTCCACACCACACGGCAGCTTGTTCCGAGTTCTTGTGCAGCTTCTCCTGAACACCTCCAATAACAAGGGACATGCTCTGGGGCAAGCCCCTCCACTTTAGGCAGACTTCAGTAAGTTTTTTCTTCAGTTCGCCAAAACTTATAATTTCCATTCATTGGTCCAGATGGGTTGTCTGGGAATACCAAATGAATCCAATTCTTTTATTTGAAAGTCCTTCATAAATCTGAATTTAGCTAGGCAGCCTACCCTCCCCAACGCTTCCCTTCTCCATGCTAAAGACTCCAGGCCCTTCTGCAGTTCCTTACATAACTTGCTTTGTGATGCCCTTATTTAACTGCTCTCCTCTAGTTATATTCAATTTCATCAACATTTCTCTGTAAATTTGTCACTGATAGTGAATTATGGTATGTGTCAACTTGGATTTAGCCAGGACAAAGAACAAGACCACTGCTCCTCTTATTCTAGACACTATTTTTACTAATACGGTCCAAGATCTCATCAATTTTTTAATGACAGCCACAAAACAGATAACAAAAATGCCCAAAGACCACAGATTAAAACCGTGGTGGTTTTTGCTAATGTAGTAGTAAGCCTCACCCGTTTCCAGCTCTCAGTGTCTAACGTGAAGACAGTTCCTTGCCTTCCTCACAGGCTCTCATGACAATGCAACCACCGTCCTAATGGCCCTGGCCAGCAGCAAGTGGCGGATGACTTCCTACGCCCTGACTGCACACTGTACACATGATTCTTTTTCCACCCAGTGCTGGTGAAAAGAAAATTAGGAAAACGTCAGAGGCCTTAGTTCTAGTCCCAGCTCTGCCAATACTGTGTACCATTGAGCCTGGCAGGCTTGCAGTTTCAAAGTCTGTTATATAAATTCCTCCCTGATCACTCTTTCCTTAGTCTTACCACGCCTGTAATCCCAGCATTTTGGGAGGCTGAACTGGGCAGATCACTTGAGATCAGGAGTTTGAGACCAGTCTGGCCAACATGGTGAAAGCCTATCTCTACTAAAAATACAAAAATTAGCTGGGCGTGATGGTATGTGCCTGTAATCCCAGCTACTTGGGAGGCTGAGGCACAAGAGTTGCTTGCAACCAGGAGGCGGAGGTTGCAGTGAGCTGAGATTGCCCCACTGTACTCCAGCCTGGGCAACAGAGCAAGACTCCATCTCAAAAATAAAAATAAAAGCTTTTAATATAATTTTTGGGGTCTTGAGATAAAGGGTTAGAAAAATCACGTAATGCAAGTATTCCTTTCACGAACAAAAGGGCTTAAAGATAGATAACCAGAAAAACACAGACACCATTTCATAAGAAATAGGTCAACAGTCTTAAGTCCCAAGCAAAAAAGTTACAATTATTGTTTTAATTGATCTGTTAGAAGTAGCAAATGTAACATATTAAGGAAGGACCTTCTCTAATGAACTTGGTAAAGAAAAGGAGGCACAGGAACGGAACGTAGTTGGGGGAGCTGAAGCCATTTTTTTTTTTTTTTTAATTTTGAAAAACTTAAATATATTCCAGCAATTATTTAATTTCTGGTTTCTATAGTCATTAATAACCCCAGCCCTAACTTTTTTTCATTATGATTAGTAGTAACAGTGTATCTCATGACAAAAACAGAATAAATACATGGTAATAAAATGATTTCTTAAGAGTTACTGATATGCACACCTTTTAAGGAGTCAAGTAACTCTCTGCCCGCACATATCACTGATTTGGATTTCTGCTAATGCATATATAAAAATATTAGCTGTGGGCTGTAGGCAACTTTGGGGACATGATACCAAGAGATATTTGAGTAGTGTAACCTTATAGTAACAGGACAGGCATGTCCAAGACTGTGACTTATCAAAAGCTCAGAAACCTGGTCTGGAGGGGAACTTCCTGCTTAAGTGGAAAATTGACTATAAATGTTCTTGGAATGACAGTGGAAGTAGATAACCTTGCACAGTTCTCACCAGGAAATGAAAGACAATCAACAGGCCTGCCTTCACAAAAGACACTTGTACCTGCAATCAGGGTGGTGACCAAGGGAGCCATGTCTCTTCAGTAGCCAAATCTTGGGGAATGTCAACTGCTAGTTACGTAAACCTTGCCTTGTTGCGGCAATAGCTGCTGGGACATCCTTACAGGTCCTCTTATTTATAGCCAACACTCCTCAAATTTCAAAACACATCCAGTAACATGCCTAAACACAAATAAGTCAGAAACAGATCAGGGAAAGTCGGGCTGTACCTGCTCCTCTGCTGGTGTCTCTGCAGATGCGCTACAAAGCCTCTGCAAAGCGTCCACAGCTGCACTGATCACCTCTAGAGGCCACTGAAATGCATTCAGCTTACACTTGACAGCATCTATGAAGGAAGTCAAAACTCCTGAAGTTCAACTGCTTAAAAAAAATATATATATAGTGTGTGTGTGTGTGTGTGTGTGTATATATATATTTTATATGCACATATGTATTTATATATATGTGTATATGTGTATATATGTGTGTGTATATAATATATATACTATATATGGTGTATATAATATATATACACACACATATATATTATATATACACACACATATATAGGTATGTATCTGAAATGAACAGCAATGCATTTTCAAGAAGATTCTCCAGCAGACACTCACCAGTCACTTTGTCCCGGATGCTCTTAGGAAGATGCTCTGCAATATGCCCAATCACACAAAGAATATGTCCTAAGGTGTTTGAATTGGGATTCTGCTGACTAAACAAAGGGCAGGAGAAATACCAAGGGAAAAGCAAGTTAAACACTGCTGCCAACAAAGGCCGTTCTTCTGGATTATTAACATTGGAGGAAGCAGGATAGGTAGCACGGCTTAGGAGTCAAGCTGTGGGGAAGAAGGCACCTAATGTACCTGGACAAACGGGAAATGGGCTAAACGTGATTCGTATTTTTCATGCTTGTTTTTACACTAGGTTTTAAAGAGAAGGTCTCTGTATATGAATAGCTGTGAAAAAGCCCACGTCCTTAAGCCATGGGCCTTGTTTCTAAAGCTCTTTGGTGTCCATCAGTGGTTACATTAGGAGATACAAACCTCCTGATTTTCTCCCAGGACTGTATTATTCTGCTGTAGTCCAGACTGGATGAGGAGCCAGCAATCTTGGAGAGCAGCATCCAGGCAGGTGCCGAATGTTCCATGCCAGTGTGAGATATTATATTGTTTATAAAAGTGGATGAGAACTTTCCTCTCTTGGACCAGATATGAAAGGCCTTATTTAAATATCGGCTGGAAAGAAAAGATAGAAAAGCAGAATTGCAACTGTAAATATACAAAACTATTCAATCAGCGTCTCACTGAAAACGTATCAACTTCTGCGGCTCCAGGACTCCTGTGGCACATGAAGCTTTCACACAGATGTTCCTAATTAGTGGCGGGTCTGATACCAAACTAGGTATCCTTTAAATTTTTATGATTCTGTAATCAGTTATATTCATTTTTCCCCTCAATAAAATATTCTTCAACCAAAGAATAAAATTTCACAATTCATTTGAGACTCTTCTTATCCTCCTCCCCTCCGAAGTTTCTACTAGGCAACTTTGGGGTGAGTTACAGACACATCCAGAGTTTACACAGTTATAATGACAAAAATTAGGAACACTGTCCTTTTGTCAATGGAAGGACTGTAAATGACAACCTAACAAATATGGTGATATTAAATCAGCTAAAATATGCAATAAGTTAATACCACTCAGAAATAGATATTGCAAGCCTTTTCAAAATAAAAAACAAGGCTTCTGATGTACTAAAGTGTGTGTGTTGTATCGGTGTTGCTTTATTTTTTTTAGTTTTTGAGTCAGGGTCTCCCTCTGTCACCCAGGCTGGATCACAGTGGTATGGTCACAGCTCTCTGTAGCCTCCCACCTGCTGGGTTCAATCAATCCTCCTCTCTCAGCTTCCAGAGTAGCTGAGACTACAGACATGCTCGCCACACCTGGCTAATTTTTCTTTTCTTTTTTTTTACTTTTTTTGTAGAGACGGGGTTTCACTATATTGCCTAGACTGCTCTTGAACTCCTGGGCTCAAGCAATCCTCCTGCCTTGGCCTTCCAAAGTAGTACAATTATAGGCATGAGTTACCGTGCCTGGCCATCACTGCTGATTTAAAAAAATCTCTTATTTTCCCTCTTCCCATGGCACTGAATGACTCACGAGACAATGCCATATTCTATATTTAAATGAAGAGAAAAAGACACTTCTTCCTCTGATTAATTTTTCTTAGACCTCTGGGAAAACACATACACATACATACACATACACACACACACCCAAACATCAAGACTTCCTCATTAAATTTTTTTTTTTTTTTAGATGAAGTCTTAATCTGTTACCAGGCTGCAGTGCAATGGTGCAATCTCAGCTCACTGCAACCTCCGTCTCTCAGGTTCAAGCAATTCCCCTGCGTTAGCGTCCCGAGTACTTGGGACTACAAGCGCGCGCCACCATGCCCGGATAAATTTTTGTATTTTTAGTAGAGACAGGGTTTCACCATTGCCAGGATGGGCTCTATCTCGTGACCTCGTGATCCGCCCTCCTCAGCCTCCCAAAGTGCTGAAATCACAAGCATGAGCTACCACGCCTGGCCTAAATTTTTTTTAAAGCGGAAATTCTCAAAGCATACAAAACAAGGCAACTATAACAAAACAAACACATCTATATACCATAATAAGCATATGTATATAAATGAAGTTTTGTTAGTATATCAGCTATTGATTAAATATCCATCCACAGATGTCCAGTCTTATTGTACTTAGCTTACATGATTTATGTCCCAATACCACAAGATACAAGCAATGAACAAATATTTTAAAATTCATTAAAAAATAATTATATGAAGTATTAAGTGATGTTTATTATATGTAGTCAACAGAATGGGGAAAAATTCTCTGAACTTGCAACATACTAACCTCTATCTTAGTATCAAATCCAAGGGCCATCCATGCTCAGGCCCATCTCCATGGCCTCCACCAGAGGTTACTGACTACTTTTGTCCTGAGACTCCAGTCCACCAGTTGGGTCTCTTTAACTAATTTCTGTCTTCCAATAACTAATTGCTGATTCGAAAAGCTCTATTCTCAGTCCTCTTATCTCCAGCCTAACTCTGGGTGACCTCATGCATTACCAAGAGCTCCTAACTGAGATGTGATAAAGCATTCCAAGTCCAAGCTGGGCTTCCATCTCCAGCACTCCCTCTGTCACCAACCCCCTGTCATGTGTTCTCCACATCTCAAGAAGGTGGTAGTCAGCAGGCCAAGGAGAGAGGCCTCAGGAGAAACCAACTCTCCTGGCACCTTGATCTCAAATTTCTACCCTCCACAACTGTGAGAAAATAAATTTCTGTTGTTTAAGCCACCTAGTCTGTGGCATTTTGTTATGGTGGCCCTAGCGAATTGCTAGGAGCTCTATCAATTATAACTTTAGACTATCGAGACCATCCTGGCCAACATGGTAAAACCCCGTCTCTACTAAAAATACAAAAATTAGCTGGGCATGGTGGCACATGCCTGTAGACCCAGCTACTCGGGAGGCTGAGACAGGAGAATTGCTTGAACGCAGGAGGCGGAGGTTGCAGTGAGCCAAGATCACGCCACTGCACTCCAGCCTGGCGCCTGGTGACGGAGTGAGACTCTGTCTCAAAAAAAAAACCAAAAAACAAAAAACACTTTAGACTAAAAAAAATCTATATAGAACCATGCCCTTTAAAAAAACACTAATCCATTCTGAACAATGTTTTTGAATGTATACTGAACAAGATGTTTGTATTTCTACCACTCACTTCATCATTATTTGTACCTTTTTCTTATCATATCTCGGCAGAAGTTTATCTTTTCCGTTAGGCTTTTCAAAGACTCAGTTTTTCTTTCTCAGTTTTTAAATTTCTAGTCTTCATTTTAGCATTTATTTTCCTCAAGTTTCTTCAATGACTTTTTCTAACTTCTTAAATTGAACCTTTAGGTTACCTGTTTTCAGTCCTTTTCCTTTTCTAATATGCATTTAGCATACACATTTCCTTCTAAGTACTCCATTAAATGCGCTCTACAAGTTTTAGCATGTATTCAGCTCCAAAATCTTCCAATTCACTGGTCTTTGACCTTGTAGTTATTTAGAAGTATCTTTTTTAACTCTTCAAATGCTGTTTTTGAGGTTTTCCTCTACTAGCTATCATATAATGCTCAGAGAACATTATCCTATTAATATAGATTTGCTGATATTTAAGACTGGCTCTATGAAGTAGTACATAATCGGTTTTTATAAATGGTTCTCACAAGCTTAGAAATGTGTGCTTCTGATGGGCATGGGGTTTTATATGTATCATTTGGGGACATATACCTCTTCCTGGTATAATTCCTTTATCCTTATAAGTAACTTTCTTTACAACTGATGACATTTTCTGTTAAATTCTATTTGCCTCTAAATTAATACAGCCTTCTTTCTGCATTATTTTCCTAGTAACCTTTTCTTACTTTCAGCATTTCTGATCATTTTATTTTAGGTATGGCTCTTATAAACTCTTATAAACAACATGTAGTTGGATTTTGGTTTTTATATCCGAAGGTTTTGTCCGTTAACTGTTAAATGGAAGTCACTGACATTTACTGAGATTACTGATCTGTTTGGATTAATTTGCCCGTTTACGATTTTGATTTACTATGCTTTTTATTTCCTTCTCATTTTTTAACCTCACTTCTGTTCTGCCTCTTCT
The DNA here is from genome assembly GCA_036589455.1 of Ateles fusciceps. NCBI lineage: Eukaryota > Metazoa > Chordata > Mammalia > Primates > Atelidae > Ateles > Ateles fusciceps. Next base: position 772,002 of record JAZHEH010003296.1, on the reverse strand, counting down.
CACACTGAGCTTTCTTCAGTGTTACTTCTGCTCTACCGGCTCTGAAGTTACATACCACTATCCCTGGCTGCCTGCAGGGCTGACTCGAGTCTAATGCCAATCAGCATCTCTAGTCTCCTCCCAGCCAATGCTAGAAATGTAAGTAAATGCACCCTCCAGCTCATCCTACATACTTGTTATATTCCAGCTCTACCTTGCTTTCTGTCATCCAGACTGTCATTGCTGTTACGGATTTTTAAAGGCTATGTTTAATTTAGATTTACCTATGTTTATCAATTTCTTAGCAATCTGTCCTTTTCATATTCCGTTCTTCCCTTCTGAATTCAGCTTCCAACCTTCTGAAGTTTTAGTTTTTTGAGATGAGGTCTTGCTCTGTCACCCAGGCTGAAGTCCAGAGGTGTGATCACGGCTCACTGTAGCCTCCACCTCCTGGGTCAAGCAATCCTCCTTGAAAAATACCACAACTGGCTATTTTTTTTTGTAGAGAGAAGGTCTCACCACATTGCCAGGGATGATCTCAAACTCCTGGCCTTAAGCAGTTCTCTAGGCTTAAGCAGTCTATCAGAGTGCTTGTATTAGAGCCTTGGCCTGTAGTACATCCTTCACAGATGGCCCTTTAGTGGAGAGGTAGTGGCAATAAACACCCTCAGTTTTCTCCTAGTCTCAGTATGGCTTTATTTTACCCTATCTGTTGAATAATCTGGTTGGGTTTAAGATTCTAACTTGATGTGAATTATGTAAACAAGTTTTGTTTGAAATGTTTTTGACACATTTGTTGACTATTCGTTTTGCTTGAAGTCCTCACGCCCTGTTTCCATTTGAATCATTTTCGCACAGTTGTTTCTCTACCTCTTTATACTTTTTAAGTCTTGTTGACATGGCGATCTTCCTCTGTTAAAGCCTTCAACGGACACTTGCATTTTTTTCTTATTCATTTTATAATCTCCTTAAGCAGTTTCATAACAACCTGACTCCAGGTTTCAAAATGAGTCCATGTTTCTTTCCTCCTTAAAGCCCTTTGATATAAACAAATACCAAAAATAAAACAAAATTTTAAGCAACACTGGAAAATAAGAAGCGTTTCCATGAAATCAATTGGAAGTCAAGAGTAATTTCAGAAAATATATAAGACATGAGTTCTGGGCCACTGATCTTCAAGCGTTTGCCAATTTGGGCAGAGACAATGATAAGCAGAGATTGAGATATATTCATGGGGCAAAAAGGAGAAACAGTGACGCTCAGGGCCCGCTGGAAGAGCAGGCCTGGTAAATACCCCACAGTGGCCTTGGGGGTTATGCTCTAAGGGCATGAGTATCTACACAATCATTGCTGCCCTTGTCCATATTTTCCCTGTCCTTGGCTGGATTATAGTGATCTGATGTAGAACTGCCCTTAACCTAATTACCTGCCAGATGCAGATATAAACCCTTTCTAGAAGACATTACCCAGAACGTTAAACCACCTCCCCAATTTTTGGCATGCAATGACATATGAAGAGATAAGACAACATTATAATAATAAAGAGAAATAAAATAAAGAGAAAGTGACTCACTGAGCCTGAGGACTTACCAGATGTACAGACTTTCAAGTAACTACGCTTAATAGATTCAATAAAACAAATGACAAAAATAATAATTTCAGCAAAGATCTAGAAACTAATGAAGAAAATTAAAAGTTTAGAAACGAAAAATACAATAATAATAACTCAATGAATGGATTCCACAGTGGGTTACATACAAATAACAAAGGCCAAGCATAAATAAGTTAACACTGAAGAACTGCACAGGGGCAAGAGGAGAGGAACATGAGATCTGCTTCCCAGCATAATTAATCAGGGTGTTACTGACACAGGGAGAGCACATATGCTAGTGGAGTAAAAGACCACACAATTCTGAAACGGAATCACGAACCCCTGGTATTTCCTAAAGATGGCACTGCAAAGCAGTGAATAAAGCATAATCTTTTCAATTAATATTTCTACATTAACTGGATATCTATTTAGAAAAACATCAGACTTGATCCCTCCCTAATAGGGTACACAAAAATCAATGGTGGATAAGTGAAAGATCTAACAGTGAAAAGGAAAACACCACGCAAGTTTCTAGATTACATAGGAGAATGCCTATATAACCCTGTAGGAAAAGATTTCTTTCTTTCTTTTTTTTTTTGGCTAAACATCCTACAATGCACAGGCAAAGATTTCTTAAAAGATATATTAATCATTAAGAAAACCACTGTCAAAGTGAATTTATCAAAAGACAACATTATCATTAGGAGACTAAAAAGGCAAACCAGAGTAAGAACTGGCGCTGGCAGTCCACAGAGCAATGGCCTGCACACACGATACAGAACCAACACTTGCAGATCAACAAGCAAGGCAGTGACAACCCTATTAAAATGAGGACAAGAGATCCAGACAGGAAATTTACAATGTGAGTATTCAAATGCTAATCTACATATTAAAAAGGCTCAGTCTCATTAGTCAACATGGCAGTGTAAATTAAAGTCACAATGAAATAGCACTATTGATTCACCAAAATAGTTAGAAAGGAAAAGGTAATACAAAATTCTGGCTAAGATATGGAACAACTGTAACTCTCATATAATGCTGTTGTAAATGTAAACCGCTACAACCGCAGTGGAAAACCATCTAGCAATATCTACCAAAGGTGAATTAAAACATTTGTGCGTGCACATGTGAACCAAAAGGGATGTATAGAAATATTCGTTGCAGTGTTAGACATAATAGTCAAAAATTGGAAGCAACTCAGTTATCTATCAATGGTAGAATCAATAAATAGTGGTTTAGTAATAAATATATATATATATATATATATGTTTGTGTGTGTACAGCAATGAAAATCAATGAGCTACCCACACAGTAACACGAATGGATCTTAATTACACTGAATAAAAGGAGCCATACACACAAGAGCATATATACCAAATAATTTTATTTATATAAAGTTCAAGAAAAGAGAAAAGTGATATATGGTGTTAAAACCACAGGTGTAGTTACATCTGGAAGGAGGAAGTGATGCTGTTAGGGAGGGCATGGTTGTGCTTCCTGGGCCTGGCAGTGCTCTAATTCTTGACCTACATGGTGGTTACACAGGTATACTTTCTTTGTGATATTTAATGACCTTATGGTTTGTGTACTTTTCTAGACATGCTATACTTCAATACAAAAGTTTTTATAAAAGGAAAGTAAATTTTAAAACCGCCCACTTCTCAGGAGCTGTGGAAGGCCTCTCCTGCTTTTTTGCAAAGAATGACTACTACCGTTCACTACATTACCACGTATTAATATATTGAGGGTGCATAAGGAGGTATCTCTAAGAAAAGTGAAAAAGCAGTGGACTCTATTATTGGCTAAATCTCTCCCCTTCTAGAAATCTCAGCAAAGCATAGAGTCGGGACAGGTTGAGTGTCACTTACCTGAAATGCCTAGGACCAGAGGTGTTTTGGACTTTGGAATATTTGCATATACTTAATGAGATGATATGTGGATGGGACCAAAGTCTCATGTATACCTTAGATGCACAGCCTAAAGGTAATTTTATTTTTCACTTGAGGATGCTGAATAGACTGTATATTATGAAACTGCATTTTTTTGTTTTTTGATACAGATTCTAACTCTGTCATCAGGCTAGAGTGCAGTGGTGCAATCTTGGCTCATTGCAACCACCGCCTCCTGAGTTTAAGTGGTTCTCCTGCCTCCGCCTCCCGAGTAGCTAAGACTATAGGCATGCACCACCACGCCCACGTAATTTTTGTATTTTTAGTAGAGACAGAGTTTCACCATGTTGGCCAGGATGTCTCAACCTCCTGACCTTGTGATCCACCCCTCCTCGGCCTCCCAAAGTGCTGGGATTACAGGCATGAGCCACCACGCCTGGCCATTGAGCCTGCACTTTGACTGCAACCCATCTCATGATGTCAGGTGTGAGACTTTCCACGTGTGGCATCAATGCTGACATTCAAAAAGTTTCAGATTCCAGAGCATGTTTGGATTTCAGATTTTTGGATTACAGATGTTCAACCTGTACTGAGAAAACCTCTACTGAAGGAACACATTTTTCAGGCATAAAGTTGTAATACCAAGAGACATAAAGAGATCCTGGAGTATAAGAGCCATTGTAAAATCCCGCTCTTACAAGTCCGGAAATTAACTAAGGCTCACAAAGAGGAAGTGATTTTTGCCAAGGCCGTAGAATGGTATTTTTTGATACCTTTCTTTCTACTGCATGATGATTCCTCCATCACAGGTCCTAACTCCTAAATACAATATTCACTGCACAGTGCATGTTCAATAAATGTTTATCAAAGGGGAAAAAGCCTGCAGTGTTAGCAGTCAATTAATCCAGTAAAGTGTTAGAAACAGTTTAACTTGTAAGAGCTACGAAGTCATCCTTCATGATAAGCAGTACTGGGGAAACGTAATATTAATATGTATTTCCATCAGTGTTGTCTATTACATATTAAGAGACCAATCTGAAACTGGAAAGCAGTCAGACGGAAGCAAAGGTAGTGACCAGAAAGGTGTCACAAACATACAGTTGATGCAAATATCTAAGAGATTTCAAGTAAGCCAAGGAAAAAGAGACCAATATTCCATCTTCATATATACTAAGTAATCTAGAGAGCTGATTTTTCAAGGACCAGTAGGAGAAATTTATTAATACAAAACCTTACAGCCTTATTCTATAGGGAACACAGGTCACGCAGTTAACCTACCTCAGTTCCTGGCTTTCTGTGGTGAGGAGAGTAAGAAGTGCCCAGATGAGCACCTGGCTGTCGTCCTCATTGTGAAACTGACTGTGATGCCGGATGTTCTGCAGCAGCAGCTGGTCCAGGCACTCCAGGGCCTTCTCCTGCACAGTGCTCTCGCAGTCCATCACCACCGGCACCACCCCCTGCAGCCAGGCTTTCTGGATCTGCACACATCTAGGCTGAGCCTTAGGATTGAAAGATGATGACATGAGAAGGTCTAAATACAAGTCAGAAAAGTTATGAACAACATTTTGAGATGTTAAAAATAATCACACATTCAACTGCAAATAGACCACAGAGTGAAAAAAAATCAACATTCAGAAAACATACAAAAGCAAAGCCAGCTTAATGTAAATCAGAGCAAACTAAAATTTTAAACTTATACATTCAAGTCACTATTTGACTAGTAGCAGTAAATCAGTACTTTTTGGGTCATTAAAAATCAAGATCTAATAAATATTTATCCCAAAGAGCAATTAGAACTGATGCTGATAGAAAGTCAAAATATGCATTGCTTAATGCCTTCTATCATGAAATAAAGAAATAAACATGCTTTTAAAATTCTTCAACTAAAATGCTAACGAGCTGACAAAAGTAAATGATATATAGCACCCGTGAATCTGCTCTTTTGGCAGGCAATATGATCTATCTATGGCCTAATTGACTAAATTTAACCTAGGTCTCCAGCTTAACCAAATCAATTTTAAATTTTATTTTTCTGTGTGAGATTTAAAGTGAAGAAAAGGGCTGGGCGTGATGGCTCATGCCCGTAATCCCAACTCTTTGAGAGGCGGACAGATCACCTGAGGTCAGGAGTTCAAGACCAGCCTGGTCAATATAGTGAAACCCTGTCTCTACTAAAAAATACGAAAATTAGCCAGGCATGGCAGTGCACGCCTGTAGTCTCAGCTACTCAGGAGGCTGAGGCACGAGAGTTGCTTGAACCTGAGAGGTCGAAGTTGCAGTGAGCCATTATTGTGCCACTGCACTCCAGCCTGACCAACAGAGAAAACTCTTGTCTCAAAAAAAATAAAAATAATAAAAAATAAAGTGAAGAAAGGGCTAACAACTGGCATTCTCTAGCATTCATTCCTAATTATATTTAATAGGAAGCACAGTCTATCATACATAATTGAAAGCTACCTCCTCCCTTACACTGTACAATTCTACAGTGGACTTAGCAGAGTTTCTAAAGGTCAACTTAACATTTAGCAGCAGGTAATTATTGCATGGAATTACTTTTAATGTAAAATACCATGCATTCCATCTAGAATGACCTGCCTCTCACCATAAGGAGTTCCGTAAGAGACTGGAGGGCCTGCTTCCGGACAGACACTGCAGGGTCCCCGACACCGGTCCGACAGAATCGACAGGTCTTCCTTCATGCCCGAGACATCACAGTGTTTCAAAATACTCACTAACACCTAGAAATATGCAACACGAAGTGATGACTGCATAGCATCAACGCAGAAACAGAAACTGTTAACAAAGGAACACTTCCTTTAAGTTTGTGGTTCTTAACATTTTGGGGTCATAGGTCCAACCTTCCTCCTCATAACATCCCATTTTTCAGAATGCAATTTGCTAAGGCCTCTCTCAGAGAAAAACAAATTTGATATAAACAAATATTTACAAACAATTTTATGAACCTATTAAAATCCACCTATGGTCCCTAGGTTAAGAATCCCTATTCCAAACAAAATAAATTAAGGATATCAATTTGTGGTTCTTAAAAAATCAGACACCCTGTAGGAAAGCTTAAAAATAATCTTCCAGTTCATCTGTGATTTATATGTAACAGGATCAAGGTCAACTAACAGTTCAGTGAAAAGCAAATTAAGTAACGAATATGGCCTAGGAGTTTAAAAAATATTCCTTTGCATTTCCAAGTTTTTAGTGCTTAAAAAGAAATGTGCAGAGAAAACTCGCACCTGCACCGCAGACTTCCTAACGTTAGTCTTCTCATCCCTGATCCTCCTTCTCAGCATTGCCATGACACATCTGTCTGCAGAGGGAATACCAAAGAGTCATCACAGCTGGAGAACGGTCACACAGCAGCTAACAGTTCACCGTGCGATACCGAAAAAATACACTCATCTTAAAGACTCACTCATTAGCTTGTTTCAGATCCTAAGAAATCAGAGTGTAGAAAAAGAAGAAAATGTGAATAATTAGGTATTCACTATAATGCATATGAACTTTGGAATACTAAAAATCTGGTTTTATGAGAAAACATAGGCACAGGGAGGGGAACATCACACACTGGGGTCTGTTGCGGGGTGAGGGGCTAGGGGAGGGACGGGGGGGGCTGGGGAGGAAAAAAAACTTAAATTTTTACCTACAAAAACGGAAAGTCAATAAATGATATATGAAAAAAAAATCTGGTTTTAAGTCTTGGCCCCTACCTCTAAAGTTCTGAATGAATTATTTCTCTCTTCCATTTTGTTCAGCTACAAACAAGAGTATTTAACCCATAGGATTATTTGAAAGATTTGATGAGATAATATATAACAGCAGGTTTAAAACTTTCTACTTGAAGACATTTTGCTTTTAAAGAGATGGGGTCTCATTCTGTCACCCAGGGTGGTGTGCAGTGGCACAATCATAGCTCACTGCAATCTCAAACTCCTGGGCTCAAGTAATCCTCCTTCCTCAGCTCCCAAGTGAGTCATCATGGCATGAGCCACAATGCCACCTCCCAAGTGAGCCACCTCCCACGTTAGCCACCATGCCAGACTAATTTTTTATTTTTATTTTTTTGCAGAAATAGGATCTTGCTGTGTTGCTCAGGCTGGTCTCAAACTCTAGCCCTCAAGTGATCCTCCACCTCAGCCTGCAGAAGCACTGAAATTACAGGAGTGAGCTATGATGCCCAGCCTTGAAGCTTCTTTCTATGCTTAAAAATTACTGAGTACTCTAAAGAGATTGTATCTTTCAATATCAATTAGAAATGTATACTGAGAGTTGAAAGATATTTACTAATTCATTATAAAATAGCAAGACATGTTACTATTAGTACTTTTACATAAAAATAACTAATTTTCCAAAACAAATAAACAAAAAATACTGAAAAAGCTGGATGTGGTAGAATGTACCTATAATCCCAGCCACGGGAAGACTGAGATCAGAGAATCACTTGACCCCAGGAGTTCGAGTCCAGCAGGGGCAACGCAGCAAGACCCTATTCACATTCACACACACACACACATACACACACACACACACAAATACGGCATTGTTTTTGAGTCTCGCAAACTTTTAAATGTCTGCCTTAATATAAGCCAGCTGTATTCTCATCTCTGTTTCTGTTGTAATCTGTAATCTCTGTAATCTGTTGCAATTTCGTAAGTCTTGGGACCACTGGAAAGTTCCAACATATATTCGTGAGAAAATCAGAGTATGGAAGGCAAATGAACACGGCATTCGTTTTTACTTCAAGGACCCCTGAGGGTTCCCAAAACACACTTTGGGAAATGTTTTTCTATATAAGAAGGCACCATAAAAAAATAAAAGATGGAAAACAATAGAGAAAAATCAATGAAACCGAAAGTAGGTCCCTTGAAAAGATCAACAAAACTAATAAACCTTTAGCTAGACTGATGAAGAAAATTTAAAAATTCAAATTGCTAAAATCAAGAAAAAAGGGACATTACTATCATTAGCCTTACATAAATAAAAAGGAGTATAAAGGAATACTAAGAACAATTTTAGGCCACAAAATTAAGTAGCCTAGGTAAACTAAACAAGTTTCTAGAAAGACACAAACTACAGAAACTCAAACAGAAATAGAAAACCTGAACATACCTTAACAAGTAAAGAAAGTAAATTAGTGGTCAGGTGCAGTGGTTCACGCCTGTAATCCATGCACTTTGGGAAGCCAAGGTGGGTGGATCACCTGTTGTCAGGAGTTCGAGACCAGCCTGACCAACATGGTGAAACCCTGTCTCTACTAAAAATACAAAAAAATTAGCCAGGGGTGGTGGCACATCCCTGTAATCCCAGCTACTCGGGAGGCTGAGGCTGGAGAACTGCTTGAACTGGGAGGCGGAAGTTGCAGTGAGCCAAGACTGTGCCATTGGACTCCAGCCTGGGCAACAAGAGTAAAACTCCATCTCAATTAAAAAAAAAAAAACTAAATTAGAAATCAAAAACACGTTACACACACACACACACATACACACACACCCCCACCCACCCACCCACCCACCCAAGGACAAGACACTTTTAATAGACAAGTCTAACAAATGTTAAAGCAAAAGTGAACACCAATCCTTCATGAATTCTTTAAAAAAATAGAAAAGAATATACTTCTCAGCTCGTATGAGGTCAGCATTATCCTGAGAGCAAAACCAAAGACATCTCAAGAAAACAACTGACATACTTTGGGTATTTGTCCCTGCCCACACCTCAGGTTGAATTGTAACCCCCAGTGCTGAAGGTGGAGCCTGGTAGGAGGTGTTTGGATCACCCTGGGGCCATCCCCCAACAGTTCGCTGCTATCTTCATGACAGCAACACTGAGTTCTTTTGAGACCTGGGCATTTAAAAGTGTGTGGCACCTTCCCTGACTCTCTCTTTCTCCTGCTCCCACCATGTGAAACGCTTGCTCCCTTTTGGCCTTCTACCATGATTGTAAGCTTCCTGAGGCCTCCCCAGAAACAGATGCCAGTGCTGTACTTCCTGTATAGCCTGCAGAACCATAAGCCAGTTAAACTTCTTTTCTGATAAATTACTCTGTCTCATATCTTTTTTTTTTTTGGAGACAGTCTTTCTCTGTTGCTCAGGACGGACTGCAGTGGCGCGATACTGGCTCACCGCAACCTCTGCCTCCCAGGTTCAAGTGGTTCTACTGCCTCAGCCTCCTGAGTAGCTGGGATTACAGGTGCCCGCGACCATGCGCAGCTAATTTTCATATTTTTAGTAGAGATGGTGTTTCGCCATGTTGGCCAAGCTGGTCTCAAATTCCTGACCTCAAGTAATCCATTGGCCTTGGCCTCCCAAAGTGCTTGGATTGCAAGCATGAGCCACCACACCTGGCGACATATTTCTTTATAGCAATGCAAAAACAGCTTAATTCAACAGCAGACCAATATTCCTTATGAATATAGACACCAAAATCCTCAACAAAATACCAGCAAATCAAATCCGGCAAGATACAACCATGCTTGGGATTTTTTCCAGGAATGAAATGTTGATTCAACCTGTGAAAAATCAATCAATGTAAATTACACCATAGTAACAGAACAAAGAAAACCACACAATCATCTCAAAAATATAGAGAAAGTATTTGCAAAATCCAACACCTTTCCATGATAAAAACTCAGCAAGCTTGCAATAGAAGAAAACTTCCTCAAATTGATGAGAAAGTTATCCTATAAAACTCACAGCTGGCTGGGCGTGGTGGCTCACCCCTGAAATACCAGCACTTTGAGGTGGAGGCGGGCGGATCATGAGGTCAAGAGATTGAGGCCATCCTGGCAAACACAGTGAAACCCCATCACTACTAAAAATACAAAAATTAGCCGGGCATGGTGGCAGACGCCTGTAGTCCCAGCTGCTCAGAAGGCTGAGGCAGGAGAATGGCTTGAACCTGGGAGGCAGGAGAATGGCTTGAGCGGAGATCGCGTCACTGCACTCCAGCCTGGCGACAGAGCAAGACTCCTTCTCACAAACAAACCAGCAAAAAGAAACACACAAAACAAAACTCACAGCTAACATCATACTCAGTGATGAACACCAAAAGTTTTCGCCCTAAGTAAAGAAAAAAGACAAAGTCTACTCTGACTTCTTTTCAACATCATACTACAGACTGTAAACCAAAAATAAAATTCTAAGGCTCTCCAACCATCTAAATGGACTTCCTCGTCAGCCAGGGCACTCTAAAATTTAACCTGAGAGACAGGTTCAGGCCATGGCAGGGAGTGGGGGCTAGACTAGCCTCATTACACCGTTTAGCACTAACATCAACACAGGCTTTAAGTCTGAGAAGGACATGTACAATCTATTGTCTCTGAAGCCTACTACCTGAAGGCTTTCTCTGCAGTCATGAGCTTTAGTCTCCACCATCCTTTATCTTACCCTAGACATTCCTTTCTGTTGACCCCAGGTCTTTAGATAGACTCAACCAACTGTCAACCAGAAAAATTTTAAATCTACCTATAAGCTGGAACCCTTCCCACCTTGTCCTGCCTTTGGGGACCAAACCAATGTATCTATTAAATGTATTTGATTGATGTCTGATTACCTCCCTAAAATGTCTAAAACCAAGCTACACCCAAGCACCTTGGGCATATATTCTCAGGACCTCCTGAGGGCTGTGTCATGGGCCATGGTCACTCACATTTGGCTCAGAATAAATGTCTTCAAATATTTTACAGAGACTGACTCTTTATCAACAAATAGGCAAGAAAAAGAACTGGAAAGGAAGAAGTAGAACTACCTCTATTTACAGATAACTTGCTCTTATATCAAGAAAATCCTAACTAATCCGCAAAACTATCATTAGAGCTTGTAATGAGTTTAGCAAGGTTGCAGGACAGAAGGTCAATTATCAAAAATAATTTGTAAAAACTGGCAATGAACAATTCAGAAATAAAATTAAGAGAGCAATTTAATTTACAATAGTATTGAAAAAACAAAAACAGGACAAAATTTAAAGAGCAAGAAGTGTTTACTGTAAACTATAAAACATCACTGAAACAAATTAAAGACCTAAAGAAATAAAAAGACATCAGGTGTTCATGGATCAGAGGAACTAGCAAACTAACCTGGCAACACTCCCCAAACTGATATACACATCAATCCCTAACAAAATCCAAGATGGCTTTTTTTCTTGCAGAAATTGACAATTGATCTTAAAATTCACATGGAAATGTAAGAGATCCAGACTAGTCAAACTAATTTTGAAAATGAACACAGGGACAGGAGAACTCACACTTCCTGATTTAAAACTGACTATCAAAGGAAACTATGTTAATTCCCAAATATGACTCTGACATAAAAATTAATTCTGAGACAATTAAAGCAGATAATTGAAAAGCAGCAGCAAATAGAGGAAAAGGTCTGTCTATCCTCCCCCTTTTCTTCCTATGGGCAGGATATAAATTCTTCTTTACTCATGGGTCTCTAGACCCTTATCAGCCCAGAGCAATTCACAAAACTCACTCCATTACCTTCCTCCCACACACAGGTGGTCCCTGACTTAGGATTTTCTGATATTACAATAATGTGACAGTGCTGAACATTCAAACTATACGTTGAGTTTCGAATCCTGCTCACTTCCCAGCTAGTGACGTGCAGGATGATACACTCTCACGATGCTGGGAAGCGAGAACGGCTCCCTGTCAGCCACCCTATCAAGAGGGGACAACCGAGAGTCTCCAGTGTACCATGCTGCCAGCATTTTTTTTGGATATGGTGTTTTGTGTTATATAAGTGGAGTTCTAAGCCACTGCCCCCAGTTACTCTGCATTGAGATTTCTCCTGCATAACATGCACTACACATGTTAATAAACTTGTCTGTCTTGTTACAGGGATCCATACCAAGGCAGAACTCATGAGGACTGAGGAAAAAATTATTTTCCGTCTCCTACACTAGAACGAACAGCAATCAACACAGTGTGGTGCATAAAGACAGACAGATTAATGAAATAAAATTCCATTAATATAGAATATAGAGCATACAAATAAGCTCATGAGCTTATACAAATCAGTCAAGTGATTTTTTTTACAAAGGTGCCAAGACATTCAAAGGTGAAGGAACAGACTGAAAGAAACAGTGCTGTGTCAACTGGATAGTCACATGTAAAGGAGTGAAGCTGGATCCCCTTTATCACACCATATGTAAAAATTAACTGAAAATTGATCAAACACCTAAATGTGAGAGCTAAAACTATAAAACCCTTAGAAGAAAAACACAGAAGTAAACCTCTGTGACTTTGGATTACACAATGATTTCTTAGCTATGTGATACCAAAAGCACAAGTAAGAAAAACAAAAGATAAATTGGACTTATTAAATTAAAATGTTTTGTGCCTCATGAAACACCATATGAAAAGACAACCCATAGAATGGGACAAGTATTTAAAAATCATATATCTGATAAGGTTTATATATAACTCTTTCAATTCAAAAATAAAAGATAACCCTATTAAAACATGGGCAAAGGGCTTGAATAGGCATTTCTCCAAAGAAGATGTATTTGTGTGTCCAATAAGCCTATGAAAATGTGCTCAACATCATTAGCCATTAGGGAAATGCAAATCAAAACCACAAGTAGATACCACTTCAGGCCCACAAAGATGGCTAAAATAAAAAAGATGGACAGGACAAGTGTTGGTAAGATTGTGGAGAAATAGGATTATCCTAAGTTGCTAGTAGGACTGTAAAATGGTGTGGCCACTTTGAAAAACTTTGGTGGTTCCTCAAAATGTTGAATATGGAGTTACTACATGACCTAACAGTTCTACTCCTAGGTATACACTCAGAACGAAATCACACATCTATACAAAAATTTGTACAAGAATATTTATTAGCCACAATAGCTAAAAAGTGAAAACAACCCAAATGTTCATCAACTGATGAATAGACAAACAAAATATGGTGTATCCTTATAAAAGACTATTACTCAGCACAAAAAGGAATGAAGTATTGATAAATGCTAAAACATGAATGAACCTTGAAAACACGCTAGCTGAAAGAAGTTAGACACAAAAGACAACATAGTACATGATTTCATTTATGTGGAATGTCCAGAATAGGCAATTTTATAGGGAAAGAAAATTGGTGGTTGCCAGTGGTAGGAGGAAGGGGGTAGGGGGGAATGACTACTAATGGGTATGGGGTTTATTTTTCAGCTAATGAAATGTTCTGGAATTAGACTGTACAATCTTGCAACTATACTAAAACCACTGAATTATACACTTTAAATGGTGAATTTTGTGGGATGTGAACTCTATCTTAATTGAAAAAAGGCAAAGAGAGCATTTGGCAAAGTGCATGGCATCTAAGTAAGTATACGAATTTTTCAACGTACAACCAATGACGACAATACGTGTCGTTTCAGCTTACGAACAATACGCTGGGAACAAGAGCTCTCTGCATCTCCAAACTTTTAAATTTTAAAGCATCATTAAATCAACGCAACTTTGAGTTGCCTGAAAAAAGTCTGTGCAACAGTAAATCCGTAACCTGTTTAGAGGAAGCCTGGAGCCAACATAAACATTCGGCATTTTTCCAGAGTACATGTTCTTACTAAATTTAGAAAACCTGTTTATTATAAATGCAGTTATTGCTCTGAATTTCAGTAATACATGCTAATATCTAGCCTCCCAAAGCTAATTTCATGCTGACCTTCTAGGCTGAATAATAAAAACAGTCATCATCCTCAGGCCCTTTCTGTGCATCTCGGCACTGATCTCAGTGTTCCGCATATGTGTGTGTACAAATGTATACACATTTATGTGCACAAGCACCTGTCTCTCCACTGCTCCTTAAGAGATAGAGCTCTGTCTCACAGACTTGTGCATCTCCAATGTCTGGAACACATTGGGAAGGACCAGATCAATGTTTATTGAATAAATTAATAAACCTAATTAGGTAATTAATCCTCTACACACGTTCTTTCTCTCTCTTATTTGTCTGTCTCTCTCTTTAAATCACTCCCCTAAATGTTGTTTCCACAGACTCTCCCAATAGTCCTCTGGGAAAGATGGGATGATGTTACAACTGGAAAATGACAGGCATGCCCTATCAAGCAGCTACTTAGTAACTGAGTTGACACAGAAAAGCACTACCCTGCAGTGTTTTTTGTTTTGTTTTCTTTTGTTTTTAAACAGACTGTCACCCAGGCTGGAGTACACTGGTGTGATCACAGCTCACTGCAGCCTGGAACTCCTGGGCTCAAGCCATGCTCCCACCTCAGCCTCCTGAGTAGCTGGGACCACAGGTGCAGACTACCATACCCAGCTAATTTTCAATTTTGTTTTTTTAGAGATGAGATCTTCCTGTGTTGGCCAGGCTGGTCTTCAACTCCTGGGCTCAAGTGATCCACTGGCCTCAGCCTCCCAAAGTGATGGGATTATAGGCATGAGTCACCACACCTAGCCAGATGTTTTAATTATTAGGGGTGAATTAATAAGGAAAAAAAAAAAATCCAAGGTTTTAGCCTCTACTTACAGTTGTCTGAAATCCAACAGCATTACTGATCTGACAGTGATAAAGTGTGACATACCTCCAGAGCCAACTGTTTCACCACTGCTGTCTATGTTCATCTCCCCTGAGGGTTCAGAACGGTTAGATGTCTGCCTTTGATAGGAAAAAGCTTAAAAAAAAAAAAGGATAGTCATTAAGCTAAAAATGTGTTATACTTTTAATAGCATTAGTAGGTCATATTACTCATTTAAGTTACTACATTATTACTAAAATGAATTTCAACTTCTCTGATGAAAAGCGTACAAGGTTAAAGTAGGTAAATAAAGAGGAAGGAAAAACATTTTAAATATTCAGCAAGTTTTTAAAAGATAACCATTCAGTATTAGAAAATGTATTGATCCATTACCTGATGAATTTCTCAGTAATGTACCAGGGTGACTCTCTATTCCTGAAACTGCAGGACCTAAAAATAAGAAGACAGATAAGGAAGAAAGTCAGTAGCATAAACTGAGTAAATATCCACAGAGGAATCAAAATGAAGATAACTAGGCTGAAAGACAAGGCAGACAGATTCTGAACTGCTGACAACTGATAATGTTCTCCTTGTGTATGCATTGAAATGGAGATTCATTTTATTTTGAGCAATGCCCACCAATGCAAAGCAATAGTAAAGGTAGCCACCAACATCACCTCTAAAATATGAATATCTCAAATACATTTAAAAGGCCTTTCAAATGTATCAGCCTTGCCTATTTAAAAGTTATTTGACAATAAAATATACTAAAAATGGCTTTGAGGGTAAAAACAGATCATACCATATTACTTTTGCCACAGAAAAGAACGATTCCCTTGCAGTCTCTCAATGAGCACAAGACCAGTGTCCTTTCCCAAGTCACCATACTCACTGTTAATCAGGAGCTCCCAGGATACTCTCCGACGCACTGGCAACACTCAGCTCCAGACAGTGTGCAAAGCTGGACAGTGCCTTGCTGCGGACAGTAGGCGCCTTGTCTGAGCAACGATCAAACATAATTTCCTGCACCAGGAACTTATGCTTTAAGAACTTCTGATGCTCCAAGGAGAGGGTGTTATCCACTTCTCTTTCAGGTAGTTCTAACAGGGCTAAGACAACATCAAGAGTAAAAATCCGGTGTGGGATCTGGTAAAGCAAGATCACAAGAATTGCCATCAGACAGGAGTAAGAACCAAAGAACCCTCCTCATTCAGACCTAGAAAAAGAGACTCTTTTAAAAAGACTTTAAAAAGGACCCAAGGTTTTATGCAGAGATATCTCCTACCTTAGAACTTTGGGAGTATTTGTAAAGCCAGGCAATGAACATAGCATATTCCCCCACAAGGAAGTTTACTGAGCAGCTGGACTAGGGACTGGGCTGCCAAAGAACGATACTCTGATTTATCTACCACCTGAAAAACAAAACAGAAGCTGACCAACCAATATCTACCTGCAGGACAAATGAAACATATTTTGCAATACAAGTTGAATATCAGTATGTATAACTAGTTCAATTATCTTTAAATGCTAGGTAAATGGCTAACAAAGTTTAGGTTTTAGAACCCTTGTAAACTAATCGAAAGGAAATCTGTGAACTGTCTCCCCCAGAAAAAGGCACATACAAATTTAGTATATAATTTCAGAGAGTTTTTGGATCCCCAGGTTTCATGAGGTTCAAATTAAGAATTATTTGTCTAAATGGTTATAAAAATGTAGGAGATAATCATGGGAATTTGAACACTGACTGGATGTTTGATAATATTAAGAAATTACTGTGTATTTCTTTAGGTGTGTTAATATCTCATGGTTATGTTTTTAAAGAATTCTTATCCTTTAGAGATATATATCAAAATATTATGTATGAAAGGGTATGATGGAATTTGCTTCAAAACACAATCCAGTATACACATGTTGGGGGATGTGGGTAGGGGTTTAAGTGACACAAAACTGTAGAAGGCGGTTGATGGGTATGTGGTGGTTCACCACCCTATTCTCCCTGTTTCTGTGTATGTTCGACATTTCTCCAAAATAAAGTTGTTTCATTTTTTTTTTTATAGAACACTTTTTCTAGGGGACCATCTAGTGAACATTAAATAAAACCACTTTAATTAACAATGTAGACTCATTCCCAAGAACAAATACACACACACATACACATACACACACACACTCACACACACTTTCACACGTGGTATACTTCTATGTTATTAATATTACTAAGGCAAGCAGTACCTTGGCACAGATGTGCTGTAGTAAGATACAGAGCACTGGGAATATACTCTCCTTTAATTCATCCACAAGGGAGCTATTTAAAAAAAACACATCCACTGTTCACAATACATTCAGTAACTGTCCTCAAGAACCACTACGCCTATATTTAGAAATTCTAGTTATTAAAATACTATACCCTCATACTCTAAGAGTGGTTTCAGTAGAATCAAGAGTGAAGACAAAATGTCATCGTAGAAAACTGGTAAGTAGTTCCTGTGCAATTTTGAGAGCTGCTGCAGAGTAGCTGAGTCTTCAGGAAAGAATAAAAATGTAATCTTCATACAATTCTTCTGATTACTTACTAAATTTTATATTAAGATGTAAAATATATCCTTTTGGGATAACTATAAAAATTGACTAGGACACAGTACCACCTCACGGAAGCTCAGTGAAATGCATTAGTAACATTACTTCTCCCAACTTTAACCCAAGAAGAAATATTTTTCTTTTTCTTTTTTTTTTTTTAGACGGAGTTTCGCTCTTGTCACCTAGGCTGGAGTGCAATGGTGCAATCTTGGCTCACTGCAACCTCTGCCCCCCTGATGAAGCAATTCTCCTGCCTCAGCCTCCTGAGTTGCTGGGATTACAGGTGCACGCCATCACACCCGGCTAATTTTTGTATTTTTAGTAGAGACGGGGTTTCACCATGATGGCCAGCTGGTCTTGTACTCCTGATCTCAGGTGATCTGCCCATCTTGGCCTCCCAAACTGCCATGATTACAGGC
Organism: Ateles fusciceps; assembly: GCA_036589455.1. Classification (NCBI taxonomy): domain Eukaryota; kingdom Metazoa; phylum Chordata; class Mammalia; order Primates; family Atelidae; genus Ateles; species Ateles fusciceps. Next base: position 754,069 of record JAZHEH010003296.1, on the reverse strand, counting down.
ATGAGCTACCACGCCCAGCGTCAAGAAGAAATTTCTACATTGCCCAGACTTGATCCATTTTTAGTGCTGTTTACCTGTCACATCACATGAACGCTATTGCGATTGGTGTACGGGAAACTCTCACGGAAAAAACAAAATGACAGTGTTTTAACTTAAAACATTTTAGTTAATGTTTTCAAAAGTTCTTAATGGAGAGACATTTGCTCAGTCACAAGATGACATCATCCACACCCCATGTCTCCAACCAAACTGCATATTGTGCACACCCAAGGCATGCGCACACTTGCATGTACACAGCACGTCACGGCACCACCTCTATGCTGCATGCCAAAAGTTAGTGAAAGAGGGAAAGAAAAGCCAATGATGCAGCAAACGCGTCCTTGCCAATGAAGCTAAGGCATGAGAATTTTTACGTGAAGCTGAGTGACCCATGAGGGGAAAACTGGTCTAACGATTATTGCTACGGAGGTAAAAAGCAACTCAATCCTTTCATTCAAGTAATTTCTACAGAGGGAAAGGAATAGAAAAGTGCAAAGAAACAAGGAAAAAGTGGCAAAGAACAAAAGCAAAGAGCTGCAGAGTAGAGAGCAACAGAAAAGAGAAGAGGCAGACTGGCTGCAGTAAAGCAGACACGGGAAAGGAAGACAGGCCACCGTCCTCTCTCTGAGACCGACACACAGACTGAGTGCAAACAAGTTGGAGGCTGGCTCTGGCCTGTGCTCTGCAGATTCCTATTTCTTTAACAGCGCCCCAGCTGGGAGCCTACCAACAGAGACCCAGACACATCAAGCACATTAGCTACAGAGTGTTTGGTTTTGACTCCCCAAACCACCATCAGGCCAGAAATTTTAACTCTATGGGTATCAGAAATCTTAGTGACCACAGGGCCCAGAGTACTGAGAGAGACTGACAGAGCAAAAATTCACAATTGTGTGCTTCACCTGATAAACTGGACCGCCTGGTTTCTACGATCGATGACTTGGGAGGTAATAGGAAGGGGGGCACGATGGGAAACTTCACCAACTTCTAACATTAATATTACATTGAGCATTTGATGGAAAACACAACTGATAATCTAGAAGAGAAAAGAAAATAGAATTTAAGATCAGATAGAGAACCCCAGGGTCTCAAACATCATGATGCAGACTGCAGTAAACCATTTCAAGCCATCTGGAGGTAAGTCAGGTTGGCATAATTGCTGGCTGAACACTAGGGATATATTTTCCAAACAATTAGCAGGTATTCTATAAATGCACAATGTAAACAGTGTGAAAGAATGGCTGGCAGATAATAAATCTGATAAAAACATCACCTCGTTACTCTCTCCACCTATTGCACAGTATAACCCAGAATTTAGGACAAATAGGGCATTAACTGTCATTTACAAATGGCAAAAGTGCTACTAACGTTCCCTTATTTAAAAGGGGAAAGAATGATACCTTACAACTGCTTTTTGCCTGCAGATTACAAAGCACCTTCCAATCTATTATCTCATGTAACACAGTCACTAATTAATTCATTCATCCAATAAATAAAACATTTACTGACAACCAAGTAAATGGTAGGTATTACATTAAGAACTGTCATCTACACAACTAGATTTTGCTACATATATTTATTTAATTTTAAACCTTACAATTCCATGAGATAATAAGGATATGTGTAATTTCTACTTCACAGATAATAAAAAAAAAGAAAACTCCAAACGTGCGCTGTCCAAGATCAAATAATTAAAGATAAGGCTAAAACCAACATTGCCTGACAACAAGTCAATACTTTCACAATTAAAAAAAAAGTACCATCTTTAGAGACACAGTAGACCTAAAGGGATGAATTTTCCCATCTATTTTATTATTCAAAATGTTTAAAATGGCATGGGAATTAATAACATTACTATGAATTTTATCACATTCATATTTCAAGCACACAGAAGTGATAAAGATATAAAACTTACAAAATATCGAATATTTCTAAACAACAGGCATTGTGTTCGGCATGTGACACGCTCAATTTCATTTAATGCTGTGACAAATTTATAAGGAAGAGTAAGATTTTGTCCTGTTTGTCCAGAAGTGAAATCTGACACTTTAGCAAGGTTGAATGACTCATACAAGGACCCACAGGTAGTAAGTGGTAGAGTCAGAATTCAAACACGGATGTGCAGAACCTCAAGTATCCCCAAAAACATCTTAACCATCAAGTTACGCCTCTGCAAGTTAACTGTATCACAGATACCAAAAGCCACATGACCTTGGTCCATCCCATTGTTTGCAAAATCTTATTGTTTAATTTATGACATCTAAGTTTAGTAACACCATAATGCACAACTAACTCTAATTCCAAAGTTTATAGTAGTGATACTATTAAGGTCACTCAGAGGCAAAACCCAGTTATCAATGCTAACCGGAGATGACAACTTACAAAATTTCTATAGAATATCATCAAAAATAATACGACTATTAATAGAAATACTGAAACACACATGAATTGCCAAGGGAAACTTGAAAATTCTCTATTCTACTTTTTAAAATGATTTGGGAAATATTCCTACAAAAGTTAACTGTTCAGCAGCTTACCTGTTCCTCCTAGTTTATTTACAGCAGAACCATTTTTTTCTAACTGGAGCCTAACAATAATTTGCTGCAGCTACCAAGTATTCTGATATAAACTTGGCAATAAAAAACAGAAAGCAAACAGAAATAGTGATACTTGTTATTATGCAAATAATATAAGGTCACGAAAATAAGCTAGTAAATTGAAATGGCATTATATCAAATGCTTTTAATATCTTTCCATTGTATGGTTTGTGTGCCTACGATTCAACTAGTAGTAACAAATTAGCTTCTCATCTCCTTTACCTTATCGCCTTCTCCATGAATGGGGGAGCATAGCAAATACAATCCATAATAAGCCAGTTCCGGTATGTATTTTGCTTGGTTAAGGTCTCTAAAGAAAAAAGACAAAATATTAGTTAATGGATATGATTTTACTTGGAATATTTCTTAGTCCTATAAGCCATGTTTCAATGAATAAATTCTACCTGTGCCAATTAGGAAAAAATGGCATTTCCATTTCTGCTGAAGCAAAATCAGTATACTATACTTAAATTGCAGCATTGGAAGATTTAACAGCTTACCTGGCTCCCGTAACATGACATTCATGAAGAACTGGCTCAAAATTAGTTAATGCAACAAAGACCTAGAAAACAGACACCAAGAAAAGGCCTGATTTTTCTACTCATTAAGTATTAGCCATAGTCTATGTCCTTTGAAGCTGCCCTAAGGTTCCTGGAATTTTCACTTACCTCTATACAATTCTGTACACACTGTGGCTTTTCTTTCAAGGAAAACTTGGGCAGAAGCCTTAAAAAATTCTTTAAAAGGTGAAAGATGGCATTTCGAATTTGAGAAAGGTCCCGAGGAGAAAAACAAATGTTCTCATCTTCTTGTTCTTCTATAGTTTCTTCCATCTAGAGATGAAGAAATGTACAGGTTACTGCAACATATACGGAGCACTTTGTCCCATGGTTTTCAGTTTACTCAAACCAAGTCCAGACAGATTAAACTCCAGGCAGGAGCTGACGATGAGGTGATATGACTTTGACCAGGTCACACAACTGTTCTAGGTCTCCTCGACCGCTGCAGTAGTTTCTAGTTTTGTGGGCTTTTGTGTCAATGAGGAATCCTGTTTTTCAGAATTTTTGCTAAGAAATTCTATCATCCTACAGTGTCATGTAAAAATATGGAATTAGGCTGAGTGAAGTGGCTCATGCCTGTAACGCCAGTGGGAGGCCAAGGTGAGCGGATCACTTGAGGCCAGGAATTCGAGATAAGCCTGGCTAACATGGTAAAACCACATCTCTACCAAAAAAAATGCAACAATTGGCTGGGTGTGGTGGTACATGTCTGAAGCCCCAGCTACTCAGGAGGCTGCAGCAGGAGAATCACTTGAACCCACGAGACAGAGGGTGTAGTGAGCTGAGACTGCACCATTGCACTCCAACCTGGGTGACACAGTGAGACTCTGTCTCAAAAAAAAAAAAAAAAAAAGAATTACATCAAGCCCAAGAGACAACTTAAAGCAGTACTGAATAGTTTATGATGGTTTAGGATTGTTTGCCTATAATCATGATGCCTGAAATTATATTTAGTATAAAGTCAATCCTTAAATAAACAAAACTGTGTGTTGGTATATATGTTTTATTATTCGATTTTACTTCTTACCTCAGTACCTTCTTTCCTGGGTCGCTTTCCCCTTTTTCTATGCCTCCTGGGATTAGCCGGAGAGCTCTTAGGCTGTTCTTTCTTTCTTTTCCAATTCAAGTTAGATTCCTGAGGCCAGCTCTTCTTTAGAGTCTGAATGCACTTGTCAAACATCACTGGGTGGAATACTTGATTGGCTACACTGCCTATTCATAAAGAATAAAGAGTAAGCAGGTTAGATTTAATTGTCTTGAAATATGTCTGTAACTACAGATGAAAAGTTACAAAGCAAACTACAGGCTTTTCATGACTCTGAATAACAATGAACCTTTAGAAACAGTACCATTTCCAACATCAGCCTTAGTAAAGGAGCAACAGTGCTGCATCAGATATAAATAACAAGGTTTCCACAACTTGCCATGACAGAGTAACTGGCTTTACACCTGTTCTTCTGTTGTAAACAACTAGAACACTGGGCAAAGGTTTATAAAATAACCATTTTAAGACCCTGGGCACCAAGCAGTATAAGAAGAGTAATCCATGAAAAAAGGGAAACAAAGAAGTAAACCCTGAAGTTGCCCAGTGTTATATCCAGAGACAATCTCTGGACAACAGCAGAGAAATGGTAAATCCATGCAAATTATAATGGTCTTACTATGTTGAAAAAGCAGAGTGAGAAAGACAGGGTAGACAGAATTTATAGAACAGAGGAACATATATAAAAATAGAGTTCTAGTCCAGGTGCGGTGGCTCACACCTGTAATCCTAGCACTTTGGGAGGCTGAGGCGGGCGGATCATGAGGGCAGGAGATGGAGACCATCCTAGCTAACATGGTGAAACCCTGTCTCTACTAAAAATACAAAAATTTCATCAGGCATGGTAGCAGGCACCTGTAGTCCCAGCTACTTGGGAGGCTGAGGCATGAGAATCACCTGAACCCGGGAAGCGGACCTTGCCAAGAGCCGAGATTGCACCATTGCACTCCAGCCTGGGAGACAGAGGGAGACTCTGTCTCAAAAAGAAAAAAGGAAAAAAAAAAAAAAAGAAGAAGAAGAGTTGTAGAAATCTGCCCAGGGCTGAACATAAGCTATGCCTGCACAGGGTAAAATTCTAAGACAGAAGGCAAAAAAGTATTTCCAAGGAACAAGAGGATGAATTATTTTCACAACTCACACAAGGCTTAGACACATCTGAGTTGTGGCCAGCCAGAGTGGAATGACCTTGTTAAACACCTAGAGCATTCAGTAGAGACCTCAGAAGAAACACATCTTAACGGTAGGGCTAAACCAGACATAGCATACTTTATATCTGCCCTAATAAAGCTTTAAAACAAGCCTCAAAAGAATCAACTCAATCCAAGCATACTTCAATAGTATTTAAAGGGAAACAACAAAATCTAGACATTCAACAAAATTCCAAATGCCCAACATCCTGGCCGGGTGCAGTGGCCGATGCCTATAATCCCAGCACGTTGGGGGGCTGAGGTGGGTGGATTACTTGAGCCCAGGAGTTTGAGACTAGTCTGGGCAACATGGTAAAACCCTGTCTTTACAAAAAATACAGGGGAAAAAAACACAGCAAATGTTTAGTATCTAATAAGCAAATTACTGGGCATGCTAAAAAGCAAGAAAATTTGCCCCATGATAAGAAAAATCCGTCAATAAAACAGCCCAGGAAATGACAGAGATAATGCAATCAGCTGACAACAACCTTAATTAAGGCAGCTCAAGAATTAAAAAGTAAAAAATTATCATGAGGAGAGAGAAATGAAAAAAAAAATTAAAAAAGCAAACATAACTTCCTTGATCTGAAAAAGAAACATCCACTAGATGGGCTTAATAGTAGCTTGGTTATTACTGAGACAAAGTAAGTGAACTTGAAGATACGACAGGAGCACAGAAATAAAAAGCTAATAAAGACTCAGTGACCCATGAGAGAATCTCACGCAGTCTAACACAGGAGTGACTCAAGTCCCAAAAAGGGGAAGGAAGACAACATTTGGAGAAAGAATCACTGAAAAATTTCCAAATTGGTTGAAACGATAAATCCACAAATCCAAGAAGCTCAATGAACCCAATCGCAATAAGCACAGAGGAAATCACAACAGAGCATACATAATGCAACCAAAAAGCAAACGAAAAGTTAGCTTTATGTTCGGCAAAAAGATTCCTGAAGGTGAAATAAAGATATTTCATACAATCAAAAACCTGAAAGGGTTTATGGCTTGCAGACCTGCTCTATAAGAAATGTTAAAAAGTTCTTCGGGCTGAAGGAAAATTATATGAGATTAATCTTTCAAATCTAAAAGATGTTTATTTTGTTTTTAAAAATTCTATAAAGAGAGTTAAAGAAGAAATATCAATGAAATGAAGAGTTTATAACATGTAGAAAAAAACAAGTAACACATAGAAGAGGAGAGGAGAAAGGAAAATATATTTTATTTTTTGTTTTGTTTGTGTGTGTGTGTGTGTGTGTGTGTGTGTGTGTGTGTGTGTGTGTGTGTGATGGAGTCTCTCGCTTGCCGCCCAGACTAGAGTGCAGTGGCATAGATCTCAGGTCACCGCAACCTCAGCCTCCCAGGTTCAAGCGATTCTCCTGCCTCAGCCTCCTGAGTAGTGTGTGCTACCACGCCTGGCTAATGTTTGGTTTTATTTGTTTGTTTGTTTGTTTGTTTTTAGTAGAGATAGGGTTTCACCATGTTGGCCAGGCTGGTCTAGAACTCCTGACTTCAAGTGGTCTGCCTGTAGCAGCCTCCCAAAGTACTGGGATTACAGGCATGAGCCACGTTGCCCAATCTAGGAAAATACACTGTTTTAAGGTTGTCTTACATCATATATAAATTGAGAAAATATTATCTGAAGGTTAACTGTGAAAAGTCCCTACTGCATACATAAAGCAAGTGCATAAAATATATGCATACAGTCTAAACAGTATAGCTAATAAGCCAAGAGAGACAACATGGGATACTAAAAACAAACAAACAAACAAACAAACAAACAAAAACCCAAAACGTGCAGGAAGAGGAAAAAATGGAGCAAAAAACAAATTAAAAAAATAGTAAATAGAAAAATGGCAGAAACCCAACCATATTTATAATTACTCTAAATGTAATTAGCTAAACAGTTTAACCATTCTGATATAAAAGCAAACATTGTCAGAAAGAAGCATAACCAAATGGGCTGGGCATGGTGGCTCAGGCTTACAATCCCAGCACTTTGGGAGGCTGAAGCGGGAGGACTGCTTGAGGCCAGGAGATTGAGACCGGACTGGGCAACAACACAGCGAGACCCTGTTTCCATGAAAATAAAATAAACTAATCATAATTAGCTAGTTATGGTGACTTACACACCTGTAGTTCAAGCTATTCTGGAGATTGAGGTGGGACTATCGCTTGAGCCCCAGAGTTAAAGGTTAAAGTGAACTATGATTGACACTGCACTCCAGCCTGGATGACATAGTCAGACCCTGGACCTCTCTCTTTTTTTTTTTTTTTTTTTTCCTGAGACAGTCTCACTCTGTTGCCCAGGCTAGAGTGCAGTGGCACGATCTCAGCTCACGGCAATCTCCGCTGCCCGAATTCAAGTGATTCTCCTGCCTCAGCCTCCTGAGTAACTGGGATTACAGGCATGTGCCACCATGTCCAGCTAATTTTTGAATTTTTAGTAAAGACAGGGTTTCAACATGTTGGTCAGGCTGGTCTTAAATGACTGACCTCAAGTGATCTGCCTGCCTTGGCCTCCCAAAGTGCTGGGATTACAAGCATGAGCCACCGTGTATGACCTGATCTCTCTTAAGAAAAAAAAGGAAGAAAAAGAAAAACCATGACCACATGACAGGCAGTCTACAGGAAACCCTTTAGATATAAATATATGGATAGGTTACAAATAAAAGCATGAGAAATGATGTACCAACGAAGGACAAATCGTAAGATAACTATAGCGGCTATCTTAATATCAGACAAAATAGACTTCAAGACAAGGAATATAACCAGATAAACAAGGACTTAACATAATTCTAAAAGGATTAATCCATCAGGAAGACATGATAATCATAAATACATCCGTATCTGTCAGACTTTCACAGTATCTTAAGTTAAAAGAATTGAGAGGAGAAATAGATAAACTGATAATTATTCTTAGAGATTCCAACACTCCTCTCTCAATAACTGATAGAACAAATAAGCAGAACATCAGGAAGGATATGTAAGTCTTGAACATTTGCAACCAACTTGACCTAACTGACATTTACAGAATACTAGATCCAACAAAGGCAAGGTACACATTCTGTTAAAGTGCAAATAGAAGACTCATCAAATTAGACTCTAGGTCCATTAAAAAAAAAGGGCACAACTCAGTAATTTCCAAGTATTATAATCATACAATGTATGTTCTCTGATCCCAACAATTAAAAATCAATTACAATAAGATTTCAGAAAAGTTCAAAATCTTTGGAAATTCAACTCAATCTACTAAACAACTCAGAGATGTAAGAAATAACAAGAAAAATCAGAAAATCACGTTGGCCTGAACAACAGTAAAAACATATCATCAAAATTTGTAGGATGCAGATGAAGTTGTACTTGGAGGGACATTTATAGTATTAAATACTTGTATTAGAAACCAAGATATGTATGTGAGAACAAAGATCTAAGCATCCACCTTCAAAAGTCAGAATAAGAACAAATTAAACCCAAACTAAGAAAGGAAACCACAGCCGTAAGACCAGAAATCGATGAAACAAGAAAGGGACAAACAACAGAATTTGACTAATGACATCAAAAGGGGGTTCTCCAAAATGAACAGTAAAATGAATAAATCTCGATCTAGATTGATCAAGAAAAAACAAAATGCGAATCGCCAACATTAGACTTGAGAGGAGATCACTAGAAATTCTACAAACATAAACTTCTTTCAAAAAACTCCAGGCCCAGATGACTTCACTAGTGGATTCTACCAAACATCTGAGGGAAAAGAAAACCAATCCTTCCACAAGTCTTCCAAATACACAAGAGAACGAAATAGTATATAACTCGTTCTATGAGAATGGTATTACGCAGACACCCAAACCAGACAAAAATGTCTCAAAAAAAGAATACCACTTATGAATACAGACAGAAAAACCTTCAACAAAATATTAGCAAACACTCTTGACAACATATAAAAAGGATTACATACCATGACCAAGGTCATACAAAATTGGTTTAATATGTGAAAATCAACCAATATAATATACTATATTAGAATAAGAAACAAAAACCACAAGATTACTTCACAAGTGTAGAAAAGCAAATGACAATATCCAACACTCTTTCACAATAAACACTCAACAAACTAAGAATAGTAACTTAATAAGGACCATCCTGAAACAACCCACAGGTAATATCATACTTAAAGGCAAGACTCGATGCTTTCCCCTTCAGATCAGGAATAATATAAGGACGCTCTGCTCCCCCTTCTATTCAACATTGCACTGGAGGTTCTAGCCAGGGCAAATAGGTAAGAAAAATAAATAGAAAGAACTCAGGCTAGAAAAGGAAGAAGTGGCTGAACACGGTGGCTCATGCCTGTAATCCCAACACTGTGGGAGGCTGAGGCTGGTAGATCACTTGAGGTCAGGAGTTCCAGACCAGCCTGACCAATATGGAGAAACCCTGTCTCTACTAAAAATACACAAAAAAATTTAGCCAGGCGTGGTGGTGCATGCCTGTAATCCCGGCTACTTGGGAGGCTGAGGGAGGAAAATCGCTCGAACCCAGGAGGTGGCATTTGCAGTGAGCCGAGATGGCGCCATTACACCAAAGACTGGCAGACAAGAGCAAAACTCCTCCGTCTTAGAAAAAAAAAAAAAAGAAAGGAAGAAGTAATCCTGTGTCTATTCACAGATGACATGATCTTACACAAAGAAAACCCTGTTGGAACCAACAAATGAGTTCAGCAAGGTTCTAGGATATAAGATCAATAATCAAAATCAATTTTGCTTCTATACACTATTAATAAACAACCCCAAATAAAATTAAGAAAACAATTTCATTGACAATAGCATTGAAAATAATACTTAAGAATAAATTTTAAAAAGGAAGTGCAAGAGATGCACACCAAAAATCACAGAGCATTATTGAAACAAATTAAAGAAGATCTACAACAAATGGAAAGACATCCTGTGGTCAGGGATTAGAAGCCCTCATGTTGTTAAACTGGCAATACTTTCCAAACTGATCTACAGTTTCAATGCAATCCCTGTCAAATCGGCAGCTGGCTTTTTTGTTGTCATTGTTGCAGAAATTCATATGCAGGGATGAAATTCTTATGGAAATGCACAAGAGGCAGAACAACCAAAATGATCTTGAAAAAGAAGAATATATGGTGATCGTATATTAAGTATCAACAGCATCCCAGGCATAAATCCAAAACATTTAAAAACAGAAGGTAATTGGCAAGAATACTGCTTGGTGGAGAGCTGCAAGTGGCCCACGCAATTAGTAACAGCCACCTCTTTGCTCTGGCATAAATCTCAACCTTAATCAGAAAAAAACTGCATCTGGCAAGAGGACAGTGAAACTGAGTTTCCAAAACCACTACTTTTCTGAGAGATGGCCTGGTTACAACTGAGACACTGCTTAGCAACAAAGTTTTTTAGGAACTTACTCATTTCCAAAATCATTCTGGGAGCATTAACAATAAAACAAACCAGTGTTCAAGGCTTTAAATATAATACCTTTTTGCCCATTCCCAGGTCACATGGAATAAATCCTTAGCATTAATTACAAATGCTAATATGAACAAGGATAAGCAGCAAGGTGACTAATCTTGCCATTTTCTTTTCCATATGAAAAGAAATCCTGAGGCCAGGGATTAGAAGACCTAATATTGTTAAATTAGGTCTTCTAATGTTCTCCAACTCAATCTCTATGTTCCACTCTCTCTCACCTTGGGTTTGGAGTAGGGAAGAGAATGGACTTCACTGCCATAGGAGAACCAACAGCCTCCTTAGTGCTCTGATAATAAAGTAAAACAGTGCTCGCGAACAGACTCCTGGTCAGTGCTCTCTTTCAAGTATTACTAGCTGCTTTCCTGTTTTCTTGATTAGGACTGTTTTAACCTATTTTTCAATACCAACATAGGAGAGGCATAAAACAATGGCTCCCCACAGCAGTTTTTTTCAGCCTAGACAAGGAATCAGGAGAAGAAAGGGCAATATCAGAATTTTAGGCAGGGGTGATAGAGGGTGGGTGTGGAACTCTTGCGGTCCTTTTCAGATTACTTTTATTAGTTTATAGATAGCATAATTTCAGATGGAAAAAAAAAGGGAAGGTTTGCAAACACCTATAATGTGCCATGTACTTCACAGACTCCCTCCTCAGAACAACTCTCTGCCATGGGTTAGCACTGCCCCATTTATAAGTGAAGAAACAAAGTACAAGAATTGAAAACTGCAGAAAGAAAAAAATGACAGAGATTTATCCTATCATATCAGGTCTACATACCTGGTACTTCTAGTAGCAAAAAGTAAAGCCCAGCGGCATGAAGGCCATATTCTCGATACCGTAGACTGACATTCTTCTTATGTACCGTTTGAACAAAATGATAGAACAATGCCACGAGTGTACTGTGGGAAATATTGTTCTCAATGAAGAAGGTCCAGATACTCTGTGGGCAGAGGGCAAATCACAAAAGCCAGTCATGAGAGAAATGGAAACATCTCCTATTATTTGATTTTTACAGGTTCTTGGTGCCTTACAACAACAGGAAGACTAGCCTGCCTCCTAACGCTAAATGCTGACCATCTTCAAAGGGACTGAAACAAAATATCAAAATTAAAAATACAGTATCCAAAATTACAAAGATAAATATATATGTAACATATTTAAATAACTACACTTTCAAAATGATTTTTTTGTTAAGTTTGAAGCATATACTTCAGAAATTATAGCTTAAAACTACACTAAGAATTTTGGGACACCGTATGTTAGTGATTATTCAGAAAAGTTATTCCTCTATTTGAAAAGAACTCAAATCCCTTTACCAATAATTATTAACTGAGGAAATCAGAGCCTTTTATTTAAATTTAAATGTTCTGCAGATTGTAGGCAAAGTGAGCGGAAAAGAAAGAGATCTCAGAAGTGGCCCAGGTAAAGGAGATAAACCCTAGAAAAGTAACTACAATTTTATTAATTCTACCACCATTCCATGTCTTCTCCTAGTAAACATATGAAAAAGAAATGGGTTATTTTAATAACCTAAACATAGCAGGAACTAAATATGGTTTATCCTTGAGTATCATAATTAAAAAAGGCCCATAAACTTCAAGTGAGCAGACCTTGCACTTCCTGCTTCCTTGAAAAGGTAGGGGAAGTGGTAGGTAATACCTCTGATTAGTCACATCATCTTAGAGAAAAGACTGTAAAAAATTCTTTCAGCACTCTCCTTTCCTTAACTAAAAAAACTTGTTGGAGAAATCATCTCCACTGAGCATAGTGGCTCATGCCTGTAATCCCAGCACTTTGAGAGGCCAGGACAGGGGACTGCTTGAGCCCCGGAGTTTGACATCAGCCAGGGCAACAAAGCAAGACCTGTCTCCACAAAAAATAAAAAATTAGCTGGGTGTGGTGGCAACCACCTATAGTCCCAGCTACTCAGGAGGGTGAGGTGGGAGGATCGCTTGAGCCCAGTAAGTTGAGGCTGCAGTGAGCCATGACTACGCTACTGTATTCCAGTCTGGGTCAAAGAGCAAGTCCCTGGGCTCAAGAGAAAAAAAAAAGAAAAGGAAAAAGAAAGAAATCATCTCCTACCTTTACAGTATCACATCTTCATTCCTAATGCCACTTGCACCTCCGCTGCACTCACCAGGATAACAGATCACCCCAAACCATCAACTCACCAGGGCTCTGAGTATGAAGTCACCTTGGCCTCGTGTGATCTCATGGCTGCTGTCTAGTCGGGGCATCAGTGCCCCTGCACGCCCTACACTTGACTGTTCCTCCACAGACCCCTTCCAACCAGCTCTCCATTTCTGTCCTGGCTTCTTCTCCCCTTGGTGATCTTATGCATCACTGCGCTTCAAACCACACCTCGATTTAAAGAACTTTCCCGTCTCTCCTGGTCTCACATTTCTACTACCTGTTAAACTTCCCAAGGATCTCCTGACAGAATCTCACGTTCAGAAGTCTAAACAGAACTCAGTTTCTCCATTTGACCTTGCTCTTTTTCCCTTATTCCCCACCTCAGTTAACAATATCATCATCTTCCTAGTTTTGAAATCCAATGGATCACTGACTTCTTTCTTTTTCTAACTCTCTACGCCCAGTCAGTTTAGCACTTCAAGGCATGTCTTAAAGATCTCACAAAGGCTTCCTAGTTCACAAGGCCCTATTAATTCTACCTCCAAAAATGTCCCTAGTTTTTAGCTTTTCTTTCCAGTTCCCAAAATCATAACTCCAGACCAAGCCATTATTATTCATAACACCTGGATCACCAAAACAGTCTCCCAAGGGTTCTCCCTACACACATTTTTTTCCCCCCACTTCAGTCCATCTACTGTCAGGAACATCTGCTTAAAACAGATCTATTCGTGTTATCTTTTTATTGCTCACTGTAACCTCTTCCACACAAGGCTGCTTGTGAGGATTAAATGAGTTAATAAATGCAACCTCCTACACACTTTACCAAACATGTTCAGACTCCACTGCTGACGCTCACGTAAAGCTACCCGCGACCTACCCTTCTCTACCTTACTGTCCCGTCCCACCACACACTTTTTCTGTATTCCTCTCAGCACTCCCTGCATGTGTCCACTGGGTGGCTCCTTCACTAGGACTGCCTTGCGACCCAAGCTTCTGCTAGTCATCTGTGAAGATTCGCTGCTGGTCACCTTCTTTCTGGAACCTTCCCAACCCTACTATGCTCCCTTTTTCACATCCTATGTAACAAATCTGCGCCTCTCTTAGAGCATTTTCCATAATTTGGTTCACAGAATATTGCCAGGCGCCCAAGTGCACAGTGGCACTGCACTCTCCACCCCCTGCAGCTCTATGTGGCTGCTGGACTGTTTGGCTAGTGTTCAGATGTCCACTCTTCCTCCCTGGGAGGGACCTGAACCTAGGGAGGGGATTGTATCTTAATCTCCACTCTGTCAACTGAGGTACTTAAGGCAATACTTATCATTATGCTGAAGGAGTGTCTAATTACATGATTTAATTTTTGTGATGTGAAACTTGTAACTAAATTTTTTTGTTCATTTAAATGTTTGAGAGATGTTAATATCCAATTAACTGTTGTTCTGCTTCCCAGCCCTTTGGTTTTTTTTTGAAAACTAACAACCTAAATATTAATAATAATTTATACTTCTATGCATCGGAAAGTACTCAATATTTACAGGAACTTTTTGGACAACTGTTACTTCAACTAGTCATTCCTCAGATTAGCAATATCAGATTTTCTTAAGTTAAGGTTAAAGCACGTCTGAATTGTTATTTGCATTTTCCTTGGACTAGTTTTCTTGTTTTTGCCTTTATGCTTTTCCTTTTTTTTTTTCCACTGAGACAGGGTTTCGCTGTGTTGCCCGGGCTGGTCTCCAGCTCCTGAGCTCAAGCAATTGGCCAGCCTCAGCCTCTAAAAGTACTAGAACCACAGACCTGAGCCACCGCACCCAGCCTTATACTTTTCCTTTAGTTTGCTATTGTAAAAAGTGGTCCTGTCTTAAAAAAAATAATAATCAGACTAGTACCTTGAATCTTTTGGAGGAAACCTATTAGGATATTCCAATAAATTCACCACATTCTTTATGTTACTCATATTGTACTCCCTGTGAACTGTACACCAAGAAAGCCAAGCTTTAGATTATAAAAATGATTTTCATCTTCTACTTCTAACACCAAAAGTTGGCTAGTTTGTTTTTTTTTACCTCCATAGATCCATGTTCTTCAGTAGCAAAGGGTAAAAGACTTTCATAGAGTTTCGTGAATGCAGCCAATCCAGTCTCTATGATCTCTGCTTCTATGCTGGGATCCAAAGGCTCAGTCTCTGTGAAATCCAGTTCCCACACTGTGTCAACCCATTCTAGGGGAAAAGGCAATGAAATTTGTAAGTACTCTGTAACAAGTAAAAAAAACTAATCATCTCTAGATTCCTGGTACGTTCAAGAGGAGAAAAGTTTGTTAGTCACAATTCATATTTAACTTGTTATAACAATATAGATGTAGCATAATAAAAGAAAAGCAGAAAATGTTAAGAGAATCTTTTCTTCTTCTTTTTTTTTTTTAATTCAGTCTCCATAGAGACTGTCAGAAATTGTCAGTGTCGACTATATTGCAAGTCATCATAGCGGGGTATTGGGAAAAGTTTTCAATTAGCCATAATCGCACCTCAGATAAACCTCATTGGCTATGATACTGCCACTGCGCAAAGCTTAAGAGAATCTTAAATCACAACTGAGAGCTGGCTATTAGACTAATCATCTTCTAAAAACATAAAGAAGGAAACACTTTTAAGATATAAGAGTTTTGGGAAAGGACGCTTCAAAACATTTCATGATCAGGCTTTCCCGTATGTGTAATCTAGAGAAGAAACAGAGGTTAATCAGATTGCCCAAGATGTCCCTTTGTGAAAATATCATAACCAAGTTAGTAAGTGCAAATAAAATATATAGCACTTTATCGGGCCTTTGGACAAGAACGTATTAAAAAACAGTTATAATTTCTCCAGGAAGTTTAAAATGAGGAGGCTAGCCAGACTCAGACTCACAGAAATACTCAGTGACTTTAAAATACACTGATTGAAAGAATGTACATTGTGAGGAACGACATTAAGACAGCATGATAGATGGATTCCTTAACAATCTCTCTCAACTCTATATATCTTCCCATTCTTGTCTAACAAACTATATTTCTTCAGTGGTTTTGTTGTTATTCTCCCAAACTAAAATTAGTACCAGACGGGCCAGGTGTGGTGGCTCATGCGTGTAATCTCAGCACTTTGGGAGGCCCAGGCAGGTGGATCACAAGGTCAGGAGTTCAAGACCAGCTTGGCCAAGATGGTGAAACCGTCTCTACTAAAAATACAAAAATTATCCAGGCGTGGTGGCAGGTGCCTGTCATCCCAGCTAACTCAGGAGGCTGAGGCAGAGAATTGCTTGAACCCGGGATGCAGAGGCTGCAGTGACCGAGATTGTGCCATTGCACTCTAGCCTGGGCAACAAAGCGAGACTCCGTTTCAAAACAAAAAAAAAAAATTATGACTAGATGGAAATGTGGACATCTCATACAAATTATTAATCAGGCGTTCCTTCAAATCAATATTAAAAGTATTTGTTCAACACTGATTTAGAGAAGTTGGGCAGGGTATAAAGAAAGAAAAAACAGAGATGTGAGCATTACACTGCACTCAGCAAATGATAGGCCTTATACTCAGCTAGGTCCATCCTCCTTAGAATACAATCTGCTCATTATCTTTTGTCACTTGAATTTGACCCTGGAGGACGGGGTCTCTGTACCGCAAGTGGCTGTGCACAGCATTCCTTCCAAAGACATGAAATATGCTGCCTGAAAGAAGATCTGAAAATACAATTGTATCTTTCTAAATTTCCAATAATGTTTTAAAGGTCATTACGGACCACAGCAAAAGTTATCTCACTCCTTTTGGTTTTGCTTATAATAGTTTCCTCCTGTAAATACCATCAAATCTAATTTGGATGAAAGTAACTGGCCCTGTTATCTACCATTTGGTCACAGAAGTCTTCTGTGTTGATCGTTGAGTGAGAATATAGGAGACACTGAGTTTGATTTTTTTCAATATCCTTACACTATTCAAACCAAATCCCTCACTATCTATTTTCTCAACTGTCAAATGCAGATAACTTCTGCTCTACTATTTCACTTAGGATGGAAGAAGAGGAGCAAATACATCATTTATTCACTCAACAAACTTTGAGAAGATACTAGGGAAGCCACTTACAATGCTACAAATACAAAGATGAATGCTAGCGGGTTCTTGTCCACAAAGTTGTCAATATTTCACACTTAGAATACCAAAAAAAGCAGCTGATGATAGAAGAGAGACCACTGAATTTTGAGTCAGAACAAGGCAAATATTCTGACTTGATCACGTACGCATAATTAGTCTCTTCTTCATCATCGGAAATACAGGATTTTTGTGAAAGATAATGTGTAAAAAGGGCCTAACAATGTGCTAGCCACATAAAAAACAGTAAATAGATGGTATTTATTATTTTTGCAGTGGATGAGTGTTAAAATAATAGATATGCAAAATGTAAAATGCTAGACAACTTAATAGGGAATATTACTGCGGAAGAAGGAGGAGAGGAGTAAGATGATTCTTCAATTGACCCTGAATGTAAGAGTTCTGCCAGGCAAATATATGCAGAAAAGTGCATCCCAGCAAGCACAGTGTAATAAAGCAGAAACAGAAAGAAACTAAAGTATTTCAAAATGGACAAAATTTTTAAAACATAAGAGTTTGGGTGTGGAGGATGAGAATTACTATCCATTCAGCAGTTATTATGTGGCAGGTACAAAATTTATCTTTAAAAAACTCCTGTGAAGGAGATATTGTAATCCCTATTTGACAGATCAGGAAACAGGTGTTTAGCAAGAATAAGCAACTTGCAGGGTAATACATGGATGCTATGGGGTAGAGCCAAGAGAGCAATCCAAGTGTGTCTGACTCCAAAGTGTATGCTCTTTGAAAAGCATACTAGAGAGAATGGTGAAGGCTCTTATAAATCATGCCAAGAATCTGGTTCATTTATTTAGGAAACAAAGGGGAAACATTAAAGGTGTACAGGCGTGACACATTCAAAGCTGTGTTTTCAAAAGTCGTTATGCAAAAGTGTGGGGGGATGGGCTGGCACAGTTAACATCAGAAAGCAGCTAAAATAGTCCTGCAATTGCTCAAGGCTAAGCTGAAGGCCTGAGTCCGAGCAGCAGCATCAGGAATGGAGCAGGGTGGCCCTGAGACACCTCGGAGGCAGGACAACCGGTGGTGGTGGTGGGCGTAAAAGGGGAAGCAGAAATGCCAGGACTCCTGGGTTGGTGGCTTGGCTGGTGCCATTAGCAGGCTTTGGGAATCCCACTTTCACTCATGGGAACTTGGATGATGTCTGCATTTGAGACATCCCGTTGAACCTATGAACATGAAGTTCAAGAACTAGGTCTGGGTGAAGAAAGAGATTTGCAATTTAAAACCATCTTAATAGATAAAAATAGGTGTACTGTGGGAAGTAGAAAAGTTCCTTTTTAAAGTTTCCTTTCTTGTTAAATAAATCTTAAGTGTGCCAATAACTCTTTGTTAAGCCCTATCCTGTGTAACTGTTAGATATGCCATTGCTTACAGGCACGCAGTACATTCTATGTCCTTGTACTTTAACCAAGATATCTGTGCTGAACGTGCTCACAGGCATGTTGCAGCTCTCCAATGCTTTTACCTGTTTAAAAAGTTTTAAGTTATTAGCCAGCTGGGTTTTAGTTTAAATTGTGAGGTCTGGCTCTGGCCTTGGGAGATTAGACATAGCAGTAAAAACAACCCCAAATGTATAAGGAATAAACTTGTCTGTCTTCCTTTGTTCACTGTACTTCTGTGGCAAGATGGCTAGTGAGAGTACCCTTCCTGCAGCCCAGGAAGTAAAAATTGCGTTGCTGAAAGATCCTTTATCTCAGTGCCAATTTTACTTTGTGGCACGGAGCATCTATTTCCAACATGCACGAAGATGTGCAAAGGAAGACGGAGAAGGCAGAGAGAACAGATGCACAAGCGCTAGAAGAGACCGGCCTACGTTTGCTTATTGTTAAGGGTGGCCTGGCCAGTTTGACGCCCCAAGGGAAACCTGGCTTGCCGAAATCCCGGCGTGGCACGGGCCTGGGGACACCAGGGACCAACAGGAGCTGGGCGCACCCTCCCCGCCCCCACCCACACCCTGGCCCGGGCTCGGGCACCGTAGGGGACGCAAAGGACACCCCCGGCCCGCAGGCCTCGCGGCTGCGTCTGCTCACCGAGGCTAAGATCCAGCGGACACCAGGGCTGCAGGCCACTCCCAAGGCCCCGCAGCGCCACCATGATACCCAGGGAACCGGCTCGCAGTCGCAGCACTCAACTTTCAAAGCTCGCTCCCGCGCGCGCGCCGAGGCGTTCCTGCGGACCAATCACAACGTACAGAATTTCCTACCCGCCAATCACCGCGCCGAGCCGTTTCCATTCGCTCAACCAATCACCTGCATCGTCTGCCGCAGGCGCAGAGAACCGGTCAGGTAGAAGACTGGAAGCTAAACAAGGCTCCTCCGCGTGACTGTTCCGCTCTGTCGTTCAAGAAGGAGCCAGGGCCTGAGTTAAACCCTAACAGCGTCTTTTCCTTCTCCTTTTCCTTCAATGGGAGGAAATCTAAAGGGTATCTGAGACAGGGTACTTCCGGTAGTAACTGTCACCTTTGCCCTCTTCAGGTGACATTTCGCGAGTGTCAAAGGGCTGCCTTTTCCGTCAGACAGCACTGGAACAGTGTAATATCCGCATGTGGAAGGCAGCCCAACTTGCATTGAGCTAAAGCAATAAGGAGAAAGCAGCCGAAAGCACTCCCAGAAGACAGCTGCAGTTCTGTGTTCTGAGCGGCACGCGTGGGCCCGGAGCGCGTCCCAGCGAGGCCACGGCTGCCATGTCGACCGCGGGAGCGCCTGGCGCGCTCTCCCTGCGCATGCGCAGCGATTTATCCTGTCGGCCCAGAGGTCCCTGAGCGGAGGAAAAGGGTGCGCATGCGCGCGGCTGCTCCAACGCATCCGGGCTGGAGCTCGCCCGCCCCCTCCCCCGCCCGGAGCTGCCGAAGCGCCTCGGTGCGTTGCACCGCCGGAGGCTGGGCAGGTCGCAGCGCTGCTCGGCGCTGGACCCCACCCGGCAGGCGTAGGCCACGCACACCCAGCCCTGTGTGGCTGCCCTCCGCGGAATTGCACCGCGGACCCTCGCCTGCCCACTGCCACCGGCCGCTGGACTGGCTGGGACTGGCTCGGCGCAGGGCACTGCTCCTCGGTGCATTGCTGCTCTGGCGCTGCAGCCCGGAGCCGCCCGCCTCCCCCGGCCGTGCCCCTCCCGCGTGGAGCCGGCTGTCCGTCGGCGCCCACTGCCCCGTGGCAGCGGCGGAGCCGGGCAGCGGGCGGCGGCCAAGCGCGCTCGCGCTTCGGGCCCTCTGGCCTTCCGTCCTTAGGGCAGCCCGCGTCCCGGTGCAAGGGAGCGGTCCTTACCAAGACGCGCCCGGTCCGGCGGTGCGATGAGCTTCTTCGGCTTCGGGCAGAGCGTGGAGGTGGAAATCCTTCTGAACGATGCGGAGAGTAGGAAGCGGGCCGAGCACAAGACGGAAGACGGGAAGAAGGAGAAATATTTCCTCTTCTACGACGGGGAGACGGTCTCCGGGAAGGTGAGCCTTGCGCTCAAGAACCCCAACAAGCGACTGGAGCACCAGGGCATCAAGATCGAGTTCATCGGGCAGATCGGTGAGTCGACCCCCAGGACGCCCTCCCCCAGCGCGGACAGCCGGCCAGGGCGCCGACTGGGGAGCGAACGCGGAGCAGGCCGATTCAGGGCCCAACTTTGGTGAGGCCTGTCACAGTCACTTGTCAACTGCAGTCTGAGGCCTGGGGTTCAGCCACAAGTCCCGCCCGTGGGCGACTCCCCCTGCGTTACTGTCCTCTCTGCCATAAGTGACAGCGCGCTGCCAGGGAGATGGGGATGGCGAGGGCGGGAGGAAGCTCCCTGCTGTGCCTCGTGGGATGGGCACCTTGCCTGTGGATTCTCCCCATTGTCTCTTCAGCATGCACTCAGCTTTGCTTCTTGTCCCCAGGATATCAGAGTGAGGTGCTGTGGCCATAACCTGCAGGTGGGTTTTAAGGGGAGACCGCTCTGCCAATACAGGCTTTCCCATCTACCAGCCATCCGCAACTGCCAGACGCAAAGTGAGGCTGATCCACCGAGCTCCACTTCCCCGCGCCCCCACCAACTCCTTTTTCTCTTTAGATGTGGTGTGAGAGAGCTAACCAGTTCTCTCTTATCTCACCTCAGCCGTGAACTACCTGTGCTTGTACATGTTTCCAGAAGGAAGACCTGTAATCTTCAGTCTAAATCTGACTACTTAAGCTGCATTTCTTAGACTTCTTTATTAGAATGCGAGTTTTCAGTTACCAAATTCTCTCTTTGAAGACAAAGAAATGGTGTTTCTAAAACCACAATTAAGTGATCAGAGTTTCTCAGTGCTCTTAACGGCCTTTAAAGATGATTAATTGATTATTAATCGTTACAACTAGACAGGGCCAGGCACAGTGGCTGACGCCTGCAATCCCAACACTGGGTAGCTGAAGCGGGAGGATTGCTTGAGGCCAGGAGTTGGAGACCAGCCTGGGCAATATAGCAAGACCTGTCTCTACCCAAAAAATTTTTTTGGTAATTAGCTGGGCATGGTGGTGCATGTCTGTAGTCTTAGGGAGGCTAAGATGTGAGGATTGCTTGAACCCAGGAGTTCCAAGCAGCAGTGAGCCGTGGTGACACCACAGCACTCCAACCTGGGTGACAACCAGGAAGACCCTGTCTCAAAAAATAAATAAGAACTAGACAGTAAAAGACAGTAAAGTGATTTGGGGAGCTCCCTGTCAAGACTGGGTTGTCTCCAGTGCTAAGCCTGTTTAGACTCTTGTGTGTTATGAAAACCGCTTGGGTACTTCTAAAATAAATTGGTTTTTGTCATTAGGTTAGGAGTAGAATCACAGTAAATACCCTGTGGGCTGCAAACACCTCTGGTAGAGAATCTATACCTATACCACCCACTGCATACATAACTGTTTTTAGACACTTCGCTGGGGAAGCTTTGTTAAACCCTCTATCATATCCTGAGAGTTTAGCAGAGAATTTGCTCTCCCCCTTTTCACAAAGGCAGGAAACACTGAGACACAGACTGGCTCTTGGGTCCACTGCTCAGCCTCAAGCATTTTGTCTCTGGTATTTAAGAACATGAAATCAGGTGAAGACTGGCTGATCCTATAGGAAGCTCTTTGTTGTTATTTTAAAGCCAGAATACAAAAGGCCTGTTACTATACCGGAAGAGGGGCGGAAGAGTGAGTTCCATGCTTTCCTGCTTATGGGTTCAATGGCAGGGTCGTTGGCAAGGTTCCTCAACAGCAGTACGGTGATGTCCAGGATCCCTTGGCATGTTGTCGTAGGATGTTTAGCAGCATTCCCAGCCTCTACTGACCAGACAACAGTAGTATCCCTGACTTGTGACCACAAAAATGTCTTGAGATATTGCCATATATCCCCTGGAGGGTAAAATCATCTCTAGCGAAGAACCCCAGGATAAACAGGAAGAATCCAAAGCATATTACGCTACGCATAGTAACTAATTGAGAAATCCTTGTCTACTGAGCAAGGATATTTTTTAGTAGTTTTAAATGTATTGCATTGATTCTTTGGCTCCATAATAATAGTGTTGACAGGCATGTTTAGTCTGTGTCTATACCATCACTCCCAGGGTGTACTACCTTGCCAGTATGTGAAAGATAATCCAGAATGTCTTCTGCCACAGACGGTGTGAAATGAGCTGTTCTAGGAACAGTGTCAAGGCCTTCCACTGGTCTAAATGAAAGGGAGTTGAAGAAGCTGCTTGCTGTGCCTTCTCCTCCTGGTTTCTTATCTAACTCCTTACTCCTGAGACATCCATCACCCTGCTGAATTTTCCAGAACCTTTTGTTGCTTCCACTGGTAACTCTTCCTGGGCCCTTGGGCACCCTGGGCTGAGTTGACCATGAGACTTTGGGGACTTTAGCTACTCTCTGGGCCTCGGCTTTCTCAGCTATCAATCCAGGAAAATAAAATCACCTGGTGAGAATGTTGGGCATATCAGGGGATCATGCATGACCCTTATAGAGGGTTCCTTTATAAAATTATGGTAGTTGATGTAGTAATGTTTCCATTTCACAAATTCAGTTATCACTCACTGATTTGCTACTTTTCCTCCTTACCTATTTTACCTCAATAAGTTCGCCCTGCCTGCTGATAGGGAGTGCTTGTTTTCAGCCCTTTGCCTTAAATCTCTTATTTCGGCCACATGGGCCAGTCTCAGCTGGTGTTGTAGATGGAGCCAATCCCAGCTTTGTGCTAAAGTATATTGTTCATGCTCAATTATCCATGGTTACATGAGGGCATGGAAATAGAATAACACAGAATGATGGACAATATGCTTCTTATTATTTGGCTTTGGGATGTATTTCTTGATCAAGAACAAGGCATACGAGTAACCTTTGTAGTTATATTTGATGTGAAAGGGAGTTTGTGTTCCTAAAATACACACATTGACAGGTAGTAAAGATGGACCAGCCTATTTGGAAGCACAGAGTGACTTTTCTTAGACTCTCATATTCCTCCTATTTTATCTTCCTAGTTCCCCCGAAAGAAGCATGTTGTGAAGTATTTGTGTCATACACCTATGTCAGTCATTGTGAACTGAGCTTGGGGTACCAGAGCGAGGCCAGTGAGTGAGTTTGCCGAAGCTGTGGTCGTGTGGTTTTCTCCTTCATTGCATTCTTTGACTATGCAAAATGGGTGGAACTCCTGTCGGTTCTGAGATCAGGCTGACGGGGTGGCATATGGCAGTAAGTAAGTTAATAGCACTGAGCTGTGTCCCTCTTCCTTGTTGATTTGGGGCCCCCCCCCCTGTCACTTGCTGTGGCAATCTCATCTGCACTGATGACTTTTTTTCTTTATTTTTTTTTTTTATATGTTGATACATGGTCTCACTCTGTCACCCTAGCTAGAGTGCAGTGCCACAATCACAGCTCACTGCAGCCTCAACCTCCTGCGCTCAATCAATCATCCCATCTCTGCCTCCCAAGTAGCTAGTACTAGAGATGCATGCCACCACACCCAGCTAATTTTTTAAATTTTATATAGAGACAGGGTCTTGCTTTATTGCCCAGGCTGGTCGGGAACTCAAGCGATCCTCCCACCTTGGCCTCCCAGAGTGCTGGGATTACATATATGAGTCACTATGCTGAGCCCCATGAATTATATTTGATGACTCCCAGACTGTTTCTTTGTCCTGACCAGACCTCTCTTCTGAGTTTCACACCTGTCTTTCCAGCTGCCTTGTAGACATGTCCACCAGGATACCCGACAGGTGCCTCAGAAATGCATGCAAACACAAACCCCTCTTTTTGTTTCTGCCCCAGCCAAAGTCCCACCTCTTCTCCTTTTTCCCATTTTGGCCTATGTCACCTAGGTCCATTTAGCCTCAGAAATCGAGAAATCATTTAGAAGTCTTGGCTCCTCTTCCTACACATGCAGTTGGCCGCTGAGTTTTCGCCTTCTCTGCTAGCTGTGCACTGTATCTTAAACCGGCGTCTTCTCTCTATTCTCAATGCCATTGCCTTTTATTTTCTGTTTGTAGCAGCCTCCTGACTGGTCTTCCTGCTTTGGTCTTCCTCCCCTTTCAGGTCATTTTCCGTAAGGATGAAGTTTCTTAAAGGCAGTTCTATCATAGTCAGTCCTTCCTTAAAATTCTTCCCTCCCTGTTGGTTAACGGGGGAAAGTATATCCAAATCCCTCCTGTCCTGGCCTTGCCTCTCTTTTCAGCCTCTTCCCCAGCCCTTCATTTTCACCACTTATAGGTTCCACACACCATCCTTTTCTTCTAGAATCTTGGTATTTTCCCTTTGTATAATGACATCTTTCTGCAGGATATAGCCTTCCACCCAAACTCTTACTTCTTCAAAGCCTAGCTAACATCACATCCGTCAGAAAGTCTTCTCTGATTTCCCCAGGCTGACATAAGTGCTTCCTCCACTGTTCTTCCAGAGGCCTCATTAATACCTCTTTTCAAGCAGGATTATGACAAGGTTATGACTTTTCTTTGAACTTGTCTTTCTCACTAAATTCTGAGCACCTGAGAGCCAGGGACTGCCTTCAGTCTCTCATTAGTGTGGTGTCTAATCTCCAGTCTCAGTGGTTAGCACGTAGAAGGTGCCTAGTAAATATTTGTTAAATGGATACATTGGTCAAATCTAAGAATTTACAGAAACTATTCTTCGTTTCTCTTTTTTTTTCCCTCATCTCCGCCCAGATAAGAAAGAATTACTTTAATAAAAGAAAGAATTCAGGTGTGCTTTGCTGGTTGGATGACTGGGCTTCTTGCTTTTGTTACGGAGGAGGCATTGATGAGCAACGTGTAGCTCTCCATCGAGGCCACTGAGAATTTGGTGATTCAGCAGCTGGCGTGCCCCCACTGGGGCTGCGTCCTCACTGGGGGGAACTGGGATAAGGAAGTGTTAAAGCTGATGTGAGTTTACCTGCCTTTACATCTTTCTTTCCTCACACTCTCCTGTGCCAAGTTGAAACTGATTTTCCCTTGTGTGTAAGAATGTAAGAGTTGTCAGACCTCTGGTTCATTTGGTCCTGCACCACTGCTCAGATGTGGCAGTTTGAACATTGCCCCCTGAGAGTATAAGATCTTATTTATTCACTTATATCGTGCATGTTTTCCTGTTATCCTCTGCAAATGTTTGAGCCACGCTGGGATCCTTCCTGTACCTAGCATACTTTTCCAGTGGCTTGGTCTGTGTTCTAACGATACCGACACATGTGGTGAGGGCATCTCTTGGGTCAGGCCCATGGGATACAAAGGTCTAAGATCTTGTCACCCTATTGGCCCACGTTTCTAGAAAGATGCAGTAGCAGTAGTCTGTAAGGAGCACTGTAAGGTAAGGCTGTAATTGTGAGAAAAAAGAGACCGTTGTTCAGCTAGAATCCTTTGGGGGAACACTGGTGAAGGTTAGAAAGCAGACCTTGGCCACCTTGGAGACTAATGGGGTTTAATAAACCAAACATAATGAGAAAGTCAGACACGCGGAGGAGGGCAGACAGGAACATCCCTGTACTCCAAAGCCAACAGACATTATCTGGATTTTTTTTTTTTAAGGTTTTAATAAACCCATTAATACCAGTCAAGCCCGTACTTTAAAAATCTCTAGAGGCTTCTGTATTTTAATTCATTAGCCCTTGAAATACTAAGTAAAAGGCATATTAAGATGAGATGGATTGATTCTTAACAAGCTACTGGTGGGACTGGAGCAGAGCTGTGCCTGGCGAGGTGTTGGCTGCCCAGAGGTGCCAGTGCTTGCAGATTTCCCAGGGTTAGCAGATAGGAATAGGGTGTGGGAAGCCCAAATCCTGGCCGTGGCCGGCCAGCAGACGGTGAATCCTCACAGTGGCCAGCCAGCAGACGGTGAATCCTGACAGTGGCCGGCCAGCAGACGGTGGATCCTGACAGTGGCCGGCCAGCAGACGGTGAATCCTGACAGTGGCCGGCCAGCAGACGGTGGATCCTGACAGTGGCCGGCCAGCAGACGGTGGATCCTGACCGTGGCCGGCCAGCAGACGGGTGGATCCTGACCGTGGCCGGCCAGTAGACGGTGGATCCTGACAGTGGCCAGCCAGCAGATGGTGGCTGGGAGGGTCAGATGAAGAGGAGGCTCTTTGAAGGACTTTTACGCTTTCCTGACTTACGTTTCTTCCAAGACTACACGAGGCCTGGACTAAACATGGCCTTAGCCGAGCAGCAAAGCTTAGGGCGGCTGTCATGGGTGAACTGTGATGCAAAGCTGGCTCAGTTTCCTACCAGAATGGCAAATTCACTTCTCAACTGTTGGTGGCAAGTTTCACCATGAAAACATCCTGAGTACAAAAGTTATTTCCTCCTGTTGGACTGAGAAGGAAACCAAAGACAGGGTAGTTACCTTAACCAAAAACTTACTCAGTTCCTACTTCTAGCCTGACATCTCTGGTCTCTGAGGACTGGTGGTTGGGAAGAATGAAAGATGACTTGTGGTTGCTTCTTTGGGATGGAATAGAGGCTTTTGTTAGTCTCTTTAGGGCCCAGACCTTTTGTGAGAACAGCCTTGGATTTTTCTTTTAATTTCTGCAAGAGGAAACCAAACTTTCCGGCAAGTGGGAAGCACTGCTGTGTCTGCCCCTTTGCCCCACAGTGTTTGCAGAAGTATTGCAGATGGCTTATGAAGGATAGATTAAGAAGGCCGGGCCAGCCCTGCTCTGACCTCTCTCTGGCCACTCTTCATGATATTTAATGTCAGAGCTGATATTAATGTGTGCCCAGAAGGAAAGGCACTAGGGAGAATGCGATGCTATGCGGGGGAATGACTTCTCCTCCCTCCTCCTCCAGGTTCCCTGCTGGGGCAGGCGGAATCTTCTGCACTGTTGCTAGGCTCCATGTTGCTGGCAGCCTGAACGCCCTTGCACCTTCTCTGTTTTCTTTCTTTCTGATGTTGCCTTTGGGCTGTGTGATCACATTTGTGTATTTTTCTCTTTCCTTCTTCCTCTTGACTCTGAAACATTGATTCTGAACACTGGGGCCTTGCTCTGCCTGCTTCTGTGCCCTGAAACTATGGCCGGAATCTAATGCTTACAAACTGAGGTACCAGATTCCCAAGTCAAGGTTTCGGCTTCCACATGGAAGCCAACACCACCAACCAGGACTCATGTAACAAGAGTAAGCAGAGGAGTCCCTGTCCCTGGGGCTGGCCGCAACTCCGCTTCTACCTGTCCCACACTTTTGACTTTTATTGGGGGGGCACAGTCACCTTCCCCCCCATGGTTTGGAACTGCCACCTTCCACTCTGAGGCTTTGTGGATTATCACTCACTACCCAGAATGCTGCCTACTGCTGAAACCACTGAGTGTTTGGAAGGGAAGGTGCATTGTTTATAATAAAAGATTGTTTGTGGCTGACTGTACTTACACAGGATACCAGCCACAAGCCATAGCCACATAATACACTGAATTCATACAGAAGTGGCATCACTAGTGTGGGGTTATTCACACTACTGCCACCTTCCCAAGTTGTATAAATGACAGAGCCCACGCTGCTTCCAACTGCCTTCCTTTTGGGGCCAGCTCATAGACGAGCAAGGGGGATAGATTTTGCACTCAGACTGAAACGTACCACCTAAAACTGTTTTTCTCTTTCTGGGGCTGATTTTTTTTCCCCTAGGACGGGGTTGAACACTGTGGTGGCTCTGGGCAGGCAAGAGGTCTGGTTTCTTGGGTCCAAGAAGGCTTTGATTCTAATCGGGGCTCAGATCTGTGCTGTCCAGGGTGGACCCAGAACAGACACACCTCCCCCATGGTCACTAACGCCCAAGAGAGCTAAACTAATGCCCAGGTTATCCCTGGCATTAGGTTAGCTAACGCCCAGGTTATCCCCAAGAGAGCTCACCTCCTGTGTCCCAGAGATGCTGCGGACTGGGCTTAGTGGTCCCACAGACTCTTGTCTGTGGACTCACCTCTTCCTCCCCAAGCAGCAAACCACAGAGGCAATGAGTGCTCACTAACGCCCAGTTATCCCCAAGAGAGTTCACCTCCTATGTCCTGGAGATGCTGTGGACTGGGCCTAGTGGTCCCACAGACTCCTGTCTGTTGACTCGCCTCTTCCTCCCCAAGCAGCAAACCACAGAGGCAATGAGTGCTCTACCTGCTCTGTGTTCTTAATTCATCTGCCTTGCTGCAGGCTGCAGTCTAGCTTGGGACTTGAACCCAGAATCCTTGAGGGGTGGAGGCTTGAACTGTAATGTGGCCATGCATAGCCACAGTCAGTATTAAGAGCTCAACTCTGCAGGGCCAGGTTCTAGGAAGCACCAGTGAGCTGGGGATGCAGGGGTGGTGGGGAGGGACCATGTATATAGCAAAATTTGTTCTTAAATAGAATGCAAGCAGACATAAAATAATATAGGACAAATGGGTGGCATGAACTTATCAAGAAATACCAGAACTATTTCCTGAAGAAGATAAATTGAGAGCAATGCTTCTCAAAGTATGATAGCAGCAGTCCCAGGGAGCTTATTAGAAATGTCAGTTCTCAGGCCCAACCCCAGACTCCTGAATCAGAAACACTACCGGGTGGTCCAGCAATCTGTGTGTTAATCCGCCCTCCAGGTGACTGTGATGTACAATGAAGCCTGACAACCCATAATTTCAGTGGAGGGAATAACATGAAAATGTCTATGTTCGATTGGCCGCATGCCTTCCTTTTGAAGTGATAACAGCAGCTAGTAACTGTTTTTGAGTGTTTGCTATGTCCTAGGTACTGTTCTAAGTCTGTCACCTTCATCACCCCTGCTACCTCACACACAGCCTTGTGAAGTGGGTTGTGTCATGACCTGCATTATACCAGGTGATAGAAATAGATGCTGTCTAGGAGGAGACCTGCTCTAGTCTCAGCTCCACAGCCAGCTCTGCAACTGCAGGCCAGTCAGTTAAACATGCTGTGCCTCAGTTTCCGTCATCTCTTAAATGGGGTGATAAGACCTGTCTTTGCTGTCTCGGAAGATTAACATTGTAAGGATGAAATGAGTAGATAGCTATATCCTTTCAGAAGTTGGAAGTGTTAAACAGAAATGCTGCTGTTTAAAGAAGTGTGGCATTTCTTATATTGGCCCCCATGACTTATCCCTTATTAAAAGATGATTATTTTGGGTTCCTTTTCTGCCACAGGATTTCACTATATAAAACAGAAGAGCCTTTGGAGAAGGAGGAGGGAGTGAAAGAGTGGAGGTCAAGGAAACTAGGCTAGAAGGGGTCTGTTCTGTGGGGAGGTCCTTCTGAAAAGCATTGTCTCCAGCCCAGAGCCTCCTCACTCGGCCGGGTGTAGCTCAGGGTCTGATAAAGGAGGGCATTGCTGTCTCTCACCAGAACTCTACTACGATCGTGGGAACCACCATGAATTTGTGTCCCTGGTGAAGGACTTGGCCCGGCCTGGAGAGATCACCCAGTCGCAGGCCTTCGACTTTGAATTTACCCACGTGGAGAAGCCGTATGAGTCCTACACAGGGCAAAATGTGAAGCTACGGTAAGTTGTGTCTGCTGCTTCCCTACCGTGCCCTAGAACCTGCCGCATGTGGACCAGGACCTGAGGCTGATCCACTCTGAGGATCTTCATAGGGATCCTGAGAAGGATACTGCGAGCTGTGGCGTGCTGGTAAACCTTTAACCATGGGCTTTCTAGGAGGAAAACGCCCCTAGTTTGTAGCATATGTCAAACAAAGGTTTAACTCTGTGAAATGAATCCACCCATGGCAAAGGATTTTCGAAGATAGCTTGTTTCTAGTTTTTATCATGGGACATTCAGTGTTTCACTATGGGCTTCAATGGGCTGAGAAAGTCCCTTCAACAGTGGCCAATTGACATGGCCAATTTCTAGCTACCAACCTAATGTTCCTAAATGTAGAGGTGGGAGAGATGTACGCTAGCCAGCCTTACATAGCACTACCATCATATGGAGACACATTCCCTCAAGGGCAGAGAGCATTGTCAAGGGCTGGAAAATAGGAAGTGATGAGATTTTACACCTTTGTTTTTAATATGATTCATTTAATTGTAAGTTTATGTAATTTAACTTTAAATGATTGCTGTGTTTAACAGCCAGTTCGTAAAATTCCTCAGAGTTCAACAGTCAGCCGCCCTCAGCACACCCCTGCTGGCTGGGTGTCAGGAGATCCTGACCTGCTGTCCAGCTCTGCCACACAGCTGCAGTGTGATCTTGAGCTCTGTAAACTCAGCCTTCTCACTTCAAAAGTGGGTAATAGATTTAGATTCTAATTTTAGGTGTCTTCTCCTTCTTTGGGGAGTGATAAGAAAATAAAATATAACACAGTGTGACAAGTTCTTAAAATATTAATGATCACATAGGTACATGGATTGCTTTTACTGTTACAGTCTTGGAAACTCTGAGAATAGGGACTGATGCCAAGGTCTCTTGGGTGAAAAAAATCCACAGCAGCTATAGACTGTTAGATGTAACCTTGAGATTATCTGATGCCACAGGGATAAAACAGTCTCCCCTGTCACTCTGAACACCTGATTCCAGGTCATAAGATCAGCTTGTATCCTCACCTGAGGACCTGAGTTTAGGAAGGTGCAGACCACAGCAAGACCTTTCACTTCCCTTCTTTCTCTGTTCTCCCTTCTTCCATCAGAAGAGTGAAGGCTGTTTTTAAATCTTGCAGAGGTGGTGGCTCACACCTGTAATCCTAGCACTTTGGCCAGGAATTCGAGACCAGCCTGGGCAACATATTGAGACCCTATCTCTACCAAAAACTTTTTTTTTTAATTTTTTTTTTAAAAGAAGAAACAAATCTTTGCAGAGAAGTCTAAGACTGACATGACACCCATAAAGACAGTGTTTCATAATTGCACCCAGAGAAAGTAGCGAAATGAGGGTTATCTAGTCATCACTTAAGTTTGGCTGAGGGATTTATTATTTAATTTATTTTGCAGTGGATTTGTCATAAGTGTTTTTATGGCAGAAAGAAAGGTTGAAAACAGTATAGTGGTGTCTCAAAAATTTAAACAGAATTACCATATGATCCAGCAATTCCACTTTTGGATCCACTTGTAGATCCAAAATAATTGAAAACAGGATCTTGAATAGATATTTGTACACCCATGTTCACAGAAGCACTACTCACAATAACCAAAAGGTAGAAGCAACCCAGGTGTCCATCAGTGGGTGAATGAATAAAGGAAATGTGGTCTGTCCATACAGTGGACGATTACACAGTCTTCAAAAGGAAGGACATTCTGTCCTATGCTACAACATGGATAAACCTAAAGGACAGTATGCTATGTGAAAGAAGCCAGTCACAAAAGGACAAATACTGTCTGATTCCATTTATAGGAGGTACCCCAGAGGAGTCAAATTCATAGAGACAGAAAGTAGAATGGCAGAGGCCTGGGGCTGAGGGGGAGGAGAAAATGGGGGTTGGTGTTTAATGAGTAGAGTTTCAGTGGGGGAGGGTGGAAAAGTTCTGGAGAATCGTGGTGATGTTTGCACAACATATGAATGTCATTAATGCCACTGAACTGTATAATTAAATATTGTTAAAGTGGTAAATTTTATGTTATGTGTATTTTACCACAATAACAGAAAAGTGTTAACGTGCAAATCTCATGAAGACGTTAGAATTCATGTTGTGAAGAGAGGAGGTAAAGATGGGAAAATTACTTGAGAACAGTTTAAAGGTGTAGCTTCCAGATTAAAATCTTGTACCTTATTACACGGGCAGAGAGAAAACATGAAAAGATTGTTGTGGACTTTTTTTCTTATTCTTAGGGAAAAGTTTATTTGGAAGATTAGAGTCAATATGTAGCATTTGGTGGATGGGAAGAGTGTAGAGACAAAACTATCAGAAGGCTGTTGTGAGGACCTCAGAGTATGATTTTGGTGGCTGCAATGGGACAGAGAGAAAATGAGGAGTTTAGTAGACACCAGCAGAGATTACCAGTGAGTGGAGGCATGTAGCCATGGAGATGGAGTCAGACAGCTATCAGGAGGAAGAAATGATCTGGAGATAAGGTGATTCATCCAGCTCTAGAGGGCAGGCCGAAGTACTGGCAAAATAGAGAAAGCATAAAAGTTTACCAGACAATTGGAAGCACAAACCTGGCACTAAGGACAGAGGGGAGACTTAGAAATGTGCAGTCGGGACTGATCTGCTCAGAGGTCATAACTGATACGTTTTTGAAGAAAGGAAGCACAGGGAGAGGAGAGCCAGGACCCACTGTGGGATGGCAGGAGGCGGAGAGAGGGTAAATCAGGGCAGTGCCCCTGTGGAACTGTGGGAAAAGCATTTCAAGGAAGAAATGTTTCAAGGAAGAAGTGTTTCACGTGACACAGAAGCAAGGGCTGCTGGATTTGGCACCTGGGAGGCAATGGGTTACTAACCTCAAGGTGAGCGGTTTCTGTTGGGTGGTGGAGACAAGCAAGGGGTTGGGAGGAGTGGCTTGTGGAGAAGCCTCAACTGTTGGTGCAGAACCCATCTTGTGACAGTTGTCTCTGAAGAAAGAAAGGGAAAGTATGGTAGGTCAACAGAGTAAGGCCTGAAGAGAGTTCTTGGGATTGGTGACTTTGGGAACCAAGTTTTTAATAAGCTCAGAGGAAAAAGCCGTTAGCTAGAGGGAGATTGATGATCTTGGGGAAATCAGAATATGTAGAAGGATCCAGATGCCAGACCACGGCTTCCACATTAGAATCACGTGGGAAGCTTTTTAAAATGTTAATGCCTGTGTCCCTTTCCAGGGCAGTCACATGTCAGGTGTGCCGGGCAGCAGACTTCTTAAAGCCTTTCCTTTCCAGGTGATTTCAGCGTGCATCCATAATGGAGAGTTTTGTGCTGGAGGGAGGAGGAGAGGTCCTGAGAGGGAGGGGTGCTGTTGGAGAGAGGATAGGTGAAGAATGGAGAGACGTGTTTAGGCCCTAAGGAATAAAGCAGAGAAAGGAGCGCGTTGTAAGTGTTGACTGGGAAGGCATTCATCTTCTTAGTGGAGTAAGGGGCAGTGTCTTCCCACACACTGGGAGGGAAACTTGGGAATCTGAGCAGCTAGGAGAGGGCTGGGGACAGATGTCTTGGACAGTGCGATGGAAGTCACCGAGGTGTACCAAAAGGATCCCTGAGAAGCAGCAGCCAGTGCCACACAGAGGATAGCAGCCAAAATGTGTAGCTGGTCTGGTTAGCATATCTTTATAACCTTATCTGGTAATGCTTGACAGATGGTGCCGATTATCTAAGTTTTATTTAAAAGAAAATATAATTTATTATATTACATTAGATTATTTTCATTTATTTATTTATTTTGAGACAGTGTCTTGCTCTGTTGCCAGGCTAGAGTGCAGTAGCACCATCTCAGCTCACTACAACCTCTGCCTCCTGGGTTCAAGTGATTCTCCTGCCTTAGCCTCCCGAGTAGCTGGGACTACAGACGTGCGCCACCATGCCCAGCTAATTTTTGTATTTTTAGTAGAGACAGGGTTTTACCGTGTTGGCCAGGATGATCTTGGTCTCCTGACCTTGTGATCCACTCACCTTGGTCTCTCAAAGTATTGGGATTATGGCGTAAGCCTAGATTATGTTAAAATAATGTTTTATGAAGAAGGAAATACAATTAAAGAGCTCCTCCTCATCGAGTGTTAGCATAGTGTTAAGTCGGGGACAGGGATGCTGGGGAGTACAGTGCTACACTGGTGGGCCACAGAGGGCAGCTTGTTAAACCCTTCAGAGCTGCGTCTCTGTCTTCGGTCTCATCCCCCTACCACAGCAATGTCCTCCCCAAGGATCCTAGGTTCAGCCAGAGACTTGTAATTCAACAGACTAGGTCCTCTCTGCCTCCGTTGCATGTGAGGTTTGCTTTTCTGGAATGTCCTTTTCTCCCTCCCCACAAAACTGGATTGTAGTATCTCAATTAGCCCTTTCCATGTGTTCCAATTTCTCTGTTTGCCCATCTCACTCAGTGAACTGTAAGCTTCCCATGAGACTATCTTATTCATCCTGTGCTTAGTGTAGTGCTTAGCTCAGTAAATGTTTGCAGAGGCCAGGCGTGGTGGCTCACTCCTGTAATCCCAGCACTTTGGGAGGCTGCGGCGGGCAAATCACGAGGTCAGAAGATGGAGACCATCCTGGCTAACATGGTGAAACCCCATCTCTACTAAAAATACAAAAAATTAGCCGGGCATGGTGGTGCATGCCTGTAGTCCCAGCTACTCAGGAGGCTGAGGCAGGAGAATCACTTGAACCCAGAACGCGGAGGCTGCAGTGAGCCAAGATCAAACCGCTGCACTCCAGACTGGGTGCCAGAGTGAGACACTCTGTCTCAAAAACAAAAAAAAAAAGTGAGCAAATGAATAGCTGACTTAATTTCTCTCTTTCCTAGTCCTCTCTTATAACTTAAAAAAGGTTTATTGGGACACTTAGGAAAAGGTTTATTGATTGAACAATATTCAGTGAACAAACATGCAAATATAAGAGTACGAGAGAGACTCCTTTGCCCCCAAAGCCAGGAGTTAGTTGAAGAAATAAAACCTGTACACAAATACATGGTTAATAGAGGTAAGGGCCATGAAAGACCTAAGAATAACATGTGATTAGAGTACAAGGCAGATAAATCACTTTCCCTTAGAGCAGGGTTCTTAACCCAGGGTTATGGGCTTCATAAAGGGATTTTGGGGAAAGGGTCTTTGAACTCCCTAGAATTGTGGTTGAAAATTTTATGTATAGGTACATATGTGCATCTTTTCCTGGAAGAGAGTCTGTAAATTCTTAAAGGGATACAAAGCCCTCAACAGTTAGGAACCTTCATACGGGCTTCTCTCAAGTGGGCCAATTTGGTACCTATATCTAGGTAGCATCTGGAGAGTGGGAGTGTTTATTCATGACAGCTCCATCTCCTACAGCTATTTCCTTCGAGCTACCATGAGCCGCCGCCTCAATGATGTCGTCAAAGAGATGGACATTGTAGTTCACACACTCAGCACATACCCGGAGCTGAACTCTTCCATCAAGATGGAGGTTGGGATTGAGGACTGTCTGCACATTGAATTTGAGTACAATAAATCCAAGTAAGTGTCTCAGTGCCAAGGTGAAATTATTATTTGAGGAGGTTAGGATGGGTCTTGATCTAAATGCAATCTGATGGCACCCCATGACTCAACTGCTTCGTGGAAGCATGCGGTGAGGGAAGACTGTGGGGAGCAATCCAGTGAGTGTGTATGGCAGGCTAGCTGCAGGTGGACCAACCATGACGTAAACACTTCATTTACCTAAACTAAACCATATTCAACTAAGGTGGTATATTTAAGTTAAAACATCCTATGATGCCTTTCAAAGTCAAGCTAAACTCACTTGAGGTTATTTGTTTTGGAATTCTAGCTTCAGCTGTTTCCTTCTGAGAAAAGAACAGTCTCAGAATACCATTCCATTATCATGTGTTCCCTCCATCTGTGTCTTTAGAAATCAAAGTGAGGAAACCAAACATTGGCCATGATTTGTTGCTTCCTCCATGAACTAAAATGAATTATAGTAAAGAATATCGGATTTTTTTTTTTTCAAGATGGCGTCTTGCTTTGTCACCCAGCCTGGAGTGCAGTAGCACAATCGTGGCTCACTGCAGTCTTGACCTCCCGGACTCAAGCAATTCTCCCACCTCCACCCCTACAAGTAACTGGGACCACAGGCATGTGCCACCATGCCCAGCTAGTGTGCATGCGTGCTTGTGTGTGTGTGTAGATCCAGGGTTTTGTAATGTTGCCCAGGCTGGTCTTGAACTACTGAGCTCAAGAGATCTGCCTGCCTTGACTTCCCAAAGTGTTGGGATTACAGGCATGAGCCACCATGGCCAGCCCTGATACATGTTTTTTATAAAGGTCTTAAGATAACTTTATGTTAACTGGCAAGTTGGGAAGATGTATATCTCTTAAACTGTTAGAACATCAAAATAATTAGCTGGTTATAAATCACAAAACTTCCTGACAGGCTGTTTCAAAAGCATCTTTCTTTTGAATGATATTCCTGAAAATGTTCGGAAATCAAATATCCAAAAGTAAAAGGGGTATTCTATTCAGAGAGCGAAAAGCCACAAAGTCTCTAAGCAGGATTTTTACTGTGGCACCTCCTGGACCCGCTGTCATGCAGAGGCTGGGAGCAGTGGGAGCTGTACCAGATGGCTCACCTTTGAAGGCTCAGGAACAGAACTTTTTCAAACTTGGAACAGGGTTGAAGGAATGGTGTGTTTTTTCCCCCTGGCAGGCCTGGAGCCTAGAGGGCCCCAGGAAAATGACCAGTGTGACCCAGAATTGGCCCTGCCTGGCCTAAGCCCACCAGTGAACAGAGAGTGGGGCAAGGTGGGAGGGAAGCTGATCTGAGCCTGGCATGGGAACAGGCCCTTCCCCCTTCTCCTCACAGCCTCAGGGCTCTGTGGTCCTCCCCCAGAAAGGAGCCATCCAAAGTGCCCACCCACTACTGCCCTGGCCACCTGGTGAGGGCAGAGGCCAGCAGCTGTGCCACCTGTAGGAGTTCAGAGCAGCCACTGATCAGCGGTGCATAGTGTGGAAAAGGTGCTCTAGAGAGGCAGGGACACTGGACACTTCCAGACACACCTCTCCTTGCACAACAAGCTGCTCTGTGTGAGAGTGTGTGATTTATATGTCAGAGAACTCGGGACTTGAAGCCAGGTCCCTATTTTGCCACTAAGAGGTTGGGCTAAGGTTAGCAAGTACTAATGTTTTGTACCTTGGCTTCTCATCTGTAAAACGAGTGGCTTGGACCAGGTCAGTGGGTTTCAAACACAAAGAAAGTGTGAGGTGGCAGAGGAGCCGGGGGTCCTTAGACTTTCTGACCCTCCACCTTTTTTCCATCCACAATCAGCTTTTTTGTTATTTTTTTTAACTCTCCCCGCTCATACCTGGAGCAGCTTTTGCTTCCATATAACATTTAAAATAAAGGAATGTGTGATTTGTAGGAGTTTAAAAATACCTAGAATCCATGGTCTCTAAGTATCCCCTGTGAGATGCCCCAGGTGACCTCTGGCTGCTTTTGCAAACTTGCTGAGGCCGTTCGCTCAGAGTATCTGCAATCTTCTGTAGACTCTGCACAGAAGGGTGGTGTGAAATAGTGGTAAGTGCTTCAGCCTGGGAACTAGGATCCAGGGTTTACCACCTTCTTACCCCCCTACTCACATACTGGTCATATCCTGGTTATCCAAGAAAACATCTGTTTTCTTCTGACTTCCTTTTCTTCACCTGTAACATAAGGAGGCTGAATTCTGATGACTATGCCAGCATTCTTGTCCCATGAGCTGAGCATCAGGTATTAAGATTTTGCTCTCTTTCTCTCATGCCTGATACAGGCCTTGCACATGTAGACCACCGGTACTATTGACTCACCCAAAGAAAAAAGCTTGAGGGTCAGGAACTGTTAGCCAACATGGCTCACTTCGAAACAGCTCACAAGGCCAGGCCAGCAGAGCCCAGAAAGCAGGTGCTAATGTTGAGGGTGATTCACTTTTCTTGCTCTACTGCTGCTGCCTGGCCTGTCAGCCTAGAGCAGACAGAACTGTGTGCTTCGAGTCATCCAGGCCCAGTTCCCAAAAGACATTGTGTGGAGATCAAAGGAAAGGAGAGACTCGTCCTTGTGCTTGTGGGACTGGCCTCTATACATTAGGATATCTTTCAAAAACACACACAAATATAAAGGTACTAAAGCAGCTGCGTGCTGAGGAGATAGAGCAGGCGAACAAACATGAATGGGTGAAGTACCATTCAGGAGAGATGTCCTTTGCATGGAATGTGGAAGGGACAGAAGTTACCTTAATCCAAGCAAAGTGCACACTGGGAAACCATTCAGCCACAGCCTTGTGGGCGGTGATGGGTGAGTGTGTCCTGCAACTGGACCTTTAACCCGCACGCTTGGCGGTGGTGTGTGTGTGTGTGCTCTACTGAAACAGAAAGGGCTGGCCCACAGTACCAACATCTTACTTCTGTACTTTCTGTTGTCCAGATACCACTTGAAAGATGTCATTGTAGGGAAGATATACTTCCTGCTGGTGAGAATCAAAATCAAGCACATGGAGATAGACATCATCAAGCGGGAAACGACGGGTACAGGCCCCAACGTGTATCACGAGAACGACACAATAGCCAAGTATGAGATCATGGACGGGGCACCAGTGAGAGGTGAGACTCCAAGCCCAAGCCTCAGCTACAGCTTTTTTCCTATGTCCTACACAGAATTGTGGAGGGGCTTGAGGGATTACACTGTCAAAATAAGATGTCCTCTTAACCTGTAGCTTCTTAATCTCTCAGTTTACACTGTGGGTGCCAATACGGAAGAAAAAGAAGGCTGAGTATGTAGAACTTCAGGTTACTATCCCATCCTCACCCTGAAAAGTTCCACTTAGCCTTGGTTTATATATTGGGCTTGTACTTAAGATTGAACCTCAGCTGTCGCTTTGGAAAGTCCAGGTGTAGCAGATGTGGTTCGAACACATTCCTACTTCTTTCTGTAGACATTGTGGCCTTCTCTGCTGCTAGGGAGCAAGGGAAGCATACACAGCAGCCCATCTGTGACTTGGCTCTGGCTCCCATTTATTCTCTGAATTCACTTGTTGGGTAGAAAGAGCACTACTAGGTACTCCAGCCACCACCACTAGGTGCCCAGATAGCCGTGGAATTTGGTGGAAGCGTCCTCTTCCAGCCCCAGGGAGCTAACATTACATCTGGGATAGTGGAGCTGGAAGCCCTTTGTCATTTGGGGACTGTGATTATCTGGAAGAAGCAATCATTTACATTCCTCATTGGCTCTTGGCCATTCTTCAAGAATGGTAAAGACTCTCTTCATTTTGAAGCGTGTGGTGCTTTCAGGGTTTTATTTGGCTTATTCCATTTACTCCCACAGGCTGTTTCGTGTGGAAGGAGGAGCACCACAGATTTAGCTGCCCACAGCTCTGAGGACACTCTCGGGTGTTACCATGCCGGGTCCTTGGAGGGTTGGGACCAAGCTCTCCTGACACTCTCTGATGTCCCATTTTTTCACTGGCTGTGCAGATAGAGCCAGCTGTCATTTCCCTGTACAAATGAAATGGGTCACTGAGAATCCATGTAAAACAGCAGATAATTAGAAGATAGCTTATATTTAGCTTTAGACCGCATTGTAGGTTTGGTCTTTCTCGGTAGAGTTACTGCCCTAATTTTGTTCCACTGATGCTAGACAAGGCATGATATTAGAGCCGCAAGGGATCTCTAGTACCACGCAGTCTGATTCTCTAATTGTCCACGTCAGAGAATGAAGGTCCAGAGGAAGCCGCAGACTTACAAGTCAGACAAGCGGTTCATGCAGAACTGAGCCCATAGTGAGGACTTTCGGCTTTCTCAGACCACCGTACCACCCTGGCAGTCCACACAGGAGGGAGGCTGCATTTTGGAGGGCATACACTGAGGATGGAGAAAGATGGCATCAGAACTGCTGGGTGAAATGGTGACTTAACTGGACTTTGACAGCTGCCTTTGGAAAACCCAGTAACTAAACACACTGCATGTAATCAAAAGATGCTTATACTAATAATATCCCTGTGCCGTTCCCACTCAGTTGCTCTGTTTTGGAGAAGACATACAGAAGTTGCAACACAACCTGGAGTGGAATTGCAGAGTCCCATTTTTGTTTCAGCAGCCTGCTGGGCAGGAGAGAGCCAGCTGTGCAAACAGAGCCAGATTCCCAGAAGGCAGAAGCGTTCCTGTGCTGTGCTCCAGTGGCATGTCTGCAGTGGTCAGAGTGACCTGGTATAAGAGAGAGTATGTCACCTTGCCCTCTGTGCTGACTCCTGCCTTCCCCCTACAGGAGAGTCCATCCCGATCCGGCTCTTCCTGGCAGGGTACGAGCTCACGCCCACCATGCGGGACATCAACAAGAAGTTCTCTGTGCGCTATTACCTCAACCTGGTGCTGATAGACGAGGAGGAGCGGCGCTACTTCAAGCAGCAGGTGAGGGCCCTGATGCCCTTGGGACAGAACAGGAGGCTGTCTTTCCTATGGAAGGTCAGGCTCCGTTTTTGCCAAGAGGTGGGAACATCAGGTTGCCCACAATTGCACAGCAAGAATAAGGATTCCACCTGGCATTAGAGTCTGCTTCCTCGGGCCTGCTCCTGCAACCACCTGCCCTTTTGGCTCACACCAGGGACAGGGAGTTGCTGGCAGCTGCTGCCTTTGGTGAGAGATAAGCAGAGGAAGTCCTGCCCAAGACTCCCCAGGACAAAGTTGGGAGCCTCTGGGAAACCTGTCCCCACACCTCCCTCTAAGGTGTCACATTGCCCCCTCTCAATTCTGCAGGAAGTGGTGTTGTGGCGGAAGGGTGACATCGTACGGAAGAGCATGTCCCACCAGGCGGCCATCGCCTCACAGCGCTTCGAGGGCACCACCTCTCTGGGTGAGGTGCGGACCCCCAGCCAGCTGTCTGACAACAACTGCAGGCAGTAGGCCCCCAAGGCCAAGAAGCTGCTGGGCATCCACCCCAGCACCCCCATCTACCAACACCAGCGGCTGGGGGTGGGGGCGGACCTTGTGAGGTTCAATTGACCTGTTACTTGCAACCTGAAAACAAATCATGTTTTTGACTTAAATTATTTTCTCTGGAGAACCCAAGGGACTTGGGGTGGGAAGCAGTCTCTCCTTGGGATTCTACAGCCGATATGGGATAGGAGAGGTAGCATCCTGGAAGCCAGCCTATCTGGGGAACATAAGCCTTCTGTCGAGGCCTTCCTCACAGGGCTGCCTTGTCTTACAGGAGGGAGAGTAGAGAGCACGCATCCTTGGCTCCTGGCTCTCCAAGCTTCCTGATACAGGATCTGAGCATGTCCCTAGGATTCTGAGCTGCCAACAGGGCCCTGGGTGGTCACGTCTTGTACTCCCCTCTACTGTCCCTGAGGTAGTGGCAGGAGTGGGGCCAGCCCCCACTAAATGGCAGGGGGAAGACTCATGATTGGGAAGCTACCTCTTTGGGAATCTTGGATGTGGTGATCTCAAGTTCCCACAGGCCACCTCCTTCTGGCCCCTCACTGCTGGGACCCAAGCATCTCCCTTCTCCATTCTCTCTGGATTGTCAGTAATGTCCTGAAACAGAAGCCTGTGGAATGGCCTTGGGCACAGAGAAGCCCTGGGGACAGTGTCATGCATGGATGGCGGCAGTGTTGAACCCAGGAAGCTGAGCCCAGTCCACCAAGGAACATCAGAGCATGCTAACTGCCTGCCTTCACATGGCTCCACTTGGTAACCCCAAGGTCTGGGCTGTTGTCGGTATTGCTCCATGTGCCCCAACAAGCCCTTAGCAAGAGGGCCTGTTTCCCTTTAGAGGCAATCCCAGGAAGGGGCCTTGATCCCTCCACCTCCCTGAGAGTGGACCCTCGTCTCTCCTCGCCCTCCATTTCATTTCTGGGAATTGGGGCTTAGTTTTGAACCCTTAGCAAGGCTGTTCTTACTAATGCCCAAGCCCCTTTACCCCTCTTCGTACAGCTTACGCAGGGGAGACCAGGGCCTCTGCAGTAGACTGCTGCCACACTTCTGAATCATTCCTCTTTGCCAAATAATGTCATCTTCACCGGTTGATTGACCCAAGTTTAGGACCATTGGTATTGTGTGTTTAAAAAACACATCCACAAAAATTCTTGTGAATATTCTTGTTAAGCTAGAGAGGAAGGCACTTCTCCCGCTATAGCTGTGCGCTGGGGCCTAAGTTGTTTACCGTCCTTTCTGCCTCCCCTGGAAGTGACAGGCATTACTCTCCTATTGGCTTCCCTTCCCTTTATAGAAAGACCAAGCAGGCCTCACTGGCCAACAGGTAGAGGTCTCAGTAATTTGTAAAGTTAAGGGGTTGGTTCCTGTGTCACCTTTCAGTTAGTGTGGGACAGACAACTCCTGTTTTCCTGAGATCAGTGCAGTCTCAGGCCTTTGGCAGGGATCATGGATCAGAGCTGAGACTGCAGGGAGAGGCATTTGGGGTGGCCTGGGTGACTAGGGGCAGCAAAACCAAGGAAGGCAAGGTTGTTTCCTCCATGCAGGGTCCTGTGTTCAGGTGCGACGCACAATCCTCATGGGAACAGGATCACCTATGCACTGCCCTTGATCGAGGTTGGGGCTTAAGTGGATGAGGGAGGCAGGTTCTGGGTTCCTTGCCTTTCAGAGCATGAGGTCAAGCTCTGTATGCCTCCTTTTCCAGTTGGTATTCTAACTAGAAGCATTTGTCAATTCCTTTGCCTCCCAACTGACAACATATGTTCATTTTCCAACCTTCCTAACATCTTAAACCTTGCTTCTGGGAGAACTAGAAGATAGATTTTGCTTTGA
Source organism: Ateles fusciceps (assembly GCA_036589455.1). Lineage (NCBI taxonomy): Eukaryota > Metazoa > Chordata > Mammalia > Primates > Atelidae > Ateles > Ateles fusciceps. The sequence continues at coordinate 711,166 of JAZHEH010003296.1, read as the reverse complement.
TTCTCTCGGGCGCTGTGCACAAGCCAGGTCTTCTGTTTTCTCTTACTCTACCCACATTCTTGCCTTCTCTATCCAACTGTGAAAGTGAGGGGGAGGCTTCTGTCCCCCTCTCTTTTAAGGTCCCCAAACCTGGGAGTGCATAGGTACTAAATCAAGCAGTGCAACTTGTAATTAAGCAGCTGCAGTGTTTACATGTTCTTAATGTGTCGTCTTTTCAATGGCTGTATTTTAAAAGAACATTTGTTTTAATGGTCTCTCTGATTAAAGGAAGCCCCTGTGGCTTTGGAGGCATTGTGCCCACGGTCCACCAAGTTCTGTGATCTCTTCTGTCTTACACAGTCCCATTTCTGACAATCAGGGAAAGACAGATCCCTGCCCTGATTTCCCAGCATAGTGCCTGTGCTCTCACTCTGTAGCCCCTGGTGAAAAATGATGAATACTTTATTTATTTAAGACAGAGTCTTGCTGTCTCCCAGGCTGGAGTGCAATGGCACAATCTCGGCTCACTGCAATCTCCTTTTCTTAGATTCAAGCGATTCTCCTGCTTCAGCCTCCCGAGTAGCTGGGATTACAGGTACTTGCCACTACGTCCAGCTAATTTTTGTGTTTTTTAGTAGAGACAGGGCTTCTCCATGTTGGCCAGGCCGGTCTCGGACTCCTGACCTCAGGTGATCTGCCTGCCTCAGCCTCCCAAAGTGCTGGGATTACAGGCATGAGCCACCACGCCCAGCCTGATGAATACTTTATTTACCACCTGTTTGAGACAACGCACATGGCTAAGAAATGAATTCAGTTCTTATCCCTATCTGGCAATTTGTCCAGAACTGCTCATGGGATGGTTTAAACCTCTATGGGACCCAGATGATGTAAGGGGCAAGTGAGCAAGGCTGGTGTAGAAAGACAAAAGTCCATTCCAGTGGGTGTTACCAGACTGGGGGTCTCAGCCCTACATCCTGCTATTTGCTACAGAACTACTAGTGATGGTAAAGAAAGACAGCAGAGGCAGCCCTGCATCTTGGAGCAGCCAAAGGAGCCCGCTTGGAGGTAAGAGGTATGCAGTGGGGAGTATTCCACTGTACTCAGTGCAGTTTTAGAAGAAAAGTTTTTCAACTTTGATATTATTTTATTGAAAAAAGCACACAAAAACCACTAGGTACACAAGCCCAGGTGAGCATAACAAGCAAGCCCTCTCACACCTTCTTTTCTCTGAAAAATGCTTGACTTCTTTGGAGTAATCTTGCCCATTCCAGCAGTAGTATCTCACTTAACTTGGTTCCTTTTTTCTCCAGGCTCAAAATAAAATCAAACTCTTCTACAAAAAGCAAGGGAAAAAGGGAAGAATTGGGTCTTATGTCTCTTTTTGAATGGGGAAGTTGTGGCAGGCACTTTTACGTGGTACTAAGACGAGCACTCATTCAAAACTATTTACCAGGTGCAAAGCCCTGTAACTCAGGTCACATTCCCTCCCTCATGGATGTTGCAGGTGAGGATGCTGACTGAGAAAGGTGAAACACCAAGCCCATGTTTAACCAGCTAGTAAATGGGAATTCATGAGGTCATTCTGGTATACGGATGATAAAGGAGAGGGCCCACTCTTACCTTGAGTCAGGGGCTGAACTGATAATCTCTGGCGAGTGAACAGAACCATATTTTTTAAGGGGCCACCAGAAGCTTTGTGAGCTTGATGATAGGATTTGAGCTCAGCCAGGGGAATGAAACGCTTCATCATCCGAACAAACTGCACATCCACCTATGTGACGAGTGTACATGACAGAAAGATATGTGTAGTGAGACTCTGCCTACTGTGTTTTTAACTGCCTGCAGGAGGTTCCTAACTCCAAAGTCTGAGTAAGTGCTGGGCTGTGTACCCTGACCTGCAGTCACCCCAACCGTCTTCCTCCCCCTTGTTCATCCTTCCTCTGTCATGAAATAGGAAGCATAGTCTTTACCATGGACCACTTAGGATTGTCCTCTTTGCTAGATGGGTCATAATGGGGATCGTTTTTCTCAAACTGTGTGTGGTCTGGGTAAGCCTCTTTCACGATCTGAAACCAAAACAAAAGTTTCTTACCATTTGCCTGCAGTCAGCTCCACAGCCAATCTTTAATCCATATCCAACTTTCATTTCTTACCCTGCACATTCTTACCCCATCTGCCTTGCTGTAGAGCCAATGGAGGCTCCGATATCTGAAAATAATTTATAGTCTAATACATAGTCTAGGAAATCAACTCTATTTTTTACAAAAGTCTAAGAAACAAGCTCTAAAAACAAATGGCAAAGGTTATTACTGGTACCACTGTGTGTTCCCACCTGCACAGTTAATAATTTTATCCTGATAAGCTTGGAGGAGCTACTATCAGGCCTGTTTTTGAGTGAGACCAAGACTTAAGACATGGAGTGAAGTCTGTGCTAGTGGTACCTGAAATGAAGGCCTACTTTGAGTTGTCATATAGGAATGGGCCAGGGCAGTTTTTCCCTATTCTTGTGACAAGGTGGGTGGGCTAGGGGGAGTGTACTTTTTTGTTACCTATTTAACATGTATCCCTTTATACTGACTTAAGTTAGTCTCCCTGGAGGGAAAAGGATTCAGACCAAAACCTGTCCAACTAACCTTCATAAGTCCTGCGATGCCTGGCTCTTTGCAGTTGCTATGGTAGAAGAAGGCTTCTTCTCCCAGCTTCATGGCTCTAAGGAAGTTTCGAGCCTGTCTCAGGGGAGAAGAAACAAGAATGATCCTCCCCACCAGCTGGAAAGTACTAGCTTTTAGCAGAAATCAAGTCTGCTTTTATTAGATGGGTTTTTCTTGTTTGCAACTTGTCCCCCAATTCATTAGAAAGTCCTTCCCCTTTGCCAGGACACCCAAACTTTTACCAGTACACTGGCCAGAACACAGGCCAATTGCAAATTTCATGCAGAGTACTTAAGGCATTTTTTAATACATTATCAAGTTTGGTTCTGAAAAAAAGCAACCTAGGCCAAGAGGTTCTGCTACTGAATAAGTCATGAGGAGGAGATGGGCGTTTATCCCACCTGGGTCTCAGTGAGCCTGCTCCTTACCCTCTTACCTGGTAGTTACGAACACCATCCCAGCATGTTGTCTGCTTGGGCTGGGCCTTGAGATCCTCAATGCTGAACTAGGCAAGAGGAAATAAAGTCAATCATTAATCCTTGGCCAGCTGGTACGCATATACTGAAGCAGACAGTTCCTCCCCCTACAGTGAGAGGGGCCACTGACTCTAGAGGAAGTAGGTAGTTACTGGGAAGTGGCTCCACAGAGACACTTTTGTTGGATGAATATAAGTAAGCCTTGTGTTACCTTGTTATCCTTGCTAATTATCCTCATAATTAGTTGAATGGATATCCATCAGTTGAATAGATTATCTAGACGATAAAGTCATCTGCTGGTTACTGGTATTGCACTTTATATATTTCTTCTATAATATTTCTGCTTATATTTTTCCCGGGCTGTATTAAATTCCCTGAAATATACACCAGCTGTTGGCAGGGGAGACACCTAGGAGCATGGCAGATGGTCAGAGAAAGGTAACCTAGGATTGAGGTTGGCAAACCATAGCCTTCAGGGCAAATCTAACCCCATGCTGGATTTTGGGAATAAAGTTGTACTTGAAAACAACCACAACTGTTTCTGTATTATCTCTGGCCACTCTTTTGCTACAAGGGCAGGGTTGTAACAGAGACTAATACCCATAAGCCTACAAAATTTACTGTCTGGCCCTTTGTAGCAAAGGTTGGCCAACCTCTGGCCTAGATAGATAGGATTCACAGAACAGTTGATGATGATAAACTCTGCCGAACTGATTGATTGATTGACGGAGTCTTGCTCTGTTACCAGGCTGGAGTGCAGTGGCACGATCTCGGCTCACTGCCACCTCTGCCTGCCGAGTTCAAATGATTCCCCTGCCTTAGCCTCCCAAGTAGCTGGGACTACAGGCGCACACCACCATTCTCGGCTAGGTTTTGTATTTTAGCAGAGACGGGGTTTCATGTTGGCTAGGATGGTCTCTATCTCCTGACCTCATGATCGACCGCCTCGACTTCCCAGCCTCCCAAAGGGCTGGGATTACAGGCGTGAGCCACCATGCCAGGCCAATTTTATTCATTTTTACCTTTTTCCCACCCTTCAAAGATAAGAAGCTGGGGATGGAATCCTGTGGTGTCCCATATTCACTTCTCATTTAAAAAACAGCATGAAGGGACTGGAGACAGGTCCAGGGTCTCACCTTCACATCTACACCTTTCTCGAGTCGGCTCTCTGGCTCTGACTTCATCAGCCAGTGGCTGCTTAGATTCTTCACACCGTGTTTAGTGGCTGAAGTCTTCTGAGGGTTGGAGTCCTCCACTTTATCTGATGCCTCGCCTGAGTTCCCCAGTTTTGGTGCGTTTTCCTGATAGCCCCTTGTCTACAAAAGGAGAAGCAAAAAGAAAAGATCATGCTTGTTAGAGGCAATGTTTCATGATGGAAAAAGCTTACACTTTAGAGTCAGACCTGGATTCAAATCATGGATCCATTACCAGCTGTAGGACCTTAGGAAGCTTTCCTTATCTATAAAAATTAGACAAGAATGCCTACCTGACAGGATATCTTCTGGGCTGTCTATTCAATAGGAATAAGAACACCCTACAGGGCTGTTCAGGATTAAAGGTCCTGACAGTAGTCAATAAATGTTTTCCTTTCCTCCCTCTCTCTTCTATGCCTTTGCATAGGAAAGGAAAGAGGAAACTGTGCACCTACTTGGAACTGTTTTGAAGCTTAAATGAGATAATACAAAGGGCCTAGACAATGCCTGGTATTACAGTAAGTACTCAATAAAAGCCAGTATTATCCTCATCTCATACTTCTTTCCTTCTTGCTCACTGTGGCTCATGGCCTGTCTCCTTTCTGCTCCTTGAATGTGCCAATAAAAGTTGAAAACAGTTCATTCACGACATTGTAGATATGGTGATGATTCGACTTCATCCTAAGACAACGTGCCTGGAACACAGTAGGCATTCAGTAGCTAAGTTGTTAGGTTACTATATGACAAGACCCAAGGCCTATGTGTTACCCTAGCCCTAACTTGGTTAATCTACATAACCTATGATCTACTCTTCATCTGGGAGGTGTGCTCCAGATCACACATCCAGTAATGGTGGACTCAAGATAGGAAGTCAGAACCTGTCACTGAGGTCTATCTGAAGCTACTTAATGACTATACTATACTGCCTCAGAATTTAGTCAAAGTCTCTACATCAATTGTCATTAAATACCATCTATGCATGTCTAATGCTCTGAACCCAGCATACCTTCCTAACCTAGTTTCCCAGTGGCCCCTTTAGGAGTTAACAGGCACACTGCAAACACCACATATTATTAAATAACTGCAATGTGCTGTAGCATATCTGGAACCCGTCATTCCCAAAAGAGGTACTTTCTGTACCTTCCAATGTTCCTCCTCCATCCACTTAGAATGCCATCCATCTTTGTGAATATAAAAACGACACGTTTTCTTAGTACTACAGCTTTGCCCGTGGAAAGTGTCCCATTTTTCAAGACTGGTCTCAAACTCCACTTCTTTTCGAGGCCTTCCCTGTGATTCCTCCCCTCTATAACCTTAATGCATTCTCCTGAAACCCCTCACATCTGTTTGCAGTTTACCCGCTAGCAGGCGCTGTAGTATATTCATTACTTTAGTACGCCACCCAGTATCTGCAATAGCAAATAGTCTTCGTAAACAAAACAAGGAAAAGGAATTCGAGGTAGGAGCTTAGTGAGACGAGTAAAGAAGATGGAGAGTGGGGGCCGGGCGCGGTGGCTGACGCTTGTATCCCAGTACTTTGGGAGGCCGAGGGGGGGCGGATCATGAGGTCAGGAATTCGAGACCAGCCTGGCCAAGATAGTGAAACCCCGTCTCTACTAAAAATACAAAAATTAGCTGGGGGTGGTGGCACGCGCCTGTGGTCCCAGCTACTAGGGAGACAGGCGGGAGAATCGCCTGAACCCGGGAGGCAGAGGTTGCAGTGAACCGAGGCCACGCCATTGCACTCCAGCCTGGGTGACAGAGTGAGACTCCGTCTCAAAAAAAAAAAAGATGGAGAGTGATTAAGGAAAATGGAATAAAAAAATCACAAAGGGTTCTCTCAACAAGCAGGGAGTGAAAAATGAAGAGTATTAAACAGACTTTGAGAAAGGTTCTTTCTTGGGCTGCCTTTGTGCAGCCTAGGGGCAGCTCACCTGGGCCAGAAGTCTCAGACAGCCTCTTCCGGGGTCTCGACATGGTCTCCCTGCAGGGAAGTGCGGAGGACTCTGAAATCAACCGAGATACAAGGAATGCTAATATCCCCCAAAACCCACGCAGAGCGAGATGGAGGCAACGAGAGGCAGCCTAGAGTATCCACAACTTTCGCGAAAGACATCTGTGTTTGAGCCCCTCAAATCCTTCCCTCCGTTATCTGCGCCATTTCCGTCTCGCATAACCTGCCTCTAAACTCTCCTCGGTTCTTTCCTTGGTCCTTCTCATCCACGCACCCCTCTCACCACACAGACCCACCACTCTGCAGACGTAACCGCGGCTCCCCCGACGCCTGAGGCTGTGCAGCGCAATCCCGCGGCGCTTGGTGGGCTACGCGTCTCTGCGGCGCCGAGATCCCGGGGACTTCTGGGAGTTGTGGTCCTGGTCCTTGGGAGACCCTCTGGGACCTGAATTGTGAGGGCTTGTGGGAGGACTACAACCCCCAGGGTGCAGTGGGGCAGGCGTTGCCGGGTCGCGAATGCTGCGATGGTCAAAGGTGCTCTGGCACTCAGCTGGAGAGTGAGCGGCGGCAGCGATGCTGGGGAGCGGATGCCGGTGCCTCGGGGCACGCCTCGGCTGTCTGTCCGGCGGTCTCCGGGCCCTCGTCCAGACCGGCCACCGGAGCTTGACCTCCTGCATCGACCGTAAGGATCGCTTGCTGGGGGCGGGAGGACAGGTGTCCGCGAGGGGCCCTCGGTCTCCCCGCTCCGGCCCGTCAACCCCGGCCCAGCTTCCCGTTCTGGCCAGTCACTACCATCCAGGTCCTCCTCCGGCCTGTCACCCCCCGCCTGGGTTCTCCTCCGGCCGGTCACCCCCCTCCCGGGTCCTTCTCCGACTCGTCACCCAAGCCCTGGTCCTTCTGCGGCCCGTGATCCCCGCCCGGGTTCCCCTCCGGCCTGTCACCCCTGGCCCGGGTCCTTCTCCGGCCTTTCACCCTCGGATGCTTAGAGAAGTGAAGAAACATAGGGCTTTGTTGTTGCTGGGTTGGTTGGTTTTTAAAATCCTAACGGTGGGTCATAAAGGGAGTGAGAATGTAAGAAGCTGGCTGAGTGCCGATGGTGGCAGGTCATACGAGATTTACTCACACAGAAAGATTTGGTATCATAACGCTTCCGGCTAGAAGACACATTTACTGTTGAAACTCATACAGGAAAAATAATTATTATTGCAAGTGGAAAACTCATACAGGAAAATTAATTATTATTGCAAGTGGAAAACTCTCTACCGGAGCCGACAAACCTGAGTGTCTGTAGGCTCTAAACAATAAATAATTTGAATGTAACAAGGTGTGGTGGGGACCCAGTGGGGAACTGAAGGAACCCAGCCAGTTTGTGACTTCTCTGCCAAGCACCTTTATAAACACTTTTTTCTTCTGAAACATTTTAAAGTTTATTTTAAATAAATGACAGTTTTCTTTACAACGGAATACATCCCTTAGACATCAGATCTATAAAGTACAGTGAGGCATAGAATACTGTTTTCTTCTCAATGTCCTAAAACTCCTTCAAGAGGTGCTGCCCTGTCCCAACACATAGAATTTGATAACCTAGATCACTCTGGTTGATACTAAAGCAGGTAAAGAATTATTTAGAAGTGGGTTTTGTTGTTGTTTGCTTTACTTGAGTTGCTCTGCAGTAAAAGGCTTTTCCCATTTTATTTGGGCTGTTTTTCTATTTAGCTTCATCTTTTTAGTGTGTATGTATTGGCATCTCGAACTCTGCTGGTAACTAGCAAAGTTCATGAGTGGTGGTGGTGGTTTTGTTTTTTGTAGTGTATTTCCTTCTGAGAACTTAGGTAATTAGGTGGTGTTTACTTATGCATATGATTTGCATTAAACCATTTTCTGCTATTAGAATACAACTCAGGATTTATTTCTTAAGCCTGTGATTCCTCGAACTATTTGTTTTAGGAAGTAGCCATTTACAAAAGAAGAAGAATTGTTAACATTTAATGAGTTCTTGCTAGGATTGAAATCAAATGTTTGCATTATTACCATTTATGTCATCTTGTATGAATGGGTTTTATTTATTTATTTATTTATTTAGATATGGAGTCTGGCTTGGTAACCCATGCTGGAGTGCAGTGGTGCTATCTCGACTCAACGCAACCTCTGCCTCCCAGGTTCAAGCAATTCTTTGCCTCAGCCTCCCGAGTAGCTGGAATTACAAGCGTGTGCCACCATGCCTGGCTAATTTTTGTATTTTTAGTAGAGATGGGGTTTCACCGTGTTGGCCAAGCTGGTCTCAAACTCCTGACCTCAAATGATCCGTCCGCCTTGGCCTCCCCAAGGGCTGATATTACAGGCGTGAGCCACAGTGCGGCTGGACCATATTTATTTGTGTAACCCCAGCACTGCTACGTAGTAAACACCCAATACACATTCTTTAGGGACCGATCTTTGAGCCATGGTCTACAGCAACCCTTGTACAAAACTGGGTGAAGAAATGGCCTGACCCCAGTCAGAGAACCATGAATTGTTTATCCCTAACTCTGTTCCTGAGAGTAATATCTATCATAGGTTTCTGCTCTGAGCTTTTCAAGGCAGTCTAATCTTTAATCCTCAAAACTATTCATTTCTGACTTTCCCATTTTAATGAGAGTACTGATCACAGACAGAAGTGTTCTCTCCAGGCTCGCACAGCCAGCCATTACTGATGCCCACATTTGCCTCAAGGAACAGACTCTGGCATCTGCACTTGTGTTCTTTTGTAAGGACTGGATCGCTCCTAGGCACTGAAGTAAATTATTGTCAAGTGTGTCTCCATAGTCTTCCCATAGTGCTCCTTAGTGGCACTTATAATGATCAAAGTTTTAGCACTGTGACCTCAACCTCTAGGTCTACCACTGCATTTTACTAAGTGGCTAGGATAAGAGATGTCTGGAAGTCCTCCATCCTGTTCTAGGTTGATCTGGATGTGTGTTAGAACTGTCCTTTCTCCATATGACAGGTGGAATGATGATAGAAGATGCCATTCTCTAGCTGTTAAAGCTGTACTGTGGATGTGAAATACTACAGTAGATCCACTTTCACAGCTTCATGGTGCTTCTTGCTGGCTACACTTCCCCGACCCTGTCCTAGAACTGAGTATATGCAATCCTGCCCACAGCTTCCGTGGGACTTAATGAAGAGCAGAAAGAATTTCAAAAAGTGGCCTTTGATTTTGCTGCTCAGGAGATGGCTCCAAATATGGCAGAGTGAGACCAGAAGGTAGGAGTTTTCTTGTGCTTGGATGTTCTAACAGATGTCTCAGGTAGACCTTTATCTTTGTCTCCTGATAATCTAATTGTTCAATGTCTCCTCTACCTCCCAACTCTTGCCACAAGTGAGAATCCCGGTAGTGGATGATTCCTTTCCTAGAAAGGCATCCTGATCATCTTGTACATAACTTTTTTTTTTGTTAGTTGAACAAAGATTTGGACATAAAACTAAGGCATTTCTATAGATAATAAAAATAAACTTCATAATGCCAGAAAAACAGTTCTTACAGGACCCATGTTAACTGATAACGACTGTAAGTTGATAAACAGGCATATGCTCACTTATGTGTAAGCATCCTGATCTCCTCCTTGTACCCTCTAAAAGGAAAGCCGTCTCTGAATCAGTTGCTGACAACCTTGCTCTCTTTTGTATATAGGAGCTGTTCCCAGTGGATGTGATGCGGAAGGCAGCCCAGCTAGGCTTCGGCGGGGTCTATGTACGAACAGATGTGGGTGGGTCTGGACTGTCACGGCTTGATACCTCGGTCATTTTTGAAGCCTTGGCTACAGGCTGCACCAGCACCACAGCCTATATAAGCATCCACAAGTGAGTGCCCAAGCTTGGAAAGCACAGTGAAGTGCTCACATGGGGTGACTGAGAGTTCAGATTCATAGGAGGAAGATTGATCTTGTGAGGCTGAGTGTCCTCAAGGAACGCGCTAGGTTTGCTGCTGCCTGTTGGACTTGATTCTGTTGTCCTTTGTGTTGCTTAGAGAATCAGGTCAGCCAACCTTCTCAGAAATCTTAAGATTGAGCTGAAAAAAAAAAAAAAAATTAAAAAAATAAAAACAAACAAACGAAGAAAAAGATTGAGCTAGTACCAGGAGACTTCTCCAATAGAGTGGACAGGGTCCTCTCACCTGTTTCAATCCAAAGATGGAACTGCCCGTGATTTGAGGAAAGTAATAGAAGCCACTAATAGAAAGTGCATATAACGCTTTGATTTTTAGAGGCTTGTGTAACCTGACTAGAAGTAGTACAAATGTCCTGGTGAGAAGTACATGGGCCTGGTTATCTCTGGGTGGTCCATATTCCAGGAATATGTTTTAATCCAGCCCTTTCCTTTAAAGTATCTTCCCAGCTGTGACTTTCCCCCTTCTCCCCCAGTTTTTTTTTCTTTTCCATCGTTATTTCCATCAACATCTTTTCTTCTTGGTGTACCTATTAGCATGTGTGCCTGGATGATTGATAGCTTTGGAAATGAGGAACAGAGGCACAGATTTTGCCCACCGCTCTGTACCATGGAGAAGTTTGCTTCCTACTGCCTCACTGAACCAGGTGGGTTTGCCACACTGCACCGAGATACAGCAGAGAGAGAGCCGCGCCTCAAGATGGCATCACCCGTCACTCCTTCCAGACTGTTGACACGTTGAGCCACTGTTTACCAGTATGTTTGGCCGAGAAGTAATAGAGTCCTATGACCTGATGTCACAAGAACCAGGAGGCCTACCTGGTGGGTTGGGAGATAGACAGTGGCCTGACTGGTGCGAGCAGTTTCCACCAAGTACGGAGTTCCTTTGGCCACTTGGATTTTGCAGTGGCACCGTCTGAGCAGTGTCTGTCCAGGGAAGATTTCCTAGAAGATAGAATTGCGCTGGGCTCCCTTGACCTCACTGACTTTCTCACCCCTCTCTCTGCTGCCTTTTGATCTCTCCTCAGGAAGCGGGAGTGATGCTGCCTCTCTTCTGACCTCTGCTAAAAGACAGGGAGATCATTACATCCTCAATGGCTCCAAGGTACTAGCGCGCGTCCTCCCAGAGCACCTTGGAGGTCGTTCCCAGCTTCCTCCTGACATCCCTCTGGTTCCTTCACATCTACGGGTTAATACTCCCATAGGATTTTTATGTGCTGGGAAGAGAACCTCTGACTCATTTCTCTTTCTTTATTCTCATCGTTTCTATCTCTCCTGATCTATTCCAGATCATTTCACTGACTTCTGTCTATCCTTTTAATACTCTCATGAACTAAGTCTCTGATTCTGCAGTCACTGCAGCTACCTTTACCCCTCCTCAATCTCTGTGTCATTAGACCTTATTGCTAGGAGGACCCCAGTAGTGTTCCCAGACGCTGCGAGAACTCACGCATTCCCTGGTCCTTATGCACCCGTTTTACCCCCACAGGCCTTCATCAGTGGTGCTGGCGAGTCAGACATCTATGTGGTCATGTGCCGAACGGGAGGACCAGGCCCCAAGGGCATTTCATGCATCGTTGTTTAGAAGGGGACCCCTGGCCTCAGCTTTGGCAAGAAGGAGAAAAAGGTGAGTGGCTGTTGGGCAGGAAACAGTTCAAGTTATGAGATTCTGCCACGTGCCAGCCTAACTGCTGCTCTGTTTCAGAAAACAGGTTTGCATACTTGCTATCCTACCTTTGAAGCAATTGCTTCTATCAGGATTTTTAACAGGAGCATATAAAAATACAGCAGGGCATTGTTAGACACTAGGCCTCCGGGGAAAGTGACAAAGTTTGCCAGTAAGTTCCACAAGCCACCTGTTATTTAGTGTTCTCACCTCTCCTGCCTCCACTTTTGGCCTGTATTTCTTATCCAGCTTGTTATGTTGGTGGACTTTGTTACTCCAGGAAGAGACACTTAGAGAAGACCTGGGGTTGACCACAAGTCTCAGTAATGGAAGGCATGTGGTCCCTTTTTCTTCTTTCATTAAAAATAAAGTAAAACTCACTGGAGATGATTGTGGGTATTTCAGCAACGTAAGGACACCTTAGGTACTATAGGTGCTTTGAAAAGTAAGACACCTCAAGGATCAAGAAACGCCATGGCCAGGCCATGAACAGATCTGTGATTGTGTAACTGTAATTGGTAGTAAGGGTTCAAGACCCATTCAGACTTTTTAGACCAGATGCTCAAAGCAGTCATCTCTCTCTAGTTTGTACTATTAAAGGGGGGACTTTGTGAGAGAAGGGAAGTAATGAAATGACCCCCAAGTGTACCTCTTTCTCACAACTCCTCGGGTTTCCATGTTTTCCTACAGTACCCTTCCTGATCCTCTGTAACTGCCAAGGCATTATGCATTTTAGCACCCCCTTCTCTTTACTAACAACACAGCAGCCATGTCCTAGGTTTCTACTGTGTACAAAGCCTATGCTAACTCCTGGGCAGAAAGACCTTCAGTACAAGGCTTAGAAATAGAGTTTATCCTGTCAACAAAAGAGAACAAGGAAATGATGTAAAGGCGGTAATATTTTCAGAGCCAGAAAGGGACTGGGAGATTTTAGATAGTTTATGTGTTTCAAAATGGGTCCCTAAGCCTTAAAGTTATTTGAAGCCTTGGAGTGCCTGGGAGAGGAGATGAAGGGGATCTCGTAGTGGGGCCTCATCTGTTTATATGCAAGATTTTGTTCAAAGACAGAGGCTCCACTGGCTTTTCTGTCCTACTCCCTTGTTTTATTATCAGGGAAACAAAGGCCACGGAAATCAAGTGATTTGTCTACAGGTGAAAAGTACAGCTAGTTAATTGCATGACATGGACTATATCTCAAGAATTCAAACTTTTCTCTGAGCTTATGACTAACAGCCAGATGTCCTGCTAGAGGAGCTCTTTTGGGGGGTAGGGAAGCATGCGCGCACACACACACACACACACACACATATATATTTGTAATGTTTGCCAGTTTCTATGGTATAAATTCTCTCACCATGGCTGATTTCAAGCCACCACTGTGATATCGTGGAATGCTGAGTTAGGGGAAAAAAAGTACATGATTAGCTCCCACGAGCAAGTGCCAGCACCTGACTCTATGTCCCTGCAGCTAAATGCCAGACCAGGTGTTGCTGGCAGTGCATGTTATTTCTTTCGTGTAATGTTGTTAATCTTTTAGGAACACTGAGCATTGCAAAAGACAAGTGTGGCTATAGCTAAGGCTCTTAGAAGTAAATAACGCATCTCCAGATTGTCCTTATATTGTCTCTGTTCTTATAAAAAGAGTGTTCGTAATTAGAGGCACTGAAAATGAGGGCAGTTTGTGCCACAATCCTAAAGAAGTCATGAGAAGTGTTTGTAGGTTAGTCAGGTAGGGTAGACATTCTAAAGTAGATTCTCTTAGTAAGTTAGAAAATGCTTAGCTGTAACGTATCTTTGTGAGTGTTGACAGGCCTTTAAATCTGAACTTTTTCTTTTTCCTCATTTTAAGTTCTCGCGGGTCTAATTCTCGGGTGCTGAAACCCATACCTCACAGGCTTCTGTCTCCAGGGTAGGCCGCCCTACCTGCTGGACTGTTGGGCAGCCACACAGTCCCTGATTTTTGCCAGGTGGGGGTGGAACTCGCAGCCAACACGAGCAGTGATCTTCGAAGACTGTGCTGTCCCCGTGGCCAACAGAATTGGGAGTGAGGGGCAGGGCTTCCTCATTGCCATGAAAGGACTGAATGGAGGGAGGATCAACATTGGTGAGACACGAAGGGGTGGGGCCGGGAGGTAGCGGGCCAGGACTCGCAGTGCTGTTTTCCAGCTCAGTTGGAATGTCAGCGCCCTTCCTTGATAGCTTCCTGCTCTCTGGGGGCTGCCCACGCCTCTGTCATCCTCACCCGAGACCATCTCAACGTCCGGAAGCAGTTTGGAGAGCCTCTGGCCAGTAACCAGGTAACCTCTTTCTTGCCTTCACATGGCTTTCCACTATTTGCAGCCCACATTTTCTAGGAGAGAAAACCAGGAAATCCCTCCATAAGTCTCACGACTGTCTTAGAGCGTGTGCTTTATTTCTATCCATCTTTTTTCAGGGTTTCTTTAACGATACAAAAGCGTTGGGTGAGTGAAGCGGACTTAGCATTTATACAGGAATAAATTTCCTCTGTAGAAGAAGCAAGAGACTCTGAAGCTTTGGAGCAGTTAGAAAAGGCGCCTCAGAGGTGTCTTACCAAGGCTTCTGGACCAGGTGGTGGTCTAAGCCCCTCAGTCTTGTCTGGTTCTCTTCTCCCTGTGCTGCAGTACTTGCAATTCAAACTGGCGGATATGGCAACAAGGCTGGTGGCCTCGCGGCTGATGATCCGCAATGCAGCAGTAGCTCTGCAGGACGAGAGGAGAGATGCAGTGGCCTTGTGCTCCATGGCCAAGCTCTTTGCCACAGATGAATGCTTTGCTGTAAGTGATCCCTTTGGCTCTCCTGGGATGGACAGGGAACAGCTGCTAGGCCCAGGGGTCTTGAGAGGCATGAGTCAGCTTTGGAACCCAGCCTTCCCGGAATGCCACAAGGATCACCTTAAGCTGAAGATGATAAATTAACTCAGGAGTGGCCTGCGTGGGAGCTCATAGCTGGCTTTTAGGTCTGCTGCTGTTACACGCTTTACTATGTCACTGTTGTTTGCTGGTATTCTAGATGAAAAACTGCCTTGGAAGGTTCACAGCAGCCCAAATTTAGTGCTCTGCCATGTTTACATTGTCAGGGGCGGAGCTCCACTGAGGCTGCATTGCCACTAGGGGAAGCCGTAGCTTCTTATTCCACAGGGTGGGTGTGGGCAGCTTCTGCCTGGCAGGTAACAAGCAACACAGGTTGAGGGCTTTGAGTCGCCTGTCTGATGGGAACTGACAAGTTTAGTAGGTAAACTTCCCTTGTCTCTGACCATACAGAATGTTGAGGCCTTCTTTGAGCTTGGCTGCTGGTGGTTCTTTCATTAGTTTACCACAGGCTGCCAGATCGTCGGCTGGGGTAGAAGGGGAAGCTGCTTTCTTTACAGTCCTCCCAGAGTCCAAGACGTCTAGTCCCTGTCTCCCTGCAGATCTGCAACCAGGCCTTACAGATGCACGGGGGCTATGGCTACCTGAAGGATTATGCTGTTCAGCAGTACGTGCGGGACTCCAGGGTCCACCAGATTCTAGAAGGTAAAAATTGCCAGAGATTATTCTCTTCCTTTCAGAAGCGGCGGCAGGATCGCTGCTTCCCCAGTGTGTCTGTCCCCCATGCCACCAGGGCCTCAGGGTCCCGTCAAGCCCTGTCTATCTCAAGGCTTTCTCCTTCCTCCCTTTCCACAGAGCTGCTCTGGCAGGGGCTTGGTGCACAAACACAGCTCTAACCTGGAGTCCAGGGACTCAGCTTCATCACAGTGCGTGGGCATCAGAGCGCCCTGCTTCTGCTCTTTTCCTCTGTAGATTTGCGAGAAGGGTAAACTGAGATAATGGATGAGAAAACATGTTGAAAACTACAGCTGTGGCTTTTCTCTAAGGTCATAAAGTATGTGGTTCTCAGGAATCCAAGAACAGTGATTTACAGGGCAAATGTGAGCCAGTATGGTCATCAGCCAATATGATTATCAGCCAGATGGCCTAAAGATATCTGTCTCTATATTATTAGTGTATTTTTCAATAAAATAAACCATCAGTGTATGGGTGTCTTCTTGGTAGTCACAGACATTCTGTCTAGGAAACATGTAAGCCGTTGGGGTCAGGCTCAGAGCCTCGCTGTCTCTACTCTCTACAGCCAGTGCAGAAGTCTTGAAATGACACAACTCTTGGAAAAGCAGGAGGGGCAGAGTTACTCTGATTTTCCCAGAGTCTTTTTCCTTTCATTACTCTTGCAATCGCTTTCTCACTCAGCTTTATGTGCGTGGGAAACTTCGCCTTCATTCCAGCTCTCTCTCCACCCTGCAGTAATAAGTGGGAAACATTTATTTTAGGCCACACCATCATCCACTTGTAGAAGAACTGGGGCACTCATCACTTTATCACTTTGTTTCATCATGGACTTTACTGTTGGATAAATCTACAGTGTATGCTTTATTTGAAATGATGGGACTACTGATTCCTCAACGGAGTTTGTATTTCTTTTTGCATTAAAGGCCACCACTAAAAATGAAGCAAATAATTGATACCCTCCTTTCAGGGAAAATGTTTTCATTCTTTTATGTCAGTTTTCTGATTACCAAAGAAATGTGTATTTATTGTTGAAACCTTATAAAATTAGGAAAAGTAGGCTGGGTGCAGTGGCTCACACCTATAATCCCAGCACTTTGGGAGGCCGACGTGGGTGGATCACTTGAGGCCAGGAGTTCGAGACCAGCCTGGCCAACATGGCAAAACCCCATTTCTACTAAAAATGCAAAAAGTTGGCTGGGCACGGTGGCTCATGCCTGTAATCCCAGCACTTTGGAAGGCCAAGGCAGGTGGATCATATGAGATCAGGAATTCAAGACCAACATGGTGAAGACCCCAACTCTACTAAAAATACAAAAAATTAGCTGGGCGTGGTGGTGCACGCCTGTAGTCCCAGCTACTCAGGAGGCTGAGGCAGTAGGATTGCTTGAACCGGGAGGCAGAGGTTGCCGTGAGCTGAGATTGCACCATCGCACTCCAGCCTGGGCAACAGCGAGACTCCATCTAAAAAAAAAAAAAAAAATTTGTTGGGCATGGTGGTTCATGCTTGTGGTCCTGGCTATTCAGGAGGCTGAGGCAAGAGAATTGCTTGAACCTGGGAGGCAGAGGTTGCAGTGAGCCAAGATCAAGCCACTGCATTCCAGCCTGGGTGACAGAGCAAGTCTGTCTCAAAAAAAAAAAAAAAGTAAAAGAAAAAAATCACTTCTGTTTCCACATCCAGAATGTTATTTTGGTATATCCCTTTTAGGCATTTTTGCTATATCTTTGTTGATACATTTTTAATTTTAATTAGAATTATACTATATAGACTGTTTTTATTCTGCCTTTTTAAACTTCATATAAGCATTTTTACCATCAGAAGTTTTTTAACAAGTAAATGTTATTTCTTGACATTTTTTGGTACTTTGTAGAGAAGTCTCTGATAATCTCATCTCCCCCAGGATAAAAGCAATGATTCTAGTTCAAATCTGCAACTACCCTGCACTAGACCTGGAGCAGCCTAGTCAGAGCTTTACCGAACTCTCAGACTTCACTGCTATGAAATTCTTCCTCCTTCCTCCCTCTTACAGGTAGTAATGAAGTGATGAGGATGCTGATCTCTAGAAGCCTGCTTCAGGAGTAGAACCCATACTTGCTGTTCTGGCCTGGTGTTCAGTGTGACTGCCATCGGTGTTGAGTGGTGCCATGTGGCCCGCTATGTTCCAAAGGCATCGTGGATTAGACCCAAGGGCCGAGCTCCTCCAGGGCAGGACCTGCACCCTGTGTGTTGGTAGCAGCAGCGTCTCCCAGACTGGAGCAGAATTCCCAGTGGAACCAGAAGAGCTGTCCTGATGAGAAATGTCAGAAGAACACTACTACCTTGTTTTCCTACTGCCGGAAAGTGCAGATTCACTGTCGAGCCAAAGTCCTTTCTTGGAACCACTTTATCTTGATTAGTCTGCATTTTGCTGGTTCACTGGATCCCTCCTACAGGGGCCTGGGGACTTTCATTGAGGCTCTTCATGATTCTAGAGCAAAGGTGTGGGAAGGGGAAATGGGAGAATGCCCTCCTGTCTGTGTCATTCTCTGTGCCATAGCTACTGATGCAGAAGGTTTCTCTGGATAGCACTCCTCTGAATGTAAATCATGATAAAATGGATATTTAGGAAACTTACTCCTAAGCTGTGATTTAAGATATGTTTCTACTTCTGGACTGCCTGAATATCAAGGGCTGAGACTTTACAATTTTGAGTATTGGTTGGGTTTCATATTAAGAAGCCTGTGGTCTAGGAATGGTACTCAGTGTTTCTCTTCCCGATAAATACTTTCGATATATTTTTTTCTGAGTTTTTGTTTCCTTTTCTGAAGATATTCCTCTTTTTAAATATTTTTAATCACCACATTGATAAATAAAATCTTCCCTTCACCACCTCTGGCTCTACTAAAGTTGATTTTTATTTTATCTTTTTAGCTAATCCTTTACAACTGTTTTAAAATGTTGAATTATGTTTGATTAAACACTTAACTGGGTTTTGGAATAATAATCAAAAGTCTCTCCTTGTCCAATTTGGCTTTTAAAGACGCAGGCTTCTTAAATTAGTAATAACTTTGCAAACTAAGCATTGTTTATGATGTATGAAAGAGGAATTAAAGTAAGATTCAAAGATGGGGACTTCAGGAGACCTTGGTTTTGTTTGTTTGCTTTTTATTTTTGTTATTTTTGAGACAGTCTCGCTCTGCTGCCCAGCCTGGAGTGCAGTGGCATGATCTCAGTTCACGGCAACTTCTGCCTCTTGGGTTCAAATAATTCATGCCTCAGCCTCCCAAGTAGCTGGGACTACAGGCGTAAGCCACCATGGCCTGCTAAGTTTTGTTTTTTTTAGTAGAGACAGGTTTTCGCCATGTTAGCCAAGCTGGTCTCAAACTCCTAGCCTCACGTGATCTGCCCACCTCAGCCTCCCAAAGTGCTGGGGTTACAAGCATGAGACACTGTGCCCAGCCTGGGGAACTGGGACCCTGTTATAACTTACCGTTATATAACTCCATCCCCTCATCCCTATCGAAAAAAAATGTGCAAAACATTAACTACAGCCAGTGTTTAGAGAGAACAAAATATGTGTCTAGCAACAAATTCTATCTTTTTTGAATGCACACTCTCTGTAAGGAACTTTGGGTACTGCAGGAGGACAAGCTGTGGGTATAGTACAGTTTAAAATGTATTTCTGCCATCCAAGGCCTTATTTAAGAGAGGAGCTAAGACAGCTGTATTGCAAGGTAATGATATATCTGTATAAAGCTGAGAGGCAACCTATAAAAGTGATGAGGGAGGAAGGGATTCAGAGAGAGGGTAGGGATTCAAAAAAAAAAAGCTTAATAAGCTTTTCTGAGAATGTGGTCAGGCATGGTGGGTTGCATCTGAAATCCTAACTACTTGGGAGGCTAAGATGGGAGGATTGCATGAGCCCGGGAATTTGAGGCTGCAGTGAGCTACGATCATGCCACTGCACTCCAGCCAGGGTGACAGAGTGAGACCTTTGTCTCTAAAAAAAGATTTTATGAAAATATATAATATTTAAAGAGAATCAGGAAAGTCAATTTCAGACAGGAAGGAACCAGGAGCAGGAAAAGTACAGGATTTATTTATGTAAAAGCTGCTTACACTTTCGTTTAATTGTGATTTGGGGTTGGCATGAGACAGAAGGAAAATAGAAGTTGAATCTGGATGGAGAGTTATGAAAGCCAAGGGTGGGGCTTTATTTGGTAAGCAGTGGAGAGCCATGGAAGGTTTTTAATGAGGAACATATGAGATTGACTCATTCATAAGAGCATTCTGGAAAGCATATGTGGAATCAATATGAGTGAGGCAAGACAGAAGATAAGATACTGGTCGATGGGTTCTTGAAAAAGTCAAGGAATGGGGCAATTCACCCTGAACACTGGAAGGTGAAAGGAAAGACCAATGTGAGCAGATGCAGACCTGTCTGCTGTGGAACCTGAAGACCTCCCTAGTAGTCAAGCTGCTTCCTGGTGTTCCAGTCCTGAGAGGCTTCTATTTTGACTCAAAGCAAAAACAAACGCAATGTTAATGTCTTCCTATGTTGTTCCCTTCATAAGATTCTAATGAAATGATAGTTATTAAAAGTGCTTTCTCTCATGCCTGTAATCCCAGCACTTTGGGAGGCCGAGGCGGGTGGATCATGAGGTCAGGAGTTTGAGACCATCCTGGCCAACATGGTGAAACCCCGTCTCTACCAAAAATACAAAAATTAGCTGGGCATGGTGGCGTGCACCTATAGTCCCAGCTACTCGGGAGGCTGAGGCAGGAGAATTGCTTGAACCCGGGAGGTGGAGTTTGCAGTGAGCCGAGATCGTGCCACTGCACTCCAGCCTGGCGCCTGGCGAGAGCGCAAGACTCTGTGTCAAAAAAAAAAAAAAAAAAAACAAAACACTAAGATTCCTCCAAAGCACTTTCCATGTATCTATCTCTCGGTTTTTATGAGGGGGTTCTTGCACAGAGGAGGCATTCAAGAGATACTGGTGTGAAATTGACTTGAGTAAAACTGCAACTACCGCTGGGCGCGGTGGCTCACGCCTGTAATCCCAGCACTTTGGGAGGCAGAGGTGGGTGGATCACGAGGTCAGGAGTTTGCGACCAGCCTGGCCAACACGGTGAAAAACTCCATCTCTACTAAAAATACAAAAATTAGCCGGGTGTGGTGGTGGGCACCTGTAATCGCAGCTACTCAGGAGGCTGAGGCAGAAGAATCTCTCGAACCCGGGAGGCGGAGGTTGCGGTGAGCCATGACTGCGCCATTGTACTCCAGCCTGGGTGACAGAGCAAGCCTCAGTCTCAAAAATGAACAAACGAGAAACCCGGCAACTACTAGTGCTGCCAGCAGCTGCAGTTTGGGCCCTGGATCCAGACTCCTCTATCTAGATTTGATTGCCTGCTCTGCCACTTACTAATTGTGTGGCTTAGTTACGGAAATGCCAGGGGTTCAGTCTATCTAGGTCCTGCTGCTCACCGCACAGAAACCCGATGACTGAGATGACAAGTATTGCCAAGGAAGGAACTTTAATCAGGTGCTGCAGCAGAGGAGATGGGAGCTTAGTCTCAAATCCATCTCCCTGAGGGACTAAAACTAGGGAGTCCTACAGCAGGGAGGAAATGTAAGAATGTGTAAGAAGTAGGAACTAGGAAGGGGCATGCGCGAAGCAATTGTGATGAATGAGGGGTCTAGCGTCTCATTGTCTGGATGTAGTGATCTGGTGAGTTCCAGTTCTTTGATACTTGTTTTGAGAGGCCCGAAGGTCTCTGAGGAAGGAACTCAGATACAACAAATATACAGTTCAAGCTTTAACACCAGAGGGTCCATTTCTATGTTTATCCAAAAGACTATCTATGGGACTACTGGGTTGCTTTCAGCTTTAGGCAAAATTACTGCAACTCTCTAGCTTGTTTCCCTGTGTATATTGGAGATCATCAAAGCTCCTACCTTATAGCATGGTTGGTGAATCAAGAGGAAGAACAGAGCATGTCAAGCAAAGTGTTCAATCAATATTAGCGTTAGTAAGCTCTTTCATAAATGAACATAGTGAATCCTCCAGAGAATAAAGGGCTTGCTCAGACGCACATGGGTGGCAGGCTGAAGTTCTGAAGCACAGCTCTTGCAAGGACCTTTAAGTTATTTAAGAGTATGTCTGCTGGACTGTGGTGCTGAACACCTAATATTTCTCGTGTGCCTCTCTTCTGGATAAATGACAGGAAAGCATTTCCCTTTTGCCAGTTTTACAAAAGACAAGCACAGGAGCACATTGCTAAAATATTTCCTAGGGTCTTAGAAGGGGTCCATACAGGCCAGGCCTGTAATCCCAGTGCTTTTGGAGAAGGCTAGGTGGGAGGATTGCTTGAGCCCAGGAGTTTGAGACCAGCCCTGGCAATATAGGAAGACCCATCTCTATAAAAATTTTAAAAACTAACTGGGTGTGGTGGTACACACCTGCAATCCTAGCTACTCAGGAGACTGAGGTGGTGCTGGGGAAATTAGGAGACGGGAGAGGCCAATGTGTGGAACAGGAGGATTTTATTAAGGTGCACACTGGCCCAGTGGATTTACAACCAAAGGACTGAGCACTCAACAAAGACAAAGCTTGATTTTTTTTTTTTTTTTTTTTGAGACGGAATCTCGCACTGTCGCCCAGGCTGTAGTGCAGTGGTGCGATCTCAGCTCACTGCAATCTCCACCTCCTTGGTTCAAGCAATTCTCCTGCCTCAGCCTCCCGAGTAGCTGGGACTATAGGCATGAGCCGCCACACACAGCTAAATTTTTTTGTATTTTTAGTAGAGAAGGGGTTTCACCATGTTGGCCACGATGGTCTTGATCTCCTGACCTCATGATCCGCCCACCTCGGCCTCCCAAAGTGTTGAGATTACAGGTGTGAGCCACCACACCCGGCCCAAAGCTCGATTTTTATACATGAAACGCAGGAGCAGAACAAAGGCAGTTTATCAAAAATGACAGGTTTATAACTTATGCTTACATACGGCTTATGCTATGCGGTGCGACGGCCACTATCTTAGCCTTGCAAAGCTTATTTTGCATACTTTGCTGTGGGGTCTAGATGACTGCATTCGAGGCCTGCTTAGACATGTCACAGTGACCTGTGTTACTCAGATGAAAAACAGGAACTTTCAGTTATCAGCTATAGAGAACAAGAATACATGAATCTATAAACATAAAAGTTGCAAAGCAGGATGCAATCCCTCGGAGAGGGGGAAGATGCAGGGAAGTTTTGCTTCCACTATAGGAAAGGAGGAAATTTTTTTTTTTGCTCTCATTTTTGGCTTCATTTCCCCCCTTTGATGCTGTTTATAAATGAGGTTTAATAGACAGTATCACTATTATTTACCTCCTCATGGGGGAGTGGTTTCTTACCTGGCAGGGGTTGATATTTGGTTAAAGCCATTAACTGAGCAGTAGTTTGCTTGGTTACTAGAGCTTCCATTGCTGATTGGATGTTTTTAATAGGGAGAGGCAGGTGACAAGGGAGTATAAGCTAAGCTCTTAGTATGACGAGAACTACTTCTACTAAGGCTTTGAATCCTTTAAGGGATGAAAACCCGCCCCGAAAGGGAGTCTGGAGACATATCCTTTCCAAGTTTAGACTGGGACATGGGCTAGTTTTGGGATTTTTGCAGTTATATTGTCGACGACCTTTCCATTGTTATTGATTTTTAGGCAGCAATTGGTTAGATTAAATTTCCCACATATGCCTCCTTCCTGGGCTAGGAGGTAATTTAAGGCCAGTTTATTTTGACAGATGGCATTTCTCATTTTTGTGGCTGCCAGGCAAACAGATTTAAGGCTTTTGCTGTGTTATTAGTAATGATTTTAAGTACTGCCTGTAACGTTATGATACGGTTGAGCATATAAACAGGGGTGCCATATCCCACAGTCCATCTTTTGTCCAAGTGGCTGGGCCATAATATTGAATTATTTTTTGGGGGGCCATTCATTGTCTTTCCCAGTCCCCTGTGGTTACACCGCTTTTACTTTTTCTTTTAGTTTTATCATAGACAGGGTACCCTAAGGTCTTTTTTTGCCTTAGAGGAATTAGAAAGAAGGATTAATTGTTCCTAGTACATAAGCCCCCATTTATTTGGCTAGCAGCGGGCGATACGCCCATGGTCCACAGATTTAATGAAGGCCAGAGGGTGCCTGCCAGGTATTTGGCGCTTTGAGTTGATGGCAAGAGTTGTTTAAAGAGGGGGAAACCAGAGAATGGACTCAGGTGGGGTAATGCAGAATTGTTTTTCCCGCCCCACCATGAGGTTTTCCCTACCGTCTTATTGTAATATTGTTGCCCCAGGCAAGTTAATGCTCCGACCGAGTTTGTGAAAGCTTTTTTCCAGTGAGCAATGCAGTACCTCCCGACTGCTGAGGTTTTTAAGAGCCAGATGCTCGGACTTGTGAGCATAGCTTCGGGGGGATGAGAGAGTTAAAGCGAAGTTATCTTCTGGCACTAATTCCCATTTTTCCCAGGACCACTGCTTTCCCGTGTTGGTTCCTCGGCAAGCATAGGAGGTAGTGCAGTCCGGACACCCGGTCTGCGGAGCCCCTTCTAGATCGTTGGGGGCTGTTACTGCTGAGTCTCTCCTGTGTTAAGTCGCCACAGGAGGCTTTTAGTCTGCTTGGGCTATTAAGGTGCGCTGTGTGGCAGGTATAAAATATAACGAAATAGGCCCTTTGTAGGAGGAAGAGACCTTCTTAGCTTGCATCAGAAGGTTCCCTTCTTTTCCTTGCTCTGATCTGATACATATTTTAAACCAGACTTTATAAGGTAAAAGCTTAGGGCTATAACATACATAAGACTGGCCATTTCCTGGGTTACAAATTGAATAGGTTGTGAAGGTGCAAGTTCCTAAGTGGGTTTCTGAGCACTCATAGTAAGTGTGGTATAATGGGAGTTCTTAGTGCCTCTGGTATAACGGAGTCCTCAGTGCCTCCTGACCAAGTAACGTGAGCGCAGTAGGAGCATTCTTCTACAGGACCTTCTCCTGACACAGATGAGAGGAGCAGAAATAAAGTAAAGAACAGTATACTTATATCCAGCAGGGGCGAAAGAGGTCTTTCCCTGGAGGAGGAGGTTGACCAAAGAGACAGAATAGCAGCGTTATAACTAATATTGTGAGGAAAACTACTAGACCTAAGATTTTTTTTTTTTTTTGAGACAAAGTCTTGCTTTGTTGCCAGGCACCAGGCTGTAGTGCAGTGGTGCAATCTCGGCTCACTGCAACCTCCACTTCCCGGGTTCAAGCAATTGTCCTGCCTCAGCCTCCTGAGTAGCTGGGACCACAGGCGCGCGCCACCATGCCCAGCTAATTTTTGTATTCTTTAGTAGAGACGGGGTTTCACCATGGTCTCGATCTCTTGACCTCGTGATCTGCCCGCCTCGACCTCTCAAAGTGCTGGGATTACAGGCATGAGCCACTGCGCCCGGTCCTAGATCTGAGATTTTAACCACATTTAGTTTCTTGATGACGATGTTAGCTTCGGCTGTGGGTGACTAGTCAGCTTCCTGAGTGCCTAGAGCAGGGCTGTTGTTGCCTCCTCAAGCTTCGGCCATGCGTAGACTGTCAGCTTCCGGAGTCACCAGAGCAGGGCTGTCGTTGTCCTTGTTGGCAGCTTGGCTTCGCCGCAAGATCAGCCGGCTCGGGTGGTCTGGGTCCTGCTGGCAGGTCCACTTGTCCTGGGCTGCTGGTTTCAGCTGACTGTCGAATCCAAGGCGTGATTTTTGCAACTTTAACAGCAGTAGGAGTGGACAAGGTGATAGTATGGGGCCCATCACGTATGGGCTCTAGAATAGGTGGATTCCACTTTTTAACCCAACGGAGTCCCCACGGTTTAAAGGGGTGTACTGAGTTTGTTAGGCTTATAGTTATTTTTTTATGTACCTGGGATTACAGACGTGAGCCACCACGCCCAGCCCCCTCTTTAGTCTTGACTGATATATGAACCTTGGCCCCACTTGGCCCCTTCCACGTCCTCATTCGCACCTACGTTTGTGTCCTCTCTATCCACCCTGCTTTCTGTGAGGGCCTCTGCTAGTAGATCGGCTTTCCTTTTTTTTTTTTAAAGTGTGAGAATTAATGATTTATTGTCACCCAGATGGCAATCAGATTTATAGTCTTCATACTTTACATTTTTTGTAAATTAAAAAAAAGACAAGTTTTAAATAGCCAATGCGGTTATGTTTTCAGAAGACATGATTAGACTAATTCATTAATGGTGGCTTCAAGCTTTTCCTTATTGGCTCCAGAAAATTCACCCACCTTTTGTCCCTTCTTAAAAAACTGGAATGTTGGCATGCATTTGACTTCATACTCTGAAGCAACATCCTGACAGTCATCCACATCTACTTCAAGGAATATCACATTGGAATACTTTCAGAGAGCGAATGAAAAAAAGGCTTGATCACTTTGCAAGGCCCGCACCACGTGGGTGAGAAGTCAGCTACTACAAGTTTATCACCTTCGGCATCCACGGCATCCTGAAAAGCATCCTTGCTGTTGATCTGCTTGACCGTCTTGGCTGCTAGGGTCTGACAAGCAGCTGCTACGACCGATGGAAATGGATCCAAAGCACCGAACCGAGCTCGGCTTTAATTTTTATTTTCCAGTCAGCTTCCCTTTTTGCCTTCTGGTCACAATCAATGTACATCTTGGTGACCACTTCTAAAACTGGGTGACATTCATGCCTACAAAACCTTTTTGTTTTTGTAATTTCTGTTTAAATCTTTTATTGCCAGACCTACAGGGTCTCTTGCTTAAGTCTCTATGTTATTCGCACTCTCCCTTTCTCTCTCTCCCTACCTCTGCCCTTTTATTAGCTGTTACTCTAGCTCCCTTGTTATACCCGAGCAAGTTAGGGAATGCGCCACACTCTGAGATTGAATCATGAGTCCTTTATTTTAGCCGGCGACGGAGAGGTGGCTAACACCCAAAATTCTCTCGGCCCCAAAGAAAGAGTTAGTGGGTTTCTCATACCCTAGTTTGAAAAGGGAGGGGGGGAACCTAGATGAAGCAATTTTTTCACAGAAGCAGAGTAAGCAAAAAAGTTGAAAGATCAACTAGTACATGAGAAATAAAACAGTACCAGGCGCAAGGGCTAGAGCTGTCATAAAAAGACATACAACTTATAGACATGAGGGCTCTGGGTACTCGGGGAGCACCTGCATTCCCAGGCTCTGCTAGTGCCGCTTGACGCGGCCTGTTATCAGCAAATGCACTCCGGGATGCATACTTAATGAGGGGGAATAACTAAAATGAAGAAGCTAAGATGGAGTCTGTTTGGCTCAAGAAGCTAACATGAGGCCTGAACAGCTCCCAGCTAAGAAAGAGTCAGTTTAAGCTAACAAAAAGCAGGTTATCACACTCTCAGCAGCTTACTCTTACACTGATCGCCCTGGCTCAGCTGCTTCAGCCAGCTGCCCCCACACACAGCTGTGCAGCCAGCTTTCCCTTGCCTTTAGGGTTAGCCGTTTAACTTTTTCTCTCTCTGATTCCTTCCTTCCTTTCTTCCTTCCTTCCTTCTTTCTGTCCATCCGTCCTTCCTTCCTTCCTTCTTCCCTCCTTCCCTTATTTTCTTCCTTTTCCTTCTTTCTTCTTTTTTTTTTTTTTTAAGGACAGGGTTTCACCATGTTGGTCAGGCTGGTCTTGAACTCCCAACCTCAGGTGATCCACCTGCCTTGGCCTCCAAAGTGCTTGGATTATGGGTGTAAGCCACCGCGCCCGGCCTCTTTTCTTTCTTTCTCTTACATTTTGCTGGCCAGAGCGGGACTCACCCTGGGCCATTGTAGCTGCTGCTCATGCTGCTGCTCTCCCTGCCTGTGGATGGCCTCCCTGGGGTGCAGGTGGCCAGGCAGGGGGTGCTGCACCACCTGCCACATGAGGTTACCAGTGCATGGCTCTGGACTGTTCTAGTCCTACTGCAGCTGCAGGCTTCTCAACCAGGCTGTCCTGGCCCCTCTTGCCACGTGGAGCCATGGCCATGGCTAGCCCCCCACCCCACATCACAGTGCCAGTGGGCTGCACCACGGCGGTAGGGGCTCGGGCAGGTCAGAGCGGCATCCCTACCACGATGCTCTATGCTCTACTGCCTGGCTCCTGGCTGGTTCGCCAAAACGCTGGGGAAGTTAGAAGGCTGGAGAGGCCAATGGGTGGAACAGGAGGATTTTATTAAGGTACACACTGGCCCAGTGGATTTATATGCAGAAGACTGAGCACTGAACAAAGACGAAGCTTGATTTTTATACTTGAAATGCAGGAGCAGAACAAAGGCAGTTTATCAAAAATGACAGGTTATAATTTATGCTTACATATGACTTATGCTATGCAGTCTGATGGCCACTATCTTAGCCTTGTACACCTTATTTTGCATCCTTCGCTCTGGGGCCTGGATGACTGCAATCCAGGCCTGCTTAGACATGTCACAGTGACCTGTCTTGTTCAGATGAAAAGCAGGAACTTTCAGTTATCAGCTATAGAGAACAAGAATACATGAATCTATAAACTTATAAAAGTTGCAAAGCAGGTACAATCCCTCGGGGAGGGGGGAGGATGCAGGGAAGTTTTGCTTACACTATAGGAAAGAAGGAAATTTTTTTTTTGCTCTGATTTTCTGCTTCACTGGGAGGATGGCTTGAGCCCAGGAGTTTGAGGCTGCCATGAGCTGTGATTGTTTCACTGTGCTCCAGCCTGAGTGACAGAGCAAGACCATGTCTGATTAAAAAAAAGAAGGAGCACACATACAGGTTTCATAGGTTTGTAGCCCAGAAGCTTCAGCTTTATCAGCTTCACAGTGAATTACCCACTGTCCATAAACTTTGCATTGTCTAAATACTTTTTTTTTTTTTTGAGATGGAGTCTCACTCTGTCACCAGGCTGGAGTGCAGTGGTGTGACCTCAGCTCACTGCAACCTCCACCTCCCAGGTTCGAGTGATTCTCCTGCCTCCGCATCCCGAGTAGCTGGGACTACAGGCACCCACCACCATGCCCAGCTAATTTTTGTATTTTTAGTAGAGACGGGTTTCATCATGTTGGCCAGGATGGTCTGGATCTCCTGACCTCGTGATCTACCTGCCTCGGCCTTCCATAGTGCTGGGATTAAAGGTGTGAGTCACCATGCCTGGCCCTAAATACTTTCATATGCCTTATTCTCACCACAAATTTATTTTATCTTTGGCACTCACAAAGCCTTGTTATTCCAGGGCATTGTGGTCAGTAAAACCCCATGGCTGGAAGCTCTCCGTGTCTGGGTGGACCTGGGTGGGGGCACAGGGGGGGACTACCACAGTGGTGAGTTAAACAGACTAGAGCAGCCTGGCCCTGAGCATCTTCAACACAGCAATTCCAGGTTAGTAATCCACACCAGAATGAAGAGGAGAGGGGCCCTCAGGGGCCGGAGAGTGGAGTGGGAGACCCAACCGGCCAGTCCTTCCAACTGAAAATAAATCCCAAAGGCTTGGTGATCTGCCCAAAGGGGTGGATGAGGAGAGACAGAATGAGCCAGGTGACAGAATGTCCTTTCATTGCTTAGAGTGGAGGAAAATTGTGAAAAGGCAGAGCCCTCAAAGCTCCCACACTGCAGGCAGAATCCAGGTTCTCTCTCACCGCGTGTGAGTGTTGAGTGTGAGTGCACCAGCTCCTTGTCCCTGTCTCTCCCAACTCCCTGCCCCTTTCACCCAGTCTCTGGATCTGGAGACAGAGCATCCCGGGGGCTGCGGGGCTAGGGAGAGTGCTAGAACTCGCACCTCCTATCACCACAAACAGAAAGGAATCTCAGCTTTTCTCCACTAGGGATATTTAGTCCCACAGAAAAGAAAGGGATGGTCAATTCCGACCCCAGCTGAGGAGCGGATGTCTCGAGCCTGAGGCAGCCATCGCTGCCTGGGAAAGATGGGGCCTGGGGTTGATTTCCAGTGCGCAATATTTGGTGTGGTTTAAGTTCTCTGCCTCCCCAGTTTCAACATGGGCATCACCGTTGCCTCAAGTCTTTATATAAACGATGCTCCAAGACAGGCCACGTGTTACCTTCCCTAACCCTCACCTGGACGAAGATCCTGAGCCTCCCACACAGAAATTCTGGTCCTTCAATAGAAAATTTGGAAGTTTCTTTTTTCTTTTTCTTTTTTTTTTTGGAGGGGGACAGAGTCTCACTCTGACACCAGGTTGGAGTGCAGTGGTGCAATCTCAGCTCACTGCAACCTCTACCTCCTGGGTTCAAGCAATTGTCCTGCCTCAGCCTCCCGAGTAGCTGGGACTACAGGCGCGCACCACTATGACTGGCTAATTTTGGTATTTTTAGTAGAGATGGGGTTTCACCATGTTGGCCAGGCTGGTCTTGATCTATTGACCTTGTGATCCACTCACCTCAGCCTCCCAAAGCACTGGGATTACAGGTGTGAGCCACTGTGCCCGACCATAAAATTTGGAAGTTTCTATTGAAACTTCCATTTTGTCTGTAAACCAGTCTGTGGGCATAAGCTTCTTCACCACACTTGAAGGTTATCAGAGTCTGAGAAGCATATTTGATTCATCTCTTTATCCTCAGTGACTTCCTGTTACATAGTAGGGAACTCAATGTTTATTGAACAAATAAAAAAAGAGTGGAAAAAAGCCATCATCAGCAATGATCACTGCTTGCAGCTGTTAGCAAATCTCACACAGTAGCAGGGAAGGTACTCCATCAAAAGTCAACTCACGGCCATGTGTGGAGGCTCATTAATTTTTATGTTTTTAGTAGAGACTGGGTTTCACCATGTTGGCCAGGATGGTCTCAATCTCTTGACCTTGTGATCCACCTGCCTCAGCCTCCCAAAGTGCTGGGATTACAGGCGTGAGCCACTGTTCCTGACCATGGTAAGTATATAATTTCTTAATAATTGATCCTTGGTTTCCATATTAGGAAGATCTGTAGCCCTGCCCAAATGTGGGAGCCCATATTGTTGGGGGAAGCAGCAATGGAGAAAAGGTTTACAATGTGCCTACATAAACTGGTTATAAGAGTTAGGGACAAGCTTCGCAGGCTGACCCCTTCCCCCTCTGATTGCTCTGTAGCTGCATTCCTGAACCCCTACCTCGGTGCCACATCAAGGCTGCCAGATGTGCTGCAATTAAGCAAGCCTGATTACAGCCATCTGGGCAGCACGGGCAGCTCACGGGAGGACAGGGAAAACATATGTCGGTTATCCATACTTGTAAATTCCTGTTTGACACGTTTCTCTCTTTTTTAAAAGACTGCCACCACAAAAGTCACAGAATAATGTATTGTAGGTCTGTTGCAAGTTAATAAACCATCTCTGTGCTTGTTACCAGTAGATAGATTACCTCAGTCCTAAAAGCCTCTTATGCCCCTCTCACCCTATGTAAACCCCTCGTTTTGTAAGCTCAGGGCTGCCTCCTCTGATTGCTATGGAGAAGCCCCACAGGTTAATAAAACTTTCTTGTCTGACTTTGGGTCTATTCTCCTTTCTCTCGGCTACCCTTACAATAAGTAATGCATAAAAGAAATCAGGAACAATAAACTGTGAAAGGCCACAGGAGGCCTCTGGGGAGGAAGGCCTCTCTTTGCCAGCATGTTCCCAGGTACAGAGTGACCTAAGCTCTGATATTTTAAGCATAGTGCCCAAGGACGTAACACTCCCTTGAAGCACTGGAATGTAACCAGACATGTGGGCTCCTTGTGAAGCCTGCTCCCACCAGCTGTATTATCTATGGATAAGCATACACTTTTAACTCCTGAGAAACTCACATAAACTGCCACTGCTATCAATCTTATGTTTGACTCACAGCTTCCTTTTCACTGATTCACCCCACTATCTGTTCTATAGGTAACAGTGATTGTATTCAATAAATATTGTGGAAACCAGAGCTCGGGACCTTTGCAGCCTCCTGTTTGCACTGGCCCCCTGGTCCCACTTTATGCACTCTTAACCTGTCTGTTTCTCATTCCATTGTCGCCACCAAACTTGGGGTACCCACAGGTGGTGTGTGGGGGCTGGTACCCTACACATATAACTCATAGGAGGACAATCCCAAGTCTTTTCTTAGGGCTCTCCTAATCCTAAGGAGTACTACTGGGAGACATTTGGTTCAAGGCATTTTAATTTCTACGATTAGTTTAATGATATGCTTTATGAGAGTTTGATTTATTCCTTCTACCTTTCCAGAGGAAAGTGGCTGCCCAGGGGTGTGATTGAGGAAGGAGACCCAGGCATCTGGGATCCCCTCCCCCTCTGTCATCCACTGTGCCTCTCAACAGAAGAGAGAGCAGGCCAGCTGGTGCCTCCCGAATCTGCTTCCTGAAAATAACACACTTGGTCTTGGGGAAACTCTCTGGAAGACACTATTTTTACTTAAAACAAGATCAAACCAGAACCCTTTTCACATGTGAGTTCTAAAACTGTAAACCGGAACCCTTTCATATGTTGTACTGGCTCGAGCATAGAAAGTCAACACCAAGACAAAAGTATGCCAAATTGCAGGCTTTTTTTTTTTTTTTTTTTTTAATAAAGATGGGGGTTTCACTATGATGGCCAGGCTGGTCTTGAACTCCTGACCTCAGGTGATCCACCCACCTCGGCCTCCCAAAGTGCTAGGATTACAGGTGTGAGCGCCCAGCCTGCAGGGTCTTTATTGCCGGCAGCCACAGAGGACTTACATCTCTCTAACCCATGGCCCCGAAAGGAGGGTGTCAAGACCTTTTATGCTCGTAAACCACCTCGGGGGTGAGGGGTGAGGGGCGGGGGTGGGGGGTGAGGGGCCTCAGACATTCCGAGGACCAGTGGATTCCGTAAATCATCTCCTGGGCAGAGATGAGGGTGAGGGGCTCTTGGACATTCCAGTGGATTCCTGGGCAAGGGTGAGGGGCTCTGGACATTCCGAGGGCCAGGGGACTTTGGATATTCCGGTTGTTACTTAAGTGGTTTACAGAAGTCAAGATAAGCATTAGTTTACACATTGTCTGGGTAGAGTGGAAATTATAGACCTTAGTTACTTATTACAAGTCACAGGGGTCAAGATGGCGTGGGTTTGGACTGCTTGCTTGTCACATTAGGGGTTACAGAGAGCAGTTTAAACAGAAAGCTGAGGTATGGTTGAGGTATGCAGTTTTATGGGGCTTTTACCATGTCACACTTATGTGATATCCTGAAACTGTAAACAGAGACCTTTTCACATGTGAGTCCTAAAACTGTAAGCCGGAACCCTTTCATATGTGATTCCTAAAGCTATAAACCTAAGATTCTTCCATGTGTAACATCTAAAGTATAAGCCTATATAAAGGCAGAACCTTCCTTTGTTAAATGAGCTGGGCTTTCGACAAATTACTGCCTGGTCTCCCAGCCGAATAAACTCTTCCCTCCTGTATTCGGTGTTCGACAGATCCGTTTCCTGCGGCCGCTCCTGCTACATGATAATCCCACCTATTTTGTAAACCTTCCATAATTCCCTTTAACATCCTTGAGGTCAAGTGGCTCCCCATTGTCTGAATCAATATTTTCCACCAGGCCAAATCTAGGTACAATCTGTTTTGATATTATTTTGACCACATATCTGGCAGTGGCTGTGGGAAGGGGAAAAGCCTCCACCCAGCTAGAAAGGTGCTTTACGATCACCAGTAAATACTTTAGTCTTCCTACTTTAGGCATTTCTGTGAAATCTATTTGAATGCTTTGAAATGATTTTAGTCTGGGAGGTCTTCCTCCTGTGGCCTGTTTTCTAATTACCTTTTTGATTATTCTCTGACAAGTTACACAACTTTTACACACTTGTTTAGTTAGGGTATAAATCCCTATACACCCATAGTTCCTAATGTTATAAGAGGCAGAAAGAAATTATTTAGGTAGACAGAGTAAAGTGAGTCCTGGGCAGAAAATTTTTCTTCTAACATAAAGCAGCTCAGGAATAGTTTCCTTTCTAACCTCAGGCAGTTCAAAGAAATCACTTCTCTTCTAACAAAGGGCAGCCTGAAAGTTTAGTCTGTAAATTACAGATAAACAGCTTAAGCACAGGAGTGGGGGAAGTCTCCTGGGTAATCACCAAACTTCACACTCATTTAGTGGGCCCCGCAAAAACAGTGGGCCTCAATAAGCACATTCCTTACCTTTTAGGCACACTAAGATAGGGAAGCTAAAAGCAGACCCGGGGGCGGGGGAGTGCCCCCAGCTGCAAGAGGATGTCTGCAACAGACACAGAAACTCTCCCTCCCATATAAGCGACACAAAGCTGCACAGAGCAGCACAGACTGGGAGACTTGGAGTATTGTAATGCTGACATGCAGGGTTCTAATAGTCCATCTTTAATCAGTCCCTGTATTACTGCTTAGAGACCTTTTCTCCCTTCAACAGAAATGAGAAGTATGATATTCCAATACTTCTTCTGGTTGTTTTAGTTCAATCTGTAAGGCTGTGATTTTTAACCCTCCCCTGTTGCCTTCCCCTAGCCCATAAAGGGGATTAATTTTTCTTCCCTCCTCCTCTGTTAGTGGCCCATCATTACTTTTATTTGTCCTTCCTTTATTCCTAATCCTAAACCCAATCTCACAATCAGGTCTCTACCCAGGGAGGTTGGTCCCTGCTTCAGGAACATATAAGAATGATCCCTCAATTTGTTTTGGTCCCAATCTAATGAACACTTTCTTGAATATCGGAACCTGAAGTCCCTCCCTTTTCACAGTGGATATTGTCAATTTTTCCTTAGAGAGTTTTGTACCCCTTGGTTGGTGAATTAGGGATGAGCAAGCTGCCCCATTAGCAACCAAACATGTCACGTCTCCCTTGGGTCCTGCCTTCCCATTTTTCAAGGTTTTCTGGTGGGGACCTACTCAGAAGAAACCACTGATCCCCCTTATCTTCATCAACACACACGAGGAATTGCCTTCTCTTTTCTTTTCTTTGTTTTTTCTTTTTTTTTGAAATGGAGCTTTGCTCTTGTTGCCCAGGCTGGAGTGCAGTAGCGTGATCTTAGCTCACCGCAACCTACACCTCCCGGGCTCAAGCGGTTCTCCTGCCTCAGCCTCCCGAGTAGCTGGGATTACAGGCGTCTGCCACCACATCTGGCTAATTTTTTGTATTTTTAGTAGAGATGGGGTTTCACCATGTTGACCGTGGCTGGTCTCAAACTCCTGACCTCAGGTGATCCACACACCTCAGCCTTCCAAAGTGCTAGGATTACAGGCGTCAGCCACCGCACCTAGCCCACCTTTTCTTCTTTTTTTTCCATTAAGGACAGTATCTCTAGAATGCTCTGGCTTTCCACACTTGTAAGATACACTCATAGTCTTAGGAGCTCTTCCCTGAACTTCCCTTTTTTCTCTGTGTCAAAATGATCATTTCCTGTTTTCTTTGAGGAGTATCTTGAGTTAACCTTTTTCTGACTACCTCCTCCACAGTGGAAACCAGGAGTTCCACATTTTATTTCTGCTTCTCTTCCTCTCTCCTTACAAAGACCTTCTACCTTCCCTCAGTAATTCCTCAATCAGTTTCTCATTCTGTTCATCAGTCGTTTGTAATTTTTTTGTAATGTCAGGCCAGCTCTTAGTTACAAAGTTAACCTCCAAAAGGCCTTACCCTACTGGGTCCTTCGGATCCAATCCAGAGTATTTTCTCATCTCATCTCTGAGCCCGTGCAGGAATGCAAAGGAAGTTTCCTCTTTTTCGTGTTGAATCTCAAATGCCTTTGAGACATTTTGTGTCCCAGATTTGGACTCTTTGATCCCTTTAATTTTTAGTTCCCTGAGGTCCTGCATTTGGGCTGGGTCCCTGGCATCATTATTATCCCACTTGGGATCTACATTTGGAAATTTTTGTTCAGCTGGCAGGACTTCCTGCCCAGGAGGGTGTTGTCTCTGGGTCGTGGACGCTCTCCTAATCATTCCCCTTTCTTCTCCTGTTAACAGGATATTCACGGTAGACATCACTTCAGTCCAGGTATAAAAGCTGGATCTTAGGAATTGGTCCAGGACCAATTCCAGAAACCACCCTTAGAAGATCCCTTCTAGGGTTTAGAAGATCCCCCTAAACCGAGGGGGATCTTCTAGGAGTGGTTTCATTTCCTTCTTGAAATTCCTAACTTCAGTACTTGTAAAGGGAGCATGCACAAAGCCAGTCTCTCCCTGTCCCATGGGAACTTCCCCTAAGGGGGGAACATGCTAGATGCCTGCTGTGTGGAAGGGATAGGGAAGCTCTCAATATCCCACTTACGGGGTTCTAATTCTTTTCTTGGTTTGGCTCCCCCATGGTCGTCTCCGAGTCTTTCTTCCTCTAACTCTCCTGCTGCCCCTTGATCTTCCTATTCCCTTTTTTGGGAGATGTATGGAGGGGACAAGCATGATAGGGAGTCCCAAGGCTTTCCACTGAACAAGGATTTCTACTAGGCTCATTTTCTTCTTCCGTGAGGGGGAACATTGGGGGCTAATTCCTTGATCCAGCAGAGAGCATAACCTATCTCTTCTTGTGAGGATGGGGTTTTATCATTCACACAGAGAATTAAAGCTTGGCACACCCAATCCTCATCTGAGTCAAACTTAGACCAAAAGACTGAAGGTTTATGAATGGGGTCTTTGGGTCAGATAAAACAGCCATACTTTATCATCGTTTGCTTTTCCTTGTCCCTGGTCCAAGAGTTGTCTCTTCAAATCTGCAGCATTCTCCCTAAAGGAGTATCTGGGGGAATGTCAGAGGTAGTCACTTTTGTTCCCCTCTTTCCTTTGTCCCTTAGGCCTAGAATTCCTGTTTCCCCATTTTTGGTCAGTCTCTGTGTCTGAGCTTTTCCCTGTGCACTCAAACTCCCTTACTGGAGGTTTCTTGCACACCCAGAAAATTGCTTCCCTCGTCTCTAGCTGTTTTCTCCCTTACGGACAAACTGCTCTCTTCATCCATCTCTGGCTGTTTCCCTCACATTTTCAGAGGTCGAGGTGTGTGTGACTGAAACGTATTCAAGATACGAGGTAAGTGCGGATTGGGACTCTGCACTTGCCTCGTATCTTGGATATGTTTCAGTCACACGCTCTGGACCTCCAAATATGCCCCACCACCAAGGCAGTACTTAGAGTCCCATTTTCCTGCCTTGGCTGACGCACCAGGTTGCCTGATTGCTCCGGTGCCTGCTTTTCTCCCTGTGTCACCTCCACTGCCTTCTGTATAACAGTCTTGGGTTTGTCTGTGGCTTCTGCAGGAAGCTGGGATGCCCGGACAGAGCAGGCCACCTAAATCGGGTGGGGACGCATCTCCCCTTCTTGGCCAGAGTCTCACTTCACACAGGCACAGAGATCCCGGACGGGCCCCAAGGTTGTGAGATACACGCTCACCTGTCCAAACTCAAAGAATGGACTTAGGAGGAATGAAGAACGGTAAAGGTGAGACTTTTAAAGCGGTCTCGCAAGATGAGGTGTCTGGTAGGCAGGCCTGTGCAGGGCAATCACAACAGGTAACTTTTCTCCTAGCACGCACGTCCCTCACCCAGTTCCTCATTGGTCAAGTGCTGTGGGGTTACAATCTTCCTGGACTTCGTCTACCTTTTATTATCCCCCTTATAAGGTTATACCCTGGTCCCCTTCCCCATTTAAGTTTCAATTTCCCAATAAGGAAACTTTCTTTCCTTTTATGGGCTGACCCCTCATCTACATTCTGTTTGCTTACTGTGATCTTCTAGGTGCATGAGCCTCGTGGTTTGTTACATTTGCAGGCTGGCTGCCAGTTCTTAGATTTATCATGCCTTGAAAATGGACCATTTAAAATGTTTTCTCACATAACCACAATCAATCAGCATTTCAGCCTCTGATTGGTCCCCTTTTGCTAGGGTGTGACCAATCAGATATTTGCATAGGGTATAACTTTGTAACTTCACTTCAGTCTCTGATTGGTTGCCTTCCACAACCAATCAGATTGGCTGTGGGCCACTCCTTCATTCACATAGGGTATAAACCAAGTAACTAATGGGAAACCTGTAGAGGGTATTTAAACCCCAGAAAATTCTGTAACTCTTGAGCTACTTGCTCAAGTGGCTCCCACTCTGTGGAGTGTACTTTCCTTTCAATAAATCTGTACTTTCATTGCTTCATTCTTCGTTGCTTTGTTTGGGCATTTTGTTCAATTCTTTGTATAAAATACCAAGAACCTGGACGACTGGTAGTCAAGCCCGCCCCCTCCACAGGTAAAAGTTGTTCTATTGCCCTCACTAAACACAGTCCCAGTGTCTAACCAATTTATGACCATTTATCTTCTTATCTGACCCCATTATCACCCTTTGAATTGAGGCCTAAATCCAATTTCACTTGTTTGATGCTCTGCAATGTTTTCCCACTCTCCCCTCTGTGTGAAATAATTACCTGTTATTCAGAAGAGTTTTCTGGACCTGATGCTGGGTGATAACTCACTCAGGACACTCTTAGCTTGGCGTGGTGGCTTATGCCCTTATTCCCAGCACTTTGGGAGGCTGAGGCAGTATGATTTCTTGAGGCCAGGAGTTCGAGACCTCAGCAACATAGCAAGACTTTTATCTCTACAAAAAAAAAAAAAAAAAAATTAGCTGGGCATGGTGGCATATGCCTGTAGTCCCAGTTACTCAGGAGGCTGAGGTTTTATAATGCTTAATGGATGTCTTTGGATATTCCTTGGAGAAAGAAAGGAAGGAAGAATGGAAGGAAGGAGAAAAGAGAGAAAAGAAGAAAGAAAAAAAGAGGAAAGAAAGAGTGAGTGTTACTTATCTCCTGCCATCAGTTTTTAATTCAGCTATAAAAACTCTGATGGGTTTTCTTGGGCAATTCTCTTATAAACCAAAACACGATTGCTTCTGAGTTGTAGATGTTATGATGGTTAGCATTTACAGGCACAAGATCCAACTGTTTTCATTTTAGCCTCTAGGCTAAATGAAAGACACAGATCATTCTCTGAAGACACAGATCACAAATGTGTATACAGACCCGTCCTCTGAGGTATCTAAGCATGCAGTCCTTTCTGACCTGGTGACTATTTTTATTACTATCAACATTCATGAGTAGAATTAGCATCACAGTATGTTTGTGAACAAAGCATCAGTAGGAGAGATTTGTGGGAAAGCTTAATGCAATTCCACCATAATCCTATTAACGCATGCCTGTTTCTTTAGCCTAGGGGAATCATTTCATAGAGAGCAAAGTTTGTTTTTCTAAATGACTGCTCGTTTTGAGTCATCAAAGACAGTCCCTGGCAGCTACGCTTACTCATCCCCCAAACTAAGTACCATCTTTTCCACGTGGTCCTGAGTGAGCACTTTGTCTTTATTGCTGTAGGTTTTATTTCTCTTGATTCAGGGGGTTACTGTCTTCATTAACTGACTTCCTAAAGTATGTATTAATCAAGAAATACTGACTGCGAACCTAAGTGTGCCAGGTGCTGTACTAGCTCATCAGATACTATCCCTGTTGCCAGGAGACGTGTAAAAAAGTAAACAGGCAAAGAAAATCACTTACATTCCGATAAGTTATCTGATGGAAGCAAAGGATTAAGAAAGACAAAAAGGGGGAAGGCAGTGGGTTAGAACTAGTTCCTGAGCTGATACTGGGTGTGAGAGGAGCCCTGTGAGGGTGGGCAGGGAGCATCCACACCTGGAGGGGAGCAGATGTGAAGGCTGAGTTAGAAAAGAGGAGCCTGAGGAAGCAAAATGGACCTAAGTGGCTGGAGGGAAATAACAACAGGAGGGTCATGGAGGAACAGCGGGCGGGGTGAGAAAGAAAGCGGGAGTAACATCTGTACATATTTTCGGGGTCTTGAGGCCTAGAAGGCAGCCCATGTTGACTGCCAAGCACGTGACCCACACTTTTCTTTGGAACCTGGGCCGAATTCAGCTCTTGGCAGTCCGGCAGAGGCAGGGCCCTGGACCTTTGGGTAATCAGGAGTTTGGACGTCTAGTCCCAATGATCTGAGAAGCCATCAAATGCATTCATGTAGGGGAAGGAGGGAGCTGAAATTCAATTCAAACTAAGTATCTCAGCATTTCTATTTTGCAGCATCCCTTGTCTAGTATTTATGTATTTATGTATTTATTTAGAGGTGGGTTCTTACTCCAGGTTGCCCAGGCTGGAGTGCAGTGGTGTGATTTCAGCTCAGTGCGACCTCTGCCTCCTGGGTTCAAGTAATTCTGCCTCAGCTGTGTAGCTGGGATTACAGGTGTTCACCACCATGCCAAGCTAATTTTTTATTTTTTAGTAGAGGCAAGGTTTCACCATGTTGGCCAGGCTGGTCTCAGACGCCTGACCTCAGGTGATCCACCTGCCTCTGCCTCCCAAAGTGCTGGGATTACTGGCCTGAGCCACCATGCCCAGCCCCTAGTATTTATTTTTAATGTTAGTATTTTCATCAGATACTTAGAGTGTCACTTTTCCAGCTTGAACCTCTGTGGCTGCTGGCACCTTTGTCCTAGTTTTTCTTGGCAGCTGAACTTGTTTTACCCACTCCACTGGAAGGCTGTACCCAGCTCACACTACTGGCATGGATCCCGCACCTGACAAGGGCAAGCCAGGTGGGAGCAGTGAGAGGAGTGTGAGCGAGCGCAGGGTCCAGCCACTGCATACAGTCAGGTGTGCTGGCTACAGCGGGGTGGGCAGCTCCAAGCCTGGCACAGGTGCAAGGCTGTGGCTGAAGCAGGCGTACGGCTAGTGGCTTCCACTGAGGACAGTGGGGAAAACGGTCGCACCCAGAAGCTTGGAGATGCTAGGAACTGCAGAGTCCCAAAGAGGGTGTCACAGCCCTGGCTCAGGGAGCTCCTAGGTCTGGGCTCCCTAAAGGGCCACAGCTCTTCTCTCCTCGTTGCCCACAATGTGATGAGCAGAGGGCATGCTTCAGCCCTATTTATGTTACAGCTCTTTCAATGCCCCCATTCCGCAAGTCCGAGTTCTTGTCCTGTGTCCAGGAAGAATGAGGTAGGCATAAAACTAGAGATTAAGTAAGGCAGAGACACGCTTCATTGAGTGACAGAACAGCTCTCAGGAGACCCATGTGGGTAGCTCTTTCCCGCAGCTGGTAGTCTGGAGATCTGTCCAAGTCTGCCCCAGTCTGGAGTTTTAATGGGCTCAGAAGGGAGGAAGTGCACATTGGGTGGCCATGCCGGGCCAGGAAAAAGCACCTTCAGTTCTCTTAAAGGTGAGATTTCACCAGGACCCACCCCTTTCTGCCCAGGAACCTTTCTGCCTCCTGTGATCAACATGTCCTCCAAGGCACCCAGGCTGTTGGTGCTGAGGGGCGCCTGCAGACCCCACTTGGCCTGCCTCCTGTGCTCATCAGAGCCCAAAGTCTGGAGGGGACTGAGGCAGAGGGGGCTGGCATGTCAGCACTGCCCTGAGTGCACACACACTCCGCTGGGTTGTGCCAGTGCCCGGGCTCACCACAACTTTGTCAGAGTGGGCACCGGGAGCGAGGAGAGGCCAGGGAGCAGGAGCAGGTACTTCTGAACCTGCAGGGGGCAGTGGGAGTTCCTGCCCCAAGAGCTCAGGGATGCCTGGGTCCGGAACCCCTGGTTCGTGAACCCTGGCTCAGGGACTGCAACCACACCTGAGAGTGCAGGGCTCCAGCTCCTTAACTAGGCAGGGGCGGGGCTCCTGCCTGTTCCCAGCTTCTGCTGGCTCCGTGCAGTGGCAGCCCCGGATGTGCCTCCCCCCTGCAGCTGGTATCCCCCACAGGCGCTGCTCCCAATGGGCCCTTGCCACCATCAGTATTATATTAAAATTAAGGACAGTTAATATTATCAATACTAATTATTATTATATTAGTATTTGCATTGGTATTAGCAGTTATATTTTATATGCTATTGTTAGCATTATTTTAGAAAGATCTGAAATAGACACTCTAACATTACACCTTAAGGAACTAGAAAAACAAGAACAAAAAAATGAAATTAGTAGAAGGAAAGAAATATCAGAGTAGATGAGTTTCTAATTTTTTCAGAGAAAAAATCAGTGGAAATAAACAAAATAGAGATTTTAAAAATATATATGAAAGAAAGTTGTTTTTAGAAAAGATAAAACTGACAAATATTTAGCTAGACTAAGAAAAAAAGGGGGAAGACTCAAATAAATCAGAGATGAAAAGCATACATTACAACTACTAACACAGAAATACAAAGGATCATAAGAGACTATTATGAACAGCTATACAACCACAAATTAGAAAATCTAGAAGACGTTAATAAATTCCTAGACATATTACAGGCTAAGATTGAATCATGAACATAGAAACCTGAAAAGACCAATATCAAATAATAAGAAATTTGTCAGCAATAAAAAGTCTCCCATCAAAGAAAAGCCTAAGACCTAATGGCTTCACTGCTAAATTCTACCAAACATTTAAGGAAGAATCACTTCTTCTCAAACTCTTCCAAAAGATTGAAGAGAAGGAAATACTTCCAAACTCATTCTACAAGGCCAGCATTACCCTGATACCAAAACCAGACAGGAATACAACAAAAAAAAGAAAACTACAGAACAATATCCCTGATGAATATAGATACAAAGATCCTCAACAAAATATTTGCAAACTGAATTCAGCAACACGTTGAAAAGATTGTTTACCATGCTCAAGCGAGATTTATCCCAGACATGTAAAGATGGTTCGGCATATGCAATAAACATGATACATCACATAAAGAAAAAAATCAAGGGTCCAGTGTGGAGTGCAGTGGCGTGATCAGGGCTCACGGCAGCACCAACCTCCTGGACCCAAACAATCTTTCTTGATCAGTTTCTGCTGGAGCTGGGACCACAGACATGTGCCACCACGCCCAGCTAATTTTTTGATTTTTTGTAGAGGTGGGGGTCTCACTTTGTTGCTCAGGCTGGTTTCAAACTCCTGGGCTCAAGTGACTCTCTCACCTCAGCCTCCCAAACTGCTAGAATTACAAACATGAGCCACCATGCCTAGCCCAGCATTTTTTTTAACATGAGCATATGGCTGCATTTGGATGAAAATATATTATTTCAAAGTGGGGAATGCAGACAAATATTTACCAGTTCTGACTTAACTGGTATCCCAATTGTCTAATCTAACATTCAGGATTTTCAAAAATATTGTACGAGAAAGAATACCATAGGATACTATGAGCCTCAGCTATAAAAATACATATATTAATGTAATCCCTGAACATCAATTTAACCAAAAATTATTATGTAACTGAACTGGGAGGGTGAGAGGGTAGGTAGAGAGAGATCATGGTGGGTGAGCAGAAAAGGTAGAGGAGCTATAAATTCTAATTTTCCCTATCAAGAGATGAACACGTTTACCTAAAATTTAAAAATCTGGCCAGGTGTGGTGGCTCACGCCTGTAATCCCAACACTTTGGGAGGTCAAGGCGGGGGGATCACTTGAGGTCAGGAGTTCAAGACCAGCCTAGCCAACATGGTGAAACCTGTCTCTACTAAAAATACAAAAATTAGCTAGGCATGGTGGTGGGTGCCTGTAATCCCAGCTACTTGGGAGGCTGAGGCAGGAGAATCCCTTGAACCCCAGAGGCAGAGGCTGCAGTAAGCTGACACCAAACCACTTCACTCCAGCTTGGGCGACAGAGTGAGACTCTGTCTCCAAATAAATAAATAATCTATAAATAGAAATTTAAGCATGTTATTCTGAAATCTGGAGATAATTACTAGAAGAAACAGATGACTGCTCTGAAAATGACTCTGCAGAACAGAAATCAAGTGTGGAGCAAGATGGGAA
The DNA here is from genome assembly GCA_036589455.1 of Ateles fusciceps. NCBI lineage: Eukaryota > Metazoa > Chordata > Mammalia > Primates > Atelidae > Ateles > Ateles fusciceps. Next base: position 668,075 of record JAZHEH010003296.1, on the reverse strand, counting down.
GGGGGGGGCTCCAGTTTTTCAGTAAAAGTCTTTTGAAACTATTTGACTTGAAATTATTATTTACACATAGAATTTTGATGCAATAAAAGTTCATTTTATTAAAAAAAGGAAATAAGTTGCCCAAAGGCAATTCTAAACCTCATCACATAGTCTTCCCTCATGGGAACACTGACGGAACAACCGCTACTGGAGTTTTCTCTAAGAAGCAATGGACTGGGAAATAAAAGTGGCTACCAGACCAAGGAAGACTGCAGGCCCCCACATCTAGTCTCACCGACGTTGTAGGCACCAGTGCACAGATGGAAGCAGCCCCTCTCCTGGAGTCAGACTTGCTGGTTAAGTCCACATGTCCATGTATTAAGTTCTAATACATGGAATCCAATACCTGCAGCCCTATACCCAAGTGGGGTAGAAATCAGGTTTACCGCCCTGCCTCTGTCTCTTTACAGGCTTCCTTCAGGCTTCTCTTTTCTTTCTTGCTTGTTAAACTCTGTGCTCTTTAAAATCAAAAAAAGAAAGAAAGAAATCAGATTTATATGTAGTAGCGAGGGACCTACCAAAGACTTATGACATTGGGAAAGAACTGGCTATGAGTCTGATTTGACTGCAGATTCATTACAAAAACACCTTAAAACAAGGGGATTGGGGGAGGACCTGTCATCTCTGAGGTTGACAATGCCAGTAGAAAGACACCTCTCATTTAATGAGGCAGAAGTCCTGTTCAAGGACAGAGAAAGGGGCCCTGAGAGCCTGTGGCAGCAGAGTTTGCTCTGTTTGGGACGTCAGCTCTGATGAGCAGGAGCACCATCATCTCGGACAAACACTGCCACTTTAAATTCCTTTCTAGCCTCATGCATTTCAGGGAAATCACTTCTCTTCTAACTATGAGCAGCCAGAAAGAGCAGACAGGAAAACACAGAATAGACAGCTGGGGCACAGAGGGAGGTGGAGGGAAAGTCTCTTAAGTAACTGCCAAACTTCACCCTCATACAGTGGGCCCCAGTAAAACAGTGGGCCTTAATAAGCACATTCCTTCCCTTCAGGTGCACTAAGATAGGGAAGCCAAAAGCAGACTTGGAGGATACGCCTGCAGCTGCAGAAAGATGCATGAGAACAGACGCACAACTCTCCCTCCCAGATAAGTGCAACAAAGAAACACAGAAGCAGTCCAAGCCTGTAAGAAACTCTCCCACCCTGAATCCTTAAAAACTCCTAGTCTGTACGAGAGTGTGGCTCTGACCTAACTCGGCCAGAAGGTGCCTCTCAGGTTTTCAAAATAAACCTGTCCTTGCTCATTGTCAAGCCACCCTTCGTGTTTCTCTCCTTTTTAATTCTTATAAGCTCTAATTCAGATCGGGCAGGAACCCTGGGCAGGTTGGAGAGGGTGGTTAGAGCGCAGAGACAGCTCAGTTCTGAAAAGCATTCCTGTGAGAGCCCAGGGGCTTTATCCTGCAACCTCCCCCACAGGGTCCTGTGTAGACTGCAGAGGTGCTGGGACCATGGGCATAGCTCATGCCCCCAGGAGCAGAGAAGACTCACCCTGGGACCCTGAGAACTGACTCAAGCCCAGCCAGAGGAGCTCATCTTTAGTGATGGCAAGTGGAGGGAATAAGTTCTTGGATGTCAAGAACCATAATTTAACCATCTTTGTGCCCCTAACCCAGTCTTTCTCCCTAAGCCATGACAGGTGCATGCATTTCCTTTACACAGCCTGTGTTCAACAAATGAGTGTTAGTTGTGGCTGAAAAGACAAGCATTAGTCTTCCAGAGCACCTGTTTGTATGTAACAGAAAACACTGTATTGCCAACCAAGTCCCCCTGTCCCCACCCTGCCCCGGGGAAAATATGTGTTTGCAAATGAAGAAATTCTTAGCTCAGGCAGATTCTCTCTAATAATCTTTGTCTTTTAATCAAAACTACAAATTGAGTTCTATTAATTCCCCAAGACACTAAACTTGTTTTTTTTTTTTAAAGTTTTAAAGGTTTCTTTATATCACTTAAATTTCTTTTTTTTTTAAATTTATTTTACTTTTGGTGCATACTATATCTGGCATTTCTCCCCAGGTTATCCCTCCCCACCCTCCCCTCCCTCCCCCACCCCCGTTGTCTCTCCCTTACCCCCCCCCCCAACTGTGGAGGCCTACTTTAGAGTCACATTTGTTAGGAGAATAATTTTTAAATTGTGGTTTCCAGAAATCAGTGAAATCTCATGGAAAAATAAACACAAATATACAGATTACATTTTTTTAAAGTTAAATAAAAACAATTTGTAGAAACAAATTAGTGGCCTAGATTAGCGGTTAGGGTAGATTTTATTCAATGAGTTAGTAGTTTAAAATATCTGAAACACTCCACAACTAAAATTAAAAAAAAAATAATTCTCAGATACGAACATTCTGACAGTACCCATCAGGAAGGGTTTTAGAAACCCTAATCCCCTTCACCTTCCTCACCTTCTGCTTTTTGTTGTTGTTGTTTAATAGACTGTGTTTCAAAGTAGCTTTAGTTTCACAGCAAAGTTGAGCAGAAGGTACAGAGTTCCCCAACATAGCCCTAGCCCTTGCCCATACACAGGCACAGCATCCTCCATTAGCACATCCTCCCCAGAGGGGAACATTTGTTACAACTGATGAACTTTCATCCACACATCCTCATCACCCAAACTCCATAGTTGATGTGAAGGGTTTACTTAGTGCTGCACATTCTGTGGGTCTGCACAAAGGTATAATGACATGTATCCAGCACTATAATACTAGGCAGAGTAGTTTCAGTGATCCCCAAATCCTCTGTGTTCTACCCATTCATCCCTTCCTTTCCACTAGCCCTTGGCAACCACTGACCTTCTTAAGGTCTGCAGAGTTCAGCCTTTTGCAGAATGTCATGTAGTTGGAATCATACAGTATGCAGCCTTTCCAGACTGGCTGCTTCCACCCAGTCATATGCATTTAAAGTCCCTCCATGTCTCATCATGGCTTGATAGTTCATTTTCACTTCAGGTTTTTTAAAAGAAACATAAACTTGACTACTCAATATGCAAACAAAATCTCTTACTATCCGGATTTTTCACATTCTAACCACAGTGTAGGACAAAGCTTCCTAAACATGTATTTCAGCTTAGTATTCAGTGGAGTGAGGCAAAGTGACTGCAGGGGCACGGGGAAGCACGCCCAAGAGTGGGGTGAGCACGGGGGTATGGGAAGCGTGCCCAGGAGTGGGGTGAGCACGGGGGTACAGGAAGCACACCCGGGAGTGAGGTGAGCTCAGGGGTATGGGAAGCTTGCCCAGGAGTGGGGTGAGTGCAGGAGGGCATGAGAAGTGTGCACCCATGGGCTTCACAGTAGATGAAGGCAGGCAGAGGGCAGAGAAAAGAGCAGAAGAAGGGGCAGGGAAGGCTGGAGGACATTTTCTGTTGGTCCTTTCTTTTGTCACCTAAAACACAGCATGGAAGAAGCAACTTCTCTTAAAGAAATATCAGACATTGTGGGGGAGGATCCAAGATGGTGGATTAGACACAACTCCAGCACACAACACACAGCAAGAGAGACACAGAAACCCAGAGATCTCCTAGCTCCAACCGAGGTACCAGGTGCATTTCAACAGGTCTGGTCCAAGGGTGAGCAAAGCCCACTCAGGGGCAGACTGAGGCAGGGAGGGGTGCTGCTTCACCCAGAAAGTGCATCTGACTGGCGAGTCGGAGGCTCCACCTCTGGTGCCCCGGTCCAGATACAGCACTTCCCCTAAAGGCTCAGCAATACACAGAACAGGGGGATCTTTGCCAGTCAAGTGCCGGGAATTACAAGTGCAGAGATGAATAAGAGTCTGCAGACTGAGCTATCACCCCCCTCCCCCCTGCCCAGAGAGAGAGGGAGCTGTAAGTGGGAGCAGCTGGGTGGCCCATGACCGGAGAGAGAGAAAGCTGAAAGGGGGAGACTGCTGGGTGTGGCAGGGTGGGCCCCTACCCTCCCCCCACAAACCCCAGAGGGCTGAAGCTCTGACTCTAGTGGGTTTCGTAGCCAGTGCCACAGTCTGAGATGAACCCTGAATGATCCAGCCCAGTGGAGGAAGGGCTCAACCCACCACTAGAGGGGTGGAACTGGGCTACATATTTTAACATAAAACACAGGAAACCTACGTAGCAACTGGACGGCGTTCTTGACAACTCAGCAGCGCCTACAGGTCAGCGGAAGACAGGCCTAATCTCCCAGCATAAACAAGACACAGGAAGCTTCCCTAGTAACCTGAAGGAGTCCCTAGAAACCCGGTAGGCCCCACAGGCAGACAAGTGACCTCATCAAGCAGCTCTCTGACACCACAGCCAGGTAAATCCACAAAGATGGGAAAAAACCAGTGCAAAAAAGGTGAAACCATCAAACACCAGAACACCTCTTCTCCTTGAAGGGATCACAACTCCTCAACAACACAGGATCACAACTTGACCAAGAAGGAGTGCGAAGAATTGACAGAAACAGGATTCAGAAGGTGGATAATAACAAACTTTTCAGAGCTAAAGGAACACGTTCTAACTCAATGCAAAGAAACCAAAAACCTTGAAAAAAGATTAGATGAAATGCTAACTAGAATAACCAGCTTAGAGAAGAATGTAAACGACTTGATGGAGTTGAAAAACACAGCACGAGAACTACGTGAAGCAAACACAAGTTTTAATAGCTGAATCGATCAAGCAGAAGAAAGGATATCAGAGATTGAAGATCAACTCAATGAAATAAAAAAGAGAAGGCAATACAAAGAGAAAAAAGAGTGAAAAGAAATGAACAAAGCCTCCAAGAAATATGGGATTATGTGAAAAAACTTAATCTATGCTTGATCGGTGTATCTTGAATATGACAGGGAGAATGAATCCAAGCTGGAAAACACACTCCAGGGTATTATCCAGGAGAACATCCCAAGCCTAGCAAGGCAGTCCAAATTTCAAATTCAAGAAATACAGAGAACTCCACAAAGATATTCCTCAAGAAGAGCAACCCCCAAGGCACATAATCGTCAGATTCACCAGGGTTGAAATGAAGGAAAAAAATGCTAAGGGCAGCCAGAGAGAAAGGTCAGGTCACCCACAGAGGGAAGCCAATCAGACTCACAGCAGATCTCTTGGCAGAAACCCTACAAGCCAGAAGACAGTGGGGGCCAATATTCACATCCTTAAAGAAAAGAACATTCAACCCAGAATCTCATATCCAGCCAAACTAAGCTTCATAAGTGAAGGAGAAATAAAATCCTTTACGGACAAGCAATTATTGAGAGATTTTGTCACCACTAGACCTGCCCTACAAGAGCCCCTGAAAGAAACACTAAGCATGGAAAAAAACAAGTACCAGTCACTGCAGAAGCAAACCAGTTGGCAAAGACCAAAAATGCAATGAAGAAAATGAGTCAACTAATGAGAAAGAAAACCAGCCAGTAACAAAACGGCAGGATCAAATTCACACATAACAATATTAACATTGAGTGTAAATGGCCTAAATGCCCCAATCAAAAGACACAGACTGGCAAACTGGATAAAAATCAGAACTCATCGGTGTGCTATATTCAAGAAACTCATCTCACATACAAAGACACACATAGACTCAAAATAAAGGGATGCAAGAAGATTCACCAAGCAAATGGAGAACAAAAAAAAGCAGGGGTTGCAATACTACTCTCTGATAAAATGGACTTCAAACCAACAAAGATCAAAAGAGACAAAGAAGGACTTTACATAATGGTAAAAGGACCAATCCAACAGGAAGAGCTAACTATCCTAAATATATATGCCCCCAACACAGGAGCACCCAGATACATAAAACAAGTTCTTAACGACCTAAAACAAGATTTAGTTTCCCACACAATAATAGTGGGAGACGTCCATACTCCACTGTCAATATTAGACAGATCAATGGGACAGAAAATTAACAAGGATATCCAGGACTTGAATGCAGAGCTGGACCAAGCAGATCTAATAGACATATACAGAACGCTCCACCCCAAATCCACAGAATATACATTTTTCTCAGCACCACATTGCACTTACTCTAAAATTGACCACATCATTGGAAGCAAATCACTCCTCAGCAAATGCAAAAGAACAGAAATCGTAACAGTCTATCAGACCACAGCGCAATCAGGCTAGAACTCAGGATCAAGAAACACACTCAAACCCGCACAACCACTTGGAAGCTGAACAACTTGCTTCTGAATGTTGACTGGATAAACAATGAAATGAAGGTAGAAATAAAGATGTTCTTCGAAACCAACCAGAATGAAGACACAACTTATCAGAATCTCTGGGACACCTTTAAAGCAGTATTGAGAGGGAAATTTATAGCAATAAATGCCCACCAGAGAAGAGAGGAAAGATCTAAAATCGACACCCTATCATCAAAATTGAAAGAACTAGAGGAGCAAGATCAAAAAAACTCAAAAGCTAGCAGAAGACAAGAGATAACTAAGATCAGAGCAGAACTGAAGGAGATAGAGACACAAAAAACCCTTCAAAAAATCAATAAATCCAGGAGCTGGTTTTTTGAAAAGATCAACAAAATAGACCGCTAGCCAGATTAATAAAAAAGAAAGGGGAGAAGAATCAAATAGATGCAATAAAAAAAAACGATAAAGGGGATATCACCACTGATCCCACAGAAATACACTACCATCAGAGATTACTACAAACAGTTCTACTCACATAAACCAGTAAACCAGGAAGAAATGGATAAGTTCCTTGACACTTGTACTCTACCAAAACTAAACCAGGAGGAAGCTGAAACCCTGAACAGACCAATAAGAAGGGCTGAAGTAGAGGCAGCAATCAAAAGCCTACCAACCAAAAAAAGTCCAGGTCCAGATGGGTTCACAGCCGAATTCTACCAGACATACAAAGAGGAGCTGGTGCCATTCCTTCTGAAACTGTATCAAACAATACAAAGGGAGGGAATCCTCCCTAACTCATTTTATGAGACCAACATCATCCTGATACCAAAACTAAGCAGAGACTCAACTAAAAAAGAAAACTTCAGGCCAATATCCATGATGAACATCGATGCAAAAAACTTCAATAAAATACTGGCAAACAGATTGCAACAGCACATCAAGAAGCTTATCCATCACAACCAAGTAGGCTTCATCCCGGGGATGCAAGGCTGGTTCAACATACACAAATCCATAAATGTAATCCACCACATAAACAGAACCAAAGACAAAAACCACATGATTATCTCAATAGATACAGAGAAGGCCTTTGATAAAATTCAACAGCCTTTCACGCTAAAAGCTCTCAATAATCTAGGTATTGATGGAACGTATCATAAAATAATAAAAGCTATATATGACAAACTCACAGCCAATATCATACTGAACGGGCAAAAGCTGGGAGAATTCCCTTTGAAATCAGGCACTAGACAAGGATGCCCTCTCTGACCACTCCTATTCAACACAGTATTGGAAGTTCTAGCCAGAGCAATCAGGCAAGAAAAAGAAATAAAGGGTATTCGATTAGGAAAGGAGGAAGTCAAACTATCTCTATTTGCAGATGACATGATTGTATATCTAGAAGACCCCATTGTCTCAGCCCCAAATCTTCTCAAACTGATAAGCAACTTCAGCAAAGTCTCAGGATACAAAATCAATGTGCAAAAATCACAAGCATTCCTATATACCAATAACAGACAAGCAGAAAGCCAAATCAAGAGTGAACTCCCATTCACAATTGCTACAAAGAGAATAAAATACCTAGGAATACAACTAACAAAGGATGTAAAGGACCTCTTCAAGGAGAACTACAAACCACTGCTCAACGAAATAAGAGAGGACACAAACAGATGGAGAAACATTCCATGCTCTTGGTTAGGAAGAATCAATATTGTGAAAATGGCCATAGTGCCCAAAGTAATCTATAGATTCAATGCTATCCCCATCAAGCTACCAATGACCTTCTTCACAGAACTGGAAAAAACCACTTTAAACTTCATATGGAATCACAAAAGACCCCACATAGCCAAGACAATCCTAAGCAAAAAGAACAAAGCTGGAGGCATCACACCGCCAGACATCAAACTATACTACAAGGCTACAGTAATCAAAACAGCATGGTACTGGTACCAATACAGAGACATAGACCAATGGAACAGAACAGAGACCCCAGAAGAAACACCACACATCTACACCATCTGATCTTTGACAAATCCGGCAAAAACAAGCAATGGGGGAAAGGACTCCACGTTTAATAAATGGTGTTGGGAAAACTGGCTAGCAATGTGCAGAAAGCAGAAACTGGACCCCTACCTGTCACCTTACACTAACATTAACTCCAGATGGATCAAAGATTTAAACATAAAACCTAACACCATAAAAACACTAGAAGAAAATGTAGGCAAAACCATCCAGGACATAGGCATATGCAAGGACTTCATGACTAAAACACCAAAAGCAATGGCAATAAAAGCCAGGATAGACAAATGAGATCTAATTAAACTCCAGAGCTTCTGTACAGCAAAAGAAACCACCATTAGAGTAAATCGGCAACCAACAGAATGGGAAAAAATTTTTGCAATCTACCCATCTGACAAAGGGCTAATATCCAGAATCTACAAAGAACTAAAACAGATATACAAGAAAAAAACAACTCCATTCAAAAGTGGGTGAAGGATATGAACAGACACTTTTCAAAAGAGGATATATATGAGGCCAACAAACATACGAAAAAATGCTCATCACTGGTCATAAGAGAAATGCAAATCAAAACCACACTGAGACATCATCTCACTCTAGTTAGAATGGCAATCATTAAAAAAATCTGGAGACAACAGATGCTGGAGAGGATGTGGTGAAATAGGAACACTCTTACACAATTGGTGGGAGTGTAAATTAGTTCAACCATTGTGAAAGACAGTGTGGTGATTTCTCAAGGATCTAGATACAGAAATTCCATTTGACCCAGCAATCCCACTATTGGGTATATACCCAAAGAACTATAAATCGTTCTAATATAAAAACACATGCACACGTATGTTCATTGCAGCACTGTGTACAATAGCAAAGACCTGGAACCAACCCAAATGCCCATCAATGATAGACTGGACAAAGAAAATGTGGTACATGTACACCATGGAATAATATGTAGTCATAAAAAACGATGAGTTCGTGTCCTTTGTAGGGACTTGGATGAATCTGGAAACTATCATTCTCAGCAAACTGACTCAAGAACAGAAAGCCAAGTACCATATGTTCTCACTCATAGGTGGGTGTTGAACAACGAGAAAACGTGGACTCAGGGAGAGGAGCATCACACACAGGGGACAGTTGGTTGGGGGGTAGGGGAGAGACAACGGGGGATGGGGAGGGAGGGGAGGGTGGGGAGGGATACCACGGGGAGAAATGCCAGATATAGTATGCACCAAAAGTAAAATAAATTAAAAAAAAAAGAAATATCAGACATAAGGAAATGAAGGTAACTTTTACTTTTCTGTGCCTCAATCCCTACCCTCCTTCAGTCCATTCTCACAAGAATGATCTTGAAACCTTGATCAAGTCAGCTCTTAACTGTTCTCAACAGCCTCCTCTACACACTGTTGCCTCATCTCTTTGCATCACTCTGTGGCATCCTCAAACTTGCTCAGGTGTTCCCCGGCTCATACTTGCAATTCCCTCTGCCTAAGAAGCTTTCCCCTATGTATTAAGATGACTTGGTCCCTGGCTTCTTAAAGGCATTTGCTCACATGTCACCTGCTTACTAGGCTTTTCTTGGCAACCCTACCTAAAACAGAGTATCTTCTTCACACATACTCTTCCTTTCTTCTTTTTAAAAATCTTTCCCCCACAGTACCTGATCACCAGATAACAGTATCTGGTAGAATCTAACATTGCATCAAAGTAATTTCCCATATAAGATGCTACAAAATATTACAGTGTATACTATATAGTTCAGAACTTAATAGTATAGATTTTGGAACAATGTCACCAGTAATTGAATCCTGGATCTGCCACTTACTGCTGTGTCACCATGGGTAAGTTAGTGAAACTCTTCCTCAGTTCCTAAATCCTTAAAATAGGGATAATGAGAGCACCTACCAAACAGTGTTATTATGATGATAAATGTATTAACACATAATGAATTTAGAACTCTATCTGGCTCAGGCTAAGCTCTCATTGCATATTGGATCTGGTATAGACAGAGCAATGGAAGAAAATACAGAATCTAGAAACAGGCACAAGTATACATGGTAGTTTAGTATATGATAAGCATTTCTTTGCAAATTAATAAGATAAGAATTAAATTCAGGAATAACCTGCTAGTCATTTGTACAAAATAGGCCAGGAATGATGGCTCATGCTTGTAATCCCAGCACTTTGGGAGGTTGAGGCAGGAGGATTGTTTGAGGCCAGAAGTTTAAGACCAGCTAGAGCAACATAGTGAAACCCTGTCTCTACAAAAAATACAAAAATTAACTAAGGGCCAGGCGTGGTGACTCACCCCTGTAATTCCAGCACTTTGGGAGGCCAAGGCAGTCGGCTCACTTGAGGTCAGGAGTTCTGGACTAGTGTGGTCAATATGGTGACCACCTCTGCTAACAATACAAAAATTAGCTGGGTGTGGTGATGCATGCCTGCCGTCCTAGCTACTCAGGAGGCCAAGGCAGAAGGATCATTTGAACTCAGGAGTTTGAGGCTGATCATACCACTGCACTCTAGCCTGGGAGACAGAGTAAAAGTCTGTCAAAATAAATAAATAAATAAAAGAAGAAGAAGAAAGATTCATTCATATTGCAAACTTGTATTAAATTCTTGATGAACCAAAGATTCTTGCAAAACCATAGATTCAAATGAAAAACAAACTATAGAAATAACAGAAGAAAACATAGGGATCACAGAGAATAGACACCTACAGAATTACTGACATAACATGTTTAGATCTTAAATAGTAAGATTGTAATAAGATCCACAATCAGTATCATTTGTGTAAATAATAAATGTATCCACAAAAGCAGCAATGCATGTTTTGCAGGAACACAGACAAATCAAAAGATATACAAAAAACACATTATAATGATTGACCATGGAGAGTGGAGAAAAATAAAAGTGGTAAATGGGAATGCCGAAACTTATCTGTGAAAATGTAAATTACAAATAAAAAACAAAAATTATTTAAATACAGCTTATAGTTTAGTTTAAAAAAGATTTACTTAACTTCCAGTAAATGTTTTTTAAAATAGAATTATTAGGCTGGCTGAGGTGGCTCACGCCTGCAATCCCAGCACTTTGGGGGGCTGACACAGGTGGATCACCTGAGATCAGGAGTTCGAGACCAGCCTGGCCAACGTAGTGAAACCCCATCTCTACTAAAAATACAAAAATTAGCTGGGGGTGGTGGCATGTGCCTGTAATCCTGGCTGAGGCAGGAGAATCACTTGAAGCTGGGAGGTGGAGGTTGTAGTGAGCTGAAATTGCGCCACTGCACTCCATCCTGGGTGACAAGAGCAAAACTCTGTTTCAAAAAAAAAAAAAAAAAAAATTATAATTCTAGTGTTCAGTGTCAGTCTATTTGCCAAGTAAATAATTGTTGTTACCCTTCACACATGTAATGTCTAGGTCCAAAAATAAACAAATAAAGTGATATGAATTGTTTCATATTATAAAATGTTCTTTAGCTGCCATGTTCAATGGCTGTAAATATCATGGAACCATGAATGGAACATGAGGAGAAACAAATAATTATATGCTCAGCACTACTGCAAATGATAACTTGATTATGCAAAGCACTTTTTGCAGTTATGATGCTTGAGTGGAAGAACTGAGCAAGTTAACTTGTCTCCTCTTACCTAAGCACTTCTACCATTCAAATTCTCCTGTACAGTGAAGCACTGCCTGTCTCCAGTGTTTGCAAAGTCCCACTCAGCCCTTCAGGACATTCAGATGTAGTAATCTTTAATTTTAAAGACAAGCGATATGGACATGTGTTTCTATGGAGCCTGAAGTGTGTTAGCCAAGAGAGTGGGTATGTAGGGTTTAGGGTTCACAGGTCCTGCTTACCCACACTGAGCACTGAGTATTGAGCGGCAAACCATCCATGTACTCCTTAATAAACTTAGAGGTGTGGGTGTGTTTGTCATATGTGGGGGACATTTAAAGCATTGCCCAAGACTGGAAACTGTTGCTTATGGCTAAGCCACCCTGGTTTTAGGACTTTACCCATTCTGGTTCACCAGCTTGGGAGTGAAGGAAGGAGGAAGGAGATTGGCATTTTACTAAAGTCTGGGTTTTAGCAAAGTAGGGCTGCATGTTAAGGAAATATTTCCTTTTCTTTTTTTTTCTCTTTTCTTTTTGGGACATAGTCTTACTCTGTCACCCAGGCTGGAATGCAGTGATGTGATCATGGCTCACTGGAGCCTTGGCCTCTAGGATTGAAGTGATCCTCCCATCCCAGTCTCCTGGGGAGCTGCGAGCTAGCCACCACGCTTAGCGAGTCTTTTAGTATTTTTTGTAGAGATGCGGTCTCAGTATGTTGCCCAGGCTGGTCTCCTGAGCTCAAGTAATCCACCTGCCTCCCAAAGTGCTGGGATTACAGGCGTGAGTCACTGCGCCTGGCCTAAGAAATAATTTTGGTAAAGGAAAGAGGGATATTTCTCAAACGGCAGGACACTGGGAAGCCAGAATGAGTGTGACAGAATGAGGACACTGAGAGAGATAAGACTGGACACTCAAAGAGCAGGTTTGGGAAAGATGGTGAAAAAATAACTGACCAGAAAGAATTTTCAAATCTATCTTCTATTTTGGAGATGGAGTACTTGTCTCTTCTTTTTTTTTTTTTTTTTTTAGAGATAGAGTCTCTCTCTGTTGCCCAGGCTGGAGTGCAATGGTGCCATATCGGCTCATTGCAATCTCTACCTCCCAGGTTCAAGCGATTCTCCTGCCTCAGACTCCTGAGTAGCTAAGATTACAGGGGCACATTACTATATCCTGCAAATTTTTGTATATTTAATAGAGATGGAGTTTCACCATGTTGGCCAGGCTGGTCTCGAACTCCTACCTCAGGTGACCCACCCATTTTGGCATCCCAGAGTGCTGGAATTATAGGTGTGAGCCACTGTACCCAGCTGAGATGGAGTACTTTCAACTGCTAGAGAGATTGGTCTGTCAAACTATGCAGTTTTATAGTTTGGTAGATGAAGCAGCGTGTGGGAGATGCTTAGAATGTAAAAGAATCACTGTTCTGTTTGTGGATGTCCCCAGCACAATGTCAAGGAATGGAAAGAGAAGACTGCGTCTGCTGCTGAATGTCTGTTCAGAGAGTATCCAGGAGGTTTTCCAGACTTTAACAGTCGAGTGTGGGTTCCATTTACTATGAACTTCACTGAAGTGGGCAAAAATTACCTGTGAATGTACAGTACCTGCAAATTAGCAATAGTAGCAAGTCGGAAAGAAGTTGCTGGGAAATGGTGTGAAGTAGCATGATAGTTGCCAATTAAGAAAATTACAGTAAATAGCAGGAGCGGTGGCTCAGACCTGTAATCGCAGCAGGCTGAGGTAGGCAGATCACCTAAGGCCAGGAGTTCAAGACTAGCCTGGCCAACATGGTGAAACCCTGTGTCTACTAAAAATACAAATTTAGCCAGGTACGGCAGCGAGTGCCTGTAATCCCAGCTACTCAGGAGACTGAGACAGGAGAATCGATTGAACCCAGAAACGGAGGTTGCAGTGAGCAGAGATCACAGCACTGCATTCCAGCCTAGGAGAGAGAGTGAGACTCTGTCTAAACAAACAAACAAACAAAAAAAAAAAAAAAAAAAAAAAAAAGAAAAGAAAAGAAAAGAAAACCATGAAAGAAGAAAAAGAAACAAAAATACAGTAAAGGTAATGTTCCCTTAGTGGAGTGTTTTTTTTTTTTAAATTATATATAGCGTCCTGTTCTTCGCCCAGGCTGGAGTGCAGTGGTGAGATCATAGCCCAGTGCAGCCTGGAACTCTCCACTGATCCTCCCACCTCAGCCTCCCCGAGTAGCTGGGACTAGAAGGTGTTTGCTGCCACGCCCGGCTAATTTTAAAACTTTGGTGTTGTTAGTAGAGGGGAAGTCTCCCTACGTTTTCCAGGCTGGTCTGGAACGCCTGGCCTCAAGCAATCCTCGCCTCGGCTTCCCAAAGCCCTGGCAATACAGGTGTGAGCCATGGCGCCCGGCCTGGCGTGTATTTTTAGAAGGGGTTTTTCCTTTGATGTATTTTAGAAACAGCACCAAGAGTAAAAGGGGGACTTAAGAAGCAGAAAGAAAAGAGAGAATAAAGGCAACTGCAATTATAAAAAGCAATATGAAAGAGAATCGCAAAGCTTCCTGAACATCAATGAAATAAACTCTTGTTTGGTGTGGAGCCAGAGGGATGATGGGGCTGCAGTCAGGAGCTGCCTGTTGGAAAGCGTAACTTTATCCCAAATGGAGAACGTCCAGGCAGGCCTCCCCTGAGGAAGCGAGCCTGGGGTGGACGGAGCTCGACGGCCATTATCGTTGTTCTCTTTTCAGTTCCAGGTAAGTTTGTTGTGAAGACGTTTTTGGAGTCCAGATCGGGCTTGCCTGAGAATCGGAGGCCGAGCTCGCTCTCCTGCCCAGGGCCAAGCCTGCGGTGGCCCCGGCCACCCCGCGCGCGGAGGGGCTGGGCAGGTCCTCGCCTGCACCGCAGGGAAATCGGCGTCTGTGCGGACTCCCGGCTGCTCCTCTCTCCACACCACCGGGTAAGGAACTGGGCGGGGCGAGGAGGCTTGATGCTCTTCCCAAGCTTGAGCAGGAGCCGGAACTGCCTGGAAGCCAGGCCCGCTTTCGGGGTCCTCAAGGCCTTGGGTCTGGGGGCACCCAGCATCCACGCAGCATTTCCGAGAGGGTCCCGGTGCCGCCGCCCAGGCTGAGTGGAGGACGGGCATCAGGGCCGGCGGCTCAGGGAGGTTGGCTGGACTTGCTGAGCTTTCCCCCGGACGATCGGGGCTCCGAGGGAGGGGGACACTCTGGTCTCACCTGCGTCTTCCGCGCCGAGCGTCGGGGCAGCAGGAGCGCAAACCAAGGGGGGGGAAACGCTCAAAGGAGGCCGCGTGGGTGTGGGGGCCTGGCCCCCGCCGGCCTTCAGGGGCCAAACCCGAGCGCGGTGTCGCCGAGAGCTGCGGAGGCTACCGAGCCATGGGGTCCCCAAGACCGCAGCCCCAGGGTGGCGCCGGGCGGCCGCGATGGCCGGCGGCGGGTACTGCCCAGCAGCTCCGCGCGACGCCGCGCTCTCCCCCTCCGCTGACCACAGGGCCGGGGCCTCGCTGGGCGCGGCGTGGGGGAGTCCGCCCGGGGCAGGGCGGGTTGGGGGAGTGCCCCCGGGGCAGGGCGGGGCAGGGCGCAGCGTGGTGCGAGCTCCCCTCCATCTCTTGCCTGCAGGCGGCTGCCAGGGGCCGAAGCTGTGGAGTCCAGGCACCGAGTCAGGGGCGCTGGTCCGGGCGCCGCCCCCCACGGGTCGGGGGCCCCCTTGGCGCCTCCCACGGTGGCTCTCTCCTAGCCCTGGGCCGGCTGGACCTACACGGCCCCCTGGGGTTTTCCGCGGGCCCGCGTCACATTCGGGACTTCTGCGCTAAGCCCTTCTCGTCCCTCTGCCTTCTCCCTGGACAGCTCTGCTGGACGCCCTCGGAGCTCACGCTCAGCCTTCCCGGACTCTCGGGAGCCTCTGGACCTCCACTCCCTACGCCCCAATCCTGCCCACGAGGTTCGCGCGCTTTCCCCGGTCGTAGTTGTGGAATCCTCGGGCCGCATTCTGTTTTTCCTGTGACTTCCCCCAACTTGGCATCCTAACTCGGCATAGGGCAGTACTTACAAAAAAGCCGGTGGTGAAGCTTCACTGAGGCGATGTCGACGTTTTAGTGATTCTGGCAACTCAAGCGTTTGTTCAGAAGCCTTCAGTGAGGCCTGTGCGGTGCAGGCGTCGCGCTGGGTGATGGACTGCGGCCTCGCCAGTGCAAGGGTTTCCCTGGTCCTGCAGGCCCGCAGCCCGCCCCGCTCTGCCGTCCCGCGCTGGTGCAGGCCATTCTGTCCTGCTAGCAGTTTTGATATACGAAGGAGAGATCGTTTCCGAGGGTGAGCAGCACGGAGAAAATCACATAAACGAGAAGCAGTGCCCTGGGGATGTCTGCCGTGCGTCCTGCAGTAGCAGAGATGTGGAAAATTGGGTTAGAGATAAGAATTGGGACCTCACTACGGAGGAGTTCCTTCTCTGTGTTACACAGCATTCTCTGATAAACAGCAACTCATTCAAATTTATTCCTTTTTCTTTTTCTTTTTTCCTTTTTCTTTCTTTCTCTTTCTTTCTTTCTTCTCTCTCTCTCTCTTTCTCTCTTTCTTTCTTTTTTTTTGATACAGGGTCTTGCTCTATTACTTGAGCTTCAGTGCAGTGGTGCGATCTTGGCTCACTGCAGCCTCGACCTCTCCCAGGCTCAAGCGCTTCTCCTGCCTCAGCCTTTCCGAGTAGCTAGGACTACAGACACGCGCCACCCTCGGCTATGTTTTCTTTTTTTTTTTTTTTTTTTTTTTTGGCATTTTTTGTAGAGATGGTATTTCCCCGTGTTGCCCAGATTGGTCTTAAACCCCTGGGCTCAAGCGGTCCACTCTCCTGGGCCTCCCGAAGCGCTGGGATTGCAGGCATCAGTTGCCAGGCTGGGCCTGGAGTTCATTCCTTGGCAGTTGAATGTGTGTGGCGGATTCCCCAGAGATGATTCAGGTTACTCTGCTGTGGGTTGAAACTGCTCTTTGACTGAGGCTTGGATGTTCTCTAAAATGTATCTGGTGTCTGGAAACCTGGTTATTTGGTAGGAGACTCTTCCATGCAGCTCTTCTCCCTCCAGTCAGTAGACATGGCCTCAGGATGTGGTCTGTATGCTTCCAGGCTGTGCAACTCCCAGGGACCAGTCCCGCCTTCTAAATGGGGCCACCTCCGTCCTCCCCCATCCCCCAAGGCCAAGCCTCCCTCCTCTCCCAGCTCTCTCTCCCTTCCCTCTCTGACCTCTAGTTTGTCCTGTTTGCTTAGCATGTGGCTCTTCCTGGTGAGACTTAAGTGTGTCCTGTCCCTGTCTCCAACCTCGTTAGTGATGGCTCAGCTCAGCCGTGCCCTCTTGCCCAGGTATGTTTGAGAAGGAAGGGCTGGGGAGGTTTATCTTTCCACCTGGAGGCATTCCTGGGGCCCTTGGGGGGAAAGCTCTTTGTGATCCGCCCATTCTCTGTCCCGTGGGTAACTTGGCTAAGACTTCATTGACTTGCTTTGCTTAAAGGATTAATCAGACCCACCTCACCCCCCTCCAGGGGGTTGCAGATCCGCAGTGTGGGTCTGAAAGTCAAGGACTCAAACTTCACACTAGAAGGCTTTCCGTCCCTGATCGTCGCAGGCACGATGCACTACTTCCCGGTGCCCAGAAGGTATTGGAAGGACCACTTGCTGAAGTTAAAGGCTCGTGGCTTCAGCACCATCACCACTTGAGTGCCGGCCCCCTAGTGATGATTTCAAGAATGTGTAGTCTGAATTCCTAGCTCTGAGACTTGATTAGACCAGTCTAAAGGTTGCCACTTTTAGTACTTTTTCTGTTGTTCTTAGGATGTCTGAGTCTCCACTTGATATCCTGAGAATCTCTTCTAGGTAGAATCTGCTCCAGTTCCTCTGAAAGGCCTCTGTTTAAACAGGGTCGCTACAGCCTGGACACCAGGTTTCAACTTCCAGAGACAGCAGCAAGTACGGATGGTGTAGGCCAGCCAGGGAGTCACTAGCTACCGAAGAGGCTGGGATGGCGGGCCTCTTCCCTCCTTGGGCAGCCTCACGTGCGACGGGAGTCACAGCAGCAATCAGGAGTGTCAGGATGCGGTGCTGTTCCAGGAAATCTTGTCTTTGAAGATGAGTTTCATTGAGAACCTAGCACAGCAAGTAATAGAATCATCCTCCCAGAAGCTGAAATTAAGGAAAAAAATTTCTTTCCATCCTAAGCTTGGAATTTGATTATTCGTGTTTTCATAGTCAGTTTTGTGTCTTTTTCAGTGGTTTGATTTTTTAAAATATCGGTTTAGAAGAAAAATATCTGGAATTTCATTTGGTATGTGATGGGGGATGATGTTTTAAAGCATTTTCCTCTTAAATTGTCATAATGCCTTTTACAAATAGTTTTTCTCTTTTTCTCATTATTTGGTTGTGTGTGTATACAAAAATAACTTTGTAATTTTAACTGGGCAACACTCTATTCCATAAAATAGAATAAGTGTTCCCAAGTTGCTTTTGTATAGCAGTGATTCAGAGACATGGAAATTTCATGAACTATTAGGAGTTCGAGACCAGCAAGGGTGACAGCAGGACCTTATTTCTGTAGGAAAGAAAAACAATTAGCTGGGTGCAGGAGGCCAAGGAGCTGGAGGCTACATGAAGCCATGATTGCATCACTGCATTTTAGCCTGGGTGTCAGGGTGTTTCAAAGAAAAATTAAAAACCCACAGAAACTATCACCATTATCCCATGAACTAGAAGACACTCTGTTAACTAGAGGTAGAAGAGCATTGTTGCAGAATAAAGGTAGTTTATACACTGAAGAAATTTAGCACTATAAAAAACTGCATTGCCTTTATTAAAAAATATTATTATTATTATTATTTTTTGTTTTGAGACGGAGTTTCACTCTTGTTGCCCGGGCTGGAGTGCAATGGCGCATTCTCGGCTCACTGCAACCTCCGCCTCCTGGGTTCAAGCGATTCTCCTGTCTCAGCCTCCCAAGTAGCTGGGACTACAGGCATGTGCCACCACGTCTGGCTAATTTTTTTGGTATTTTTAGTAGAGACGGGGTTTCACCATGTTGGCCAGGATGGTCTCGATCTCTTCACCTCGTGATCCACCCGCCTCGGCCTCCCAAAGTGCTGGGATTACAGGTGTGAGCCACCGCGCCCGGCCAAAAAATATTATTGACAGCTAATCATCTAAAGGGTTGGAGGTACAAACTAGAGTTTGACAAAATGAGATTTACTGACTTGCAGGGAGGCAGTGAGTTAGTTCCATAGGGACTGTAGAATACAAGTCTGCAAGTCGCAACAAATGGGAGAAAGGAAAGACTTCCGGGAAGTTAGGTTCTGGCAGAGGATTCTGAGGGGTGCCTAGGAAAAGCGGGGATAAAGTTCGGACTGGTGGCTTTTTCTGACACAGGATGAGAAGTAGGGATTAGCTACGGATTGGGTGCTGCCATGAGGTAAAGGGCAGTTTAGCAGTTGAGTCTCCCTGGAAATAGATGGGTTTAGCAAAGAGGGTCTGAGAATGTCATTGGCGAGGAAGCAACAGTCACTCAAGGAGGGATTATGGGCCGGGCACGGTGGCGCACGCCTGGAATCCCAGCACTTTGGGAGGCCGAGGCGGGCAGATCACCTGAGGTCAGGAGATCGAGACCATCCTGGCCAACATGATGAAATCCCGTCTCTATTAAAAGTACAGAAAATTAGCCTGGTGTGGTGGCACGCGCCTGTAGTGCCAGCTACTCGGGAGGCTGAGGCAGGAGAATTGCTTGAACCTGGG
Source organism: Ateles fusciceps (assembly GCA_036589455.1). Taxonomy (NCBI): domain Eukaryota; kingdom Metazoa; phylum Chordata; class Mammalia; order Primates; family Atelidae; genus Ateles; species Ateles fusciceps. The sequence continues at coordinate 648,552 of JAZHEH010003296.1, read as the reverse complement.
AGGTGGAGGTTGCAGTGAGCCGAGATCACGCCACTGCACTCCAGCCTGGCGACAGAGCGAGACTCTGTCTAAAAAAAAAGAAAGAGGGATTATGGTGATTTTCTGTGAAACCATGTTTCCTGTTAACTTTTCTATGTCTGCCTCCCTGCCTGAAAATGGCAGCACTGGTTTTTCTTTCTCAGTCTGGGCAGATTTTTATGTTTTTAGTCTTGGGCAGATTTGTAACTATCAAACATTTTCACTATGGATTCATAGAAACTTTGCTTCAGGACCAGTGGGTTGTGACCGGTGTTTGAGAATAAACTGATGGGTTTTATTTCCAGGCCAGTATTGGTTATGTTACATTATCTATTAGTTCTTGTATTATCATAAAACTTATAATTATTGTATCTATGTTTTATTTATGTTTGTTTCTCTACTTTTCTGAATATGATATCGGGCTTCTCATTTTATGCATTTTACAGTATCTGATAGGCTGGTTTCCTTTCTTGGCCTTTAATGGCCTCAAAAATTATTTTCTTTGCTGTTTCTAAAATGTATTGCCTTCTTTTAGAATGATGGAGTGGTTTTTCTCTCTCTCTCTTTTTTTTTTTTTTGGTGACAGGGTCCTGCTCTGTCGCCCAGGCTGGAGTGCAGTGGCCTGATTATGACTCACTAGAACGTCTGCCTCCTGGGTTCAAGTGATCCTCCCACCTCAACCTTTGGAGTAGCTGGGACATCAGGTACACACTGCCATATCAAGCTAATTTTTGTATTTTCTATAGAGACAGGGTCTCACCGTGTTGTCCAGGCTGGTCTCAAACTCCTGGGCTCGTGTGATCTGCCTCCCTTGGCCTCCCAAAGTGCTAGGATTACAAGCATGACCCACTGGGCCTGGTATTCTATTTTTTCATAATCTTTAATACACCTGATAGAGTGTACTCTATTTTTTCATAATCTTTCCTGTATTAGTTTGATAGATACGTACTCTTCTACTGGATACTCAACAATTTATAACATGCAGCCATAACTTACCAACAATTAATACTTGCTTGATTTTCACTTGAACTTTTACCCACCTTTTAATGCAAAGTCCTTAAAATGCTTTATCCATAGTTACTTCCATTCTGGCATATAAGCTACTTTTGTTGTATATTGTAATTCTAAATAACAAGACATTATTATATTTGTTGTCCCATTTTCCTTCATCATGAAGAAAATACTTTTGAATTCTCTTTACTGTGGATCTGCCAGTGACAGAGTTCCTCTCAGCTTTTGTTTATCTGAAAATTGTCTTTGTGTCCCTGTCATTTCTGAGAAATATCTCCACTGGTATAAAATTCTGGGTTGGTAGGTGTTTTCTTTCAGCCTTTGCCTCTGGCCTTCACTGTTTCTGTTGTGAAGTCAGCTGTCAGGTTGCTACCTGGTTTTGGCAGTTACGAATAAAGCTGCTATAGCTGTGTTCAGGTTTTTGTGTGGGCGTAAGTGTTCAACTCATTTGAGTAAATACCAAGGGCTATATGGTAGTAGCATGTTTGGGTTTGGAAGAAACTTCCGAACTCTCTTCTAAAGTGGTTGTCCTATTTTGCATTCTTGTTAGCAGTGATGAGAGTTCCTGTTACTCCACATCCTTATCAGCCTTTGGTGATATCACTGTTGTGGGCTTTGGCCATTCTAATAGGTATAAAGTGGTATCTAATAGGTGTACAGTGGTATTTCATTCCTGTTTAATCTACAATTCTTTAATGACATATGATGTTAAGAATTTTTCATATTCTTTGTGTATCTTCTTAGGTAAGGTATCTGTTCAGATCTTTTTCCCATTTTAAAATCAGGTTATTAGTTTTCTTATTGTTGAGTTGTGAAAGTTCTTGGCTGGGTGCGTGGCTCATGCCTGTAATCCCAGCACTTTGGGAGGCCGAGGTGGGTGGATCATGAGGTCAAGAAATCGAGACCATCCTGGCTAACATGATGAAATCCCATCTCTACTAAAAATACAAAAAATTAGCTGGGCATGGTGGCACTTGCTTGTAGTCCCAGCTAATTGGGAGGCTGAGGTGGGAGAATTGCTTGAACCCAGGAGGCAAAGGTTGCAGACTGTGCCTGGGTGACAGAGCAAGACTCTGTCTCAAAAAAAAGAAAAAGTTCTTTGGGCCGTCGTGCAGTGGCTCATGCCTGTAATCCCAGCACTTTGGGAGGCTGAGGTGGGTGGATCACGAGGTCAAGAGATCGAGACCATCCTGGCCAACATGATGAAACCACATCTCTACTAAAAATACAAAAAAATTAGTTGGGCATGGTAGTGCATACCTATGGTTCCAGCTACTCAGGAGGCTGAGGCAGGAGAATTGCTTGAACCCAGGAGGCAGAGATTGCAGTGAGCTGAGATCCTGCCACTGCACTACAGCCTGGGCGACAGCACGAGACTCTGTCTCAAAAAAAAAAAAAAGTTCTTTATTTTGGATAACAGTCCTTTATCACATATCTTTTGCTAGTACTTCTTTCCAGTTTGTAGCTTGTCTTTTCATTCTCTTGAGTGCCCTTTGCAGAGCAGAAGGTTCAATTTTAGTGAAGTCCAACTTATCAATTACTTATTTCATGCATCATGCCTTTAATGTGGCATCTAAAAAGTCATTGCCAAACTCAAGGTCATCTTGATTTTCTTTTACCTTGTCTGCTAGAAGTTTTGTATTTAGCATTTTACATTTAGGTCTGTGCTCTATTTTGAGTTAATTTTTGTGAAGGTCTTAAGGGCAGTACCTAGATTAACTATTTTTTGCATGTGGATGCTCAGTGTTTCCAGCACCATTTGTTGACAAGACTGTTTTGCTTCTTTACGTTGCCCTTGCTCCTTTCTCAAAGATCAGAGAACTGTAATTTTGTGGGACTATTTCTGGGCTGTCTATTCAGTTCCACGGATATATCTGTTCATTTTTTCACAAACACTATCCTGTTTTGATTACTGTAGTTTTATAGTAAGCCTTGAAGTTGAGTAGTGTCAATCCTCCAATTGTTCATGGCTAGTATGTAGGAAAGTAATTGACATTTGTGTATTAACCTTGTTGTAATCACTTATTAGTTACAGTTCTGTTGTTGATTTGTTCAGAATTTCTATATAGGCAGTCATGTCATCTGTGAATAAATAATTATTTCTTCTTTCCCAGAAGTTTGTTTGTATACTTTTTATTTCATTTTCTTGTCTGATTGCATCGTCTAGGACTTTCAGTACAATGTTGAAAAACTGGTAGAGAGGACATCCTTGCAGTTATCCTGATTAGTGGGAAAACTGCTAGTTTCTTACCACTAAGAATGATGTTAGCTGTAGTTTTTTGCAGGCATTCTTTATCAAGTTGAATAAGATATCCTCTATTCCTAGCTTGCTGAAAATTTTTATTGTGAATGGGTCTTGAATTCTTTATTGACATGATCATGTGATTTTTTTTCTTTAGCCTGTTGACATGATGGATTGCATTGATGGTTTTCAAATGTTGAACTACACTTGTGAGCCTGGAATAAATCCCCAGTTGGTCGTAGTGTATAATTCCTTTTAAACATTATTGGATTCAACTTGCTGATATTTTGTTGAATATTGTTTTTAACTGGTATATCTGGACCGTTTGTATTTCAAATGATGATTGACATAGTTGGATAATGACTATCATGTTTGTAATTCTATCTATTTGTTTTCTCTTTCTCCTTTTATCTTCTGCCCTTTTTCTGCCTTCTCTGGTTTTAATTGAGAATTTTATATGATTCTTTTTTAACTCTCTTAGCATATCTCTTATATGTTAAACAATTTTTGTGTTTGCCCTAGAGTCTGCAATATATATTTGCAACCACTGTAAATCCACTTTCAAATAGCACTATATCATTCATGAGTAGTGCCAAGACCTTCAAACACTGTCCCCATTCTCCTTTTGTGTTACCTTATAATAATCTTATCATTTATTTCACTAATCCATAAGCTATAATAACTAACTTTATTATTACTATTATCATTCTGAACAAACTTTTCTTTTGGATCAGTTTGGAGTAAGACAAAATATTTTATTTTACAATAATTTATACCTTCTCTTAACACTCATCCTTTATCTATGTAGATCCAAGTTTCTATATTATTTTCTGTTATTTCCTGTTCTCTGAAGAACTTCTTAAAAAAACATTTCTTGGAAGGCAGGTCTACTGCTCACTAGTTTCCTCCTTTTTAAATTTTTATTTGTCTGAGAAAGTCTTTATTTCTTCTTTACATTTAAAAGATAATCTCTCTGGATACAGAATTCTAGTTTGGTGAGGTTTTTTTTCTTTAAAAACTTTAACTAGTTCACTCTGCTTTCTCCTTGCTTGCTTGGTTGCTGAGGACAATTGTGGTGTAATTGTATCTTATTTCTCTGCAGTTAAGATGTTTTTTCCTCTGGTTTTTGTCTTAGATTTTCTGCTGTTTGAATATGATATGCCCAGGTATAGTTATTTTGGTTTTTTGTTCTTGTTTTCCCTGACAAAAGATCTCACTCTGGTGCCCAGGCTGGAGTGCAGTGGTGAGTTTTTGGCTCACTGCAACCTCCACTTCTCAGGCTCAAGCAATCCTCCCAGGTAGCTAGGACTATAGGTGTGAGCCACCACAGTCAGCTAATTTTTTGTATTTTTTGTTGAGACTGTGTCTCTACTCCTGAGCTTAAGTGATCCTCCTGCCTTGGCTTCCCAAAGGGGTGGGATTACAGACATGAGCTACTGTGCCTAGCCTAGAGTTTTAATATTTATCTATTTGGTGTTCTCTGCACTGGCTGGGTCTGTGGTTTGATGTCCATCATTAATTATGGAAAATTCAAAGCCATGATTACTTCAAATATCTTATCTTTTCTTTCTCTCTTAATTTTCCTTCTGGTATTCTTATTATACCTGTGTTTCAGCTTTTGTAATTGTCCCACAGTTCTTGGCAATTCTTTCATTTTTAGTCTTTTTTCTAGGCAATACAGTTTTGCAAGTTCTTATTGCTATGTCTTCACATTCACTGATTCTACCTTCAACCACATTCAGTTTACTGATGAGCCCATCAAAGGCATTCTTTATTTCTCTCACAGTGGGTTTGATTTTTAGCATGTTATTTTTTTTTTTTTCTTCTCTCATTGAGTTTCCATATCTCTTCTTACATTACCCATCTGTTCTTGCATATTGTCTACTTTTTCCTTTAGAGGAGGACTTAGCATATTAATCATAGTTGTTTTAAGTTCCTGGTCTGATAATTCCAACATCCTTGCCATATCTTATTCTGGTTCTGATGCTTGCTTTGTCTCTTTATACTGTATTTTCTGTTTGATTGTTTGCATGCCTCATAATTGTTGAAGGCTGTACATAGTGTATTAGTAAAAGGAACTGAATAGATATTCTTCTAATGTAAGGTTTTATGTTTATCTGATTAGAAGTTAGACTGTGTGTACTCTTTGCTGTAGTTGTGGTTTCAGAGGTAAAGTTTCCTTTAGTTTCTTTGTTTTTGTTTTCTTTGTTGCCTTCAGGTTTTCCTAGAGATTCTTTCTTAAGTAGGATTTGAGTCTTGCAGTTCCTTTAGCTATAAAAAGCCCCTCTTATAAGAGCCTAAGCGATGTGGTGGCAAGGTGGGCAAGGTGTAGGGGGAAGGTAGGCATGTTATAGCCCTATGACTAGTTCTCAGTCATTTTCACGAGCCCAAGTTGGGTATTTCTCTAAGGCTAAGTAATGTGTGAGATTTTGATATTTCTTTCTCCATGTGGAAGTCTACAGCAGGCTGAAGTTGGGTATTTCCCTTTTCCAGGTTGGTTAAGGGCTGGCAAAAGTTGCCCTTGAGCACAGGCTTTTGTTAAGGAGAACAAAATGCTCTGGATTTATTTAGAAAGACCACTTTGCCCCCTCCCCTGCAGGGAGCAGAAGGGAATTTTTTTTTTTTTAGATCTTCACAGTAACAACCTGGCAGTGCTCCTCATGAAAGTATAGGAAACCCCCTATCTTTTCCCCCATCTCCTTCAGAGTTTATTTATTTTTGAAAAAAGTTTTGCTCTGTCTCCCAGGCTGGCGTGCAATGACATGATCTCAGCTCACTGCAACCTCTGCCTCCTAGGTTCAAGGAAACTCTGCCTCCTAGGTTCAAGCGATTCTCTTGCTTCAGCCTGAATTACAGGTGCCTTCCACCATGCCAGAATAATTTTTTTTTTGTTGTTGTTGTATTTTTAGTAGAGTTGGGGTTTCACCATGTTGGCCAGGCCTGGTCTCAACTCGTGACCTCAAGTGATCTGCCCGCCTTGGGCTCCCACAGTGCTGGGATTACAGGCATGAGCCGCCATGTTTAGCTCCTTCAGAGTTTTAAAACTCTCAAGTGAATTTCCACTGAATCTATCAATTCATCAGTTATAGTTTGTTCTCACCAATGCTGCCTCTGGCAATGGGCTCTGCTTTTGGGCATCTGCTCCTGGTAAGCTGTGAGTCTCTGTATCCACTTATATTACCCAAGGTTCTCCAGGAAAACAGAATCGACAAGGTAAAGAGAGTTATTATAAGGAATTGTTCCCACGAATGTGGAGGCTGAGCAGTCCTAAAGTCTGCATTCAGCAAGCTGGAGATCTAGGACAGCCGATAGTGTAGTTTCAGACTAAGTACGAAGGAGAGCTTAGGGTATAAATTTCAGTTCAAAAGCTGGCAGGTTTCATGTGCAAGAAAAGCCAATGTTCCTGTCCAAGTCCAAAGGCCAGAAAAGACCAATGTTCATCTCAAGCAGTCAGGCAGGAGACATTCTTTCTTACCAAGCCCTTTTGTTCTAGTCATGTCTTCTGTTGATTGGGTGAGGTCCATCCACGTTAGGGAGCTAGGTTTGCTTACTCAGTCTGTTGACTCAAATGTTAATCACATCCAGAATCACCCTCACAGACACACTCAGAATAATGCTTGACCAATGTGTGGGTACCCCATGACTCAGTCAAGCTGACACATAAAGTTGACATCAAACTCTCTCCAGTTTAGGGGCCAGCATTTTGCCCTCTGACTTCTATTCTCTGATGGATAAGAAGAGTTGTCAGTGTTCAGCTTGTTTAGTTTTTTTCTTGTTGTAAGGATGGGACTGACAGTTTCTAGGCACTTACCTTGTTGGACCAGAAACTGTAAGTCTTTGATGCTCTCTTGCAATTAAGAAAAATATTCATTTTTTTCTAGTTTTCCTTATTAGGAGATTTGGTCCAAGTTACCTAGTATACCTTTATCGTTAGTAAATGTTCTCAGTTCCTTTTATTTCCCCATTCTTTTTTATTTTAGTTTAGTTTATTTATTTATTTTTCAGACGGAGTCTTGCTGTCTTGCCAGGCTGGAGTGCAGTGGCGCAATCTTGGCTCACTGAAACCTTTGCCTCCCAGGTTCAAGCACTTCTTCCGCCTCAGCTTCCCAAGTAGCCGAGACTACAGGCACGTACCACCACACCCAGCGAATTTTTGTGTTTTTAGTAGAGATGGGGTTTCACCAGGTTGGCCAGGGTGGTCTCGATCTCTTGACCTCGTGATCCACCTGCCTCGGCCTCCCAAAGTGCTGGGATTACAGGCGTGAGCCACGGTGCCCGACCTATTTATTTATTTATTTATTTATTTATTTTTGAGACAGAGTCTTGCTCTGTTGCCAGGCTGGAGTACAGTGGCATGATCTTGGCTCACTGCAACCTCTGCCTCCCAGGTTCAAGCAATTCTTCTGCCTCAGCCTCCCGAGTAGCTAGGACTATAGGCGTGCGCCACCACGCCCAGCTACCTTTTGTGCTTTTAGTAGAGATGGGGTTTCACCATGTTGGCCAGGATGGTCTTGATCTCTTGACCTTGTGATTTGCCTGCCTCAGCCTCCCAAAGTGCTGGGATTACAAACGTGAGCCATCGCGCCCAACCTAGTTTTATTTTTAAAGTAATATTTTGAAGTTTACCATGTATACAAAATGTAAATATTTAGCTCAATGAATTTATAAAGTGCACATACTCCTGTATCTAGCACCTAAAATCTTGTAATATGCCCATATCTTACAGGCTCTCTTTTGACCCTTCCAGTTGTGACCGCCCATTAAAAATTAACTAGTACTCATTCTTTTGACACATAGACTACTTTGACCTGTTTTTGAACTTTATATAAATAGAATCAAATAATATGTACTGTTTTGTACCCGGGCCCTTTTGTTTGTGAGATTAATCCGTATTGTAATATATTGTAGTTTTTTTCATCCTCATAACTGTGTGGAATTCCATTGATTAATCATACAAAATGTATTTATCTTATGGATAGACATTTGTGTTACTTTCAGTTTATAACTACTATAAATAGTGCGGCCATGAACAACCTTATGCTTGGTTTTCTTTTTCTTTTTTCTTTTTTTTTGTTGGAATCTTGCTCTGTTGCCCAAACTGGAGTGCAGTGGCATGATCTCGGCTTACTGCAACTTTCGCCTCCTGGGTTCAAGTGATTCTTGTACCTCAGCCTCCTGAGTAGCTGGGACTACAGGCACACACCACCATGCCCAGCTAATTTTTGTATTTCTCGTAGAGACGGAGTTTTACCATATTGGCCAGGCTGGTCTCGAACTCCTGATCTCAAGTGATCCACCCACCTTGGCCTCCCAAAGTGCTGGGATTACAGGTGTGAGCCATTGCGTCCCGGCCGTGCTTGTCTTTTTGTGATTATAGTTATCCCCTGGTATCCATGGGGGATTGGTTCCAGGACCCATCCACTCGCCTTACCTCCGACATTCTGTAGATACCAAACTCTGCAAATGTACAATTCCCTTCTATAAAATGGTATGGTATTTGCAAATAACCTATGTACATTCTGCATACTTTAAATATCTCTAGATTACATATAATACCAAATACAATGCCTACACATCACTTCATTTTTGTGAATTCAAGGTGCTACTCAGTGCATGGCAAATTCAGGTTTTGCTTTTTGATTTGCTGTTGGTTGAGTTCACAGATGCAAAACCCATGGATATGGAGGGTGACTGAATATGTAAACATTTCTGTCGGGTATACATCTAGGAATGGACTCGATGAGTTGGCATATAAAATAATGTCAATCAGGTTTTCAAAGTTTCCAGAGACTTTCCAGAGTCATTGGCATTAAGTGCATTCACACTGCTGTGCAAAAATGTCCACTGTCCATATCTAGAACTTTTTCATCATCCTATACGGTAACTCTGTATGCATTAAACTATAACTCCCCCATTCTCCTCTCCTTCCAGTCCCTGGTAACCACTGTTTTATTTTCTGTCTCTGTGAATTTGAAGTACTTCATATAAATGGTATGATTTCATATCCGTGCATTTGTTTTACTTAGCATAATATCTTCTAAGTTCATCCATGTTGTAGTATGTACCAGAATTTTATTCCTTCTTAAGTCTGAATAATATTTCAGTGTATGTATATGCCGTATTTTATCTGTTCATCCTCCTTCATGGGGACTTGAGTGGTTTCCCCTTTTACCTACTGTGAATTAATCTGCTGTGAACATTGATATGCAAATTTATTCAAATCCCTGCTTTCCATTCTTTTGTGTATATAGTGCAAAGTGGAATTGTTGAATCAGATGGTAATTCTGTGTTTAATTTTTTAAGGAATTGCCATACTATTTTCCACAGTAGTTGTATACCATTTTACATTTCCACCAGCAGCACAGTGTTCCATTTTCTCCACAATCATGCCAATCCTTGTTTTCTGTTTTGTTTTTAAATAGCCATCCTAGAAGATGTAAAGCGGTTGTCATTATGGTTTTGATTTGACTTTCCCTAGTGATTAGTCATGTTGAACATTTTTTTCGTGCACTTATTGGCCATTTGCATGTCTTCTCCTGGAAAAATGTATATTGGGTTCCTTTGCTCTTTTCTTACTTGGGTGGTTAATTTTTGTTGTTGTTGTTGAGGTGTAGCTCTTTATATATTCTGGATATTAATCTGTTATCAGATATACAATTTTGCAAGTATTTTCTCTTGTTCTTTAAGTTGCCTTTTTTCTCCATTGATAATGTCCTTTGATGCACATGTTTTGAACTTTGATGAAGTCTAGCTTGTCAATTTTTTTCTTTGTTCCCTGTACCTTTAGTGTTATATCTAAGAATGACTTTGATGAAGTCCAATTTGTCTACTTTTTGGTGCCTGTACCTTTGGTGTCATATCTAAGACGTTATTGCCAAATCCAGTGTCATTAAGGTTTTCCTCTATGTTTTCTTTAAGAGTCTTAGAGTTTTAGCTGTTATGTTTAAATATTTGATCCATTTTGGGTTAATATTTGTATGTGGTGTTAGGTAAGGGTCCAACTTCATTCTATTGCATGTGGATATCTGGTTTTCTGGATAATTGTTGAAAAGACATCATATACTTTTGATGCATGTAATTTGTTAGAAATATTTCTTACAAATGTCATCTTCCACTCTGTGACTTGCGTTTTTATGTTTTAATGATACCTTTTGATTAAAAGAAGCTCTTCATTTTAATAGAGTCAGTTTATAAATTGTTTTTCTTTATGATTAGTGCTTTTGTATACTATTTAAGACATTGGCCAGACTCAGTGGCTCAAGCCTATAATCCTAGCACTCTGGGAGGCCCAGGTGGGTGGATCACCTGAGGTCAGGAGTTCGAGACCAGCCTGGCCAACATGGTGAAACCCCATCTCTACTAAAAAATACAAAAATTAGCTGGGTGTGGTGGCACTCGCTTGTAATCCCAGCTACTCGGGAGGCTGAGGATGGGGAATCACTTGAACCCGGGAGGTGGAGGTTGCAGTGAGTCGAGATCGCACCATCGCACTCCAGCCTGGGTGACAGAGCAAGACTCCAGGTCAGAACACAAACAAACGAAACAAACAGAACAAAAAAAAAACCAAAAAAGACATCTTTGTCTACTCTATGGTCATGGAGATATTATCCTATATTTTCTTCTAAAAGCACTGTTGTTTCACTGTTCATATTTACATGCATGTATGTTTGCATGCATGTTTATGTTTGTATATGTACACACATGCATACATATGTTTATATCTGGAATTCAATTTTGTGGCTGGTATGAATTAGGAGTAAAGGGTGAGTTTTTTAAAATGTGAATTTCCAACCCACCCAGCATCATTTGTTGAAAAGACTGTCCTTTCTCCGGTGCACATGACTGTCTAGGTTCTTTCAAAGAGTAGTTCTTTGATAATGTCATCAGTTTCTTAAAAGAGTCGGTCTGTTTAGTTTTTCTACCCTGTCTTGTATCATTTAAACATTGTTAACAAAATTTGCACACAGATAGAAAGCAGATTCAACATTAAGAATTTGCCATCTTCATCTTTTTGTTTTTGATAAAGTATTTTACAGCAAATTTTAAAATATGTATCATTTTATCACTACATATTTTACACATCTCAAAAGTTACGGCCATTTTCTTATAAAAGCACAATACCATTATATTAACATAATTAACAATTATTGATTGGTATTACATACAACTTTGACAATAATAAAATTTCCTCTAAAAAAATAAAATAAAAATAAAATTTCCTCATTGGTCTAAAAATGCCTCTTTAGAGTTGACTTTTTCGAATTTGCGTTTAAATCAGCTACACACATCACTTTGGTTTGTCTTCTATTTCTTTGAGTCCTGAAAACTGCCCCTGTGTTTTTCTCTTCCTGCTGATGCTGACTTAGGAAGAAGCTGGGAATCTTTTCCTGTAGAATATCCCACATTATATCTGCTGCTTTGTGGTGTCATTTAATTTGTCCTGTTCTCTGCATTTTCTTTCTTTTTTTTTTTATTGCATTTTAGGTTTGGGGGTACATGTGAAGAACATGGAAGATTGTTGCATAGGTACACACATGGCAGTGTGATTTGCTGCCTTCCTCCCCCATCACCTATATCTGGCATTTCTCCCCATGCTATCCCTCCCCCAATTCCCCACCCCCCACTATCCCTCCCCTTTTTCCCCCCGACAGACCCCAGTGTGTGATACTTCCCTCCCTGTGTCCATGTGTTCGCATTGTTCAATACCCACCTATGAGTGAGAACATGCGGTGTTTGATTTTCTGTTCTTGTGTCAGTTTGCTGAGAATGATGGTTTCCAGGTTCATCCATGTCCCTACAAAGGACACGAACTCATATTTTTGCAGTCTACCCATCTGACAAAGGGCCGATAACCAGAATCTACAAAGAACTGAAACAGATTTACAAGAAAAAAACAAACAAGCCCATTCAAAAGTGGGCGAAGGATATGAACAGACACTTTACAAAAGAAGACATACATGAAGCCAACAAACATATGAAAAAATGCTCATCATCACTGGTCATTAGAGAAATGCATTTTCTTAAATAGACGTTAGCTGTAAAACGTTGATGAGATATACAGTCAACATGCTTTGGCAAAAAAACAAAAATTGCCTCACGGTTGTCTCACTTTTAGTGATGCCTATATTGATTGGTGGGTTTAGGTGGTAGTAGCCTAATTTTTCCATTGGAAATTTCTCCATCAAACTTTAACCTAGTGGTTTCATCCATTGTTTATCATATCTGAAATCAATTGTTTCCCTAAGTGGGATTGGAGAAGGGTGATTTGCGATTCTATCATTCTTTTGACATTAATGAGCTGGAATTCTTAATAAATATTCCATCATCTATGAGAATTATTTACTTATTCTGAAATACAGGTCTAAGTAACTTGTCTAAGCTTTGAAGCGACAGAGCTGAGATTCATTCAAGTCTATTGGATTTTCATGCCCTAATCTTAACTATTATGCATTTCCATATAAATCATAATGTACTTAATAAATATGATATTGGCCAAAAATATAGGGTATTTCCAGTTTTTGTTATAAGCAATGCTGCAGTAAATAACTGCATGTACATGATTAGGTACAAGATTACTTGTCGGCTTATTTCCTTAGGAAAATTGATGAACATTTATTGGGCCAAAGAAACATTTACAAAATGAAATTTTTGTATTTCTCTTGACTTACGAATTATTTCAAAAGTTAACAAAAATCCATTTTGTATATTTGCAACTCTTACTATTTTCTTTTTGAGACAGTCTTGCCCTGTGTCCCTGGCTAAAGTGCAGTGGCACGATCTCGGCTTACTGCAACCTACAACTCACTGCAACCTTCGCCTCTCGGTTCAAGCGATTCTTCCGCCTCCACCTCCCACGAAGCTGGGATTACCGGATGCACCACCATGCCTGGCTAATTTTTGTATTTTTAGTAGTGATGGGGTTTCACCATGTTGGCCAGGCTGGTCTAGAACTCCTGACCTCAGGTGATCCTCCCACCTCTGCCTCCCAAAGTGCTGGGATTGCAGGTGTGACCCACTGTGCCCAGCCTCTATTTTCTATAAAATTAAATTTTATATCATTCTGGTCAGTAAATGGGGCCTATACAATTTCTGTGTTTTAAAAGTTACTTGGTTTTTGTGGCCTACTATATAACTAAGGAAATCATTTATTTACATTTATGTAATATGTATTTGTTTTCTTTGTAGTATATAAAGTTTAATATCTCTGAAATTAAACTTTTTACTTTTTATTATTAGGCTATATAAATTGTTATTCTAAAATCAGTGAGAAGTTTAGAAAGTAATTTTATTTTATTTTAGTTATTTGTTTGTTTTTGAGATGGAGTCTCACTTTGTTGCCCAGGCTGGAGTGTACTGACACGATCTCAGCTCACTACAGCCTCTGCTTCCTTGGTTCAAGCGATTCTCTTCCTTTGGCCTTTTGAGTAGCTGGGATTACAGGCCTGCACCACCATGCCTCACTAATTTTTATATTTTTAGTAGAGACGGGGTTTCACCACCTTGGCCTCTCAAAGTGCTGGGATTACAGGCATGAGCCACTGCGCCGTCCTAGAAAATAATTTTCAATAAAATTTTTCCCTTCATTTTATATTATTATTTTAGTAGGAAAATTTAAAGTGACGAAAAATAGCTAAGTACAGTTGCTAAGATCATCTTGAAAAAATTATTCTTTAAAATTGGATATGATTAAGGTAGTCACAACACTTATTTCTCTTGTGGGAGTTACACTTTTCTCTCTTTATTTAATTAAATTTACAACTGTGTTTATTGAGTACTTCTCAGTGTTATATATCATATTTGACTCTGGAGATAAAATCTTGGGCAAGATAAAATAAATTCCTGCCTTCATGGAGATTATCAAGAGTAAATATTGGTGTGCAACTAATAATTAATGTATAATTTTGCAGTGTTTATTCTTTTTGTTTCCAATTTATGTTTTACTTCATAGTACTGAAATTAATTGGCATTGTATCTCATTTTAACCTCAGTATCTTTGTTAAGTATAGAAGCAGCTACTGTTTTGGAGTAGATGTTATCTGCCATGTAAAGAAAAATAATCTTGGGCCAGGCGCGGTGGCTCAACCTGTAATCCCAGCACTTTGGGCCGCCAAAGCGGGTGGATCACCTGAGGTCAGGCGTTGGAGACCAGCCTGGCTGACATGGTGATACGTTGTCTCTACTAAAAATACAAAAATTAGCCAGGTGTGGTGGTGCATGCCTGTAGTCCCAGCTACTCAGGAGGCTGAGGCAGGAGAATTTCTTGAACCTGGGAGGCAGAGGTTGCAATGAGCTGAGATCATGCCATTGCACCCCAGCCTGGGTGACAACAGCAAAACTCTATCTCAAAATAAATAAATAAATAAATAAATAAATAGATAAAATGGAGTTTGAAAGTAAATGTTCCTGGTTCCATAATTTCAGATCGGTCCCTGGTTAGAAGTTAGTATGCCAGAAACACTCAGCCTAAGACAAAGAGGAACAAGCCAGTGTCTGATACATGTAGTTTGTGTGCTAGAAAGAAAATATCCAAAATGGAAACTCAGTGGAGAAATTAATAAATAGCCTCGGGTTCTGAAACTTGATACTGATGATAACTCCACTAATCCTTCCCAGCAAATTTTGGCTAATGCCACACATTTTCTGGGCACGAGATCCTGGTAGATCTTGAATATTTAGGTCTAGATGGTTTAAAAAATCCATGGGGGGGGTGATTAATTTTCACAAATGCTAGTTCTCTTCCCCCATTTTCTTCTACCTATGTGCAGTGCTGATGAAGGACATGTGGGAAATGGTCAAGCTCAGGTTCTCCCCTCAACTTCTGTATGTTTCATGGTGGCACCAACTTCGGCTTCATGGGCGGAGCTGCACCTCTGAATACTTACGCCCCTCACCAGCTATGGCAAGTACTTGTCCCCCAGAGTTGCCTCCAACCTAGGCCACCCCATCATTTGACACTGGAGCTTCTTAGGATAGGCTTCTGAGGACACTCTCTGGAACTGTTCATCTGTTTTGCGTTTAACTTATGCTGGAGATTGAGGATTTGGCCTTTGTTTCTTTTGACAGTAGTAAAATTTACCTGCCACTAGAATCTCGGCCTTCTGGGGCTTTCAGAGACATCCCGCAGCTTCATCTTGTCCATCTTCTGTGCAGACCCCTCTTCTTAGAAGTTCTCTACAGAAGCAGTTACTTTGGATCTGCCAATAGCACCAGGGTATTGATGAACGTGCTTCTCCAGTCTGCAAGTCTACTAAGAGGCTGAGAAGTCAAGGGCAAAAGAAGGGAGCTCAGTTAGAAATGGAAGGGGAGCGAGACACCGCTGCGTTAGAGCGCCCTGGGCTCCCAGCTGGCTTATTAGATACCCATGGATTGGTGCTGTCTGCCTCCTAGTGGAAGCCCTGAAAAGCTTGGCTGCTAGGATGGTCTAACTGGCATGCGGCATTTTCTTGTCTACTGCCGGAAGCTTTTCTCCCAGAGTTGCTGTATTAAGCTGCTTTTGCTCTGTACTAAGCTCTCATCTCTTTCTGGGGAAATCAGCTGAATGAAGCTGGGCTTCCTTGGGGGAAAATGACACATTTCTTCCTATTTTTCAGACTATGGGGCTCTTCTGACAGGATGGAGAGTACACACCTAAGTATTTCACATGCCAAGAGTTTTTTAGCCCAGTCAAAGGTACCTGCCACGACCTCAGGCGAAATAATAAGTTGGCCTTCTCAAGTGGTCTCTGTCCTGTGAAGCAGAGAGTCAGGGAATGCATGGAGGTCTTCTGGGGAGATGTTCGTTGGCTCCAGTTTATTTTACCATTAGGCACTTGAGATATGGGGTTTGCTCTCTAGGTGCTCCATACCAGGGCCATGTTGCTTCGACTTGACTGTGTATTGGAATCCTCTGTGGAACTTTGAAGATTCAGAGGTTTTAGGACCTTTCTGGAGCTATTAGATGAGTATGTCCTGGTCGAAATGGGAAGGAAGGGATGGAATCTGAGCATATGTATTTTCTCACTGGGCCTTAGGAGATTCTGATGAACAGCCAAGGTTGAGAGCTACCGGTCCCGTGGGTGGAGCTGAGGTCTCCTCTTTTCCAAGACAGCGAGTACCCTGCCTCAGAGCCTGTGGCTATGAGAGGAGTCCCGCTCACTCACTGCCTGCCTCATGACCCTTCCTGGAATTAGGAAGTCATGCCCTGCGACTGGGCACTTCATTCCTGTGGCTTTGGGATAGCGAGGTGCCCTTGACTGGTTTTGGGGGGACATCTTGGAATGGCCCAACTACCTGCTTTTCATTGCAGAGGTCCCCCACGGCCCTCCAGCCAGAACCTCCACCAAAGGCTGTGCATAAGACAGTGAGAGACACAATTATACTTTATGTCCCTGTGGGACGTCCTGCCCTACCTGGACCTGATGAGCATTTCCACGACACGGATATATGGGATAGTGTTTGGACAAAAGAGAGGGAGGAGAGGAAGGCTTAGCTCAAAAAACAAATTATTCCCCAAATTATCGGGGAACAAAAAATAATCCTTAGCAATTTTAGTTCCTTCTCCTAATTTTACAATTCAGAATAATAATTCAGATTAGAAATTTGAATTTGGGCTGGGTATGGTGGCACATGCCTGCAATCCCAGCACTTTGGGAGGCCGGGGCAGCCGGATGACTTGAGGTCAGGCACTTGAGACCAGCCTGGCCAACACGGTGAAACCCCTACTAAAAATACAAAAATTAGGACGGGTGCAGTGGCTTATGCCTGTAATCCCCAGCACTTTGGGAGGTCGAGGCAGGCGGATTGCCTGAGGTCAGGAGTTCGAGACCAGCCTGACCAACATGGAGAAACCCAGTCTCTATTAAAAATACAAAATTAGCCAGGCATGGTGGCACATGCCTGTAATCCCAGCTAACTCGGGTGGCTGAGGCAGGAGAATCACTTGAAACCGGGAGGTAGAGGTTGTGGTGAGCCAGGATCACGCCATTGCACTCCAGTCTGGGCAACAGGAGCGAAACTTTGTCTCAAAAAAAACAAAAAACAAAAATTAGCTGGGAATGGTGGCATGTGCCTGTAATCCCAGCTACTTGGGAGGCTGAGGCAAGAGAATCACTTGAACCCAGGAGGTGGAGGTTGCAGTGAGCTGACATTACGCCACTGCCCTCCAGCCTGGACAATAGAGTGAGACCCTGTCTCAAAAAAAAAAAAAAGTCGAATTTGAAGAAATGATATGAACATTGCAGGATACTGGGAAGTATCCTAGCTAATAATACCTGCACACTGGGGAACTGCAGTTAGGATTGGAGCGGAATCCTCTTCCTGACCTAGCTGGGAAGAGATCCCTGCTTTCTGAAGAAAAGCAGGGGGACTGTTGTTCTTCTGTTACTCTGGTTAGAGTGAAGGCACCTTGGCTAGATATAGGGTAATGATTTTCAAGGTTCTGATTTAGTAGAGGGACTCTTTCTCCAAACTTACTGCAAAATTCAGTACATGAGACGTACACTGGGTAAATTTGGGGTGGTAGTTCTGTAGCTCCTCCATGAGGGTCAGCTGTCCCTTCTCTAGGCTGGTCCCTGGGCCACGTCTAACTTGCCCCTAGGCTTCTCAGGAACACAGTTTGAAAACCACTGGCCTAGGGAAAAGCGCATACTTAACTTATATAACATTTACTGAATATTAGTGTTTGGGGAACTGTATTATCAAGATGTTGTTTTAGGCCATCCCCAGTCTAATGGGTAAGAAGGGCAAGTATAGGAGAGACAGGAGGGTCCTGGGTCCCATGGCAGAGAAGTAAAGGCTACACAGCACTGTCAAGGGGACACAGTGCTGTGCGGGAGCAGAGGCTCTGGAGCCAGGCTGCCGGGGTTCAAATCTTTTTTCCAGTCTTAGCCAGCTGTGAGACCTGAGGGGGTCATTTAACCTCCCTCTGTCTAAGTCTCCTTATTGATGAGGTGAGGAGAATAATTGCACCTGCCTCATGGCATTGCAGTGAATCAAACAGTGGCGCAGAGTAAGAGTTGGGTATGTGTCAGCTGCTGTTGGCGTCACTGTAGAATGCTGGACAGTTGCAGGATGCAACGTGATGCTCCAGTTGAGTGATTTTGAGAGCTGCAGGATGAGTGGGAGCTACTGGACGACAGCAGGGAGGCGTGGGAGAGGGAAAGGCATGAGGGGAGCCGCAGGGGCCCAACTGTGAAGATGCGGGGGGAGCCGTGCGGCCCGGTTCCTAACAGGCTATGGAAGGGCACTGGGGGGCCCTTCTAAATAATATAAACATTTACATGTTTTTACATGTTTTTAACATGTAAATTACCATTTCTGGAATACACACACACACATATATATATACACACATATATATACACACACACACACACACGTATATATTTTAATCCAAACCCACAATCCAGTTGTTACAGTTTTAGAGTCAAATTTGATTTGAAAAATTGTGATTTAACTTCAACAATCTAAGAAGCAAATTATTTATCCTTATCTGGTGTTACACGGCCCGAGTGGAGTCTTCTGGGTGGCTCCATCTGGGGCTGAAGCAATCCTATAGGAAATAGAAAAGAAACGGGTTTTCAGAGCACCCCGAAACCAGACAGGGTGGTGGCAGCAGCCTTTCCAAATAAGAACAGGAGGCCAGGCGTGGTGCAATCTCCACACTTTGGGAGGGCCAAGGCAGGAGCATTGCTTGAGCCCAGGGGTTTGAGACCAGTCTGAGCAACATAGGGAGACCCTGTCTCTATAAATGATGAAAAGAATTAGCCGGGTGTGGTGGCGTGTACGCGTGGTCCCAGCTACTCGAGAGGCTGAAGCAGGAGGATCACTTGAGCCCAGGAGGTCGAGTCTGTTGTGAGCTGTGATTGAGTCCACTGCACTCCAGCCTGGGCAACAGAGCAAGACCCTGTTTAAAAAAAAAAAGAGTTGACAAAGCCTGCCAGAATGGGATCTGTGGTAGAGAGGAACCCGGGTGGCCAGGCGGGGAGACACAGAAACAACTGCGTTCCTACATCTCCATGCCTTCGCTTTTATCACCATTTCTTTGACAATACCTATTCATCCTCCTCCTTCCTTTACTCCGCCATTCCCTGCAGGTCTTTTGAATTTCCCCTCCTTGCCCTGCAGTGGAGCTGGGGCCTGGTTCATCCTCACTGCACTTCCTCAGCCTTCTCCTGCAGGGCGTCACTGTGCCCCTTGAACTCCGGCTGGATTTTGTGAGCTCAAGGTCAGCTGGCTTATTCTGGGAGTCAAAGAGTTTATTACTCCCCCTCGATTTGCCCTTTTCTTTGCTTCTCTAAGTCCCCTGTCCTTCCTTTCTTAATGAGGACCTACTAGCTCTGTCTTCTTTCTTTGGCATGTGTTTTTGAATGAGAAGTCTATGGGAGTCCTGGATCATGTCACCCATCAGCTGTTAAGAAAAATGTGTCCAACCCAGTGAGAAACAAGTTCTAGCCCTGCCAGGCCCTATGTGGGTTGAGGGCGCGGCCTGGCCCTGGGTAGCCCTGCCAGGCCCTATGTGGGTTGAGGGCGTGGCCTGGCCCTGGGTAGCCCTGCCAGGCCCTGTGTGGGTTGAGGGTGGGGCCAGGCCCTGGGTAGCCCTGCCAGGCCCTATGTGGGTTGAGGGCGTGGCCTGGCCCTGGGTAGCCCTGCCAGGCCCTATGTGGGTTGAGGGTGTGGCCTGGCCCTGGGTAGCCCTGCCAGGCCCTGTGTGGGTTGAGGGCACGGCCTGGCCCTGGGTAGCCCATTTGCTCCTCCCCGCCCTTTAGCTTGCTCCTCACAGAGGAGCCTAACTCAGAGAAGGGAGAGTTCTGTGGGTTTCTGAGGTACAGGCGTGTGTGCCATAGGTAAGCAGAGCTTTTACATCCTGAGTATCTGCTGCTCAAAAAACTCTGAATTGGCCTCCTGCCCCAGAGCGGTCTCTGATAAAATGTTCCAGGATTCTTTCTTTTCCTGCAAGGCCTGGCCTGGGAGGATGGGTGGATGGGCGGGGGAGAGTGGGAGCCAGGGGTTTGCTTGACTCGGTGCTGGGGGTCCGTAGGGCCCTGAGGCCTGCTGCCTGCCAGCCCTGCAGCTGTGCCCTCGTTGTGTCGGGGGAGACCTAGAAGGGGTACAGAAGAGTGCCTGATGGTGCCCACCCTGGCTGTTCGGTCCTGGCCAGGGCCACCAGGATGGCGGCACTCTAAGGATCTTGGTGGAGAACCAAGGCCTACTCACCCCTGGGCGGGACATTAGCGCGGAAAGAAAAGGTAGGCTGCAGTAGCTGCTGCCGTCACCCCGAGCTGAGGGCGGTGAGCACAGGCTTGTGGTGTGGAAGAGGCCCCCAGCTCTGAGACGCCCCCATGTGAGGGAATACTGGGGCCTCAGCTACCCCATGTGGCACAGATATGTGAGTAGTGTGTTCCACTGGGGGGTGGCTAGAGAAGCCACTGCGTGAGGAAATTGGGGACGGTCATCCGCTTGTCCCAGACATCATCCAGCCTGTGGCAGGGATGTGGTGGCTAAGACGCCAGTAGACGTTTGCTCCATACCCGAAGTTCTACAGCATGAACTTAGAGGCATCTTACCCACCAGTGTGTTTTGATGAATAGCTGATGGTGAAAGGGAATCCACAGTCTCTGTTGGCTTGGGGCAGACACAGGGAGACATGTTAGAAATCAGAGCCCTCTCCCATGAGGCCCGGGTGCCAAGCCAAGCCCAAGCCAGCGGCGGTACAGAGCTCCCTGAGGCACCTTCCATCCATGGACCCAGTTGGTCATCCATCCCATTTAGATGGCTCTGACTGAGACAGAAACAAAGGAAGGAGGACGTGCATTCTCACAGGAACCCAAAGCAGCCTCCATCCTTGCATGATCTGATTTGGTGTGTTGGTGTACGGTATCTGTTTGTTGTGTGTGTGTGTGTGTGTGTGTGTGTGTGTGTGTCTTCACCCTTGTGTCTTTACATCTAGAACTCAGATCTTGGATCTGCAATTCCAGTCTTTTTCAGGGCTGGATGAAAGGAGTTGTGTTCATCAATGGACAAAACCTAGGCTGCTACTGGTCATTAGGTCCCCAGAAAACCCTATCCCCAGATAGCACCATGGCTTCATTCTGGAACAAAGGAGGTGAACTCTGCCCACGGCACCTGTGCCCCAGTCCACGCAGAGGCAGACCTTGAATCTCACAGCCGCCCCACCTTGTCCTTCACAGATCAACGTGTCTGAGCGAGTGGAAGCTGGTCTAGAGATCCGGTTCACAGAACAGCCTCATTCGCGTATGGCATTCTGAAGGGTCTTTTGTGGCATCTGGATGACCTTCTGGATGTTTCTAGCTCATTCAGGAACAAAGGAGGCAGGATGTGTGCTCTGGCAGGGCCCTGAAGCGGCCTCCGTCCTTGCCTGATGGATGGGTTCTCTTGGGCCAGCATAGCCCCACTCGTTCCCTTTCATTTTAAGATGATCTAACTAGTCTGCTCCTCTAACAGCCTGAGCCCGACTCCCTCGGCCCCCCCTTCCACACATCTCCACTGTTTTTGGGATCCCTGTCTCACTGTCAGCCCATCCCAGCCTTCACTCCTGGCCTTTCTGAGGCATACCCTGCTCCCACTGCTTGCTTTCGCTGCTGTGGAGGTAGCAGCAGGGCACTTTTTCTAGTACCTTTCCCTGGGCTGCTGCAGGTAAATGGCTTGGACCAGTGATGTGAGGTTGCAGTGCGGCCGTCTGGTACCTGCTGCAGTGGCTGCCCATGGTCTGTCCCTGCCTCCCCAGCTTCTTTTGTTAGTAGTGGGGATCCATACATGCTTTTGGGGGAGTCACCTCACTTCAATGAAACCGTTATGGGCCTACTAACTGAGCTGCACTCCTGCCCCTGCCCCACGTGGGGGTGTGGTACATAGGAGGCTAGTGGGAATTCTTTTCCAGGCTACGGAGCCTTGAGGGGTGTGACACGCAGCAGAAAGCAGACAGAGCTGAGTCACTTCCACAGTGGCGACTGAGTAGCCTGGGTCACAGGATTTGCCTGGCATCTCCGTCTGGGCCCTGCGTTGGGCGCGCTGTCCACCCTCTAACTTGTGGGGCAATTTTTGCTTGGCTTAAGCCAACCCAGTGCACACCCTTCATTATATGGTGACAACAAAAAGTGTTTGACCCCCAAATACAGTGTTGAAAACAGAAAGGAGGTGCTCAGAATCCCTGACTGTGCAAACGCATATCTGGAGCGAAGTGACCCTTCCAAGAAATCAAGTAAAATAGAAAAGCGAATGCAGGAGATTATGGGTTGTTCATAGATACTTTGTGTTTTAAGTGTTATCATTTAAAAAAGTATTTCCAGATCCAAGATGGCCGATTAGCAGCAGCTCAGGATTGTAGCTCCCACTGAAAGCGCAGAGAGTGAGTGGACGCCACATTTTCAGACGAATTTTTATTGCCCACTGACCAAGAGATTCCCAGCGGAGGAGCCCCACGGGTCGCCAGCGCGACTCTTTTGGCCAGTGCGGCCGTTTTGCAGGTGCCCCGGCGCGGCGGTTCTCAGTCCGGAGTATATGGGACCGAGTGCCCTTTTAGTTGGCGTTGGAGCTCCGGGAAGGCAGAGTCTCCCATTCAGCGGATTGAAAAGTGGACTGAAGTGGGGGAACCAGACCGGGAGATTCCCAGGCAGAAAAGTGCAATGAATCTTAACGCTGCTGTTTCAGCCGGCGTAGTGGGTCACTGCAGGGGAAGGCTGGTCCCCCACCCAACAACAACAAAAAAACAGCAGTTGGAACTGCTGAGGATTGAGAATTTCACAGCAAGTACAGCTGAACCCGGGAAGGTCCAGCTCTGTGGGGGAGGGGCGTCCGCCAAAGGAAAACTAAGAAACAGAAAAAACTTCACCACCAACAAGCTGGACGTCCACTCAGAGACCTAATCTGAAAGTCAGCAATTACACAAACGACAGGTGGATAAATCCACAAAGATGGGAAGAAACCAGCGCAAAAAGGCTGAAAACACCCGAAATCAGAATGCCTTTCCTCCTACAGAGGATTGCAGTGCCTCATCACCAATTGAACAAGGCCTGATTGAGAATGAATGTGAGGAATCAATAGAATCAGGCTTCAGAAGGTGGATAATGAGAAACTTCTGTGAGCCAAAAGAACATGTTCTAGGCCAATGCAAGGAGACTAAGAACCTTGAAAAAAGGTTTGACGAAATGTTAACGAGAATGGACAACTTAGAAAGGAATATAAGTGAATTAAATGGAGCTGAAAAACACAATACGAGAACTTCGAGAAGTATGCACAAGTTTTAACAGTCGAATTGATCAAGCAGAAGAAAGGATTTCAGAGGTCGAAGACCAACTTAACGAAATAAAACAAGAAGACAAGATTAGAGAAAAAGGGTAAAAAGGAATGAGCAAAGTCTCCAAGAAATATGGGACTATGTGAAAAGACCTAATCTACGTTTGATAGGTGTACCTGAATGTGACGAAGAGAATGAATCCAAGCTGGAAAATATTCTTCAGGATATTATCCAGGAAAACTTTCCCAACCTAGCAAGGCAGGACAATACTCAACTCCAGGTAATACAGAGAACACCACAAAGATATTCCTCAAAAAGAGCAACCCCAAGGCACATAATCATTAGATTCATCAGGGTTGAAATGAAAGAGAAAATATTAAGGGCAGCCAGAGAGAAAGGTCAGGTTACCCACAAGGGGAAGCCTATTAGACCCACAGCAGATCTCTCAGCAGAAACCCTACAAGCCAGAAGAGAGTGGGGGCCAATATTCAACATCCTTAAAGAAAAGAACTTTCAACCCAGAATTTCATATCCAGCCAAACTAAGTTTCATAAGTGAAGGAAAAATAAAATTTTTTACGAACAAGCAAGTACTCAGAGATTTCATTACCACCAGGCCTGCTTTACAAGAGCTTCTGAAAGAAACATTATATACAGAAAGGAACAACAGGTATCAGCCATTCCAAAACCCATCGGTAAGCTGCATCCAGACCCATCTCACATGCAAAGATATACAGAGACTCAAAACAAAGGGATGGAGGAAGACTTGCCAACCAAATGGAGAGCAAAAAAAAAAAAAAAAAAAGAAAAGCTGGAGTTGTAATTCTCGTCTCTGATAAAATAGACTTTAAAGTAATAGAAACCAAAAGAGATAAGAAGGACATTGTATAATGGTAGAGGGATCAATGTAATGGGAAGAGCTAACGATCCTAAGTCTATGTGCACCCAATATAGGAGCACCCAGATACATAGGGCAACTTCTTGGTGACTTACAAAGAGACTTGGACTCCCACACAATAATAGTGGGAGCCTTTAACACTCCACTGTCAATATTGGACAGATCAATGAGACAGAAGGTTAACAAGGATACCCAGGACTTGAACTTAGACCTCGAACAAGTAAACTTAATAAACATTTACAGAAGTCTCTACTCCAAATCCACAAAACATACATTTTCTTTAGTAACACATCACATCTATTCTAAAAGTGACCACATGGTTGGGAGTAAATCAGTCCCCAGCAATTGCATAGCATTTCATAGGTTTAAATGAAATATTGGTTAGCTGTTTGTTTGTTATTTTCCTCCCTTATTCCTTCCTGTCTCCATTGTATGACACAATTATTAGTATAAAAGAGCTTTTCAATACCCATTTTTAGACTGCATTCTAGCCTGGGCAATAGAGCAAGATTCCCATTCTCTCTCCCTCTTCTTCTTCTTTTCTCTTTCTTTCATTCTCTTTTTCCTTCTTTCTCTCTTTCTCCTTTTCTTTTCTTTCTTAAAAAAAAGAAAAGAAAAGAAAAAGTATTTCCTTTTTTCTTCCCCATAGTTTTCCATACCACTGGTTTTCCATAGTCAGGCAGAAACCCTGCTTCTCTGAGATTTAGAGAATCTAAATCTCCATTTGTACCTAACTCACAGCCCAGTTTTCTTTTGGGTGGTACTGGTCTTTCTGAGCCATAGCAAAGGTTAGAGAGAGCCATCCCAGCCCCAGGGTGAGTCAGCTTGGTGGCACTGCACAGGAATGCAGAGGGAAGACTTAAGGTATTTTTGGTGTTTTGGTTTTTTAAGCCATTACAAGTTCCCAGGTGGTACCAATGCCCAGGGTTACCCGACGGGCTCTCTGGGGAGCTTGGGGAAGTGGGTCACCCTAGTGGCAAGCTAGCACTGCATGAAGGCTGCAAAGGGGAGCCCATGCCAACACCCGAAGGAATCTAGCCAGACCTCAAGAGACTCTGTGAGCTCCCATGGGAGCCAGCATCAGGCTGGTTGCACAGGGTCTACCAGACCCCGGTCAGCCCAGATAGGATCATGAGTGCGCCACTACGAGACCCAGTCAACCTGGACAGGATCGTGAGTGCACCCCTATGAGACCCGGTCAGCCTGGACAGGATCGTGAGTGTGCCCCTACGAGACCCGGTCAGCCCGGACAGGATCATGAGTGCACCCCTACCAGACCCAGTTAGTCTGGACAGGATCGTGAGTGCACCCCTACCAGACCCAGTCAGTCTGGACAGGATCACGAGTGCGTACCTAAGAGACCCGGTCAGCCTGGACAGGATTGTGAGTGCGCCCCTTGCATCCTGCACTTGTCAATGCCAGGAGACCACCCACGTGGACGAGGCCCTCCACAGTCTAAGTAGGTCATGGGGCAAGAGCTGCCTGCTCAGGTGTCTCCTTTGCTGCCCATCCCAAGCTCCGTCTCTCAACTGGAGCCCACAGAAGAGGAAGAAGCACAGACGGCAGCTTGGCTCCATTCTTCTCTTCCTCCTCTTTCCACCATTGTCCAGAGCCAGAAAGTGTCATGGCCCTACGTCATGGTCTCTTACTTCCACAAACTTCAGGCGAATCACAGCACCTGGCGGGCTTGCCCAAGCAAAGGTGGCTGGGTCCTCCTGGAATTGCTGACAGGCAGATCTGGGGTGAGGCCTAGGGGTGTGCGTTTTTAGTGGGGTTCCAGATGGCGCTCACAGTGCTGCTCTAGGACCCTACTCTGAGGACCTTTGCCATCAGCAGAGTCTCACCTGCAGCACTCACAGTGTTTGGGGCCAGGCCATTCTCTGTGGTGGGGACTATGCTGGGCATTGCTGGATGTTTAGAAGATCCTCGGGGGCTTACCCACCAGATGCCAGGGGCACACCTTCCACTCCTAGTTGTGACAGCCAAAAATGTCTGCAGACACCACCCAGTGTTCTCCGGGGGATGAGAATCCCTCCAGGTGAAAGCTCTTCTGTGGAGCCGCCAGCTCTCCCAGGCAGAAGGTTGTGTTTCTGACCCTCCAGCAGAGCACTAGAGCTGGGCCTCATGGATCAGTCCTTTATAAATGAAAAAACAAAGACGACCCTGTTTTTCTTCTGCACAATCCTATTTCTGAATATAGAAACAGCTTGTTCCTTATTTCTCCTGTTCTACTATTGAAACAAATGCTGATATTCTCACAGATAATGGATTCCTAGGGTAAACTGGGGTAAAAGCCATGTATGGGGGAGGCTAAAGAGAAAATGATTGTTACACTTTTACAGATTCTGCTCCCTTGACACCTGTAAAAGGCAGGCGCCTGAGGGTGGTGCTACAGATCCCGTCTATCAAAGGGGCAGCTCCTCGCTGGTGCCAGGCTCTTTCCCCATCTTCATGACCACTCGGTCCTGGCCAGTGTGCAGAGCTCCCGGCCCATCAGGGACTCTCCTCTGTAGCAGGAGTGGTGGGGAGCAAACCTCTCGAACACTGAATACGGAACTGAGGAATGAAGTGGCTTTTTATTCAGCTGGGAGCTGGGAGGGGCTACAGCCTCATTCACCGAGCTCCCCGAGCTGCAGCTCTCTCCCCTTTATAGGCTTACGAAGCTAAAGGGGAAACTGAGGCAGAACTATGTCATTGTCCATTTGCTGGACGTCCGACCTTACAATATTTTGGCTTCATTGATTTGCTAATTCATATTCAGAGTGAGCCGGGTACAGCAGGGGAGGGAGGCTTGCAGAGACAAGACAAAGGCAACGAGCTGTTTGTTGGCAGAGGTGTTTCCAGGAGAGAGCCTGGTCGTGGAGACATGGGGGCATGAACCAGTGCCAGGCTCCAGCCGGCAGAGCTAACAATCATTTGCAGCTTTTTCAAGGTTAACAGATAGCAGAGATGCTGGGAACTAAAGAGGGAGTCATTTTCCCAGCTCTTTGGTATTTTATTTCTTTTTTTTTCCTTCTTCACCCTCCTTCCCATGTGGAAGGGGGGAGGGAGGAGGTGAAATTGAAAGACAGCATCTCCTTCAACCCCCCCTTGAGAATCTCACCTCTCTCTCTTTTTTTTTTTTGTGTGAGAATTCTCACTCTTACCTTTAGCCTTACTGTTGGGGTTTCTTGGTGAGACAGATTGGCAGTGGTTCACGTCATAGACCTGTGCTGACGTTTTTTCTTGAACCACGGCAGTAATAAATCCTTTTATCACTTGAAGGAGCAAGGGCATTAAGCAGGAGAGCAACATGCGTGCCCCTATTATTAGTAACACACTTATGATAATGGTCTTGAGTCCTCTTATAGCAGGAAACCAATTCCCAAACACTGATTCAGGATCGAACCCATGCCAGACCTGTACAGGTACATGCGCCAGTTTTGTGATGTCCCTTACAATAGTTTCAACCACCTGACCCTGGTCATCTATTTGCAGGCCACAGTTGGTTAAGTTGAATTTTCCACATACCCCTCCTTCAGCTGCCAGTAAGTAATCTAAAGCCAGTCTATTCTGGTAGATGGCATTCCTCATTTTGGTCTCCTGCTGTGCCAGGGCGGTTAGAGGCTGGCCAGTTTTGTTGGTCAGAGTTTTTAGGACAGCTTGAAATCGAGTATTGATTAAGCATGTAGATTGGAGTATGATAGCCCCATGAGCCGTCCTCTGCCCATGTGGCTGGCATTGTATTAATCTCTCAGGGGCCATTCATCATCTTTCCAGTCCCCTCCCCTATAACTGGGCTTCGCTTGTCTCGTGAAGAATTGACAGGAAAACCTAACAACTCCCCAGTTTTTATGGGAAATAGAAAGAGGGCTTGATGGTACTAAGGACACAACTGCCCATCCACTGGTTTGGCAGTTGGGTGTAGGCCCTGGGCCCACATATCCAGTACAAGCCAGTGCTACCCAGTCCCGGTGGAGTTCTGAGTGGGTCCAGGCCATCTGTAAGGTGGGAAACTTTTGGAAAGGGTTGGTCTTGGTTCTATTTAAACTCCACCAAGTGACTGTTTTACTGGTTTCATTATATAGCTTCTGTCCCAAACAGTCTAACTTTCCCTCCGGGACCGTCATACCCCTTCCTATTCTGTCCAGACAATATTGTCCGGTGATGGAGGTTTTTAAGACCCAGAAGCTCTTACTCAGGCCCTTTTGCACATAGGTCGCATTAGGGACAGGGTTAGCAGGCACAAGCTTGCGTGTTTCCCATGGCCACGGGTCCCCCATGTAGTTCCTTCACCCGCATAACAAGAATGCACTTTTAAAGTCTTGGCTGACTGAAAGAACAAGTTTCTTTCTTTCTGGGGGGAGTTCTGGAACTGGTTCATTCAATATATCATAAAAAGTTTGAAACACTTTGTGAGGTGTTCCCTGGTGCCAGGCCCTTTCCCCGTCTTCATGACCACTTGGTCCCAGGCAGTGTGCAGAGCTCCCAGCCCGTCAGGCACTCTCCTCTAATCCAAGTTGCCCATGGGGAGAAGCTTTAGGGGGGTTTCATGGTGCTGGTGGTGGTGGTTTATCCCCGACACCCTGAGGTTAGTGCCTTTGGTGGAATGCCAGATCTAATTACAGAAGCCACGATTTTCTCTATCCAGGTGTGTTGGAGAATGCATTGTTGTCCCTCTTTAATTGTTGTGTGTTTAGGGTTTATCACAGTGTTAGGCATACAGGAGATACAAATAAGGGAAATTTAGTTGCATTGCATCTTTCACCCAGATTCTGCCCAGAGTCTCAGCGGCGGTACTAAATGCCTGCTGTATCAGAAGTGCATTTTTATTTTTCCAGGGGGCAGGCTGAAGAAGTTGGAGGCCAACAGAGAGCTCTGTCCTTTTCTCCTCCAGCATACAGAGTTCCCTGAGTAACAAGAAAGCCTCCTAGGCCAGGTGAGGTAGCTCAGGCTCACACCTGTAATCCCATTACTTTGAGAGACCAAGGCAGGTGGATCACAAGGTCAGGAGATCGAGACCAGCTTGGCCAACATGGTGAAACCCCATCTCTACTAAAAATATAAAAAATAGCTGGGCATGGTGGCACACGCCTGTAGTCCCAGCTACTCAGGAGGCTGAGGCAGGAGAAT
The DNA here is from genome assembly GCA_036589455.1 of Ateles fusciceps. Taxonomy (NCBI): domain Eukaryota; kingdom Metazoa; phylum Chordata; class Mammalia; order Primates; family Atelidae; genus Ateles; species Ateles fusciceps. The sequence continues at coordinate 619,040 of JAZHEH010003296.1, read as the reverse complement.
TGTTTGAATCTGGGAGGTGGAGGTTGCAGTGAGCCGAGATCGCATCACTGTACTCTAGCCTGGGTGACAGAGCGAGAAAAAAAAAAAAAAAAGAAATGTCAAATGTGTAGAACTGTTAGGAGTGCTTGGAAAATGTCAGTTGTTAATAACAGAGGAAAAAACCTGATAAAAATAAATCACTCTGGGATAAGGATTTTAATATTCTTACATACTCCTTATCCAGTTCTTAGCTCAATGGATCAGGTTATCCGTAAGGACAGCAGCCTCTTTCTGGGTGCCCCATGGAGACAGCAATCCTCCTCTCCTACCTTCTCAAGGCTGGCCGTTTTCCATCATCAAAGCTGCAATCATGCAGAAGGCAAGCCTTCCACCCTGACCTGATCAGGCTGATTAACTTCAACTCCTAGTAGAAACGACTCTTGATAGCACATTTTAACCCTCGGTTCTCACCTACAGTTCTGCATGATTTTCCATTTCCTTAACTAATGAATGCATCTGGCAGACTCAGTCCCTAAAAAAGGCACATCTGAATGATAACAGCCAGAGCCTGGCAGCTGAGCTGGGCTGCCCAAAGCTGAGCACCTCCTTTAGAGAGGACTGCATTTGGCATTCGTTACCCTGTGGAGGGGCAGGCGGAGGCAGAGGCGGAGGCCGGCTGCTTCACTTCCTTCTTCTGGGAGCAGCCCTGCGTGGTGCATATCCATGTCATTTGTTTTTTAATCTTTTGGAGACGATTATCAATTTGATTATCAATTTACTTGAAGTTTGAATGTCTGTAAGGACAAAATTTAAAGCTAGGGGTCTGAAGATCTCTAGCAGGGATGTATCTGTAATCTACCTATCCCTCCATCTCAGCCTGTTAACTGTGTATCATCATGGGTTAAATTAATTACTGGGAGACCACAGAGTCAATTTAATAGCTCGAATGAGCGTTTTTCATTTTCTATAATAATCATGACTTAAGTAAATAAAGTTTCTCTAACAAGGATGGCTTATAAGTAGAAATGGCTAAATTTTCGCTTCTAGAAATTATGCTGCTTTTTATTAACTATCAGTAAACCTAGAAAGATGATCTTATAAGTAGACAACAGATTTTGCCTACTTTAATCTTAAAGATACCTCTGTCTCAACTCTTTGTTCACAGCTCTCTGACCACTGGAATATTAATAGTTGATAATCTTTCCCTTTAATTTTCCACTGATAATATCAATTCCTAACCCAGATTTTTGGATCTCACAAGGGTTCTTATTATACAGTTGTCACATACATTTCTTTTTTCTTTTTTTTTTTTTTTGACATGGAGTCTCACTCTGTCACCAGGCTGGAGTGCAGTGGCATGATCTCGGCTCACTGCAATCTCTGCCTCCCGGGTTCAAGCAATTCTCCTGCCTCAGCCTCCTGAATACCTGGGATTACAGGCACGTACCACCACGCCCAGCTCATTTGTGTATTCACCATGTTGGCCAGGATGGTCTCAATCTCCTGACCTTGTGATCCACCTGCCTCGCCCTTCCAAAGTGCTGGGATTACAGGTGTGAGCCACTACGCCTGGCCTGTCACATACATTTTTTAAAGAAGTCCAACATAAAAAGAAATCAAGAATGGTATTTTCTGGTTTATACATGAACTGCTATAGAGTCGTCCCCCTACTAAAGCAACAGAGGATGGTGCCTTCTTTTTCTAGAAGCTGCTGTTCTTACAAGAGAGCAATCTAAAAGCAGGAATTGTGCTTAATTAACATCAAAGTGCTGGCACAGGAAGTTTGCAAGCAGTTCTGGAAGCTTTGTGATGTTTTCTGCCTGCTTTGGGAAGTTAACTCTTTGCGTCATCATCAGTTATCTGGATAGGAACTGAAGGGAAAAATACTGATTTTTTAAATATATATATATTTTTTATTGCATTTTAGGTTTTGGGGTACATGTGAAGAACATGCAAGATTGTACGCCTGTAATCCAAGCACTTTGGAGGCCAAGGTGGGCGGATCACCTGAGATCGGGAGTTCAAGATTTTTTTTTTTTTTTAACAAATTGCATCAGGATGCTGGGTCTGTGGCCCCAGTGGCTGGTCTGTCCTGTGCTCAGGATGCTGGCCTTGCAGAGTTACTTCTGTACTCTCAAGACAGAAACTGAGAGCTTTGTTTGATCAAAATTGTTACTTTACCTTGCACATTTTCAAGACTTCTACAGGTTTGATAAACAGAAATCTGGGGGAACTTTCACACTCTCTAGGGCTCATTTGTAGAGGTTCTCAAATACTCCATCAGCAGAGGGGAGCCCCAGTTGGCAAAAGGACACAGGATGAGTCACCCTTCCAATGAACCAATCATCCATTCTATGATTCTTCTAACTTTGTCAAAATTCCTCCATCAGCGTCTGCAGAAAATCACAATTCTTGATATACAGCTTGTTACAATAAATCACAACAGGATTGCTGGTGACTGCAGACCAAGTTGTCAAACTATTTCAACTTGAATATTTACATGAAACCTATAGCTGTCATCATACTTCACAGTGAAAAACTGAATGTTTTCCAGCTGGGGACAAGGTAACAATGTCAGTTCTTGCCACTCTTTTTCAACACAGAAGTTTTAGTTATCATACTAAGACACACAAAAAAAAGAATAAAAAGCCATGCAGACTGGAAAGGTAGAAATAAAACTGTCCATATTTGCAGATGACATAATTATCTATGTAGAAAATGCCAAGTAATTTACAAATAACCTCTTAAAATTAGTAGGTGTTACCAAGGTCACAGGATACAAGATCAACGTAAGAAACTCAATCACATTTCTATATGTTAACGACAAACATGTCAAAACTGAAATCAAAAATACAATATTTTAAACCTCTTACAAGCAATGGAAATATTTAAGTATAAACCTGACAAAACATGCATAGGATCTGTATATTGAAAAATCACACAATTCTGATGAAATGGAAAAAGAACGATTTAAATAGAGAGACATACATGTTTGTGGGTTCAGAGACTCAATAAGGATATAATTCTCCATTTGATCTATAGGTTGATTGCATTCCTATAGAAATACCAGCGTGGCTTTTTGTAGAAATAGACAAGTTTATTCTAAATTTTATGTGGGAAGGCACAAGCCCTAGAATACTTTAAACTTGACAAAGAAGAATAAAGTGTGTGGCTGTAAAACCCAAATGTACAAAATTATTAACAGTTCATTGTTTACAACCTAAAAATGAGGAAAAGACGGGCAATTTGGACATTTTCAGGGAGCTAAGGTTTAGAGAGGAAAGTATTCTTGTAGTGAATGAGACAAGAGAAACCCTTCCCCCCAACACAATATTCTCTGAGAACTGCATTCCTGGATTCAACCGGATGTGGTAGGCTCTGTTCTTTCAAATGGGAGAAGCAAAGACTTCAAAGGGAGAAATCAGAAGATGTATTTTTTTTCGTCGTAAGGACTTCACATCAGTGTTTCCAAAACCGAGTTCATCACCTTTCCCTCTAGGCAGCCTCTATCCTTTCACTGCCAAGTTACTTAAGCCTGAAACACTTGGCCGTCCCAGACTCCTCGCTCTGTGTCACAGACCTCATGCGCTCAGTTATGGAGAGCGGCGGGTTTAACCTCGCGTCTTCCCGGAACCCATGCCCTCCTCTTGGGTAGCGTTACTACCGTGAGCGCCTACCCGAGAGGACATGGTTCTCATCTAGCCTCCACCCTGCAGCCGAGTATATCTCCGTGAAACGAACACCTGGCATAGTTTGTGCTGGAAACTGTGTGACAGTCCCCATTGTTTTCTGGAAGGGGCTTGGCGTCCACCGCCCCCACCCCGCGCCTGCCTCCTGCCTGTCCGGCAACTGCGTCCCCCGCAGCCTCCGCGCGCTCGCACCTGCTGTGAAGCTGTGCTCGAGCCGCTCCCGCCGAGGGAACCGCTTTCCCGCGGCTCTGCGCTCTAATTCTCACTCGTTTATCACGAGGTAACAGTGTGGGGAAACTAGAATTTTCCGAGGACTCTCGCCTGTACTGCGTGCTCCTCTGTGAATCCTTGCTTTATGATCTGCACGTGGTTTCTAGAGCGCGCTGCATGGAGACTTCCTGCTGTGCCCCGCGCTGGGCTCTCTCCGCCTCTCTCCCACGTGCGGGCCTTTCTGTGCCAGCTGGGTGTCGACCCAGGTCAGGAAGCCCAAGGTCGGGGCGTTAACCCACGGGCCCTCCCGATTTCCCTCCAAGGGCCGAGAGGCGTCTACGCCCGGACCGGCTGCGCGGACACCTGGAGCGCCAGCAGAGCTCGGCTGTCCTCTCGGTGCGGAGCCCGACAGCGCAGCCTTGGGACCCCGACCCGGCTCCCGCGCCTCCGGACGGATTTCTGCCCCGGCTCGGCGCACAGCGCGCAGCCCTGAGCGGAGAGGGGCGGGAACCGCGAGGGACCCTTGGCGCCACGGCCTCGCCGCGATGGGGTCCTCGCCCCTCCTCAGGTGACGGATCGCCGCTGCCCCGGCTGCAGCCCAGCCCGCCCTCTCGGGCTCCCCACTATCCCAGCGCGTGTCTGGGAGCCTCCAGACCTCCCTGGGTCCTGTGGCCAGCCAGGCTCCCGAGGCTGCGCAGGGCCAGGCTCCGTCCTCAAGCCCGCTCTCCCCAGCTTTTCTCTGAAGATCCCCTCGCTACCCCAACCCTGCGGAGGGGCTGTTCACCAGATGCCAGAAAATCAGGGTTGGGGGATGCAGGCCAGGGGCTCCAGCCGCTGGGCACCGCGTCATTCCTGAACCTGGTGGTGGAAGTGCGCCCACTTCCCCCATTCCCGGGGACCCGCCCGCGGTGCCCAGCCGTGTCCGTAGGATCTAGGACTGAACGTCTGTCCCCGGCCTTCGTCGTGACCGAGGAGGATTGGCCGGGCGATGCCGCTCTTGCCTGGATCTGAGCCACCTAGAAGACCTGCCTGTGACGCGGGCCCGCTCCGGGGCTCTGGCCTCTAAAGCGCCCCCGGCACAGCTGCCCGGCCCTTGCCGCTTGGTGGGACCAGCACCTTCCCCTTGTCACTGTTATCCTTTCTCCTTTCAGCCCGTGTCTCTCCTGGAAGAGAATGGTGGGCATCTTTTTCCTGCCGTTTATCTTACCAGGTTTTGGTCCTCGGTTTAAACAGGAAGAGAACCTCGTGCTTGGAAAAGCGCATCCGTCCCAGCTCAGGTTTGCCTGAGAGCTACATTCCTGGGGAGGGAGGGGAGCGATCTCTTCTTTCTTGGAGCAAATAATATCACGAGTGTGCACAGAACACGTCCCACTAACAAGAACTTCTTTTTTTTTTCGCTAGGGTTTCAGCCGTCCCTCGGAGCTCTTTCCCGAACCCTCTCTCCCTTTCCGCTTTCTTTCCCTCGCCCGCCTCCTCCAGGTTTAATTGGTCTCATCTGACTCCCCTGGAGTTGAAGAACCGATCTGTGGGACTTGGAACTGAAAGCACAGGTCAGGGTAACCCCCACTTCACACTGGAGGGCCACAAGTTCCTGATCTTCGGGGGCTCCATCCACTATTTCCGGGTGCCCAGGGAGTACTGGAGGGACCGCCTGCTGAAGCTGAAGGCCTGTGGCTTCAACACTGTCACCACGTGAGTGCCGGCCCCTCACCTCCATGACCTTGTTACCCTACAAATGCATCCTGCCCGGGAGCCTCGGTTTTGGAGTCCAGCGTGAGGACTTACCTTCTGAATGTTTCCAGCGCATACCTTTTATGCTTGAGCCTCCAGCTGTCACTTAAGTCTCATGCTGAGTTTCCTCTGTGATTAAAGACTTGGACAGGGGTTAGTGGGAGAAGCTAAAGGGAGGTTATTTCCTCAGGAATCTGTCCGATGAAGGAATACCAGGATCCCTAAGAGCACTCAGTTTAATGACATACGCTTAAGGGACACTTACAGATAAACATGTACTTACAGATACATACAGGATTTTAAAACAGTTTTTTAGGGGACAGGGTCTCACTCTGTTGCTCAGGCTGGAGTGCAGTGGCATGATCTCAGCTCATGACAGCCTCTACTTCTCAGGCTCAGGTGATTTTCCTGCCTCAGCCTCCCGATTAGCTGGGGCCACAGGTGCATGCCACCACACCAGGTTAATTTTTTGAATTGTTTGTAGAGATGGGGTTTTGCCATATTTCCTGGGCTGGTCTCAAACTCCTGGACTCAAGCAATTCATCCACCTCGGCCTGCCAAAGTGCTGGGATTAGAGGCATAAGCCATGGCCAACAATTTTTATTTATGTTCGTGAAGATGAACAGGTAGAGGCATAATGGCAGTAACAAAAATGAACGTGTAAGGAAATACCAGCATTGCTAAAGTGAAATTTAAAGGCATGAACAGAAGGAACACTGTAGGCTAGTGATGAAAATAATCAGGATTTAGAGGCAGGTAGACGTGACTTTCAGTCCCAGCTCTGCCTCTAACTAAGCATCCCATCAAGGCCTGGTGTCCTCGTCAGTAAATGGGCAGAATAAGAATTGCCTTATAAGGTTGTATTGATATTTAAAGGGGATAAAATCTTTACCTTCTTTAAGTGCAAGATGCCTGTCATAATGCCTGCCGTGCGTATGTACTCAGTAATGTTGGCAAAAAGAAATAGGAACCCAGTTTAGTCAATCAGAAGAATTGAAATATAAATGAGCATGAATTTAATGTGATTACCCATATGCTGACAAAAGGTCACACGCATTTAGTAGGTGCTGACAGCCGTGGACTTTCTAAGTGTTTTCACTTAATCCTTGAAACTGTCCTGTGAGATGGAGCTTGCAACTCCTACTTTGCAGGGGAAGACACTGAGCACACAGAGGTTAACCTGCTTGTTTGACGGTGTGCAGTGTCTGAACTGCAGTGAGGCAGGCGGTGCGGCTGCAGAGCCCACACTCCCTAATACATGCAATGCCCTTCCCAGCGTGATTGCCTCCAGGTGTGACCACGCAGCTGTGAGCGTGGATGCCACAGAAGTCACATGCAGGACGTAGGCTCCTGCCTGCACACAGATGGCAAGTTAAGTAAAAGCTGTGCCAAACCAAAAATCGCATTTTCTTGTTTTTTTTTGTTCATGAGACAGGGCTTTGTTGCCGAGGCGGCGTTACAGTGGCACAATCATGACTCACTGCAGCCTCGACCTCCCAGGCTCAAGTGGTCCTCTTGCCTAAGCCCCCTGAGTAGCTGGGTCTACAGCCATGCCACCATGCCAGCTGATTTTTAAATGTTTTGTAGAGATGAGGTCTCACTATGTTGCCTAGGCTGGTCTTGAACTCCTGAGCTCCAGCAATCCTCCCACCTTCCAAAGTGCTGGCATTACAGGTGCGAGCCACTCTACCTGGTTGCAAAAATCATATTTGAATTAGGAATTCAATTCTTTTGAATTCTTTTGGAATTCTTTTCGTAACAGAACCATTTCCAGAAAACTGTTGAAACTCAAGAGAACTGGGAGCTAATTAAGGTGCATAGAAGAGTGAACCCCAAGAAAATCTTTTGTGGAAGGGCGCATTGCTGATGCTTCACGTAAAAGGCTAACTTCATTGGATTGGTGTTCCTGGGTTTTAGGGGGAAGGCAGGAAGACCACCCTTAGTATAATGATTGTGCCATTGCCAAAACAGAGATGCTCATTTACATATTCTACTACTATAAAGTAAGATAATCGATTTTGGTTATTGACTAAACACTTATGTCATATTTACACATAACCAGGCATGCTGTAAGGCTTGAGAAAGACAAATTCATTTAATCCCTATAGCAATCGTATGTGGTGAGTAGTGTTATGATCAACCTTTTGCAGATGAGAAAACAGGCCAAGAGAGGTTGTCACTTTGCCGAAGTCAAGCAGTGACAAAGGTACATAGTAATAGTTAGCAGAGCTGTGCTGGGACCATAGTAGGGCTCTAGGCCGGCTGCTGAGCAATTCCACTGCCTGCAGACCTGCGGGCTTTGCTCAGTGAGTGGAGGGCACGCTCACAGCTTGGCAACATTTAAGTCTAAGTGTCCTTTGCAGGGGCAATTTTATGATACAGAATATATGTGTGTGTGTGTGTATGTGTACGTATATCTATATATCTATATATTTATGTTTCTTGATGAGATTATTGCACTAGCAATTAGAAAGGTCTGTTGTTTTCATGAAGTTAACAACAGAAAAAAATAAAAGTAGTTCTGAGAAGCTCAGATTTACCATATGGAAAGCGAAAGACTGGAAAAGTATGAGCAAAATGCTATGGGGCATATAATGTAACATTTTGCACCTGTAGTTACATTGATTATGCTAGCGCCATTTTTTTTTTTTTTTTTTTTGAGACTGAGTTACACTCTTGTTGCCCAGGCTGGAGTGCAATGGTGCGATCTTGCTCACCACAACCTTCACCTCCTGGGGTCAAGTGATTCTCCTGCCTCAGCCTTCCGAGTAGCTGGGATTATAGGCACGTGCCATCACGCCTAGCTAGTTTTGTATTTTTAGTAGAGACAGGGTTTTGCCATGCTGGTCAGGCTGGTCTCGACTCCTGACCTCAGGTGATCTGTCCGCCTCAGCCTCCCAAAGTGCTGGGATTACAGACGTGAGCCACTGCGCCTGGCCAATGCCAAAATATTTAACTCTGCATTGCCTTCCTTGGTTAATTCTACGTTGTTATGGGTTGTATTTATACTACATTGGATTTTTTAAAAGGAAACATGATGGTTGTCCTGACACTTCTACACAACTGACCAACCACCCTGTATGACCACAGAAAAGCGAAAATTGCTCCAGAATCAGAGGCCCTGTCCACCTGAGGGCCTGCCACCACCATCTTGTGGCAAGCTTACCATCACACTTACTGTAAAGGAGAAGATGCGTAGAGGGCCCTGTGCCTTATTGCCGAGCTGGTACTGAAGGGTGAATTGGAAGCTGAGAGGCAGTAAATTGATAACTGGCTCATTTAAAATGCAAATAATTTAATCAGAAATAATTATTGAGTTTTACTGAGAGCTGCTACTGCATCTATTGGGGAATAATACAGTTTTTCTTCACTCGTCCTTTGAAGTGTTGAATTACATCAGCGATTTTTCTGATAGTCAAGCAACCATATGGTAGTGGTATAAACTCTGCTTGGTTCTGAGATATGTACACGTTACATACACATATACTTTATTGGCTAGTATTTTATTTCGAATGTGTTTATCTATGATTATAAGTGAAACTGATTTAAAATTTTATTTTTGTTAGTATTCTCGTCCAGTTTTTTTTTTTTTTCTTTTTCGTCCCCCCCCCCCCCCGCGCCCCGCCCGCCCGCCGGGCGGCCGGAGGCGGGGCCCGCGGCCCGCGGGGGGCGCGGGGGCCGGCCCCGGGCCGGCCGGGCCCGGCGGCGGGCCCCTCGGGGGGGGGTTTTTGGTGGGGGCTCCCCCGGCCGCCGCCGCCGCCCCCCCCCCGCGCGCCGCGCGGGGGGGGCCCCCCGCGCTGGGTTCCCGCCCGGGCCCCCCGCTTTAATCAATCTTATAATAAGTTCATAAAGTGTGTAAATCTTCTTTCTTACTTACTTACTGAAAATATTCTCCACAAGAATTATCTTTACCCTGAAGGTTTCTTAAGATTCACCTGTAAACTCTATGACTACTATCTTTTGAGGTTGTGAGATGGAGGTTTTTGGGATGATGACGTAGCCCTTTGAATGGTTATTAACTCATGTCCTCTATTTTTCTAGAGCACATCCTGTTTTCCCGCTGTAGATCTTTTTTCTATAATTTTTTTTCTTTCTTTCTTCTTTCTTTTCTTTCTTTCTTCTTCCTTCTTCCTTCCTTTCTTCCCTCCCTCCCTCCCCCTCCCTCCCTTCCCTCCACCCCTCCCTCCCCTCCCTCCACCCCTCCCTCCCATCCTTTCCTTCCCTCCCTCCCTCCCTCCCTCCCTCCTTCCTTCCTTCCTTCCTTCCTTCCTCCCTTCCTTCCTTCCTTCCTCCCCTTCCTTCCTCTCGCTCTGTCACTCAGATTGGAGTGCAGTGGTGTGATCTCTGCTCACTGCAACCTCTGTCTCCTGGGTTTAGGCAATCCTCCTGCTTCAGTATCTGAGTAGCTGGGATTCCAGGCGCCCACCACCACACCCAGCTAATTTTTGTATTTTTAGTAGAGACGGGGTTTCACCGTATTGGTCAGGTTGGTCTCAAACTCCTGACCTCAGGCGATCTGCCCCCTTCAGCCTCCAAAGTATTGGGATTACAGGCATGAGTCACCATGCTCAACCTTCTTTCTTCTTTTGAACCGACTGGGACTTGAGCAGTTTTTCCTTTCTTACCTGTACTCACTTGGAAGTTATATACATCACATTGTATGTTTGGGCTGTTTTTTCTTTTTCTTAATCTTATCTATTTCTTTTGAGTCTTTTCAAATCACTAGCTTGTACCTTTGTTAATACTCTGTATATTTCGGATTTATATTTCATGGTCTGAGTTATGTGTAATTTCATTTTCTTTATTCAACTTAGTACCTTCTCTTCTCTGTCCTCCTCCTGTTTCCTGCTCCTCCTCCTTCTTTCTTCCCCTGAGTTAATATTTAGCTTCTTTTATTTCCAGTCTTTAGTGTTTTCTAATATATTCATTCAGAGATATAAACGTTTCTCTGAGTGCTGCTTTGGTTATATAGCCCACCAATTTTGCTATATAGTGCTTTGAATGTCATTTATTTTCAAATAGTTCTTAAGTTTTGTTGTTGTTTCCATTAGCTATTTGGGAATATGCTTTCTGTTTTGTTTATTTTAATTTTTACTATTTTTATTATTTTTATTATACTTTAAGTTCAGGGGTACATGTGCAGAAAGTGCAGGTTTGTTACATAGGTATACATGTGCTATGGTGGTTTGCTGCACCCAACATCCTGTCATCTACATTAGGTATTTCTCCTAATGCTATCTCTCCCCTATCCCCCCCACCCCTTGCTTTCCCTCCCCTAGCCTCCCCCTCCTCTCAGGCCCTGGTGTGTGATGTTCCCCTCCCTGTGTTCATGTGTTCTCATTGTTCCAACGCCCACTTATAAGTGAGAATGTATGGTGTTTGGTCTTCTGTTCTTGTGTCAGTTTGCTAAGAATGATGGCTTCCAGCTTCATCCATGTCCCAGCAAAGAACATGCACTCACCTTTTTTATGACTGCATAGTATTCCATGGTGTATATGTGCCACATTGTCTTTATCCAGTCTGTCACTGATGGGCATTTGGGTTGCTACCAAGTTTGCTATTGTGAACAGTGCTGCAATAAACATACGTGTACATGTGTCTTTATAATAGACTGATTTATAAACCTTTGGGTACATACTCAGTAACGGGATTACTGGGTCGAACGGTATTTCTAGTTCTAGATTCTTGCAAAATCACCACACTGTCTTCCACAATGGTTGAACTAATTTACACTCCCACCAACAGTGTAAAAGTGTTCCTATTTTTCCACATCCTCTCCAGCATCTGTTGTCTCCTCATTTTTTAATGTTTGCCATTCTAACTGGTGTGAGATGGTATCTCAATGTGGTTCTGATTTGCATTTCTCTAATGACCAGTGATGATGAGCTTTTTTTCATATGTTTGTTGGCTGCATAAATGTCTTCTTTTGAGAATTGTTTGTTCATATCCTTTGCCCACTTTTTGATGGGGTTGTTTTTTTCTTGTAAATTTGTTTAAGTTATTTGTAGATTCTGGATATTAGCCCTCTCTGTCAGATGGGTAGATTGCAAAAGATTTTTCCCATTCTGTTGGTTGCTGGTTCACTCTATTGATAGTTTCTTTTGCCTCTTAAGTTTAATTAGATCCCATTTGTCTATTTTGGCTTTTGTTGCCATTGCTTTTGGTGTGTTAGTTATGAAGTCCTTGTCCATGCCTGTGTCCTGAATGGTATTGCCTATGTTTTCTTCTAGGGTTTTTATGGTGTTAGCTCTTATATTTAAATCTTTAATCCATCTGCAGTTGATTTTTGTATAAGGTGTAAGGAAGGGATCCAGTTTCAGCTTTCTGCATATGGCTAGCCAGTTTTCCCAACACCATTTATTAAATAGGGAATCCTTTCCCCATTGTTTGTTTTTGTCAGGTTTGTCAAAGATCAGGTGGTTGTAGATGTGTGCATTACTTCTGATGCCTCTGTTCTATTCCATTGGTCTATATCTCTGTTTTGGTACCAGTACCATACTGTTTCGATTACTGTAGCCTTGTAGCATTGTTTGAAGTCAGGTAGCTTGATGCCTCCAGCTTTTTTTTTTTTTTTTTGCTTAGGATTGTCTTGGCTAGGTGGACTCATTTTTGGTTCCATATGAAATTTAAGGTGGTTTTTCAGTTCTATGAAGAAAGGCAATGGTAGCTTGATGGGGATAGCGTTGAATCTGTAACTTACTTTGGGCAATATGGCCATTTTCACAATATTTGATTCTTCCTACCCATGAGCATGGAATGTTTTTCCATCTGTTTGTGTCCTCTCTTATTTCTTGAGCAGTGGTTTGTAGTTCTCCTTGAAGAGGTCCTTCGCGTCCTTTTGTTAGTTGTATTCCTAGGTATTTTATTCTCTTTGTAGCAATTGTGAATGGGAGTTCACTCATCATTTGGTTCTCTGTTTGTCTATTATTGGTGTATAGGAATGCTTGTGATTTTTGCACATTGATTTTGTATCCTGAGACTTCACTGAATTTGCTTATCAACTTAAGGAGATTTTTGGCTAAGACAATGGAGTCTTCTAAATATACAATCATGTCATCTGCAAATAGAGACAATTTGACTTCCTCTTTTCCTAATTGAATACCCTTTATTTCTTTTTCTTGCCTGATTACCCTGGCCAGAACTTCCAATGCTATATTGAATAGGAGTGGTCAGAGAGGGCATCCTTGTCTAGTGCCAGTTTTCAAAGGGAATACTTCCAGTTTTTGCCCATTCAGTATGATATTGGCTGTGGGTTTATCATAAATAGCTCTTATTGAGATGTGTTCCATCAATACCTAGTTTATTGAGAGTGTTTAGCATAAAGGCTGTTGAATTTTGTCGTAGGCCTTCTCTGCATCTATTGAGATAATAATATGGTTTTTGTCTTTGGTTCCGTTTATGTGGTGGATTACGTTTATAGATTTGCGTATGTTAAACCAGCCTTGCATCCCAGGGATGAAGCTGACTTGATGATGGATAAGCTTTTTGATGTGCTGTTGGATTTGGTTTGCCAGTATTTTATTAAGGATTTTCACATCAATATTCATCATGGATGTTGGCCTGAAATTTTCTTTTTTAGTTGTGTCTCTGCCAGGTTTTGGTATGATGTTGGTCTCATAAAATGAATTAAGGAGGATTCCCCTCTTTTCTATTGTTTGGAATAGTTTCAGAAGGTATGGTACCAGCTCCTCTTTGTACCTCTGGTAGAATTTGGCTGTGAACCAGTCTGGTCCTGGACTTTTTTTGTAAATAGGCTATTAATTGCTGCCTGAATTTCAGACCTCTTTATTGGTCTATTCAGGGATTCAACTTCTTCCTGGTTTAGTCTTGAGAGGGTATAAGTGTCCAGAAATTTATCTCTTTCTTCCAGATTTACTGGTTTATTTGCACAGAAATGTTTATGCACCTCTGGTATGTTGTCTCTTCATTCTCACTGGTTTCAAAGAATATCTTTATTTCTGCCTTCATTATTTATCCAGTAGTCATTCAGGAGCAGTTTGTTCAGTTTCCATGTAGTTGTGTGATTTTGACATGAGTTTCTTTTTTTTTTTTTTTAACGAGACGCTTCACCAATTTGCGTGTCATCCTTGCGCAGGGGCCATGCTAACTTCTTGTATCGTTCCAATTTTAGTATATGTGCTGCCGAAGCGAGCACTGACATGAGTTTCTTAATCCTGAGTTCTAATTTGATCACACTGTGGTCTGAGAGACTGTTATGATTTCCGTTCTTTTGCATTTGCTAAGGAGTGTTTTACTTCTATTTATGTGGTCAGTTTTAGAATAAGTGTGATGTGGTGCTGAGAAGAATGTATATTCTGTGGATTTGGGGTGGAGAGCTCTGTAGATGTCTATTAGGTCCACTTGGTCCAGATCTGAGTTCAAGTCCTGGATATCCTTGTTAATTTGCTGTCTTGTTGATCTGTCTAGTATTGACAGTGGGGTGTTAAAGTCTCCCCACTACTATTATGTGGGAGTCTAAGTCTCTTTGTAGGTCATTAAGAACTTGCTTTCTGTTTCTAAGTACTCATGTATTGGGTACATATATATATATTTAGGATAGTTAGCTCTTCTTGTTGCATTGATCCCTTTACCATTATGTAATGCCCTTCTTTGTCTCTTTTGATCTTTGTTGGTTTAAAGTCTGTATTATCAGAGACTAGAATTGCGACCACTGCTTTTTTTTTTTTTTGCTTTCCATTTGCTTGGTAAATATTCCTCCATCGCTTTATTTTGAGCCTATGTGTGTCTTTGCACATGAGATGGGTTTCCTGAATACAGCACACTAATGGGTCTTGACTCTTTATCCTATTTGCTAGTCTGTGCCTTTTGACTGGGGCATTTAGCTCATTTACATTTAAGGTTAATATTGTTATGTGTGACTTTGATCCTGCCATTTTGACACTAGCTGGTTGTTTTGCCCATTAGTTGACACATTTCTTCATTGTGTCGATGATCTTTACAATTTGGTATGTTTTTGCAGTGGCTGGTACTGGTTGTTCCTTTCCATGTTTAGCGCTTCCTTCAGGAGTTTCTGTAAGGCAGGTCTGGTGGTGACAAAATCTCTCAGCATTTGCTTGTCCGTAAAGGATTTTTTTTTCTTCTTTGCTTATTAGAAGCTTAGTTTGGCTGGATATGAAATTCTGGGTTGAAAGTTCTTTAAGGATGTTGAATATTGGTCCCCACTCTTCTGGCTTGTAGGGCTTCTTCAGAGAGATCTGCTGTGAGTCTGATGGGCTTCCCTTTGTGGGTAACCCCACCTTTCTCTCTGGTTGCCCTTAGCATTTTTTTCTTCATTTCAACCCTGGTGAATCTGATAATTACGTGTCTTGGGATTGCTCTTCTTGAGGAGTATCTTTGTGGTGTTCTCTGTATTTCCTGGATTTGAATGTTGGCCTGCCTTGCTAGGTTGGGGAATTTCTCCTGGATAATATCCCGAAGAGTGTTTTCCAACTTGGTTTCATTTTCCCCATCACTTTCAGCTACACTGATCAAACGTAGGTTAGGTCTTTCACATAATCCCGTATTTCTTGGAGGCTTTGTTTATTTCTTTTCAGTCTTTTTTCTCCAATCTTGCCTTCTTGCTCTATTTCATTGAGTTGATCTTCGATCTCTGATATCCTTTTTTCTTCTTGATCAATTTGGCTATTGAAACTTGTATATGGTTCATGAAGTTCTTGTGCTGTGTTTTTCAGCTCCATCAAGTCATTTATGTTCTTCTCTATGCTGGTTATTCTAGTTAGCATTTTGTCTAACCTTTTTTCAAGGTTCTTAGCTTTCTTGCATTGCGTTGGAACATGCTCCTTTAGCTCAGAGAAGTTTGTTATTACCCACCTTCTGAAATTGACCTACTTCTGTCAATTTGTTGACCTCATTCTCCATCCAGTTTTCCCTTGCTGGTGAGGAGTTGTGATCCCTGGAGGAGGAGAGGCGTTCTGGTTTTTGAAGTTGGCAGCCATTTTGCTGGCAGCCATTTGCACTGGTTTCTTCCCATCTTGGTGGATTTATCAACCTTTGGTCTTTAAAGTTTGTGAGCTTTGGTTGGGGTCTCTGAGTGGACGTCCTTTCTGTTGATGTTGAAACGATTTCTTTCTGTTTGTTAGTTTTCCTTCTAGCAGTCAGGCTCCTCTGCTGCAGGGTCTGCTGGAGTTTGCTGGAGGTCCACCCTGGACCCTGCTTGCCTGGGAATCACCAGTGGGGGCTGCAGAACAGCAAAGATTGCTGCCTGTTCTTTCCTCTGGTAGCTTTGTTGTAGAAGGGTACCCATCAGATGCCAGCCAGAGCTCTCCTGTATAAGGTGTCTGTCAACCCCTGCTGGGAGGTGCCTCCCAGTCAGGATACATGGGGGTCAGGGAGCCACTTGAGGGGGCAATCTGTCCCTTATCAGAGCTTGAGAGCTGTGCTTGGAGATCCATTGCTCCCTTCAGAGCTGCTGGGCAGGGATGTTTAAGTCTGCTGAAGCTGTAACCATAACTGCCCCTTTTCCCAGGTGCTCTGTCCCAGGAAGGTTGGGGCTTTATTTATAAGACCCTGACAGGCTGCTGCCTTTTTTCAGAGATGCCCTGCCCAAGAAAGAGGGAGTCTAGTGACACAGTCTGCCTGCAGTGGCCTTGCTGAGCTGTCGTGGGCTCTTCCCAGTCACTGTGTAAACTTCCCCCACGACTTTGTCACATAGGCAAGGTTAAAATCACCTACGCAAGCCTCAGTAATGGTGGATGCCCCTCCCCCCACCAAGCTCTAATGTCCCAGGTCAAGCTCAGACTGCTGTGCTGGCTGTGAGAATTTCAAGCCAGTGGGTCTTAGCTTGCTGGTCTTCGTGGGGGTGGGACCGGCCAAGCCAGATCACTTGTCTCTCTGGCTTCAGCCCCCTTTTCAGGGGAATGAGCGGTTCTGTCTCACTGTCATTCCAGGTGCCACAGGGTTATGAAAAAAAAAAACTGCTGCGGCTGGCTCAGCATCTTCCCAAATGGCCGCCCAGTTTTGTGCTGGAAACCTGGGGCACTGGTGTTCTAGGCACTGGAGGGAATCTCCTGGTTTGTGCGTTGTGAAGACCATGGGGAAGGTGCAGTATCTGAGCCAGAGCACCAGGAAATGTCCCTAATGGCTTCTCTTGGCTAGGAGAGGGAGTTCTCTGGCCCCCTGTGCTTCCCAGGTGAGGTGATGCCCCACCCTGCTTCAGCTCACCCTCCTTGGGCTGTACCCACTGTCTAACCAGTTCCAGTGAGATGAACCACGTACCTCAGTTGGAAAAGTGGAGATCACCCATCTCCTGCATTACTCTTGCTGGGAGCTGCACACAGGAGCTGTTCCTATTCAGCCATCTTGCCGGAAATCTCCATTTTTACTATTTTAAACTGTAATTTTTAAATTTATTTGCCTTTGTCTTGGGATCATGGACTATGTGATATACGTTTTTGAAATTTGTTGAGATTTACTTTGTGACATAGTACCTGTCAATATTTTACAACTGTTTCATGCATTTTAAATTTTGTTTGGTCTTTTACATTTTACATTCTTTTTTCATACTTAGTTCTACAGATGCACTTTTTAAGGGAATGTAAATGCTTCATCTGTTGGCTACTGGGTTCTCTCTCTATGTATTAGGTGAAACCTTTTAATTATGCTGTTCAAATCTATAGCCTTCCAAGTGTTTTTGGCTGTTTATTATCTTTGTTTCTTAGAGGCGTACTTTAAATCTTTTCACTGTGATGATAACTGAGGTATCCATATCCTCTCTAATTCGGTCAGCTTCTCCTATGCTTACAACAAGCTGTGTTGTAACTTACAACATACAACAAGCTGTGTTGTTAAGTTCATCGAAAGCCATGATCAGTATATCTTCTTGGTGGGTCATACAGTCAGTTTTACAATGCATTGTCGAAAATCTCTGCACTGCACAAAATTGTGTAATAAAAAAGACTGGGCTTATAGGAAACACGATATTAGGGGCATACCACTAAAAAATCTCTGCACTGCACAAAATTGCAATAAAAAAGACTGGGCTTATAGGAAACATGATATTAGGGGCATACCACTAAAAAATGTTGCTAGTGACACAAAAAGCGACAGTTGCCTAGTGAACTATGTCTAGTATATATGCTTAAATTTGTACTCATAGCCCTTTGCGGGAGGGTCCTACAGGGGCCCTTCTTGCTAAGGTCTAAAGATAGTAGTACCCTTACTGGATTTACTATATCTCCAGTATCTTCACAGAAACTCCTTATTTATTCTTATTTTGACTAACTCATAGCAATAATTTATAAGGCAGACGTAGACATTTTTGTTTTTGTTCTCTTTTTTTTATTTATACCTTTAATGGGTGTTACAAAGAATAGGGCAGTGAGTAGAATAATTTATATATAAATCCCCAAAAAATCCAGCATCACAGGATCATTGGCAGCTTGAACCACAATTGGATAATAGAGCAAGGAACTATTAAAGATAGTCATGGTTAGTGTAATAGAGGTTTAGTTTCCATTGGAAACTTCAACTTATTTCAAAACAGAGCTGTGCACGGTTTTGGCTTGGATTTGGGGTGGACCTAACAATTTGGAGGAAGAAGTAAGAAGATGCTCATTATAATTCCCCTTCATCTCTTCTAGCTATGTTCCGTGGAACCTGCATGAGCCAGAAAGAGGCAAATTTGACTTCTCTGGGAACCTGGACCTGGAGTATGTGGTGTTGCTGCTGCTGTGACCTGGCCAGGGGCAGGGGCAAGAGAGGCAATTACTGGGGGTGGATTAGCAAAGAGAACCAGTGAGGGACCTGGGTCGGGGTCCTGTTCTAGAACTGTGAGGGGCCCTGCACCCAGGACCCAGACACTCCCCATTCATGACCTGTCACCCAGCGGGGCTGGGCCTGCAGCCTCTGGGCCCCACCTCTCCACTGCAACCCAGAGGAGCCGCCCGACTCTGTATGGGGTCCAGCCGCCTGGGTTGGGGCAGGGAGGCCCCTCTTAGGCTAGCAAGGCTGCTGGGGTCAGGTTCACTGTGAAGACCCCTGTGCCCTGGCTGACGCCCTTCCTGCTCAGGCCCCTGTTGGGACTCTGCAGAGACTCTGAGGCTGGGAGCAGCTCAGGCCTCTGACCTGGTGTGGGAGTCCCTGCTCTGTGGGGGGTGGGGCTGAGCTGTCCCTTCACCCCCCGGGAAGCTCCTCCACCCTGTGATGCATGCGGTCCCCACCTGGCCTGTTCTTGGGCTGTCATGGGAGAGGCTGACATGTGGACCCCTCTAGGGCTTTCGTCCTGATGGCCTCGGAGATCGGGCTGTGGGTGATTCTGCGTCCAGGCCCCTACATCTGCAGTGAGATTGACCTCGGCGGCTTGCCCAGGTAAGCGGGGCTATAATCTCAAAGTCATGGTTGTAGCGAAGTATTTGCTTTACAAAAAGTGAATTTTAATCTAGTGACAAGGAAAATAACCTTTATTCATGGAGCCGATAGGAGGTGTGCTGCACCACGCCAGGGTGCCATTGTCATCCCCCATTCACAGATGAGAAGCTGCAGGTATTGGTCCTGGGGCCTGGGGCATGCGGCCAAGACGGTGTGCGCAGGGAGAGGTGGCCACAGGAGTCTCCCACTCTTCATTCCCCACGCAGGAGGGGCTGTGGCCCCCTCTGTCCTTCTCAAAATGCCCCAGGAAGAAAGGGGCCAGAAGCTTTATGGCCTGCAAGGGAAGGTTCTGACAACTCTGGATTTGTTTTGAAAACTTCTGATCTTTCGCTTATTTCGCAAGGGGAAGGTTGCCTTGTCCACGCAGTGAGACCACCCTCAGCTCCCCCTCCCCTCCCTCTTGCTTTTCTTTGCCTTGTTCTCTCCTCTGTGATGCTGGACCCCAGCCCAGACTGCTGAGGGTCAGGGTGAGACTCTAAGACTCCTCTCTGCCACCCCTGTGGCAGGCAGGGCTCCCTGGAGAAACTGAGGCTCTGCCTCCAGAGATCACTTCTTGTACCTTAGAGTCAAATGAGGCCTTTGCTTTTCTCCAGATGAGTCCCTCCTCCCATCCAGCTCAGGGGCAGAGAAAGCCCGAGCTGACGGGAGCAGAGTTTTTGGGAAACAGTGACTCCTGGCATGGCTTGGCTGGAGGCCTGCCTGACACTTTCCCGGTGACCTGGAGAGGGTGGGGTGTCACTGGTGCACAGGCTCCCACCCTGAACCTGCAGCCTTAGCTCTTAGTGGAAATGCCACACTGTGCCTAAGGAACAGAGGTTGTCCCCAAGAAAACTGTTTTTAATAAACTGAAAAATAATGGAGAGTGTTCAACAAATGTTAGAAGAAAAAGCTCTTTAACACATGGCTGTAAGAGCCTTGACAGGCCAGCTCCTCAGTCGGACCAAAGGGAGCTGAAGGCACTTCCAAAGTTGTGATGTGCCATGGAGGTGGAGGCGGGTGTTTCCTTCCAAATCCCACACATCTATGAGAATGGCCTCAAAGTGTCACGTGGCACAGATCCTTCCAGGACCCCTGAGTGCTACGGGACCAGGGGTGTGAGGCAGCTGGGCAGATGTGCAGTGAGCCGGGGCAGCTCTGAGCCCACTCCTCCTTCCCCTTGCCTTTCTGTCTCAGACCCTGAGCCTGCCCCTCTCGCCCCCAGCTGGCTCCTGCAAGACCCCCGGTTGCTGTTGAGGACCACCAACAAGGGCTTCATTAAAGCAGTTGAGAAGTATTTTGACCACCTGATTCCCAGAGTGATTCCTCTCCAGGTAAAGCCAAATTACCTCCTCCGTCCTTCTTACGTGCACTTCAGGGAAAGAGTTTGCTTTGGCTTCGTCACCAAAGAGCCACATGCAGTCTCCATGAGCAATTGAGCTGACCCTCTTGTAGCCTTGAGTTCTGGACCCTTGTCTTAAGGATAGACGTGTTGACCTGTCCTGTCCTCGTTGTCCTTGTGTGCTTGCCCCAGGGTTTCTAGAAAGTCTCATCACACGAGGCGGGGACTGCGCACAGGGGTGTCCTGGTTGTCCACGTGAACTTACTGTTTCTCAAGCTCACCAATCTTCCCATTGCTTCTTTCCACTCTTAGCAAGGCAAAAAGGCTCAGAAGGTACAAATGAATTTATGGTCAGATAAAAATCTCCCCTTCCACCCTGCCCCAAAGCCATTTAGTTGTCCTTTCAGGGGACGACCAATTTCACTAGATTTTGTGTCTCTTTTTAGTGGTATTATCAACTTGGAAGCAAATTATACATACATGTCTATGTACACGGAGACATGAACACATAGACATGTACATCCTTTTACATTAAAAAGAATGTGGCTGGGTGTGGTGGCTCATACCTGTAATCCCAGCACTTTGGGAGGCTGACGTGGGTGGATCACAAGGTCAGGAGTTCAAAACCAGCCTGGCCAACATGGCGAAACCTCGTCTCTACTAAAAATACAAAAAAAATTAGTCCAACATGGTGGCAGGTGCCTGTAGTCCCAGCTACGCGGGAGGCTGCGGCAGAAGAATTGCTTGAACCTGGGAGGTGGAGGTGGCAATGAGCTGAGATTATGCCACTGCACTCCAGCCTGGGCAACAGAGTGAGACTCTGACTCAAA
Source organism: Ateles fusciceps (assembly GCA_036589455.1). Classification (NCBI taxonomy): domain Eukaryota; kingdom Metazoa; phylum Chordata; class Mammalia; order Primates; family Atelidae; genus Ateles; species Ateles fusciceps. The sequence goes on along the minus strand of JAZHEH010003296.1, from coordinate 597,897 downwards.
AAAAAAAAATGTATATCCTTTTTAATATAAAAATATATGATTCCCTTCAGGCATTTTTCTTTTGTTACTTAAAATATGTATATTCGAAATCAGCCACTCTTTTTAGTGCCTGCACAGTGTTCCATAGTAGAGATATATTACAATTCATTTAACAGGAATTCAGGCTGGGCACGGTGGCTCACACCGGTAATCTCAGCACTTTGGGAGAATGAGGCAGGCGGATCACCTGAGGTCAGGAGTTTGAGACCAGCCTGAATAACATGGGGAAACCCCCTCTCTACTAAAAATACAAAAATGTTAGCTGGGTATGGTGGCACATACCTGTAATCCCAGCTACTTGGGAGACTCAGGCAGGAGAATCGCTTGAACCTGGGAGGTGGAGGTCACAGTGAGCTGAGAGCACCCTACTGCACTCCAGCCTGGGTGACAGAAACTTTGTCTCAAACAAACAAATAAGCAACAACAACAACAAAAAACCACAAAAAGCAGGAAATCATACCCTACTTATGGACATTTGGATTTCTCATTTATGTCGTAAAAACATAACTTGCACCCCCCATTCTGTATCTGTGTAAGTCTCCTTGCTGTTGCCTGCATTCTAGTTTGATTTAGTCCCACAGATGGGAAGAGCGCAGACGCCATTCGTCGACTTCTTTATGGCATACTCAGACCTCATGTACTTGATAAGAAATGTCTTTATTTTCACCATGGCAACCTAGAGCACACAGTCAGGTCTGTGACCAAAAAAGAACACTGTACCGTGCAGTCTACAAGACAGCATTGTTTGATCATTATCGTATCCCTTTAATTTAAACATTATAACTCTTCCAAATGAGAAGACGCACATGGTTATTAAGAAAAATAAATTCGGCCGGGTGCGGTGGCTCACGCCTGTAATCCCAGCACTTTGAGAGGCCGAGGCGGACGGATCACGAGGTTAAGAGATCGAGACCATCCTGGTCAACGTGGTGAAACGCTGTCTCTACTAAAAATAAAAAAAAATTAGCTGGGCGTAGTGGCGCGCGCCTGTAGTCCCAGCTACTTGGGAGGCTGAGGCAGGAGAATTGCTTGAACCCGGGCAGCGGAGGTTGCAGTGAGCCGAGGTCGCGCCACTGCACTCCAGCCTGGCGCCTGGTGATGGAGTGAGACTCTATCTCAAAAAAAAAAAAAAAAAAAAAAAAAAAAAAAAGAAAAATAAATTATAGTTTAAGGACACATCTCTTGATGTACCTTGAGATGGGATAAAAATCTAGATTATGGCCTGGCGTGGTTGCTCACGGCTCTAAGCCCAGCACTTTGGGAGGCCAAAGTGGGAGGATTGCTTGAGCCCAGGAGTACAAGACCAGCCTGAGCAAGAGTGAGACTACATCTCTACAAAAAACACAAACATTTGAGAGCATGGTATGCACCCGTAGTCCCAGCTGCTCCTGAAGCTAAGGTGGGAGGATGGCTTGAGCCCAGTTGCAGGGTCCTGAGATTGTGCCTCTGCACTCCAGCCTGGGTGACAGCTCAAGACCTTGCCTCAAAAACGAACCAAAAAATCACCTGGATTTTTAGGCAGTTGGCTGATAGCTTATCTTACTCTTCTGTTTGGGGGAAAATATGGCAAACATACAGATCTAGGCCTATGTAACTGATTCTGAATCATGAAATGTGAGTTATTCCCTTTTGTGTGTGTGTGTGTGTGTGTGTGTGTGTGTGTGTGTGTGTTGTTGAGATGGAGTCTCACTCTGTGGCCCAGGCTGGAGTACAGTGGTGCAATCTCGGCTCACTGCAACCTCCGCCTCCCAGGTTCAAGCGATTTTCCTGCTTCAGCCTCCTGAATAGCTGGGATTACAGGCACCCACCACCATGCCCAGCTAATTTTTGTATTTTTAGTAGAGATGGGGTTTCATCATTTCCCCGAACTGATCTGAAACTCAGGTGATCCACCGGCCTCAGCCTCCCAAAGTGCTGGGTTTACAGGCGTGAGCCACTGTGCCAGCCTGTGAGTTATAGGATAATTATAAAGAGAAGAATAGAGGGATAAGAAAGGAAGAATGTGAGAGAGAGCTAGCAATGATGCTGCAATACAGCTTTGAGGGACCGGCACTGCTGAGCGGAAGAAAACCTTGTCTTTAAAATTAAACTCTGGCTTACGCTGTAAAGAAGGCGATGCATAGCACCTGTGCTCTGTTAGGTGGAGTTGAGGTACATCATTTGTTTGAAGGGCTGAAGCTGTATGTGTCTGGTTGCATTTTTGCAATCTAGGTGGGGCTCAGTGGTAGGCGTATGCCTTAAAACAAGAGACTGAATATTTGAATGGAAGTTTCAGCACAAGTACAAATGCCATTCACATTCATATGTATGCAACAAGAAAAGCAAAGGGACAGGCATCCCATTGAAATGTGGGGGGTGGGAAATCCTAGGACATTCAGCAAGGAATTGTAAATGTAAATGAAATGTAATGCCCTCTACCTTACAATAATTTAATTAGTGATAAATCATTAGTCTTTTAAGGTCCCTTTACTGAATTGGTTGTCTTTATTGTTTTAATTATTATGTAAAAATAATTTTTGGAGTGCATTACCGGTTTACTTGGGACTTATATTCTTCTTATCCTGTGTATTTCCTAAGGCCGACTGGGAATTCCCCTGCAATGGGGTTTTTAGACGTCTCACCCTTCAGCCTGGTTCAATAATGAAAACAATTGTTCTCAACTCACTAGCTGAGAATATTTATGTGCATCCAGCGAGTAATTGCTGAGCACCAGGCCCTGCGTGGTCACCGTTGAGTGTCCCAGGCACAGTGGAGAGACCATGCATCCACTCGTGGGGACAGGCCTGGTGCTGCCCCTGGAGGCAAACAGCATCGCAGTAGGAGCTGCGGGAAGCCAGCACGCCTGGGCAGAGGGCGAGGCAGGAAGGAGGAAGAGGGGGAACCTGCGAAGGAAGACCTGACAGTCATGCCCATTCTCCTTCCTTTGTGTTCTCGGAGCCAGCATTCCTTTGTCCAAGAGGGAAGAACGTACTCTAAGCAGGACATTTACGCTGTAGGCAGTGGGGACCACGGGCCTGCTGTATGTCAGGACAAAAAGGTCAGAGCTTGGCTTGCCAGCGCTCAAGCTGCCTTCTCTATGGCTGGGCTCCAAGGAGAAGGACCCATAACAAGGATACTCTGAAAAGGGTTTTGAGTTTAGCATAACTCGGTTAATGTTGATGGTTTGGATGCCATTATGGGCTGGAAGTTTTCTCAAGGGGGTTTGAGCAGAAGATGTGGGTGTAGATGACTGGTAACTCTTCCAGGAAGTGTGGTTCTTAGCAAGGAGAGTGGGGAAGAGGGGAACGTTCCTGGGCCCCTGCCTCCATCTCTTTCAGATGCAGAGGGTCCTGGGTAAGTTTCCATGATCATGGAGGTCAGCCTGTTGTGAAGGAAGGTCAAAGGCACAGAGGGGAGAGGGGCTGTGCCCAGAGCCACATTCCTGAGCGGGCGGTGGAAGGCCGTGGGACCCACACACAAGTGGTAGCATGACCCTAAGGCCGGAGGGAGGAGGGAATGTGAATGGGTGTGAAAGCAGGTGTATTTGTAGGTCTGAGGACTCAAATTTAAGTAGCGAGTTTGAGAGACAGAGGGAAAACTGTGGCAGTCATGTATCTGCAACGCACTGGGGAAGGCGGCTCCCGCAGCAGTTTGTGACCCAGTGGACTCTAACTTCAGTGCTGGAGCAGAGTGCGCAGACTGCAGGGGCCGTGGACCAGAACCTGCCTCACTAGCTGTACAGCCTTCAGCAGCAAGCCCAGAGACTTCAGGCTTTTGCCCCGTACAGCCTCACTCTTTAACCCTCCTCTGCTTGTCTCTCAGTACCGCCAGGGAGGCCCTGTGATCGCGGTGCAAGTGGAGAATGAATACGGCTCATTCAATAAGGATAAAAAATACATGCCCTATCTCCACAAGGTAAGAGGCCCTGGGTATGGCCCCATGTTTGCATGCCTCCTTCCCTCATCTGTCTCTTTTCTGGCGTCCTTTTCTGGTTCCTGGCTGCATGGATGAACGGGCTGGGCACTGTGCATTCTGAGAATATGCAGTTGGCCTGTGAACACAAAGGGCTGAGGGGTGCCGGCCCCCTGCGTGGCTGAAATTTGCATATAACTTTAGACTCCCTCAAAATTTAGTGACTGATAGTTGACTGGAAGCCTTACTGATAATAGACAGTTTGATTAATGCAGGTTTTGTATGTTATATCTAATATATAGTATATTCTTACAATAAAGTAAGCGTTCAGAAAAGAAAATGTTACTAAGAAAACCATAAGGAATAGAAAATATATTGACTTTTTATTAAGCAGAAGTGGATCATCATAAAGGTGTTCATCCTCATCACCTTCATGTTGAGCAAGGCTGAGGAGGAGGAGGAGGAGTTGGTTTTGCCGACTCAGGGGGTGGCAGAAGAGGTGGAGGAGGTGCAAGGGGGGCAGGGAGGGGAGGTACATTGGTTGTAACTTGTATTAAAAAAATCCGAGTATAAGTGGATCCTCATAGTTTAAACCTGTGTTGTTCAAGTTTCAACTGTAGATCAAGTTCATTTTCTCTGTGAATTTACAACAGTCAGGACAATCAAGATGTACCTAAATAACATTTTTTTTTTTTTTTTTTTCTGAGATGGAATCTAGTTCTGTCACCCAGGCTGGAATGCAGTGGCGCAATCTCGGCTCACTGCAACCTCCACCTTCCTGGTTAAGCAATTCCCTGCCTCAGCCTCCTGAGTAACTGGGAGTGCAGGCACCCGCCACCATGCCTGGCTAATTTTTGTATTTTTATTAGAGACGGGGTTTCATTATCTTGGCAAGGCTGGTGTTGAAGTCCTGACCTCGTGATCCACCCACCTCGGCCTCCCAAAGTCCTGGGATTACAGGTGCGAGCCACCACGCCTGGCCGAGCTGTACCTAAATAATTTATTAGAAGATAGAACATGACGTTAAAGGGCTATTCCTTTCGGTTTCCTATCTCTGTGACCCACGATTCTCATTAAAGCTGGGGTTGGTGAATCTTCCTCCACTGTAAATAATGCTTCGAGAACTTAGAGATGTGGCTCTCAGCTTGAAGCTTTCTGGCCTGTAGGATAAACTTCATCTCTTCTGTCCCCCTTGCTCCTTCATGGAGGGACGTCTCAGGCCTGGGAATAACTGCTGTCCTGGCTGCTGTCCTTTCTGGTGGCTCAGCCCCTGGTGGCCCCTGACTTCTCACATTCAGGAAGCTGATGAGATTCAGTCTCAACTGAATTCCTCCTTAGGCTGCCACAAAGGGTGCAGGGCTGCACGGCTGGCCTGAGCCATCCTGACTCCACCCTTGCCTCTGCAGCAGTGCCCACGCGGAGACCTCTGGCTGGAGGCCGGGAGGGGAGGGGCAGGGCTCCCCAGCTGGGCAAAGTGGGGAAGAGGGCGGGGCTGGACTTCATCCACATGCCGGTTCCTGCCCTACAGCTGTGGCTTCTTGGAGTTGGACAAGGTCAGAGAGTAATTTCCCTCCCTAAGTTTTCCCAGGGGCCGTGTGGCTGCCCTGAATCAGTCTTTTTCAGCTAGCAGTATTTGTTTTTGATTTTAAAATTTACTGGCCGGACCCTGTGGCTCACGCTTGTAATCCTAGTAGTTTGGGAGACTGAGGCAGGTAGATCAACTGAGGTTAGGAGAATTGAGACAGGCTTGGCCAATGTGGCAGAACCCCGTCTCTACTAAAAATACAAAAATTAGCTAGGTGTGGTGGCATGCGCCTGTGTAATCCCAGCTACTTGGGAGGCTGAGGCAGGAGAATCGCTTGAACCTGGGAGATGGAGGTTGCAGTGAGCAGAGATTGCTCCACTGGACCCCAGCCTGGGCAACAAAGGGAGACTCGTCTCAAAACCAAAAAAAAAAAAAAAATTACCATTCAACTTCCCCTCCCAGGCCCTGATCTGGGTCCATGAACACAGGAGACGTACAGCCCGGCCTTGGCTGCCTCATTACCATGGTTTTTCAGATTAGATCTTTCCATCCCTGCAGCCATGGCAGGCTTCCTTGTCCCCCTGTGACCGTGTTCAGGCAGTACCGGAGCTTGGCAAAGTCCCTGCTGGCTCTCAGGACCCCACAGCCGCAGCCTCCCCACTTCCAGCACAGAGTTGCTTCCCAATCTTCTTCCTCTTCTTTCAGTGACTTAGATCCTCTCCCAGGGCGTTTCCTGGTCAACTCAGACCTTTTTTCCTGGGAGGCTTTGATCACAGGGTGTCAGAACCCACACTCGGCTGATTTTAGGGTCATTCCCCACAAAAACCACCAGGCTGAGACAGAGACAGTGAGTTCCCCCAGTTTACTAAGTTGCAGAAGGTCAGGCTCTGAAGTCAAACCCTTGTCTAGCTCACATCCCGCTCAACTAAACCGTGCTGTGTTTAGTTCCCAATATTCTCATACAGTCGTCCCTCGGCATCCATGGATTGATTCCCAGGGCCCCCACGGGTACCAAAATTGCTGGGTGCTCAAGTCCTTGACATAAAATGATGTGGCATTTCCATGCAACCTATGCACATCCTCCCATATACTTTTGTGTTCTGAGACACAGTTTTACTCTGTCACCCGGGCTGGCGTGATCTCAGCTCACTGCAACCTCCGCCTCCAGCTTCAAGCGATTCTTGTGACTCAGCCTCTCGAGTAGCTGGAATTACAGGTACACGTCACCACACCCAGATAATTAGAGAGGATTTCACTATGTTGGCCAGGCTGGTCTCAAACTTCTGACCTCACGTGATCTGCCTGCCTCGACCTCCCAAAGTGCTGGAATTAACAGGCACGAGCCACCACGCCTGGCCTCTCCCATACACTTTTAAGTTATCTCTAGATTACTTCTAATACCCAGTACAATGTAAATGCTACATAAATAGTTGCTATATAAAACTCTTTAGGAAATAATGACAAGAAAAAAGCCTGTACATGTTCAGTACAGACGCAGTTAAGAAATATATTTTTGGCCAGGTGTGGTGGCTCACACCTGTAATCTCAGTGCTTTGGGAGTCCAAGGCAGGAGCTTACTTCAGGCCAGGAGTTTGAGACCAGGCTGGGCAACAAGGTGAGACCTTGTTTCTACAAAAGAAAAAACAGCTAAATCTGCTGGCGTGTGCCTGTAGTTCTAGCTACTCAGGAGGCTGAGGTGGTTAGATGCCTTGAATCCAGGAGTTTGAGGTTACAGTGAGCTATGATCGTGCCACTGCACTCCAGGCTGGGGAAACACAGCAAGACCCTGTCTCTAAAAAAATTTAAAATTAAAAAAAAAAAAAAATTTCTGACTGTGATTGCGGAATCCAGGGATGCAGGACCCATGAATATGGAGGCTGTATGTGTTTCTTTTTTCCCATGGGAGTGAGGGAAGTGGGTCTATTTTGGTCAGTTTTCTCAACAGGCCCTGCTGAGAAGAGGGATTGTGGAGCTTCTCTTGACCTCCGACGGTGAGAAAAATGTGCTGAGCGGCCACACCAAAGGAGGTACACATTTAGTTAGTTCACAGGAGAACAAGGCTCTCAGCCAGCCCGTATAAATCTCGAACGCACCCCCAGAGAAAACCAAGTGCACCTCGCTGCCTCTCTTTCCCATGTCCACTGGCATGGATCCTGGAATTCAATGTTACAGTAAATGAGGACTCAAGGTCAAGGCTCAGGCCAGCTCCCTCTCTTGGCCTTGCTCCTGCCATCTTTAAACACAGCCACACTGGAGCTCCTCTGTCCTCAGGACACCTTTCCCATCTCCCATAGTTCTTCTGTGGCAAGACACCTGCATTGGTGCTGGGCCTGCCTTGGGATCAGGGCCATCTCTACTAAAGTGGGAAACCACACAGGGAACCAGAAGATGAATATTGTGTCGGGAACCCCGCCTAGGCCCAGTTCCATTCCTGGGATCCTGCTGCCCAAGGCTCTGTGTGGACACTTCGGAGATCCTAGAGAATTAAGTGGCAGGATGATTTGGGACGGACTCATCAGATGGCAATAGTGAGGGACATGCCCAGGTGTGACAGGCCGGTGGGGCAAGCTGCTGCTGGCAGCCGCCGTTCTGCCTCCTTAGCAGCAGCTCTTCCTCAGAAGCATGGCACACTGGAGCACATGCTGAGCTTGGGGCTGGGAAGCCTGCGTTCCGTTTCCAGGTCTAATCATGTCCGGAAGGCTTGGCCTGGCTCACTTCTCTGCACAGAGTGTGGTTAATTTTAACTGCCCCCTCAGTACAAATGAGGGTCCTCACAAGTGTCAGGGATGTGGTGATGGCCATGGCAGCCCTTTGGACGTTGCAGGGTGGGATCCAGGCAGTATCTCGCCATTCTCACTGCCAAGCTTGCGTTCCTCCTATGTGTGGGGTGGCGGGGTGGGGAGGGTTTCCTTCCCTTCCCCGACAGCACTTGACTCACGCCTCAGCTGGGACTCTCTCTCCTTTATGCAGTGTTGGCCACCATCAATTTGCAAAAACTTCACCGGAATACTTTCAGTCAGCTTCATAAAGTCCAGGTAAGACATCTCAAACAGGCGGGTTTTACAGCTCCACCTATCTCCTATGTAACTGGTGTTCTGTGAAAACAGGTTTGACAAGAAGACCACAGGTTTTCACCCTGGGGCCTTGGCAGGCTCCAAGCCATTTTGGGAGCCTTTTGGGGTGGAGAGGGAGGAGGGAACCCTGCTTGTGTCACCTCTGCTTGTGGATGACGTCATGGAGATGAGTGGGAAGGGTGGGGGTGATAGCAATCAGAAGGAGATGATGTTTCCTTTCCCCTCTGAAGACAGAGCTCAGAGATGGGCTATAAGCGTTGACAGAAACCTCCCAGGGAGTTCTGGTGGGTCAGCCTTTCCTGCCACAGTTATATGTATTATGGGAAGGGATGGCAGCTGTGCTTAACAGACGTGGATTGAAGGGCTCCCACCTTCCTCTCAGTGGGGGACCTCCTGTGACAGTTACAAAGAAGGACAAGCCACAGCCCAGCCTCCAATGAGTCCATCTGTCCTCTCTGTACAGACTAGCTAGAGTGTGCGCTTCAAGACCAGGCCTGGTCATGGTCTTCTCTGCTTAACACGCTTTCCTGACTGTTCTTTGTGCCCAGGATGACATCCAGCCCCCATGCCTTGGCTTGCTGGGGCACTGTGAGCCTTTGCCGCCACTCCCAGCCCTGCCACCCCACCCTGGGCCTTCCTTCCATTCCTGCACACTGTGGTGCCCTGGCCTAGCCAAAGACTCCACAGCTCCAGGGCTCTGTCCCCACCCTCAACCCACATTATAAATAAGATGCATGAACCTTGTTTCCTTTTCTCATCAATTTCTTTCTTTTTTTTTTTTTTTTTTTTTTGAGACAGAGTCTTGCTCTTGTCGCCCAGGCTGGAGTGCAATGGTGCAATCTTGGTTCACTGCAACCTCCGCCTCCCAGGTTCTAGTGATTCTCCTGCCTTAGCCTCCCGAGTAGCTGGGATTACAGGTACCCACCACCACACCCGGCTAATTTGTGTACTTTTTAGTAGAGATGGGGTTTCACCATGTTGGTCAGGTTGGTCTCAAACTCCTGACCTCAGGTGATCCACCTACCTAAGCTTCCCAAAGTGCTGAGATTACAAGTGTAAGCCTCTGCGCCTGGCTTTTCATCAATTTCTATACAGTTTCCAACTTCGTGAAACGAAGGGGCCCTGCCAGGGCTCTGTGGCTCTGTGACTATCTCTAGTTTTTCAATACCTTCGCTAAGTCTTCTTCCTTTTTGTTCTTTCTTGTCACTTTAACAACTTAATTGAAATCTCATTTATACACCATTACATTCTCCCATTGCAGGCATACAATTCAACATACAGAGTTTCACAGTCATCACCCCACAATCCAAAATGTTCATTGCATTTAATGCTCGTGACTGTGGTTTTTGCATGTTGAACCATCTTGCATCCCTGAAATGAATCTCATCTGATTGTGAAATTTTATCATTTTCTATTTTGCCGGATTCGGTTTATTCATATTTTTGTTGAGAATTTTCGCTTCCATGTTCATGAGGGACATTGGTCTTTGGTTTTGCTTTCTTAAAAGATATTTGTTTGGGTTTAGAATTAGGATAACGCTGGCCTTATAAAATGAATTTGGAAGTATGCTCTCCTTTTCTATTTTCTGGAACAGCTTGTGTAGAATTGTTACTTAATGCTTGGGAACTCACCGCCGAAACTATCTGGACCTTTTTCCTTTAAAGTCTTCCTTTTTAGAAGAATTGTAACTTGCAGTTCAATTTCTCTAATTAATACAGGAAAATTTAAGTTATTTCTTCTTGAGTGAGTTTTAACAGTTTATGTCTTTCAAGGATTTAGTCTACTCATTCTATTCTATTCCACCTACATTTCTGAGTTCATGGGCATAGAGTTGTTTGTGATAATCCCTTGTTAAACTCTTACTGTGTTTGTTGTCATTAGTGATGGCTGTTTTTTCAGTCCCAATATTGCTAATTTTGTGTATTTGTTTTGGTTAGTGTGGCTAGAAATTTATCATTTTTATTGATCTTTGCAGAGAATTAGCCTTTGGCTTAATTTTGTTTCTCTGTTACTTTTGTGCCTTCAACTCCCTCGGTTTCTGCTCCGATCTTTAGCGTTTTCTCCCTTCTGCTGCCTTCGGATTGCATTTGTTCTTTCTCTTGCTGCTTTCTGTTGGAAATTAAGCTTACCAAGTTGGGACTTCTCTTCTAATATAAGCATTTAGGCTATAAATTTCTCTGTATGCACTAATTTTGCTGCATCCCACCAATTTTGATGGACTGTGTTTTCATTGAGTTCAAAACATCAAAACATTTTTAAAAATTTCCCCTGAGACTTTATTCTATGCATCAGTTGGGAGTGTCCTGTTTCATTTTTGAATCTTAGGGGATTTTCCAACTATCATTCTATAATTGATTTCTAGTTTAATACTGTTAAGGCTCTAGAATATACTTGTATAATTTCTGTTCTTTTACATTTGTTAAGGTTTGTTTCGTGGATCATAATATGGTTTCTTGGTGAATGTTCTGTGTACATTTGAGAATAATGTGTAGTTTACATCTGTTTATAAATTCCCATCAGGTCAAGCTAGTTGATTATATTGGCCAAGTAATCACTATCTTTACTGATTTTCTGCCTACTCATTCCACCAATTATTATGAGCGGAATGTTGACATCTCTAAATACAATCACAGATTGTTAATTTTTCCTTTAGACCTACTAGTTTTTGTCTCTGTTTTGAGGTGCATTCACATTTAGGATTATGATATTTTATTGTAAGACTGGCCACTGTATCATTATATAATGTCCCTCTTCCTTGTTCTGAATTCTATTTTGATGTAAATATGGCAACTCTAGCTTTCTTTTAATTAGTATTTGCATGGCATATCTTTATCCTTTTTCTTTTTATATACCTTAAAGTCTGTATTTAAAATGGATTTCTTGTAGACATTGTATATTTACATATTGCTTTAAAAAATTCAATTTGGCAGTTTCTGTATTTTAAGATAATGTGGCTAGATTATTCACATTTAAAGTAGTTATTGACGTGGTTTGAGTAAAATTTACCTTTTGGCAAATTCTTTTCTTTTTTGTACTTTGTTCCTTTCTCGTTCTTTTTTACTCCTTTTTCTGGAGCGAATGGATGATTTTTTTATTCCATTTTATCTGTGCTGTAGACTTACTACTTACGTCAGTTTAAAAAATTGTAGCTGTTGACCTAGAATTTAAAATATACATTTAAAAATTAATCTAAAACTACTAATCATACTATAGTGTATCTAATATTAGAATTGTACAATAGTATCTTCCTAATTGCCCACTTTAAAGATGTCACTTCATTATTTTTACTTCCATGGTTTCTGATGAGAAGTCTGTATTAAATCTTTTTTTTTCCTCATCTTTTTTCCTCTGGCTACCTTTAGAACTTTCTGTTTGTCTTTAATTTTCAGAACTTTGAGTGTAATATGCGTAGATGTGATTTGCTTCTTAAAATTTATCCTGTTTGGATCTGTGGTTTGGTGAAATTTACCAAACGTTAAGTAAGGAATAATAATAATTCTACATAATATGTTCCAGAAAACAGAAAAGGAGAGAATACTTCTAAGCTCATTTTATGAGGTCAGCATTGTCCTAATGCCAAAATCAAATAAAAACAACTAGAGAAAAGAAAACCAAAGACCAATTTCCCTTATGAACATGGAAACAAAAATTCTCAACAAAAGATGAACAAATTGAATCCAGCAATATGTAAAAGGATAATACATCACTGATATGGTTTGGCTGTGTCCCCACCCAAATCTCAACTTGAATTGTATCTCCCAGAATTCCCATGTGTTGTGGGAGAGACCGAAGGGGAGGTAATTGAATCATGAGGGCCGGTCTTTCCCCTGCTATTCTCGTGATAGTGAATAAGTCTCATGAGATCTCATTTTCTCTTGCCGCTGCCATGTAATAAGTGCTTTTTACCTCCTGTCATGATTCTGAGGCCTCCCCAGCCATGTGGAACTGTTAAGTCCAATTAAACCTCTTTTTCTTCCCAGTCTCAGGTATGTCTTTATCAGCAGCATGAAAACGGACTAATACAATTACATTCAAGTGAGATTCATCCTAGGAATGCAAGACTAGGCCATTAATTTTGTAGAATTCTGAACCATCACTTATTTAGATATTTTCTCTGTCTGCTCTCTCACCTTCTGCAATTCAAATTGCCTGTATGTTAGATCATTTTGTGTGGTCTCACAACTCTTGGATGCTGTTTTCTTCCCCACTGTCATTTTTTCTCTTTACTTTTCAGTTTGGTTAATTTCTGCTGACCTATCTTTAAGTTCATTGATTCGTTCCGCATAACTGTTGAGTTTCGTGATGAATCTATTGAAGAAATTCTTCATTTCTTTTGCTGTGTTTTTGATTTCTAGTATTTCCAGTTGCTTTTTTCTTATAGTTTTCATCTTTCAGCCAAAATTACCTGTCTGATCTTGCATGCTGTCTACCTTATCCGTGATAGCCTTAAACATATTAATCATAGTTATTTTGAATTTCTTGTGTGATTGTTACAATATCTGTGTCTTATCTGAGTCTGTTTCTGATGATTGCTTTATCTCTTCCAAGTGTGTTCTTTTTTTGCCTTTTTGTATGCCTCGTAATTTTTTATTGAGAACTGCACATCATGTATAGGACGTAGGTACTGTCTTGGAGATCAGCATGCCTTTCCTTCTGCTAGGCCATGTGGAATTTTGTATTCATCGCATCTGGAGTTGGATTGGTTATGAGTTTGTTGTTGCTGTGTTATCCTCTGTGCATCATGGGCTTCAAATGTTCCCGGTGTTATCTTGTGTCTAGAGGAAGTACTGGTTTGGCAGGGGTTGTTTTCTCTATGTCTGCATTCCCCTCTGAGTGTCGCCTTTGCACTGTGCCCCACAGAGAATCTGTTGCTTGCAGCTCTCTCAGCTATAGTATGTGTTATATTTTCTCCAGCTTGGTTAGCCTGCAGGTGAGGGAGAAAGGCTTTCCCTGATGTTGTGATTATGCCTTACTGTCAGTAGATGCTGTCTCTGGGTCTGAGGGGTGTGACCTTTGCAGGTGCTCCTGCTCCTGCTCTTCTTCAAGCAGCAGATCTGATCCTAGCATATGTGCCTTCTTTCCTAAGGGTAGTGCATCCTCCACCCCTTTTTTCAGATGCAATTAAGCTGCCCTGAAGTGACAGCTTCTGTGCTGTTTCTCAGCTGGTTAGGACTTTTGTTGCCTAGGGAAGATGGGCTGGGAGAAGGTCTGGCAGTGGCGGTGGCGCCCTCCCCCTCAGCCAGCACCAGAAAGGAAGCTGTGTTACTTTGCTAGTTGCCATGACAAAGGACCATAGACCATGTGGCTTAAACAGCAGGCATTTGTTTTCTCACGTTCTGGAGGTTAGATGTCTGAGATCAAGGTGCTGGCAGGGTAGGTTTCTTCTGAGGCCTCCCTCCTTGGCTTGTTGGATGGCTGTCTTCTCCTCCCTGGGTCCTCACGTGGTCTCTTCTCTGTGTCTGCGGCCTAATCTCCTCTTCTTATAAGGACACTTCTTATATTGGACTAGGGCCCATCCTACTGACCACATTTTAATCATGGCGTCCCACAGGCTTCTCCTTGGCTTGCAGATGGCCACCTCCTCAACGTGTCCTCACGTGGTCTTTCTGCCATGAACATGAGACCCTGGTGTGTCAGAATTTCCTCTTCTTATTGGAACCCCAGTGGGATGGGATTAAGATCCACACTAACAGCCTCACTTTTATCTAACTACCTCTTTAAAGTTCCTGTCTCCGAGTACAGTCACATTCTGCGGTACAGCCTGCATGTGAATTTGGATGGGGACACAATTCAGCCCACGGCAGAGACTTGCCCAGGATTCTCCCCCAGTCTCCCGTCAGAACAGCTGGTAGACTTAGGGAGTGAAAGTCAGCATGAGGGGGGTAAGCAGTCTCGGCTCCCTTGACTTCATACTCTCATGGACCACACTGTCTTTAGCACTTCTCTAATATGATCTATTCGTATTATATTAGATGATCTAGCCACAGGTAAGCAAGTGCTTGGGTCCAGCTTCTTCCTGCAGGCATCAGGTTTTCCACGGATTTTAGGTTGTTTGATTGCTCTGTGACCTAGGTTCTCTGACGGACCCAAGAAAGTATAAACTTGCAGTTTTTCAAGCTTTGTCCTTGCTGTGAGGATAGGATTTATGTTTTTCCCACTGCTCTATCTCTGAGCTGTACTCAGAAGTTTATTTCCTTCCGAGTAAATGTGGTTGTTACAGTTTTTCTAGGAATATGTCCATTTCACCCAAACTAAAATATAATGGCATATAATTCTGTACACTCTCTGCTTGCTTTTAATGGCTCACCATTTGTGCTGATCTTTCCTTTTCATTTCTAATCTTAGTTATCTATATTTACTCTGTCTTATCAGTCTCATCAGAAGCATTGTCAGTTCTTTTCAAATAACTAATTTTTCTTTTTAAATTGTCTCTTGCAAATTAATTTCAATTTCACTGCTTCTACTCTTAGGTTTATATTTCCTTTATTTATTATTTTTTGGTTTATTTTGCTGTTCTAATTTCTTGAGGTGGATAATTAGCCTTCACATTTTATCTGTATGTTTTATTATGAACATTTAAGGGTATAGATTTCTTATTCGTTCATGAGTTTTATATTTGGCGTATTTGATATACTGCAATTAGACTAGTTCAAATATTCACTATGATTGTTTCTTTGGCCTATGTGTATTAAATTTTCAGACATATGGAGATTTTGTATTTTTTTCTTTATTTCATTGAAGTCTGAAAACATACTCCGCACCTTTTCAAACTTTTGTAAATTGTTTTCTTTTATTATTAATTCATGACTTTTTCATACGTCTAATGCCTTTTTATCACTTGTAATCATTATGTTGTTGAAGCTTAAACTGGCTTCTTGTTGGCCTGCTGGAAGCACCTGCCACTGGCTCCTCTTTCCTCTGACATGACCCCATCAGTCTTTCATAGTTCACTTGGTTTCCAGCCAAGTACAATGTCCCAGACTCACCTGATACATTTCCAATCCTCAATCCAGAAATAGTGATTCTCCTAAGAACCCTGTTGTTTCTGTAGAGTACAAGCTGTGCTTACTATCGAATTGCTGTTATTTCTAAGAATTTTCAGTGTGTAGGGCCAGGATATTGGTTTGTTTTAGAAGAAAAGAAAATCGTGGTTTCATTGATTTTTTAAAAAATACAAATTTAGAATTATAGAACTTATATTTAACTTTTCTGATTTATATTTTTATTTTTTCTCTGACTGGACATCATAGTTGGTAATGATATTCACAATTTTATTATTCATTTAATTCTATGATGTATTTATAATAGGTTTGAAATAACACTGATAATATTAGCGAAATTAAGAAAATCTAATGATCTTTAAGATTTCTGTGGTTTTTCTTTTATTGTTAAGGTATATCACACAGAAAATGTGTAGTCAAAATTCTATGTACTAAGGTAATATGGAATAATTTCTTTTTTTATGTCATTGTTTTATCAACTTGATGTAGAGTTAGATTCATTTAAGTTTGTTTTCAATTTTTAGGTGTTATTCTTTATTTTTGATATTTAATTTTGTTTGTATTTATGTCCTATCAATGGTCAGTTTTGGTAAATGCCCTGTGTGCTTGTGATGAATGTATTTTGTGATACTGGGTGCGGTGTTCTGTTTAAGTTCTATGTCAATTTTATTTATGTGCTATTCTAATTTTCTATTTCCAGTTGATTTTTTTGGCTGGTAGTATTGGTCACTGAAAAAGATGTGCTAATATTTCCTATCATAATTGCAGATTTGCATATTTCTACCAGTAGTCCTTAATATTTTACCTGTACTTTAGCAAATTTATCGAAGTTTGCTTGATGTATTTTGAGGCTATGTAAATTTGGACTTGTTTTATCTTCATGGACATGAAATTTTATCACTAGGGAGTCCTCTTGTTTGCATGCAGTATTGCTCTTTGTCTAAAGGTCATCTTTTGTCTGTCACTGATATTGCCATGCCAGGTCTCTCTGTTTAATATTTGAATGGTGTATCATTTTCTATATCCAAATTTGGCTTTTAATCTTGCTGTAATTCTACATTTTTCTTTAGACATCTCTCTTATTAGAGATTATAAATTAGTTGAATGTTTTTATTTTAGTCTGACACAATTAAACTTTTATTTGGAGCTCTCAGTCATTCACATTTCATATAATTCTTACTAGACTAGGCTGGGCATGGTGGCTCACGCTTATAATCCCAGCACTTTGGGAGGCCGAGGCGGGTGGATCACGAGGTCAAGAGATTGAGACCATCCTGGTCAACACAGTGAAACCCGGTCTCTACTAAAAGTACAAAAATTAGCTGGGCATGGTGGCGCGCGCCTGTAGTCCCAGCTACTCGGGAGGCTGAGGCAGGAGAGTTGCTTGAACCCAGGAGGCGGAGGTTGCGGTGAGCCGAGATCACGCCATTGCACTCCAGCCTGGGTAACAAAGCGAAACTTCGTCTCAAAAAAAAAAATAAAAAAATTATTACTAGACTGAATTTAAACCTGCTAACTGATTATGTGCCTACTTTTAAATGTTTCTTTTCTTTTTTCTTTACAATCTTGGCTTCTTTTCATGGATTTGCCTGTTTAAAAAAATCAATTTCTGTTTTTTCCTATATCAGTGTGGAGTTATAGGGTCTGTTTTTATCTTTTAAAAGTCGTCCTTGAAATTTTAGTGTAAATACTGAAACCCCCACAGTCTAAAGTTCTGCTCTCTGTCTGGATTGCACAAGTGTCTCAGAGCATCATGACTCTGGCCACTCTCTCTGATGCATCTTCTGTTTTTTTTCTTGTATTTGATTTCTATCTTTTTAGAACTCTAAAAATATTATATATTTGTTTTATACAATCAATATTCATTTAGTTTTAGCACAATATTTATCTTTTTGCATTTATTATTTTTCATATTCTGGAGATTCTACTCAGGATCAATTTTCTTCTGCTTGAAGTATAGCCTTTAGTGATGTCTGCTTATGGTAGACTCTCTATTTAAAGCTTCAGTCCCTTATTGGTTCTGAATTCTAATGTGGCAGTTGTTTTCTTTCAGCACATAGTCTGCTAACTTCACTACTGTTTCTGAGAGGTCTTCTGTTAGGCTTTTATTTCTCCTTTGCTAGTAAGAATTTTTTGTTTTGTTTTTTGTTTTCTGTAGTTTAACTATGTCTCTTTGTGAATTTATTTATTATTCTTCCAGTTTGTTGGACTTCTAGAATGTATGTATTCCCAGTGAGTAGTTCCTCAAATATTGCTTCTGCTCTGTTGTCTCACTCCTCTCTTCCTGGGATTTCAGCTAAATTCATTAGACCTTCTCAAATGTGCTGTATATCTTTTTAGTTTGCATATTTTTTATCTCCTTATGCTGCTATTTGGATACTTTCTTCTGATTTATCTTCATATACACTGATTCTCTTTTCAGCTGTATCTATGGTGATATTATATTTTATTTAACTTTGTAAAAAATCATCAGTGAAAGGGTTGGTCCAAATATCATAGATCATGATTGTTGGAAATTGTAAGTCTTTGATTATATTTTAAATATGTTTTAAAATTTTTTATTTGGTTTATTTTCTTTAGGGACAGAAGTTATGTGCAATGCAAAGTTCTTCTGTCTTACTTTCACATCAGCTGCATCCATTTTTTTCTCATTCTTTCTACTGTGTATTCATTTTAACTGTGATCATTTTTCACTCCTCTTTTCATGTTTTTCACAATGTTTATTTTCCTTTTATCTGCTTCCAGTTTGGACTTAATATTTTCTATTTTATCTGCCTTAAAAAAACTTTTGATAGGTCATATTTTAGTTCCTTATGTTTTCTTATCATGTCTTCCTTGAGGACTTTTAGTTTTCTTTTTTTATGCTCTCAATTTATAGAGGCAATTGTTTCACTGAGATTTTTAACTTTATAACAATATTTCTGGATCACGATTTTGACCTATGCTATAGAAAGTTTTTGGTGCTCTCCTCTAATTTCTTACCCTGTTAAAAAAAAGAAAAATCTCTTTTTTTAAATTAGAATTTTAAAAGTAGATTCTGTTAGAATTTTAAAAGTAATTTCTTTTTATCAGTCATCTTTGATGGAGATGAGTTCTTATTGGCTCAAGGACTCAAGAGAAGTTGCTGTGATTGACTGCATGTGACTGTGCTAACAATATATCTTAGTGGCATACTGCTGTAGGCAGGGATGAATTCTTACCTTTACCCATCTTCCTTTTTGCTTTCTCCCATCCTCCCAGGGAGCTAGTATAGATTGCAGGACTGCTCTCAGATGCCTCACAAGCAGCAACTTCTTCTCCTTATAGTTCTATTTTTTTTTTTTTTGAGACAGAGTCTTGTTTCGTCACCAGGCACCAGGCGCTATCTCGGCTCACTGCAACCTCTGCCTCCTGGGTTCAAGCAATTCTCCTGCCTCAGCCTCCCAAGTAGGTGGGACTACAGGCGCGCGCCACCACGCACAGCTAATTTTTGTATTTTTAGTAGAGACGGGATTTCACCATGTTGGCCAGGATGGTCTCGATCTCTTGACCTCATGATCCACCTGCCTCGGGCGGATGATCCAAGGTGTGAGCCACCGCGCCTGGCCTCTCCTTATAGATCTTATCTGCGATTCTTCAATAATTTTGTCATTCTAAGCTGCTGATGCATTGAATTATGTAAAGTGTATTCCCTTCACCAGCTTGTGCACCCTATTCTGTGACTGATAGTAAATGGTTGGCATTGCACTATAGAGTATGCTTCTTACTTGGGAGAAATTTGTGCCGTTAGCCTTTCCTAAAATCTTCAACAAAGAGAATTCTTTCTCTATGTCTTTTTGAACCCCTGATAGACCTTCAGTGCTTTTGTGCTTCTTCCTCCTAATTTATATTTTGAAGTTTCAGATGTCTCTTAGATTCATGGAAGATGTTGTTTGTGTTTGCATTTCTCAGTCCTTATTTTGATTTTGAAGATTCCAAGAGGAGAATATCAAGCCCACAGTACCATTCTAACACCAGAAGGCAGTCTTTCCTCTTGAATACAAATGGAAAATTAAGGATCTGTATTTATTTAATAGAATTTCACAAAGAGAAAATAATTAAACTGCAAATAAAGAAGAAAATGGAAATCAGGGAACATGGATTTAATTCATGCAACAGAATAGAGTAGTA
This sequence comes from Ateles fusciceps, assembly GCA_036589455.1. NCBI lineage: Eukaryota > Metazoa > Chordata > Mammalia > Primates > Atelidae > Ateles > Ateles fusciceps. Next base: position 578,218 of record JAZHEH010003296.1, on the reverse strand, counting down.
ATGAGGCTTATTAATATGCATAGAGCTATGAATAAGATTATACATGAACAATAGTGGGCTGTTAAGTAAAAGGGACAATTAGGGAACCAAAAACAAGTCTTTGAAATTAAAAATCTAGTATTTGAAATTGAAAATTAAATATAGAAGTTGGAAGGTAAAGATGATAAAATTTCCTAATATTACTATTAGTACAAGCCAACAAAACATAAAGAGACGAGATAAATGTCTTACAGGATCACTGTAGAAGACTCAACATCTTATTAATACTGGTTGCAAAAAGAGTGGACAAAGAGCAGGGAGAAAAGGAAATTGCAAATAACGTAAGAATTTTCTTTAAGGGGGAGGATCTGTATGTCTAGATGAAAAGTGTACCTCAAATGGTAAGCACAGTAAGTGATGAAAAAGGCCTACATTGTGAAATTAGCATCCTACAGAGAGAAAAACCACAGGTTTACATGCCAAGCAAAAATAATTAGAATGACATAGGTTTGTAAAATATTGGATAATAGGAAGCAATGGCATATGCATTTAAAATTTGAGGCTAAATGAATTTTAACTTAGAATTGTACACCCAGTCTAAATATTAATTGTGTTGATAGCCAGACATTTAAGGACTCAGAATATTTGTTTTCCACTCATCTTCTCTATGGAAGTGTTTGAAGGATGCAGGAAATGAGAGATGAAATCAAGGTAAAAGAGGACACAGGATTCGGAAAACATCATGATCCAAATCCAGGGAAGTGCTAACAGAAGTCCTAGGCTGACCACTCTTTGGGCTTAGAGCGAGACCATCTTACTGCAGCAGTATGCCGGAGGACCCCAGGAGTGCAGCTGAGAATGCATGCTGAGTGGCTGACATATCACCCGGGAGAAGCTCAGCCACAGTCTTTCATTTTAAAATCCGTGGCACAGCAACAGCTAGGCCTGCTGTGGAGGAGGTGTCACCTTTTAAAAACAGAACTTACATGATTCAGCAGCCCTGAAAATGCTAGGCTAGAAGTGGAATGCAGGTGTCAGGCTGAAAGCCTGTGAAATCTGAGTTTCTACATAAAGAATTGCAGTCAGGTCCTTGTGTATCCAAAAACCCATTCTTTCAATGCCAGCTGTGGGTGAGACAAGGTTGAAATTACTGATGGTGCTTTCCAGGTATAGTGGGGAGGCATGTGAAGCTAGACGGAGTCTGGAGACCATGCACATTTAGGAGTGGGGAAACCAGAGCTGCGAATGATAGCCAAGGGGTAATGGGCAGGGGGTGGGGGAAGAAATACCTGATCAAAAAGGGAAAGCTCTGAATGGGGAAAAGGAGAAAAGCGTGAGTTCTGTAAGTTCTCATCTATTGTATTCAGGTTTTCTGATTTTTCTTTTCTGTTTTTTTTTTTTTTTTGTCAGACTTAGTATTTGCTTTGGTTTGTTTCTAGAGAGATAAGCCCCTTCTGATTATGGAATACTGGGTCGGCTGGTTCGACAGATGGGGAGATAAGCACCATGTTATAGATGCAAAGGGTGAGTGTTTTGCAGTGTTTGACTCTAGGAATAGGTGGCCCGGGGTCCCATGAGAACTCATTCATACAGTTCTCTGCTAGTTGATTCACTTGATCAGTCGTAGATATTCGTGTAACCATTTACATACAAGCACTGAGCCAGGCCCTGAGGATGCTCTGGTGGATAGAAATTACATGGTTCCCAGACCCCGGAGGGTGTGAGTTAGTGAGGTCCACAGATCATTACAAAGTAAAGCCATCTATATATAGTTCCATGTTTGGCGGGTACTTTGAAGCAAACAAACAGGGTCCAGTGGTAGAAGAGAGACCTGCCCAGGTAAGGTTAGGTGGTCACAGAAGTTTCTCTGACAGCGCCACGTTTCTGAGGAAGGTGGAGCATTAATCATTGCTAGCAGTGCGTTGGTCCTGTCTGTGGCGTTGTCAACTAAGCACTAACAATGGTTGGGGGACAACTTGCAGCAATGGCCAAGAGGTTGGATCTTGAAGCCGAAGAGATCAGGTTTTAATTCCAGCTCTGCAATGCTAGCCATGGGACCTCGTGCAGGTTTCCTTCGTTTTAAGTCTCAGTGACCTCATCCAAACTTGAAGATTACCATAAAACTGACCTTAGAGCAATGCCTGGCAGTCATTTACTTAATAGCCGTATGTGTCTACAGAAGATGTTTTGAAAGTGCAATTATGAAAACAAGCCCACTTGTATCTGAAGTATAGAAAAACATTGAAAAATACTTAGGGACTGGGAAAAGCTTGTTTTGGGTTAAAAACAGAAAAAAAGTCAAAGTGCCACTGTCACCACCAATAACACCAACAATAATGCCAGCAACAATACCACCACCACAAATCACAGTTTTCTGGTCTCTTGTATGGCAGGCACTGTGCCGTGTTTCCACAAATATTACCTCATCAATGAATGTTCTCATCAGTCCCATGATATCGTTGGAATGAATATGTTCATTTAATACATCAGGAAGCAGTGCATCGAGAAAGAAAACAGGTTCTCCAAGGTCCTGCAAACAGTAAAGAGCACAGCCAGAACTGACTCCCACTCTAAATGGCTTTTAATCTTCTTCCCACTGTGGCCAGAGGAGAGCTGATTGTAGCTATTAAAACATGGTACAAAATAGAAGTTTTTGTGGCCAAAGATTAAGAGCAGCCACTGTGGACCACTGCAGTGTTTCCAAGCCAGTGTTCCCAGAGACATTATACTGGAAGGTAGTAACGAGGCTATACTAATTATATGTATAATTTCAAAAAATTTAATGGAAATTAGATAGTTAAGTGACATGAGAGTTCTTAGGCTCTTAATTAATAGGTATAGTTTGGAGTCGAATTATGTCAATACTTTGGAAAAAAAAGGTCAAAAATCTCTTGGGATTGACAGGATTCGGTGTCCTAGAGTAGTTCTGGCCAAATTCCACCCATTTCTTTGTTGGAATCTTTGTAGAGGTTGAATGATAAAACATTTGCAGTAGGTCTTTAACGTCAACAATAGGTTCTTGGAAACTTTAAACAAAACGATGCACAGCACATCCTCATATAATATTGTTTCCTTCAACATCGTGTCATGATAAACTTGAGAAAAAATTCGGTTTTGTTAGATATCATTTCACTTAAAGTCTCCGTTTCCAAGAATGCACAGACAGTTGTGAAGCAAGGAATTACTGTAATTGATTGTGGGGTGGGTTGGAAATGATAAGAGTTTGCTAGAGACTTCTGTCTCCTCTTCATTTCTAACATTCTCTGTGTTCTCATCTCCCTCATCTGCAGAGATTGAACGTACTGTGTCTGAATTCATCAAATATGAGATCTCCTTCAATGTGTATATGTTCCATGGTGGAACCAACTTCGGTTTCCTGAATGGGGCCACGTATTTCGGGAAGCACGCTGGCGTTGTTACCAGCTATGGCAAGTGTCTGCTGGTGGAGTAACCTCTCCAGCATGGGTGGTGCTGGGGCTTTACAGAAGAGGCTCTGGAAGCCTGTTCTGGCATCACTGGGTTCTTGACCTATAATCTATTTTCCTTTCTTCTGTATGTTCATAATGCCTCAACCGGCTATCATGGCGGTAGACGTGGCTTTCTGCAACTTAGAGCTCTGCTTCATGTATCTTGTACACTGCCCTGTTGGCTTGAATCTCTGAAGATAGTTAGGGTACGAACGGTGACTGCTGTAAAGACACAGACCGGCACAGCCGGGCAATACAGACTGAGCAAAGAAAAGAGTATCCATTGCAAGGATGTCCAGCTTTTTGGCTTCCCCGGGCCACATTGGAAGAAGAATAAGAACTGTCTTGGGCCATACATAAAATACACTAACACTAATGATAGCTGATGAGCTAAAAAAAAATTGCAAAATATTATTTTAAGAAAGTTTATGAATTTGTGTTGGGCTGCATTCAAAGCCGTCCTGGGCTGCCTGTGGCTCGTGGGCTGAGGGTTGAACAAGTTTGCATTAGAAAGTGAAATTGGGGTAAGCCCAGAGTCACAGAGACCTTAGGTCCTTAGGACGAGTTGTGTGGAATGTTCCTAGATTGGCATTACACACCCACATGGGACCGAATGTCTCTAGGTTGGTGTTACACATCCATGTGGGCTGGAGCATGTCTAGGTTGGTGTTACACACCCACGTGGGACGGAACGTGTCTAAGTTGTTACACACCCCAGTGGGATAGAACATGTCTAGGTTGGCGTTACACACCCACATGGGACAGAACGTGTCTAGGTTGGCATTAACACCCACGTGGGAAGGAACATGTCTAGGTTGGCGTTACATTGCCATGTGGGCCGGAACATGTCTAGGTTGGTGTTACACACCCACGTGGGACGGAACATGTCTAGGTTGGTGTTACACACCCACGTGGGATGGAATGTGTCTAGGTTGGCGTTACACACCCACGTGGGACGGAACATCTCTAGGTTGGCGTTACACACCCACGTGGGATGGAAGGTGTCTTCCTTCTGTCTCACCCTCAGTGGCCCTGGCTGTCTCCTGTCAGCGCTGCTAAAACAGGGCCTGCTGTGGAGACTACGTGGCCCCGTTACTGGCCCTGGTGTCTTGCAGACTATGATGCTGTGCTCACGGAGGCTGGAGATTACACAGAAAAATATTTCAGGCTTCAAAAACTCTTTGGATCTGTCTCAGGTACTCAGCACCCATTTACCTTATGGGCCAGCCCTCCTTGTAAGGAGTCTCTGTTCTGCAGAAGAGTGAGGATGGCGAGGGTCTCCCCTGTGGGCAGGAGTTTAACTGAGCTCCTGAGAACAAGGGCAACTGTAACTTCCAACCCTGGGTTTCCTGCTTAAAATCTGTGTGTTTTTTAAAAATAAGGGTTTCTAAGCACTTTAAGCCTCAGTTTCTTCACTGAAACATAAACATAGTAACCCTGGTCTCCTGTGATGACTGTGAAGATTAAGTTACTCTTTGTAAAGCTCTTAGTACCATGGATGACATAGCCATCCCCAACACAAAAGCAAAAGCCATGCTGGATAGGCACGGGGAGCGGGGGCTTAGAGAAGGCAGTGGTCATTTCAGGCACTTTTTGCCCTGTGCCCCATCTTCATTGCAGCAATTCCCCTGCCCCGAGTGCCCAAACTTACTCCCCAAGGCTGCATATCCCCCCGTGAGGCCCTTGCTGTACCTCCCGCTGTGGGATGCCCTAGCCTACTTAAATGAGGTGAGTGCTAATTGGCCACAGGAGGAGCAGTGGCCATTGGAGAGATGGGGAGGGGGTTCCTTCAGGAAACTTTGTATTGGGAAGTGGGAAAACAAATCATCTGCCTTACATCCAAATTTACAATTAATGGGACAAAAGCCACCAGCTCCTTCTGGGTGGACCGTGAGGGGTTTGACCTTGGAGTCAGTGTGCAGGGGAGGGGCGGCAGGATGTCCGAGGGTCCTGGGTCCCTGGGAGGGGCGGCAGGATGTCGGAGGGTCCTGGGTCCCTGCTCAGACGAACCTATCTGGGGATGCTGTTGTTTGCACTTTGTGTTCCTTATGGAATCCACGTAGCAAAAGCCGCTGGGCTGGGATCCGGGGACCAGCTTCTGCCCGTGCTTTGCCAGCAGCTGGGCCTGAACTTGCTGGGTCGCTGCTCTGTCCGTTCCCATCAGCCTTCCCGTCCTATTTTGAAGAAAGGTGAAAGCTGCTTGGAACGGAAACTGTAGCCCCTGAATTCACATTGGTTTCACCTCTGCTATCATTATTTTAGAGAAATGGTGGTGACTGGTACACTAAAAAAAACTAAATTTATTTAATGTAACTCAATTTAATTTAATGAAATAAACATTTGCTTGGTGCATAGTTCATTGCTAGACTTCAGCGATTTTAGAATAAAGTTTATTTACTCTTTTATTTTTTTCTCGAGACAGGGTCTTGCTCTGTTGCTCTGGCTGGAATACAGTGGCACAATCATGGCTTACTGTAGCCTTCAACTCCTGGGCTCCAGCAATCCTCCCGCCTCAGCCTCTTGAGTAGCTGGGATTACGGGAGGGCACCAACACACCCAGCCAATTTTTAAATTTTTTGTAGATGTGGGGTCTCACTATGTTGCCCAGGCTGGTTTCAAACTCCTGGCCTCAAGTGATGCACCTGCCTGGGCCTCACAAAGTGTTGGGATTACAGGCGTGAGCCCCTGCGCCCCAGCTATTTTCTCTGTTAATCAGTTCTTAGGATTATAGTGATTGCTGCCGCGTCACCATGCCCTGCAATCCCGAGAGTTTCCTGGGCAGTGGAGACATAAGCACAGAGCATTATCACATGCCATGTGTTTTTTCATTTCCCATTCAAAGAACCCTTGGGGGACCATTAGGTGGGACCACATCAAATGACAGGGTGTTAGGAAGGAGGATCCTGACTGCTCAGCCCTTGGGCTTCTGCTCCTGCCATTTCTCCTCATAGCCAGTTAGGTCACATCAGCCCATCAACATGGAGAACCTTCCCATAAACAATGGGAGCGGCCAGTCCTACGGGCTTGTCCTGTATGAGAAGTCCATCTGCTCCGGAGGCCGCCTCTGTGCCCACGCTCACGACATGGCACAGGTAGGGTGAGCAGGCTCTCTGTGTGGGAAGCAAAATGCATCACCTCCCCAGGCTGTTGGGCAGGGTGGTTGATTGAGGACGCACGTTGCTGTTTGATGACCTACTATATGGGAGGCATTGGGAATAAAAGGCCAAATAGACTTGGTTTCTGCTTTATCACCACTGAGACTCTCTTGGGGCCATCTGTGAGCACCGCAGCTGGTCCCTGCCTTCATACTGACCTCCTGCTGCCAGAACCACGGCCTCTCTTCTCCCTTTCTTCAGGTGGGCCTCGAAGTCTGATGCTGGCTCTTCTTTTGTAGGTGTTTTTGGATGAGACAATGATAGGGATTCTTAATGAGAATAACCAGAACCTGCACATTCCTGAACTCAGGGTATGTAATTTGAGAGTCCAGGTGATGCCCTCGACTCCCCTGAAATGCAGACAGAGCCTGGTCCTGAGACAGCCAGCCTCCCTTCTCCATCCCTGCTGTTGGCTGCTCCTCACCTGGAGCCGTAGCAGGAAGCGTGCAGGGCTGGAAGCCTAAGTGCCTCCCAGGCCCTGGCCCCTCAGAAGCTACCGTGTGCATGCCACAGTGGGAGGGGGGATTTCCTCACTAAGCCCTGAGCCGGTCCTCAGCTCCTGGTTGCGTTTCTGTGCCTTTAGAGTTGGTTAAAGGCATAGCTGAGTCTCTCTGCCTTTCCCAGTAGGATCAGCAGAAGGGAAAGGGAAGATTGACTATGGAATAGGAACACAAGGGGGTCCTTAGGTGACAGGGAAGACTGCTGGGGTCTGGAGCCTCCTTTTCTCCCATTTGGGTCTCCATATGGAACTCAGAAAAAAAATGGGTTGTAGGGTAGGTGTCCTCCATAGCTGCTTGGTCTCCATAAACTGGCCTGTCCCAGCAGGTCTGCCAATACCTGAGGATCCTGGTGGAGAATCAAGGACGCGTCAATTTTTCATGGCAGATACAGAATGAGCAGAAAGGTGGGCTCTGGCTGTGGCCTCTCCTTGGTTACTCAGAACCAAAGACCCAGGCTACTTGCTGGGGTTGGGAGAGATACACCAGCCTCTCAGCAGTGGGCTTCCCAGGTCCTGGGAGCAGAGATACAAAGTCTGCCCCTCAGGCTTTTCTTGCCTTCTCTGGATCTACAGGGCTAGAGGGTGGAGCCAGGGTGTTCAGTGCTGGCTTGTCCTGGAGCAGGGCCAGTGTCCTTTTGGGAATTTCAGGGAAAGTTCCAGTACTAAGTGGGGGAAGTTTCTTGGTAGTATGGAAACATATAGCTAGAAGCGTTCAGTCATGGCAGGTCAGACAAACGTTTGCCCTCCTGGCTGAGCCCCTGTCCTACGGACTGTGTTTCTTTGTCCCATACGCTGGAGAATATTCAGTCCTGGCTCACATTCTCTTTCCTGCCTCCTATCTGCAGGAATAACTGGGTCTGTGACCATCAATAACTCTTCCCTGGAGGGTTTTACCATCTACTCCCTGGAGATGAAAATGAGCTTCTTTGAGAGGTATGCTCTGGGCGGCCCCCAGTGCACACTTCGGTGATCAGGGAACTCTGAGATTTCGCATTCCTCACTGCAGATGACGAGCCCAAGTTACAGAGACTGAGTGGTTGACTCCAGGCTGTCGGGTGCTTCAGCATCAGAACTAGAGCCCTGGAGCAAGCGTCCTGATTCCGACCTTAACGTGTCTAGTCTACTCTAGCTCATTGAAACAGAATCCTAGGCCCGGCCCAGGCCACTTGGGTTCAGTCCTGGGAACTGGGTTGGGAGGGGGACTTCCTCTCCCACATGCTTGGCCTTCGTTTTAGGCTCCGCTCCGCCACCTGGAGGCCTGTCCCAGACAGCCACCTGGGCCCCGCCTTCTACCGTGGGACCTTGAGGGCCGGCCCTTCTCCTAAGGACACCTTCCTGAGCCTGCTGGTAGGTGGCGCCCTCTGCTGCCCTGGTGTTCCAAACACCGCTTTTATTTTCAGAGTCCTGAAGCAAAGCCAGTGTTCCTGGGGAATACTTTGCTTTTTTCTTTTCCTCTTCTTTCCCCACCTCCAACCAAACCTTCCAATATTGATCAGTCTTCCTAATTTATCACTATTTAGAGAATAACACATCAAAGCAATTAAAAATTCAAACAATAACAAGAGGGAGAGAGCAAAGCATGACGTTTCCCTTTGAACCCACCCCATTCCAATTCGTCTCTGCTTCTCAGAACTCAACACTGCCAACAGTGGTACATTTTTATAGATACCTTTGAACACACACATACACAATTATTTTTACACTAAGAATTGTGCCATGTACTATATTCTGCAACTTGCTTTTGTGTGTGTGTGTTGGGGGGTGGTGAGTTGGTAGGTTAGTTTTTACCTAGAATATCTTTTTCTGTATAAAGACACATAAATAACATATAAAATGTGAATGTACAGATCAACAAACGATCGCAAAGTGAGCACCATATAATTATCACTGAAATTTAAAAATACTGTGAGCACCCCCTCCCAACCACGGTCCTTTTTCTCTCCAAAGGTCTCTGCTACCTTGACTTCTAACACTCCAGGCCAGTGCCTCCTATTTTGACTTTATGTGAATGGAATCATACAGGGAATGTTCTTTTTAAATATGTCTTCTTTTGTTCAACATTGTGAGGTTCAGCCATTAATTGATGCTGAAGTGATTTGTTCATTTTCACTGTCGTATTGGGTTCCTTTAGTAAATACACCATAATTTATTTAACCATTTTACTTTTTCTGAACATTTAGATTATATCTAGGGCTTGTCTATGATGAATAGTTAAGACTTTTTTGTGTTTATGTTCATGGCTGAGATATCTTTGTCAGGTTTTGGTGCCAAGGTTTAGGGCTCTCATAAAGGAATTTAGGGGGGGGGAGTTTGTGTAAGACAAGTATTACTTCTTAAACATTTAATAGGCCGGGCACAATGGCTCACGCCTGTAATCCTAGCACTTTGGGAGGCCAAGGCGGGTGGATCACTAGGTCAGGAGTTCAAGACCAGCCTGGCCAACATGGTGAAACCCCATCTCTACTAAAAATACAAAAATTAGCTGGACATGGTGGTGCGTGCCGGTAATCCCAGCTATTCCAGAGGCTGATGCAGGAGAATTGCTTGAACTGGGACCCGAGAGGCGGAGGTTGCAGTGAGCTGAGATTACGCCACTGCATTCCAGCTTGGGCTACAGAGCAAGACTCCGTCTCAGAAAAAAACAAAAAAACCCAAAAATTTAATGGAGTTCATTAGTGAAGACTTCTAGAGCTGGCATTTTCTTTTTGAGAAAGTTTGTAAGTGTGGATTCAATTATTGAAAGCTTAAAGTACTATTTAGGTTTTGTTTTAAAGTGAGCTTTGAGAAAATATATTTTTCTGGAAATGTTACCATTTTATCTAAATTTTTAAATATGTTGCCTTTAAAATATTTGTTTTTGATGTCTAGATCATCGGTAGTAGCATTCCCCTTGTCATCTGTTATAGGATATTGATGCACTCTTTTTTCTTGATAATTCTCACCGGAACACTGTCAATTCTATTAATCTTTCAAAGTACAGTGTTTGGCTATGACTCTTACTATATTATGTGTTTCTTTTCTGATTTTTAATTTCTGTCATTATCTTTATTATTTTGTTTATTCAGTTTCTTAGTTTAGGAGTCATTTGCTTTACTTTTATAATGTCTTGACATAGATACTTAGATACTGGATTTTTAGTCTTTATTCTTTTTAATTATATGAATTTAGGTTACGAATCATCGTTTAAGCATGGATTTGGTTGCATCCCATAAGTTTTAAAAAGATTTTTTGAGGTAAAATTACATAACATAATATTAACTCTGTTAACGTGAACAATTAAGTAACATTTCGTGCCTTCGCAATGCTGTGTGGCCACTATCTGTAGTTCAAATGCATTTTCATTACCCTAAAGGAAACCCTACAACCCCCATTTGGCAATTATTTCCCCATTTTCCACTCCTCCTACCTCCTGGCAACAGCAATCTTTTTATTATCTTTATGGATTTGCCTATACTGGAAATGAGTCCCATTCTTTTTCTTTTTTTACATAGAATAAGAATAAATTTAATATATTTTATTTTCATGATTTAGGAATTACATTCTTCAAAGCAAGAATTCAGAATGTACGTAATTATAAGCAATATTTCATATCAGTGCATCATTAATTTTTGTATTATACTTTCTATGATATGGGTAAGCGTTCATATTGAAATACAGAAAAAGTAAGTTGTGGTGAGACGAGTGATGTCTATATAGAAAGAGAGGAATCATTTTAGGGTCTTATTAGTTGGATAGTTGCTGCTTTAGGGTTGCCATGGTAGCCTAATGTTTTAATCATAACTACAAATTCTATCTAAAAAATAATAAATGTTTCATAAGAAACAGCTGATACTAAAGGTCAACACGTCACATGTAGGTGGTCCTCTGAAGGTATCAAACTGACTTCAGGATTGGCATTTTCGAATGTCTTAAGGATGATTTTGTAAGGAGCTGGCAGGCAAATGAAGCCCAACAAAAGAGAAGGTCCGCAAGTTATCCTGCAGGTTAGGGCCAATCTTCTTGAGTCTGCCAGGAATTATGAAATACCTATTCTTGCTCTTTCACCTCTAAATTTTAATTTGGAATTTCACTTTTCCTTCATATGGCTGTATGGATTGTTGAAGGTCACATGTTTCACAAGGACTTGCACATAATGACAGCTTCCATGTTTTTGGGGACATTGAGAAGCTTCCCTGGGACCAGAACTTTGCTATAATAGTGCTTTCTTCCCATATAAAGGGTAGTAGTGTAGCCTGAAGGTGCTATTTGGCAGGTAGTATTCAACCTAAGGTGTTGGACGTCCTGGCAGTGCTGTTCAGAAAGCTGCAGGCCACTCTGGGGACCATGTTGTTACTGGGGGAGAAACTTGATGATCTTTACCAATAAGTTTATATTTTTTGTGCATTCTTGGTAATGTTTAAGGTCCTTTCTTTTCAAGTTGAAGGAGCTCCTTTAGCACTTTTTGTTTTTGTAAGGAGCTGGCAGGCAAAAAAAGAGAAGGCCTGCAAATTATCCTGCAGGTTAGGGCCAATCTTCCTGAGTCTTGTAAGGCAGATTTGTAAGGCAGGTCTAGTGGTGATGAACTTTCTCAGTTTTTGTCTGAAAGTCTTTAAGTCTTCTTCATTTTTGAAAGACAATTTTGCTGGATGTAGTATCTTTGGTTGCCAGTTGTTTTGCTTTCAGCATTTTAAACATATTGGTCCATTCCATGCTAGCCTGCAAGGTTTCAGCTGAAAAATCTGCTGATAGTCTTAGACCCTATAACTTTCTATGTATTTTATTGTCATCATCAGTGAATTAAAATATTTCCAACTTCCTTTGTCATTTCTCATTTGACTTAGGGATTATTTAGAAGTGCTTTTCTTAATGTCCCAGAATTTGGATATTTTATAGTTATCTTTTTGTTATCAATTTGTTGCTTAACTGCATTATAGTCTGAGAAGTTTATGTGAAGACTAGTTTAACACAGGGTCCAGCTTGCAAATATTCTGAGGTATACTTGAAAGAATATGTGTATACTGTAGATGTTAAATCAATGTTCTGTTATGTCAATTAGTTCAATCTTCTTAATCATCTTCTTTCAAATGTTTCATATCATTATTTTTATTTGCTTTGCCTATTGACTTTTGAAAGGTTATGTAAAATATCCCACTATAGTTGTAAATTTGTTTATTTCTCTTTATTATTCTGTCAATTTCACTGATAGGTTTTGAATCTATGTTTTTATTTTCCTTATGTATGTTGTATGTAGATTTATGGTAAACTAAGACTTTTACCATCATGAAATGTTCCTGTTTATCTCTAATAATGCTTCTTGCCTTAAAGTATTATTTTTCTGAATATTAACAGAACTATAGCAACTTCCTTTTGGTTAGGATTTACATATATTTATCCATTGTTTTTCTTTTATTTTTTCAATACCTTATGTTTTTGATGATTCTTTTATACATAGCACATAACTACTTTATTTGAAATCCACTTCTGTAAATTTGGCCTTGAATTTTGAACATTTCAGAGAGTCCAGTTTTACACACTAGGCCTTTTTGTTATATCCCAGAATAAGCAGATGCCTCTTAGTGGAAACACTGCCTGGATGTCTCCTTGTCTTTCCATTTTCTTTTTCTAGATCTCGGTTCTGTAATTCTTCATTACATTGCAAGCAGATTTTTAAAAAATGTGCAGCTTTTATATTTATAACCACTGTCAGCAGTGGTGTTCATCACTATTACCTAGTATTTATTTCTAGAAGTAGAAGATCTGCTCTTTAAAATATATAACATTGTATATCACATAACAGAAGCAACAGCAGCCTTACCATTAAAGGGTTAGTTCTATTTATGTTTTTCTCTGTCATTCCTAGACAGCAAGGTAGGAGTTCCAGAACATATCCCACTGTAAACTCACCTCCCTTTGAGTGCCATAAAGTATCTCAGTCTTGCTCTCACTCCCCAAGTGCCTTAGGTTTTACCTTGCTAATGTGAACCTATTTCTATATCTCAAGCCACCATTCCTTTCAGAACTGGAATTATGGATTCGTGTTCATCAATGGACGTAACCTTGGGCGATATTGGAATATTGGGCCTCAGAAAAACACTGTACCTTCCTGGAGCCTGGCTTCATCCAGAAGACAATGAGGTGTGTCACTCTAATCTCTGCCTTGTGATCTCATAAACTTTCAGATCAATGTGAGTTGCAGTGTCTTTTTCATCCTGTACTAAATACGCTTCCCCTTTCCCACTATCAATCTTTCTTTTCTTCTCAGGTCATCTTGTTTGAGAAGATGATGAGTGGCTCAGACATCGAATCTAGAGACAAGCCAATGCTGTAAAACCGTGTCTGAACACATTTTTTGGGTTACTGGAGTCCATCTATAAGTCATTTTTGAGGAATAACATTTATGTTAAGACTGTCAGGGTTGCCTTCAATGGCAAAAATGTGAAAATAACCAAAAAAACCAGCAGACTAATTGTTATGTATTTTGTAGTCTGTCTATATGATGCTTATTTTTAGGCTTCAACAAGTCTTCAAAATCTTTAATGACTGATTTATCTAGTTAAATGCTTACTCCTTAGCAGGTTCTCATTCTTTAATTAAATGTGCCTTTAAGTAGATGTGAATAAAATAAAAACAAGTTTCACTTCTGCTTCCCATACTCAGTTGAGGGGGAATGGAAAGGTCTGTAGCCTGGGGAAGAGTAAGGATACTGATGTCCCCATGCCAGAGGGTACTGCGTGTATGATGGGCAAACTCATAGTCTCTGTCCTCCGTCTGTCTGTGTCTCTCTCTCTCTAAATGTAGGAGTACGGAAAAGCAGAGGGCAATGAGCAGTGTCTTTAGGCATTTCCCTTCAACTGTGTGTCCACAGGGTGAGCCTGTGTGTCACATCCAATCAGAGAAGGAACAGCAATTTGTTCATTTGTTTCAGACACGTGTGACAACAAAGCTTAGCACAGGGTCGTCTGTGTCTTCTTACTCCCTGTCTATCTGGTGATAGTCAAGGCTACTAATGACAGTGGGTAGATATTAGTGAGATTATCCACACACATACGAATATCCCAATCACTCTGAAAAGCCAGTGGTATCATTTGAAAAAAAGTGGTACCATTGGGAACCAAGCACTTTCTTATATACAAAACACAGCACTTGGCCTAAATTCAAACCAATATATTATAAGCAAATCTTATCAACCTGTTAAATATAGTGCCTAGGGCTTTTGAGTAATTTAGTATGTAATCTGGTATCCAGAGGGAAGAGAACCCTCTGTTTGGAATGAAGATAAAGGTGTCAGATTATCTTGTCTCCCACTAGTCTGAATGACAATCTCAATGGAAGAAACTTCTGTCAGGTCTACATAAAACTTTATTCTCTGGGGATCTAGCCACAAACCTATGAACTCTATGGAAAATGTAGTGTAAAGGAGGAAAGCAGAACTAATAATCATCATGGTCATGAGTACATATTATATTTAAGATGTAACATCTACAACAGCTAAACTTAACAACCATGCAACATATCCATTTTATTGGTGGGAAACCAAGGTTCAAAGAGGTGTTTGAATCCATTTTTTTTTCTGACTGGCACCTCCTCTTCTGCTACTATAACTTAGCTCCACATGTATGCCAGTCTTTTCCAAATATGAACGCTAAAATGCTATCCAGAAGATAGAATACCTTCAGTGCACTTACAGAAAAAAGCTCACAACTTAGATTTCTTTACCCAGCAAAACTATTTGTCAAGAATAACAAGCAAAGCAAAATATAGAACTTTCTGACAAAAGCCAAGAGAGTTAACATAAAAAGATCCCCCACTTCATGATATTCTGTAGCAGCTTTTCTCAATGTCCCATAAGAGAATTAAACACTGCAGAAAGTTTATTCAGTGATTAGTTTCTCATTGAATGCATATTAAAGACGTTAATTCATTACATACTGTGGATGCCTTAGGGCATTACAGCTTCACACTCTCAGGGAACCCCAAATTTCTAAAAGATATGCCACAAGAAGATGGAGACTTTCAAGAAAGAATGTGGAGTCCAAGAAGGGTGCTGACATGTGAGAGAGAATATTAGCAAATGTTAACTCCATACAAATATTCCCAATGTTACGTGAGGTAACATCCCCATAAAACGCTAAGACTAGGCAAAAACATTGTGTAAAGTGAGAGGGATGTGATGGCAAAAAAGTGGTCGAAGACTTCTGTAATTCTCAGATATTAACTTTAGACTTTGTTGAATACAGTTAATAAACTTAGCTTAATGTTGAAAGAATATACATAGAGCTTTTAACTTTCTAAGAAAATTAGGAGGATAAAGAGAATGCGAAAAAAAAAACCAAAAAACCCTCTAACCAATAAAAGACAAAAGATAGTAGAAGATAATGAAGTAATAAAATAAGTACAAGTAGAAACACATATTAATACAGTAGAATAAATACAGATGTATCAGCAACCGTAGTAAATTTTATAGATGAGCTAAACTCTAATTAAAAGGTAAAAGTTGCCAGACATTATTTAAAAAAAACTATACATATTTGAGTTTTACAAGCGATACAAGAGATAACATAAAGATGCAAGGGTTGAAAGTCCAAGGGTAAAAAATGTGCTATGCAAATTCTAAATGAAGGAACTATAGTAACCTTATTAACGTCAGGCAAATCGACTTAGAGATAGAAGGTGTTACTAGAGGCAGAGGTTACTCATAGTAATGGAAATTCGATTCCTGAGAAAGATATAATTTTAGACTTGCTTTTTTTTTTCTAAAAATGTAGCTTCCTAATATATAAAGCAAACATTTCCAGATCTATATGTAGAAATAGAAAAATAAAAGTGTACTTGTACTTGAGAAACATTTGTTCTACTTAAAAACTTGAGATATGATTCATATACTATAAAATCTTTCAAAATGAATTGTAAACTCTTTTAAAGTCTACTTCAGTAATTTTCTTTTTTCTTTTTTTTTCTTTCTCCTTTTCCCATACAACACACAACTTTGCTCAAATTCAGTAATTTTAATATGGTGTATTCACGAGATTGTACCAGTTAAGAACTAGATTTAGAATATTTTTGTCACTCCAGGTAGAAGACCTTAACCTGTCAGCAGTCACTCCTGATTCCCCTTTTCTTCCAGCCCCTGGCAACTAGAATTTACTTTCTGTCTCTATGGATTTGCCTATTCTGAACATTTTATGAAAATGGAATCAAATATGTGACCCTTTGTGTCTGGCTTCTTTCGTGTAGCTTAGTGTATTCAAGCTTCATGAATGCTGTAGCATGTATACTCCATCCTTTTTCATGGTTCAATAATGGTCCATTGTATGGATGACAGCATTTTATTTATCCATTCATCAGTTGTTAACTATTTGAGTTGTCTCCATTTTTTGGATATTATGGATAATGCTACAGTGAATATTCATGCACAAGTTCTTGCGTGGTCTTATGTTTTCCATTCTCTTGGTTACATACTTGGAAGAGGAATTGCTGGGTCATATAGTAATTCTGTGTTTGACTTTTTGATAAACCATTTAACTGTTTCCAAAGTGGCTGTGCTGCTTTACAATCCCACCTACAAGATATTAGGTTTCTAAGTTCTCTACATCCTCACCAACACTTGCTTTTAAGCTCTCTTTTTGATTACTGCCATCCTAGTGAGTATGAAATGTTACCTCATTGTGCTTTTGATTTGCATTTCCCTAAAAATTTGTCCCCTTAAACACTGAATCCAAACATACAGCAATGATGTAATGCACCTGGACTTTAAGATGACAAAAATCAGCTGGGTGCAGTGGCTCATGGCTGTAATCCCAGCACTTTGAAAGGCCAAGGTGTGTGGATCACTTGAGGTCAGGCATTGGTGACCAGCCTGGCCAACATGGTGAAACCCTGTCTCTGCTAAAAATACAAAAAAAAAAAAAAAAAAAAAAGCCAGGCATAGTGGTGGGTGCCTGTAGTCTCAGCTATTCAGGAGGCTGAGGCAGGAGACTCACTTGAACCTGTGAGGTAGAGGTTACACTGAGCCAATATCGCACCACTGCACTCCAGCCTGGGCAGCAGAGCGAGACCCCATCTCAAAAAAAAAAATAATCTCTGAAATTTTATGTGCATTTCAGCTTTCATTTCCACAGAAACATGGTAGTGTCTTTCATCAGGTGTCGTGGAACGGTAACTTCTCTCTGGCCATATCACTGGGTTTACTTCTTCAGCAAATTTCAGCAAATAAATCACTAGTTGCTGATAAGGCCTGTGTTGCTGTTATTTTCTACAAAGTGTAATATTAAGCCTTTTTTTTTTTTTTTTTTGCTTGAGCTTTTTTTTAAAAGCATGTCTTGGTTGCTATTCAACATTTCTGAATGTCTTGCATAAAGACATAAGAGAGTTTCAAA
Source organism: Ateles fusciceps (assembly GCA_036589455.1). NCBI lineage: Eukaryota > Metazoa > Chordata > Mammalia > Primates > Atelidae > Ateles > Ateles fusciceps. The sequence continues at coordinate 560,763 of JAZHEH010003296.1, read as the reverse complement.
ATCTTTTGTATGTCATGGACTTTGATTTTGGTTGAAGAGTCCCTACCTTAAACTGTGCTGAAATTTCTTTCTAAATACAGAGCTAAAAGTCATGAATGAAGCAATTATACATTTGTAATTCCTAAGCCACTTAACCTTAGCCATGTTTGTTCTTTCTTTGCCAATGACAATTGCATGGCAACTATATTTCCTAATTTTTTATTTTATAACTATTTCTTGGATTGCTGTGCTATACTCAGAAATCACGGCAAAGAATAAAGGAGAAGAATTGTTAAAATTTTCATTAAGCTACCATACCAAAGTTTAAGGCAACTTCTATTTGTCTCTGCATGCCCAAATATCTGATATAAGACATGGATATTTAATAATATCACTGATTGATACACAGTAAAATATAATTCAGGAAAACATATTTTAGTAGCATGTTTTGTAGAAAGAGCTTTGTACCTTGGAGTCATAACTTGGGCAGATTTAAGCAATTCTTTGGCAGCCAAAAAACTACTGAAAATACTGGGATATAGCAATTATTCTGAGAAGCTTTTTATTTAGTCTCTACAGACTCAAAGCTATAAGAAATTACCTTTTAAAAGTATTATTATAAGTCTGTCCTTTGAAGTTAGATTAGTGAGAACATAATGTGCCTAATTTTTGCCTACCACTATCATTTCTTTCTTTGTACCTTGCCTGTTCTTTGTTCCTTACTCCAAAAGAGTAAGGAAATCAGAGTAAGGAAATCAGTATCCTTGATTTTTGGAGATTTACCTTCTCATGAAATTTTGAGGTGGTAAGAATCCCCAAAGAAGACTTTTTCTTCAAAGATTCATGGCCTGAATCATATTAAATAATAAAAATAAATTTAGTTTATAAAAGGCATGCATGTTGTTTAGTGTTATAAGTGATATTCATCAAGCAATTCTAAAATGATAAAGGTTATGACATAATCTTTAATATGTTAATATGTATTTATTACTTATACATTTAAATTTGTACTTCCTATGATATAAAATGTTTACGTATTTTATACACATATTTTCTGTTTTAAAAACATAGTTTTTAATACATTGTTGGCTTAAAGAGGATATATTCTTCCCAAAGTTATAAAGCTAATATACTCTCTCAATATTCATATAAACTGTCAATCTATTTCCTTATGCGCTTCAATATTTGAAAGTTCTTAATAATTGTTTTTGGACATTAAATCAATAGTTTTTATAATAATCAATAATTGCTTTATTTTACTTTAACCTATTGAAATTTTAATGTTTCACTTTATGTTACATCTCAAATGCATACTTGCATTTCAAAGTGAGTACAGTTGTCCTTCGGTATCCATGGAGACTCGTTCCAGGATCTCCTGTGGGTACCAAAATCCAGAGATGCTCAAGTCCCTAAATAAAATGAGGCAGTATTTGCATATAATCTATGCATATTCTCTTGTATCCTTTCAATCATCTTGAGATTATTTATAATAATATTATTTATTAATATAATATAAATTAATGTTTAATATATTATTATTTATAATACTGAATACAACGTAAATGCTATGTAAATGGTTGTTATACTGTATTGTTCAGGGAATAATTACAGGAAAAAAGTTTATACATGCTTAGTACAGATTTTTTTGTAGTTTTCCTTTTTTTAATTAAAAATGTGTGGGTACATAGTAGGTGTACGTATTTATGGAGTACATGAGATATTTTGATACAGGCATGCAATGCATAATAATCACATCAAGGTAAATGAGGTGTTCATCACCGCAAGCATTTATCCTTTCTTTGTGTTACAAACCATCCAATTATACTCCTACAGTTATTTATTTATTTATTTATTTATTTATTCGGACAGAGTCTTGCTCTGTTGCCAGGTTGGAGTGCAGTGGTGCAATCTTGGCTCACTGCAACCTCCACCTCCCGGGTTCAAGCGATTCTCTTACCTCAGCCTCATGAGTAGCTGGAATTACAGGTGTGCGCCACCACGCCTGGCTAATTTTTGTATTTTTAGTAGAGATGGGTTTCACTATGTTGGTCAGGCTGGTCTCAAACTCCTGACCTCTTGATCTGCCCGCCTCAGCCTCCCAAAGTGCTGGGATTACAGGTGGGAGCCACCTCGCTCGGCCTCCTACAGTTATTTTTAAATGTATGATAAATTATTGTTGATTGTAGCTACCCTGTTGCGCTATTAAATACCAGATTTTATTCATTCTACCTAAATATATTTTTGTACCCATTAACTATCCCACTCCCTCCACCCTAGATGTGAATTTTTTACAAAACTCTATCTTTAATCCATGGTTAATTGAATTTGCAAATGCGGAACCCACGGATACAGAGGGGCTAACTGTGTTCTGATATTAATAACAAATTCCAATGACGTGCCTCATTCTCACACGCTGTGGATTTAAAATTAACCTCAGCGATCACTCTGTTGCCAAGAGTGCAGTGAGGCCTTAAACTATCCCATGTGCTCCAACCTAAAGCTAATCCATTCACTTGGTCACCTTGTCCCTACACTTCAGCTTCTCAAGGGTTTCACACCAGAAATTCTCTATGGTCTCTCCTACCTCATCAGTTTGTCTGCTGATCAAATTACTCTGAGTGTACAAGCATGCTGTGGTAGAAATGAAAACAGTACACAGGCTTTGATGCAGTTCCCTCTTCTGCCCCAGCTACCATTTCATTTCTGTGTTCCCTTTCTTATTTATTTGAGATGGAATTTTGCTCTTGTTGCCCAGGCTGGAGTACAGTAGCGCCATCTCGGCTCACTGCAACCTCCATCTCCCGGGTTCAGGTGATTCTCCTGCCTCAGTCTCCGGAGTTGCTGGGATTACAGGAGCCGCCACCACACCCAGCTAATTTTTGTATTTTTAATAGAGATGGGGTTTCACCATGTTGGACAGGTTGGTCTCCAACTCCTGACCTCAGGTGATCCACCCGCCTCAGCCTCCCAAAGTGCTGGGATTACAGGTGTGAGCCACCGCACCCAGCCTATGTGTCCCCCTTCTAGCCTATATCCTTGAATGAATCATCTTTGTTAACTGTCTTAGATTTCTCTTTACCCTTTCTTTCTGAACCCATTCCAGTTGGCTTCCCAAATCCCATGATCCTCAAGTCCACCCAAGCTGCCTGTGTTCAGTTCAACAACATTCGCCACATACTAAATCCACTGGTCAATCCTCAGTCTGTCTTGTTTCCTTCTCCTTCTCCTCCTCCTCCTCCTTTTTTTTTTTTTTGAGATGGAGTCTCACTCTATTGCCCAGGATGGAGTGTAGTGGCATAATCTCGGCTCACTGCAACCTCCGTCTCCCGGGTTCAAGCAATTCTTCTGCCTCAGCCTCCTGAGTAGCTGGGATTACAGGCACCCACCATCACGCCCGGTTAATTTTTGCATTTTTAGTAGAGATGTGGTTTCACTATGTTGGCTAGGCTGGTCTCGAACTCCTGACCTCAAGTGATCCGCCCTCCTCGACCTCCCAAAATGCTGGGATTATAGGTGTGAGCCACCATGCCTGGCCTCCTCAGTATGTCTTTAATCTCACCTGTTGGTGGCATGGTTCCTCCTCTTTCTCAGTAGTAGGTGTGCCAAGGCTTGTCCTCAGTCCCCTTTCTCAGCCTGCACTTTGTTCATTGGTGCAGGGTCTTGCCTTTAAATATTAACTCTCTGTCAGCTCCTAAATTTGTATCTCCATCCCAGACCTCTTTCTGGTTCATCAGGATTGATATTCAGCAGCCTGTGGGGTGTCTCCACTCAGATGCCTCCCAGATTCTCCAATGCAGCAGGTCAGAGCTGAGCTACTGATGTCCCCTCCCATACTTGCCAATTGTCCTTCCCCATCTTAGGTCACAGTGACCAGCACTTCCTGTCTCTCAGGCCCAGCCTGTGGAGGACATTCTTAAGCCCCTTTATTTCTCTCCCCTCACAAACAATCCACGAATTGCAACAACCCTCTTGTGTCTGCTTTCCGAATACTTCCAGAAATCCAACACTTCTTACTACCTCCATCGCTGTCCCCTGAGCCAGCACAGTCTCCCACATGGTTGGTGCATGGTACCAGTGATCCTTCTAAGTTATCATCACTGCGAAGTTCAAACCCTGCAGTGGCTCCCATTTCATTCATAGTCACAGCCCTGCTCTTAAAGGCCCTGCATGACCAGGCCCCTGCATCTCTCTCTCCTCATCTCCTGCCTTCTCACCATCACCTCCCACATTGTCTCCCTAGCTTTTAGGAGGACACCAGGTCATGCTCCTTCCTGAGGGCGTTGGTACGAGCTGTTCTCTCTGCTTGGGCAGTGCCTTCTCCAGGTTAGGTATTGATTCGCTTACATAGAGAACTCTCACTGTGTTCAGATCCTTGTTCAGCTAATGTCTTTCCAGGGAGACCTCCTTTCTGCACACCACAGTCCCAGTCCTTCTTCCCTTATTACTTTTTTTTTTTTTTTTTAAAGACAGAGTCTCACTCTGTTGCCCAGGCTGAAGTGCAGTGGCATGATCTTGGCTCACTGCAACCTCTGCCTCCAGGATTCAAGCAATTTCTGGCTAAATTTTGTATTTTTAGTAGAGACGGGGTTTCACTGTGTTAGCCAGGCTGGTCTTGAACTCCTGACCTCTAGTGATCTGCCCGCCTCGGCCTTCCAAAGTGCTAAGATTACAGGCGTGAGCCACGTGCCTGGCCCCCTTATTACTTTTTTAATTTTTGCAATGGAGTTTATTATCTTTGAATATACTCCACAGTTTTATTCATTCTGTTAATTTTTGTTGTCTTTCTTCCCCAGCTAGAACAGAAGTTTCAAAGAGAAGAGATCTTTGTTTTGTCCACTGATATATCCCAAGCATGTGAAACAGTGTTCAGCATGTTGTTTATGGTCATTACAATTTGTCAGTTACTTTTTAATAAATAAATGTGGTAGAATTAGCTCTCTGGCTATTTGGCCTTCAAAGGCAGAGCCTGAAAAATGATAGTTGAGGCCTGCTATAGCTAACGATCAAGTTCTGTGCATCTCTACCTGATGTGCGCAGGCCCCTTCCAGTCCCACTCACACATCTTTGGGGATCAAAAACTTTGTCTACTTCCCTTAACTTAGATCGGCCTTCTCTTTTCTTTTCCAAGGCCAAATCTCCATTCCAGGACTTGTTATTTTCTTTTTGTCTAGGGTTGAAATGGCCCTCTTTATTCCCAGGAATTCCCCTGTGTTCTTAATTTCTTTGTTCAACAACCCTGGCAACTTGAAATCGTAACTGGACCTTGCTCCTCCTGAGTGGAGGGTGGATAGGGAGTGCCGGCCAGAGGTGTCTCTCCGTAGGAGGAGGTGGGGAGGAGAGGGTTATATCTTGGTCCAGGAGTCCAAGTGACTGTAGTGTCATAAAAGGCCACATTTTTTCATCTTATTCTCATGAATAAGAGAAATGTTGCCAGTGTTTTCCTAAAACTCAGATATACTACATTTAAAGCATTAGCAGAATGCCCACAAAAATGAGTTATGTGAATGAATAACTGATCGATAAACCTGTTACCTCCTAAAAATAAAAAGTGAAACAGCAAATGAGATTAGTTTGATATGATCGCTTTTCTCATGACTTCACTATACTGACTCTGAATGAATGTGGCTTTTATTCTCCTGTGTGTGTGCATTTTGTATGTGTTTCTGTTTCCCACTGATTATGTGTGACAAGGAATTTTCAGGGAAGAAACTATGCCCTCTGGGTCTGCTGGAGCTCTGACTTAGAGCAATGGCATGGCATACCAACAGGATTTAAGTTTTTAAAAAAGCATTTCTTATATTTTCTAAACCCTGGGCACTAGAAAGAAGGCCTGGAAAGAGGATGATTCCTGTGTACCAGGGATTCATTACCAAGCCAAACACTTTGCCAGACCGCTTTGTGACATCACTCTAATGCCAGTACACTGTAACTGCAGCGTTTGTTCCCAGGGATTTGACTATTTTCGCTGTCTGCTTTGGGTTAAGATCACTAAACATTTTGGAAAGGAGACACTGAATATCTTGCTAATGTTTAAAAAAACAAAGTCTCAGGATGGGAATGGTAGCTCATGCCTGTAATCCCAGCACTTTGGGAGGCTGAGGCAGGAGGATCATTTGAGGTCAGGAGTTTGCGACCAGCCTGGCCAACATGGTCCCCATCTCTACTAAAAATACAAAAATTAACAGAGCATGGTGGTTGGTGCCTGTAGTCCCAGCTACTCAGGAGACTGAGGCAGGAGAATTGCTTGAACCCGGGAGGCAGAGGTTGCAGTGAGCCAGGATTGTACCACTGCACTCCATCCTGGGCAACAGAGTGAGACTCTGGGGGAAAAAAAAAGTCTCAGCCTCTCAGCAAGAAACATCTTGGGTTAGCGCTACCTTTGTAGCACTCTCTGTGTCATTAAGCACAGATAAAGTAAAATTGTTCCTAGACTGTGAGCAGGGTGTGTCCCTAGTTCTGAACTTCCCACAAGGTTAAAGCGAAATTTTTTTGAAAACACTCAGTTGTGTATATTTTTCTCACACAAATAAAAACAAAGGACACAAGGTCGGCCAAGGAGTCCACCGTTTTTAGAACCCATGTTAAGTTTTTGCTAACATTTGAAGAAAAATGGAGACGCTTATATTGCTTAAAGCGTTCGAGAATTCCCTCATATTTGATAGATTCTGCTACTGCTCAACGTGACCAGAAGCGAGAGAATGAATGTGGGGTGCGTGTCTTTCGGATGGTCCCCTGCAGGCAAAGGCGCTAGGCTTTGACAATTTCGCCACATGCTTAGGGGCTAGCTGGTATTCCAATTAAACCAACATGTTTTCTCATAGACTTCATAGCCATCAAGCAATCAGAGCCTTACCAATGGGGAAAAGGAGCTGGCTTGGAGGCGTCCTCCGGAGCGGGCTCTCTCTGTGAGCCTCTGGGAATGTCTGCGGTGCTGAGGTCAGATCCGGATTGCAGCAAGCCCAGCCCGTCCTTCCCAGTTCTGCCAGCGTTTTCCCCCTCTTGTTTGCTTGTTTGTTTTTGCGTCTCTTTGGTTTAACTTTTGCTCCTTGACTAAATATGTGCTTAATGCTAGACAAAGGACCCTTCACACCCAAGTCTGTGTCTTCGTTCCAACATCCACAATTTCATTTGGTTCCTGTCGGCTTTCCAAGTTCAAAACTATGCCCGCGTTTAGCAAATGAATTCAAAGCATGCGGCAAGGGAGACGTTCGACAAACCCGGATGCTCTGGAAAACACTGGCTTTCCTCGAGTTCTTTCAGGAAAATCTGAATTTTGTTCCAGGGAGAACCTGGGTTTGTGATTGCTACAAAGTGTGAATTGCACCTAAATACTACATAATGTTCTTTGGGACATAAATTCTGTTCAGAATAAGAATTATATTTTTCCTTTCCTAAAATGTGAGGGTTTTATATGGACCTTTTTAAAATAAAAAATTGGAAGTGCTTGGAGTCAAGGCCAGAGTAAGACTCGCGGAAACCAGACAGAAAATATTTGGACTCCTCCTACTCACACATGAACCACATTGAAATGTGTCCAAATACAGTTCTTCAAAATCCTGGCTTTTCACAGGATGATTTGTTACTTCAAAAAGTTGTTTGCTTCAGAATCCGAATTGTTTTAAAAGATTCTGTTGATTGCCCTTGCTTTGCGGACGCGTTTTGTCGTCCTTCCTGAAGTTGCGATGCGAGGGGCGACTTTTACCTCGGCGTTTGACCGGTATGCAAGCGCCGGGCAGCTGGGGTGCAGCATTCCCGCACCTGCTGGCGCAACGCACGCAGGAAGACTGCGGACTCCGCGCCGCTCCGCGACACTGGGGACCCGCGGCCCGCCCGGGACAGGCTCGCTCCAGCCCCCTCCCCTACTGAGACCTTGTCCCGCCCCAGCCCCGCCCCCTACCGAGGTCCTGTCCCCGCCAGCCCCGCCCCCGTCCCCTGAGGAGGCCCCGCTTCGACTAGCCCAGCCCCCGCCAGCCTCCTCCCCTACCGAGACCTCGTCCCAGCCCGCCAGCCCTGCCCGCCCCCGGCAGAGGCCCCGCCCCCGCCCCGCCCCTGCTTGCGCCGGGCCTAGGGTTGGAAGAGCGGAGCCGCGAGCCCCAGCCAATGAGAGCCGGCGGGCCGGTTGCTCAGGCGACCAGCGCGCGGTCCCGCCCCCCGCACTGGGCTCCCGCGCGCGGCTGAGTGCGGGCTGGAGTGGGAACACTGGTCCCCGCGAGCAAAGAACAGGCGATGACCACGTGGAGCCTCCGGCGGAGGCCGGGCCGCACGCTGGGCCTCCTGCTTCTGGTCATCTTGAGCTTCCTGGTGCTCCGCAGGTGAGAGAGAGCCCCGCGAAGCACCTGCCGGACCCACATTACCCAGCCCTCCGCACCTCGGGTTCTCGCCTCTCGCGACCAGCAAATCCCAAGTTCCCGAGGGAAGCAGCCCCAGCCGCTTCTTTCTGGGAGCTCCCCCAACACCCCCGAGTTCCCCTGCGGCTCCTCCAGGCCCTCTGCTCCTGCCTCCCGATCCAGGCCTCTGGGCGACACCCGGCGTGCCCTCGGGAGCCAGTGTCTGTGCCCCGAGCCGCCCACCCCGCTGTGCGTGTGATACCCGGCTCTGCCCCTCGTGGACGCCCCCAGCCCTCCCGCCGTCAAGCCCTGTCCCCACAGCTCCGCTGAAAGCTCCCTCTGCTTTGGCCCCAGGCCCCACATTTCCCCCAAGCCTCTGGTAGGCGCCTTACTCCGCAGAGGCCGGCGCTCCAGCCTCGCAACTATGGTCGAGCCAGCACGCCTGGCAGGGTCATAAGAACACTGTCCATGGGCCTCCAAGATCCTGGACCATGATTTATTTGCACAGTTCGAGGACTGATAGGTCGTCTCTCCACTTTCCCACCATCACCTGTTAACAGCTCACAGTTTCGTCTCCCCCCTTTTACAAAATGTTGTTTATGGCAAATGGGTGGCTTCAGTGATACCGTAATTTACCCACGGCCTGTGAAAACGTTTTCTGGGTGCCCGAGCCCAGAATTTTTCTAGATTGTGCCTATTTTAAGACTCTTACAGCCCTGACCCTATCTTTCAGGTCAGCACTTTCCATATTCAAAACCTCCAGTGGGAAGCAGACCCGCAGCATAGAATGAGCTGAACGGTTGGAACTGGCGGCAGTCACTACACCGCTCAGCTTTGTCATTTGCTTCTTTTTATTTCTCTTCTTAGTTTCTCTAAACTTCCCCTGGGAGATAGGAAAGTTTTTGATAGAGGTAAATATCTGGAAATCTTTTGCCGCCACAAGAGCACACTGACAAACTCTACGTTTATACCTTGTCAAGACTTGATTCTTGTTTCTGAGATAGTGAGGATGTCATAATATTGTTTGGGGAGAAGGACGTGGTTTTCTTCTCATTCTGGGGCCCAGAAAACTTGGGGCGTTTTATTTCTCCATTTGTTCCCAAGATGTTTTCTTTCTTGCCTAAGATCTCTAAGCCATTCCTCTCTGATTGGCCCTGGCTCCTGTGGGATGCTCAGCTTTCCTCCCTGTGCAAAGCTTATGCAAACCCCAGAAGAATTACTCAGGGCTGCGGCAGCAGATCCTCCTGCATGCAGCAGAATAGCAAGGCGCTCAGGCTCCCCAGAGAAAGGCTAACGGTTGCCAGCCCATTGTTGATCAGGGATATAGGAGTCCATGTAGGGGACCCAGACAGGTCACTTTTTGGGGCAGCACTGTGGACTAGAGATGGGCTGAGTGGCACATCTGAAAAGTCCCCCAGGAAAAGGTATGGGAAGGAGGCTGAGTGTTTGCTGTTGTGTGGTGGGACAGAGGTGGGGTGTCTGACCTCGCTGGAAAGAAGCCTGAGCTTCTCTGAGGTGAGGTAACCATGTCCCCACGTGGGTGGGGTGGCCACACTGGGAGTCAGTCTGGGGCCATTGGAGCGGTGTGGAATGGCAACAGAGAATAAGGAGCTGTGACTCAGGGCTGTGGAAACAGTTTGACATGCCTGGGAAAGTTGTTTTTCCTGCCACACCATCCTTCTAGCAGGTGTAGCAGAAGCCCAGGAAGCCCCGAAGCAAGTCCTCTTTGGATCCTGTGGCATACACATCTTTTTGGCATCTTTTTGATTTTTTCACCCTCATGGGTACATTCTGCCCAGTTCCTCCTGTCTGACTTGGGCTGGACACCAATGATTATGAGTTGCTGTAATGTCTCTGGAGGCAGGAGGAGAACATCCTTTTTGCCTCTTCTTCTTCCTGTCTTGCTCCAGCTCTGACTGGGTCATTAACTGAGTGGGAGGTGGGGGCCTCTCCCAACTGTTACTGGGGAGTGTTGAGGTGGCCAGTGGAATATAGGTCACATGGAAACTGGCCACCAAGTTCACACTTTGTGGAGCCGAGCTGTCAGGAGCAGCCCCTTTCCTGTAGCAGAAGGCAGGTATTTGGGCAGTGTCTGGCATGGGGTGGGGGTGTTTGGCTATAGCTTTATTTTTTTTTCCCGTCAACCTTTCCTTGGGCTGGTTCATGGTCAGTCATGTCTGGTGGGTTACATCATATCAAAGAACCAGGATAGCCAGGTTGACTTTTGGGGAGGATTTCAATCTTAGGTTTTTTGGGTTGTTTTTAAGCTTGAACAGTGGTCTTTCTTAAAAATTACCTTTGTTGGAGTTTGTTTGTCAAGCAACAAACGGCACATAGTTAACATGTGCAATTTGATACGCTTTGACATACATCTAAATCCAGCTGCGAATCTATCACCACAATTAAGATTGTGTAAACAGCCACCAGTCCCCAAAGTTTCCATGTACCTGTCATCCCCTCCCTCCTACCCCTCCTTGCTCCCCCAGCCCCAAGCAACCACTGATGTGTTGCTTTCTGCCATGATATAGGTCTGCGATGCATGTATCAGTGTGAACCATGCCTTTGAGCCAGTTGCCTTTCCTTCCCTTTCCTCTTCCCACTCCATGGACACAAGAATACCTGCTTGATATTATCTAAAGGCGTGGTTCTCACTCATGATTTATCCTTAATATAAATGCATCACTGAGCAAAAATGCAGTCAACTCTGCATCTCTCATCCCTGAAATTTTAGCTGGGAAAGTTGGGAGAGGGGGAAAGCCTTCAGGTGGGCAGGCAGCATCATGCTCCTAAGAGGTAAGTTCATTTCTTCTCCGAGGTCTGTCTTACACACTACCCTGCCCTGCTGTTACCTAGATTCCAGACCCCAAATTCTTCCTTTGGAAAGGAAAGAGGAGAATGTAGCAGACTCCTTCTCCTGAACAAGGTTGCTAACTTAGCAATGCAGGTCACTTTTTTTGATCCAAATCATGGCCAGTCCTGTCTTCCAAGGGTATGTGGCCAAATTGTGCCTCTCCTCTTGAGCTTCTGGGAGGTAATTGATTTTATGGGCCTTGCCTATTCGAGGACTCTGCTCTGCTTGAGGCCTGAGTCACATTTCATGGAATGTTCAGACTCTTTGAACAGTATTCCTTTCATCTTGCGGTAGTAAAGTTTTCAGCATCAGGGAAGTGGCTCTTTCAGCAGGTTACCACCTGTTGGATACAGGTGGGGAGGCAAGGCTACCTGAGCAGTGGCTCATCATCAGGAAGAGGGATGTCTGAGCCACCGTGTGCTGGAAGATTGAGTTGGATCTGAGATTCTTCTTGGACCATGCTAGCCAGCAACAGAAGGAGACCAGAGTTAGAGCAGCCACGGTATTGATGTAGGTGTGATTCAAGGGAGGGACTGGGCTACCCAGAAGACCGGGGACAAAGAACCTTGGCTGCAGAAATAAAGCTGGCCAAAGGGTTCCTCCCCCCTTAAGCCAAGGAAGTGGCCAGTGAAATAAAAACGTGTAGTTCTTGATGAAGTGATGCAGAGTTCCATGAGGTCACGTCAGATGCTATTCTGGGAAGAATTCAGGAGATGCTGCAGCTTGAGGAGAAAGGTTTTAGAACATTTCGCACCCGAAAAGGACTCTGGGGTCCAGGCACGCACTCCCTCCCTCGCCAGCGTCATGCAGCAGAGGCAGGGTTTTTGGTGTCGATGTTGGGATATTTGCCGCTTTCTCTCCACTCAGTTTTAGCTTTTGCTTAAATCTATTGCTCTGGATATTGAAGACCGTATTGAAAAAGAGTTCTCCTGGTGACGTTTCCTGTGACAGAAGGGCAGCAGGTGTTTTTAGAGGCTCGTGTTAACGAGGTAGCTATTTCTTGACTGGCGTCTGCCTGTTAGAGACTGCTTGTTGAGGCTCACAGCTTCTGTTCTCTGACGCTCAGCAAAACAGTTAGTGGGCTTGTTCCTTTCAAGCACAGATTGTATTTTTTTCCCTTAAGAAGTTATTTTGTGAGTAGGTAATTTACGAACATGGTAAGATATTCAGAGTGTGAAGGGGAATAGAGTGAAAAGGAACTCCCACTCCTGACCTCTAGGCTAGGCATCCTTCCCTATCCCCCTCTTAATATCGCTATTATTACTGATAATGGCTTCTTTCAGAGATATCCTATGCATATACAAGAAGATAGCTACACATATTATCCCACTTGTCCATTAGACACATAATTTATTTAAACAGTCTTCTGTTGATGGACATCGATTGTTTGCAGTCTTTTAGCTACTGTAAACAAAGTTGCTGCAGATATCTGTTGGATATATTTCCATAAGTAGAATTGCTGACCGTAGGAGAGATTCATTTTAAATCTTGATAGACATTTCCAGAATAGCACATTTTATTTCTGTTGGATCAGTGTAAAGGAGATTCTGAGCCCAACTCGACAGGGGCAAGTAGATTCTAGAGTCTTGTAAGAACCGGTGCATGTCTCGTATATCTTCATAGATAAGTCCTGTGTGGTGGATTTAAGAAAAATATTCCACGTGGTTATGTTGTTTCCTATTTATGAGATCATTTCATCTGGAGTCTACAAGCATCTCCGAGATCAGGGGCTTGTTACCAACAGGAGAGGCCTTGTGTTATCTAACACGGCTTTCACTTCTGTCTGGGTGAGATACAGTCATTTTCTCATTTATGATGCTGTCAGTTGTCCCAAAGTGCTGCAAAAGTGCAGTGTCACATAATGTTAGAACACTTTTCATTGTTGTTATGTGGTTCATTACAGTGAGGGGTTTTTGTTATGTCACTATTGCATCTCAAGGTTTTGGTCTGGAAAACTCTCTTCCTGTACTCACTCCCTACAGTCTTTAGGAAATATTGCCCTCTGAGCCACCAATATTGCTTCTGGGTCAGAGCCTGGATGTGAGGCCAGGGTTCCTGTCTTATCTGGGAATCTTTTAAGAGGGAAAAGCAGAGGAACTAGGATTGCGGGAGTGCTGTGGATCTCTTGCTGGGAACCTCACATCTCTGCAAAATGCATGTACTTGCCTTGGGAATGGAAGGCCCAAGCCCTTGGGCATATTTAATGCCTCTCGCAGCAAAACAGCAGTCCACTGCCTTGGGCCCAGACCAAGGAGCACATAGAGAAAGCTGGGCCAAGCACAGGGACCGAGTTCCATTTTCCTGGGGCTGAAGTTCTTGGAGGCCAGGGATTGGTCCAAGAGGCAATATTTTGGAGTAGAGGCGTTAAGGGCACCATCTGGGCCAAAGAGTAAATAGGTCCTTCCTCTAGCCCTCAAATTCTTTTGCTGAGGGTGGAGAGAACAGGACCGAAGGGACTGAAGGCTGTTGGGACCAAAATATCCCCAAACACACAGTTTAGGGGAGCAGGATGTCCAAGGAAGCTGAGCCTCATGGGAGCCTAGAACTGAGGGTGATGAATAGAAGTTTGCACTGAAGACAGATCCAAGTGAGGAATTCCCATGTGTTTGATGTCTTGTGGGCAGCTGAACACTTACCTTCAGAGATGGTGGTCTCTGGCAGGGCCACTGGGAGGAGGGTAGAGGTGAGTATTTTCTTGGTCAGGATCTTCATAGGATGCCGTGAACTTGGATTCAGTTGAACCTCTGCTTATGGAGGCCCTAATAGGGTCACAGTGCACCTAGAAATTAAATTTGTAAGCCATCATCTCAGATAAACAAGTATGTGAACACGTTATGTTATAGTGTCAAAATAACCAGCCCTTGGGGCCGGCAAGGACTTATGTTCTGGGAGTCGAAGGACAATTACTGCAGTTCCTGCCTGAGACACCAGCTTGCATATGCCCGTGGCCAGCCTCAGACTGCGTGAGTGCTGCCTGGTCTCTACCGCCAGTCATCATACTCCTGAAGTTCACGCTGCCATCTCTGCTGTGCCCAGTTGTGTAGATCCTGGCCCATCTGTGTCTGGTCATACTCTGCATGGCAGACCAGAAAGAGATGACTGTGACCTCAGTGAAGCCTCCTAGCCCTACCATGACCCAGTTCCTGATGAGTGTTTGCAGGATTGATGAGTGATGCAGGGATGTCCCCTGGCATGGCAGGACGCATTTCACGCCTGGCACACCTCACTCAAGGAGATCCTTTCTGGTGGCCATAGGATCTGGCTCACCTCCCCACCCAGCTGCCCTGCAAGGCCCCCTCTGAAACTTGACAGCCAGTCCCATTCCCAGAAAGAAGTGGTGACCTTGCCACCGGGTCATCTGCCCTTTCTATCCCTTCACATCTGCCAACACTCTTTACCACTCCCAGAACTCCTGCCTGCTGGAGACTGCCCTGTACCCTTCATCCTCAGGACCCACCTCACCAGTCAAGGGAAAATTACTCCAGAAGGCTTCGCCTCCCCTGCTTCCTCATCGTGGGGCACAGCAGAACTCGGTACCTACGTCCTCTGCTTCAGGTTTCCATTGCAACCGATTTTTGCATCTGCAGCTTGCACAGCCTTCAGCACGAATAGTTCATGCCCCTTTCCCACTTGCCAAAAAGGAATAGGTGAGGATGGGCTGCAGAGGTCTTGTTAAGTTGTGCGAGGCTCCATCAGAAGTCCTGACGTACCTGCCTTCTTCCAGGAACCTCACCTTGGACCATGACCGTGGCCATCCTCTCCATCCAGGTGGAGGAGTAGAGCCTGTCTCTGAGAAGAGCAGACCTGGGCACTGAGCACTGAGTTCAGGCCAGTGGTCAGGGCCTGCTGTCCACTATCTTCTAAGGCAGAAAAGTCACTTTCTATAAATGAAGGCAAGATACACAGGCAACAGAAATTCCAGGAGAAAAGGTTAACATAGGCTGGGCGCGGTGGCTCACGCCTATAATCCTAGCGCTTTGGGAGGCCGAGGCGGGTGGATCACGAGGTCAAGAGATCGAGACCATCCTGGTCAACATGGTGAAACCCCGTCTCTACTAAAAATACAAAAATTAGCTGGGTATGGTGGCGCGCACCTATAGTCCCAGCTACTTGGGAGGCTGAGGCAGGAGAATTGCTTGAACCCAGGAGGCGGAGGTTGTGGTGAGCCGAGATCGCGCCATTGCACTCCAGCCTGGGTAACAAGAGCGAAACTCTGTCTCAAAAAAAAAAAAAAAAACCCACAAAGAAAATGTTAACATGAGTTCCAGTTCGAAAGAAGGCAGGTGTTCCTGGTTTCATCAAACAAAGATCCATCATGGATGAACTGCTCACCAAGAAAAGTGGCAGAGCACGCTGGGCTTCCTTAGGATTTGGTTAGCTCCTTGGTATCGAGCCTAGTTTAGGAGTGAAGATTTGCTGACCTTTAAACCAACCAACTCTAACCACACAGTTGATATTTCCTGTATTTTATTATTACTGAGTTACTCAGAAAATTACGGGGTTATTCGCCATCTTATGATTCTTAGTATTAATGATCATTATTAGTGATAATAACCGTTTACCTCATGCTTCGTTGTTTATGAGCCTCTAACTTGTACGGTGTCATTTCACTGCAGTGAATTCCTTGGAGAAACCACCACTTACCATCCTCATTTGCTCGGTGAATCCGTCCCTTTTAGTAACGTATTGACACTTGTCTAGTAACCTACCAGAAAATGCCCATGAAGAAACAGTGGAATTTTCTAGAATTCGGAATTGGATAACAGCTACATTGTTTTTTGGTTTTGATGTTTATTTCATGCCTCTTGATATGCACTGAGAAGAACGTTTTTCCTAAAAATGGAGAAAATGGTGTGTTATAAAGACACTAGCAAAGATAAGCTCTATCCAGGGAGGGAGTCTATGTACACGTGTCAAAGGAGAAGATACAGATTGGGCTTCTCAAGCCGTAACCTTGGGATTGGTTAGATGCAGATTTTGATTCAATAGGTCGCAAGTAAGGCTTGAGGTTTACGCATTTCTGACAAGCTGTGGATGAAGACCTGGAAATCTGGTTGGTGGATAGAAGCTATTGAATTGGGATGCCTCTTCCAGGCATCTGCACCTTGAGTCAGGTGGCTGTGACCCTGAGGGGGTTCCAAAGCATTGCTGCCTGCAGATCACACCTGGAGAAGTCAGCCTAGAGGGAGGTTCGCTGATCCTTAGTCATCCACTGATCAAGGGGACAGGTTAAAGGTGCTTGTTACTAGCAGGGACTATGTTGGAATGCGGGTCACAGAGAAGCTTCTCCAACCCTGCCTACACCTCTGCACTTAGCCGGGTAGGGAGTGGATGTTCTCGCACCCATAAATAGATGTTAGGGTAAGTAATGTGTACTTTAATAAGAATTGGAGATTGTGCTTTTGAAGTTCTGGCCAGAGAGTAAGGTTTGCTACCTGGTGGAGTGATTGCTACGTTGTGTTATCACTGTCTTTACAAACAGTGATATTGTGTGTGTGTATGTGTGTGTGTATTTTCACCACCAGATTGTCAAAATACCCCTGGTTTTTAGAAAAGAATCTGTCCATCCAGTTCTTCCTCATTGTGGCCTGGGGTGAGCCCAGCATATGCCTCTGGGGGTTCTAGGGGACAACCTGTGTTGTGGTGGGCAGCTGAGTCTGGTGAGTACCTGAGGTAGGCAGAGCTGAGCAGGAGGCAGAGTGTGTGCTTTGGAGTAGATGTGGTCAAAACCAAGGGACACACAGACTCTCCTGTGTCCGAGGTGTGGGAGGCTTCTGACAAAGCCAGAGCAGTTAGAAGCCTGTAGCCAAAGCAAAGCGCCTGGTCAGCAGAGCAGGGGACACCAAAGGAAGGCCAGGATGGTGGCGCAAAGGGGCCCGAGGCCTTATCTTAGCGGTCCAGGGCTTCATCTGCAAGGATGTGGGCCAGCACAGTTGCTGGGAAAGGACAGATCACAAATGTTTTCAGCTTTGCAGTCCACACAGTCTCTATTGCAAGTACTGAACTGCAAAAAGCAGCCGTACGTAGATGGTGTGGCTGTGTGCCAATATGATTTATGAACACTGAAGTTCGTATAATTTTTTATGTGTCCCCAAATATTATGCTTTTGATTTTTTTTCAGTCACTTACAAATGTGAAAACTATCCTTAGCACAAACACAGATGGCAGGCTAGATTTGACCTGAGGCCCAAGTTGGCCCACCTCTGGTCTACAGGCTGCGTTGATCTGATAGGATCTCAGTGTACAGAATCTTTCATTGTCAAATTTTAGAAATTGTAATAAGATGGCTTGGCACAAAGTCTAGCACATAAATTATATACCACAATGGGGAGAATGGAGAGGTTGGGATTATTCTGCATTAGGGACATAAAACCCACTTGAGTGATTAGCAGCAGCTCAGGATTGTAGCTCCCACTGAAAGCGCAGAGAGTGAGTGGACGCCACATTTTCAGACGAATTTTCATAGCCCACGGACCAAGAGATTCTTGGCGGAGGAGCCCCACGGGTCGCCAGTGCGACCCTTTTGGAGGGGCGCGGCCGTTTTGCAGGCGCCCTCACGCGGCGGTTCTCAGTCCGGAGTATACGGGACTGAGTGCCCTTTTGGTTGGCGTTGGAGCTCCGGGAAAGCAGAGTCTCCCATTCAGCTGATTAAAAAGCAGACTGAAGCGGGGAACCAGACCGGGAGATTCCCGGGGCAGAAAGCGCCACGAATCTTAACGCCGCTATTTTAGCCGGCGTAGTGGGTCGCCGCAGGGGAAGGCTGGTACCCCCCTCCACAAAAAAAAAAAATAAAAATAAAAACAGCAGTTGGAACTGCTGAAGATTGAGAGTTTCACAGCAAGTACAGCTGAACCCGGGAAGGTCCAGCTTTGTGGGGGAGGGGCATCCACCAAAGGAAAATTAAGAAATAGAAAAAACTTTATCACCAACAAGCTGGACGTCCACTCAGAGACCTAATCTGAAAATCAGCAATTACACAGACGACAGGTGGATAAATCCACAAAGATGGGAAGAAACCAGCGCAAAAAGGCTGAAAACACCCGAAATCAGAATGCCTCTCCTCCTACAGAGGATTGCAGTGCCTCATCACCAATTGAACAAGGCCTGATAGAAAATGAATGTGAGGAATCAACAGAATCAGGCTTCAGAAGGTGGATAATGAGAAACTTCTGTGAGCTAAAAGAACATGTTCTAGCCCAATGCAAGGAAACTAAGAACCTTGAAAAAAGGTTTCACGAAATGTTCATGAGAATGGACAATTTAAAGAGGAATATAAGTGAATTAATGGAGCTCAAAAACACAATACGAGAACTTCGAGAAGTATGCACAAGTTTTAACAGTCGAATTGATCAAGCAGAAGAAAGGATTTCAGAGGTCGAAGACCAACTTAACGAAATAAAACGAGAAGACAAGATTAGAGAAAAAGGGTAAAAAGGAATGAGCAAAGTCTCCAAGAAATATGGGACTATGTGAAAAGACCTAATCTACGTTTGATAGGTGTACCTGAATGTGACGAAGAGAATGAATCCAAGCTGGAAAATATTTTTCAGGATATTATCCAGGAAAACTTTCCTAACCTAGCAAGGCAAGACAATACCCAACTCCAGGTAATACAGAGAACACCACAAAGATATTCCTCAAAAAGAGCAACCCCAAGGCACATAATCATTAGATTCATCAGGGTTGAAACAAAGGAGAAAATACTACGGGCGGCCAGAGAGAAAGGTCAGGTTACCCATAAGGGGAAGCCTATCAGACTCACAGCTGATCTCTCAGCAGAAACCCTACAAGCCAGAAGAGAGTGGGGGCCAATATTCACATCCTTAAGAAAAGAACTTTCAACCCAGAATTTCATATCCAGCCAAACTAAGTTTCATAAGTGAAGGAAAAATAAAATTTTTTGCAAACAAGCAAGTACTCACAGATTTCATTACCACCAGGCCTGCTTTACAAGAGCTTCTGAGGAGGCACTATGTATAGAGGGGAACAACCAGTATCAGCCACTTCAAAGGACCCATCAGTAAGCTGCATCCAGATCCATCTTACATGCGAGGATATACAGAGACTCAAAACAAAGGGATGGAGGAAGATTTGCCAACCAAATGGAGAGAAAAAAAAAAAAAAAAGCAGTAGTTGCAATTCTCATCTCTGATAAAATAGACTTTAAAGTAATAGAAACCGAAAGAGATAAGAAGGACATTGTATAATGGTAGAGGGATCAATGTAACGGGAAGAGCTAACGACCCTAAGTCTATTCGCACCCAATATAGGAGCACCCAGATACATAGGGCAACTTCTTGGTGACTTACAAAGAGACTTGGACTCCCACACAATAATAGTGGGAGACTTTAACATTACATTGTCAATATTGGACAAATTAATGAGACAGAAGGTTAAGAAGGATACCCGGGACTTGAACTTAAACCTCAAACAAGTAAACTTAATAAACATTTACAGAACTCTCTACTCCAAATCCACGAAATATACATTTTTTTTTCAGTAACACATCACATTTATTCTAAAAGTGACCACATGGTTGGGAGTAAATCACTCCCTAGCAATTGCATAGCATTTCGTAGGTTTAAATGAAATATTGGTTGGCTGTTTGTTTGTTATTTTCCTCCCTTATTCCTTCCTGTCTCCATTGTATAACACAATTATTAGTATAAAAAAAGCTTTTAATATCCATTTGTAGACTGCATTCTAGCCTGGGCAATAGAGCAAGATTCCCGTTCTCTCTCCCCTTTTTTTTTTCTTCTTTCTCTTTACTTTATTCTTTTTTTTCTTCCTTCTTTCTCTTTTTCTCTTTTTCTAAAAAAAAAAAAACAAAAAAAACAAATGTTAATGTGCTCTGTTTATCACCCTGGGAAATTTGTAACCATCTTTTTTTGCCTGAAGAAGAAGATTTAGAAATTGAAACCGTGATTTAATTCTTTCTCTTATCAAATGGCTACTCAATTTGTAGATGATCTTTGTTTCCTTGGGTGAAACAGGGAAGAGAAAGTAATTTTCACTATGAAAACACGAACCTCAAATAAAAGCTTAAAAAAAAAAACCCACTTGAGGCTATTCTCTCTAAAGTTTTCTCTTTAGAGAAAAAAAGTGTGGTGAGTAGGTTTCTGTAGCTAGCTCTCTAGTATACAAGCACATGCTGAAATAAATGGATTTCAGATAGAGATACGACTCTTCGACGGCACAGCATAGAGGGTTGCATTTCTCCGGGACCCTCACAGCAGCCTTTCTGGGTTGGGACGGACATTAGCCCCGTTTTACAGAGGAAGAAGCTCCTGCCCGCAAAAGTGGTGTCACTGACCCAAGGCAACAGTTCTGTGAAGCTGGGGGCCAGGATTGACATCCGGATCTTCCCATTCTGGCTAGTGTTTTTGTTTTCACTTTCCCATACAGTCCTTTGGAAGAACTGTGTCCTAAAATGTCATTTGCAAGCCATTTACTAGAACATGAAAGTTTTCTCTTTAGAGAAAAAAACGTGGTGAACAGATTCCCAAGTTGCCCCAGATGAGATGACCGTTTCATCTGTGACACAGCAGAACTGTAGTCCTGGGACTCGGGTGTGAGTTCTAAGGCCCAGGGGCTGTGAGAAGCAGAAAGGAATAGGTAAAAAAGCAAATTTCTTTGCCTGAGAGTGGTCCCAGACAGTTCCCAAGAGGCGGGCGATGTCCGGGCTGTCTTCTGTCCTGTGGGCATCCTGCCTCCTCGTGTCTGTCCATCTGGCGCCCTCGCCAGCCCCGTCCTTCCGAGACACTCAGCTGAGGGAGCATCTTGTGCAGAGGGGCCCGCTGGGTGTCAGGGCTGGAGAGCGCCCGGTGAGGACAAAGGCACAGCCAACACCGGTTCCTGCCCCAGACTCAGCCACGCGCTTGTTTCATGCCTCCAACATTCATGAACTTCCTGGCTTGAAATGTGGGTCTCCCCAGCTTCTCTCATGGCCTTCGGGGAGATGGGCGGGAAGGAGACCCACCCTGCAGTACCGAAGGGCTCCCAGGGCCACCCCCGAGAGATGCTTGAGGGGCTTCTCACGGGCTACAGCTTTCGACAGCCTTCCCGTGGGGGGCTCTGCCTCGCTGGGTCATCTCGTGGCCGGTGCGCGATCTTCAGAAAGTAATTGCGACCTGGAATCGGGTGGATGATGGACGCCGTTAACCCAGACCCTCTTTCCAGGTCTCTGCTCCTGGAGTCGGGGCTGCTGGGCGCGCCGGGGCGCGGAGGTACCTGCTGGGTGAAGCTGCTGCTGCTGTGGCGTTGAGCGTCCTGGCCGCAGACCTGGCCCGGCCCTGGCAGCAGCTCTCCTGTGGCTCACCGCTGTCCTCTCTCCTTTTAGCCCTCCAGCCTTCATGCTGAGCGCTGTGTTGGCCTTGCTCCTGGCTGCAGCCTCGGCTTGCCCTTCCCCGGCCGCGGGGCCCCGTGCTGAAGAAAGATCCCTTCCAAGGTTTGGCTGAGGCGGAGGGGGAGCTTTCTGGCCACCTGGACTCAGTCCCTCTCTAAAAAGAAACGCAGAGGGCCTGTGAAGGGACGAGGACGCTGATCTCTCTGGGCCCGGAGCCTCTAGGCTCCAGAATGCCTTTGTCTTTCCAGGTTGGACTGGAGTACCCTGGTCCCTCTGTGGCTCCGCCATCGGCACTTGGGGCTGCAGGCCAAGGGCTGGAACTTCATGCTGGAGGACTCCACCTTCTGGATCTTCGGGGGCTCCATCCACTATTTCCGTGTGCCCAAGGAGTACTGGAGGGACCGCTTGCTGAAGATGAAGGCCTGTGGCTTGAACACCCTCACCACGTAGGTGCTGCCTCCTCCCCCCACGGGGCCCGCTTCCCAAGTAGGGCTCCTGGTGTCTGCATGTGAAAAAATCTAAGAGGAACCAGCCCAGATCCTCCGCAGAAAGCAGAGAGCCAAAGTCTCCCTCCTCCTCCCCCTCACAGAGCTCTTGACTCATGGGAGTGAAGGGACATGAATAGATGTAAGGTCTAGAGGAACCGAGGTAGCAATGTCACACAAGAGTGTAGTGAAGGAGCTGAGTGCAGGTGAAGGAGGTGATTCAGTGCTGGCGAACCTTTTTTTTTTAACAAGCAGTCTCCCCACTTCCAGTTTACACAGCCAGTGAATGGGGTCTTCTTCAGAAGAGCTGCCTAAGAGGCTCTGCCCCCAGTTTTTAGCACTGCTCTTGGGCAGTGGTCTTAGAATGCTGTGCTTGTCATCCCAGCTTCTGCTGTGGGATGACACATGGTAGACACGCAATAAAATGTGGACTTGGCAAATCATTTAAAAAATGTGCTTGGTTGTGAATAACCTGGATCTTTTCATGGAGTTTTCCCCCAAATTGCCAACAGATACTTGGCTCTAAGTCTGTGAAATAAAGGGGGCGATCAGGCTGGATGATTCCATTTTCAGGCAAAAATATGTGATTACAAATCAAGGAGTAGCTTTTCTTGGGTGATTTATGAACCGATTTTGAAGACAGTTCCTTAAAGAGTTACAGAAACGTGCTGAGCCTTGACGACTTCCCAGAAAGGACTCCTGCAGGTTGTGGGAGCGCTGTGGGCTCAGCACTCTGCCCCACAGAAGCAGCACCGCAGATATTTGCTGAAACGCAGAACTTGTGTGTCTGAGTTGGAAGCCAGACAGCCTCTCCTCCCTTCAGCTGGGAACATTCTCTGTAGTGGGCAGAGGCTCCTCTAAAGCCAGTGATGGGGTGGGGTCGGGAGAAGAGCAGCCGCCGTCACTGTGTCATCCAGGAGTTGTCCCCTCTGCCTCTTGAGTTGAGCCTGTCCATGAGCCTGCTCTGTCCCTTGTCTTGTCTAGAGTTGGAAGCTTCATTCTGTTGCACGTTTTGGAATTCTGGGTGCTTCAGTAAACACAGGATGATCACTGAGCTTTCCTCTTGCTCCTTTTAGCTGTTTTTCAGATAAAGTTACATCTTCCGTTCCAGTGGGGTGTGGGCATGGTAAGCTGACTGGGGTCAGAGCACCTGACCTTTTACTCAGCAGGTCTTATGCTATGTCCAGATCTTGTTGATACAGAGGGAAGAGGGCTTGCCCTCTATTCTGGTCCCTAGATTGGTTCACTTAGTTCTTGGTTCTAGTCCTAAAATCATGAAGAAATATATCTTGAGCCATCATATTGGATTTTTAGGATAAAGAAGGTAATGTGGGAGATGAATTGGAATGAATGACACACTCTAGCCAATAATCATCATTTCTGTTGCAGCTATGTTCCGTGGAACCTGCATGAGCCAGAAAGAGGGCAAATTTGACTTCTCTGGGAACCTGGACCTGGAGTATGTGGTGTTGCTGCTGCTGTGACCTGACTAGGGGCAGGGGCAAGAGAGGCGATTACTGGGGGTGGATTAGCAAAGAGAACCAGTCTGGGGTCCTGTTCTAGGACTGTGAGAGGCCCGGCACCCAGGACCCAGACACTCCCCATCCATGACCTGTCACCCGGCGGGGCTGGGCCTGCAGCCTCTGGGCCCCACCTCTCCACTGCAACCCAGAGGAGCCGCCCGACTCTGCACAGGGTCCAGCTGCCTGGGCTGGGGCAGGGAGGCCCCTCTAGGCTAGCAAGGCTGCTGGGGTCAGATTCACTGTGAAGACCCCTGTGCCCTGGCTAACACCCTTCCTGCTCAGGCCCCCGATGGGGCTCTGCAGAGCCTCTGATGTTGGGAGCAGCTCAGGCCTCCGACCTTGTGTGAGAGTCTCTGTTCTGTAGGGGTGGTGCTGAGCTGTCCCTTCACCCCACCGGGCAGCTCCTCTACCCTGTGACGCATGTAGCCCCCACCCAGCCTCACCATCGGCTGTCGTGGGAAGGGTTGACAATGTGGACCCCTCTAGGGCCTTCGTCCTGATGGCCTCGGAGATCGGGCTGTGGGTGATTCTGCGTCCAGGCCCCTACATCTGCAGTGAGATTGACCTTGGCGGCTTGCCCAGGTAAGCGGGATTGTGAAGGGTCCTGTATGCTGTGCAAAAAGCTCACAGACATAGGTTTAGTTTTGTTTCTGTGTTCTGGTTCCCATTCTGTACTGAATTTCCTTTTCAGGAAGAACAGCACCCAGGGGGCATCACTTTTCAGTGATGCTGCAGTGAGTGCCCTCACAGAGCCCCGGGTGGGCTGCTTGTGTGGCAGGCAGCAGCAGGGCTGACCCTCCGGGCATTTCATGCTTCAGGCTCTGCTGTGGAGCTGGGAGCCCTGGCAGGTCGTTCACCTGCTTGTCTACAGTATGGGAAAGATGAAACCTTCCCTGTCTGTTTCTTAGGAATGTTACCAAGCACATTTTGAAAAGTCCAAGTATTTTGATAAAGCCTAAGAGAAACAAATTCTTGTTGTGGTTTTGTCTTCATATCTTGGCCCACACGTATCATCTTCCCAGGCGTAGTCTTGGCTGAGGTTGGTATTCTGTGGTTGGAGTAGAAATCTGGACAGGAATCAGCTGGGACCTCATTCATTCCTCATACTCATCATTGTTGCCTTTAAGATTTTCTTGTTAACAGGCACAACCGTCCTCAGCCTCCCACTGTACCAGGTGGTTAGACCTGGGCTGCCCCGGGGGAGAGGCTGCTCCTTATCCCCAAACCCTCTCAGACTCTCCCGGGGGAGCCCTGGCCTTGTTTTCCTCCTGGTTTCCAGCACGACGTGCCTTTCCCTTGCAGGCACAGCTTCTGTCTCCACTACCCAGGGTCACTTCTCAGGCACTGATCCATTCAGCTTGGCAGGCTCGCCCTTGACATGAACAAAGCCAGGGCAGCCTCCCCAGTCCCTGCGGATTAGAAAGCTGTGTGCCACCGTCAGCGATTTCCTTGGCTCAGCCAGGGCTGGGCACAGGAGGATGAAGGGTTTAAGAGTCTTAACTTAGAAGCAGCGGGGGAGCTGTGGCACTCAGACTGCCCTCCCCAACCCCGCCCATGTGGCACCTGCTCATTTGTGAGAGGGGCATGTGGGCACACCTGCGGAGGGGCAGTTTGGGTGGGAGTGAGAAACCTAACCTGTCAGGAGGGGTTAGAATGTGGGCATGCCAGTCTAGAGGAAACTGCTCTCTCCTCACCCATTGTTTTTACCAACAGAAATGGGATAATTTCCTAACCTGTTTAGGACTTCCAGACCAGGGCAAGAGGAGCCTCAGAGCCTTTTGTTAGAAAACATAAGCGTCTTCTCAGAACCTGAAGTGAGAAGGAGCCCTGACTCCAGCTTTGGAACTAATCCATGCTGCTGTGTTCCTCTGGGGGAGTTTGGGATCACAGCAACCGGGTGGAGGGAGAATTCAGCTCTTGCTCACCTGCTGCTCTGTGCTGAGCTCTGCACAGCCTGTGTGACTGATGCCAAGGTGTTAGCCGCGTTGGCCAGGACAGCAGCTGCGTCCTGCTCAGCCCCTCGCAGTCTCCGTCAGGCTTGTTTTTCAGGGTGACGCTGGAAAGTTGTGTCTCCATCCTTCCACAGCCTCAGTGATTCCTAACCCTTTGGCTTTACCCTTTGTAATGGGATCGTAGAGCAAGTTCTTAAAAACTGGGCCTGGAGTCCTGTGAAAAGATTTCATCACTGCTGGCAGCTAGGCCCTGTAGCTGTGGAGCTAGAAATGAACTTCCTCCACGGTGTGTCCTTGGGAAGGGAAGCTGTCGGAGTGCAAGTGGGTGCTCGTCCCAGAATCGGTTTGCACAGTCTCCCCCACTTCCGGGCTGAGTGGGGTGGAGGAGGGCACAGGTCATTCCGGAGCACTGTGGGGCCTCTCCCTTCTCACGGCACCAGCAGCCTGCTCACAGCAAACCCACTGTGGCACTAACATCCTCCCTTCCCTCCCTTTTTTACTTCAAGCTGGCTACTCCAAGACCCTGGCATGAGGCTGAGGACAACTTACAAGGGCTTCACGGAAGCCGTGGACCTTTATTTTGATCACCTGATGTCCAGGGTGGTACCACTCCAGGTACAAGCAAATGGGATCTTCTTTGATCTTCACCTGTCTTCCTCTAGGTAGTGGATCATCCTTGGTTAGTTCTCAGACCAAGGGGCTTCTTTCCCACTGCCTGAGACTGATAACCGAGGGACTTGCAATGGTTGTCTTTTGAAAGATCTCTGCATTTCAGTGTTGTCTCACTTGGGTGTGTTACTGAAAGGACAGACAGATGTAAGGGCTCACATTGTCACATATGGCACTGGAGACAGGGCTGCCATGACAGCCAGGAACACCCATCCACTGGCGTCTCCACAGTGCCAGAGAGACAGGGATGCAGTGACAGCCGGGAACACCCATCTACTGGCGTCTCCATGGTGCCAGAGAGATAGGGATGCAGTGACAGCCGGGAACACCCATCCACTGGTGTCTCCACGGTGCCAGAGAGATAGGGATGCAGTGACAGCCGGGAACACCCATCCACTGGCGTCTCCACGGTGCCAGAGAGATAGGGATGCCTTAAAAGCCGGGAACACCCATCTATCTACCAGTGTCCCAATAGCATTGTGGCTCAGTTCTGCACAGGTTGGAGCACATGTGGATTAACCTTTGCCTGTAAGACTGCAGGGCTTTTTGTGTATTATAAAATTCCTGTTGCTGACTTTACAAGACACTTCCCTCTGCTACCAAAAAGGTGCTGCATGGTACACATTTACTATTCAAAACGTGTTAAAGTAAATTTTGGGAGAGGAAGTATCTTAATATTTTATATAATAATTGGAAGCTGTGGAAAGCAGGAATGGGAAAAATCAACCCAGTTGTAATGTTATAAGGAATGCAATTGAGAAATTAGTACATCAATAAAAAATTAGTACAAGTCAGTGGTATGGAATACGCACTGCACACATAAATCAAAGGGAACTGCCAGATAACACACAGGATGCTCAGTTACATTTGAATTTCTGATAAACAAGGAATAATATTTTAGTGTAAATATATTCCAAATATTGCATGGGTCATACTTATGCTAAAAATTTATTTGTTGTAAATTCAAATTTAACTTTATGTCCGGTATTTTTGTTTACTAAATCTGGCAGCTCTAATCATGATAGGAGCAAGGGGCTAGAAGTCATTAGCCTAGATCTTGCTGGGAAGCTGGGGCCACTGAGGGAATCAGAACGTTGTAAGAGTTGGGGTGGGCAGCAGGAAGACCATCCTGGGAGCAGGCTTACAGGCACTTGCAGATGTGCAGCAAATCACCAGTGCTTCCTTTTTTTTTGAGACAGAGTCAGAGTCTCGCTCTGGAGTTCCACGGTGTGATCTCGGCTCACTGCAGCCTCCACCTGCCAGGTTCAAGTGATACTCCTGCCTCAGCCTCCTGAGTAGCTGGGATTACAGGGGCTTCCCACCATGCCCGGCTAATTTTTTGTATTTTTAGCAGAGACGGGGTTTCACCATCTTGGCCAGGATGGTCTCGATCTCTTGATCCCATGATCCGCCCACCTTGGCCTCCCAAACTGCTGGGATAACAGGCGTGAGCCACTGCGCCCAGGCTGTGCACTCCCGCGCCCAGCCAATGCTTCTTTTTCAAATAAATGATAACATAATTATTATTATTTAACTTATTCAAATTTGACATATTTAAATAATAACGCAATTATTTTATTTTTGTTGCTGTTGTAGTATAGTATACATAACATAAACACTGCCATTTTAACCATCTTTGAGTGTACAGCTCAGTGGCATTGAGTACACCCACACTGTTGTGTGCCCATCTCGACAGCCTTAGTTCAGATTGTCACCACCAAACACCTAGACTGAGTGGCTTACAGACCACAGAGATTCATTTCTCCCAGCTTTGGAGGGTGGGGAAGTCCAAGGTCAAGGCACTGGCAGGTTCGGTGTCCGGAAGGGCCCTCTTCCAGGGCATATACAGCCATGTTATTGACATAACCTTACATGGCAGAGAGGGTCAGAGAGCTTATGAGAGCACTAGCCCTGTTCGTGAGGACTCTGCTCATGACTAATCACCGCCCGAAAGTCCCACCTCTGAATACTTTCACGCGGGGGTTAGGATTTCAACATGTGCATTTTGGGGGAGTATAGTCTATTGCAACCACTGTCCATATCCAGACCTTTTCTGTCTTCCCCAGTGTAAACTCTGTGCCTGTTAAACTCTCCATTCTTCCGTCTCTGCATCTCCTGACAACCATTCTACTCTCTGTCTCTATTCATTTGATCACTTTAGCTACCACATATATGTGAAATCACATTGTACTGTGACTGGATTATTTCACTTAACCGTGCTCTCAGGGTTCATCTGTGTCATAGCCTGCTCCAGAATTTCCTTCCTTTTAAAGGCTGAATAATATTCCATGGTATGTATATAACACATTTGTTTATCCATTCATCCATGGATGAACATTTGGGTTTCTTCTGCCTTTGGCCACTATGAATAAGTCTGCTCTGAGCATGGGTGTACAAATATCTTTCCGAGTCCCTGCTTTCACTTCTTTTGGGTATATACCTAGAAGTGAAATTGCTGGATCAACTTGTCATTCTACATTTAGTTTTTTTAAGGAAATGCCATACTGTTTTTCAAAGAAATTGCACCAAACTACATTCCCACCAGCAATACACAAGCATTCCAATTTCACCACTTCTTTGCCAACCCTTGTTATTTCCTGTTTATCTGGAGAGAACCATCAGTGGGTGTGAAGTGGTCTCTCATGGTGGTTTCGATTTTGTATTTCCCTAATGACTATTGGTGTTGAGCGTCTTTTCATGTGCTCATTGGTCATTTTTATATCTTGGGAGAAATGTTTATTCAAGTCTTTTGCTCATTGTTGAATCTAGTCGTTTGTTTTTATGTTGTTGATTATAGGAATTATTTTTACTTTCTGGATATCAATTCCTTAACAGGTCCTTCCAGGACTGGGTCCTTCCTTTCAAGGCAGCAGTTTCCCTTTTGGCCCAGGGTGTGTCTAGAAGTGTCTGGAAGCTAGGGCCTAGAACGGGGACCTCCTGACTCTGCCGGTGCCCTTTCCTACTGTGGCTGAACATCTTGTATCCAAGATGCGAGACAAAGTCCTCTTTACTCCTCGCTCTCCTCTCTTTAAGCAGAAGGAAGGAGCCACTTTTGTTTCTGTGAGCTGTGCTACCTGGGGTTGGGGGAGGGATGTGCAAGAACTCCCTTAGCCATGCCAGCTGGTGTCTCCTTAGACCATGTGCCACGCTAGTATACTGGCTGTAAGCCCATCCTAGCACTAGGAGTTGCCTAAGAATTGTGGTCTGTGTCCTAGACTGCCTTTCATGTTTACCTAGGATTCCAGAGCACTTCAGTCCATAGTGGTGAGGCTTGCCAAGAAACTCAAGTTCCAATCACTGGGATGGGCAGTTTCTCTTTGGCTTGGGCTGGTCCAAGTACTCCCTCTACGTCGATGCTGGCTGAGCCCAGCATGGCTTTATTCTGTGCTATGACAAGGCAGCACTGAGTCCAACGTAAAGTTCCCCCAGTCGCTGTGCTCTCCCTTCCCCCAAATGCACAGATCCTCTCTCCTCATTGGTTGGCTGCTGCTGGGAGATGGGAGAGGGTGGCATCAGTGGTGTAAGACTGTCTCTCTTGCCTGCCTCAATGTCTCTTTTGTTGATATGAAGTTAAAACCAGATACTGTGACTGCTCACTTGGGTTTTAGTGACGGTGCTTTTCTGTGTGCTGACCATTGTTAATACTTGGTGTTCCAGCAGGACAGATGAACAGTGCAGGCTTCCATCATCTTGCTCCATTGTCCGTGATTGTCTTTTAGTATTTTTTGTAATGTGCAATCGGTGTACACATATTTTACCTCCATGATTAAATATATTACCAAGTATTTTATTGTTTTTGATGGTGTCTTCAATGGAATTGTTCCCTGTTAGTGTATAAAAACAATGGATTTTTGTGCATTGATTTTATTTATACTGCAAGCTTACCGAATTATTAGCTGGATAGTTTTCTTTTTTTCCGGGGTGTGAGGATCTGTACTGTTTTCTGCATTTAAGATCATGTTGTCTGTGTACAGAGATAACTTCTTCCTTTCCAACTTGTATGCTTTTATTTTTTTCTTGACTAACTGCTCTGGCTAGGATTTCCAGTACTATGTTGAATAGAAGTGCTGAAAGCAGGAATACTTGATTTGTTCCTTACCGTATGGGAAAACTTTTCAATCTTTCACCACTCAATATGATGTTGGCTGTGGGCTTCCCATATGTGGCCTTTATTATGTTGAGGTAGTTTCCTTCTGCTCCTAGTTTACTGAGTGTTCTTTTTTAATCATGAAAGAATGTTGAATTTTGTCACGTGGTTTTTTCTGCATTAATTGAGATCACCATGTGGGTTTTCCCTTTAATTTTGTTAATGTGGTATATTACATTGATTGATTTTTTTTTTTTTTTTTTTTTTGAGATTTTTACTCTTGTTGCTCAGGCTGGAGTGCAATGGTTCTGTTCCAGCTCAGTGCAACCTCCTCCTACCAGGTTCAGGCGATTCTCCTGCCTCAGCCTCCCACATAGCTGGGATTACAGGCGCCCACAACAACACCCAGCTAATTTTGTATTTTTAGTAGAGATGGGGTTTTACCCTGTTGGTCAGACTGGTCTCGAACTCCTGACCTCAGGTGATCCATCCAACTCGGCCTCCCAAAGTGCTGGGATTATAGGCGTAAAGTACCTTGCCTGGCCTTCATTGATTGATTTCCATGTGGCAAATCATTCTTGCATTACAGGAATAAATCTCATTTGATCATGGATTATAATTCTTTTAATATGCTGCTGAATTAAGTTGGTTAACATGTTGTTGAGGGTTTTTGCATCAGTATTTATCAGGAATGTTAGTCTGTGTTTTCTTTTCTTATAGTGGTTTTTGTTTCTAATAAAAGAAAAAAATGTCTACTTGTTTTTCACACTTCTATATCCAGCAAAACTCATAAATGAGGGAAAAATTAAGAAATTCCCAAAGAAAAGTATAGAGAGTTCATTACTGTAATTCTACCTTATAGAAGAAGGTGGGAAGTGTTCCTTCCCTTTCAAATTTTGGTAAAGGTTTGAGGAAGATTGGTGTTTTCTTTAAATGTTTGGTAGAATTCACTAGTGAAGCCATCTGGTCCTGGACTTTTCTTCGTTGGGAGGTTTTTAGTTATTGATTCAGTGTCCTTACTAGTTATATGTCAGTTCAGATTTTATATTTCTTCATGATTTAGTTTTGGCACATTGTATGTTTCTAGGAATTTGTGTGTTTCATCTAGGTTGTTTAATTTGTTGGTATACAATTTGTTCATATTCCATTTCTGTAATCCTTATTTCTATAAAATCAGCAGTAATATCCTCATGTTGTTTCTGATTTTAGTTGAATCATATCTTGTTTTCTTAGTTCAACTACAGTTTGTCAATTTCACTGATCTTTTCAAATAATCAACTCTTGGTTTCATTAATTTTTCTTTATTGTTTTTCGATTCTCTCATTATCTATCTCTGCTCTAATCTTTATTATTTCCTTCCTTCTGCTACCTTTGAGTTTAGTTTGTTTCCCTTTTTTCTGTTTTTTTAAGGTGTAAAGTTAGATTGTTAGTTTGAGAACTTTTGTCTTTTAAATATATTTATAGCTATAAAATTTCCCTCTTTGCACTGCTTTCGCTGTAATTCATAATTTTGTTTCATTTTTCTCAATATGTTTTCTAAATTTCTCTTGTGATTTCCTCTTTGGACTATTGGTTAAGATTTGATTATTTCCACATATTTGAATTTTTCAGGATTTTTTTCTTGGCTATTGATTTCTAGTTTCATTCCATTTTGATTGGGAAAAATAAAACTTTGCATGATTTCAATTTTTAAAATTTATTAAGGCTTGAGGCTGGGCACGGTGGCTCATGTCTGTAATCCAAGCACTTTGGGAGGCCGAGACAGGTGAAACACTTGAAGTCAGGATTTAGAGACCAGCTTGGCCAACATGGCGAAATCCCTTCTCTACTGAAAAATAAAAAATATTAGCTGGCTGTGGTGGTGGGCACCTGTAATCCCAGCTACTAGGGAGGTGGAAGCACAAACTTTGAATCCGGGAGATGGAGGTGGCAGTGAGCCAAGATTGTGCCACTGCATTCCAGCCTGGGTGACAGACAGAGCGAGACTCTGTAATTTTAAGAAAGAAGAAAAATTTATTAAGGCTTGTTTTTTGGCTTAATATATGGTTTATCCTGGAGAGTGTTTTAAGTACTCATGAGAAAAATGTGTATTGTGCTATTTTGGGGTGGAATGTTTTATATATATATATATATATATATATATATAAAATATATGTTAGGTCCACTGGTCCATAATATTGTCCAAATCCTCTATTTGGTTACTGATTTTCTGTCTGGTTATTCTGGCCATTACTGATATTCAGATATTGAGTCTCCTACTATTATTGTAGAGCTGTCTATTTCTCACTTAAATAAATTTTACCAGTGTTTGGCTCATATACTTTGGAACTCTGGTGTTTGGTGCATATATGTTTATAACTGTTATATCCTTTTGGTGAATTGAACCTTTTATCATTATATATATTTTATAATGTCTTTCTTTGTCCCTCATAACAGTTTTTGATATAAAGTCTATTTTGTTTGATATTAGTAAAGCCACCCCTGCTCTTTTGATTACTGTTTGCATAAAATATCTTTTTCCAACCTTTCACTTTCAACCAATGTGTATCCTTAGATCTAAAATGAGTATGTTGTAGACAGTATATAATTGGACATGGGTTTGTTAAAAATCCATTATGGCAATGTATGTCTTTTGATTGGAGAGTTTAATATATTTACATGCAAAGCAACTGCTGATAGAGAAACAGTTACTTTTGCCATTTTTTTGTTTTCTGTATCTCTTACAGCTTTTTGTCCCTCATTTCCTCTATTACTGCCTTACTTTGTATCTAGTTGATTTTTGATAGTGACACTTTTTTATATTCCCTTTTAATTTCATTTTGTATATATTCTATAGATATGCTCTTTGTGGTTACCTCAGGATTATATATAATATACTAAGGTTTTGACATTCTGTTTTAAATTGATACAAACCAAACTTCAATTGCACATAAAAACCCTACTCCTTTACAGTTCTGCCCCTCCACTTTATTTTACTGATGTCATAAATTATGTCTTCATACGTAGTGTACCCATTCACTTAGGTTTGTAATCATTTTTATCTGTCTTTTAAATCTCATAGAAAATAAAAATACACATTGTAATTAAAATTATAACAGTATTTAAAAAATATATTTTTCATGTGTCTGTCTTTACTGGAGAACTTTGTATTTTCATCTCGCTTCATATTACACTTGCATTTTTTCATTTCAACTCTAAGTACTTTTTTCTAGGGCAGGTCTGCTGGTAACAAGCTCTCCTAGCTTTTCTTTGGGAATTTCTTAATTTTTCCCTGATTTTTGAGTTTTGCTGGATATAGAAGTGTCAAAAAAAAAAGTTGACACTTTTTTTCTTCCAGCACTTTGACTATATTAGCTCATTGCCTTCTGGCCTGAAAAGTTGCTGGCTGAGATATCTTTTATAGTCTTATTGAGGATCCCTTGTATGTGACCAAAACTTTCGTGGCATTCAAGAATCTCTTTTTGTCTTCAATGGTTTGATTATAGTATGTCCCTGTGTGGTTCTCTGGAATTTTTTGAGCTCCGTGGATTTACATAATCATGCCTTTTCTCAAATTTGAGAAGCTTTCAGCTATTATTCTGTATAAATAATCTCCCTGCCCTTTTATCTCTCTTTTTCTTCTAAGATTTCCATAATTATTATAGTAGTCTGCTTGAAGTTGTTGTGTAAGTCTCTTAGGCTCTGTTTACTTCTCTTTATTCTTTTATCTCCTCAAACCTGATCATTTCTGATAACCTATGTTTAAGTTTGCTTATTCTTTCTTCTGCCTGTTTGAATCTGCTGTTGAGCTCCTCTAGTGAATTTTAAAATTCAGATATGGTATATTTCAGCCCCAGAAGTTCCTTTGGTTCTTTTTAAAAATAATCTCTGTTCCTTTGTTGATATTCTCATTTTCTTCATACATCATTTGCCTGCCTTTAGCTCCTTAAGCGTATTTACAACAGCTGCTCTACTGAGTCTGGTGTGTGTGTTTCTTCATATACTGCTTTTGGAGATTTATTTTGTTCCTTTGATGAGTCATATTTCCCTGTTTCTTTTTATGTCTTGTGTTTTTTCGGTTGAACATTGGGCATTTGAAAAAATAGACACCTATTTCAGTTTTTGCAGTTTTTTAGGGGAACCCTCACTAATTAATGGACCCCTAAGCCCAGAGATCAGCCCAGTGTGAAGACTTAAGAGCTGATCTTTTCTGGGCATGTGTTGTCTGCATCCGTGTGTGTGCTCCCATCCCTACCTCCCTGGTCACTTTCAAGTGTCTTTGATTCCTAGAGAGTCTCACTCCAGCTTCTACTGGCGGCCTTAGATGCTCTTCATTTTCCTCTGCTGGTGATTCCTTGCCCCCAGGCATCCAAGGGTTTGTAGTCCTCTGGCAGTTTTCATATGCTGCAGAACCTGCCACTGCCATCTTTAGCTTCCGGCCTGAAGACCAAACTATGCTGACGATTCTTGTGTGAGCTCCATGTCAGACAAGACAGAAACCAGTACATTGGGCAGAACACGTTAGAACATTGTAAACAAGGGACTTGGAAGTTGGGACGAGTACTCCTGACCACACCATGCTACACTGAGGAGGGGGTGGGGCAAGAACTTGTGAAAACATAACATTTCACACCATTTTGCATATGGCTTTTTGGTTTGATTTGGTGGTCACTTGTTTGGTTAGACACTTGACTGCTTTCCAGAGCTCCTATTAAGTTATTTTAGTCAGTCTGGAGTTGTTTCTTTGATGTTTTCATGGGAGAACAAAGGCCTGGTGCTTCTTCCTCCACTGTCTTATTGATACTACTCTTAATTATAGACCAAATCTTTTGAGATTTTAGTTTTCAAATGGGATATTTTGCTAGTCATTGGTGATGGGCATGGCGGGGTTCGATACTACAGTTCCCCTAGAAACCCAGCTCCTGGTTGTCCATCTTTTCTTCCCAGTACAAGCGTGGGGGACCCATCATTGCTGTGCAAGTGGAGAATGAATATGGTTCCTATAACAAAGACCCCGCTTACATGCCCTATGTCAAGAAGGTAAGAGTCCTCTTGGTGTGTTTCTTTATATTCCTTCCTCTGGTGTGTGCTATGGGCTGTGGTATGGCATGTGGGTTTAATATTTTTATCATATTAATACGTCTTCCAACATCATTTATTAGTGAATTTTCTCCACCGTTTTATTTCAACAGGGTTGTCACTTATTTACTTACTGATTGAATTTCATCTGGGAATTTCAGTACACACGTGGCGTTGCAGGGGCTGGGAATAAAGGAACTCGCTTAATTGCGTGGTGATGATTCGGAAGGCCTCCTGGAGAGGCTGCTTCAATTCCAGCATCTAAAGCAGTGGTTCCCAGCCCAGGCTGCACACTGGCTTTATCTAGGGAGTTTTAAGTAATCCCTGCAGCCAGGCCATGTACCATACCAAGCAAATAAGAATCCCTGGGGTTCTCAGACATCTGATTTCAGTGTGTAGGGAAGGCTGAGAGCCACTGACTCAATGCATGACTGGCCAGGGAAGAGCAAAGCCACACTTAAAAGAACAGGCTACAGTTCAGATCTGGTTTCTGTCCCTTAGTAGTTGAGACATTGAAAAAATACCTTGAGTTTTTCCTAAGCCTCCTTTTTCTCTTCTATAAAGTGGGACTAATAAGAGTATTCACCTCTATGAATTGTGAGTATGATGTAATATCACGCAGCTCCGTACTGTTCTAGTAAGTTGTCAATAAATGAGACCTTGACGGAATCACTGGCATTTGTTGTGCGGTACCTTGGAGGTGTGGCCGTGGTGTGAGCTGAGGAAGTGTAAGTGGCTGCAGGGACTCCACCTGTCTGAGGGCTGGATGGCTTTGGGCCTTGATGCCTGGGCAGCGTCCCTTCTGCTGTGACATGCAGAGAGCATTTTCCATCTGGAAATTAATTCAATCCCTCGACATGGGACACTGAGGCTCAAACCCTTCAGCTTGTGGGTTTGTATGTACCCTTCCCCCTTCTCACCTGCAGAAAGCCCTCTTAGGAGGGAGCAAGGCCTTGTCCAGGAAGGGTGGCATTCCTCAAGCTGGAAAGGGGCAAGGTCCATCCTGATGGCCATGCCCAGCCATGGCTTGGGGTAGGCCACTTCTCCAGCTTCCTACAGAAAGATCCCATCCTGGCACAGGACTCGAAGTGTCTCCTGCTATACCCCATTTCCTCAGAATGTCTTTTGGGCCCTGGGGCCTCTCAGTAGTTGTTGACTTAGTTACTCACCTGCAGAGGAGAGCCCCACGAGAGGAGAGCACAGCTCCCGCAGCGCCGTCCCTCTGCTCATGCTTCCCTGGTGTCTGGGCGGAGGCACTCCTGTGTGACTCAGGTGGGCAAAGAGAAGCAGCAGCGTCCAGCCTCTGTGTTCCTGAAGCTCTGAGGAGCATGCACCAGCCTTTCTGTGAGGCTGCTGGGAGAGGGGGGATGAGAGAACGGGTGCCCACCCCCAGACTAGCTCGGCAGGTCTCCGGTGCTCAGGAAGAAGTAATTATCCCTTGTGGGGTGGAGTCAGTAAACTAATGCCCAGGAAATGTTAAGTGTGTGTGTATGTGGTAGGGACCTAAGTAAACACTTGCTAAACATCAGTGAATGACTCATTAGTGTGAGGTGGTAAATGCAGGGCTCTTGATAAATCCCACCTGGCCTCATGGATTGAACTCTGCAGCTCCACTGTGCCAAGACTAGAGCCCCCTCTGCTCTTTCCTTCCTGGTGTGTGAGACTGGATGTGAGCCTTATTCGCCCAGCGGATGATCTCCCTACCTCCCCCACTTCCAAAAGACTTCAGCGGAAATAAACAGTCTTGTCATAATATCTGCAGGGAAGATTACAGGAAGACCCCTCTGCTGGGGTTTCTGATCCAAAAAAGCCCAGAGCCTCAGAGCAGAGCCTCTGGCTCTGGGTTCAGGCCTATGTTGCGTGGGCCCCGTAACCCGTGATGCTTGACTTCACCCCCTCCGAGGTGCGTCTGTACTGTGAAGATATTAACTGTGAGGCTTGCATAGGACAGTTGTGTAAAGTGCTGAGTGGAAGGCCTGGCGTGGCAGTGACTGCTCTGTGGACATCAGGGGACATTCTGAGTGGTTATTGTTGTTACTGCCTCTCAAGCACAGCATTCCTTCCACTTCACTCTGCTTTACAGCCTGTGAGGATGCTTCCTGCTATTCTGGGTATGGGCAGCACACCATGGGCATGTGAAAGGGCATGGTGGGCCCTCCTGGGCCTTGCCATCCCCCAAACCCACACCGGCCAGCGTGGGGGAAGGGGACAGGCCTGTTGCTTGTGGTGTGGGTGGAGGGAAGGATGTAGGCGTCATCCTGCAGGCCTGACCTGCTTGCTGGGGCCCAGCAGGCAGTGGCGGGTGATACATGGCAGCAGGCTTCCCTGAGCCAGCTGTAGCGTAGACCCGCTGAGGCATGGTAGCTGGCCCATGGAGCACCTTCCAGATCTGAAGCAACCAAGGACTGCCCCAGCTTGCGGGCCCTGCTCCTGCTGTGATGGGAATTCATGCTGATTGGAGCTGTGCTGAGCATGGCTGGTGCAGACGGCAGGAGACTTTTCAGTTTCCAGCAGAGAAATAAATGCTTTATTTGGCATTTCTCCCCTCCAGCTCTTCAGGCTACCGCACCACAGCTGTATGTCACTGCAGAAGCTCTGAGGAGCCAGGGCAGACTCGGACTTATCTTATCTTCCCCCCCCAGGCACTGGAGGACCGCGGCATTGTGGAACTGCTCCTGACTTCAGACAACAAGGATGGGCTGAGCAAGGGGATCGTCCATGGAGGTACTTGCACTTGCGTGGGGCCGTGTGGGGCAGCGGCGGCCCTGGCCAGCCTGTGCGCGCTTCCCCTGTGGGACTGTGACCCAAGCAGGAGTGTCTCTGGTGCCTGTTCTTTTCCTGTGCGTGTGGCACTGGGCTACAGAGGGTCGGAGCGTCCATGTGAGAGATCATGGTGCGTGGCTGGCTGGATGGCTGTTTTCCCATCCTGCTGGGTGCTTGGGCTCTAAGGGCACTCTGAAGATGACTTTGGGCTTCCTGTTATCAGAAAATTGCAGCTCTGTTTTTCCCAGCTGCATGGACCCTGAACCTGGTAGTGACCGTGATCTCCTCTCCTGTCCGCCTGGCACCCAAGCCATCCTTAGCTTTATCTGCCAGTGTGGCTGGAATTCCACAGGCCTCAGCACTCACCTGCCAGGAGCGCTCCTGGCCTGCATCGCTGCAGCAGCATTTTCACTGCCGACTCCACAACATGTTCTCAGCATATCAGCCTCTGCGTGCCTCTGAAAATATCGTTTGGATCACCCTACCTCCTGTTGAACGCCAGGCGTCCCTGTCTCACTCAGAGAGAAGCGCAGGTTCTGGGAATGACCTCAAAAGGCCTCTCCACTTGGCCTCCAGGACCTGGCTGAGCTCACTTCCTGCTCCTTCCCCTTTGCTAACTCTGTTCCACCCTCTTTACTGTTCCTCCAACATCTGGAGCCCCAAGCCTTGGGGGCTTTGCTTTTCCTCCAGAGAACTGCATGGCTGTTCTCTAAAGTAACCTTCACAGTGCAGCTTTCTCTAGCACCCCACTTGAAGTTGAAGCTCCTCCTTCCTGGGGCTCACCCAGTCCGTCTCCCTGCTTTATTTTTGCCCTCTCGCATCCAGGGTAGTTTATTTCACTGATCTGTTTCACCTAGCAGTACTATTGGCGGACCTTGGGCTTCGGCCGCCTCTGGCTGTGCTCGAGGGCCCAGGCGTGGTTTGCGTCCTAGGTGAGCGTAGCGGCCTCGCATCTGTTGCAGCAGGGCCCTTCCTGCAGCATCTTGCAATGGTGCTTGTGTCTGCTGTAGCACATCCCACGCTTTGTTTTCCTTCTTTTGCATTTCCCTTCGCAGACCGAGCTGCTGGAAAATCTCTCTATATCCCTACAGCGGCACCTGGCATGTGGCTGGCACTCAGGGAGTGAAGGTCCATGAATGAGGAGAAAAAGGCTTTTGTCCCCAAGCAAAGTGAGTTAGTCAAGGACCCAGACCCTGTGTCTCTGGTGTGGGGAGGACCAGTGGTGATTCCCAAAGTTTCCACGCAGTGGCACTGTCTCCCCGCCGTGCTTCTAAGGCCTGCTCCAGGCTCCGGAGGGGCTGTGGCTGTGTAGGAGACGCCTTTTGATGCCAGAGCATGTTTTTAGTGCTTGGTGGTCTCCCGGTTACAGGCCTTGCATCCAGCCAGGAGTCTCAACTGCTTCTCCCTGTGGCCCTCCCACCTCCAGGCACCCACCTGCATGCCCCTGGTGCCAGCTGCTGCCTGGAATGATTTTTTTTTAATTAAAAAAATTAAATGGTCTAAAAGTAAAATAATAGAAAATGTTGGTGGAGAAATACAATGTTGCCTGCTCCTCATATTCTCCAGAAATGACCATTTTCAAGTCTGAATTTTTCTTGGGATATTTTCCTTAATTCTAAATACCGCGCACATAGAACCCTGCCTCATTTGCTTTAAAATTCTGCCTATTGACTTCTCGTTCCAGTGAGTGATGAGTGTTCTTTCCTGCCCTCCCTACACGCGTGGCTGTTCAGTCCTGGGGGGGTGCCATCGAGGGCCTCATGGATGTGTGAGGACGGTTCACGGCAGGCACCTGCCACGTGGGTGATGCCCTGCACAGCGTCTGTGAATTCTCAGGGTGCCAACCCGCTTGCTTTGAAGTGTGCTCAGTTTTCTGTGTAATTATTCTGTTTGTTTTTCTTTTCATTTCAATTCTCTTTCCTACCCTCAACCCCTCTGCTGCTTTCTCTTTTAAGCAAATGCTTTGTCAGAGATATCCCAGACACCTGTGCTGGTGCTTCTCAGGTCCTATACCTGTCTGATTCTGCTGGGTCTGATCCGGCTGTCTGGAGACCTCGCTCTCATGGTTCCGGCCTGCATGGCAGTGGGCTACTGCATGGCGGCGGGCTGCTGCAAGGTGGCATCCCGCGTGGAATCCTGTTTCCTGGAGTTCTGCGGGCATTGCTCCAAGACTTCCTGGCACCTGCTGTTGCTGCTGCAGTACAGGACACTCCGGTTCCTGAGCCTTTCCTGTGTCCTCTCCTTTCTTGCCCCCTGCCATGTTCCTCAGGGAGACGGCCCTCCTCTTCACGTTGTGCTGCGGATCCTGAGAGCCTGCGCTGTTAGCTCACTGTGGCGGGCTGTGTGTGTCTTTGATGGTGTTCCACCCTCGTGTCCTCGGGTCTTTCAGTCATCCTGGTGTTTGTGTATTCAGTGCTCGTACTGATTCTCTATGTCTTTTTATTTTTCTTTTAAAAATCTCTTTGACCTTCAGTTTTACTTTCTGAGTGACTTCCTGAACTGTTATCTTCCAGTCCTCCCGTCATTTCCTGGGTCACATTTTTCTTGAATGCATTTCTCTTCTCACAGCATACTTTAAAAATGGATATGATCTTTCTTATTTCTCTCCGAGGGTAGTTTGCTTTTTAAAAAGTGCTGCCTGTATTCCCCCTACCCCCACCCCGCGCTGCCCGTGTTCCTTCCCCTGGCGCTTCTGTGTTCCTTATCCCCGGTGGTGCCCGTGTTCCTGTCCCCGGCACTCCCTGTGTTCCTGTCCCCGGCGCTGTCCGTGTTCCTGTCCCCGGTGCTGCCCGTGTTCCTGTCCCCCGGGCACTGCCCGTGTTCCTGTCTCCAGCGCTCCCTGTGTTCCTGTCTTCTGCATAAGGGGATTCTCTGGATCGGCCCTTATCCATCAGCTTAGAAAAGAGGCTCTGGGCTGCCACTGGGGAGCGCTGGGTGTGGGAGAGGCTGTTGACAGTACTTCCCGGTGGGGTGATTGGGCCATGGTGGCTTTTTCAAGAAGAGACATTCACTCGTCGGGGTTTGGGTATGTCTAGCACTGTAAAGTGTTTCCAGAGAAGCCCTGGGGTCTTGCTGCCGCTGTTCTGGGCCAGGCCAGGGGCGGGCAGGAATGTGCTATGGAGACTGCCTGCTTCCTCCTTCTGCCCTCCCCCTCTACCTCCCTGCACAAACCCACTCCCGCAGACACTGGGGCCCAGCTTTCTCAGGCAGGATGGCCCCTGCAGAGGGGATGGGCCCAGGTGGGAACAAGGATTGAGGCTAGGGGTAGGGTGCCACCTCGTGGTGCTCTGGGCCTGGTGCTGGGAATGGGGTGAAGCCTTGGACCGGAGCTGGAGCTGACTGTCACCTCTTCTGCTCTCCTAGACCGTTTACTGTCACTGTGTCCTCTGTGTCCCAGGAGTTCCCAATGACTCCTCTTGTTCCTGTTCCTGGTGGCCATCTACGTGTCCCCCCCCTCTTGTATTTGTGAGAGGTGTCAGGAAGGAAGGACAGAGATGCTTGTGTTCACTTAGCCATGTGCATCCTGTGGACTTTGAGGCTCACAGTTTCAAAGTCTGCTCAGTTTCAGAGTGGCCTCCTGTCTTCAAAGGGCTTCTGGTTTGAGGGGAGGAGGGTCTGGGTGCAGGGTCTCACCCAGTGGGTTGCTGGAGGGCAGTGACTGGGCAGGGCCATGGGTTGGTGTCACGGGGTCCCAGCGTTCAGCCCCACTCTGCGACTACCTTGAGTCAAATTATTGTGACCTGGAGGCAAGTTATCACACCTCCACAGAGCCTCAGCTGTTGCTTGCGTTTTTCACTGGCAATCAGAGGTTTGTGTCCTGCAGCAGAGAGTCAAGGTGGCCGGGCTTGCCAGGCCAGCTCAGCTTCTCTCGTGT
The DNA here is from genome assembly GCA_036589455.1 of Ateles fusciceps. Taxonomy (NCBI): domain Eukaryota; kingdom Metazoa; phylum Chordata; class Mammalia; order Primates; family Atelidae; genus Ateles; species Ateles fusciceps. The sequence goes on along the minus strand of JAZHEH010003296.1, from coordinate 518,850 downwards.
GTGCTTAGGCCTGTAGAAGCCCAGGCCACAGCCATGCGGGTGAACTGACTGTTAGGCAGACATCAGGCAGGTGAGGGGCCCCAAGGTCAGGCTGTGCTGCTGAGGTGGGTGCGGGATCCCTGGCTGTCAGCCAAACAGAGCGCACATTTCTTGAGCATATATTTCACCGATGGAAAGCCACTGAAAATAGCATTTTAAATTTTAAAAGGAGCGTGTTACGGGGTCAAATACAGAATTAGCCCGTATCAAGAAATCAGAGAGGAGTCTTCATTTAGATCATTACCCTGGATCAGGTGCTTGGGGTGCCAAGGAAGGATCGGGCTCTGATTCTTACAAAAGAAGAGGAACAGAAGTCCACACTTGGCTTGTAGAAGTCACAGCTGATCAAAGTCAGGTGCCTAGCGAGTGACTGCCTCTCAGCTCTGTGCTGTGTGGCAGAACCTCCAAGACCACAAGATAAGTCTGGCTGACTTTTTTATTTTTGTGAGACAGAGTCTCACTCTGTCACCCGCACTAGGGTGCAGTGATGTGATTTCAGTTCACTGCAATTTCCGCCTCTGGGTTCAAGTGATCCTCCCACCTCAGTCTCCCAAGTAGCTGAGATTACAGGCATGCACCACCAAGCCTGGCTAATTTTTTCGTGTTTTTTAGTAGAGATGGAATTTCGCCATACTGGCCAGTCTGGTCTCGAACTCCTGGCCTCAAGTGATCTTCCTGCCTTAGCCTCCCAAAGTGCTAGGATTACAGGTGTGAGCCACTGCGCCTGGCTGTGGTTGGCTTCTAATTGGAAGTGGGAAACAGTGTCAAGGCCGGTTACTTTATTGTGCTTGTGGATTGAGAAGGGTCTGTGGTCACTTAGAAGGTCCCTGGCTCTGGGGCAATGCTTTGTCTCTCTGTCTCCCTCTTCCCCTTATCAGTGCTGGCCACCATCAACTTGCAGTCAACACACGAGCTGCAGCTACTGACTACCTTTCTCTTCAACGTCCAGGTAAGTCCAGCCCTAAGGAAACTGCCACCCGCCCTGCTCAGCGGCCTGCAGGAGTTTTGAATTCCGGCCAGTGTGCTCAGCTTCCCCAGTGCGGGGAGCTGGGCTCAGAGCTGTTGGCCTCTCGGCCGCCCACCTATGCCTCTGTGTGCTGGCGAGGCCCAATGCCCAGAAACAGCTCCGAGGGCTGCTGTGTAGGCTGACGCAGCGCACACGGCACCCGCTGCCCCGAGAGAGGGGCCCTTTTGGTGCACTCCTAGAGGACTCAACTTTTGTGACCTCAACTAGCTCTAGACTTGCTCCCAGGGATTGAGGGGGCAAGAAAAATTTCCTTGTCCTATACTACATAAGGCATCTAACCTTAATCTGTGAGGCTCCTACAGTCCCTGAAAGATTATTGTCATTAGCAAGGCAGAAAACCTGGTCCACTCCAGGTCCAGAGAGAGGGAGGAGTTTCCAGATGTTCCTCAACATCTGTCAGACTGATGAGCATTTACGCCGCACTCCGTTCTGACCTCTCTTGAGCTCGTGTGCCCCTCAGAAGGAGATGGATGGACTGGGGCCAAGCTACAGCCCTCTGCAGAGCTGAGAGGCCCCGGCTGTCCCCTGGCTCACTGGGTGGTGGGAATGCCCTGGACTGTCCCCCTGCCACATGGTCACACTGGCCCTGGGCCTGGAGTGGAGCAGTGCTTGGATGGACAGGCATGGATGCCTGTGGAGATGCTGGGCTGCTTTCCATTCCAGCTGATGGTCTTTCAGAGCAGGGCTGCATCCTCAGGCACATCTGTGTGGAGCCACCACGGCTGTGTGGGGCCGCATGTGTGTTTGCTGTGGCTCCTCCTGGAGTGCAGATGCCAGAGTGGGCAGGAGGCTCCCAGGAGGAAATGGGAGGGCTGGCCCCCCTCCCAGGTAGGCTCCTGTGAAGTGGCTCAGGCAAGACCCAGTAGGGTCCCGGCCTTTCTTCCTCAGCATTTCCCCGAGTGCCTGCCCGTGTGTGCAGTGGGATGGGGGGGCCTCTCACACTTGTGACTAAGATGACTGGGTCTCCCGCCCTGTGCTGTGTGACCTTGGGCAAGTTACTTCACCTCTCTGTGCATCTCTTTCTTCTTCTAATTGGGGATGATGAGAATACATCACTTTATGGTGTCAAGTCACAGGGTTGTTTGAAGATGACATGAGGTAATATTTGGAAAGCACCCAGCACAGCAGCTGATACAGCAGAATGCCTTATGTTTAGCCTGCAAGGTCATGCTTAGAGAGGTAGCCATGCCCCAGCCTTCCCAGGCTGGCTGTCCTGCTAACAGAATGGCCCTGCTGAAGCGCTTTCTGTGCACAGTCCAAAGATGTCTGCTCTCCTTAAGGAAGGGGACTTGGACACCTCCATGTCTAAATCAACAGCTCTCTGAATGCACAGTGCAGGCCCCGCGTGTGCTCCAAGTGGCGATGTCCAGTAACACCTTACTTGTCCCCTGTGTCCACGACTCACAAATGGGGAGAACTATGCAGGTGTTTCTTGAGCACGTCCTACCTCCAGGCACAATGCGCTAAGGGCATTACATGCACTCTCTCATTTAATTCTCCTTAGTCATATAAGCCAGTGAAGGAGACAGCCGTAGAGTGCATAAGGCACCCTGTAAGTAGTGGCTTGGGAACTGCAGTTTACTGTAGGGCTCCAGCTCTTAGCCAGCTGTGCAGTGCAGTGGCCTGGCCCATGCGTGGACACCCACCTCTTCAGCCCTGATACCCCCAAGCCAACAAGCTTGCTTCTGGCATGAGAGATTTCTGACTTGTGGGACTTCAAATCCGCTTCTCCCTTTTTAGTGACTTAAACGTGGTGCAGTGTGTCTCCTTCTTGGGAGGTAGGTGGCTTATAAAGAAAACCAAGCTGCCAGTCTTGCTAAAAAAATTCTTGTAACTACTTTGGCTTTAACCTGGGTATGGCTGTTACCTTCTACTCAATGGACCATAAGTTTGTCCCATCCTGTGTATGCAGTTGCCCTCTAAACTTAAGGCCATCACTGATGTAGAGAATACTTGACAAACTGTCACTGAATGAGTGAGGAAGGCTGTCTTGCACAGAGCCTGAAATACTAGCGTGTTAGTTTTTACACCTCCCCCAGGCGCTCTGGGTTTCTGCAAACATGGCAGAGTGGAGCATGGTCCCAGGAATGATCTTGGCCTCCTTGGGGCAGTCCTGTGCCAAAGTCAGTATTCAGAAAGAAGATTTAAGATTTGTTGAGTGACCTAGCCAGGGTATAAATCCAAACTGTGGCTGTAGCACCTGCACCATGAATAGCTGTGCTGTAAGACCCTGATTTTCTAATTCAGAAAATGCTGCAAACTGCTATTTAAACTGAGCCGGACCTTGAAGAGGGCCCACTCTACAGGATCTGATTCTTCTGCTAATGAAGGCAGTGCCCGGGGGGTCCACGTCCACGTGTCCCTCTCAGATATGGAGTTGTCCTGGGTAGAACATCCCCCTTCCCTGGAAGAGGACAGGCAAAGCTTGGCTTGATCCAAAAGCAAACCAGTATCCTCTTGCTAGCATATATGCAGCATGAAAACCATCAGGGTTTGCCATATTGACTTTGGGAGGTTTTTTGGTTCTATACCTGCAGGTGGGGAGTCTACATGTGACAGGCGAGCTGGTGGTGTGCAGGTGAATTTGGCTCTCACCTCTGTCCCACCTCCAAAGGCCTCTAGGCAGTGGGTATGCAGCCAGGGGAGAGTGGAGACGGCAGAGATCCTGGGGCTCCCCCTCCACGAAGTGCTTCCCTCTTTTTGTCTGGCCAGCCTGCTTGTCTAACTCTCGTTTTGTGGTGTCCAGGGGACTCAGCCCAAGATGGTGATGGAGTACTGGACGGGGTGGTTTGACTCGTGGGGGAGGCCCTCACAATATCTTGGATTCTTCTGGTGAGTGCTTGCAGTTACTACATCCAGCATGTGTGCTACTTAAGAAGTGAGGATGAGTTTTAGTCACCCGCTAACTGATGTAAGTGAGCCATAGGGCGTGCAAGACTGCTGGGATTATCTGTGTGCAGAAATTGACTGGATATTCCTGAGTCATTTGTCTTGACACTTTGATGAATAGGAAGGCTTTTAACATTGCTTGTTCATGTTTTTGTAATTAGAAGAGTAATGCATGCTTATAGGAAACATCCGGAAAATACAGAAAAAGGCTAGAGAAGAAGTAAAAATCCCAGAGCCCAGAGAAAACATTTAGATGTATCCCGTGCAGGCAGTTATTTATATATCTCTACCGACAGCTCTGTACGCACAAAGACAGATGCACTCACACTCCACGGCGTCACCTGCTTGTGCTAGTTAATGCGCATACGGACAGCTTTCCATACGACCAAATACAGGTTGACATCACTGTTTTAAAGCAGGTGAAGAACCCCAGTCTAAACCACGCTTTGAGGACCCAGTCTCTCGGGTCGTTCCCAGTGGTTCCGTGAAGTCGCCATCTGGGTGAGCGTCCCGGAGCCTGCGCTCTGCGCACCGGGCTTTCCCTGCGATGAGCAGCCCGGCCACACCTCAGTGCCCTGTTGATGCGCATGCTCACCCCTCAGCCCCCAGAAAGACGGTGGCCGCTCCAACCGCTGCCGCTGAACGAGCGCACCCATTTCCCACACATTCAGCAACACTGAGTATAAAATAACTTTTAATATTTGCCTACTTGGTACATCATTTTTTAGTCTGCATTTCTTTGATTTATATTAATAAAATATATATTTATCAGCCATTTATTTTTCTCCTTTGCTATGATCTTGTTATGTTGTGGTTCACTTCCTAACAAAGGTAGAATAGGGGGAGGTATCAGAGTTTTCTCTCTAGGGATGTGTCCCATCTTTGTGCATTTGAGACACTTGGTCAGGCAGATTCACCGGGTGAGATCGTGCTGGCTGGAAGTCCCTGGCCGGCCTGGGCTGCAGGTGGTCCACATGGAACTCAGAGACTTGACCAGGATATGCAAACAACTGGAGGCTGGAGCTCTGGGGCCATGATTCTGACCCACACCTCACCCCTAATCTTCTGTGATTGGGGTTTTAGTGAGAGCTGGAAGGACGGAGTGACAAGGCTGGCCTTGCAGTGGGACTGGCAAGAGGAGAGTAGTGAAGGGACCCTAGCTCATCTAGGACTTTAAGTCACTCTGCACATCCCCTTCTCCCTCCTCCGGCAGACGTTTTAAAAACAGTGTCTGCCATTGTGGACGCCGGCTCCTCCATCAACCTCTACATGTTCCATGGAGGCACCAACTTTGGCTTCATGAATGGAGCCATGCACTTCCATGACTACAAGTCAGATGTCACCAGCTACGGCAAGTATTCATCAACACTGCCTTCCCTGGTCTGCCCTGCATGGGCATGGCTGGGGCTTGCTGTGGAGAGGTCCTCAGGGTCAACTTCTGGCACCTTCAGTGTCTTTGGCAATAGAGTACCTGGAGAAGGTAGGGGCTTTGCCTGGATGGTCATGTTACACTTCCAGAGGAGGGAGCCTCAAGCCAGGTGGTGTGCCTGTGAGCCGGCCGCTCTGCACAGAGGCCTCTTTGGCAGAGGTTGGCCAGAGGAAGTGGAAAGAGGACCCCTTAGGGTGACAGGGTGGGACAGTGGCCTCCCCCTCCCTGCCCAGGCCCTTGAGGAGGTGTGATCCTGCTTCTTTTAACTTGAGAGTCCCAGAAAGTAGAAATTACACCTGCAGCTAGAAATTTAGGGCCATGCTGTGATCGTGGACAGTTTGCGTTTTTTGAATTTGTGAGAGTCTCACACTGTCACCCAGGCTGGAGTGCAGTGGTGTGATCATAGCTCACTGTAGCCTCAAACACCTGGGCTCAAGCAATTTTCCTGCTTCAGCCTCCTGAGTGGCTGGGACTACAAGTATGCACCGGACCGCTGGCTAATTTTTAAAATTCTGTGTAGAGATGGGGTCTTGCTATGTTGCCCAGGCTGGTCTCAAGTGATCCTCCTGCCTTGGCCTCCCAAAGTGCTGGGATTACAGGTGTGAGCCACCGCACCCAGCTTCATGGACATTTGCTGTAGTTGCATGGTCTTTCATGTCTACAGTATTTTGTCTGAATGGCTCAAAACTTTTTGCCTACCCAATGGCTGAGATGAAGACCTCCTGCCCTCCTGAGCTTTTCCCGTTCTTCATGCTGCCACATGTGCTGTGCTGGGGACAGGCACGACCATGACAGGGCCCGGTGTCTTGCAGACTATGACGCTGTGCTACGGAGGCTGGAGATTACACGGCCAAGTACATGAAGCTTCGAGACTTCTTTGGCTCTATCTCAGGTACCCAGCAGCAGCAGACTTAAGTCCCAACTCAGGCCCCCGCTTCTGCTCTGAGACCCCTAAAGAGTTCCTTACTGTCTCACCTCCACCCTGGTTCATCTGTGTGGAAGCATGTCCTGGACAAGGACAGGGGGGTGTGTGAGGCTGTTTCCATCAGTCTTCATCTTGCCAGCTTCACCTGTTACAGGTGTTAAGGCTCCTTATCTCCTATGGAGGACGGGAGAACGCCCCAGACTTCCCCCAGGCCTGGCCTTCCTCCGCTGGCCTCAGCGGGTACTGAGAGCTGGCCTGTTATTCCTCTTGGTGCTCGGATGCAGCAGCACGTTGGGCCTGTGGATGGGAGCTGGCTGGGGAGGACGAGCAGGTGGTGACATTTGGGTTCCTTGGGGTTGACCCTGTTATCTGTGTGTTGCAGGCATCCCTCTGCCTCCCCCACCTGACCTTATTCCCAAGATGTCATATGAGCCCATAACGCCAGTCTTGTACCTGTCCCTGTGGGACGCCCCTCAAGTACATGGGGGAGGTGAGTGCTGGGGGCAGTTGTAGGGGCAGCACGGCCCAGAACCCCCTCCAGACAGGGGGGTGTGGGGGAGAGAAAGGCCAGAGCCTCATGGCTCTGAGGTCCGCTCTCCAGCCTTGGAGCTCAGAGTGAAAAAGGACAAATTCATGCTGGAGTGTGGCGTGGGGGAGGAACAAAGCCCTTGAGGGACAGTGGGTGGCCCCAGGGGCCTTTCCTTCCTCCAGCCTCAGAGAGGAGAGTGAGGGGAAGAGGAACAGGCCGCCCCCTCCCCGAGAAGAGGTGCCTCCTCCAGCAGACTGAGGGGGGGGGCTGTGATGCGTGTCCCCTGCCTGCAGGCTGCACTCTGCTGGTACACACCCCTTTGTCCCGCCCTCTTCCCCGTCACCCTGGAGAGTTGTAGGTTCAGTGCAATTAGAAGTCAAAATAGAAAACTGCCAAACCCCTGCTTCCACCCCATGTGCCAGCTCCCAGGCAGAGTCTGTCTATGACCCCACTTCTCCTCAGCCTGTCCGCCTCTCTGTCTCTTCTGTACATAGCCAATCAAATCTGAAAAGCCCATCAATATGGAGAACCTGCCCGTCAACGGGGGAAATGGACAGTCCTTTGGGTACATTCTCTATGAGACCAACATCGCTTCGTCTGGCATCCTCAGCGGCCGCGTGCGTGATCGGGGGACAGGTAGGAGCTTCTCTTCTAAATTCCTGTGACCTTCTAGTGAGCAGCCCTGCAATATGCATCTCATGCCCTCCCCTCAGAAGCAGCTATTGCCAATGTGTAAAAATGGCCCGTCTGAGTCAGCTCTGCGAGTCTTCACAGGGGCATTCATTTCTGCTCTGCCCGCTGGCCCCTCGTCTGCCCACAGGCACACAGTGCTGCTTCTTGGCCTAGTGGAGGTCCCACTTACCCTCCTCCTGTTGGCCATGGATGCTCCCATCTGTTCCCTTTGACAGGTGTTTGTGAACACAGTATCCATAGGATTCTTGGACTATAAGACAACCAAGATCGCTGTCCCCCTGATCCAGGTTTGTTGTCCCTGGGAGCTGGGTGATGGCTGGCCCCTGCTGCTTCGAGGAAGCCTGGGGGGGAGTCACTGAGGAAGACCTGGAGACCCACAAGCTGCAGGTGGAGAGGGCGAGCATGGCTTTCTGCCCAGCTGGGATGTGCACTCCTATCCCCAGAGTGTATGGAAGAACTGGGGCTCACAGGCAAATTCTGAGGGGCGGCTGTGACCTTCTGGCGGTCATTGTTGGCCCCCTGTTCCCAGCAGGGTTACACTGTGCTGAGGATCTTGGTGGAGAATCGCGGGCGAGTCAACTATGGGGAGAATATTGATGACCAGCGCAAAGGTGGGTCCCAGCACATGTTCAAAGAAGAGCAGATGTGCTGGGCACGTAGATGGCTATTGCTTCTCTATGCTAGCATGCCATCAGGCCATGGAGGCCCCTTGCCGAGAGGTGGAGGCTGGGTTGTCCCATATATGAGGCCAGTTCTGAGTGGTCCACAGAAGCCCTGCTGGGGCTGTCTGGAAGAGGAGAAGCCACTAGGGCTGTCTGGAAGGCTGTCTGGAAGATGAGAGCCCTGTGAGCACTACACATGTGTATCGTCTGTGTGCTCGTGATAAATATTGTGAATACTGAGCTGGCCTCTTGTCTGCCCTGGGCTGCAGTCGGTTTCCACAAGGATGTCTGCTTGGGGGGATGGCGGTGAAGGGCAATGAATGGGATTTCCAGGAATCCAAGGAAAGGCACAAGACCCCTGCCTTCTTGGGCCTCCACACTGATTTCTCTCTTGATCCATCTTGGGAAATCCATAGCTTATCTCAGGTGCTGGGGGGAGGAAGATTTGGGTCATACAGCAAAGAAAGCGCCTCTCGGCAGCGCGCCCCTCTGGGAACAGGCCGCCAATTTGCTTTACGTTTCCTGGCCTACTACATCTTTCATGCTTTAATTTAGCCCTTCCTTTAAAAAAACTCTAGCTAAATGTGGGTGGTTTCAGGTAAGTGATAAAAAAATGAATGCGACTGTGGTGAGCAGCACTGGTGACCTCCCAGTTCCCTTGCGGTGTCTGCGTGTGTAGTGAAGAGTTCTTGGTCCACGTTTCATCCGAGAGCCATCTGGTGGCCTGCCAGGAAGGCGACGTGGCCCAGACACTGGGGCCTGGGTCCTGGGGATCAGGGCCCCTCCAGACTGGCCTCAGAGCAGCATCCAGCACCATCCAGACCCACACTCCTTTTCCCTCAGCAGCTCCCTCCCTGGGCCAGTCCTCACTTCCGTTTTTCTCCTGGGAGTTGGAAGGAGCACCTGCCTAACTGTTGTTCCTGTCTTTGCTTCCCTGAGCCCTCGTTGAGGGTCCCCTGGGCCCCCATTGTAGAGGCCTGTCTTCTGGATCACAGTTCAGTGTTTATAAGTCACAGACTTCCCTTGCGAAATGTGTGTGCCCACATACACCTGCACCTGCCATTTCAGAGTCTATAAGCCCCATGAGGCCTCTCCACAGTCTCAAGCTTCCAAATTCCCACGCTGGCCACTCAGCAGCTCTGAGATCTGAGACTGGCAGGGCTGGCTGGGCCCCAGAGACCGATGAGTGGCTCCTCAAGGGGGCACAGCTGCTCCCTGCTGGATGCCTGAGTGAGGGTGCCATCCGATCACAATCCAGATACTCCTAAAACACAGCTTTAATCCTGGGCGGCACAGATGACTTCTGCCTGAGTTACTCGGTCTGTGTAGCCTGGGCCCCACCGAAACTGGCCCTGCAGCTTGGCCAGAACCCTCTAAGTCATCTGGAGCTTCCTTCAGAGAGAGGCCAGAGGCTGTTCTTGCCCTGTAACACCTCAGCTCTATATCCTTCCCATGGCAAAACCTAGGGTCATCCTCTTTCCCATCCCCTATAGAGTTGCTAGGGAGCCTTGCTTGCAAGTGAACAGCTCCTCTGGGAGCCTACACTTCAGCACTCTTCGCTCCAGCTTCCCAGGGCCTCTCCTCGTGGCCCTGGCCCAGCCAACTCAGCCCCTGCCTTTGGACTACCCACGTGTCCTGCCTTCCTCCCACAGGTTTAATTGGAAATCTCTATCTGAATGATTCACCCCTGAAAAAATTCAGAATCTATAGCCTGGATATGAAGAAGAGCTTCTTTCAGAGGTGGGTCCCTGCCCAGCGCCAATGGGTGCTCTGATAGGTACAGTGCTGTGCAGCAGGGCCCAGGGGGTCCCTAGGGCACCGTGGCCTGGCCCTCACCCAGGTGTGAATGCACGCAGGGGCCAGATCAGCTGGCCCGAGGTGAGGGGTGGCACCCGCACTGGAAACCGAGTTTGCAGAGTAGGAATTCTCAGCATCTTACCCTGCTGTCGTTCTGTGTCCTGGTTAAGAGGTGGGCGGCCTTGGATGGGGAATTAGCTGCAGGACTGGGACCAGATCTGAGGAAGGGCCTCCTCCTTCTCCTGCCTCGCATTCCGTCCTTAGGTTCGGCCCGGACAAATGGAGTTCCCTCCCAGAAACACCCACCTTCCCTGCTTTCTTCTTGAGTAGCTTGTCCATCAGCTCCACTCCTTGTGACACCTTTCTGAAGCTGGAGGTTGGTAGCCCTCTTTCTCTGCCGGATTCTCCCACCTCCCTCTCACCTCAGAGGTCTCTGAGCCAAAGCCACATGAGCTTGGCGGGAGCCCTTGGTGGCTCCTGTGCCCAGAGGGTCTGAGAGGGCGCTGGGGCCTTCCTGGGCCTGGGGGAGTGGGCTCACAGCAGAAGAGCCACCTGATGCTTCCCACGTGCAGTCTGAGCTTGGGGGCCATGTCTGGGAGGTGTGGCACTGGGGACTGCTCACCCACATGGCTGTCCGGACACTGGCTCGCTTTGGTCTGTTGGACCCGAGAGAAGCACGCCTGGTGTGTGTCTGCCTTCACTTTTGCTGTGGCTCTCATGGTAGACGAACACCCTTCCCACTCTGTCTCAAGGGCTGGGAGAAGGGGGTTGTATTCATCAACGGCCAGAACCTTGGACGTTACTGGAACATTGGACCCCAGAAGACACTGTACCTCCCAGGTCCCTGGTTGAGCAGCGGAATTAACCAGGTGGGAACCTCCAGCCCCTTCCCATTCCCTAAGATGCCCCGCCCAGCTGCCCTCCCAGGGAGCCTTTGGTCAGGGTCGCGGGGGATGCAGAGGTGTCAGCCGGGTTCTTCCTCCCTCCTCCTCGCTGCAGACGAGTTGTTTGGTCCCTGTCCCTTCCAGCCTGGTTCCCAAACCCTTTCCTTCTGACCCTGCCACCTCCCAGCACCTCCCCTGGCTCCAGGACAGACCTCAGTTGCCCTCCCATCAGGGCCCTCTCTCCGCAGGTCATCGTTTTTGAGGAGATGATGGCGGGCCCTGCGTTACAGTTCACGGAAACCCCCCACCTGGGCAGGAACCAGTACATTAAGTGAGCAGCCGCGCCCCCCTCCTGCTGGTGCCTATGGGAGACTGCCACCTCCTCCTGACTTGACGCCTGGTGGCTGCTGCCTCACCCCTCCCCTGCAAAAGCGTCTCCTGGGCGCTACAGTCTGCCCTGCCTCAGCTCAAAACCCTGAGCCTGCAGGGAACGGTGGGGATGGCTCTGCGCCTGGCTTTGTTGATGATGTGTTTCCTGCAGCCCTGCTCTTCTGCCCAGGCTGTCGGGCTGTCTCTAGGGTGGGAACGGCTGATCAGATCGCCAAGCCTTTGGCCTCAGAAAAGGTGCTGAAACATGCCCCTGCCCCGGAAATCACAGCCCTGGAGTGTCTGCTGGATTCAGGCGTGCTCTTTGCTGGTTCTTGGGAGGCTTGGCCACATCCCTCATGGCCCCTTTTATCCCCAAAACCGTGGGTGTGTCACCAGTGGAGAGGGTGGGGAGGGGGTGTCTCACCGGAGCTGACTTTGTTCTTCCTTCACAACCTCCTGAGCCTTCTTTGGGATTCTGGAAGGAACTCTGTGTGAGAAACATGTGACTTCCCTTTTCCCTTCCCACCCACTGCTTCCCACAGGGTGACAGGCTGGGCTGGAGAAACAGAAATCCTCAGCCCTGCATCTTCCTGTATTAATGAGTGTCTCTGCTGCTCATTGAGGAGCACATGTGGGTCCCTGCGGGAAGCCGTGGCCCGTATCTGCGCATCCAGGGAGGAGGGACAGAAGGCCCAGCTCAGTGGCCCCTGCCCCCGCAGCCCCATGCCTCAGCAGCAGGGCAGAGCAGCCCTCCTTCCAAGTGTGTCCACATCCGCATCTGAGCCTTGTTCTGAGGCTCAGCCCAACAGCTGGCGGGGGGCTCGCTGTCCTGAGTTGCAGGAAAGCTATAGTATTGAATCACACCCCCTCTGGTGATAGTGGTCACGTGAGCCACTCTTGCCAGAGGGGAAGGCTGTCTGGAAGATGAGTTTTGTTTTGTCGGTCAGGTTCCCATTGGGCCCCACTGCTGCCCAGGGGTCCAGACTTGGACCATCTGTGGGGGGTGGGTGGGCCATGATCCTGGCCTCATACCCTCCTCCTGACCCTGACTCCCCTTCAAATGTTGCTGGATTGGAAGTGTCCTGGAGAGGACAGGTCAAATGCAAATTCATTCTCATGCTGGTGGTCGGGGTAAGAATCTGCCAGGCAGCCAGGGGCGCTATATATGAGTTAACCGCGGGGCAGAGTTTTGCTTCACAAGCCACATCTGGCATCTACTGCCAAAAGCAAATAACCTCCAATAACAGTCAAAAAGTCAAGTAGCACACACATCCCCAGCACAGCGAGAGCTCTGAGCCCCGTGAAGGTGGGCTAGGGAATGGTGGGCGGTGGAGCTCACTGAGGCCAGCAGGCTTGCAGCCTGAGTGTGGCTGCCCAGAGGGAGGTGCAGGGGACATTCATGGTGTGCAGCCCTGCAGCTGAGCCGGGTCAAGGGCTTATTAGATGAAGCTTATTAAAGTGAAGCTTGTGGACAGTGGCTCGGGAAGAAGCTGGGGCAGGGTCCCCGGTTTTGCCCAAACTCACCGGTTCTTCTGGAACTGCCTTTAATGGCAAGCCTGGGGCTAAGGTGTGGATGAGACCAGGGGTACGTGGGTGTGGCCTGAGCTGGGCACAGGTCATCTGCCCCACTTTCCCTGAGTGTGTGCTTCTGCAAAGCTGTGTATGAGCTGGGTTCTGTGAGAAAGTGATGGAACTGGATTGGAAAGGAATCTTCCTGCAAATCCTCCTGTAAAGTGCCTCTTGGATCACACTCCCACGCAGGCCTGAGCAGGACACACTGCTGTTTCCGAAGGTGAGGTCGTCTTGCGCCAGCGTCTTCTTCTTGCCCCTTCTCTTCCGCCAGTTAACTCCTCAGCTTCTCTATCAAAGCACCTCTTAGCAGAACTTACTCCCCCAGTGCTGACTAAAGATTTGTCCATATCTTCCACATGGTATGGCCTCATCTAAGTCTCTTTGGAGGACCCCTCTTCATACCCCAGTCTCTGAATGCTGGGGTCTCTGGCTACTCCTTGGACTCTTTCTTTCCTCTGTCCACATTCACTGTACAAGGTCTCACCTGACACCTGGAAGTAGGTTCAACACACACCCGCTGATGCTGGCCTGCACCTGAGCTCCAGGTGGTGGGAGGCTTTTCTGCACCTTTTCTTCTGTGTGTGTCTAACAGTTCCCCACGTTACCCCTCCTGCACGCAGCCTCCTATCCGGAGACGGCAGTGCTGTTCCATTCCTCAGGCTATTTTGGGCGCCTCTCTTTATCTCCCACATCCAATCCAGAGGCAGATCCTACTGGCTCTGCCTCCTAAACTCGGCTAGAATTTGACCGCTTCTCTCTGCCCCAACCCCTGTGCCCCCGTTCAGCCCACAGCGTCTTGGCCTGGATGACTGCAGGAGCCATGCCTCCACCTGCCCTTGCCCCCTCCCATTTCTCCTCCGCGCAGGAGCAGGGCAGTTCTGAGAGGTGGACAGATTGTTAGTCCTCTGTGCTGGATCCCGCATTGCCTTCTGGTTTCACCTGGTGCCTGGAGACTCCCTGCTCCCATGCCACCTCGTCCCTCACTGCTGTTTGCCCCAGCAGCCTCTGCCCAGTCAGCTGAGCCAGATGGTCTTTCTGCTGCTCTATAAGCAGGCTGAGCAGCCTTTGTTCCACCTGGCGGAGAGTTCTTTCTCCTTGGACCCAGGGGAGCTGCACGTCAAGGTGTTGCTGCTTTGCTCAGATGTCACCTTATCAGGGAGGCCTTTCTGGCCACCCTACAGAGCACCGACCCTTCTCCACTGCCACCCTCTGTCTCCCCGACTCAGCGTCATTCTCCATACAACAGATTGCATCTGAAATACCACGCATTTGTTATCGCCCATCTCCTCTCGTCAGTGGCTCAGTTCTGTGAAGACGGGAGCCGTCTTTTCTCATTGCTGTGTGCCGGCTCCTAGAATTATGCCTGCTTATAACAGGCATCTGATAAATACTTGTTGGGTAGCTAAATTAACAAATGAGAATAAAATAAGGCAGGGCTGAAGAGGATTAGGACTGTTAAAAACTGTATTTGACTTTTAATTTTGAAAGCAAATTAAATACAGTTACATTAAAACAGACCAGATGCAGCTGCCTGGGTGCCACCCTCACCCCAGCCTGTGCTCTTGCAACTCCTAGCCCCTGGCCTCACTCCTTTGTGGTGGGGCTTGCCAGCAAGGAACAGGGAACAGACTGGGTTTGGAAAATAATCGTCATTCATGGACCCATTTCTGATTTATAACAAACTAATTCCCAACAAAGATGAAGGCTGCAGTCCACCAGGGTTATAATTATAAATAAATATACATGCAGCTAAAAGAGGATATTAGGTGAAAACATGTGACCTAGCATCTGCCAAAAGGAGTCCCCCCCATTTTGTTGTTCGTTATCAATTTCCTGAAAATGAAACCTGGGTTTTTGGCTAGAAGGTGGCCTCAGACCAGCCAAGCTGACCTCGGCACTCAGGGCTGGCTTCCGTGAGTGAGGCAGGAGAGTGCCCACACATAAGTTCACCCCCTGTGAACCTCCCCCCTCTCTCACATGCCACCCCAATTGCTTCCAAGGGCTTGGTTTCCAAAGTGGCATCCAGGGTGTAAGAGGTGGGGAAAAATGTCCCGCAAGGTGGCTCAGAGATCTGATTCCATCAGATGGTCTCATGAACACTGTGGGGAGGTTAAATCCATCTCAAACCAGGCAGCCAATGCTGTATTCTGAATGTTAGGTCTCCAGACTGAGTCCCACTCACTGGCCCACTCAGGTGTGGGTTCTGAATGGCCCTCAGACCTGTCCTGGTCAGTCTTAATGGCGTGGGAGGCTGTTAGTTAAAGAATCAACGCCTCTTCAGTAGGCTGGGGCCCTTTCCTTTTCCTCCACTTGGGGGGGAAATTGTGCTTCCAACTTGCAGGAGAATGAGCCAGACCACCACCAGAGAGCCCAGCTGGGCCAGGGGGGAGCCTGAGCCCTCTCCCAGCGGCCCTGGAGGCCTGGGGGAGGCAGCAGCGCGAGGCACACTATTCTTTCTCTAGGGTGGAAAGTGGGCAGCTGGACATGAGGCGGGATAGCTTTGCATTCTCCCAACTTAGGGGAAGTGACATTTTCTTTCCCTTTTTGTTTTTAGAGTAATTTCCGAAGCAGTGTGCTCAGGCTTCCTCCTGCTCAGTGTCCCACCAGCCCCTGTCCCCTTTTCCTCAGTCCCTCTGCTACTCCAGAGCCCTCCTCTTCAGACCAGGGGCAGGAGGCAGCTGGAGTTAGGAAATGCCTTGGCCTGCCTCCTCTTTCCAGGCTGCAGGAGGTCCCGCCTTGCCCGCCACCCACCGCCTAGCCCACTGCCCACTGCCTTGCCCACTGCCCAGCCCACTGCCCACTGTGGGCTCACTCCACCCTGAGGTCTGTGGCTCTGAAGAGCTGCAGGAAAAGGTGCCTTCCCTCCCCCAGTCCAGTCCAAGTGAGGGGCCTGGCAGCCTAGGTGGGCGGTGGGGAGGCAGTGTGTGGACAGAGGTGCTGTGGGGTTCTTAGTCCAGGTCAGGCAGTGACCTCTGCTGGCTCTAGAGCCCACCCCTTGCCAGTGCTGGAGAAGAAGGCGTGAGGGAGAGGGGCCAGAGGAGGGGACTCTGCTCCCACTACAGCCTGAGGTACAGGGGGTGCCTATTAGGCCCCGGGCTCCCCCCATGCAGGGCTGAGTGCCTGTTGGGGATCAAAGACAGCCTTATGCTCTGTAAACATGAACCAGAGGAGAGCCACAGAGGTATGTCTGATTTGGGGGCAGCTCTCGGAAGAGCAGGGGCTGGGGAGAGGAGCAGGGTGCTTGTGATGCCCGCGGCCTGCTCTCTGGTCGTCAGAATTCCCTGTGTGGTCATGCTGGGCTCGGGCAGGGAGCCAGGGGAGAGCCATGCTCCACTTGACTGCAGGGTCGTCTCATCTCCCCTCCTGCCCGCATCACTGCAGGTGTGGGTGCCACTGCCCCTGCTCCTGCAGCCCCGTCAGTGCGGGGAGCTCTGGGGAGGCGTGATGGAGCACCAGCTTGGCTGGCACTGGACACCCCACTCTGGCCCTCAGGTCTCTTGGGCCCTGGTCACGCTGGATGGAGAGAACAACAGGTCTGGGATTTCTGTGCTTAAATTCTCTGTCCTTTGTCCTGGCATCAGGCTGGGCTCTCTCAGAAGCCCCCAGAATAGAAAGGAGGGTGATGGTGATTCCTTAGGAGTCGGCCTTGAAGGGACCATCAGCCGTGGGGGAGAGGATGGAAGGCCAAGAACAGGGTCTGAGGAGGAGGCTCCTGTGAGGGGAGAGGAGGAAGCAGTGAGGTGTCGACTCAGGGTGCGGCCGGGGAGGGAGCGGCCAGGCAGGGCCACCGGGACCTCCGCAGAGCCCAGGCCTCCAGGTCCTATGGAGGCCTTTTTGAGGGGCAGGTGGGGAAGGTGAGGGCAGGAGGCAGGAGGCAGAAGCGAGGCTCTGTACAGATGCATTCTAAGTGGCGCTGGCCAAGGTGACTGAGTGCCACCCTGTGGCCCCCTGCAGGCAGGGGGGATGCAAACACCATACAGAAACTTGCCTAGCTCCAAGGCAAGAGGACAAACGTCTGTCTCACTGTCTAAGCCCCCACCTCTGTTTGGCATAGCCTAGAGTAGGGAGTCAGGAGTGCCAGCTGCTTTTAAGAGATAGGATAAGATCACAGAAAAGCCCCTGAAAACGCCTGGCTTTGCCAGCCACCCAGCACCATTCACTCGGCCACTGCATCACCTTGGAATGTCCATTTCTTTGCCTCTGAAGTGTAGGTGGATCCTGTGGCCTACTTCCAGAAAGGGCTTTAAAGAGTTGAATCAAAATAGCCACACTGATGAGACTTATGTGCCATGAACTGTTCTAGGTGCCCTCGGCAACCTACTTCACAGATGAGGAAACAGGAGCAAAGAAGTCAGGTCAAACAGCGAAGAGGGGGTCCTGGGCGCTGAGGTGGGCTCTGGCTCCCTGCTGTCACTCTGTGCTACCTCTTGCTATGACAGCCGTGGGCTCGCTGCCATCAAGCAGTGAGTCCGTGAGTCCTCGCTATGGCCACATGGTGAAGGAATCCACAGGGGGAAGAGGCACACTTGGGGTGACACACTGTGGTCAGTGAGAGTCTGAACAGCAGTGACTTGTGGGGGTGCAGGCGTCACTGCCAGCAAAACAATCATAGCGAGGTGTCTGGAAGGGGACGCCCTCTGAAGAGTCTGGTGGCAGAAGGACCCAGCTGCATGGGTGAAAGTTAATGCCTGGGGACTTGCAGGTGGCCCAGTGGGAAGCGGACTGTGGTGCCGCCTTCCACTCCTGCCCACATTTGCCTGTCCTTCACAGTGACAGGCCCAGAGGAAAAGCGTGAGAGAGCTGATTTGGCCCACCTGATGCCACCCTGCCCCGTGCGTGGGCCCCCCCTTGCCATGCCCATACCTGCATCCTGAGGCTCAGATCTCCACCGAGGGGTCAGTGAAGCCCTTCTTGCCCTCATTCACCAGCACTGGCTTCTCTGTCCGTGTGTGCCACACCAGGATCTGTGTGCCCAGAGATGCAAGACAGTGGGCCAGGCCCCTGACCCGCTCTGCTGCCACCCTGCTCCCTCCCATACCGTGGAGACATTTCTCCAGCCCCACCCTTTCCTTCAAGAGTTTCTCAATTGTTCCATCAAGAGTTTCTCAATTGTTTTATATTTATTTTCTGTGGTTCTAGACTACCCCCTCATTTTTGCTGTTTGTACGTTTGATGCATACCTGCTGGAAATGGGAAGTCTAGAGCTACAGAAGGAGAAGCTCTAAGACTTCCTAAGTGTGTGTGTGTGCATATGTATGCATGTTCATGTGCACGTGTGTGCATGCGCAGGCATGTGTGTGCATGAGTGCTCAGCAGGGAGGTCCTGGAGCACAGCCTGTTCTCCCTTTCCCCTGCCTGTCCGCAGCGTCACTGCCTCACAGGTGATAAACTGCCTTCCTGGGAGGGGGTTTCAGGAAGAAGCCCAGCTATTTTGAGGCCCCTGTTTCCTCTCCCGATCTGTAGGGAGGGTCTGGATGTACTTGAGACACCTGTGTCACAGCTGTCAGTTTCAGCAGAGGGTCTCACCTTGGTGCAGTTGGCTGCCTTGGGCTCTAGGTCGTTGAGGGTGACAAGTTCTCGAAGGAGGCTGCTTTCCTGGTAGCCTCCCTTCACGCCTCGCAGCTTGAAGTAGGCCTGGCTTCGCTGTAGAATGAGCCGCAGGTTGACTGCAAATCCAGCCATGTCTATTGCAAACGGCCGGTGGGGGTCGAACACCGTCTTCCAGCCGACCACCTTCCCTGCCCCGTTCACCCGTGGGGCCTCGTACCGCAGGCCGCCCACGAAGGCGACAGGCCACACGGACACCCTCCTGGTGCTGCGCATCTACAAGCAGGAGGTCCAGAGTCAGGGCGAGGCACTGCCGACAGGGACGACGCCCGTGCCCATGGGAGACGACATCCATCAGCCGCCTCTATGCCCATGGCCAGCCGAGGCCACCCAGGGGAGTCCGAGTCCAGCCCTGCCCCCAGGGCTCATCCCATGGGTTGGGCACTTCAGAAGAACCTGCCCGGGCTTTGGGCGAGACCTGACCTCTCAGATGGCTTGGTTTTCCCCTTCTCAACATGGCCCTGCTGCTGTTTTCTCCCTCTGTAAAACCTTTCAGTCTCCCCACTTTAGAGTTTGAAATGACTCCCCATCTCCCTCAGACTAACACAGCCATACCCTCAGGCAAGCTCAAACTGTTCCACCTAAGAGGTTTCGGTAGTCACGGAATGACCCACTCACAGCCCCCATTCAGACCATACCCAGGAACACGGTTCAGGGGCTCCAGAGCCACCTGCCTTCCCCCTAACTTATGGGGGGATGCTTTAACCCGCAGTTCCATCCCCTTCCCCGGTTCTCTGCTGCCCGCCCGCCCCGAGTCAGGTAGGCACTGCTTCTCCATTTCCCTCCGTGCGTGCCTCCACACCCGCCACCCCTCCTGGGAAAGCCCCTCTGCTCCCGGCAGCCGGAGGTCCCCTGCTCCCTGTCGGGCCCTCCGCACCTCTTCGAAGAGCTCCAGGCTGTAGGTGTTGTCGTCGTCGGCGAAGTACACCACGCCCGGCTGGCTGGAGTTGCGCGGGAAGTCTCGCGAGCCAGCGCAGGGCCAGGTTGCGCTGCATGGTGCCCCGCGGGATGCGCGGGTCGCGGGCGTCTCCACGCAGCTTGTAGTTGCGGGGCGTCTCCACGTGCAGGTGTGTGTAGTTGAGGCCGGTGTCGCGCAGCAGGCGCGCGGTCAGCGGGGTCCTGCGCGGCGCGTCCTCCACCACCAGCCAGTGGAGGTTGGGTACATGCAGCAGCGTGTTGGCCATGCGCGTGAGCTCGGCCTTCTGCACCGGGCGGCTGTAGGTGGGCGTCACCACGTGGATGGTGGGCAGCGTGTCGGACCATGGCGGGGGCCGCGTGTACACGTACTCGGTGCGCACCACCTCCACAATGTCGCGATCAGACATGCAGTACTCCCTGGGGTCCGCGCCGGCTGGCGCGTCGCGTCGGGGGTCACTGCCCTCATCTACGGAGTTGGGAGACAGGCGATGTAGGGAGGAGAGCGCGGGCTCTGGCCCCACATTCAGAGCAGGATGTCACCCACCCTGCCGGGGGACCCCTCTTCTTCTCCCCTGCAGGGCTGCTCCGCCCCTTGCCTTGCCTGACCTCTTAGCGCTAAGGTTGAAATCTGCAGCCCTGCAATCCTCCCTGTGCGCGTCCTAGTTCTGATCCCTGGAATGACATCGAAATAACCTCTTCCTTCTCGCCTTTGCAGCCCTCTAGCTGTTTGAGTGAAGCTGCCCGTAGTCCAAGATTGAATGCTCAGTTCCTAAATGTGCTGGTTTCCTATGACCAGCGCCTTGACCCTCCCCTCCCTAGCTCTCCTCATCTGGCATCTGGCAGGAGCTGGCCACACTGCATCGTGCAAGGCTGGGCTAGCAGAGCACGTGGCACAGCCCGCTGTGGTGTGGAGGCCACAAAGCCCCAGGACCACACCAGCAGCCGGAGCACACTGTGGGCCTGCAGGAGCCTGAGGCAGCTCCCGGAGTTCTCCAGCCCTCCAGTGAGGTGCGACCTCTTCCTTCCTGGCATTATGTAATGCGTCCTCTGAATCTTGCCGCAGAACTTCCCATGTAACCGCATTGATTCCTGTGGGTTTTGCCCATAGTTGCCAAGATTTATGTAGATCTAGCCGTCCTAGCAAGAGGAGAAATCAGGGCCTTTGGGATTCTTGTTTTCCCATGCGTCCCTTCTCTCCAAAGTCTGTCTTTCCGTCAGAAGAGCTCACGCACCAATGCCCTCACTGTCCTAGCTCACCGTTGGGTGGTAAGGGTCAGGGGCCAGACCTAGAAATCCCGATGCCTGGGCTCAGACCCTGCCCAGTTCTGCAAACCCTACGCCCTCGAGCAAGCCGCTTAGCTGCTGGTGCCTCAATTTCAGTGACTGTAAAATGGAGCTAATAATAGCATCGACCTTATCGAGTTACTATGTGGATTAATGAGTTGACACATGCCAAGGGCTGAGAGCACCTCCAGGCACAGTTTCCTCTCTCGTGGAAGGGCAGTGGCCAGCTCTGCTTCCTTCTGGCTTCAGGCAATCACGGTGGAGACCGAACGAGCCAGTCACACCAAAGGGAGGACGCTGTGCATTGGCTCTTCTGCTGCCTCCCTCTGGCCACCAGTGTCATCGCCAGCATGCGGGGTGAGTGGGATGCTAGCGTGGAGCCCATTCAGACGGACCCACGAGACCTGCTCTCGGCTTTTCAGTTCTCATGGCAAATGGCACAAGGCACACAGCAATTGCTGGGAGTCGGAGGAGGACGCCAGCACAGACACAGTTGCTCAGAGGGGACTGTTTAGAGAAGTTTGGGGTCAGACTGTGAGAAGAGCAAGGTGGAAGAAACCGGGATGGGTGTCAAGGGTTCTGACCTGGATAGAAAGTTTAATTTATCCTGTGGGTCGCAAAGTCTTGGAAACTGAGGCCTTGGGAGGAGGTTTAGAGCCATTTTGTCCAGCTCTCTGCCATCCAAATTATCCAAATCTGTGGAGGACCTGTGCCCTGGGAAAGTCCCCGGTACCGTTAGGACTCGGCTACTGCCTGAGCTTCTGGGCTCTGCCCTTCCTGCTGGCTTCCGGGCGTCTGCAACTCTGGGTCCTAACAGCCTCCTGGTGATCCTAACTTCACTCAGCTGCAGCTTTCATTTGCTCGCTCTTGGCATGCTCTGGGGAGACAGAGTGCCAAGTCCCCAGCCTCAGGCAGCACCGTCTGTGCTTAGCAAACAGCCTGACGTCTCCAGCCCTGGAGCTCTGCCAAGAACGCAATCCACACGATATCATGTCGCTTTATATATAGTAGTTTTAACCCCTCTGGAGTGATGTATTTGCAGGATAACAATGATTCTAAACTGAGAAGCACTGAGAAGAGGCACAAGAGTCAGGAGGAGAAGATGATGTCAAGAGGAAAGGCGACAAGTGCCCAGCCATGGGCGGTGGGCTGCAGCAATCTTGAGCGTGGCCCTTCCTCATGGAAGCTTCAGGAACAGCTAGGGGTTTGCAGGACCCAGTATTTGTGTGGAGCAGCACAACTTCGGGCTGCGAATTTTGGACACTGCCTGCATCTTGGGGTTACAGGCACTCACCACCTCTCTCTGCATGGGCTTGGGTGCCTTCTTGTTTATCACGCTGCCAGGTAATATGCACACTGCAATCGGAGAACAGCTGCCTGCCCCCACGTGTTGGGTCTGTGTAAGTTGGGGAGGGGGCAGAAGAGAGCACAAGACAAAGTGCTAAGGAGCTGGGGCAGCCAGCTGTGGGGTGCATGGGAGGTTTGGGTGTAGAGGGCTCAGTGTCAGAGGGAAAGGCAACCCAGGACCCCAGAGCCAGGGGAAGGCAGTTCTACCCCCAGTTCTTCCACTAGCTCTTCATGGGACTTTTCCTCTCTCTAGCCCTATTTTCACCAGGTAGCACTAGATCAGGGTTTCCTATGCAGGAAAAGAAGAGAGGCAAACAATATACCCTCTAGGAAAGGGTTTAAAGCCCACTACAGGCCAGAAATCCTGTTGCTGCCCCACCATCCACTTCAGAATGGTCTCTTTCCTTGCACGTCATGAAATGGCATGTGATGTTGTGTGTGCTCGTCTTTCTGTGTATGTGTGTGTACTAACGATGTTTGTTTTTAAAGTTTTTCTGTATTTTATGACACGTTGACATCTTGGGGCCCTGCAGATCTGGGGAGGGACTGCTCCTCCCAGGGCTAGCTAATTCCTAGTGACACTCAACACCTTGCCTGCAAACACACTTTTCTCGTGCAAACTACCTGAGCTAGAGCTCACACCCACCACCACCTTTATGGAGCTCTCCCATCAAAGCCAATCTTTCCCTGCCCTAAACCATCCCAGGGTGATACCAGACAATTAGAAACCGTGCCTATATCCTAAACCCACTGACATTCTTCAGACTGTGCAATTCTGAGCCAGCTCAGCTGCTACAGTGCTTCGCTCTTCCCTTCCTACTAAAACCACTTCCCTTCCTATGAAAACCGCACTAAAGCCTCTCATTCCCTCCACTCCATGCCTCCCACTCCCTCCACTTCCCGCCTCCCACCCCAGCGTTTCCCCAGATGGCATGGTGCGCCCCCTCCTCTTGGGTGCTGAGAGTAACAAGCTCTTCTTCAAGGAAGTTGTCTTGGTGTCTGCCAACCTACCATCCTGGACCTTTTAAAACAGTGTGTGGGCAGCTTCCATTAGATTCCCATTCCCAAAAGTGTGCAAGACCCATGAAGGGGCCTAAATGATCCCGTGGTTCCTCCCAGCTGCTTAGTGAGTACAAGCAAGAACCCCTGCACATCAGCTGTGGTCACTGTCACGACCAGGGCCCAGCTGGGCAGGCGGGGCGCGCGGGCATGCTCACCCTTATGCACTGCAAGCAGGGGGTGCCAGGGTGCTCTGGTGCCAGACGGTGATGAGCAGAGTCCAGGGCAGCACGATGAGGACGATCGCTAGGATGTCCCGTCTCTCGGCATCTCCAAGGCTGGCTGCACCCACGGTTCCTCATTACCTGAGTGGCGGTAAGGTCAGGAGAGGGGCGGCCACAGGCGGCGGCAGCACAGGGGAGAAAAGAACAGGCATGGGCCGGGCCGGCCAGGCATGGAGAGGACAGAGCAGCCGAATGTTGGCTAGCAGGTCTTACCAGCGCTCACAACCCACCCATTGCGGAAGCAGGTTTGGAGAGTCCGGCCCGGCTGGAGTCTGAGAAGGGGTCACTGTCCAGGGGCGGCGGTCAGGAACTCTGGGGGGTGGACACCTGCAAGAGAGAGCAGAAGCGGATAGCCAGAGACCCAGGCAAGGAGGCGGATGCCGGCAAGGCCCGGCCCTGCTCTGGGACACACAGCGTCGGGGGTTCCACAATGGAGCCTCACTGTCCATCGCCTGAGGGCCTCTTCCATCTGCCTGTCTGGGTAGATGGGCTCAGTCCTTCCCACAGGCACAGGGCCATGGCGCTGCTCAATTTATGAAAGTCAGTAGGATGCAGGGGTCAGAAGCACAGACTGCAGAGACACCAGGTTTAAATCCCAACTGTGCCACCCACAGGCTGTGTGACCTTTGCCAAGTCGTGTCAGTTCTCCGTGCCACAGTTTCCCCATCTATAAAATGGGGCACTGTCGTCCCTACCTCATAAAGTCATCTCAGAATTAAATAGGGTAACTCCCATACAGCACTAAAACGCTAGCTACTATCAAAACCTGGATAAAGAGTGAGAGGTTTTCTTTTTCTCTCTCTTTTTTACCCTATATATACCATAAATTATTAAAAATAATTTCAACATTTATTTTAGATTCAGGAGTGCATGTGTAGGTTTGTTCTAGGGGCATATTGTGTGCGATGCTGAGATTTCGGGTATGATACATCCCCACTGCCCAGGTACTAAGCATAGTACCCACTAGGCCATTTTTCAGCCCTTCTTCCTTTTAGAGTCCCCAGTGTCTACCGTTCCCATGTTTACGCCCATTAAGTACCCAATGTTTAGCTCTCACTTTTAAGTGAGAACGCGCCATATTTGGTTTTCTGTTCCTGTGTTAATTTGCTTAGGATAATGGCCTCCAGCTGCATTCATGCTGCTGCAAAGGCCATGATTTCATTCTTTTTTATGGCTGTGTAGTATTCCATGCTGTATATGTACCACGTTTTCTTTATGCAATCCACCGATGGGTATCCAGGCTGATGCCGTGTCTGTGCTATTGTGAACAGTAATGCGACAAACATACAGGTGCAGGTTGCTGTTTTGTGAAACACTATTTTCCTTTGGATATATACCCAGTAATGGGATTGCTGGCTAGAATGGCAGCTCTGTTTTAAGTTCTTTGAGAGATCTCCAAATTGCTTTCCACAGTGGCTGAACTAATGTACATTCCCACCAACAGTGTATAAGTGCTCCCTTTTCTCTCCAGCCTCACCAGCATCTGATGTTTTTTGGCTTTTTAAAAATAGTCGTTCTGACTGGCGTGAGATCGTATCTCACTGTGGTTTTGATTTGCATTTTGGTGACAGTCTTTTGAGGACAAAGAAGAGATGTTTCCGGGATGGGCCCTGGGGTAAATGCCAGAGTGCCTTCCTCTTCAGTGTCAATAGGGTGTCCTTGTGGAGCACCGATCTGTGCAGGACAGAGCACCAGGTGCTGCGCTGGGCAGCAGCAAGGAGGAGAGGGGTCCCCACAGGGGCTGCCACATTGAGGGGAGAGAATCCTCCAATGACAGCAGCAGGGGCCCCAGGTGAGGAGAATGAGCTGCTGGGATTCCTTGGTCCTGCGGAGGGTCAACTGGTAACATCCCCCGGGACCTGTTCTCTCACATGGTAAGGACACTGGGTGCAGACAATTCCTGACCACCTTGGAAACAGTCACATCCTCTTCTCCATTTTCAGTTCTGTGCTGAGCACGGTGCACGATGCAGCAGGGACCCATGGGGGTGGTGGGGAGGGTGGGCAGCCTTGGGCAGCCCAGCCAGCCTCGCTGTGACCACCTGTCCCAGTGCCCAGCATTGGGCAGGGACAATGCCTCACCTGGGGGCCATGCCTCCCCTCTCCCGCCATTTCAGGCAGAGTCGAGAGCCGTCACCGAGGAGGGTTCTTGGCCCCTGAGTTCCCAAAATAGTGTGTTTTCCTCTCCTCGCCGGGTCCTATCTCCAAATAGTTCTGACACCTTGTAGAAGACCAGGATTTGTCTTCCATTAAGGAGCACCATGGTTTCCCCCCTGCTCACACCTGCCATCAGAGGCTCACTCTGTCCCAAGAGTCTCCCCCGATCCATTCCCTGGGGAGTGGAAGACCGCTGGGGTTCAACATCACAGGCATGTAGGAGGGAGTGGCCATTCTAGGCTGTGTGTGTCTGTGTCCCCCCCCCCAAACTCCTCTTTGCTGGCCCAGTGAGGGACAGAGCCTGGCACCCCACACGGGATGCCTGCTGGGTCTCGTGTGAGATGCCAGTGACCTCACACCACATCCCCCCAGGTTTAGCCTGCTCCCCTCCACACTCAGGCCACTCCTGGGGCTGCATGGGGCTGTACGTCAAGACACGTTTCGGCAGGCATGATCTTAGGCCACATCTGATGAAGGACAAGGAGGCTGGGCTGGGCTGAGGGTTCAAAAATGTCCAGGAAGATTTCTTCTGTGTTCTGAGACTCTCGAGGGAGCTTTCTTAAATGCCCCTGGTTTTGGTGAAGGTTCTAATACCAGGATGGAGAAAGCCAAGGAGAGAAGACGAGCATTATGCCAGCTCAGTCCCTGCGGGTCACTCCCTTTCCTTTGGGGTAGCCTCTCGGGCCTGCCCACTCCGGCACCTGCTTAGCCTCCCTCATGCCCACTTGTACTGTCATTCATACAAACTTTCCTATAGTGTGCGGGGTGTCCGAAGATGAGGCTCAGCGCTTCACATGCACCTGCTCCTGCAATGTCACAGCACCCTGTGCGGTAGGCATGGCTGTTGTCCCTGTGGGTTCATCCAGGCCAGAGAAGGGGAGTAACGCCTGAGGTCAAGCATTAGGAAATGGTGGAGCCGGAACTGAATCCAGGCCATCTGGCCCTGTGCTGTTATCAGGGGCATGGATGAGAGGTCCTAGGCCCCCAAGCCTCCTGAACCTGGGCCAGGCGCAGAGTGGGCAAGGGGCACACAGAGGCCAAATGCTTCCTCTGACCTGGACTACAGCTACCTTCATCTGAAACAGCTGCCCCCACTGTGGGGCCCCTGGAGGCTGGAGCAGGAAGGAGGGGTGGGAAGGGAAGAGAGGGAAGGACAGAGCCTGCAGGCAAGGGTGCTGTGGGGAGCTTTCTGCTTCCATCCAGTCCTTTTGGTCAAAACATCTATGAGAGAAAAGGGAGGGGAGAGAGGCAGAAAAGCTCTAAAAATAAACTTAGCAATAAACCCAGTTGTGCATTAATTACTCTGGAAGCCATTATGGCTTGAAAACCCCATAACTTTAATGGAGGCTATTATAAGCATAGTAGCAAAATCGTGGAGCTAATTACCAGGCGGTTATCAAGCAGAACACAGAGAGCCCCAGCCTGGAGAACGCCAGCTGGCCGGCAGGGGGCGGGCTGTGGGATGTGATGCCTGGGCTGGGCAAGGGGCCTGGGGCCAGGCAGCGAGGTGGGCTGCAGCTGCCCCCAGCTCTGGGCCCCAGTCTGAAATGGGGCTGCAAGGTCAGCCAGTGCTGGTCCCTTCTCACAGCCTGCTGCTTCTGCCTGGGGCTTGGAGGAGGGTGGTGTTTGCCTGTGGTGGCAGGCTGTCTCCAACAAGGACCCCACAGTGGCTTCTGGACCCTTGAGTGGGGCAGAAGAATCAGCACAAAGGTGCAGGAGCGGCTTGGCCACACCCAGGAGAGCCCCGGAGGTCAGGGCAAGCACGGGGAAGAACGGGGTGCTGGAGGAGGAGTTGGGTGGAGGCACAGGGGGGGACGTCGTAGAGAGGCAGGACGTGGCGTGGGCAGTGTGTGTGAGTGCAGGGCCCAGGCCTGCCGTGGTCACAACTCCCACCTGATACTCGCACCATGTCTGTGACCAACCTCATGCTCGGGCCTCTCGGCAAGTGCAGACCCGAGAGCCTGTGGCCTGCCCTCCCCCGGCTGTCCACAGAAGCAAGTGCTGCCCTGTGGGGTAGTGGAGGGTGGTCCCCGGGTGGGGAGCAGAAGCTGGGGCAACACATGGAGTGGGGAGGGTGGTGGCCTGGACGAGTCTGGCAGGCGCTCCACGGGGACCTGGGTCATGCCAACTGCCCTCCTTGACCTCATCTTCGCAGTAGGGAGGTTGAGCTGGAAATTTCAATGATCCTGACATTTTAGCAACTGGAGGTCCTCTGCGAGGACGAAGGGATGTCCTATGTGAGGAAAGGGCAGCTCGGTGGGCACCCAGGGCCAGAGGCAAGGCACGAACGCCGACAGAACAGCCTCCCCTAGAACCGAGTCCTGACCTAACGGCGAGTGAGCCCGTGCAGTTTGGCCAGGCTGGGGATACCTCTCTGCAGGAGTTTGTGGCGTTTTGTTTTGTTTTGAGAGACAGGGTCTCCCTCTGTCACCCAGGCTGGAGTACAGTGCCATGATCATAGCTCACTGCAGCCTGGGCTTCTGCAGCTCAAGTGATCCTCCTGCCTCAGCCTCCCAAGCAGCTGGGACCACAGGTGGATGACACCACATGGCTGTCCAGTTAATTTAAAATTCTTTTTGTAGAAACAGGGTGTCCCTATGTTGCCCAGCTAGTCTCAGCCTACTGGGCTCAAGAGATTCTCCTGCTTCAGCCTCCCAAAGTGCTGGGATTACAGGTATGAGCCATGGCACCTCCAGAGAGGAATTTGTCTATGGGTTTTAGGGTGGTGCGGGCTGTGAATAAGGACTGGAGGGTGTCTGGGACTCAGATGGGAAGGCTCTGATTGGCCCAGGCTGAAGCAGAGCATGTGAGGCTGGAGCATGTGCAAGGCTGGTTCAAGGCTGGCCGATTCTAAATGCATGGAAGGATTTTCTTCTGAGCCTGCAGGTGTTCAAACGAAGGCCTCGGCAATGCCCCAGTTCCTGAGGAAAGGAGCTTATTTAATTTCACTCAACAAATATTAATTGAGCATGTGTAGTAGGCAAAGCAGTGTTGGATTCTGTGGGCAATCCAGCAGTGTGGGTGGGGAAGATTTGCTCAGTCTGGAGGGGAAGAGACTACAGAGCTTGCCCCCGTGCAGATGACATGTGAACGCAAAATGTTTCCGAGAGCCGGTGTGTGTGTGCGTGGTAGGTTACAAACGAGCTCAGAAACTGTCCAAGGTACTCATCTCCGGGGGACCATAAAAGCCTTTTTACCCAGTAAGACTGGGAACAGTAGTTAAGTGGTTAATCAAAAAAGTCCATTAAGGCAAAGAATCTTTCCAAATGATACATACATGCCATACATTTTAATTTAAGTAAATTTTGCAGAGCCAGTTGTCCAATAGATGATGTTTCCCCCAGGACTGCACAGTGCATGCTGATTTTTCCCAAATCCAAATCGCCCACCCTTGCTGGCTCTCGGCAGTTCCGCTCTGCCAACACAAGGTCAGGGAGGCCTGCACTGACCGCCTGACGTCCGCCACACTGCAGTGTCCCGCTGCAATCTCCAGTTCTGATTTCTTTAAACTAATTCAAGAGCTGACGGGCACTTGTGAGGAGTCTGAGTGTAGTACCCTTTAGAATATGACTTTTTCCTGTCAGTCTTTACGTAATTTGGAGAACTTTTCTCCGGACTCACTTTATGAAATTTTCATAGAAACAACACATTAACTTCAAAATGCTATTTCAACAGTTTACATGACATTCTGTGATGATAATGACAAGTGAGACGGTGAGCACCGTGAACAGGCTGGGAACCAGCGTCACTGAGTCTCGAGGCCATGGGCTCAGTGGTGACAGCAGAGGGAGCCCCGGGCATCACGCAGGCACCAGTCAGTGTGCTTTGCGGACCGGATGGAGAACACCAACCTGCTGGTTAAGACAGCTGCTGTTCATATCATCGTCTGTCACCCAGAAACCCGAGTGCCCCAAAAAGAGGGAGGCACAGACTTTGTCCCACAGATCTGCAGGCACCCCTAATGGGATCAGCCAATTAGTACTGATTCTGCAGATGCTGCTCAGTTAAAGCCTGATACCAGAGCTAATCAGCTCCCAGCCCAGTCAATCCACACTTCATTAACCCAGCCCTGGCCCTGCCGCCCCACCTCCAGCCCACCACAGCCCTGCAGAGGGACAGGACACAGACACTGACCTCCTCGCACCATATAGGAGCCACTTTCCCAGGCCCCGCTCCTATTTCTCCTCCTTTGCCCTGGTCACCGACCACAGAGGGTTGGGGAGGGGGTCCCATAGCTGATTCCATTCTGAATCCTACATTGAACCAGTAGGACTCCCTTTTTCACAAAGCCCAGTCCCTTGATGTTTCAAGTGGCCGTGGCAGGAGGCAGGCACAAAGATCTCATCCCCCATTTTGCATGTGGGGACACCGAGGCTCAGAGAGCCTGTGTGATTGGCCCAAGGTCACAGCGTGAGATGCCAGTAGAGCTGCTCGAACTCGCGCCTTGGCCTCTGTGTCCAGCGCCGCCCATGTCCATAACACCTCCCCCCTGCAGGCCCTCCCCTGGCCCACCCTCAT
Organism: Ateles fusciceps; assembly: GCA_036589455.1. Taxonomy (NCBI): domain Eukaryota; kingdom Metazoa; phylum Chordata; class Mammalia; order Primates; family Atelidae; genus Ateles; species Ateles fusciceps. Next base: position 488,922 of record JAZHEH010003296.1, on the reverse strand, counting down.
GCCCACCCACTGGCAACCCTGCTCCAGGGCCAGAGCCTGTGACCTCTCAGCCCCTGCACTGCCTGCCTCAGTGGTCAGGCCGAGTGCCCCAGAAAGACGCTGCTGGTCTGCCCCAACCCTGCTTTGGCTGTGCTCATGGAGGAGGAGTGACAGGCTGGGCTCAGGGATGTCCGCACTCTGCCTCCCAGCCTGGGTTGCTTCGGGCTCACACTTGGGACTGCCGATGGAAGGGCAGTGTGGATTTCAGATCCTGAATCATCTTGTTCCCTTCTAACTGAGACAACCAAGCCTTCTTGGACAGAGGAAGTATTAGTTTTGTTCTGACTTGGTGCAGAGAATACTTTCACACTTTGGTTTTCTTCCAGCATCAGAAAAATATAATTCAGTGACATTTTTAGGTATTTCCTTTGTTTATCTTCTTTCAGAAATAGTATTTGGATTCAGTTTTGATTATAATTTAGTAAAAAATGACAGCTGGGGTCTGGTTTAGTGTAGTACTCTGCAGGTGAAAGCCCATTCTGGTTAACTGCAGGAATTTCAACCCAATACAGTATTTGCCCCAGCTGGTGTCAGTGAAGTTCCCTGAATCACGTAGCTCTAGTGGTCTTCAGGCAGCATTTCATCATTACCCCAGAGTGTCCATGCAGAGGTCCTGAAGCGAGGACCAGGGCTTCGTCCAGTGGCGACATCACACGCTGCTGCTCTCTGCTGGGGCGTGCCTGGGGGCGGGCGGGGGAGGGGGGACGAGCACACAGATGCTCTGCAGGGGGAAGGGGAGCCCGAGAGGGAGTGGCAGCTGGAGAGAAGGCTAGCTGAAGGAAATAAACCCGATAGAGGATTGTGGGAAGCTGGACAATGGTGATCCAGGCCCGTGGAAGACCCCAGAGGAGCCAACTCGCAGGTCAGGATGGGTGACGGTGGGGGTGGCGGTGGAGGTGCTTTTGCATGGCCAAGTGGAGGAAGGCGTTCAGCAGGAAGGTGCTGACCAAGACAGGATGCTGGTGGACAGAGTACCACTTGGCCACTTGGCCTATCTGTGTGATGGGGAGTACTAAGGGTTACGCTGTCTTTGGGATTTGTGGGACTGGCAGGTAGTCCTTGCAAAGAACCCTGGAGCGCAGCCTGGGATTGGGGGAGAAGTCTGGTATTGAAGGTGCTGGCTTTCCCCCTCCTTTGCCCTCCTTCCTTGGTACCATTCCATCCTTGCCCTAGGCCCATTCCAAAAGCCAGACCCACTTTTGGAAGGAAATGCCCCCACTCCCAAGACAAGTATATTCATTTTCTATTGCTATCTAAACAATCGCTAGACACTTGGCAGAGGACAACAGCCCCCATTTGCTCTCTTCAGTTCCTATGGGTCAGGAGTCCAGGGTCTCAGAAGGCCGCAGAGGATTGGTGGGGCTGTGCTCTCATCTGGAGGGCTGACCAAGGGAGAATCTGCTTCCAAGCTCACTCGGGTGGCTGGCAGAGTCCGTGCCTTGCGTGGCGGGACTGCGGGCCATGGCTCCTTGCTGGCTGTTAGCTGGGACTGCCCTCAGCTCCTGGAGGCTGCCTGCAGATCCTTGTCACGTGGGTTCCTCTAACATAGCCACTTACTTCATCACGCCAGCAAGGAGGGGATCTAGAGGCAATCTGCTGGCAGATGGAATCTTACATGGCACAGTGTAATCTTGGAAGTGATGGCCCACTGCTTTTGCAGTCTGCTGGTTACATGTTGGTCAGGAATGCCACCCACAGCAAAGGTGAGGACTGCACAAAGGCAGGAGAACTGGAGGGGTGGGGCCTTCCGGGCATACCTGAGAGTCTGTCCCCCACGCCAAGGCAGATAGGCCATGTCTGGCCCTCGGCTCCTCAGCCCCTGCCCAGCCCCGTAGCTCCTGACGGTGATGGCAGAACCCAGCCACAGTCACAGCCTTCTGCCACCTCCCTCCCACCACCTCTTTGCTCTTCTCTGTCCTAGGAGACCGGTGCATGGAGGGGCCAGGACATGCGGAAAGGGTCTGAACCCTGCAGCCAGACAACCCTGTGCACCCTACCAGCCTCTTTCCTCCTCTGCTGTGGGATTCTGTGAGGTAACCTCTCTGTCCCTTCATTTTCCCATCTGTAAAATGGGAATAGAAATAGTGCTCCTCCCACTAGGTTGTCAGGATAATTAGAAAAATACAATCAGTGCAAACCGTCTGCCACGTGGTTGGGCCGATAAAGAGCAGCTGCTGCCATTGTTGACCTTGCAGCCTGGAAGGGGCAGGGAACCGGTCTGCTTGGCCTGGCTTCCCACTGCCTCCTTCCAACTGAGCTCCGGGCTGCTTGCTGGAGGGCAGATGGAAGCCACCGGCCTGAAAGCCCCAGGTCACTCACCCCTAAAGAAGAGGCAGTGAGGAAGGGAGAGGCTGGGATCGTCAGAGGAGAAAACACCAGTATGAGGCCCCTGGCAACGTGCTTTGATTTCCCTCGGCCTCAGTTTCCCCATCGCTGGCATGGAGCTGCTCTACCCCTTTTGTTGTCTGGCACGTCCCGTCGTGACCTTACATACAACCTCAGATTCAACCACCATCTTTCCTCTGGAAGCAGCCCTCACCCAAGCCCCCTTCTTTCTGTCATGGTCCTGATACAGGCATGAAAAGCTCGCGGCTGCCCTCGACTCCACCTTCTCCCTGCGACAGCTGCCTCCTTCCAGGGCTGCCCTGGTCTAGGGCTCCATCCCCTGATCCTGGTCCAGATCAAGTTTGAACCTGCAATAGCCCTTATGCTGATCTCTCGGACTCCTGCCTTCCTCCTCAATTCAGAGTCCACACACTGCCAGACACCCGACTCCAACTGCTCAGATCCTTCTGTGCCGCTCCTGACTGCAACGTACCCAGCCTGGCATTCAGGGCTGCCCACCCTCAGCCTACCCTACAACTCCTACCACATCCCTTCTGTTCCCTAGCCACTGCCCCCCCACAGCCTCCATCTCTTGAATTCCAACATGGTGCCCTTTTCCTCGCCCTGTGGTGAGAGACGCCATGGCCCACGCCAGAGGGCAGTGCCCCATTGCCACCCAGCGCCGCGGGGGGCCAGAGCCAGGGAGAGGGTTCTCAAGTTGAGTCAAGATGCCCAAGCGTAAGCCAGGCCTGGCCATTGCAAACCAGCACCCATCTCATCTCCTTCCAGCTGCCCACTGCTCCCTTGCCTGGGCCTCCGTGCCCTGCCTGCTCCTTTCTGCCAGGCCTCAGCCAGGGTCCAGCACATGTGGAGGTGTACCTGGGCCCGAGTGGCAGTCAGAGGGCCCCGCAGTGCAGAACAGCGATCATGGGTTTGGTCCCCCGTGTCCCTCCCCTTTGTCCAGCACTCTCTTGAGGCTGATGATTCGGGAGACACCAGTCTGGCCACAGCGACTCGGGCGCCTGCTGTATGTCCTCCTGGATGCGGAGCTTGGAATTTCACTCAAGAAAACGGCTGGGGTTGAGTGTTCTGTTCTGACAGCTATGGAGGCTGTCCTGGCCACCACAGAGCTGCCTGCCTGAGTGACTGCACAGGGTAGCTGGCCCGCTGCTTGACACCCACGTGCCTGCATGTGTGCTCAGGGCTGGCAACCCGTGAGTACATGTGTGTTCACAGGCACGTGTCTGCACACTCTTAGCTGGGTTTTGGTGTTGCTCTGTGCCCTGCTGGCAAATCCATGATTGGGTCCCTGTTCAAATAAAAGAGTAGCTCATGTGCCCTTGGCACGCAATGGCTTCGGATGCTGGAACATAGATGGGGTGACACAAAGAGGGCAATTCACCACAGCACTGGGGTTTGTGGGGGCTGCTTCTCCTCAAAACTGCCAAACACAACAGCTCACACTCAGTAGTGATTTGTGGCTTCCAAAATGATTTCGCATTGGTTATCTCATTTAATGGTTAAACCCTTGTAATCCCAAAGCTTTGTACGCATTTTACAGATGAAGAAACTGAGGCATAGGGGGTCGAGTGACTGTCCCAGCCGTCTCAGATCCAGATAGAAAGCAGCCATACCTTGCACTCTTCTGATGCCAGGGTCCTTGCCCTGCTCTGTCCCACCTCTCCTGGCCCTGGGTCCACTGCTGGCTCCCCTCCTAGGCCCTATCCTGCCTATGGCCAGCTGGCCCCCTGCCTCTGGGGGACATGCGGGTTTCTTCCTAGCTGTGTGCTCCAGGCAGGTCTCTGTGCTACAGTTGCACACCCTGCTGGCAGCTGAGACTTCCCTGCTCTTGTTCATGAGAGCTAGTTTGATCTTATACTTCCTTATCTAGACCAGGATGCTTTTGAAAATGCGATGAGCTTATATAATAATGGATCAACAGCAGGTCTGTTCTGGGTGCAGTGGGTGGTGGGTTCCCTAACTAGAGTCCACTGTTATCCACGTGCAGGCGCTGGCTGTGAGATGGAGATTGGATGGCTTCCCAGCCTTCTCCCCCCGCCCGGGGGGGCCTCACTGCAGCCTTCATGAGCTGGTGACCCCAGAATGGCTCCTCTTTCCTGCACGATGGGAGCAAAAGGGTTCTCACTTGCTTCTGTCCAGAGGTTTCCCCCGCCCGCCTCCAGTGTCCCCTTACCCGTTGGAGACAGGCACAGTGGAATCAGCAGTACACGTTGCCCCAGCTGTAGGAAGAGACCACACCAGGATTTGGGTCCTGCCCTTGGACCCTGGTTCCAGCAAAATGCTCTTAACACACCAACCAACCTGATCCCGTTCTGAGAGACTCCCCAGCCAGCCAGCAATGTGTACAACCTAGGAGAGGCCTGCAGTTAGCTCAGGACACTCATGGATACAGCGCTGCCTCCAGTGGGCACACACCCACCACAGCACACCTGCTCAGCGGGGGCCCCAGGGGGCTTGGCATATTCTGCTACCCAGTGAACAGCAGGGGCCAGGGGCAAGCTCGTTGAAGCTGCTGCACTGATCTCCCCCTTTGCCAGGCTGTCCAGCAGTGGCAGAAAGCAGTCCAGAACCCAAAAAGGCTGGGATGTCTTAGAATCCTGGACCCTGGAGGCTAGAAGGGGTGTGACCCTCACCTTATCCGACCCTCTCTACAGAGAGGCCCAGCCCAAGGCTGTGCTGCTTGGGATGCTGGGCGCTGGTTGCAGCGAGGGTCTCTCATGATGGGCTGGATGAGTGTGCCCATCTGCAGTGTGGAGCCTCGCACACGTCATGTGATGGACTTGGTACTTGCTGGAGCCCAGCATGGCCTGGACATAAGCAGGCCAGGTGCCCAGGTGGGTCTGGCCCTGGAACTGAGTATCCATGACTTGGGTTAGCTGAAACAGCCCTGCAGAGCCTCTCGGGCTGTGAGCAAGGTGGGGACGTCCCAGAAGGAGGATGTGAGCAGCCAGCTTGCCCCACAGTACTGCCTTTCCCACTGTCATGCTGCCCCAGGCTGCTCTGTGCCTCAGTTTCCCTTGGTGCTGTCATCTCTGTGGTTCTGGATGAGGTGCTGGTAAGAAGAGACTCCTGGGCTCTGTGCCTTTGGCATTCCCTCTCTCACTCTGAAGCCTTCCCTGGCTCTGCCCCTGCCCAGGTCTGCTCACTGAAGGTGTGGGCACTGAAGTGCCCACAAGGCACTTTCCCACCCTGAGTCCTGCCTTTTGCTTGCTGTTTTTCACATTTGTACCCTAGCCACAGGCCAGAAGCTCCAGAAGCTCCTCTGGGGATACCTGGCCTTACTAATTTCTGCATTTCCATACCAGGGCCCAGAGCCCAACCCAAAGCAGGAGCTGCGCTAATATCCTTGTGACTCAGTTTCCTCACCTTTAACTCTCAAAGGGCTACTTTGGGATCAAATGAGGGAATCAGTGGAAAGCATAAGGCCTGACACACAACTGGCACTATGAATGTTAGATCATATAAAACACAGTGGTAAATACCACCACCACCACCATCACCACCATCACCACCACCACCACCACCACCACCACCACCACCACCACCACCACCATCACCACCACCACCACCACCACCACCACCACCACCACCACCAATCACCACCACCACCACCACCACCACCACCACCACCATCACCACCACCACCACCACCACCACCACCACCACCATCACCACCACCACCACCACCATCACCACCATCACCACCACCACCACCACCACCACCACCACCACCACCATCACCACCACCACCACCACCACCACCACCATCACCATCACCACCATCACCATCACCACCACCACCACCACCATCACCACCATCACCACCATCACCACCACCACCACCATCACCACCACCACCACCACCATCACCACCACCACCACCACCATCACCACCATCACCATCACCACCACCACCACCATCACCACCACCATCATCACCGCCACCACCACCACCGCCATCACCACCACCGCCATCACCACCACCGCCACCACCATCACCACCATCATCATCACCACCACCACCACCACCATCACCACCACCGCCACCACCACCACCACCTTGTTTTAAGATTCAGCTGATGGCTAGCCATGTGCAGAAGAATGAAACTGGACCCCTACCTCTCACCATATATGAAAATTAACTCAAGGTGGCCTAAAGATTTGAATGTTGTAAGACTTCAAACTATCTAAGAATTGCAGAAGAAAACCTAAGAAACACCATTTTGGTCATCAGTCTCAGGAAAATTCTTATGGCTAAGTCTTCAAAAACAACTGCAATAAAAACAAAAATCTACAAGTGGGACCCAATTAAACTAAAGAGCTTCTCTACAGCAAAAGAAATTCTCAACAGAGTAAACAGACAACCTGCAGACTTGCATCCAACAAAGGTCTAATATCCAGAACCTATAAGGAATTTAAACAATTTACATGCAACAAACAAATTCCTGCATTGAAAAGTGGGCAAAACACATGAACAGACACTTCTCAAAAGGCGATATACAAGTGGCCAACAAATATGAAAAAACGCTCAACATCACCGATCATTTAGAGAAATGCAAATCAAAACCACAGTGAGACACTATCTCACACCAGTCAGAATGGCTATTATTAAAAAACCACAAAGCAGCAGATGCTGGCGAGGTTGTGGAGAAAAGGGAAAGCTTATACATGGCTCGTGGGAACATAGATTGGTTCAGCCACTGTGGAATGCAGTTTGGAGATTTCTCAAGGAACTTAAAACATTCAACCTAACAACCCCATTGTTGAGTGTCTACCGGAAGGAATATATGTCATTCTGCCATGGAGACACGTACACTCACATGTTTATTGCAGCACTATTCATTACAGGGAACTGATGGGACCAACCTTGGCGCCTATCAGCAGTAGACTGTATGAAGAGGATGTGGTACACAGACACCACGGAATACTACGTAGCTATAAAGGAGAATGAAATCATCTTTTTGCAGCAACGTGTATGCAGCTAGAGGCCATTGTCCTAAGTGCAGCAGGAACAGAAAACCAAATACTGCTCACTTATAACTGGGAGCTAAACATTGGGTCCTCTTGGACATAGAGATGGGAGCAGTAGACACTGAGGAGTTCTAGAGGGAGGAGGAAGGGAGAGGGGCAAGGGCTGAAAAACTACCTATTGGTCGCTATGCTCAGCACCTGCGTAAGAGGATCAATCATGCCCAAATCTCAGCATCACACAATATACCCGGGTAACAAACCTGCACATGTGCCACGGAATCTAAAATAAATGCCAAAATTATAATAAATAAATAAATAAATAAATAAATAAATAAATAAATAAAATTCGGCTGAATCCAAGTGCCTGGGAGAGGAAGGGCAGAGGAATGAGACACCTTGGTGGGGCAAGGTGGCAACCGGCCTTCAGGCAGCCTTTCCAGCACATTCTCTCTCCCCCAGGACAAGGTGGTGCTGTGACTTGGACCTGCTGGAAACTGGGCACACCAGCATGCAGCTGTGACAAAGGGGCAGCCTGCCCACTGTGGCGAGGCGGTGCCCCTGGGAACCTGGCACCGTGGCCCTGGCTCCCCTCTGTCCCTGCTCAGAGCAGGCGGGCCAGGTGACAAGGCACTTTCTCATGCATTTTCCTGCTGTAGCCTCGGTGCAGCCACCTGAGATGGGCACCCATCCCATCACCCCGCTTTTTCAGGTGGGGAGACTGAGGTTCAGAACTGAAACACTGAGCAAGATTCATGTAGCAGGGCTGACCCGATGCTGACACCCATGGTGGCTGCTTCCCTCCCACCACCCGGCCCAGGCTGGTGCTGTGTCTCTGCCCAGCTTCCCAGACAGGCACTCAGGAAGGACTGGGGATTTCAGGTAGTCCCTATCCTCTTCTCTTCTCCTGCCTCCGGAGCTGTCAGAGAATTGACTTGTCAGTGGGGTTCTAGGGCTAGTGAGCCCTAGCACAGTCACTCCCCTGACCCTCTCCCCAGGATGCAGGCTCAGGCTCCTGGAGAACTTCACTTTCACCACCTCTAGGCTCCCCCCCACCTCCCTCTGTTACACCTGTCCTGCCCCTAAGGTCCCTCCCTCCCCTGGGGTGTCAGCTAACCCCACTGCCTGGAGGAGAAACAGTTAACATAAAATGTTGAACTGGGCCGAGCACAATGACTCATGCCTGTAATCCCAGCACTTTGGGAGACCAAGGTGTGAAGATCACTTGAGGTCAGGAGTTCGAGACCAGTCTAGCCAACATAGTGAAAACACATTTCTACTAAAAATACAAAAATTAGCCGGGTGTGGTGGTGGGCGTCTGTAATCCCAGCTTCCGGGAGGCTGAGGCAGGAGAATAACTTGAGCCTGGGAGGCAGCTTTTGTAATCAACTGAGATGGTGTCACTGCACTCCAGCCTGGGCAACGTGTTTGGGTGGGGGGATCGCCGCCTGAGAACATGTGAGAGTCAGAGTGGGCAGCCTGTGCCTTCCCCAGCAGAGGAGGTGTAGTTGTGATGAACGCAGCGGTCCTCAGTCTCAGTGCCCATGATGGTAGAGTATGCTAATACTGGGTTTCCCAGGCCACCTATCACACAGTGAGCAGCAGGAGAGCTACAGATCCACCACCAACATGGAGCCCAGACGCTGCCAGGCACAGGCTTAAGGCAGGCCTCCACATACCTGGGGGAGGGCTCTCCAGGCTCTCCTGGGCTCCTGTCCCCAGGCAGACTCTAGGAGTACCTGGCTGATATCTTTCCTAGGATCTGGGGAAGGCAGCAGGGATGAGAGCAGGAGGCAGGCATCCTTCCATGCCAGTACATTTGCCTGGGACTTGCTTCCCTCCCTCACCATCCCTCTGCTTGCTGAGCTGCTTGGCCCCCAGGACCAGGCGTGGTGCACTCATCCCGGTGGCTTCACACTCGGGGCTAGGCACTACAGGATGCCTGGGTAGCTCTGGATGCAGGAAGGGAGCCCCCTGATGCCCGACTGGATACCAGGTAAAATCGGGGGCCTTCCTTCTCCATGCTCCCGTGACACTGATGTAGCTTCCTTCTGGGCGGAGTATTTGCTGGGTGGCCCGTCTGCCCAGACATCTCCTGAGTGGGAAGGGCAAGTGGGGAGAATTGCCATTTATTGAGCTTTTGCTCCATGTCCTGGCACCAAATAACCTGTCAACCAGATGGCTGCATAAAGAAAATAACGAAAATGCCGCATATACATGCAATGGAATATTAGTCAGCCTTGTAAAGGAAGAACATTCTAACCCGTGCTCTGCCATGGGTGAACCTTGAGGACACTATGCTAAGTGAAATAAGCCAATCACAAAAGGACAGATATCATAGGATTCAATTTCTATGAGGTATTTGGAGTAGTCAAATTCACGGAGAAAAAAACTAGGCTGATGGCTTCCGGGGACTGGGAGTAGGGAGAACCGGAGTCATTTAATGGGAGTTTCTAACTGCCAAGATTAGAAAGATCTGTTTCGCAACAATGTAAATAACTCAGCACAACTGAACTGTGCACTTGAAAATGGTTAAGATGGTAAGTTTTAGGTTACCCGTTTTTTAAAATCATGATGAAAAAGAGCATGTCATTCATCCAGAGTGTCTGTTTAGATACAGTCAAGGACAGCACACCCCTCAGGGCCTGCACCATGGGCTTCGGTGAGCTTTCACGGCTGGGTTGGGTGTTTGTGTGTGATCTCAGACATGTACCTTCTGGCAATCACGGGGTGACAGGCACCAGGCATGCCTGGGAGAGGCCCCCCTCCAAGGCTCCAGGTATGCCACTTGAAGGAGTGTGCATGCCCTACTGACAGCCTTGGGAGCCGCGGAGACACACAGCTGGAGCACTTGTTCCGAGAGAGAGATTTATGTGTGGGAGAAGAAGTTAATATCGACAAGTGATGAGTTAGGAGAGTAATACTTCAGCTTCTGTTCAGAAACTCTGACCGTGGAGGAAAACAGCTCGGCCGGAGGCTGTACTTCAGCCCAGGCAGGCTGGCAGACCTGGGCGGGGCCAGTGTTTGTCAGTTGCAGCACAGGTGCGACTGGCCGGTTCTTTGGCCTCCCCAAGCTCAGTGTCCTCCCCCGTGCCACAAGTGGCCGTGTCTCCCACTCTGTGGTCTGTATATGAGGGAAGAGGAGGGAGGGAGAAGGGCTGGGGCAGGCAAGCAGGGTTGGGGGGGGTTGACATATACCTACAGCCTGTCAGCACCGCCACAGGGACAGCACTTCCCACAGCCCTGCCTCAGAGGGACCCAGCAATGGCACTTCTTGGGGGTCAGGACTTATCTTCAAGGGTGTCAGAGCAGTGGTGATCTCCTTAGGCTTAGGAAGACATCCCCCAAGGGGACCCCCAGTTAGCTGCGGGGGACCCAGAGGGCTTCATGTCTGGGGAAGGTAGGCACCGGGCAGCCCCAAACCCAGATCTGAAGCCTTGGAGGGTCTGCTGACGTTCACTGCCTGGTGAGGTCCTTTGGTCAGGGTGCATGGACACACTCTGGCAGGCTAGCGATTCATGGGTTTCATTAAAGTTTGTCTGTATTTTTAATTTGCTGCCTGTGGCCTGAAGGAGCTGACCTTGCCCAGGGCTCTGTCAGGGATAGTTGCAATTGGTTTTCCTGGGCCAGCTGTCTGAGGGAGAAGAGAGGAGATGAGGGGCCCTGGGAGTCTCAGTGTTGTGCCCCAACTCCAGCCCCTATGCATCTGTCTGCCAATAGCACCAACAGCCTGCCAGGGAGGGCACTGGGCACGCAGCCTCTGCCTCATGTGACGTGTCTGTGTGACCCTAGATGGGAGCAGGGCTGCTCTGGGTGCCTGCCCCGTCATCAGTGAAAAGAAGGGAGTAGCCCAGGGTTACAGAATCCGACTTCTGGGGTGTCCAGTGCCAGCCTGGCTACCAATGTCCAGCTCCTGCCCCCTCAGTCCAGCCCTCTCCTTTCACCCCGGTGGCTTGGCAGGCAGGCTCCCTCCATCTGGCCTCTGGCTCCGTGACAGAGATTTTCCCAGGTAAGGAAATGCTCATGCACCCTTTCCTGTCTTAGATGAGGAAACTGAGGTCCCACCAGTCTGTGGCACAGTGGGTTGCAGATACAGCTGGGACCAGCACCCGGGGCTCTGAGCCGCACAGTCTTCTCGTCTCTAAGGCCTGCAGGCCCCGCCCCCACCGCTTCCCTCCGCTGAGCCCCCGGGTGGGCGGCCTCCCGGATATCTTGCCCTCCAGACCAGGGAGGGGGTGAGCCCAGGCAGGGGCCCCTCACATCCCTTCCTCCACCCCTGCTCTGTACGGTGCTGGCTGGTGCCAGCTAACCACACCTCCTTTGCTGCCCTTATTTTGAAAGTATGGGGGCTTAGCAGATGCTTTTTAGGGTTAAAGCAGAATTTCAGTTGCAGCCACCTCCAAAAAGCATCAGCCCCTCTATCTGGCTTTGTCCACATAAAGGGAGGATACTTCCCTCATCTCATTCTCGCTCCCAGGGGGTGCGTGGTGCAGGAATAATCCCATCCCACGGGAGGAGGTGGAGGCTCAGGAAGGGTCAGAGAGGTCGCAGGGCCTTGTGTTAACGGGCGGGGGTGGCCTGGCAGAATGTGTTCTTCAATAAGCATTTAAGTGAATTGTTAAATATATGAATAATAAAAATGGCTTCCTATTTTCAAATAAAAAATAAAAAAGCCCTTGCTATTGCATGCTCTGAGTGATTAGCATGATTAACTGTAATGACTCATTTCCTCCTCAGAAACATCCTATTATTACCCTCATTTTAAAATTAGGAAGTCTGAAGCCCAGAGAGGTTAAGCAACATCTCGAGGCCACACAGCTCTCAAGCGGCAGAACTGGTATCTGAGTCCAGCCAGTATGGCCCTGCACTTAGCCACCCTGCCAAAACACCCGTGCAGGCTCAGGTCCACAACACTCTGTCCACTAGAACGTTCTGTGCTGCCGGGAACGTTCTGTATCTGTGCCGCCCAAGATGGCAGCCTCTAGCCACATGTGGCTGCTTCGTACTTCAAATGTGGCCGGTGTGGCTGAGGAGCTGCTCAGGATAGAGAGGGAAGCAGCCCCCGACACCCTGTGTCGGCCTCTAATAGTTTCTGGACGACAGCCGAATGAGTAGCCCAGAATCCAAAGACAGACTCATGGCCTCAGAGGCCAGATTGCTCACCTGCCCTAGACAGAGGAAGCAAGATGAGCAGAGGGGAAGGAGAGAACCCCGGCCCATACATCCAGCCAGAGGACAGGCAGAGCCAGGCCTCCCACTACAGTGCCACTGGCACTCCCCACGCCGCGGCTCCGTGTCTCCACTCCTCATCCCGCTTGCTCTCTTCCTGTGAGCAGATAGCTAGCTCACATTTCCCACATAAGAGAAGAGAATGCTCCTGCCATGGCTCTGAAGACTGAGCCATGGAACCCACAGCCCCCTGGGCAAGGTTAGTCCTCAAATCCAGTCAACTCTTGATCCAGACTTATATTCTCCACTTTTGGGCTTATCAGTGGCAAAGCCTTAATCCCTGCCAGGCACTTGGCGCAGAGGCTGCCTCTGCTCCGCTGTCAGCTGGTGTGTGCGCAGGGAGCGCAGGCTCATTTTAATATTGGCTGGAGCTAAACCTCATTAGAAAAGTAAATTTGCTGTAGCTGCAAAAAAAAAAAAAAAGAAAAAAAGAAAAGAAAAAACCCACATAACCCTTCCAAAGCTAACCAGAAAACACTAGATTTGGATTTCTGGATTACTTGATGTTTTATGCTCCCAGCGCCTGGTGCAGAGGCTCCAGCACAGTAAGTGCTTGGTCAGTGTTGGCAAGTGAACTGAATTTTGGGGGACCTCTACAGCCTTTCAGCATGGGTAAGAAGGGCTCACAGATATGAAATTTTTGTAAGTTTCATGATTTTTTTAGATGACCATTTGCTGGAAAATTGGAAGGATTCTATTTAACACTAATTAGACACGAAAGCATTATTTTGTGTTTGGCAAGGACGAACTCTGAGCCAAGGCATGCTCTGGGATCTTTGGGTCGGGGTAAGGAAGGGCGGGTCCAGCCCAGAGTCTGGAGATATGATGACCTAAGCAGGTGAGAAGGGAGGTGGGACAGACTGCCCTGATTCCCGTGGGATTGGCTCCAGGGTTGGCCTGACACTGCTACTCCAAATTCTAGAGCCATCCTGTTCCTGAAAGAAAGGGGGTGAGAGTGTATACAATACATAGACTAAATTAAAATTCATCTAGTATTTCTTCTAAAAACTGGTGAGATGACAGGTTCCCGATTTATAGATCCTCAGGAAGCTGGGGTTTGGAGAGCTCTTTTTTCAAAGTCTACTCGGCTAGCCACAGATGGAGCGGAGGCTGGACCTCATACAGCCTGGCTGAGGGCCTGTCCCCAACGCACTTCTTCCATGTCCCCCGGCTAGTCTTCAGCAGGGTCCCCCAAAGATCTCTGCCTGGAGGCCTGGGGAGGGGGTGTATGACTTCTCTTCTTCTCCCCCCAGTGCCAGGTTTCCCCATCCCCCACACCCTTCTCCACTGCCCTGCATTCCAGGACCAGGAGGGTTACAGCAGGGGCCAGAAGATGGAGAGGAGCCCTCAGCACTGGAGATGATCAGGGGGCCGAAGTGTGTCCCTGAAAGTCCCTGCAAGGTCTTGATGCGCTTGACCTCATAGCCTGTCCTCCCTCTGCCTTTGGGCTTCTCTCTAAAAGACCCTTACATTCATCAGAGCCATGGGAAAACACCTTCCTCATAGAATGTTCAACTGCTCCACTGAGGGGCCTCCTGCAGGGGTGGACGATTGCTGAGGTCAATGTGGGGGAACGGGGGAGGCCCCCGGGGAGGCCCCCAGCCCGCCCCAACTCACCACTTGGCACGCCCTGACTTTTGCCTGTGTGCCTCCCCTCTGCCGTCCGTCAGTGCGCCTCCGTACCTTTGTCTCTTGTCTCACTGCCTCCTTCTCTGCCTGTGTCAGCCTCTCTCTCTTGGTTCCTTCTCCTCCTGGGCCTCTTCCTCTCCTCCCCTCCATTCTCAGAAGAGAGGAGCATCATCCCTCTCTTCCAGACACAATGGAGCCCCCCCATGCTCCTGTCCACTCAGCCTTTCAGTCAGCGCATCCTCTTCCACATCTCACTCCCAGCTCCCAGCCTGCCTCATCACCCTGTGCTCCACAACTAGGAAAAGTACATCTCACTTGGTCCCCTCACTCCCGAGAAACCACTATGAGAACCTCTAGGTCTCTCCAGAAGCCTGAGCCAGGAAACTGGGCTTGTCCCAGGGTATCCTCCCGTGAAGCTCCTTGGTCTCTGTCACTGGTGCCAATCCTGTTGCTGGAGCCAATCTGCTCAGGGTATTTACCTGCCCCCTGCTTCTGGTGGAACAGTGAGTACCTGCTCAACCAGAAATCTAGACATAGATATCAACCCAGCGCCTGGACATGTGGTGATCCCCCAAGCATCTTGGGGTCAGGCACAGAAACAGGAACAGCAAGCTTCTAGCTCCAGTGCTGAATAAGGCACAGATGCATTAATTCCCCCCAGTCCCGTTAACCTCAGCAAGCATTTCCTTTTCCATCAAAAAGGGCAGATGGAAAATGTCATGAAGCTCCAGAACCTCTGGCAGTGCTAGGCATGAACTGGGCAGAGTGAGAAGTCTGTTTGAAGACCCTAGGAAAGGGTATTCACCCCATGGGAAGAAAGGGAAGACTTGATGTTTGCTCCAGTAAGGTCACTAATGGTCACCAACTGAGCAGGCTCTGGGAGGAAACGTCTCAATCTCTGTAGTGGCTACCAAGCAGAGGTAGGGAAACATCATAACAGAAGACAAATCCTAGAAAACCCTAGAACAACATGCCCCACAGCCCTAGTAACTTAGGGAGTGGTGCGCCTCCCATTTCCACAAAAACACATCCAGGCATTGCAAAGTGCTAGGCACTAGGACGTCTGCAACCCATCATTTTCAACAGTGCATGCTACACAGCCCAAGCTCTAGGACCCATTGGGCACCCCACCCACACTGGTGCCCATGCACCAGGCTAGCCACTGTCAGTAAAAGGCCCCCTTTACAGTCCTGTACATTAGAAATCTATGGAGTCCTTCAGTTCCAGCTTCTACAAGAATCCATGCAGCTAGGCCTGGCTGGGGGAGGAAGGCCACAGGGAGGTTGGCCAAGGCTCCCATGTGTGTGCATGTGGGGGTGGTTCTTGACCTTAGCTGCTTGGTATGGGACTGTCGCCTCCTTTCCCTGGCACTGTCGGACCCGGTGGCTTCCTTCTCTACTTCCTGCCTCAACTCTCAGCTTCCTTTTTCTGGTAGTTTTGTGCTCTGACTTTGTAGGGATTGGGACTTCAGCTCTGAGTCCAGGCGCAGATGGGAGGGTGGTGAACTGGTCGCGCCTCTTTCCTCCTCGCTACACCGAAGGTCCCGAGGGACCTTTGTCACCCTTGTCATCCCTGGGTCCCTCAGGATGTCCCGCAGAGCTCAGGCCCCTTGAAGAGAGTTAACTTGGCAGTGCCCAGGAGCCGCAGAGCGATCCAGAGAGGGCTGGTGGGCAGCAGGGGTGAGGAGGTGGGGGACGACTGACCCCTGACTCCTTATCCAGCCACCAGAAACCACCTGCGGAGGGGCCCAGGAACTGACGGCGGAGAGCCCGGGCCAATTGTTAAAAGCTGCTGAGAACCAGCTCTTCCCCTAATCCCGGTCGAGAAGGGCAGGTGGTGCCGGGTTTTGTTTCGTAGCCCCTAGGCAGCAGCGCCTCCCGGCCTCAGCTCGGTTCTCAGCCCCCTTTCCCAGTTGCCCCTAGCGCGCGCAGCGCACACACACACACACACACGCCCCAGCGCGCGCCCGGGAGGACATGGCGTGGGCACCGATGGGGACGCAGAAAGGGGTTCTGTGCGCGGCGGGGCGCCCGCGGGGGCGCGCGGAGCACTGACCTGCGGCGACGAGTCCGGAGCGTCCCCGGCGCGGTCCATTGCGGGCGGCGGCCCCTACGCCCGGGCCCCGGCGCCCCTAGGTGCTGCCCTGGGCCGCGCGCGCCTCCCTCCCCGGGAACTCTCGGGCTGCGGGTCCCCGGGGGCCACTTCATAGCCGCGGGGTCCGCGCGCCCGCCCGCCCGCCCGCAGCCCCGCCCGGCCCCGCCGCCCCTGCCTGGCTCGTTCTGGGCTCAGCGAGGCGGCGGCCGAAGGCTGGGAGCGCGCGGGAGGGAGGGCGCGGGCAGGGAGGCGGGGGCGGGGAGCCGGGAGGGCGCCGCGGGGAGCAGGCGCGGGGTTGGGGGAAGCGGGGCGAACGGGGCGCGCGGCCGGAGTCGATCCAGCCCGGCCGGCGCAGAGTCCCTTCGGTGGCGGCGGATGCGCCTGTGCCGCCGCGGCTGTGCCAGCGCCTCCCGCCCGCCCCCACCCGCTCTCCGCCCGCCCCGCCCCCGCCCGGAGCCCGCGCCAGCGCCGGCGGGACCCGAGCTGCTAATGGTCGGTACCAACCTCGCCAGCCGAGGCGGGGGCGCGAGGAGGGAGGCCGACGAGGGGACCCCCGCAGGGATTGGTATCACCTCCCCCACCGCCCCCCACCCTCCCCCCGGCACCTTCCCTTGCGGAGGCGATTCCTGCTTCGGGCGCGGGAGCTGGGGTGGCGGGCAGGGGCCGAAAGCACCCCCGGATCTCGGCTCTCGAGAGTTAAAGCTCGGCCCCCGCCTGCACCCCCATTCCACCCCGCCTCCATCCTGGCTGCTCCTGGCGCCCAGCTTGGCAGCCTCTCTCAAAGGGTGATTGTTTCCGGCCGGGCTGCTGCGGGAGGGTCGGGGGGACGGTTATCTGGGACCAAGGGGCCGAGCTGGGGGAGCCGGTGGGGGATACGGCTTCCTCCTTGGCTCTCAGGCACCCCGGATGGAAGGTGGCTGGTGGGGGCGGGCGGTGCCGTGCCGGGATACGGTGTGCTTGTGAGTGGTGGTCGCGGAGGTCCTCAGGTGGCGGCCGTAGGACGGCCCCCACCTGTGGGCCCTGCTGCCCCGTGGAAGCAGGCGCGCATCAGCCTCACCCTCAACCTCCCCTTCCGGGCCAGTGCACCGGGCATTCCAGAGAGAGGGCCAGGAGGCCTGCGTGGGCGCGCAGAGGCGCGGGGAGGCCGGGGCAACGGGCTCTCCAGGAATTTCCCCGGCCTCCGCTGCGATGTGTTGGTGGGCGGGGACAGAGGCCAGTGAGTAGGCGCGCGCTTGGACATTTGTGGACGCATTGGTAAGGTGGCCTGAAGCCCTCTATGGAGCTATTTCCAGATACTCCTTCGTCAGCTTGTGGGAGACTTTGAACCCATCCTTGCACTCATTTGAGAGGTTGGCATCTCCCGGTGCTCCTGGACACCTGTATTCAGGCCACACCTGCCGTGTCCTCTTCACAGCCCCAGGGGGAGGCCACCTCCCAGGGCGGGGTTCGCGGCGGGACCAGGGACTGTTGGTACCTTCTCCAGGGTCTGCCTCTTTCCCTGCCCCGGGAAACCAGTTCCAGCCTCACGGCTAGGCACTGCTTAACCAGAGCTGTGCCCCCGTACTTCGGGCCGGGGCTGAGGACCACGGAACTCTTTTCTATCAGCTTTTCTTCCCTGTCAGGACCAAACCCGGCCCTGCTCTCCCCACTGAGGATGTGCAGGTGGGGTGGGGGCAGAGGCTGCAGAATCAGCCACTTTGGTCAACACCTTGAGGGGGAGGAAGGCACCTCACCTCACCGCACACATCATCACAGACAGGTGAACCTGTCCTTAATGACTGTCTCTAGGGATAGCTGCCCCTCCTTGTCATGCGCTCGGAAATCCCTCTGAATCTAACCTGAGTACCTCCTGCTGCAGTACAGGAGCATTTCCTCCTTCTCCTAATGAGTGGAATCCCAGCCAGTGCTGCGCAGCCTTCTTCTGCCCCTGCTACAGCCCTGTGCTTTAGACTCTGCTAAGAGGCCTTTCCTGAGTCGGTGTCCTGGTATTTTCCTAGCCTCCATACTCTGCTTCTTAGACTCCACACCAGCTGAAGGGCAGGTGCAGGAGCAGGATGGTGGGGCGGGGTGGTGGTGGTACCAGAGAGCACGGAGGAGTGGCCAGGCCATTCCGGAGGGCATATTGCCTCCCTCTTCTGCTGAGCCAGCCATCTGCAGCCACACAATCACCAAAAGGGAGGACAGAAATGACCATGAAGATTGTCTCATTTTACCAACAGGGGAAACAGACCCACCGGGGTGAGCTCAGGAGACCTCGGAAACATGGCAATGAGGAGGCCTGGATTTCCGGTGGGTTCTGAAGGCGCTAGAAAAGACCTCCCCCCGGGCCGGTCTTTTCAGTAATAAAACAGGGGTTTAGACTAACTGGGCTCTGGTCTGCCTGGTCCTGCTGGGCTGTGGCTCAGAGATACTGTCTGCAGGGGTTCTCGGCTTTCCCCTCAGCATTCTGGCAGGAACAATTGTAATAATAAACCCTCTTTCTAGGGACCTGTCTTGCATGTTAGTCCCAGGCTGTGTTTACAGAATTTGTAATATTAATTTTTAGAGCCAATTTAAAACAATAATAGGAGATTAAAATTAGCATGATAAGGCTCAGTGAAGAGACAACAGCCCGCCATTCATTTTGGTGGGAAGTTTTGGCAACATCCCAGGTGTACGGACACACACAAATGCACTGACGTCTATGTAGGCACAAAACATGCACATAGAGGCAGCTACACATGCAAATGTGCCAACATGAATGCACACACACACACTCTAAAGTACCTCATGTGCACATAGAAATGCTTGCATATGGCCTTTCCTGCTTGATGCCCTTAACCTCATAGCACCTGCACCCACACAGACACACACGTACACACACCATCCCCCCAGGTCAGCCACGCTCCCACCCCCATCTTCCTGCTTGGCCTCTGCAGGTCTGTGGAAATCCTCCCTCCCCTGTCTGGACTTGGTGCATCCCCCCAGCTTGGCCCTTGCTCCAAACATCTGGAGCACTTCCATGTCTCCCCTGGATGATTGATCTTCCCCCTCCCCCTGCCTTCCCTGCCAGTAGTGAGCCCCTCTTCTCAGAGGCCCCCAAAGCCTAGCACCAGCATGTTTAGTATGCAAAGCCCGGGTCTGTCCTCTGGGACAAACCGTTATGTGTTTATTGTGTAGTTAAGCAGGATGGGAGCCCTGCCCCCGCGCTGGTCCTGGCCCAGTTCCCATATTCTGAATCCCAGAAGAGTCCCGTAAAAGCATCATTTGCAATGCAAAATCTGCAAAACATCTGGGAGGGTCTGTAGGTTCTCTCCAAATCACCTGTGCCCTAATTTAATATGAATAACAATTAGTTTACTCTTATCAGTTAATTGTTTCCCTCTTGGGTTCTGTCTGCCCTGCCCTCTCCTTCAGCAGGAGCTTTGGTGGGCTGCAGACTCCTAAAGATGCTGCCTTTCTAGCCCAGCCGTCCTCTCAGCTACCACCCCGAGAGGCAACGCAGCTGTGCTGCTCGCTGCCCTCACCCCCGGGGCCCCAGGCCCTCACCCCGCCCGTCTTAGTCTTAGCCAGTCTAATTGTTGAGGGCCATCCAATCTTCCCTTGCCTTCACCAGGAATCTATAGCAGTAATTTTGCTGATGTGAGTGAAAAGGTCCCAGTGGGATTCTTCAGTGAGGAATCCCACCCTACACGGTGTCGTTGCCCTGGCAAGGACGACAGCACGTGCCCACAAGTGTGCACACCCAGGTGCCGCCAGATCGCTGGGAGAGTGAGAGGAGGAAGAGCTGCCCTCTGCCTCGGCAGGCAGGGCGAGTTCCCCAGGGACCCAGCCATGCTTTGCGGTGTCTGCCAGGCATGTCTGAAATGTTCCCACGGTGGCTCCTGGCTGGATATGTGTAGATGTGCTGTTTTGGGTGGTGGAGCTCATGGCCCAGATAGAGAAAGGGGGAGGAGACCTTTTAACTCTTCCGGTTCATTAAGAGGTTTCTGGTCTGAGCTTTGGATGTTGAACACCCCTGTTTTCTATAAAAAAATTGAAAATGGTCATGTGATCAACAGGTTCCCCCCTGCCTTCCCTTCTTCTCAGAAGCCAGGCCAGCATCTTTCCTGAGCTGGTGCAAGAAGGCTGACTGCTGCTCCACTCCAGTCTCTACCTCCAGGGCAAGGGTGCAGTTGCGTGGCTTCAGAACACTTCAGTCATGTTATTTTGCTTTGCTTTCTTTTTTCTGTGGCTGAGGGAGGCATGAGAGGTGATGGGAGCAGAGGCCTGAGACTTAGGGAAGCATCTCTGAGGCTAAGCTGGGATGGTTCTCTGTCGTCTTACAGAAGTGAAAATAACGCAGATTGCCCCTTGATCTCCCCCACTACTCCCCCAACTACTCTGCAGAGCCCATGCCTCCAGAGTCTCCCTAAGCTCAGGTTGGGAAAGCCCAACCTGAGCTCTGTGGTTCGTGCTGTCTCCCGCAGCCCCCTGACCCTCAGGCACCTCTGGCAGTGAAACTGCTTTTCCCCTCAGTTCCACAGTACTTGATCCAGACACGCCTGGAGGCTCTCACCCATCTGTGTGTAATGAATTCAGACTTACCACAGTGGCTTTCCTGTGTTCAACTAATATTTGCTGAGCTCCAGTCATAAGGCAGGCACTGTGCCGGGCACCAGAGACATAGCAGTAAACGATAGCAGTTAGGAGGCTTAACTTTGATTAGGCCCTTCGTATGGATGCAGCAGGTCAGGTTCCAGATCTTCATGCACATTAGCTAATTTCATAGGTAAGGTGTTATTTATGGGTACTGTTTGTGACAAGGTTCGATTATAGTTTCCATTTGTAGGTCAGGAATCTGGGGCGTAGTATTTAGGTAATTTAATTAAGGTCACATGCCTAGTAAGTGACATAGCCAGCATTTGAGGCAGGCAGCCTAGTTCCAGGACTCAGGCTCATCATCAGGACACACCTCAGGGATTATATGCTAGTGGTCCATAGATGGACAATGCACAGAACCAACAGAAGTGGAGGAGATACAGGAAGGAAAGAAATAGGGTCACGAGCTAGAGAGAGTCCTGGAAGGGCGAGAGCAGGGAGAGGCTCTTTAAGACGGCCATGTTTGAGCTGAAACCTGGGGGAATACGGGCCAGGTGAGGACAGCAATAGGTGACTTGAGGGGTCGGCAGGAGGCTTGGTGCCCTTGAGGAACAAACACAGCAAGTGAGGCTGGAGAGTGGAGAGCCAGGAGAGAGCCATGGGGAGCGGCAAGGACACTCTCTGCTTGGAGTTTGAGGATTCGTGTGCATGAGTGACCGCCTGCACTAGTGTCTTCCAGTGAGTAGCTGTTCAATAAATATGATGAATGGAGTCGTTTAATTTCCTGCCCCAAACTCCCCCTCCGTGACCAGGGTGATGAGCAAACATCCTAGACCTTTGGGTCTCAGTAGAGCTCTGCAGAAGAGACTCCTTACCCTTTCCTTTTGGGATTTGGAAGAAAGAAAGAAGGTGCTGGGGGTCCTGCCGTGTGGATGCTTTGCTGCCACTTATTCATTTATCCAGATTCTGAGCACCTCCTCTGGCCAGGAATTTTGACAGGTGTGAGAAAGAAAGGAATGAAGGGCTAGCTCCTGCTTTTGGTCCCATGGTTTTCTCCAGCCTGAGGCGTCGGTGTTTCAGTTTTGCTCTCCGCCTTTTCCTTGCTATCTCCACTTCCACCATGGATTCTTCTGCAGGGGAGAAGAGGTGGGCAGAGGACTGAGTCGTCGAGGAGCCAGACTGAGACCTGGGCAGGGGCTACTGCAAATGCCAAAACCTGGGAGAGGTGGAGTGGTCTCCTGTGGGCAGCAGCCTTCAGAACCTTTCTGGTGATCACCCACGGGGTTGGGGTACAGTGACTTTTTGGATGGAGGAGGAAGAGAAGACCATGACACTTGGTGAATTCAGACTTATAACAGTGGTTTTTGTTCAGGCATGTTCTGAAAGAAAGGCTGCATACTGAAAGGTTTGAGAAGCATAACCTTCTCAAACCTTCATAGGCATCACTCTTCCATTTCAAGATGCCTAAAGCCAATGACTTTCGTTTTGTTCCCCTGGAGGCAAGAGGGTGGCAGAGTTGGGAGGAAGGACACTCAGAATTACTGGACATTGATGTCCTTTGCCCAAGCTGCATGTGGTCTGAACTATGTGTTATTCCAGATAAGAAAAGAGATAACTCACATCAAATACTTCCTTGCAGACTCACTGATCGTGGGAAGCTGGCGGCATGGAAAAGTAGTTCCCTGCTGACCTTACAAGACCATCAAGAGTCTGGCAGGATTTCTGGGAAGTGAGAAAGAGGAAACACGGACCCATGAATAGAAAGCGTGTTGAGCGCTGGGGTCAAAGCTTCTCCTTCCTTAGATATTGAGAAAACATGATGGAGCTAGGTCACTGGAAATCCTGGGCACTGCTCTCATCAAAACATGAAACGGTTGGTCCTTCGCTGAGATCCCAAAGATCGAAGTCCTGGGCCTACTGCCCAGATAGTTAGCTCCCAAGCCTCTATGGCTGCACCCATGCCTGGAGCTGGAAAAACTGCTTTTTATCTGATTACGACTTCCTGGCTGAAAGCACTCAGGGGCCCTGTAGAGAACTGGTGATCTGTCCTCACATAGCCTAGTGATAGATGAAGGGTCTAGGGAGTTAGGGAGAGCTTTAATAGGGCCCCCTGGGTTTGAGCACACATCTGACAGTTCTAATTCTCCAGCTATGTTTTCTGCAAACGGATGGTCATTTTGGGCTTTCTGGTCTCTAATCCCTCATTCAGCAAAGCAAACACCCTAAATCCTCAATAATGTAGGTTTTACAGTCTCATGTATACATATCCATGTTTCAGCACCGAGGCCAGCTCCATGCATGCGAGGCATATGTTCTTGCATCGGGATGTAAGCAGTATCAGGACTCTGGAAGCCCAACTTGGGTTTGGCAGGAAGGCATTGCATTGTGGAAGCCAGGTGACAACCTCATGGAGTCCTGTTTCAAGGCCTTGTCATTGCGTTTCTTTGAAAGAGGCAGGACCTTCTTTAAGTGACAGCTAGATAAGGCATACGAGTGAAAACAGGGTACTATTTGGGGGAGGACTGGAGAAGGTTAAGAGGACTCAAGTTCCCAAGGAGGGGGGCTCAGCTGTATCTGGGATGGCAAGTCAGTTTTATCCTGGATGCAGATTTCAGTAAACTAGTTGCAGATGGGTGAAGGGTGCTGAAGCTACATCTGTGGTAAACAGCACAGAGCACCATGACCAATTAGTGGTGTCTGCCTTGAGTGGGTAACAGGCTAACCACACACACACACATATACATGCAGAGCAGGGGCCATTTCTGGTTGCTAGGTGATATTTAAGATCCTTTTAACTTCTAGGATTATATGCCTGTGAAAATCAATAGTTTATATGTTCTCATCTTTCAGCTTCTTTCTCCTTTTATTGTTTGCTCATCTAACCACCATTTACTGGGTGCCTGATAGATGCTGGTTACTAGGCAGTACATCTTACTCACCCTCGATGAGCTTACAGTCTAATAGGGAGAAGGAACAATGGAAGAGTTACACTGCAGGGGAATAAAGACAGTGTTCTATGGGACTGATGGCAAGTTCCTGGTGTAGAGAAGGCATGATGGAGTCCTGGTCCCACAGAGTCCTCAAATCAAGATGCAGTTGCCTCTGTATGATGGTGACCTAACTGGCAGAACTGAAAGCAGAGTTCCAAGTGTTATTTCTGGTGTGCAGTGAAGAGGTCCCTGGCTCCGGGCCATCGGTTTTCTGATAAACCTATGCAAGGCTTTGTTAAGTCACATTTGCCTGTTGAAGTAGCTGGGACAATTGCACAGTCCTCCTCTAGGCCTGGCCTGGTGTGGCCAGCCACAGACCACCTGGAGAGGTCCACACTTGCTAGGCAGGAAGGCCCAGAAGAGCCTCAGTGTGAAACCACCTTGAGAGCCGCAGTGTTGTTTTGCTGGGGACTGGAATGTCCACATTCTAGACTAAGGATTAGGGGCAGGTTGGGAGTGTCCTGGCAGTGTAAGCACCTGGGAAGGTCACTAGAGATGCTTCTGGAAACCCAGTGTGGATGACTTCTAGGAGTCTCCAGGATAAGCCACTTCTAATGACAATAACCACCATTATTGTTTTATTCTCAGCAGATTGATTTGTGATAAACCAGGCTTAAGAAACCTTAAGCAGTGGAAAAGTAGACATTTTAACTTTACAACTGGACACACTGAGGAAAGAAAGTGGCTGGCCCACATCACAGGGCCTAGCCCTTCAGCCCCCCTCCTCCACAGGCCTGGAGAACCAGGACAGGACAGCATCAGGGGGCCTCCCAAGGCTGACACAGAAACCCCCTCCATTCATCCCAGTGGTGAATGGTGACTCTCTCTGCCTCTTTTGAAGATCTCACAATTAAACAGGCAGAGGAATGTATTTCATAAAATATGCATACTGTTTGCTTTGTGCAAAAGCATTTTAATGTCTCTTAGCTCATAGCCAAGATGAGCAATAGGAAGAACAATCTTTCACTGCACATGAAAATCAGTCACCAGGCAGTGGTGCCTTTGGCGGAGGCATGCCTATCATACCACCATCATCACCACCACCATCCTCACCACCATCATTCTTACTCTCTATGGTCAGGGCATAGTTTCACTTCAGTTCCTTGGATGTTCAGACTGTGTCTTGTTCATTAGATCAGCTGCTTCGCCTGGCACAATGTCTGCCACATGCCCGATGCCTAATGAATATCAGCTATTGTAAATGTTTATTAAAAGTCAGACAGGGTGCATTATATGCACTTGGTGTGCTCACAGGTGCATTCACATGGGCCCTGTCCTGTATTCTGACCTGGTACAGATGTATTGTCAAGTTTTCCCCTAGCAGCAGAATCTGGTCATTGTCCTTCCTGCCTCTTTCTCTGGTGCTGGCCTGAGTGCCTCTCCACCGTGCAGCTCCTGTGTTCAATCAGACCAGCCTCACTCCCGTGGATAATGGCTCCTTGTCAGCGTTAGAGCCTGAGGAGCAAATTCTTCATTATTGTATGAGGCTGACTTGCAAGAACAACTGGACTAAATTGATTGTATTTTCCAAATCATCACCCGGCTTCTAATTCTATCTGCGAGATGGACTAATCTGAACGAGAATTAGCTTCTAAATTGAGAATCCAGGCCCTTGACCAGGAAGGGAGAAAGGGCCCTCCTGCAGTCCAAAAGGAATGAGGTTTCCAGGCCTGAAGTAGGTGCAGGGGCCCTTTTCGTAAATGGTCTCTGTGTGAGAAGGGAATAATGTCATCTCTGCGGACCCTGTGGCTCTCCTCTGCTGTACTCTGCCCTCCCACCATGACATCCATGCTTGATGATGCCATCTCCAAACCCGTGAAGACCAGTGAGCATGAGTTCTGGCTCCCCTGCCACCCTGGAGGAAACTGAGGCAATGACAGAGTCAGAATTTGAAAATCTATACCCTCGAGTTAGAAGGAAGCCCACAGGCCAAGGCATCCACACTCCTACAGAATACCCTGTTCTCCTGTACTACATCCGTGAGAAGTGTTTGAACCCGATGGCAGAGGTCCCTACTATCTTCTAGGCAACCCGTCCCATGTTTGGTCTGCTCTCTTCTGTGAAAAGTTATTTCTTTCCTTCAAAACTGAAACCTGCCTCCCTTTGACATGTTGGGTTGTGTCCTCTTGGGTAGTGCCTCTCAAACTGTAAAGCACTTAGGAATCTTCTGATTCTGCCTGGAGTCTGAAAAAAGTGTAGATTCTGATTCTGGAGGCCCTGGAGGCGGCCTGTCTGAAGAGTGCTCAGGTGATGTGGATGCCTCTGGTTCACAAGGCTCACTTGGCTAAGGTTCCAGGCGCCAGACAGGATCTAAGTGTGAAAGCAGCATCATGTCCACCTTTTGATTTTGCTTTACCGAGATAGAGTCCTACATTCCACCAAATTTACAGTAAACAAGTCCTGTAAGTTCATCGGATGTCAATTCTGGGTGAAATCTTCTCCTCCAGAAGGAATCTTGCCTGTAATTTGATTCATTTTACAAAACAGGAATTGAAGGCCCAAGAAGGCCCAGAGACTTGCCTAAGGTCATAAGGCTGGTAGAGCTGAGAATAGCTAGAATTAGGGTTTGCAGAGCTAGGATCTTCTTCTCTTAAACTGTACCGCCTTTGGGTATTGGAAATAGGAGCAGCAGAAAAGAGAAAGTGATTGACTGCAGTCCCCCAGCTACTCTGTGAGGCAGGAGTGCAGCGGGGTGGTCCTCTGGCCATATTCCATAGGGTTAGGAGTAGGGGGATGTTGCAGCTCCTGCCAGGGTAAGGGGGGTGGAGTCAGACAGATGGGTGAGAGGAAGGAGGCAGCCATCAAAAGAGAGTGGGATGCCCATGGGGAGTGGGACGGGGAGGATGCAAGGCTACTGGAGACTTCTGCTGAATAGGAAGAGTAAACGAAGGTGCAGGGCAGAAAGGGGGAGTTGGATCCTTCATATGAATCAGAGGGAATGGGCAGCCATCCCTTCTGTCCCTACAGTACTCGGCCCTTCCCCTGTCTGGAACTGGCCCTATGTGCAGAATTCCCTGTCGAGGTACATGTTTTCACACCTTCATACAATAAACATCTTGAGGGCCATGTTTTGTTCACCACTGTTTCCCAAGCACCTAACGCAGGGCCTGGCATTCAGTAGGTACTTATTACATATATGCTGAGTGCATGAGTGCCTGAATCAATCATTAGAAGTAGGCAGTCAAAATCCAGGACTGCACAGCTTAATTAAGAAAATCTGATTACTGTAGACATAGCAAATACCTTAACGGGAAAATGTGGTAACTAGGCCTGGAATAACCAAGACTTGGGTTTTGGTTGTGCATGGTGGGGGAAGTCGAGGACTCAAGGACAAGTCCTAGGTTCGCGCATTGGGGGAAGGAGGAGGATAGTGGGAGGAAGAATCAGATTTCTCAGGAAAACCCAAGGGTTCTGTTTTGGATGTTAAGTTTGAATATTAGCTAATTCAGGGAAGATTCTGAGGAACGGTTGGATATAGCTGGTCTCCCTGGACCCAGAGAAGCTGCGGGAGGTGGTAGGGGTGGGCTGAATCCCTCCCCCACCCCAGAAACTGAGAGGGTGCTGCCCAGGCTACCAAGGGGTAGAAGCAGAGTGGCTTCCTCCTGGAGTCTCTATGGAGGGCGGGCGGCTCCCCACCGGGACTCACAGCAATCACATTTGCTGCTGCTCGAGGGAACACAACAGCCTGCCAGGGCCCACGGCGTAAACGTGGGGCATCTAAGGAAAATAAAACACACCTAAGGGGACCTCCAGCAGGATAGAGGAGAGCGGCTGGAACGCCGGAGTAGGTGGCTCTTCTTGAGGACACAGAGAACAAACTCTAACTATAGTGATTATGAAACTAGAGCACGAGGGCGGGTAAACCACGGCACAGTGAAGACTTCCTGGAAGACAGAGTCATGCTTTCCAAGTTGAAAAATTCAGCAGCTATGTTAAAGGAGACGGCAAGTACAGAGAAGTAAATCAGTGCCTTAGAAGATCACAAGGAAGAAAAATCTCAACTATGCAGCGAAAATGAAGAGTTGGAAATTAGGAGGAGGAATAAGATATTTGGAGGACAGATTTTGGAGCTCTCACATGTAAATAGTAGGAGTTCCAGAATGAGAAAAGTGAACAGATGGAGAAGCAATAAATAAAGAAATAATACAGGAAAATCTTTTGGGGTTTGCCAAATACTTGCGTCTGGAGGTTGAAAAGCTTACTGCTTTTCAAGTTCTAGGTGAGACTGACATAAACTTAACACAGAGGCGCAGATTGGGAAACACACAAAGCATGCCTGCATCTTCCCTGGTCTCCCTGTATGCAGGAGAAAAGTGTCTTTATCTAAGTATGTCAATACTCTTAATACAGGCTGGAGAGGAGCTTGGGGAAGAAGTTCCACGGGTCCCATCACTGGGGTGATGGGATGATGGGGGGAGGGGGAGGGGCTTCAGACCACAGGCTGCCTGGAGTGGCTAGACACAGGTTGCTATCCATCCACCCCCAGAAACACACAGAAAGCTAAATGTCAGATGCACATTGGAGAGGAAGATGTAGAAGCCAGGGTCTGGGTTCAAGCTTAGGCTTGGGAGCCATGGGCTTATTCCGGACCCCGGGGGCCTCTTCAGCAGAGGGCACACTTGCTTCCAGGTGTGTGGCTGCCAGTGGTCCCGAGCAGCCTAGTAACATCACAGCACTGCAGGCAGCGGGGCTTAAGAGCTGAGCCAGGGTTCCACCTGCCGGCCCATCGCAGTTAATGTATCAGGACAGAGACGTCACAGCATCAGTTTGTGTCTTTCCCTAATACCAAGGTACCAGGCAGACTTCGTTGGAACAAATACACAGGGACCACAACAAATTCATCAGACAGAGTGGGGCCTTTACCAAAAGCTCTAGTATTTCGGGCATCCTGAGAGTGAGGTAACTGCTGACTACCTGGGATCTGTGTGTTCCTGCAGCCCCAAATGATGAACGGTATTCAGGAGCAGGAGTGTAACGTTATCTGGGGGACAGATAGAGTTAGGTGCTATGGTAAAAGGATCCCTTGGCTCGGGCATTCAGAAGTATCACTGTGGTCTCTCCAGCAGGAAGACTTGGGTCAACCCAAGGGTGGCCCCCTGTTGTTCTTTTCACTGAGCTGAGAGCACCAGAGCAGGTTGGGTGAGCAAATGAAGACTGACACACAGACTTGGAGAGCCTGACAGAACAGAGAGTTATCTGATCTACCACCCTCCTCCACCTCTTTGGACTCACATTATAGGGGTAACAGGCATGTTGGCTAATGTACGTATCAGCCCCTACAGTTTAGAAATCACCATCAAGAACATTATCCATTACGTCCTTGCAATACTTCCATGAGATTGTAGGTGTGGGGGATTACTGTGCACCCATTTTACAGATAGGATAATTGAAAATTGAGGCTGTTTTGTTGAAGGAAGTAAGAAACTGCAAGGACCAGTGGACCCCAGTCCTTCACTCCTCTGTATGTTGATCCACGTCCTTTGACCCTGCGACTGACTATGCAACTTTCCTTGGACACTGCATGGGTGGAACTCACCGCGAGCCTGTTCTAACATCAGGCCCCAAGGCCTCCTGGGTTTCCACATCGCCTTCCTCCACCTTTGCTGCGGGAGAGTTGCTGCACCCTCCGCCTGGGACCCAGCATAAATACTCATGGAGCAGCCCCAAGCCTCCTGGCATTCCAGGGTCTGCAGCTGGAAACTGAGCTGCCTCTGCTGCCCTGCCAATCTGTGAGAACAAACGACTGTTGTTTTACACTGCTGAGACTTGGCGAGTTTATTTTTGTTATGTAGAATTATTATAGCAATAGCGAACTGAGGCTCTTAGAGACAATATGTCACCTCACCCCTTGTGTGTAAAGGAATCACCTGAGGTTCCTGCTAAAACACAGACTCATCAGGCCCCAGTGGATTCTGATCACTGACCCCGGGGGAGGGGTCTGGAAGCCTATTTTGTGTGGGTCCTCTGTGGTTTTTCAGGGTTGTTTGCCTCCCACCCTGAAGGGGAGGACCTGTGTTATTTGTCTCACATTCACCAGTGGCTGGTGGCTGTGTGGTACACTCTCAAGAACAGGACATTGGGCGGTCAGAGTCCAGATATTTTCCCCTCCAGCCGGGCTGCAACAGGTGGGGAATGAACGTGGCGGGGGGATTGCGAGTGGGTATAGCCTGAGCACTGAAGCTTGGGACCCTCCTCTGTGTGCTGGGAATGGTATAGCTCTAATTGCACAGATTGCTCCAGGAACTTGGTTGACGCTGTTCTTTCAACTGCTTGCAGCTGCTGCTTCTTGGACTGTGCCGCCCCTCCCTGCACACACGAACGCCCGCCGTTCGTGCAGACACACACACACATGCAAGATGGCACTTTTCTTTCTGCGAAGATCAAATTGGCCTCCTTGTTGCTGGCTCAAAGCAGCTGTTTATTTGTTGTTTTCGTGTTTTCAACTGTTGTGATGAGGTTTGCTTCCTTCTCCTTTAACTCAATTACGTGTCATTTAGCTCTTCAGCACAAGCCGCAGATTGAGCTGGAACCTTCTGTCATGTGGAGCTTCAGATTTCTCCTCCCTCCTACAACCCAGTTAGATCAGCACAGCCATCAGGCATAGGGTCCTGAGGCTCCTCACATGATGTTTCCTTGGCTAGGCCTGTTGTCCTCCCTCCTCCCTGGGAGCACAGCTCTGAAGTGGGGACAAGGCAGGAAGCTGAGGTTGCCAGCAGAAGCATATTCTCTCCCCCCAACTTGTCCTCAGGCCCATGTTCTGTGGGTGGTGAGGAATTCAAGAACCCAGATCTGATTTGCCTTCGTTTATAGGTCCACTGGTGACATTTAGTCGGACCATATTAGTTGTTTAGTTAAGTGAGGAAGAGAGTAGAAACAGGATTGCCAAAGGCATGGTGAGGATATGGACACGGCTGCAGGCAGTGGCATGGACCAAATGTTTTCAGAACCTTTCTCTTACGTCTTGGGACCCAAGATCCATCAACGCCAACCTCGGAGGGGCCAGAAGCTAGCCACTGACGCATGTTCATTTCCCTGATGCTGAGCCCTGGACTTCACACCTGCCACTGCGTCCTATCCTGTTTCCCAGCAGAACTGTACCTAGACCATCAGTTGGGTGCAGAGAAATCAATATTGCTTTTGTGAATGATTGGCTTGCTGTGTGACAACTGGCAATCATTGCCCTTCTCTGAGCTGGAATCTTTTCAACTCTAAAGTGAGGTGTGTGGGCTAGATGAGCTAAGGTCTAAGATTCTTGCTGCCTCTAAAGGCCTGTGATTTGCATGCATGGCTATGTCTAAACTTAGTTACTTCTTAGTAATTCTGCAGTGAATTGGGTTAGCAACACTGTGATAAAGAACCTTGATCCTAAGGTAAATTAGCCATGGTGCTGGCCTTGATAACGTTCAAGGGGAACTGGGTAGACACTGGAACCAACATCCCTTAGACCTCAGGTTTACTTGGCAGCTGGTGTGCCTGAGGACGGTGGGGTCAAGAGACTAAGAATCGCAGTGAGGCCACCAGGGAAGGTTTCAGCAGCAGGGAAGCCAGCCAGATGGGTTGCCAAGGCCAGGGAAAGTTGGGGGTGGGCTAAAATCTTGGCAGGTGGGGGCAGCTTGGCACAGAGGCACCCAGGAGAAGGTCAGTCTGGCAGGCAGTGGTTGCAGGAAGGCCAGGCAGCTGTGCGATAAGACCTGCCACAGGGACTGAAGTTTCCGCGTCTATGGAAGCGTCGCGGCAAACGCAAGGAGACTAGTGCTGAGTAGGGAACAGAGACAGGGCTCACGTGGGAGGATGAGCATGAGCTGCTTCAAGTCCACAGCGTCCACAGTGTGCGGGGCCTGCTGGTCCCCCGCACCCCACTACCCCAGCTGCTCATGACGTGAGAGCATCTTTAGGTGTGGGGAACTCATGCTCTCCAAGGCAAACATTCTGAGGGCAAGGTCCAGGCATCTTCCCTTTCCTGGGTGTCTGTTGACCTGGGGTCCTGCTGGGCGAGGCAGGGCTGGTCCTCCCCAGGATGCTGGGTCAGGTCTGCAGGGGCAGTGGGCATTCTCCTTTCTGGCCTCCCCCTGCACCTAGCACATCAACAGGGATGGGGAAGTGTCCTGCTAGGAGCCAGAAGCTTGCTGCGCTCTCCTGAGCCCCTCCTAAGTAAATTGCAGCTCCTCACAGCAGGATTAACTGATGCATGAAGGTCATATACTTTTCCTTCTTAATTAAACCTCTATGAAGAAATAAACACCAAACAGAATTTTGAATAAAGCAGTGTTATTTCTTAGAAGCAGGAAACCAGTGCTTTTCTAGAAGGAAAGGAAGGAGGCGCATCCAGGCAGCTGTTTGCAGTGTCCTTCCGTTCCCTGAGTCTCATGTGGAGCTCATATGCTCAGGACAGCCTCTCCTGGAGTCTTCAGTGGGTCAAACTAATGTCCAGCCAACTCAGCGGGACCTGAGGGAGATGACAAAGCAAATTTCTTCTCTCTGCGGAGCCCCTGGGGCATTGGGAAGGGGCTGCGGAGGAGTTTGTAGCCCTTGTGGCCTGCTGGGAGCGGGGCTGCAGGGTTGCTGGGACCCCATTGGTGCCAAGGACCTGGGTCCCTCGCAGGATGTTAACCTGCACTACTCTATCAGTTTTGCTGAGACTTGCTTTACAGCCCCAACTCAGAGCACCAGGAAGTTCGCTGTCCACCTCTCCCCCGCTCCACGGAGACATCCTTTCCTCTTGGTAGAGGTATAGGTGCTGCATTTAAAAGGCTCTGTTGATTTCTCAAGATTGTATTCATTTCAATAACATGGATTCCTTAAACAGGACACCATTTTCCAAATTTTGGTCTAGAAAACCTGGTCACCATAAGTAGAATTCAAAATTCAGGTATTTTCTGGCCCAAGCAGGGCTTTGGCCCTCCCAGGTTGAGGTTCACCCCTCCTGCTCCCCCTCCTGCTCCATTTTCACTCCCAAAACAAGTCCCAGCCACTACCTAGGTCCTCAGCACGCGGCCATTCAGTGGAGTGTGGGTCTGCTGGAATTTGTTTTCACCTGAGCGCCTACTATGAGCCAGGCACTGGAGGTCCAAACAGGAGCATAATTCAGGCCCTGCCCCAAGGAGCTCACTATCATGTACGGAATAGGACTGGAAATGCAGAGGCCATGCCATGTGGCATATTTGTGGGGAGAGGCTTCTGAGCACCTGGAACTGAGTCTTCAAGGAGCGCTCTACTGGAGGGGCCTGGAAGCAGGAGACCTATGCAGAGGGAATGACAGATGCAAGACCCAGGGACCCAAGGGGCGTGTCGTGTACATTTAATTTTTTTTTAACAGAGTCAGGGAGTGCATCTTGTATCTTGGATCCTGGTTTCCTGGAAAATAACATCGCAGTGAAAAAAACCATCCCAGAAGAGTCCCCTGGTTGCAGCCCAGAGGTGGCTGCCCAGCCGTGAGAGGCAAAGCCAAACCAGAAAATAGCTCATCTGCTGGCTGCCCAGTGATGGAGAGCACCCCAGGGAAGGTTAGCACGGGAGCATCATCATTACATCAGCAGACAGCGGGCTCCGCTCGCAGGCCAAGGCAGCCTGCTGGATCCGCTGTAATGATGGGAATTGGGCACTAATTACCAGGACGTCACCCCGCATGCAGCCACTGCAGGCTCTGTGGGATCAGTAGACAGCTTCTCTCTTCCATTCTTGAACAATGGGAGTCTTCGCTTGCCTTTTCACGACACTTTGGAGTTGATAATGTTCACGACCACCAATTTCTTATTTGCTGTGGGTATTATTTTTCTCATTCACTGGTGAAGAAAGGAAGGCTCAAGAGAGGATCAAATTTACATTGTTAGGAGGTCGGGGAGCTAGGACTTGACATTGGTTTTGGACCATATCTCTTTCTGGTTTATCTCTGTGTCTGGCTTGGAAAAAAAGAAAGGAAGAAAATAACAGGAAGAAAAGTTGGTTACCTTCCATGTGTGAGGCACTTTACCTCTGAGAACTCATTTAATTAATAACACCTGCTTTATAGGAGAAGACACTGAGGCTCAGGGAAGACAAACGGTGGGCGCAGTGTTGCACAGCTGGTGACTGGTGAGCAGAGACTGGGCTTCAAGGGTGTCTGATTGCGCCTCTCCTCTTCCTACGACATCTTCAGCAGGCTCACTGCCTGTGGGTTCAGATTCTATGGAGCTCTGTTACTTCTGTACAGTTAAGCCTTGCAGGAGGGTCTGTGATCTTATTTCCTTCATCCAGCACCACAGTTGGTGGGCCCTCTGCAAAGTCTTATCTGCTTGGGTGCATGGGGGTCTCAGAATTAGAATTCACCTCTGCAGCAGTGAGGAACCTTTCCCCCTGGAAGTCCCCACGGGTCTGCTTCTAGGCTTTATCAGGGCGTGGAGGGTCACCCAAACGACCACTGGCCTCCCTACAGTGTCCATAACCAGGGCTCTTGTGATCTAGCCTTGATCCCAAAGACCCATAGCCAGCACGAGACTCCTTAGACTCTTCCCTCTGTCTCCATCTTGTGCATGTGTTGGGGAGAAAGTCCCAGTAAGCTGATTCGATGTCTTAACAGGTGTCTCATCTCCTGGAAGTCTGGGATATTCGGTTTGACCTTAGAGCCACAGACAGTAATGCAGAACTCAGGTTGTATATTGTATAATTTGAGTAATACAATTGGGCCAGTAAATGAGGCCTCCCAGAATTTGCTACAGTAAGCAGATGCAGACATGCTAGTTTGCAAATTGGCTGGTAAAAACTCAGACTCAGAAAAAAGGAATTTCAGGACTACCTGGTTTAAAATCTTCACTTCACAAATGCGAAACTGAGGCCCAGAGAGGGGGAGGGGGTGCTCCTGGGTGTGCCGATGGAAGGCAGGCAGGCAGGCTGAGATTAGGGTTCATGTGTATGGGTGTCTTTCTTTTATTTATTTAAAAAAAATTATGTCATAATGTTGCCAGTCTCTACATCTTGCTTTCATCTTCATTTTGGCCCAATTTACCAAATTAATTCAGATCAAAATGTTCATTCGGGGCTGTAAATTAGCTGAATAATTGCTGTATGGATCTCATCGTCACAGCGCTGTCAGACAACCCCACAGCTTCAGAGGGCCCTTGAAGCCAGCACAGGCACACCCCGCCTCCAGGGGTAAAAGCCCTACCAGGAAGGAAAGGCCAAGTGCTCCCCCATTACCCACATGTCCCACCCAAACACCATTCAGCACAGACAGGGAGAGCCTGAATAAAAGCAAGAAGGAGAAAACTGGAGATCACGAAGACATTGATTCTTCCCCACATTAACTTAGAAGTTTAACTTTTCCTTAAACTGTTTTTTTAGGAGGACAAAAAGACTTGAAAAAATAAATTTTAAGTTTATCTAAAAAATGTATCAGTGAAAATAGCTAAGAATTCTGACAGAGGAGTTGAATGAGGGGGCTTGCTTAACCATATGGCAGAACATGTTGGAAGTGATTACTGACCACGACAGTGCAATGTTCAGAGAGGGAAGATATCTATTGAGGGTCACTCAAATAAATACTCTTCATACAGGCAGGATGGCAGCTCAGTGGGAAGGAGGCACCGCTGAATACATACCACTGGGAAAAACGGCTTGCTTTTTTTGTGAAATAATAAATAGTTTAGGACCCTGATTCATACCACAAAGCAAAAGGGACACAGGGTAGAAAAAACACATTAAAATTAGAAGCAAATTTAAGTCAATGCTTTCTCTAAGTGTAAAGGATATTCTAGGCATGAAAGTGATGGAATGATTAGTGATGAAACATATTTTCATATTCTTGTTGGCTGTGTGCATGATTTCTTTTGAGAAGTGTCTGTTCATGTCCTTTGCCCATTTTTTAATGGGGTTGCTTGTTTTTTGTGTGTGTGTGTGTTCATTTCTTTAAGTTCCTATGGCTTCTGGATATTTATTTACAACAGATTTGGCTGTATCTTTTTAAAAAATGTCAGTACATCAAAAGGATTCTACAATAAAAAGGCAAAGATTACAACGGTCAAAGACAAACAATAAATTATGGGAAGCGTTCTTACTTATATTCATAAGAAAAACGTTAAGGGCCTGCTATAGTTTGGGTGTTTGACCTCTCCAAATCTCATGTTGAAATTTAATCTGTACTGTGGTGGTCTTGGGAGGTGGGGTCCAATGAAAGGTGTTTGAGTCATGAGGGCAAATCCCTCATAAACTAATTACAGCCCTCCCTGGGGCAATTGAGTCATCCCTCTGTTAGTTCCTAGCAGCGCTGGTTGTTAAGAAGAGCCTGGTACCTTCCCCTGTCTCTCTTGCCTCCTCTCTCTCCATGTGACCCTTGCACTCCAGTTCCCCTTCACCTCTGCCATGAGTGGAAGCAGCCTAAGGCCCTCTCCAAATGCCTGATCTTCCAGCCAGCAGAAGCCTAAGCCACATAAGCCTGTTGCATTTTCAAATTACCCAGTCTCAGGTATTCTTCTGTAGCAACACAAAGTGGACTAGGACAGACCCCAATAGGAAAGTGCACAAAAGATCATATATGTGTGTGTGTGTGTGTGTGTGTGTGTGTGTGTGTGTGAAATTCCAAGGACTAAGAAACATAGTAAAAATGTTAATTCTTTCGAGAAACAAATGTGTTAAAAACGAGAAACTATTTTTACATACCGTATTAGCAAAGATGTACTTTTAATTTGCTTCCAGGTTTTGAGGACTACAAGGAGTCTTCTCAAATGGTAACTGCTGATGGGAGAATAAATCACTGTCTTAACTAAAACAGTATGAATACATATGTTGAAGCCTTCATGTAAGTTCAAACAATTTGATTAAATAATTCTCCTTTCTTTTTGAGATTCATGCACAAGAATGTTTATCACAGTGTTATTTATAATGGCAATATGTTGGCAAAATCCAAAAGTTCATGCTTTCTTTAAGTAATTTATTCAACAAGTACCAAGACGTGTTATGTTCCGAACACTGTATTAGATGTTGGGGACACATTGGTGAATAGAATGTATGTGGTTCCTGCTCTTCGTGGAATTCATAGTTTCATGAAAAATACAAGAAAAAAATGAATTAACAAACAAGAATTGCCCGACAATTATGGTTGAACAATGGTATTATTGTTCAATACGTTTCATTGTGGTATATCCTTATAATAAAATATTATGGGAACATTAAAAGTGATGTCTATAAAGAATGATATCCATCCATCCATCTATCCCTTCATCCATCCAACAAATATTTATTGAATATTTAACATACACCAAGAACTAGGGCAGGCATAGAGGATGCAATAGTCAAAACAAACACAGCCCTCACAAGGAAATTATGATCCTGTTGCTAAGGACTGTGTTGGAAGTGACAGATTTAATCAAAGATTAAACTTCTAGCTCTGTGGTCATGGTCCCAGGTGTCCTAAAATTTGGCCCTCGTTGACCTTGTCCTATGCTGGAGTATGTTCTCCTTTCCACAGGTTACTCCTTATGACCTCCCCCTCCTTCACATAGTCTTTCCTGATCACCCCAATTCAAACAGCCATTCTCCAAATTGTCTGGCATTTACCATCAGAAACACTCATTTGACATTGATCACATTTTGTCCTTTATGGTCAGTTACTTGTTACTGTGTTTGCAATGTCCCTCCCAATGCCATTATAATACTGTCCTCTTTCTGTAGATCACTCTCTGTCCCCTTTCCAGCTGTCCGACTCCTCCTGAACACTCCCAGGTGCAGCTCAGTAGTCAAGCCCTTCCCCTGGGCACCCACAATGGCTTCTTGTGAGTCATAATTTGTGTCGATAAACCAGAATGTATTCCCTATAAGGTTAGAAAATCTATCTGCCTTGTCATAGCATCTCTGGAGGTGTCTAGCTCAGTGCTGGGTTCAAATAGGTGATGCCATCAAATGTGGAGTCAATGAGTGAATGAGTGGGAATGAGCTGAGGGCCTTTTGAGGATGGTTTTAATGAGTTATAGATTATAGGTTGGCAGCGCTATGCTGTTTTTTCATATTGCATACAGAGTACTATGCACATAGCAGGTGCCTAATAAATATAAATTGCTTTACTAATTTCGATATATGTAATGATAACTTTATTATTAACCTTATTGTTCAATACTGCCATCCCTGCGAGGAATCTGTCACAAAGAAGCAGGGGCTTGGTCCATTTCTCTCTCACCCTTAGGGAGGAGAATTTCCTTCTGGGGCCACATCTGTCCATAGAAGATGCTTGTCTGCATCTGGGGGCAGGGTCCCTGACATGTGTGCAGACTCTGTTCCCAGGCAGGTGCCTTCATGACATACCTAGCAGGAGGTGTGATTCCCACACAGGGCATCTGCAGGTGGCAGGGGCAGATGCCTGGGTCTTCCTGCAGTCTCTGTACCTGGATGGCACATGTACCTGTAGCCTGTGGAGACATTGGAACAGCAGTCAAAACCGGAATAATCCTAGAGGGTGGAGAGTCCGTTACTAACTGAGAATGCCTATTTTCCTATCTGACCTACCTGCTAAGACGGGGGTCTGAGCTCAGTGCCTGGTATCAACCTAAATGGTTTCTGCCAACTCTTGAGCAGGAAGCAGCGGCCCCTCCTTCCCTCCTCCTTTAGGGAGGTGCTGTCTGTGCCCCACAGTACCTCCTCCAAGCATCTCGGCAAGGAGAAGAAAAAGGCACAACAAAACAAAACCCAGATATCCATCTCAGAAAAGCTAGGCTGTCCAACTGGCTGTGCGTATCCGGACAATTTCTGTCCCTCGTTTCCCCCCCCCGGGTAAAGCTGTTCTTTTGATCCCAGCAGCTCTGAGAGCAGCAAGGCACTGAGATAACTTTTTATAAAACTTGCTGCGGCATCACAGCCACAGAGAGGCCCTGCCTCTAAGACAGCGATGCTGAGAGACGTCTCCCAGGCTTTCTCTTCCATCCTTGATGTATGGGGCTTGGCTCTTGTGCCTGGTAAGAGGCAGTGGGTGAGGTGAGCACAAGTGCCCAAGGTTCCCAGGGTGGTCCCATTCCCCCAGCCCATTCTGCTCCTGGGAAGGGTTTGGGTCATACCATCGTGATGTAAAAAAACTCTGGCGGTACATTGGGGGCCACCAGAAAGGGGCTCAAGGTGAAGGGATGAGGAGATGGAGTGGGAGATGGCAGTGCCTACGTGATGGGACAGAGCAGGGGAGGCAGGGCAGAGGGAGCTGCTGCTGGTTTCCTAGGGAAGCATCTGGGATGGGGCGGTCGGGCGAGAATGGGGATATACAGTGCAATTGCGTCTGGGATATACAACCCATCCATTTCCTTCTTCTATCATATTCACCGTCCTGGAGAGTGAAGCTGAAAAGCTGATGACAAAAAGTCCATCTGGGGTCAGGCAAGATTCTGGGTGCCCAAATGGAGCACAGATCCCTTCCTTCCCAGGGTGCCAGGCTGGCTCCTGAGCCAGGCTCATGGTGTAGGGAGCTGGCCTGTGTTGGCCCTCACTGGGACCTGGCTGTCCCTGAGTGGGCAGAGTTCTGAATCCTCTGCTGTGGTCTGGGACAGTGCTAAGTCTTCTGCATCCCTTTGACTGCATCCTCTTTCCTGGGCCATGCCCTTCCTTCAGAGCCTTCACCCTCACACAGATCTGGGCTAGAGCGGAGGTTTGCCCCATATGTCTCGGCAGCTCACCGAACCTTTCTGAGCTTTTTTTCCTTACCTATTTAGTGAGAGTGGTGTGTGAGGGTCCAGCAGGTAATTTGAGTGATGCCTTCACCGTCTCTGTCCCCTATGGGTCATTCTGCCCATAGGGGTGCATAGCATCAGGACCACCAACTCCTCCCAGAGCACTGAGGTTCCTGGTGCCCAGTTAGTGGGTCCCGGGGAAGACAAGTGGCATTTGGAGTGGCCTTCCCGTCTTGCACTTTCAGGACCCCCTCTGTGGTTCTGAGAGGAAACAGCTCTGCTTTGGGTGATCCCGACTGCGCGGAGCCCTGGGTTGTGAGGCAAATGGAGTGCAGAGGCCCTGGGGGAGGACACGTCCCCCACCACAGTCACTCCCTAGCAGAGCGGTCAGGGCACTTCCCAGGATGCACTGGGCCAAGGGACCAGACTCTGAAGTCCACAGGGTTCAAGTCTCCACGCCAGCCAGGTGACGACAGCCTCCTCACCTCACCCAGACAAGAAAGCCTTGATCTAATCTCACGCTGGACTTTCCCCAAGGCATTTGCTGCTCTTTGCTGTAGCCTCAAAGCCACATTAGTGAGCACCAAGCTCCTTTATGAATGGTCTGTGACCTGGGAGGTCTGCTCACTGATGAAACTGTCTATTTGGGGGATTGTGGGTGGAGGAGGCATCTCAGAAGCTTATGGAAAATTCCTGATAGGATTGTGTCTGTGTCTATCTCAACCTTCCAATCAACAGATAAGACAGCTTGTACTCACAGGCCAAGGACACATGGAAAGAGACTCTTTTCTAGATACGTTGTAACAGCCACAGCCTCTGTCCTCTGGGTCCTCACAGCCTGGATGAATTGAAGATCTGACTCAGTGGCGCAGCGAGGAGACCTTCGAGGCATCGGTGACCATCCTTGGACTTCACATTTCATGGGTTTCAGGCAGGGAGGCCCTCCCACGCCCACAGTAGGCCCAGCCCAGCCTTCCCTGGGGTTTGCCTCCAGGCCTGATTCTTACTGCCCTAAGTGGCAGGACCCTGGCGATGGTGGATGAGAAAGGAAAAGATAAAACTTGCCTCACAGGTACAGCTGCCATAGACTTCAAAAGACCAAAGTCACAGGGGCCTGTGGGTGCTGCATGGCTGCCCAGGGGGAGGGTGATGCCAGCCACGGGCCATCGCCTTTGTAGGCCAGGGTCGTGCAGTGCTGGCCGCAGTGCTGGGTGGGAGGGGATGGCTCTGTCCACATGGGAAAAGCCCAGGGTGGCTGTAGCTTGCAGCAGACGGCAATTCTCAGTTTGCCTGTTACTCTCCTGACAGATCTCCCTCCGGCCCCTTTTCCTTTCTGTCTTCGTTGGGGTTGGGAGCGGGGGGTAGGGTGGTGTGGGCAGCCCCAAAGACCTCTTCTTACCACCTTTGTCTTTTCCCTGGAGGTTCCCCCTGCAGCACTTGTCCGTGCCTCTGAAATTTCAGACCTCTTTCCACGGCGTGCAGCCTCGTGCCCTGAGACTGCTGAGTGAGCAAGGTGAGCCCTACCCCCAAGCCTAGCAAGAACGCTGGCTCTGCCATCACGCCTAGGTTCCAGGCTGAACTCTTCCTCCAACTTGACATATTCAAAATGAAACCCAGCAGCGTCTTTAGCTCACCCTCTTCCTCTGCTTCCCCCTCACCGGCGGGGGTCCCTCCAGTCTCCAGTTGCGGGTGCTTCCTCTCACCCCTGCCAGGGCCCTGGCCACCCTGACCCAGGCTGTGGTTACACCTCCAGGCCTGGCAATAATCTTGCTGGGACTCCTTGAGGACGGCAACCAGATTAATCGCCCCAGGGCTTTGCTTTGATAATATCGCTTTTATAGACACATAAAAAGAAGCATTCAGGCAGTCAGTCATGCTAAATCTTAACCATCGTTACAGACTTTTAGTGCAGCACATCAAAATTGTCACCAGCCCCGACGGTCCCACGTTATCGTGTCCATGATAACACCTCCCATGCCAGAGGCAGTAGCGCTTGGATCCCGTGCAGACCTGGCACTTCGGGAGCTGTCCTTGCCGGGCCTGACCTCATGCCTAGGCCCACTTCTCCTGGTTCCACGCAGAGCCTGCGGTCGCCTCCTGCTCCTCCCACTCAAGAGGTGTAAGTGAGCAGTGTCTCTGGGCACCGGCAGCACTCCTCTGCGAGGTGATAGATCACAGCTTTAAAGATGGTGAGCTGCTGGGCGTTACCTTTGCAGTCGCTGGGTGGGAGGGGCCTGGGAGTGCTTGGCAAGGGTGGCATGGGCAGGCTGGTCGGGCTTCAGCAGCAGCTATGAGCCAACCAGCATGGGAGCAGTTGTGCCAAGGCAGAGATTAGACTAGAGGGGAACAGGAAGCAGGACCGACAGTTTTGATTCATGGGGGTTGCATTACGGGTGGTTGTGTTCTGTGAAGCCCCCTTGACGTTGCAGTGACGTATAGTAATAATTAAAAAGACAACATTGTAAAGACATAGAAGGAGTGAGGAATAAAAACAATTTGGTGAGCTTTGCAGAGCTGAACTCCCTGAGTTCAAAACCCAGCTTCAACACTTCCTGGCTGAACGACCTTTTACAGTCACTTCACCTCTCTGG
The DNA here is from genome assembly GCA_036589455.1 of Ateles fusciceps. Lineage (NCBI taxonomy): Eukaryota > Metazoa > Chordata > Mammalia > Primates > Atelidae > Ateles > Ateles fusciceps. The sequence goes on along the minus strand of JAZHEH010003296.1, from coordinate 446,862 downwards.
GCCTCTATGCTCTCATCTGTAAAACAGGTATAAAATGGTTTCTAGTATATGGGGTCATTCATCTGAATAAGCAACTCAGGACCAAAAAAGTGCTTAGACAATACTTGGCACGGGGGAGTGTTCCAGGGTGATTCGTGCCTGGGGCTCCAGGCTGAAGGAGGCAGGTATGGTGTGGCATGCGGATGCTGGAGTGGTCACACTAGCTTGGAACATGGCAGCTCATCCTCTGGTTTGTCCTGCTCCAGACTCACCTCCTGCACCTGCCGGCTGTGTCTGCTGATCTGTCTGCTGGTTGTCTCCCTGACAGCCTCCTGCACGCCTCACCTGTGCACACGTCACGCCTCTCCCTGTACCCGCAGGAGAGCCTTGCGAAGTCCTGATCATCCGGTGAGCCCGACCTCATCTCCATTTCCCCAGGAAGGCTTCCCTGCCTGCCTTAAGTGTGCTGTCAGTTCGGCGTCTTCTGGTCCCCCAGGACTGACCCACTGGGCCTCGCGCTTGGTGTTCTCTGTATGGCTCCTGTGGTTGTGTATATACTCACGTGCATAAGACGTGTTTCCCAACTAGTTTGTAATTTCTGAGTGCATGGACTTGGTTTAAATTTCTTCTTGACCCTGCACGGCTCCCGGAATGCTGTCCAGTTGTTGCATTTCACCCCTGCCGTCGGTGCTAGCTGCCTGGTTGGCAGTTGGGACTGGGGGGGATGCTCATCCACTTGGGGCACTGACCGCAAGCCTGACACCAGCCCTGCCTTTGTTCTCCCATGAGTCCCCTGAAGGCAAACCACTCATGCTGGGAGGCACAGAGTCCAGCAGGGCTCTTGCACCTCTCGCCCTCCTGAATCAAGGAGGAAGAACTCGCTCGCTTATCCATACAGAGGAAAAAACAAATGAGCAGTTACCTCGGGAGGAGACCACAGCCCAGCCCGCTTGGCTGCCCGGGGGTGAGGCACTGACTGAAGAAGACATGGGCCCCTCTAGGTGTGGACTTGGCCCCTGGGCAGTGCCATCTGTGGCCTCCTTAACAATGAAGAGGAGTGGAGAAGAGGCTTGCTCTGCTGTGATGGCAGCCTCAGCCCACACAGGCTGCTGGCATTTCTGTGCTGTTAAATAATTAAATTGGTACTACATGGAGTAAAACACGCATTGGTCTGGTAAAAGGCCTCAATTAATTGCTTTCATGTTAGCTGTGCACTGTGTCTCCAGGAGGAGATAAGAGGTGAGAATGTTTTGAAGCTAAGCTGAGAGACACCCTCATGCAAAGTGACAAGAACCCCCTCTTCCCATGCAGTTGGGTCTGTTCTGTGACACAGTGCAGAGGCGGCAGCTGCCACCAGTTTTGGCTCTCGTCATCTTTGGGGCAGTAGGGCAGGGGACCTGGGGCCCAACTCCCTGCTGATGGGTGGTGTGTGACTGGCTGCCTCTGATGGGCCGACCTGGGCTGTGACAGGTGGTGGCAACACTGGGCTGCTTTTCTGCTGCTGCTCTTGGAAAACGCTCTGAGTCATCACATGCCCGCCTTCAGCACCTTCTGGAGGTGGCCTCTGCTGACTGCATGTGACTATCAGGGCTGGGGACATTCATGGCGCCTGCGATGCCACCTAACGCATACAGTGACCAGGAGACGTCATCTCGTGGTAGCTGGCACTGTGTGGATTGGTGCTCACCCGCCATGCTGCCCTCATGTGGCGTACGTCCACCTCCCCCACTGGACGTCCCATCCTTGAGGGTGGAGACTGCTTGATTCCTGGGCTTCCTGCCCGTGGCTCAGGGCCCAGGGCTCCTGCCACCCGCCAGGCTGGTCCATGGACTGTGCTGAGCTCCTGCAGGCGGGGGATGCAGCGGCCCTGAGAGTAGGCGTTGAACAATGATTTCAAATAAATGATGGACATTCTCCGATGTGCCTGAGCACCCCTTTGGTTTTAGGGAGCATTGTGGGTAGTGGGGTTACAGTTAGACCATGACAGACCAAAGCTCCCTCATGGAGCTTTCATTTTGGTGAGAGGATATGTACAGTAAACAAATAAAAAAGGGAGAGACACGGGATCCTGGGGGGTGAACAGCAAAGAACGAGGGAACCGGAGGTTAGGAAAAGCCAGGGCAGTGGGCGTGGGGGAGCTGCGATTTCTTTTTAATTTTTGTGGGTACATAGTAGGTATAGATATTTACGGGGTGTATGTGTATTTTGATACAGGCATACAATGGGTAATAATCACATCAGGGTAAGGGGGGTATCCATCCCCCCAAGCACTTTTCCTTTGTTTCAGAGAGCTGCAGTTATAAGAAGGGCGGTCAGGGGAGCTCTGACTGAGGTGGTGACCTTTAGGCCAAGACTGGGCGGAGGAAGGAATGGCTACAGGCTCACGTGAGAGGAGGCCTTCTGCACAGGCTCAGGAGTCCAAGGAAGCCCCTGTGGCTGGAACTAAGCTTCTGCGGCAGAGGGGCAGATGTTAAGATAAAGAGGTAACCGCAGCCAGATCATGCGGGACTTGTCAGGGCGTTAGCTTTTCTTGGATATGAGACCACTGGGTGGTTTGGAGCCTTCGGAACTGTGTCTTGGTGGGCAGAATAGTGGCCCCTGGACCCTGAGAATGTGTACCCACGTGATTCAGTCATGGATCTTGAGATGGGAGATTCTCCTGGATTACGGGGTGAGCCCAATCTAAATACGAGGGTCCTTATAAGAGGGAGGTGGGAGGGTGAGAGTCGGAGAGAAAGGTGTGAGGATGGAGGCAGAGGGCAGAGAGCAGAGGGCAGAGAGAGAACGCTGCCCACTTTGAAGATGGAGAAAGGCCACCAGCCGAGGAATGTGGGCTTGTCTGGAGGCTGGAAGAGGCAAGGACATGATTCTCCCTGAGGGCCTCCAGAAGGGAGGCCAGCCCTGCCCACCTATTTTGACTTCTGACCTCCTGAACTGTAAGACGATTGATCTGTGTTGTTTTTGACATCAAGTTTGTGGTAATTTGCTGCAGCAGCAATAGACAATGAATACAGGTGTCAGGAATGTTTCATAGCTCCCAAGTAATCTCTGAGTCATCTGGGTGTGAGATTCCATTGGACAGAACAGAGCCAGGGAGGGGGAAGCCAGGCCTGCACTCAGCACTTGGAGGTGAGTGATGGAGAGAGTGAGGCTGCTAGGTGAGCTGCCTTTGGAAATGAGTCCATTGAGCTCCAGTGGCTGACCTTGGACCAGGAGTCCACGTGGGGCACCTGGGGTGAAGCACCTGTCACCTCTCTATGTAAGCAGACTGCATCATGCAGGCAATGGTCCCACCCAGGGCACAGCACTTCTCTTACAGATTTTGCACAGGTCAGTCATTTGAGGTCTTTGCATTTCCTGGACCAGCCCTGGATGACAATAGAGAAGGTGACCAGAAGCCAGGCAGGTGTTAGCGGCTAGAGGTTAGGCACAGGGTGGATGAACCTCTAATGGAGTACTCAGTGTTATCTAAGCGGGTAGAGAGCTTTTCCTCTGGGGAGGTTGGGGCGAGGCGTGTGGCTCCTCAGGTGTTCTCTGCATTCTGGACATTACCATCCTTCTAAGGGGATCCTCAGAGGAGGATCAAAGAGAAGAGCCAGGGGCTGGAATGTTTGGAACCACTGGTCAAATTCAAAGAACTGGATGTTCAACTGAAGTTGATTCTCCTCATTCCTCTTCCACATGGCCTGCACTCACCTGCTCAGTAGTGTCAAACTCTACCTCTGGTGGCTTCTTTAAAGTGGACCGCATGCTGTCTTCCACCAACCAACCCTGAGTTCATCCTCCACGTAGGTTTTCCAATGTCCTCTCCTTCCAGAAGCCTTCCAAACCTGATCAAGTGAAGATCAACAGCCTCCCTGGTCTCATTGTTGGGAATTCTGATGGGCATGTATCCTTAACTCTCCACACTCAGTGTGTTTTTTCCAATGTGATTTTGATATTAAAAGTGCCTTCATAAGGTTACTTTGGCCCGTGATGGACTAACTCCCTATGACCTGCTGATTTCATTTTTTTTTCAAATAAATGACCTTTAACAATGTATTTAACAGAGCCATTGGTTTCAGTATGTTCGCAGAAGACCATCCATCAATTCATCCATCCATCCACTCATTCATCTATTCATCCATCCATCCACTCATTCATCTATTCATTCATCCATCCCTCCATTTTATCTATCTATCCAACCATTTATCTATGCTTCCATCCATCCATCCATCCATCCATCCATCCACTTACCCATCCATTCATCCATCTATCCATCCATCCATCCATCCATCCATCCATCTTTCCATCCATCCACCCATCTACCCATCCATGCACTCATTCATCCATCCATCCATCCCTCCATTTATCTATCTACCCAACCATTTATCTCTTTCCATCCATCCATCCATCGATTCATCCATCCATCCATCCACTTATCCATCCATCCATCCATCCTTCCAATTATCCATCCATCCATCCATCCATCCATCCATCCATCCATCTTCTCCATCTCCCCATCCACCCATCTATCCATCCATCCACTCATCCATCTGTCCATCCATCCATCTCTCCTTCCAGTCATCTATCTTTCCATCCATCCATCCATCCATCCATCCATCCATCCATCCATCCATCTCTCCATCCTTCCAATATTTACTGAGCCTCCACTACATGCCAGGATGTGTTCTTAACACCAGGAACACAGCCTTGAACAATGCAGGTGTACAGATATAGTTTCTGTTCTCAAGGGGATAGCATTCTAGTGATTTTGATCCAAAGATTTGAACCAGAATTTAAGTTAAATATTTTGGATGTTGATTACCTCAGAAACTGAAAATGTCAAGTCTACAAGGAACCTTAAAAATCATCTAGTAAGACCCTCTCATTTTACAGGTAAGGAGTCTGAGGCCAGAAGAGAAACATGGGCGGCCAGGGTTCCCCTGGCTGGACAGTGGCCCAAAGAAGATGGAGCCCAAGTCTCTGTTGGGAGCGTTTCCTATTGCCTGTGGCAGGCCCCCAACCCTGTGATTTCTGGGTTTGTACTTGGCATCTGTGGGTGGATGCTTCACAAGGCTGATGTGTACCCACTGGGGTCAGAGTTGGAAAAGGGAATACAGAGACGTTTCAGGTGACTGAAATCCGGTTGAAAGGGAGCACTTCTAAAATGGAAATCACGTATAGGGAGGGACACATGGGAATGTCTCGGGGTGGGAGTGACTCCAAAAGCCTGGGAGGATTGTCCCAAGGAGGTAGAGCACGTAGGTACATGTCACTGCAACGTTCGCCTGGATTGGATTTGAACCCCCAGTCCAGGCCGCCGGGCAAGGTCAACAAACCCCACATGCCTCTGTCCCCCACCCAGGCCGCTGGCTTGCCTGGCCTGGGACTGCACCTTGGGATCGTGCCACTGCAGGCCCCCTGCTTTGCCCACTGTGCTGCTCCCACCTGGGGGGCTGCTGCTCACCTGCGAGCTCTCCCGGGAAGGCTGTCGAATCGCGGCTGCCCTCGCTCCCCCATGCACGCTGTCTTTTATTCATCTCTCTCTGATTCCTTTCCACAGAGCTATGCAAGCTTGTTGCTTTGTTCATGGCATGGCATGCACAGAAAATAATATTCGGGTGTTGCACCAGAGCAAAGTGGAAGGGACTTGGGGTTCTGTGTGGGACGTGGTCAAAATAGTCATTACATTTTTTACATTACTTAAGGTTGATGAAAAATTTTAAAATACGTAGTTTAAAAAAGATATTAAAAATATATTTGTATGTGAGTTCTAGAAATCCATAAAATTATTTAAATGAGAAAACTGAGGGCTTTCCTCAGTATAACTTTTTCATGTATCAGTTTTGATGCTTAAAAAATGCCTACAATGCAATTTATGCCTCAGACTTAGTGATAATTTGTTCAAATTCCTGATAGGCGCCATTGACTAGAAACTTTGTTCACACAAGCAGATGATAAAGGTTTTGAAACCATTTTTTAACAACAATTCAGAAATTTATGACAGTTGAATTTATATTTAAGGTCTCAAACAGTTCTTCCTTTTCTTTGCCAACAAAAGTAATGTCGAAATTTCTCGTAATGGATTTCTTATTGGACTTTTTTATATCCAGTATTTGGAAATAATGAATGCATGTGCACTGTTAGGGCAGTTAGTGGGTTCCCTGCCGTCAGCTCAGGCACCACCGAAGGGCACATCAGACGGACACAAGTGGGCAGATGGACCCAGGGTGTAGCTAGGGAGACCAGGGCCTCTGTGTACAGCCGCACCTGCCAGAAGCCCCATCAGCCCCGCTCGCAGGCTGGGCCCTTGGGTGTGGGCACAGACTCCCCCTGTGTTGACCAGGGGCCGGCTGCTGGAGAGGCGTGGTGGCGTGCAGCACCCCTTGGCCACACATCTTGTGCTGGTGGTCTCGCCGTGCCACAGTGTGCTGAGCCACCCTAGATGCCACTGTGGGCCCACTAGAACTGCAGGCACTGACCAGGTCCTCTGTGTTCAGGGCTAGTGGCTGACAGTGCCTGGCCCCCTGACCTGCTCCAGATCCCAGCTGGGGAGCTCTCCTTGGCATATTGCTCACAGGTGTCTCCGCAGCTTCCCCGGGTCGCTGAACCCTCCAGCACTTCTCCCACCTGCTACGTCTTTGAGCAGATGACAGTTTTCTCCTAGTCATCTGCAAAAGTTGAGATTATTCAGTAGAACCTTCACTTCTCTTCTTTTCTCTCTCAAATTCTCTATTCCTCACTTCCTTCCCCCTCCCTTTCTTTCCTTCCATTTTAATTTGCAGGTATTTGCCCACCACCCTGTATTTGGTGGTGGGTGTGGGTGGTGTGGATGAAGAACAGGACAGAACTCTTCTGCTGGGGACTGCCGAGCCTGGTGTGGGAGGCAGCTGGGACTCAGCAGACTCCCCTTATGTAGGTCCTCTCTCTCCAGCATCTTCCACACATTGCTCTGCCTCACCGCCCCCTCTGACACACTCCCCCAGGTCCCTGTCGTCTATACAATCTCTGTTGCCCCCTTTTGTTACCTTGCTGCTGCTCCCTCTAATTCACTGCCTGGGTTTCTGGTGCCCACTGTGGTCCTCCTTGCCCACCCAGCCTTCAGCTTTACACCATCTGGATCCCGCATTTCCCACACAACAGAAGTTGCCTTCTCAAAGGTCACCAGAGACAGAAATGCCAAGTCCACTGCATGTCATCCACCCTCCCCCTCCTCAGTGTCTCTGTGTGATGGCACCCTTTATTCTTGCTGCCTTCCTCCCTGTTTCAGGGATGCCACCTTCTCCTGGCTTCCGCCTGCCTCACTGGGGTTTCTTTTCATCACTGTGGGAGAGGCAGGCCCCAAGAAGCAAAGGTCACTGTGGTAGGAGCACAGGCCTGGGCCAAGGGAAAGGCGGGCGCCAAGCCTTCCACACACCAGGATTGCGGGACTTCTGTGAGTCACTGTCAATCTTCGGGTTCCCCTTTGATTTTCACCTCTCACCATCACTGGTAGTAAGCAGCCTCCCGGGCAGCAGAAATGTGCTTCATGTTTGTTTAAGACGCAGTAGGGAACAGGTGAGGGGCCAGATTCTGTTTTCCAGATCAGTCATTTGGATCAAATGCGAATCTCCAGAGGCAGCTCACAGCATGGGCTGTCCCTAGAGTCTCCAAAGCTGGGAAGCCAAACTCCTCCATCTGGCACTCTGAGGCCCTCTTGGAAGAGGCCTTGTCTGCACCAGAGCAGTGCTCCCTCTCCCGCCCAATGAAGGAGGCCAAGCAGAGCCTCTCTCTCTGCCCTGTGCTCCCTCTCTGACATCCCCCCCTGTGCCAATGGCTTGAACTTTCACTTCCCTGCACTTGGAATCCACATCTGTAACACTCTAGTCCTTGTCTTACCTAGGATTTTCCCAGAAAGGGTCCAAGAGAAGGGCTTGGCAACTGTCTGCTTATTTGGACACTGATACTAAGCAATTGGATTGAGGGCCCGGTGCAGTGGCCGGGCAAGGAGAGCTTCTCCAAAAGGACGTCGCTGAGCCAGCCATCCTTGGGGCCCCTGTGTAGGGGTGCATCAGAATGTCCCCTAAAGAAGAGGGGAGGGAAGTCCAGAAATGCCCCATGGACATTAATATGCTCCCCCGAGTGATCAGAGAGTGTATTAGCCCGTTTTCACGCTGCTGATAAAGACACACCTGAGACTGAGCAATTTACAAAAGAAAGGCGTTTAATGACTTACAGTTCCACGTGGCTGGAGAGGCCTCACAATCATGGCAGAAGGTGAAAGGCACTTCTTACATGGCAGCAGCAAGAGACAGACTGAGAGCCAGGGGAAACAGGTTTCACCTGATCAAACCATCAGATTTTGTGAGACTTATTCACTATCATGAGAGCAGTACGGGGAAACCTCCCCCATGATCCAGTTACCTCCCACTGGGTCCCTTCACAACACGTGGAAATTATGGGAGTACAATTCAAGATGAGATTTGGGTGGGGACACAGAGCTAAACATCAGAGGGTTAGGACTTTGATCCCCTGTGAAGAGAAGGAGGACTGGAGACTCATCTTGATAAAAATTTTTTTTCCCTTTTTGAGACATGGTTTCATCTTGTTGCCCAGGCTGGAGTGCAGTGGCCTGGTCTGGGCTCACTGTGACCTCTGCCTTCCGGGTTCAAGCAATTCTCTTGCCTTGGCCTCCTGAGTATATGGGATTACAGGCATCAGCCACCATGCCTGGCTAATTTTTTTTTTTTTTTTTTTTGTATTTTTAGTAGAGACAGGGTTTCACCATGTTGGCCAGGTTGGGCTTGAACTCCTGACTTCAGGTGATCAGCCCACCTTCGGCCTCCCACAGTGCTAGGATTACAGGCATGAGCCCCGGCACCCAGCCTCATCTCAGTAAAAACTTGAGCAACATGATTAAATGAGCTCTCAGGCTGCTGAGCCACTGGGCTGCTGAACACGTGCAGGTGCTAGAGAGGGGCACCCAGAGAGGGTGCGGCAATCTGCCTCTCCCCCACCCCCCACCACACACACTTCGTGCACCTCTGCATCTGGCTGTTCTTCTGTAGCCTTTGTAATTGTGAACCAGTACTTGGCCTGTATAATCAACTGGTAAACCTAAGTAAAATGTGTCTCCGAGTCTGTGAGCCGTCCTAGCAAATGGTCAAATCCATCGGGGGGTTGTGGGGTCCCTGCTTTATAGTGGATTTGTCAGACACAGAGGTCCCAGCCTGGCACTTTCAAGTGGCATCTGAAGTGGGGCAAACCCCATGTGAGTTAGCCCGAAACCTGTGGGATCTGACGCTATCTCTGGGTGACAGTGTCTGGACTGAATTATTGGATACCCAGCTGGTGCCCGCTGCAGAACTGCTTGGCATATGGGAAAAACCCCAGACACATCTGATCACAGAAGCATTCTGTGTTGAGTGTGAGTTTGTTTTTCCCTTTCCACAAAGTGACTTGCCCAAGACCCCATTTCAGTAGCCCAATCCTGTCCCTTATTCTGGAACTCACTGGGTCCGGCAGGGCCAGCAGTTGGGACAGAAACGGCTGGTGGTGGCGGTGGGTGGGGGGCTCGTGCCACGTTGGCCAGGCGGCTTTGAACTCTTGACCTCAGGTGATCCACCCCCCGCCTCCCAAAGTGCTGGGATTACAGGCAAGAGCCACCATGCCCAGCCAAATACTCAGAATTTTAAAGTAAAAACTGCCATTTGTAAAGACTGCATTTGAAGAAGGAGAAGAATCCTCTCCAGTCAGACCTGAGGACCAACACACACCAGCTTCTGAACACATGAGGATTCCAGGCTTTTGCTCATAGGGAAGCTCAGCCTGAGACCCCTGCAAGCATTCCCTGCAGTCAGCTGTCGAGAGGGGCCTTGTGACACTGGCGCTGGAGAGGAGGTGCCCTGTGATACTCAGCAGGTGAGAAGGAGCCACACTGTCATTAGCACATTTTTAAAGGGCCACTAGAAAGGCCTTCTGGAAGCTATAATATTTGTCTAGTAACATCTCTGAGGTCGATAAGGGTTTCATAGTGTTTATCCGGGGGAACAAAACATTCATACCCTGTTTGTTAGTTGAGACTTCCTTTATCTCCTACTGACGTGAAGCACTGCCTCATTCAGGGCGGTATGTGTGCCAATTTCCTCATCAAATGATGCCTACGCCTAGAAGGGGAGAAGCAGAGGCAGTCCCAGGTTCCCTGCGTGTGATGCTGACGCAGTTGCTTTGGCCAGGTGTGCTGGACGCGCCCTCACTACGCTCCGCGTGGCCTTAGCATGGGAGCCCTGGTGCTGCCCTCGCACAGGTAGAAACGCTCGCTGCCTCAGACTCCGCCCTCTGCTGGGAGGCCCTTCTGCCTCAGGTTCCCCCGTCACTTTTGGGTAGGATTGTCAGAACTCTTCCCAGGAGAGCGCTTGGAGCGCTGTGGTCCCTGTCCTGTCCTCACACAGGTGGCCAGGTGGCTTGGGCAGGTCGGATTGGGCCACTTGCTGGCTTCATCCCCTGGCTCGTGTACACCAGGGGATGCTGCTTCGCTCCTCTGCTCCTTCTCATTGGATGGGCACGATGGCAGCACACCCTCAATGTGTTTGTTGTGTGGGTTAAATGTGGTAATGTGTGTGGGGCTTTAGGCCGGTGACCGCCCACATGGCAAGACCTCAATAATCACTTGGTATAAATGTGTTTCATTAATTTGGAATACTCGTTCCTTCCCCCAATTTTAGTACCTTTGCAGTAACAATATGCCACCACTCCTCACAGTGGCTTTATCTAAGTGTTGGCCATGAAGAGTGCCCATTGCGGGCGCTTGAGTAAACATCAGAGGCTCCAGCCCCAAAATCTGCAGAATGGGTGTCAGTGGCCTAGAAAACCATCCGGGGGACAATATAGGTGGATTTTCTAGGTCCTAGCAGTCAGATAGCTGTGGGTGATAGTGAATTAGGCGTGTTTAGCAATATTCCCAAAGCAAGAGTGAAAAGTAGGCTAGCTCTACATAATTGCAAAACCCACCTAAGTGCTCCCGGTGGCTTTTAGTTCTTACATTGCTTCTTATAAAACACTGCATCAGCCAGACTTGTGGTGCAGAGACATATTGAGTGGAAAGACCTGAACGTCACCAGCTCTGAATCCAAAAGTGGCACAGCGGACTTTGATCTGAATGCGAACTTTTAAGAATATCTCAACTTACTTTATAGACATTTTTTTCCTTCTACCTATGTAAAATAGTAAATATAAGAGAAAGCATTACCCAGATAAGCCCAAACAACTATTCAAATAAGTATAAAATAAAAATTGTCATAAGAATGCCTCATGTCCTAGTGTAATTGGCAATTTCTTTTAAATATATAATATGCAAAATGATATAATACATTTAGTAAGTGTCTTACAGAAAGAATTCGGACGGATAAGCCAATATTTCTTTGTGACAGTTTTTTAGCGTCAGCTTGGCTGGGCTATGGTGCATAGTCGTTTGGTTAAACACTGGTCTGGATGTAGCAGTTGGAGGTATTTCATAGATGTGATTAACATTCACAATCAGTGGACTGTAAAGAAATAAAACAGATTACCTTCCATAATGTGGGGTGGGGGGACCTCATGCAGTCAGCTGAAGGCCTTAGACACAGAACTTAGGGTTTCTTGAAGAAGGAGGGATTACTCTTACCTGAATTTCCAGCCTGCTGGCTTGCTCTATGGATCTCAGACTTTTAAGCCCCTACAATTGCTTGAGCCAATTCCTTAAAATAGTTACGTTTCTCTAGAAACCCCTAATATAATATTTTAAAATAGGTTGGCTAGAATTGAGCAGTGTGACCCATGTAAAACAAAGTTACATTTAGAGATAACTCGCTTTCCTTAATGCAGACTATTTTCTGCACCAGCCTTCTAGGTGGCTCGTTGCCGCCTACCTAGTGACTCTCACTGTAAACTCGGCATTTTCCCCGTGCTCATGTGATTGGCTTCTGCAGACCCATGTGCAGGATCTTACATCCATCCCAAGTAATTTTCTTTTCACAGAATTTGGTCGATTACTTTGGCCATCATTCACTGCTCAGGAGGACATCCTCTGATGCCACCTTCCTGTCTGTGGCAACGGTGGTACCTGGAAGGACCCAGGTCTGTGTCCCTGAAGGTTCAGGTGAGGTGGTGCCACTGATGTCCTCATTGCCTGGTGTGGAGCAGTCACTTCGGGTCCTTGCAGTGCAGCCCAGGGTCTCTGGAGTTAGTGGCTGTGGGCTCGGGCCGCACACGAGCCATGGCAAATGAGCGGTATTAATAGTTCTCCCAGCACAATCCATCATCCCTCAACAATGCATTTCTGGCAGTTAATTAGAAGCCACACAGTGGAATAATGATCACCATGTTTAGAATTACAATCTATTACTAACAACAGATCAGACAGCCCGTTGCTGCCCATGACCCTGGATGTCTTGAGCGTCTGCTCCCAGTGCCTGTTGAACCCTCTTTAGCAACTAACCTGCACTGAGTCTGGATGGCTTAATCGCTTCTGAGGCTGGGATGCTACCTGGGCAGGGGCAGCAGCTAAAGGAAGCGGGAAGCGGACTTAGCACCTGGAGAAGGGAAACTGCTGGTGCTTATGGCGGCAGCAAACCGATGTCTTTCCCTGGTATCCACTGCTCTGACAGGAAGGGTCCTGCCATGCTCTTGTTTGGGGGCACACCAGCTTCCCTGTGTTTGCTTACACAATGGCATACCCTCAGGGCCTCTCTGGACCCCGAGGTGGTTCCTGGGGGAGACTCCAAGGTTAGAACCCAGCTCCACAGCATTGGTTTATCCTGGCTCCTACGTGCTGTGGGAAATTCAGCTTCCTCATCTATAAAAGGGGCATAAATTGCTGTCTATTTCTTTGATTGCTAGAAGGGGTAAATAATGTAATCATGTAAGTTCCTTCAATAATTGCATAAAGTATCCTGTCTTACACACGGTAAGTTATCAGTATTTGTTCTCTCTCTCTCTCTCTCTGTGCATGTGTGTGCGTGTGTGTGTGTGTGTATGTGTGTGAGAGAGAGAGACAGAGAGAGACAGAGAGACAAAGAGATGGGGGGAGAGAGACAGAAAGAGGGAGTTCACTTTTGTGGTCACTCACTTTTATCTGCAGTTTCCCCACCACAGGCAGGAGCTGCATACGTGGGGGACAGGGCACCTTCCTTTCATGCCTTGGGGTTGGGTGGGACATCTTTCCAGATCCCATTCTACTTGACAGAGCTCTTTGCTGGTCTAAGGACAGTACGTCTCTAAATCAGTTTAAGAATAGGTGAGAAAGCCAGAGTTTATTTTATTCTAACCATTCGGGTTTGGGAGCAGGATTGCAGGGAGGCCTGTGCTGTGCTGATAAATGCTTATAACCTGGAAGGAAAGAAAAGCCTTGGTGTAGAGATGCTGGTTTCAGTGGTGTAAATACTCTCACTATGGCTGACGTTGAGATCTTGGAGTTGGGGTGGGCATGAGCGGCCCTTGTGAGTGGGTCTGACTCTGCTCCTGACACGCCTGGGGAGGGTGGATGCAGGATAAGTGGGGTCTGGGTTTCTTGGCTGGCTGATTATCCCTTCTGAGCTTCCTCCTGCCCCACTTCAGGCTGTCAGGCCACCTGGGAGCTAAGGATGGCTCTTCCTGCAGTTGCTGTCTAAGGCCCCTGCACGGGTCTGCTTGCTGGACCCATGCTGCAGCCCCAGAGTCTCAGAGCCTGCCTGGCTTAGCCTGCACAAGATACCCTGCCGGATGGCATTTTACCCACCTTTGTAACTGCATTCCCCACCCTCCCACCCTCTTCCAGCCTGCAGCCTGGCATGTTGGAGGCGTTTTGTGAATGCCTGTTCAGTGCAAACGTTATCAATCACAAGGCACATGTGGGCACAGGCAAGGAGAATTAAAGGCCCTTGGAAGCTTCCCTTTGCCCGAGTCGCAGAGCAGACTGTGAGGGCCTTTATCTGCATTTGTGGGGTTCTCACTCAGTGGCTGTGCTTGTTCCTCTCTGTATCTAATAGCAATGTGCAACTCAGCACCTCTCTGCTCACAGGCACGCTGAGTGTAGAGCGGTTCTGCCAGACTCACCTCACTCCCTGTCTGTGGAGGGAAGGATTCACGGGCCCTTCCCAATTCACCAGACCAGGGCCTGACCCAGAGAAGCCTGCTGAGCGGACAGGGCTCCGTTCCCGGCTCTTGGCTCTGCCAGGCAGGAGGAAGATACACTTGAATGATTCACAGTTGCTATTCACATGCCTTGCTATGACTTTATGAATAAATTGGGCGCTTTGCAGAGAGATCACTGTATCTCCGATGCAAATCCCCACAAGACAATAAATATAGATTCCTTTGTCGTAATCACAGCGGCATCTTGATCTGCCTGCGGTGATTAAAGCGTAACCAAACTGCCATTTAATTTCATTCCAGGCCATTTCAAATTGTGTTGTGTTAAGCTATCCTGATGCACAAATACTCCCTGCAGCTCCGGCCCTGTGTGAGACTCCGTGCTGAAGCCCGCGGCTTCTGCTGAGGAATAAGCTTAGATTTGGTGCGTGGGTTGTATGTGAACGTCCACAAACCTCCTTCTCCTGTCGTTGGCTGTCTCCACAGAGGCCATTTTTGGTCTACAGTTTGGAAGCCTTCTCCATTCTCCTATCTATGGATGAGGAAGCTTAAACAGCAGTTCAGACAAGTCCTTCCCCTCACCAGGTCCACTGAGTGCCTGCTCAAGAACTGTTTTCAGGAAAGTCCCATGGCTTTGGCCCCGACGGCTACTCCCATGAACAGGGCTCTTTCTGGGGTAGCCACGAGTCCGCAGAGACCGCATCAGTGCCACGGGTCTTATCCATGCCAGAGGGAGAAGGCAGACGCCTCTGGGCAGCAGGAAATTTTAGGCTTGAGCTAGGAGGGACGCAGAAAGAAAGCAGGGGAGAAGGCTACGGGAGCGGCTGGTGAGGTTGAGCCCGTGACCTCTTCTAGCAAATTGGTGGGGCTGGCCTGTGAGCGCTGCTGTAGCTGAGTGGCAGCCAAGCAGATTAATCTGATTTCCTAGCAGTGATGCATTCAAAGTCACGAGGCCCCAGCTGCCCAGCGGCTCTCTGGCCAGCACTGTGCTGGGGGTGCTTGGAGGGGGCCCCAATTAATTCGTGTCTACCAGTTGACTCAACACAATCGTGAGGCCCCAGGAACATCTTTCCACCCTGTTGGCACTGGGAGGAGAAGGAAATGTGGCTGTGGGCCAGGAGGTGGGAGAGTGCGTTGGACTGGTAGGTGGCGGGGGCCGGGGTTCTCCTGGGCTGTTACATCTTCTGTTTGTCTGTTCAGAAGAAAGAGGTTGCTTTTGACTATGCAAGGTCCTTACCTACCTGTGATCCCATTATTTTTAGCATGCGCCCTGAGGCTTCCAAGATAGGGAGCCAGGAAAGAGGGTGGTTAATGAACAGGGAAGCACATCTGTTGAAGTTGCTGTGTGTTTTAGAGGAGAAACTGTCACTGCTGCTGCTGTGTGTGTGTGTGTGTGTGTGTGTGTGTAAGTGTGTGTAAGTGTGAGCTCTCTAATGGAAAGCGCAGGTAGAAGAGCTTGGTTGCCCAGATCCAGGATGCTGGGAGGTTCCCATTCCGGAGTTGCCACCTGCAGTCCAGGACGGAAGGGAGGTCTTGGGGAACTCTGGGCATCTTATTCATGCAGGTGCAGTGCCTCCCCCTCTTCCTGATTGCCTTCTTTCAGGGCTCACCAGCAAGGCATGGGAGCTCACTTACAGCAAGACCAGGCTACATGGGAAGGCTGGGGAATGCCCCTGGACCTCGGACCACCAGGATTCAACTACAGGGAGGCAGCTGCCCAGGCTGTGGAGCTGAAGTCAGCGTGGCAGGGAGAGCAGGTCCAAGGCTGGCTTCCTACCAGCTGGGCACTCCTGAGCGACTGTATCGTCGAGCCTGTCCGCACAGCACCAGCTCAAGGAAGGGCACACAGTGCTCCTCAGCATGTGCTGGTCAAATGGACAGAGATCCAAATCGCAGGTCAGGTATATGACATGTTGGAGCCTAAATGCATGTTCCTCCCAATTTTGGTGAACAGCCTTGCTGTGTACCTGGTCACTGAGGGCGTCCTTTTACCTGTCTCCCTCCACGCCCAGTAGATTTCTGACGCCTACTGATTTGACATCCTGAATGTTCCGCAAATCCGTCACTGCTCCCATCCCTAGCACTGTCACTCTGGCTCCAGCCACAACCATTCCTTGCCCATTTGTCATAGCAGCCTTCTAACAGATGTCTGCCATCCTCCCACCCCTTCTCAGTGTTGCATTTTCGACACCTTTAAGTTTATGACTCTGCTCCTGTCATCCATCCCTCTAGCTCCCTTCATGGCTTCACATTGTCCACAGGAAGAAGCCCAAGGCAAACCTCTAGACCTTTCGTGACCTGATCTCCAATAGCAATCCCCTCCCCCACCGCCCAGGCCTCCAGCCAAGTTAAACTCCTTGCAGTTCCCAGAAGTGCTGCCCTCTCTTTGCTGCATGGACATTTGCGTCTCTTGTTCCCTCTGCCTATCATTCCTTTAACCTCTGGCCTTGGCTAACTCCTCTCCTTTCAAGCCTCCCTTAGCCATCGGCTTCCCCCTGACAGCCACGCTGGTGTCCCTTCCGGGTGCTCCTGAAGACTGTGCGTCTCCCTTCTAGCCCTTGCACATACTTTGTGAACACCCCCGCCTGCTCACTGCCTCTTCCATTACCCTGTGTGCGTCCTGAGGGCAAGAACCACACTGGTTCTGTTAGAGGTGTTTGAACCAGAGCAACTCCATCTTGAGTAGGACCTTGGTAAAATAAGGGTGAGACCTGCTGGGCTGCATTCCCATAGGTTAGGCATTCTAAGTCACAGGATGAGGCTGGAAGTCGGCACAGGACACAGGTCACAAAGGCCTTGCTGGTAAGACAGATTACATTAAAGAAGCTGACCAAAACCCACCGAAACCAGGCCATGAGAGTGATTGCTGGTCGTCCTCACTGCTACACTCCTGCCAGCACCATGACAGCTTACAAATGCCATGGCAATGTCAGGATGGTAGCCTATATGGTCTAACAAGGCGGAGAACACTCAGTTCTAGGAATTGCTCACCCCTTTCCAGTAAACTCCTTGTTTAGCATATAATCAAGAAATACCCATAAAAATGAGCAAAACTAGCAGTCCTTGGGGCCGTTCTCTCTATGGAGTAGCCGTTCTTTATGACTTTACTTTTTAAATAAACTTGCTTTCACTTGACTTTATGGACTCACCCCAATTTCTTTCTTGCACGAGATCCAAGAACCCTCTCTTGGGGTCTGGATTGGGACTTCTTTCTGGCAACAGTCTCCAGTGCCAGAGCAGGCGCTCAAATGCTGCACTGTATTTTCTTGCTTCTAAGGAAATTTCATACTGTAAGGCATCCCATCTACCTGCATTTTAGGTGGAAACGCAGGTGCCCCACTCAGTGTATGGCAAATTATTTTTTAATGGTAAAATCCTGCACATGTATTTAGGCCAATGCATGTCTTTTTTCACGAAGTGCTGGGATTAGTGGTTGGATCGGCCTTCTCTGCATCTGGGGTTGGTGCTTCTCCCCCCAGGGGCTACAGCAGCTGTTCTGCGAGCCTCAGATGGCCACTGTGTTCCTCTGGGCATGCTTTACAGGGACCCCTAGAGCACTCAAGGATTGCCAAAGTAATTTCAAGCATGTTGAAAAATGCCATGATTTCTTCTGCCTTTGCTACTTGATTAAAATTAGTTTTTCATTTTTTACCTATATTGACTTATATACTGTTGGAAGTAAAACAGAATCTCAAGAATCAGTACGATGCGTTTGACAGATTCTGTTTACTCCTGAGTGATTGTCCCACGAGACCTGTGCATTTTCTCCCTTCCAAGCCCCCTCTCCTACCCCCCATGCTGTCTCCAGGCTCAGGAAGGGGTCCTGTGGTGTTTCTCAGGAAGGGAGGTACTGCAAGGTCTGGATTTCTAGCCTGATGCTCCATCAGCTTCTAAGGGTGAAGAAACAGCCTCATCCTATGGCTTCGTTCCATCTTGTCCCATGGGATTTCTTCCGCCATTGAGGAGCTCAAGCTCTGTAGGCCCTGCAAACTCCCCCTCCTTTGTGAGTATACATGATTCCTCATTTGTCAATATCCACTTGGAGAGGCGAGAGGGGGCTTTGTCTTTCGAAGACAATGCTGGCAGGTGGGAGGAGTGGGGGTTCAGAGGCCCTTCTGTTAGTGCATGTGGGAAGGGGCAGCCTTCCTTGCAGTGGGAGAGGTTTGTATTCTTGTCTGTTACACATCTCATCTCTCTCCCAACATGATGATGAATGTAGCCTGTGCATAGCCTTCCCCTCCTGTCCCTCTTCTACTCATCTCCAGCTGGTCGATATTCAAGGTATTCTAGGATATGAAAAGGCCGAGTGAGTGGTAGTGTCCAGGCATGCAGTGTGACCTAAGGGACAGAAAAATCACTCAAGGGAGAACCTGCTTGAAAAACAAACTCAAACAAAAAACAAAGCCACTGCTTCACTGTGACCTAAAACTTGGCTTTAAATGGCTACCTTTCCTCCTAAGACCTTTCACAGGTGTGCTGTCAAACCATCCTTGCCTAAGGCCTCTGTGACTGTGGTATCACCATCTTTGTCTAAGGCCTCTGTCACTGTGGCATCACCACCCTTATCTAAGGTCTCTGTCTCTGTGCTGTCAAACCACCCTTGCCTAAGGCCTCTGTCACTGTGGCATCACCACCCTTGCCTAAAGCCTCTGTCTCTGTGCTGTCAAACTATCCTCGTCCGAGGCCTCTGTCGCTGCGGCGTCACCGTCCTCGTCCGAGGCCTCTGTCGCTGCGGCGTCACCGTCCTCGTCCGAGGCCTCTGTCGCTGTGGTGTCACCGTCCTCGTCTGAGGCCTCTGTCACTGTGATGTCACCATCCTTGTCTAAAACCTCTGCACTGTACTGTCACAGTATTTCTGCTGCCAGAAAACAAATAGGGAGAGAACTTGTAAAGAAACTTTGATAATAGTATACACTTAAATAATTATTTTCAAATTGCAAGATGCTTTTATTCATTGTATCATAACTGGTCCTCATATCAACCCATCCATTGTGATTCTCTTTTTACAGACATGGATTAGGTAAGTTATGTTTATTTGTTTAACTATGTATTCGTTCATCTATCCAAGAAACATCCCCTAATATGTACATGTTAGTGAGCTGAATTGTATGAAGGTTGCCTTCTAAGAGCATGTAATTTTGTGGTATTAGTATCAATAATATAATGGTCATTAATAAAATTATATTAATATAATCAATATAATATTTAGAATATTACATTTTCATATGATCATATTAAAATGTGAAACATAAAAATGTAATACTGAAAATAGTATATCATAAGAAGTGTTGAGGTGGAATTTGCTATGGGATCACACAAAAGGGAATGAAATCGGACAGGAACTGTGAGAACTGCTTATGGGGGTAGGACTGTAGCACTGGGTTTGGGACCCAGGGTTGCTCAGGGGTGAGCTGATGAGGCTAAAATGTTCTGCAGGAACTGCAAGGGCGCAGGTTTTGAAGAGCCAGGCTCGGCATGTGTCATACTGGCTTGGAGGATGCTTGAAGGGAAGCCAGGGCATGACCCCTAGGGCAGCATGGGAGAAGCAGGAAGCGAGGATGGTCCGGTAAGCCGGCAGCCCCTGGTCAGCTGGTGCTGGGCGGGCATGGAAGCACAGAGTGGTGCTTCTTTCCTCTGACCAAGGCTGCATTGTTCTTGGAAAGCATCCTGTTTCATAAGCAGGGTCATGGAGGCATGGGGAAGCCAAGCAGCTCCCACCGTTGCCCTGGGCTTGGCAGCAGTGAGACGTGGCCTGTGGCCATCCTGCTTTCCAGCCTGAGTGCCCAGCCTGTGCGGATGTGCAGTGGTGGTGCAGGGTCAGTGCCCTCTCACGGCCCCTCGCAGGAGGCTGCTTGCTGGGTGGTGCCAGCTCGGCCAAGCGTTCTCTGGGTCTCTGCTCAGGCTCCGCTTTCTCAGAGGGCTGGACGAGGCGGATGACACAGAGAGCTTCCCCTCCCACTCCAGGCCCTCCTCAGGGCCTGCCTGGGCAGGGAGGTGACAGCAGTCCCTGACAAATCCCACTGTTCTCTCACACACAGTGGGTGGGGGTGAGGGAAGGGGTCCCTCCAGCCCTTAACCTCTGAGCACTTGCCCTGCAGAGCTGCTGCTATTATCTGTCAAGGCTGATTTCTCTGAGGTGACAGCTTTGACTGCACGTCTCCTTCTTTAATTGAGTCTTTGTCACTCCATTGATGGTAATTTACACATCCAATAACTATTGTTAAAGTGGGATGGAGGTGTAGTGATGTTGGCTGGGGCAAGGGAGCTGCTGAGGCTGAGACCTGGTGGGAGGAGCTGTCTCTGACACGGGGAGCCTTGGGAGCTGGGCTGCCGCAGGTTGAGCCTGGGACGCTGCAGTTTGGTCCCTCGTTTGCCAAACATTTTCTGAGCTCAAACTCAGTGTAAGGAGGGGAAGATATAAGGATGAATAATAGATGGTCCTTGTTTTTGAGGACTTTCCAGTCTCATGAGAGAAAGAGATACACAAATAACTAGACTGGAGACTGCATAGGTGGTCAGTCACAGGCGCATCTGCACGCTGGGGTCTGGGAGCCAAGCAGCCACCCGAAATGCAACTAAATTCAATTTAATTGAACCATCTGTTCTGGGCACCTATTTCTGGGTGAGCCCAGTGGAGTGATGGGCTGGGGGTGGGGAGGAGCAAAGCCATAAAGACTGATGCTGCTTTCCTCCCTGCTCTCTCTCTCTGTCTACCCACCCCCCCCCCCCACCGCCCATTCTCATTCTCTCTCTGTCTTCCCTCCTGCTGTCTGTCTGTGGTGGGCACTCTACTCCTGGCTCTGTGCTTGTCTCTGGGGCTGGAATGGTGAGCTAACACATTCTCTGTCCTTGTCCTTGTGGAATTTACTGAAGTGTGTGGGAGACACAACCATTCGTCAAATAAGCACCCACGTAGGTAATGGGGAACTGTGCTCAGGAGGAACTCAGGGAGCTCTGAGCATGATCCACGGCACCCAGGCTCATCTGTGGGCCATGGCAGGGCTGGGCATGTGCCACAGAACCGAGGAGCAACTGAAGACCTCTTATTCCTTATTGTGGATATGTATGTTATATTTATGCATTGGTATATATATACTTTTTATATATTTATATATATTAAATTGTAACTTACAGAATAAGACTTCTGGCAATGAGAATGTATCTGTTCAAAAAGCTGAAGAGCCATAGAAAATGGAAATTCACTCTGAAAGGTTTTACATATTCAAAGGAGTCCAGGAAAATATAGAATAAAAACATGGATGCATATTTGCATAATCTTTGGGTGACTAAGGCCTTCCAAAAGCATGAAGGAAAAAGATAGATCATTCTGATCATATAAAATGGTAAAGCTTTAGAAAAACCACAAGAAAAGGTCTCTCACCTTCTGCTTCACATGTGGCATGCTGGTGGTGATGCTAGGCTGGTGAGGGCCGTACAGCTGGCCTGCAAGTTAGAACATGACAGCTTCCCACATCAGCAGGCAACAGCTGCCCGCCTGAGTCTCCCAAGGCTGTGGACCCTGCCGCTGACTTCCCCTGGGACCAGCTCACCCCTTCCCCACATCCAGGAATTTATAGATTGTCTGCTCTGGTTTGAATGTGTCCCCCAAGGTTCATGTGTCCAAAACTTAATCCCCAATGCACACTTTTGAGGGGTGGGATCTTTAAGAGATGATTAGGTCATGAGGACTCAACTCTCATGAATGGATTAGTGCCATCATCTCAGGAGTGGGGTAGCTATCTTGGGAGTGAGTTACTATCTCAGGAGTGGGTTAGTTATCCCAGGAGTGAATTACTCATCTCAGGAGTGGGTTAGTTATCTTGGGAACAAGGTACTATCTCAGGAGTGGGTTAGTTATCTTGTGAGTGAGTTACTTTCTTAGGAGTGGGTTAGCTAACCCAAAAGTGAGTTACTCATCTCAGGAGAGAGTTAATTATCCTGGGAGTGAGTTTACTCATCTCAGGAGTGGATTAATTATCATGGGAGTGAGTTACTCATGTTGGGAGTGGGTTAGTTATTGTGGGATTCAGTTACTCATCTTGGAAGTGGGTTAGTTATCTTGGGAGTCAGTTATTCATCTTGGGAGTGGGTCATCCTGGGAGTCAGTTATTCATGTTGGAAGTGGGTTATTTATCATGGGAATGAGTTACTCATGTTGAGAGTGGGTTAGTTATTGTGGGAGTCAATTGCTCATCTTGGGAGTGGGTTAGTTATCATGGGAGTCACTTACTCATCTTGGGAGTGGGTTAGTTATCATGGGAGTCACTTACTTATCTTGAGAGTGGGTTAGTTATCATGGCAATGGGCTCCTGATGAAAGGATGAATTAAATCCAAGTTCCCTTTCTCTTGCTGTCTGGCACAATCTTGTCCTTCCACCCTCCACCATGAGATGACACAGCAAGAGGGTGCCTGCAAGATGAGGTCCTCTCGACCTTGGACTTCCCATCCCCCGGAACTATAAGAAACGAGTCTCTGTTCTTTATCAGTGCCCCAGTCTGTGGTATTCCATTGCAGCAGCACAAAACAGATTCAGACAGTGACTTCAGGATGCTGTTCAGGTGCTGCAGCTGACTTCCATCCTAATTGGTTGATGCTCATGCCACACAATTGTCAAAATATCTTGAATTTCACCCTATCCTTAACATAGTATTATTGAATATTTACTATGTGCCAGGCACTGGCTTGTGGATGTTGGACTCACTAACATATATAACACTCACAGCTCTGGGAAGGCGATATCATTACTATCATTACTATCCAAGGTTACCTATGAACAAACAGAGACATGGAGAGCTCAACTCTTTACTGGGCTTATGTAGATTTAGAAATGTGGTGAGAGGTTGAGCCTGGACAGTCCGACTTTGAGCTGATGCTCTACCACTGAACATCATTGCTTCTTTCAAATCAATAAGAAGAATGACCCAAAAGAAAAATGGGTGAAGGGCTTGAACAGGTAATTTGCACACACAAACATACAAAAAGAGATACAAATGTACAATTAGCCTATACAATATGATATTTCAGTGAGGATGCTCATCCTCACTAAAAATTAAAGACATGCAAACACCAACAATAATAAGATATTTCATATTATCATATTGAAAAGAATTTTAAATAGACAAAGCACCCTGTTAGAGATGCTGTGAAAATGTGGACAATCTTAAGTGCTCTGAGGGAGTGTTGTCATAAAATTTGGGGGCAGTTTGATACTGCGTATTAAATGTAAATGTGTTTACTCTCTGAATCAATGAGTTCACTTCCAGGTTTACCATAAGTAAAAAATTACAATGGTATAAAGAGATACGTATTCAAGGATGTTCATGAAAATATCGTTTATAATTGTAAAACAATGGGAACATCCAAAATGCCTGTCAATAGTGAATTGATAGAGCAAATTATTGGCGATCCTTACAATAAAATACTAACCCTTAAAGATAGTGACGAAAATGAAGACTTGAGTGCTATTTTTCATGAAACAAGATCATAGAACAGCGTGTATAGTATCCTATAGTAGGATATATCCATGTCTATATGTGAAAGGGAGTATTCTGAAAGGGAGGTCACTAAAAAGTGAGTGGTAAGTACCTTCAGGTCTGAGAGAGTTTTTTCTCTTTTTTGCGGGGATTTCACATTGAAGTTTTATACGGAAAATATGTCACTTTTATACAAATAGCAAATATATTTAGTTAAAAATAAACTACCTGTAAGATTTTGGTCGCGGCATCTCACTGAGTCTCCTGGAAGGCTTTGTGTTCCTTGAGAGCTGCCTTTTCACCTGTAGTTTAAAACCCATGACTGCTTGTAGAATCAGTTTGGTAGGTTATAGACAGCATTAAGAAACAAATCAAGTGTATAAAATTGAGCATTATTTTGTGAAATAATAATAATTTGATAAATACATCTGTGAGTCCCATTGTGAGGTAAAACGTTATCCTTTTCTAGGGCCAGAAGCCCTGCTTTGGAGTTTACTAAAGACGTCCTCCTGAGCAGCCAGCTTCCCAGGGTCCCCCTGAGGAGCCCCTCCACACCCTCGAAGTAAAGGACATATGGGGCTGCAGAGACTATGGCTGTCTCCTCACAGCTTGCGGCATCCACACTGGCACTCACAGCTCGCTCTTTCTCCTTTCTCTCATCCAGGGCACTGGATGAGCTGTGCATGTTGAAACTCTTTCTCCCTGCAGCATCGGGTAGCATAGAAACACAGCTTGTCCTGCACACCAGCTTGCGGAGGGCTGCGCTGCTGGCACCACAGAGCTGCACCCTGGTGCATGTTTGAGGAGAAGATGCAGGGCCGACTTGTGAGGTTGTGTGGAGGATTTTTTAATGCTTCCTCTGGACTAAATTTAACATTATGTCGATAATGACTCAAAAGAAGGCTATAGATAGGAAGACCTTGTCTAGCAATAAGACTAATGATACTACTCATAAAACATTTTATAATTCAAATGCAATATGACCATTGGAAAAAGCTTTATTAATTATGTTTTTATTTTCTGTATATTGTGATGCCCTGAGGACCCCGAGAGACTGCATCTCCCCAGGGCTTGCTAAGTCCCGGCGATCACAAACCATTTGCCTGCCAGCAGGTCTTTGATATGCAAACCCACCAGGCTGGAGCTCCTCTGATCAGCATCCTGCAGTCTGGGACGCTGTCTCCCCGCCCTCATCACCCCAGGGCCAGGTGCTGGGCAGCCTGAGACTGCCTGTGTAGCCAGAGCCCGCTGGAATCCTAAACTACCCAGGCCTAAGCCAGCCCAGCCGCTCACCC
Source organism: Ateles fusciceps (assembly GCA_036589455.1). Lineage (NCBI taxonomy): Eukaryota > Metazoa > Chordata > Mammalia > Primates > Atelidae > Ateles > Ateles fusciceps. The sequence goes on along the minus strand of JAZHEH010003296.1, from coordinate 422,047 downwards.
TGCCTCCCCATCCCTTTTTGCCACTCCCAAGGATTTTGCTCAAGTTCTCCTGTCGTCCCCGCCCCTGACTGAGCCTGGTGCTTCTCCACGTGGCCCTGAGTGGGGGTGGCATGGAATGCCCCTTCTCTTGGGAACCGTAACAAACTATCTTTTCAAAGATAATCGTCTCCTGATCTGTTGGTCTTGTCGTGTTCAATTAAAACAAATCCTGGGTACATTTTAAAATAAGGGTCAGTCACCTCCAAGCTTTCAAAATTCCCAGATTATTCAGAAATATGAACAGCAGGCTCAAGTCACTGAGGATTTACATCCTCATTTTGCTAATACTTTTAAGACCACAGAGAACTTACTCTGTGAGCAGAGGAGCCACCTGGAGGGTGGATGGCATTTAAAACACACCAGAATAAAGTCCTGGGATGGGATAGTCATGGCCTTGATGTTTTCCTATGGGAGTTAACTCAAAGGTCTGGATTAAGATGCTTTTCGGGGCTGCATATTTGCGAGAGCAGTCATCCGTGGCCCTGAATGCAAGGCGGGGATCACCTCTGCCTGTGATCTGCTGGCAATGGAAGTGATACCCTCTAGATAATCTTTTCTCACAGGCCTCTTGCTGCAGGTGCTTGGCCTCGTGACGTCCTTTCCTCTCACAATGAGCACGTACCTGGAGCTGTGTTGTGCATGTGCTCACTGTTTCACGGAAAAGCTTCTCATCTTCCTTGCAAAAGGATGGTGTAAAAGCTTTCAGGCCAGTTCACACCAGGGGGAGTCTATGCTGGAAGCATTCATGCTGCTAGAACAATTTGACAACAGGAAATTGTCAGCTGATTTCCTAAGCTCCTGGGAGCTTACAAGGGGAGTCCAGGACCACTCCTTCTGGATTCAAGCACGACACCAATTCGCTTACAAAAGAGAAAGGCTCTGGGAGAACGTCAGTGATGCACAGAGACATCACAGCAAACAAGGTTGTCAATGCTTTCCCACGTCTGTGGGCTGATCCTAGTGGCCCTTAGTGGAATACTATGCAGCCATAAACAACGATGAGTTCGTGTCCTTTGTAGGGACATGGATGAACCTGGAAACCATCATTCTCAGCAAACTGACACAAGAACAGAAAATCAAACACCGCATGTTCTCACTCATAGGTGGGTGTTGAACAATGAGAACACATGGACACAGGGAGGGGAGCATCACATACTGGGGTCTGTCGGGGAGGGGAATAGGGGAGGGACAGCGGGGGGTGGGGGAATTGGGGAGAGAGAGCATGGGGGAGAAATGCCAGACATAGGTGACAGGGAGGAAGGCAGCAAATCACACTGCCATGTGTGTACCTATGCAACAATCTTCCATGTTCTTCACATTTACCCCAAAACCTAAAATGCATTAAAAAAAAAAAAGAAGGAGACGCTTGGTGGATTCCATAAGTACCCTGTGAAGCTCCTCTGTTTCCAGGCTCGACTTGCTGGATCTGCTGGGACAGGAAGGATGGGTGGAGCGAGAGGAGACCGAACTTGCCGTAAGACACTGTACACGCCTGTGCCTAACAATAGAACTTCCCTAGACCCCGATTTCCTGAATGTTGGGAGAAGCCATATTTCAATGATGTCTTGATGATAGGTGAAGTAGAGAGGTTGTAGGGGAAAACACATGTTGAGGATTGTCCCAGCAGAAAACAACTCCTGACCTGCCCTCCCAATAGCAGGCCTGCATTCTCTCTGCACCATAACTGCCCACAGTATGGGGGGGCTTACCAAGTGCTTAGTTCCACACATGTGCTCCTCTTCAGTCCTTACGGTGACTGCCAGTGTTCTTATTACAGCATATGGGCGTGTAGCCTCACCCAGAGGGTGAAGAACTTGTCTGAAGTAAGCGCGGTGAGGGTCAGGGTATGGATTTGAACTGCTCTGTCCCCGCACTGAAGTTCACACTCTTCACCCAACCCACCTTGGCCCAGGGGCCCCACATCTAGCCAAAATTCACCACGTGTTCATTCCACACAGCGAGCAGGAGGGTCGAACTACTAGATTTGTTACAGTTTGTTACAATTCCCTTCTGAAAGCAATTTAGTTCCGAGCGTATTTTCCGCTCTGCAGACGCAGCCGTGACTGGCCACTTCATGTGCTCCTGGAAAAGGCTTGCAACAGCCGTTTTCAGGAAAGTCAAGCAGCTGTTGACTTCTGAGTCTGGGCGAATTTGTGTGAAGAGCATAAGGCACTGTTTCTTAACCAAAATGCTTCCTCTTACCGTGCAGATGGGGTGCGCTTCTCCGCAGGAGGCCCCGCAGCGTCCCCACCCCCTCCGCGGAGCGGTGCGTCTGTGCGGAGGATTCTCAGCTCCTGCCCTTGGTCCTAATTGGCAATGCTTGCCTTCCCCTTAATTATACAGTCATGAGCCGCCCTGGAATCACGGCTGCTGCAGATGGAGCCTGGATGCCAGAATGCAGCCTCAGCACGGGGCTGCGGGGCAGGAGTGAGCAAGGGGCTGCAGAGCCGGCGGCCATGGAGGGGGCTGCCCGGGGCAGCGTGCGCTTGCGTCTCAAGGCCTCCGTTTAAGTAACAGGCTTTGAGACCTTACTTACTTTCCCTGAGACGCAGAGTCGTCATCTCGAGTGCAGAGAAAATCATTCCAATTTCAGAGGATTTCTGTGAAAGTTAAATGAGATTAAAGACGTAAAGTCCATAATGTGCTTAGGTCATGCTTGGCTCTCTGTCAATGCCAGTTGGCGTTACATTTTCTCCCCTCTCCCTCCTTCCTTCCTTTTTTTCTTCTATTCTCCATTTCTGTTTTCTCCCTGACCCCACTCCTCAAAGCTCTGCATTGAGAACCAGATGCTGTCTGGTGAGGTAGGACCAGAGAGGAAAATCTGCCCGCCTTGGGCTGCACCCACACCCTCTTCATGCCAATGACATGTGGGGGAGGGGAAAGGACAGAGGTAGACTCTCCCCCACTCCCTCCTCCTAATCCAAATGGAATTCCTGGAGCTGGAAAACAAAGAATACCCCCATGAAAAGAAGACAGTACTTCTGCTGCAGTGTAATAAAGGGGAAAATAACCCTTAATGTCAGGAAATGCTGCATCTCCCAGTTCATATTTGTGTAGAGGAAAAGTTAAATATTAAATTTGAACGCAAATGAATGTGAACACAAACAATGGTCACCAAGTCTCGGGACAGGTCGTGTGAGCCCCTTGAGGGGTTCATCCAGCGTTGTTTCGGAGAAATCTCTATTTCAATCTATTCCTATATGTTAGTTATTGAAAAACAATAGACAATCAAAAAAACAAGTTGAACTTTTTCTGTTCCTTGATCCCAGTCTTGAAGTGCCCTCGTGACTGGGCCTCATGCCAACTTGTTATAAAAAGAGCTGGGGTCCCAGACCACACTGAAGCTTCATGAGACCCCCTCCTCATCTGTGCACGACATGGGTGGGACTCTGGAGCTCAGGCTGTTGCTTCGTGGTCTGGTGGTGAATCCTCCATAGTCTGGTAAGTGTAAATATAAATGTGTGTGTATATATATATTTGTGTATATATATTTGTGTATATATATTTGTATATATATGTGTGTGTGTATATATATATTTGTATATATGTGTGTGTGTATATGTATGTGTGTGTGTATATATATATTTGTATATATATGTGTGTGTATATATATATTTGTGTATATGTGTGTGTATATATATTTGTATATATATGTGTGTATATATATATTTGTGTATATATGTATATTTGTATATATATATTTGTGCATATATATGTGTGTGTATATATTTGTATATATATGTATATATACATATTTACATATGTGTGTATATATATTATATATGTATATATACATATTTACATATATGTGTGTGTATATATGTATATTTGTATATACATTTGTATATATGTGTGTGTATATATATGTATATGTATGTGTGTGTATATATATATTTGTGTATATATATATTCGTATATATGTATATATACATATTTACATATATGTGTGTATATATATTTGTATATATGTGTGTGTGTATATAGATATTTGTGTATATACACATATTTACACATATGTGTGTGTATATATATTTGTATATATATGTGTGTGTACATATATATTTGTATATATGTATATTTGTATATATATTTGTGTGTATATATATGTGTGTATATATATTTGTATACATGTGTATAAATATATTTACATATATGTGTGTATATATGTATCTGTATATATGTGTGTGTATATATATGTGTGTGTATATATATTTGTATATATATTTGTATATATATGTGTGTATATATATTAGTATATACGTGTGTGTATATATATATTTGTATATATATGTGTGTATACATGTGTGTATATATATTTGTATATATGTATATATACATATTTACATATGTGTGTGTGTATATATGTGTGTGTATATATATATTTGTATATATGTATATTTGTATTTATATATTTGTATATATGTGTGTATATATATGTGTGTGTAGATATATTTGTATATATGTATATATATACATATTTACATATATGTGTGTGTATATATATTTGTATATCTATGTGTGTATATACATATTTGTATATACATATTTTTATATGTATGTATGTGTATATATATTTGTATATATATGTATATTTGTATATATATGTGTGTGTATATATATATTTGTATATATATGTGTGTGTGTATATATATATTTATATATATGTGTATGTGTATATATGTGTGTGTATATATATTTGTATATATGTATATTTGTAGATATATATTTGTATTTATGTCTGTGTGTGTATATATTTGTATATATGTATATATATACATATTTACATGCGTGTGTATATATCTATTTGTATATAAGTATATATACATATTTACATATGTGTGTATATATATTTGTATATATATGTATATTTGTATATATGTGTGTGTGCATATATATTTGTATATATGTGTGTGTATATATATATTTGTATATATATATGTGTATATATATATTAGTATATATGTGTGTATATATATTTGCATATATATGTGTGTGTATATATTTATATATTTGTGTATATATATTTATATATGTGTGTATATATATTAGTGTGTGTATATCTATATTTGTATATATATGTATATATACATATTTACATATATGTGTATATATGTGTGTGTATATATATATTTGTATATATGTGTGTGATATATATTTGTATATATATGTGTGTGTATATATATTTATGTATATATATTTGTATATATATGTGTATATATATACATATTTACATATATCTCTGTGTGTGTATATATACACACAAACACACATATCCATATACATTTTCCCTTCTCCCCTTCTCATTGCAATTTGCTCATTGTATCATTTGCTTGTTATATGTACATGAGATAAAGCTTATTCACCCGTAAGGGTATTGTGTGTGTGTCTTTTCTCCTCCCCTAACACATTTCACATGCAGAACAATTTGAAACTCGAGGTCCTTACTGCTGCTGGCTCACTCTTTCCAAGCATTAATTTTCTTTTTTCTTTTTTTTTGAGATGGAGTTTCACTCTTGTCATCCAGGCTGGAGTGCAATAGCACAATCTCGGCTCACTGCAACCTCCACCTCCCAGGCTGGAGCTCAAGGAATTCGCACGCCTCAGCCTCCTAAGTAGCTGGGACTACAGGTGCACACCACCATGCCTGGCTAATATTTTGTAGAGATGGAGCCTCACTGTGTTGGTCAGGCTGGTCTCGAACTCCTGACCTCAAGCAATCCACCTGCTTTGGCCTCCCAAAGTGCTGAGATTACAGGCATGAACCACTGTACCAGGCCTTCAAGCATTAATTTTCTATTATGAATAAAATTAATGAGCTTAGCCAATTTCTAGTGCTCATAAAGTTGTTGCTTTTCATTACCAAGGTTAACAGCCTGCTGGTGATGTGGCCTCTGGCAGAACGCCTACAGGGAGTGGGACTCGGCAGATGCTGCTCGCTGGGACAGAGGGAAGGTGAGGAGGAGTGCTCACAGCTGACCTGCATGCCTCTGCCTGGCTCTGGGACCCCAAACGCCTGCTACTTTCCCCTTGCCTTCTGCCAAGCTCCCCCTGTGTCTGACCTAGAGCTTAACTCTTTCCTCTCCCAGAGCCCCTCTCTGATGACCGCTGAGCAGCCAGTAAGAACTCCTGCAGTGTCCTCCTAGCACCTGAGCACAGAGGCTGTGCCTGAGCCGAGTGTGATAGAGGAGCCCTCTGGGCGATGCAGCACAGGGCTGCGGACATGGGGCTGGGAAGGTTTTCTGAAAGGTGTGATAGTTAAGCATCTAGGCTGGGAACTGCAGGATGAGTAGGAGTTCGTCAAGTGAGGTGGAGTGGGGGTGGGGAGGAAATACTCCATGCAGAGAGTGTGCATCTGCACATGCCTTGTTCTGAGCCCAGGAAGAGCGCAGTGTTGAAGTGCTGAATGCCAGGAGACAAGCTGAAGGGGGCACAGGGGCCTCTGTGACCTGCTCTGGGCCTTGGGGCAGATTGCCATAGAACCAGGGCCTCCTCCATGTCTGTTTTGTGTCTCTTCTCACAGGGCATCCCTCTAGGCGGGGGATTGGTAAACCAGGCCCTGCTGGCCAAAGCTAGCCTGTTGCCTTTTCGGTAAATAAAGTTTTATTGGAACATAGCCATGTTTGTTCATTTACACATCGCTTGTGGCTGCTTTTGTGCTGTGACAGCAATACTGAGTACTTGCAACAGAACCCATATGGCCTGCAAAGCCAGAGTGTTTACTATACGGTGCTCGACAGAAAAGCAGGCTGACCCTGCTCTAACCTCTGCCAGCTGCTTGCAGCAAACCTTCCTTATTTGGGCCTCAAATATTTCTGTCCTTTATTCTGGTGCATTGAGTATTTGTAGCTCAGGGTAAGGTGTTGACAATTAGTAAAATTACAAACTGCAAAAGCAAACAGTTATGTTTTGATCTTGGCTTGACCTAGCCATTAATGATTATATAATAATAATGATACTGGTGATAGTAGTAAGTGCAGGAATAGTTTCTATTTATTCAGCAATTATCATGTGACAATTTTAGGGCTGGACTTTTAAAATACATTATGTCATTTAAATTCTCACAAAGAAGTCTTGGATATAGGTATTGTTTTAAAATCCCCATTTTACAGATGCTAAAATTGACACCAAGAGAGTAGGGGATGAGATTGAATCAGGTAAGAATTGTATTCTACTTCCAGATTAATACCTTAAACAAAACAAAAGGTTTGTTTCTCACCCTTCCTGTAACAGAAATCTGGCAATGAACAAACATGGCGGGTAACGTGGCAGCTTCACGGATATTTATGTTCTGTGTTCTTATTACTTTCATTTTCAGGTCTTCTTGTGGACTAAAACAGTGAGTGTAACTCCACCTGTCATGTTCCTATTCTAGTTAGAAACTGGGGAAAGAGAAGAAAGGCATTTCACTACAAAGATCACACATAATCTTCTGTTTGCATCTCATTGGTCAGCATTTAGTCACATGGCCATAACTACCAGCAAGGGAGGCTGGGAAATGTAGTGTTTTGATGTCACATTGCTACCCTTAATAAATTAAGGATATGCTACCAACAAAAAATGAATATGGGAAAGGCGCCTGGCGAAGTCTGCTGCATCTGCCACTGTGGCTTTCTCTGACTTCTACAGACATGGCACTTCTACAGACGACATGGCACGTAGAGCACACTCTGATTCCCAAGGCGCCACTCCCCCAATCACACCCAATTTCTACATCTAGCTTGTGTGTGGGCAGTCCTCACCATTAGTCCCAGATGTGGCTTCTTATGGCTGATGACCTATGAACTAAAAGACAGGTCATTTTTTTCCCCCCAACCTACCCTATCTTTTCTCCTTGGGAGGAAAGACAAAATAACCACAAATGTAAAATGTCAATCTTCATTCAGAAAAGGGAGGAAAGAAACACAGAGATCACTGGTTTCTAGTGATGGACCAACCCTGCTAGGCAGGAATGAAAAGGCCTCTCCATCTGGCAATGGACTGTGTTCCTTGGCTGGCTTATGTGGCCCCTGTCCGCTGTTTCCAGGAGCATCTCCTTGAACTGTGTCTTCATAGCTCCTGGCTCTGCCTTCAGAAGTGTCCTCCTTGTCAATCATCCTCCATTCCCAGCTCTGACATGGGCACCCCGAGAGCTGATCCTTCCCAGAGGATGCATGATTTTGACACTGTGCAGTGTGGGATGTGGGACCAGGGAATCGAGCACATTTTAGGGCTTTTGTAGTCTCAGACTGTGCCTGAGATTTTTTAGAAATATATTAACAGTTCCTTCACCACCCCAATGGCCATATAGCCTATTTGCTTCTGATCATTGTAATGTGCAAATCACCGCAGCCCCATTTCTTTGTGTCCAAATGAAGTTTTTAGGCCTGAATATTCAAATGTTTTACTCACTGGCCTCTGTCCCTCAGTCCGTCCCCTTAGCTATTAAATTAACGGTGACTATGATAACAGTCTTCACCTGCTCTTTGCTAGTGCATTGACTTGCATTGCCTGCACAGAGTTCTTAAAAGATGCTTGGTAGAGGCTTGGGTCACAACTGTATCTTCTGCTGAGGTTCCTGCTTCACAGCCTTCATTTAGAACTGTTTCAGTTTGGGGTACAGCCACATTTGGCTATTTTTTAGCTTTGTAAAAACGCTCATTTAACTTACAGAAGGCCTGGGTTAGAAAATGTAGTATTTCCTTCACCCTCTGTTAGCATAAGAGCTGGCTCTAGTGGAAGCCCATCTCTCCCGTGCAGGATTCTGCGGAAAGTGACAAAAATGACTCAAACCACACCAACGTTCTGCTTGATTTCCACCATTCTCAGATGTGATGGCCTCAGAAGTCATGTAATCTAACTTCCCAAGCGACAGCAGGCCCTCGACCAAATGCCTTTGTGCTGAGGGCTGCCGGCTGCTTGTCTGTTCCACTCTCCCTGTGCTGTCCCACGCCTTGCACGGAGCTCAGGCACATTCTAGCTCCATCAGACAAACTCTTCATGAGTCAGAAATTGCAGCTGTCTCTTAACAGAAATCTGACCTCAGGTGGCTGAAACACACGGGGTGGAAGTGACATAGTGCCGACAGTGCCCGCGGTGATCTGCGATGAAGCTGCAGAGTCGGTGCTCAAACCCAGGACACCCGCCGCCTCTCCACGCAGCTACCGCACTGTCTTGCCGGGGCGGCTTTACTCAGCTTCAGTGTCTTCATCTGCAGAGGAGGAGTAATCCTGTGCTGCCTCATGGGGCTGTTTCAGTAAGGAAATGAGATATGGTATAAAGTGTTATATGAATATCTGGTGTTATTATTAATGTGTTTTCTCATCTGGGAAAATGATTTGCATTTTAAGCAGAACTTTAAGGAATAATGTGGATGGGGGAGAATTTCAGGCATTGTGCAGGCTGGCATCAGAAATGTTCATCAGAAATGGAGCACAGGCAGCAACTTCAGCCCCTGGAATTCCTCCATCTATGTCCCTTCTCTCCCTCAAACCCTTTCTGCAGCCCCTGTCCTCTCTCCTGCAATGGCGGTGAGCAGATGGCCTCCTGGTGTCTCTGGAAAGTTCCCATGTGGAGTCCTGCTTGAGATGAGCCAGAAGGTTAGGAAGGTGCTTGCAGTCCCGGTGTCTCAGGGCTCAGGAGGTTTTTCTCATGGGAGTTGGCATGTAGGAGATAGGGTACGCCCTGGGAGCAGCCTTGTGGCTGGACGAGGGATGGACGGCAGCACCGGGAGGGTGGGGCGAGGTGCAAGGTCCCCACAGCCTGCCTCCCAGTCCCACTGGACAGCCCGGGGGTGGCCCTGAAGACAGGCTTCCTCTCTGGCCAAGCACCGGTTAGCTTGGCAGGTGCAGGCAGGACCCTCGACATGCCATATGGTGGGCATTTTGAGGACATCATTAGCAGGCTTGAAGGTTGTGATTCTGGCTGTGGGAGAGAAGGAAGCTGGGAGTTGAAAAGGTGGTGGGTGGAGCTGCTCCGGGGGAGTGCTCCCACAATGCTGGGGTTTCCTCTCGGCTGGGGGCCTTGTCTTCAAGAGAAACAGGCTAGGAGGCTTTTATTATAGTGGAAAGCTTCAAGCCTGGACCTGGGAAAATACTTTCTGGGTATGAGGAATTAAAATAAACCTTGAAGCACTATTTAGGAAGAGCATAGTATCCCTTCATAGATACTTTTCCCCTCAAATGGTTACAAAGTAAAATGCCAAAGGTACAAAGAGGAAAATGAAAACCACCCATCCCATCCCCCCAGCGATGGCCCTGTTATCCTTGGGCTCTGTGGCCGTCTGACCTTTCTCTAGGGACGGAGGTGCAGGAGGAGAAGAGGCTGTTCCATGAGATGGAGATGTGCTCTTCCTGCTCCGACCCTGCTGCCCACCTCAGCATCATGCTGGGGGTGTCTGTCCTCATCAGCTTAGAGACTCATGTAGACCTCAGCTCTGAGACCTTCTATTTTTGTAAACAGAACAGTTTGTAGGGAGATGTGAGATGTTAGGCGATGTTGGAGAGCCTGGGCTTTGCCTGTTTGGACAAGGCTTCCTCAAGGCATCCCTTGTTCGACCATGAGGCATCCTGAGGGCTCTAGGCCCAGAGCTGGTCCCGCAGGAGTCCCTTCTGAGAGCCCAGGCCCTGCTCCACTAGGAAGGAGGGGGAGGGAACAGAGCAGAGCTGAGTCTTGAGTCCCTAGTCCCTTCACCCACCCAAACCCATACGTGTTTCTGGAGCAAAGTAACTGCTTGTGAAACTGACCATCAGAGCACACAGGGCAGTCATGAGCTGGGCTCTGCAGGGCTCGGTCTGGGTGATCTGGAGGGCTTGGGGAGCCGGCTTCTCCCCTCATCCACAGCCACCTGCATTTCATAGGGCCAGGGCCTAGGGACGTTGGGCTGAAGCCAGAGTTTCTGTTTCTTCCTGTCCCCCCCCGGCATTCATTACTAGTGCAAGCTAGTGAGTGCATTCCAAAGTTTTGGCCCTGTGTGGATAATCAATCAACAATTTATCTTCCATCTATTGCCAAGGTAATTTAGCTAAAATACAGATCTCAACTGGTCACTTCCCTGCGTAAAAGCTTCAATAGCTGCCTATCGCCTATAGGCAAAAGTCCCTCTTCTGAAAAGTGTCTTGCGAAGCCGTAGTGGCCTGGCTCCATGCCCTGCAGCAATACGTGCTCTCCTCAGACACATTTTCTAGCAAAGGAGAGCTGCCCAGTGGCATCCACAAACCAGCTGCTTCTCGCCTGTTTTACTTCCTTTGGGTTGCCTCCGCCCCTCACCTTCTGCTTCTGGTTGACTCCTAGGCATCCTTGAAGGCTTGGCTCAGTATCGTCTCCTCCAGGAAGCTGTCCCCAGCCCTCTCTCCTTTCCCTCGTCCCTGTCACTGAGTACCACACCCACATCCCCAGCTGCATCTTGCAGCTACCTCCGGCCTGCACTCGCTGGGCTGGGCATGCGTCTCTGTCTCTCACAAGAACTGGATCCCTTCACTTTGTGTCTCTGGACCCCCCCCAGTGTGCTGATAATGGGTTGGAGCCCATTTCTCTTGAATGAATGAATGATGGGACTGATATTTCTCTAACTGTTGCCTCAGAGGTTGTGTCACGTGCTCATGGAGGAGAGTCACGGGAGTGAAGGTGATTCGCATTACCCAGAGGATGTGGGGTCTGGATACATGTGTCTGCCACCTGCCACCTGCCAGCTTGTTTCAGGTTGGTAGGTTTGGAGCCTGGGGCAGCTGGGGTCAGTGCGGAGCCTGGGCTATGCTGGGCAGTGGTGGGAGCACTGCCTGGAGCTCTCTGGAGGAGCCCACAGATTCAACTCCAGCACTGGCTTTGCGTCCAGCTGGCATATGTGACCTTGGATGAGTCACTTCACTTTCCCGGGCCACAGTTTTGCCATCTCTAAAAAAAGCAGTGGGCTCTTGTGTTCCTTGGGCACTCCCCCATTCCTGATGTTCCATGGTCCTGAGCTACTCTGCTCGATGGATTGCTGGAGAAGCAGAGACCTGGGATAAGGAGAGAAGAGAGAACAGAAAGGGAGCTCCTCCACTCCATGAACCCTGGGGGTCCAGGGCCTTCAAATCACAAGCACAGGTTCCTTCCAAGGCTGATAAGAACCACAGACAATGACAGTTTCCCAAGTCCAGGCCAATGCCCTTTGTCTTTCCCTGTAACAAACCCTTTTCCGCTCCCCGCCTCTGTCCTGGAGGACCCTCACTAGGAGGTCAGGCTTGGCAACTTGGAGTCTTGTGCCATCTCTGCCTCGCCCCTTCCTAAGCAGCTCCCCTGTGCTCACCTAGAGTCAAGAGGTGATGCCGCCTCACAGGCCCTTCACCCCGGGTCCCTAGATCTCGCTGGTCTTTCACAGCAATGCAAATTCTGGAACCTCTTGCTGACATTTCAGAGAAACCCGGTAAGAACTGTGTTGGGATCAAGGTTCAGGCTTCAAAGGCTGACTGAAATGTTGGCTTTTTATTTTAGCTTGAATTATAGCAACTTGGTGTGATCAGCAACTCCAATGGACATTTACAATATCCTTTGACTTGTTTGGCAAATGAGAGACGAAGCTATAAATACAGTCTCACAAATAATTATTTATGCCATAAAGCACAGCTAGTAAAAGAGATCCTTTGGGGGAAGGGTCTAGAGGCAGCAGGCTCTTCCTCATCCGACAGGTGGGGCACGCACACATGGAAAGATGGGGCGGCTCAGCCCAGGGAAAAATGGGCAGCACCCTGCTCTCTGGCTCCCTGCTCAGGGTCTGTCCTTAACTGTGTGGGAATACACGTTCTTTCATTTAACACACTGAGGCATTTGCCTTTTCAAAGGAAAAGACTCCTAAGCTGAGCAATTCTATCTCGGTTGGGTCTGAGCCTTAGGCAGCAGAAAGGATTTATACCTTTACTTAGGTCTACTCACTTCCCAGTCTGTTGGAAATGCCCCTGTGCCTTCCTGGGGAGCCTGCTCTGGTGGAAACATCATTCAGTGAGGGTGTTCCAGCCTGCTGATGCCCTGGGGTCTCCCTGTAAAGCTTGCAGAGTGTGGTCTTAGCAAGCTACGTGGGGAGCCAGGGTGGGTAACCCTGATCCCTGCAAAGAGAAGAAAGAAGTTGCTGTTGAAGAGAGGAGGGGTCCAGCCTGGCATGAGGGCTGGCAGGAGTGAAATGCATTCTGTCCATGTAGCGACCCCCATGTGGTAGGCTCTGTGCAGAGGGCAGCAAGGTGTGCAGACAGGGAGGTACGTAGACAGGGGAAGTGTGCTGGCTGCCCTTGGGCTCTGTGCATAACTAAAGTCGTGTCTAGCACAGAGTAAGTGTATTAGTCCTTTTTCATGCTGCTGCTAAAGACATACCTGAGACGACAATTTACAAAAGAAAGAGGTTTATTGGACTTACAGTTCCACGTGGCTGGGGAAGCTTCACATCATGGCAGAAGGCAAGGAGGAGCAAGTCACATCTTACATGGATGGCAGCAGGCAAAAGAGAGAGATTGTGCAGGGAAACTCCCCCCTTAGAACACCATGATTCATGAGACTTATTTGCAATCATGAGAACATGGGAAAGACCTGCCCCCATGATTCACTTACCTCCCACTGGGTCCCTCCCATAACATGTGGAAATTCAAGAGGGGATTTGGGTGGGACATACCCAAACCATATCAGCGAGGATGCAGAAAATATTTTTGGATGTTTTGATTAAAGAATTAGAGGCAATGAGTATTACATTTGCAGTGGAGATATTAATACAGTGTTAAGGAAGATGCTGCCATTGCTGATTTGCAGACCAGAAAAGAGGGAAGAACTGGATAATTGAGTCTCAGCAGGTAGAAAAGCCGAACAGGGAGCCCAGGTCAGGCTGCAGCTGGGTAGAGACACAGAGGCCTGGAGGAGTCTGGGGCATGTGGCCTGCTGGCTGGTTGGGGTTCAGAGTTCGTATGTGTCTGAAGTGACTGGGCAGGTGTTCAGAAGTGAAGGTTGGGACTGCCAGGTAAGGCCCTTCCCTCTCGGACGTGATGGCCCTGGAGCCACCGCAGGCCCACTCAGATCTCTGTTCTAATTCCGTCTTGGTGTGGAGCAGGAGGAGAGAGGGCCCAGAAGGGAGGGCAGACTGTCCAGGCCCTGTGTTTTCTGGCCCTCAAGGCCCTCCTGTGCCTGCTCATCTTAAAGATTCTGGGATGAAGAGGTGACTTGGGACCTGGCTGGGAGGCCCCTCCTCAGCTTCAGACAAGGAGGCAGCTCTGGGCATTTGGACATTGAGCAAGAAGCGACTGCAGTGCCCACAGCTTACCCTCAGCTTGGCTCTGTTGGCTTGGGTCAGGGAAGTCACTTGGAAAGTACTCCTTGGGGGCCTGTTGGCAGGGAGCTGCAGAAGCCTGGAGCCGGCCAGAAAATACCCACCGTGTAGGAGCCTTCTCAGGAGAGGAAGGAGGTCTCATGTGTGTCGAGCACCTGCTTGAAGCCAGGCACAGGTTTGAAATAAGCGATTTCATCTTGATACTTATGACAAACTCCACGTGCTTTGCTCCTGTTTTACAGATGTGGCAACTGAGGCTCAGAGAGGTTAAGCAACTTGTCCTAGATCTCACTGTCAATTAGTGGAGGGACTGGGATTTGAGCTAGTCACCCACCTCTAGGTTCACTGTGCTTTCTGCTCTGTTCCCCCTCCCTGCCTCCCCGACCCTTTGCTGATGACACATTCCTGAGATCTCAAAGGAGTCCCACTTTGAATCATGAATGAACTCAGGTGTCCTCAGGGCATGATGCCAGCTTCCCTACTTCACTCCCACCCTTGCCACTTGCTGGCTCCTGATGCTGTTTACAGGATCCCCCAGAGTTTAGGCCACCACTATTACCCCTTCCCCTGCTCTTAGCCCCCACCAAAATGCAGGTGGCTTCCCTGGGAGAGTCGGGGCAACACCCTCTTGTCCTGTGTGAAGCTTGCCTTGTACCTTTCTCCACCCAAGTGAGTGACGGCTGGTGGGGTTTTTGCACTGTGAAGTGGGGCACACAAAGATGCCTGAGTGAGGAGGCAGGGGCATGGTGAGTCTGTGGCTGGGAGGGGGCGGCTCACCTTACCTGTGGACTCAGCTTGGGAGCCACGTGGGCTCCTCTCTGGACACCCCTGTGAGCGTTTCTCCTGCTGATGAGAGGCACGTCCCACTGCCCCCAGATGGGTTCTGTGCAGAGCCTCTCCCAGGGTCAGGACGGGAGCTAGAATGTGGTGTCAGAGGGATGATCTGGATGGTGACTCCGGGCAGGTGAGGAGAGGCTGTGGGGCCTCCACTTGCCGGTGGTATCTTGTTGAAGTAAGCATGGTCTGCATCCCTCATGCGGCTTGTGGAGGCAGCTTAATGCATTCCCACAACTGCAAAGGACTCCTTGCCAAAGAGACCTTCTTCCCCAGGAGCTTGAGGCCTCCCAGGACCCTCAGTGCTCAGGAAATTATAACCAGCCACCTATTCATTGGAGAAGGAGCGGCAGCCGCCTCAGTGCCATTAACTCTGTGCTGTGATTAAATGGATCCCAAGGAGACTCCTGCTCAGGAACGTCTCCCTGTAGGACAGATGCCAGGGCTGGGATTGCAGCGCTCTGCTCTACTCCTTTGGTTAGACATTAGTCCTTGTTAGAACCCAGGCTTACCGAGAAGTCACTCTGAGCTGCTTGCTGCCAGTCATATGCTTAGTGGGAGAAGAGACCTTGTGCTTATCAGGTGGCTGTGAGTGAGAGGGAAGGGGCCCAAGGTGAGGCCAGGCGGGATGGTCCCTGAGGGGCAAGACACCCCGCTGCAGGAGGTGGGGGCATGCTGTGCAGGCCTCAGGGTCAGCTTCGGCCCATTGGGATGGGATCTCCGGTCGGTCACTTTGCCTTTTTGGCCTCTGTTTTCTCATGTATGCATCGTGGATTTAGGATTAAAGGGTTTCTGAAGGTTTTACTCATTCTGAAATTATGGTCCCTGGAAACCTTTAGGGAAGAGGGAGCTTCTTCTCATCATTATTTTATCATATTTGATCTTTGATCTTCTTTGGTAGGGAGAGATGATAGGTAGTTACAGAAGAACCAGCTCAGTGAAAAAGTTGAAAGACTTGTAGAAAAATAAGTTAAATTGACCCACTGTGAGTCCAGGGACCTGGGGAGACTTCGATGCCTGTGTTTATGATTACACATCTCTCCTCTCAGAGTGGAGATGTGCAGTTGTAAGGAATTATGCCAGAGACAGAATTGGCCACGGGGCAGGGAACTGTCCAGCAGAGAAGCTGCTGAAACCCATCAGGGAACATTCCCTTCCCCCAGGGCCGGCTCTCACACAGTGCTCCGCAGTGCGTCCTGTGCCAAGGAGGGGAGTAGAACGTTGACCTTGTCCCTAAGGAGCTTACACTCAGGGAAGTCAGCCACAAACACTGGGATTTCTAGGACTCTGCTATCGAAAAAGACAATCGCTAGCGCATGGGTTCAGAAGACAGAGAAGGAAAAGAGCCGTAAGGAGTTTGGTGGGCTGGGGTTTGAAATGGGCTTAAGTTATGACTGGATACAATTTGGTAACATACGGGTGAAATTTCAAGCAGAAGAGGTGGCATGAGCAAAAAGGAGTTTGCAATCTTTGCAAAGAGAAGGGGAAGGGAGCTGCAAGGGGACTGGACAGAGAGGAGGCGGAGGGAGAGGAAGCTGGAGACGAGCAGGGAGGAAGAAAGAGGAAGGAACAAACATGAAGGAGATTCTGAAGACCAGCCACTGTGGAGGCCCAGGTGTTTCCATGGTGCCGTGCCAAGCCCGGGACTTGGAATTCAGTCTGGAAGGAGAGTGCTGAGTATAGATGAAGGAGAGGAATGGAGAGGCGAGAAAGGGGAAGGCACCTCACACTGATTAAGCAAGCTCCTCACAGGGCCATGACTTCCCTTCTCAGAAGGAGGTGCCCCGTGACATGACCCTAGGCCCAGAGTTAAAGAGCTGCAGCCATGAGGAGCGATGAGGGGCTGCCTAGTTCTCTGGTCACTTCTCTCTAGTTCTCTGGTTAATTCTCTCTAGCGTAAGCCCCCATGGCCCACAGCCCCAAGACTGAAGTAGAGTTAGGGGTGTGACTGGCCTGCTGCTGAATAGTTGTCCTCAGGGAGCTATCAGAGGTCCTGTGGCAGAGCACCCCACTTACAGCCCAAGTGCAGGGGACGGTCTCTTGCCCATTTCAGGCATGGGCCAGATTTCTCCTTCCGCTCTGCTGGGAGCCTCCTTGGGGCTCACCTGTTTCACAGGCCTGTGTTGCCTAAGCTGCTGTGTCAGCATCATCTTTATTTGAATCCTCATGATCGAATCGCCCACCTGTTTGAGATGCACCTGTCTTCTTATTTCTTAACATCTTCAAATGGGGGACCATCTCTGCCCATGGAGCTGCTTCCTCTGGCCTTTAGTCTGGTCTGGAGGTAGATCTTGCTCCTATATCCACCAGCAAAACACATTCAGTTATTTCTGTGCCTGAGTCTCCCTTCCCCTCAATGATCTCCTTATTCCCCCTCTCACCTAGAAAGGCAGGAAGACAATGGCGGGGGGAGATAGGGTTTTTAGAAAGGTATTTTTCTGATAAGACAAGGGCCTATTAGAGCAGTGATGGCTATCGGAATGGTTTCCTTTTGTTATTTAATGCTGACGCTTTCACACAGGAGGTTAGCTCAGCTTTTAAGTCTTCAGTATCGAATAATAGTTAGTGCCACCTCCCTGCTGAAATACAGTCATGAAAACGTTTCTTGGTGATAGATTTAGTTTGTACTCTTTAAGAAAACCCCAAATGTCAAGAATTGCTTCCCACTGGTGCATTTTTTTGGGGAGAAGGGGTTCCAGATAGAAGGATGGTTGGTCTGTCTAGAAATGGTAAGAACAGTGCAGGTTGAAGGCAGTGGTGGTCTGGACTAAATGACCCTGAAACTCGGATTTTATGGTGTTTTCAATCTCTGGCCAAGTACAAGTTCCCTCCTCTCCCTTTGTGCCACCCTGGGGTCCTGGGCTATTTTCTCCTCTGTGAAGAGAATGGATACATCCATTATGAAAGCCAATTGATGTAATTTAAGCCTGCATGCAGTTTAAAACGATATTAAGCAGGTTTATAAAATCTAACCTCCCGCCTTAACAAACCTGATTCTGGGAGTGCCTTCTCAGACCCTGGCTGAGGGGTGGTGGTGGGGGGGTTGCACAGGGACCCACATACCTGCTGAGGCTGCGGGACAGGAGGCGCTGTCACTGTCCACCTCTTTCATCCGTGTGCCTCTGTGTGCAGGGGTGAGGGGGCACCATGATGTGAAGAAGGGTTCTTCCCATCCGCTGCAGGTTGCTGCAGGCTCCCCAATGCCTGTCTCTGAGGCCCAAGCCTGAGGTTGGGGAGGGTGCTGGCTTCACCTCTGGAGGATCCTGCCTCAGTGTCACAGCCTGGCCTTGATCGCCACCTTGTCATCCCTGCCTACTGCAGACCTGAGGGGACAGCCACAGAGACTCTGCAACCACAGGCTCTGCCCTTCTTCCTTCTGCCTGTGTATCTGTGAAAAAACATTTTTTTTAAATGGAGAAAGCTACCTTGACTTCTCAGAGAGCTGAATGAGGTCGGGGGACAGAATCTGTATTTTTCAGTTATGGGCACTTACCCTATTCAAAAAGATTTGAGGAGGCTGGCAGAATGGAGCCGGGAGAAGAAAACCCTCCCCTGGGAGGAAGCTGTCCTGTACATACTGGCCAGGCTGCCTTTCAGCCAATGGAAACCAGCTCGAGGGCACCGATGAAAGCAGCTGAGTGAGGAGGAGGCACTAGAGCAGGAGAAGCCAGAGGACGTGGGAACCAGTGAAGATGCACGATGAGATAGAAAGGAGGGGCTCTTTGCAGCCCTGGGAGCAGAAATTCCATTAATCCACCGCAAAGGGCAAAAGTTGAAAATTCGTATGATTTCTGTCTAAATGTGCTTACATATTCATGTTCTGTTAAATACTTCTGTAACCTGTGTGTCTCACATAAATGCAGCTTTCTTTGGTTTTGGAAATAAGTCACATGACTCCTGAATAGTAGTCTTTAATAATTTGCTTAGTTGTAGGGCAGTGGTGCGTTTTCATAAGGCAGGTGTATTTGCTGGGAGAGTGAGCTGGGAGGCGTGAACCACATCATCACGTCTGCTGGAAGACTAGCAGTTCATCACACGGAGTTACAGTTAAGACACGTCACATTGCAGAACTACCATTGAATGTTCGCCCATCGAACGCTTGGCAGTGTCCTCGGTGCGTCACCTGCTGTAGCTGACTATGGCTGACCTCCCACGCCTGTTGGCTGGCTTTTCTTCCTGTTGGACCAGGAATACACTTCCATGTTTTTTTTTTTTTTTTTTTTTTTGACAGACTGTGGCCCAGGCTGGGTGCAGTGGCGCAATATCAGCTCACTGCAACCTCTGCCTCCCGAGAGGTAGAGAGGGGATCTCACCATGTTTCCTGGGCCAGTTTCAAACTCCTGGGCTGAAGTGATCCTCCCCCCTCCACCTCCCACTGTGCTGGGATTACAAGTGTGAACCCCTACACCTGGCCTGCCATTCTCTTTTCATGAATCATTAAGAATTTACCTTTCAATTGGTATACTATAAATATATATGTAGATGTGTATGTATATATTTATATGTGAATATATGTGTGTATATATTTTCATAGCATACACACACTCCCACATATACATTGTGAAAGAGATATTTCCACACCTAGCAATTGATAAGCTTCTTCTAGCTTTTGAAACCACCCTCAGCACAAACACGAAGGACGTAAAAAAAAAAAAAAAAAATTCAAGCAAGTTCAAGTGATTCTCCTGCCTCAGCCTCCTGAGTAGCTGGGATTACAGGTGCCCACCACCACGCCCAGCTAAGTTTTTGTATTTTTAGTAGAGATGGGGTTTCACCATGTTAGCCAGGCTGGTCTTGAACTCTTGACCTTGTGATTTGCCCCTCTCGGCCTCACAAAGTGCTGGGATTAAAGGCTTGAGCCACCACGCCCGGCCCACTGCCGTGTGTTTTAAGAAAAGCTGACCTTACCCACAGGGCTAGCCAATCATGGTCATGTGTTTCTTGCAAGCCATTGCCTTACGTAAGGGTAACAGCATGGGACGCGATCTAGCCAATGTGATAAAAGTGGAGATGAGGTGAGAGGCTTTGGAGAGAGGTTTTAACAAGAGACAAAAGCAAGATGTTGCCTGTTTTCCTTCTCTCCACGTGTCCCACTGGATGTGAGGCCAGAACAGAGGCAGCCTTACTGTGACCATGGGGAACCCAGCATGAGCGCAGAACTGACGGCAGAAGAGTGGCAGAGGGAGAAGATGAAAGGAACCTAGGTTTTCATGGCGTTATTGAGTCATTCCGTTAAAAATCCCTGGAATTTTCCTCTCTATGGCAGTGTGTTTTGTGGGATAATGAGTTGCCTTATTGGGGTTGGCTTGTTAATTGGGATGTTTTGCTTCCATCAACATCTATATGCTTGCTCTGTGAACCAGTGACCTGATAAGGTAGTATGACCACTGCCATCATTACGCTGATGATGAGATTTATGGCACGGTGGTCCAGTAGCTTGCCCAGGGCCACACGGCCCGGAGGTTCTAGAGGAGGGCTTAGAGCACCCCCTGAGCTATCACTGCTGGCCATCACACTGGCCCATAAAGCTGCTGGTGGTCACTCCTCTGAAGGGTTAGCACAGAAGAAATGTCTTCTAGAATGCTGGCCAGACAAATGGAAGCCTGCCCTGGTTGGGTCTCCCCCATGACAGCAGCCAGCCTGCCCTCTTAGTCCCTACAGCCACAAAGACAGCATCTGTGATTGCAAAGAGTGACAATTTATATCTCTCATTTCATCACACCATCTATCAGCAGTCAGGCTTTAAAAATCAATCCCACACTGACTCAGTCCCCAGCAGAGATGGCCTCTGACAACAGTATCTTTCTCCACACCGCAGGCTGGACAAGGGCCCTATTAATTTTGAGACTCAGCCAGATTTCCTGCTGCCCCCAGACTGGTGAGTCCCTGCTCCTTTGCTTTGCTTGGGGGCGGTGTGAGCTGAGGCTGTGATCCCATTTGTTCCCATGGCCTCCACGTGGCCTGGGCCTCCCTGAATGGGCCACATGGTCACACTGATTGCTTGATTACACGCAGACCTAGCAGTCATCTGGGCACAGCTGGTTTATGGATCACTTTGTCACAATGTTCCACCCTTCCAAGTCCTCATTCCTGCAGCAAAAAACATTGCTCTAGGCAGTGCTAGGGGCCTTCAGCAGGCTTTGGCAGCGTCTGGATTCAGGATTAGAACCAAGGAGGAGGAGTCACAACAAAGATAGGAACAGAAGGCAGAGAGAACAGACAGATGGGGGGTGTTTGAGAAGATGGGCCTTTGAGCCCTCAGGGAGTGGGAGAGACTGGCTCAAGAATAATAATGGCAGTTTCTCTCATCTGAGTTTTCAGGGCAGGGACTGGAACTCCCAATACCCCTGACATGGCTGAGTGAATGTGATCATGAACATGTGACAGGTAGCAATGACAATGGCTATCTTTCCTTGAGTCCTTATTTTGTGACATCACTTCAGTAATTACATGGATGATCTCATTCAATCCTCATAACAACCCTGTGAGGTACATGCTGTTGCTGTTACCATTTTATGGATGAGTAACTGAGACCCAGTGGAGTTAAGTTAGTTTTGCAAGCTCATATAACTGGTGGGCATCAGAGCCTGGGATAGAACTCGGGTCTTCTGTTTCCAGGTTTAATGGGCTCCCAGCTAGCCTAGAGAGATGGTCCTGTACCTGAGCCCTTGGGATAAATTTGCCTCTCACACGCAGAAGTTGGTAGGAATGCCAGGGGGTTGTGCTTTTCATTAAGAGGCAGAAGAAGAGCCCTTGAGCAGGATTGGCTTGCGGAGCTGGTTATTGACTACCTGGGCATTTTGCTGATGGTGCAATTCGCAGAGCTGCTAATGGTAATGAAACTCCAGTGAGTGTCAGGAGACACAGGGGAAGCCGAGAAGTAAGAGGAAGCTGCCCGCTCCTGAGCTACCCGATTAATGAGATGTGTGTCTTCTCCTGCTTTAGACATCTCCCGCAAATGTCAGGTGGCCCTAGACCGTCCTGTGAGCCTGTCCACCTCCCTTCCTGTCATACCAGTCACCGGAGGAGAAACTGCCATGACGTCATGCCTTTGCTGTTCCTTCCACACTTGAATTTGAGGCTCTGGGGCTTGTTCAGGTACATGTTGTGTAGTTCCAGAACCAACTTTGAGTCCAATTGCTGGACCTCCCAAATCATGCTTTAATGGCCTGTGTTGCTTTGTACAATAAGGGTTGAGAAGGAATCAAATCCACAATGGGAGGAAGCTAGATTCTAGTCATTCAATGTCCGTTTAGATTCTCACAAGCTACGTATGACTGTGTAGAAGAGGGAAACGGGAGAGAACACGAACCAGCACAAAGCCTGAGCTGAGCTCCCATCAAGCAGCCTCAAGCCAGGCTCCTATGATGCGGGTTCTGAACGGAGGTTGAACTCAGAGACCTGGGCCCTGCCTCTTTGGGGCTAAAGGAACTGGAAGAGGCCACAGCAGAAGCTGGCAAAGTTGTCCTTCACTCTCAGCCCAAGGGCGCAGGTCTGCACCGTCCCTTCCACTGTCACTGAGAACTTTTCGTGGGTCAGCCACTCCTACAGTCTGGGGAAAAAGCACTGTTAAGATGCAGTGCTGGAGTTCAGGAACTCCGTCTGGTGGCAAAGGCAGATATGTAGCCAAGTTCATTTAAGGAGAAACAGTGATGGCCACTGCTGGGAGGGAGTACCCAGGAAGGAGAGAGAAGAGAGGGAACAATTCCACCTGCAGGGGTCTGCAGAACCCTCAGAGCGTTGCCATCCAGTGGGGGCCCACTGAGGAGGATTCCCCCAGGCAAAGAGGTGGGGAAGAGGTGGTGGAGCGTGGGGGGAAGAGGTGGTGGAGCGTGGGGGGAAGAAGGTGGGTTTCACAACCTCAGAGTGGGCGCAAAGCTTAGTTCTGAAACATTCTTGCTGTGAGTCTGGGTATGCTCATTAATAGGCACAAGCTTCAATTTCCCATCAGCAAAAGAAGGGCGAGGCTCATTTTTTGTGATTGCAGTCAGCATGCAATATGGCTGAGGCATCAATCCATGTGAGCACGTTTCTCTGAATGCCGGCTTCTTCCATACATTCCAGGAGGCAGCAGAACTTGCAGAGAAGAGTGAGACACGTTGAGAAAGGCTGAAAAATGTTTCTGTCCAGGCACGTGTGTGTGCTGAATGACTCAAGGATTTTTTGGGTGTATCATTTCCCATCCCTCTCCCCCCAAATAGGACTCTGCTTCTCATCTAAGCATTTGTATAAATATTGATTATTGGTTTGTGTGTATCAGAGTCCTATTGAGTAGAAATTATATCAGAAAAATTAAGAATCTCTAGAAATGGCAAAGTGCAGAAACAAAACCCCCAGGAAGGCAAATACTCAAACTTCACTGCACACCGCGAGGCAAGGGTCAGGGCCCGGGTCTCTGAGGCAGCCCAGAGGGGCTCAAGGTTGGTAGTGAATACAGGAATCAGCTGGAAGCTGGAGGCCATGTGACCCTTGGACCCCCATTCCAGTTGGTGGACAGGTCTGCGCAGGACTCCGGGATCTGCATTCCCAAGGGGGTGTCTGGTGATGCTAACGCAGCGGGGCCTGGTCCACCCCGAATCTGCTGCCCATCTCCATCAAAGCTTCCTTTCTCCAGTCAAGTCCCTGGCTGGGAAAAAGTGTGGAAACAAAAGTGGAGAATAAAGTTCTGGGAAGAGTTCTATCCCCATGGCCATTCTGCCAATAGGAAGCCTGCTCATGTCCTGGTCTCAGGGGCCCTGGGTGTAGCCCAGCTGGAGAAGCATCCCTGGGTGTGGTCAGGAGGCTGCTGCCTTCTGGACCCTTCTGCAGCCAATGCCTAGGGCAGCGAAGCCGGCCCTTCCCAGAGGGCCACCTCTCAGGCAGAGTGGGCGCCCATACACAGCGGGACTCAAGGGGCACTGGAGAGCTCCTCGTTCCAGAGTGTCTCCTCCTCTGATCTGAAGTTCTGTCTAACTGATGTGGGTTAAAATCCTGAAGGCCTCTGCCAGTGTGCAGGTATGTCGTCCCAGAGACCTGGCATCCCAGACCAGCTGCACTCAGAGAGGTGCTCTAAGTAAAAGCGAGCTGGGTACCAGAGCCATAGGCCAGGACATGGAGGGAATGACGTATTTGGATTCAGTCTGAATGGAGAAGAAAAGTGTCCAGATGGGCATGGGAGTTATTTTAAGTTGATGCATGTAACCCACTATTTATTTGTCTCTGAAATTGGTTTTGTGGAAAGACAGTTCCTGCTCCTACGCAGAGCACCCAAGTAGCCATAATGCTGGGATACTCAAATACATGTCAACGGGAACGTTGTGTGGGGAGTGGTTGGAGATGAGGGCCTGGCATCTGTGTGAAGTCTTGATGGATGTACAGGATTCCAATGGCAGAAGGGAGGTGTGTGTGCGTGGGTGCGTGCGTGTGTGTGAGTAAGGGGAGGGTGTATCTCCAGAGGAGGCAGTGACCTAAGAAAGTTGGACTGAACTGAATGAAGGATCCTTACAAGAGGCAGTTAGTTAGGATTGGGGCTTGAGGAACTCCTGAATGTCAGACTGAGAAGTCTGCACTTCTCGGGGGAGCAGCTGGGGTTTCTGAGCTGGAGACTGACTTGCGCTGTGAAAGGCTGATCTGGTGGCGTAAGACTGGAGAGGGCCTGATGATGACAGCACAGAGATCAGTCATGAGGCTTTTAGAGCTGGCTAGTGCAGTGAAAGCTTGTCCCCGCCGTGGCCTTTGGAGAAGAAATACTCTGAGGTAGTACTCGCTGAGTGCCTACTATATGCAGAGTTCACATTGGTAACTCTAATGTCAGCAATCAGCCAGTAGGGTGAAGGTGATTCCCATCATTCTTCTTCCAACCAGTATGCATTGAGTGCTTCTTGGATACACCTGTGGGATAGACACAGCCTTCACTCTCAGAGAGCCTACCTTCTCATGCATTGTGTATGGCTCTTTTCAGACAGAAGAAAACTTAGAGAGAAAACCAGCAACTTGCTCAAAGCTCACCAGCTTTGTTGGGCTGTGGATTCAAATGTCTGTCTTGCTGGCTGCAAATGGCCTAAAAACACTCCCTGATATTTTCTGGTCATTTCCTGGGCAAGGTGATAAGTGGGTTATCATTTACGTGTTATCATTTGATCATCATAACAACTTGAATGAAGGAGGTATTAATTATAACCCATTTTTAGATGGTGAAGGTGAGACGCAGGAAGGTAAAGTTGTCCAAGTCACTGTGAGTGAAAGAGCCAAAATTAGATATTTGTGGCCAGGCATGGTGGCTCACGCCTGTAATGCCAATACTTTGAGAGGCCGAAATGGGCGGATTACCTGAGGTCAGGAGTTTGAGACCAGCCTGGTCAACATGGTGAAATCCCATCTCTACTAAACAAACAAACAAAAATTAGCCTGGTGTGGTGGTGCACACCTGTAATCCCAGCTACTCGAGAGGCTGAAGCCGAGAATCGCTTGAACTGAGGAGGTGGTGGTTGCAGTAAGCCGAGATTGTGCCACTGTACTCCAGCCTGGGCAACAGAGTGAGACTCCACCTCAAAAAAAACAAAATTAGATATTTGTATCCAGGCCATCTGATCTCAGAGCCTTACTCTTAAGCACTGCACCAACCAAAGGTCCTTTCTCCCTCCCTCCCTCCTTCCTTGCCCCCTCCTTTCCTTCTTCCCCAAATAATTCAATATGGTTTTGGCAGTGTGTATGTGGAGGTGGTGGTGGGGGCGGATAAACAAGAGAAGACTCAAAGCTGGTGCTGGGTTCTCAACCCTGTGCCCCTGGCAGATCGGGAACCTGGAAGCAGAGCAGGCCTGGGTGGAGGTCTGGGGAAGGGGAGCCAGGAGGGAACCCTAGTGTGTGGCCCTGGGGATTCAGGAGCAGCAGGAGGATAAGGGTCCTCTGGAGGAAGAGACACCAGGTGGTCCACACGGGGAGGAACCCTGAGCGGAAGACCGTTTTCATCTGTGGCCTGTATTCAGACAGCTGCAGACTGAGGTTCTGATAGGAGAAGCATTGTCCAAGAACACACAGCCGGACAAGTCCGTGTTGCTCTGTACAATGAGAGAAATGCTTGGTCTTGAAACAGGACTAGCTCAGGTGCGGAGAGGGGCATCTGTGCGTCCCCACGTGCCGGGCTCCGTGTGTACAGGAAATGTGGCGTGTCTGACAGTGCAGCCCCTGCCTTCAAGCCTCCATCGTCTCCCTAGGACAGAGATGATTGTAACTTTCTAGGCACCACCATCTAACCCATGTGCTGTGACCGTCTGTATGATGTCTGTCTGTATGTCTCTCTTCCCAGATAGGATTAGGAAGGAGGAGACCATGTCTGAAGGGCTTTCAATCTCTCCTTGGACATGTCTATAGCACTCAGAAAGCACCCAACAAATATTTGTGGAAAGAAAGGAGTGGAGAAAGGGAGAAAGGGGAAAGGGAGTCGGGGGAGAGAGAGAAGAAAGACTGCTTCTTGCCCAGGGCCTGGCATGGGGCACAGGCAGAGCAGTGGGGTCCTCAGCTATGTCCCACTCCGAGGGCACACTGAGTCCTGACTTTCAGAGGGTGCAGCCCGAGAGGCCCGGGCACGTCTCGAAAGGTGCACCAGCTGAGTGGCCTCCCCCTGACCACCAGGCTCACCCCTGAGCACCTGGGTGGCTATAGCAAGTTCCTGACAGTGAGTACAGCACTGTTATTGGGTCCCTTACACCCGCACGCTGTTCATTTCCTGGGGAACTGCTGTGGGCATGCAAGTGCTTGCTGCCCAGCTCCACTGGTGATGTTCGGTAGGGCCTTCCCTGCCCAGACAGCCTCCGCTCCATTGCCACTGCTGCGCTCCTCATGTCTCTCCTTGGTGCTCCCTGCAGTCGGGTCAGGAGAGGGGGCTGGTCCCATTGAGACTAGAGAAGCTCTAGGTTTTCTAGGAAAACTCTCAGGGACGCAGAAAAGAAATCACTCCCCCACATGGGCAGCTTCTGGGTTTAGAGGGAACCTCTGCCCTTGTGGAGTCTGTACCACATGAACCCAGATGCTGCCTCAGCGGCAGGTCCCTGTGGCCCCGGAGACTTCACGAGGTCTGTGCAGCATCTGTTCCACTCCAGCTCATCCTTGGGTCTCTTCGACCTTGCCAGGGGCAGGCTTCGTGGTGAGGGGCTGACCTTCTGCATGAGGGCTCTCAAGAGGACAGTTCAAAGCCAAGCTCCGGGTCTGCGCCTGTGGGGTTGTTCCTCTATCAGGAGCTGGTCCCCTCTCCCCCAGGTCTGTACCTGTGGGCTGCTTCTCCATCAGGAGATGGTCACTCCCCCTCCCCCCGGCCCCCAGTCTGTACCTGTGGGCTGCTTCTCCATCAGGAGATGGTCACTCCCCCTCCCCCCCAGTCTGTACCTGTGGGCTGCTTCTCCATCAGGAGATGGTAACTCCCCCTCCCCCCTCCCCCAGTCTGTACCTGTGGGCTGCTTCAGCATCAGGAGATGGTCACTCCCCCCACCTCTCTTATTAAAATACAGAGAGATTAACACCCGGGAGGTGGAGGTTGCAGTGAGCTGAGATTGCACCACTGCACTCCAGCCTGGGCTACAGAGTGAGACCTCATCCCCACTCTCAAAAAAAAAAAAAAAAAAGACACAAAGCACAGGAGCTGTCCTTTGTCCCCCTTTGTCTCTCATTCCACTTCCACAAGTCCCAGCAGAGTCACCTTCAAAAACTGGAATCTAGCTTTTGCCCCTCCATTGCTACCGCCCTGACCTGAGCCTCCATAACCCTCACCCAGATGCTTCCTAAATAGATCCTGACTGGTGCCACTGAACTGGGTTTCTCTCCAGCTGCCCTTTAAAATATGGTAGGTGGCAAGTGTTTGCTCAAAAGCCTCCAGTGGCTTTGCTGTCTCTCAGAGTTGAGATCCTGCAGTGGCCTTCCCGGCCTCACGTCGGGTCTGCTGCCCTGAACCCTCGGCCACTATACTCCAGCCACGTGGCTTTGTGTTTCCCCTGGATGTGCCTGGTAAGTTTCTGCCCCATGGTTTCTGCACTTGCTGTCCTTTCTGCCTGGGGCTCCCTCCCCCACCTCTGTACTGCCGACCCTCCCTTCACTCAGGATGGCAGAGACGTTATTCTTCCACAACCACACCCCATATTCACCCTTACATGACGTGTCCCTCTCTGGCCAGCTGGGGGCTCATCTCCACGTGTCCCTTGTCCTGGCAGCCACGCTGGCTGGGGTGGCCACCTGAAGTATGTCTCATGGAGCTGACTCAATGAGAGACGCAGTCCGTTCCACCCACAGTCCACTGCCACAGTAAGTCACGTGGCCAGAGCTGACTGCACCCACACCTGAGGAGAAGGAGCCAGGGCTGGACCACAGTGAGCAGGATGCTAACAACCTCAACGACCTTCTTAGACCTCTCCTCCCTGACAACCCTGAGCAACAGAGCAATGCACACATGACAGCCCACAGGATGGCAACCTTTCCAATGACAGATCAGGTGACAAACCCATGCCTCCTGTGAGAGCATGAGGTCACACAGCAGCCCCTCCCCAGACAACCTGAGCTCACACAGACATCTCTTTCAGACAACCTCAGCTGACACAGCCACTCCTCTCAGACAACCTCAGCTCACACAGTCACCCCTCCCCAGATAACCTGAGATCACACAGCCATCCCTCTTCAGGCAACCTCAGGTCACATAGCCACCCCTCTCAGACAACCTCAGCTCACACAGTCACCCCACCCCAGACAATCTGAGATCACACAGCCACCCCTCCTCAGACAACCCCAGGTCACACAGCCACCCGTCCTCAGACAATCTCAGCTCACACAGCCACCCCTCTCAGACAACCTCAGCTCACACAGACATCTCTTTCAGACAACCTCAGCTGACATAGCCACTCCTCTCAGACAACCTCAGCTCACACAGTCACCCCTCCCCCAGACAACCTGAGATCACACAGCCATCCCTCCTCAGGCAACCTCAGGTCACACAGCCACCCCTCTCAGACAACCTCAGCTCACACAGTCACCCCACCCCAGACAACCTGAGATCACATAGCCACCCCTCCTCAGACAACCTCAGGTCACACAGCCACCCGTCCTCAGACAATCTCAGCTCACACAGCCACCCCTCTCAGACAACCTCAGCTCACACAGCCACACCTCTCAGACAACCTCAGGTTACACAGCCACCCGTCCTCAGACAATCTCAGCTCACACAGCCACCCCTCTCAGACAAACTCAGGTCACATAGCTGCCCCTCTCAGACAACCTCAGCTCACACAGTCACCTTTCTCACAACCTCAGGTCACACAGCCACCAATCCTCAGACAATCTCAACTCACACAGTCACCCCTCCTCAGACGAACTCAGCTCACAGAGCCACCCCTCTCAGACAAACTCAGGTCACACAGCCACCCATCTCAGACAACCTCAGCTAATACAGCCACCCATCCTCAGACAACCTCAGCTCACACAGCCACCCCTCTCTGACAACCTCAGCTCACACAGCCACCCCTCCTCAGACAACCTCAGCTCACACAGTCAACCCTCTCAGACAACCTCAGCTCACACAGCCACCCCTCCTCAGATAACCTCAGGTCACACAGTCACCCCTCCTCAGATAACCTCAGGTCACACAGTCACCCCTCTCAGACAACCTCAGCTCACACAGTCACCCTTCCTCAGACAACCTCAGCTCACACAGTCAACCCTCTCAGACAACCTCAGCTCACACAGCCACCCCTCCTCAGATAACCTCAGGTCACACAGTCACCCCTCCTCAGATAACCTCAGGTCACACAGTCACCCCTCTCAGACAACCTCAGCTCACACAGCCACCCCTCCTCAGACAACCTCAGCTCACACAGCCACCCCTCCCAGGACAACCTCAGCTCACACAGCCACCCCTCCTCAGATAACCTCAGCTTACACAGTCACCCCTCCTCAGACAACCTCAGCTCACAGAGTCACCCCTCCTCAGACAAACTCAGATCACGCAACCACCCCTCTCAGGCAACCTCAGTTCACACAGCCACCCCTCTCAGACAACCTCAGCTCACAGCCACCCCTCCTCAGACGACCTCAGCTCACACAGCCACCCCTCCTCAGACAACCTCAGCTCACACAGCCACCCTTCCTCAGACAACCTCAGTTCACACAGCCACCCCTCTCAGACAACCTCAGCTCACACAGTCACCCCTCCTCAGACGACCTCAGCTCACACAGCCACCCCTCCTCAGACGACCTCAGCTCACACAGCCACCCCTCCTCAGACAACCTCAGCTCACACACCCACCCCTCTCAGACAACCTCAGCTCACACAGCCACCCTTCCTCAGACAACCTCAGTTCACACAGTCACCCCTCCTCAGACAACTTCAACTTCAGCTCACACAGTGACCCCTCCTCAGACAATCTCAGCTCACACAGCCACCCCTCCTCAGACAACCTCAGGTCACACAGTCACCCCTCTCAGACAACCTCAGCTCACACAGTCACCCCTCTCAGACAACCTCATGTCACACAGCCACCCCTCCCCTGACAACCAGTGGCATAGCCACCCCTTGCCTGACAGCCCCATGTGACAAAGCACCCCTTCTGATGGCCACGAGTGTTGGCAGCCTGTGCCTGACAACCCAGGTGACATAACAGCCCTCCCTGACAACTGCAGGTCACTGGCCACCCTCCCCTCCATCCTCTGTGTGGGTATCCCCCTCCTTCCGACCTGTTAGTGCCCTACCTGAGGCCGCCAGCCCTTCCCTGGCCCCGGGGTCTCTGCTTCTGCTTGCTCTCTCCTCTGTTCCTCCCGAGAACTCACTGCTGTGCCTTGGAATCTGTTGTTTCCCTGCTGTCTGAGCCTGTTGGACCGCTGGAGGAGCACACGGTGGGCAGCGAGGCCTACGCCCCACGTCCATGGCTCTGGAGGCCAGGCTGCGGAGCCTCTGTGTGGTGGGCCCTTCCCGTTTTGCAGGGGGCTGTCTGCTCACTTGTCTTCATGCAGCTGCAGGCAGATGGAGAGATGCTTTGTGTCCCCCTCTTTCTCATCATGGGGCTCCTCCCTGATGGCCTGATTACCGCACAAAGACCCCATTTCCAAACACCATGGCACTGGGCATTGGATTTCGGTGTATGTGTTCTGGGGGGTACTCTTGTGCTCCTGTGTCTGTGTTCTGTCTCTCCTGATCAGAGTGCAGTGTCTAAGGGGGTCTTTGTCGATTCTGTTCACTGTGATGTTGCAGTGTCTAGAACAGTGACCAGCACATAGTGGGTGCTGAACCAATATTCTCTGAGGAACTGTTACGGCCAGAATTGTGGCCCTCTTTGGTTTACATACGAAAGCCCTAACCCCCCAATGGAGTGTCTTCGGACATAGGGCCTGTGAGGCGGTCACAGGGTGGGGACCTCGTCTGATAGGGCTGATGTCCTTTTAAGAAGAGGAGGAGACACCAAGGCTGAGTGTGTCACATAGGGAAGGAAGGACACCTGAGAACATGGTGAGAAGGCAGCCATGTGCAGGTTAGGAAGAAAGCCCTCACCAGGTACCACCCTTGACCTTGAAGTCTCCATCTCCAGAACTGGGAGCAACAACTGTCCGGTTTCAATATCCCCCCAGTGTTTTGTGGCAAACAGAAAGAGGAAGGAAATCACAGCTCAGTGGCAGAGCGTGCATTGCTATTTACACAGGATCCCTGGGGTAGGGATCCTGGAGAGGGACGCGCCAGCTGGATGGACCGAGGCCCAGGAGGAAGGGAACCTGTGCAGGGGCAGTAAGCAGACACGAGGGAGGCGGGCAGGAGCCAGGCCTTGGAGGCTGTGCCACCAGGAAGTGAGTGTGGATCTCATTGGGAAGCCACTGGAGGCTTGAAGGAAGGTAACAAACCATGATTTTAGAGACCACAAAAGGGTTCTTTGGTGCCTGGGTGGAGGATGGGCTTCAGGGGGTGAAACTGTGAGCTCCTGGAGCACAGGAATGAAGGCAGGCGTGTCCTCTCTCCAGCCCCGGGCGCCGGCCTGGCTCCAGGTGCTCAGTGTGTGGTGGGGGCATGTGCTAACTGGAACGCGCTGCAGGCACTTTGCTTTTGTTCTCTATACGTTGGGTGGTGGGCGGCTCTCCTCTGCGGTGCTCTTTCTCCTTCCCTTCATTTTCCCAGTGGTCCATCCTCTGCATTTAGCTAGGACGGAGCTCCGTTACCTGGGCAGGGGATCATAGTCCTAGGCAGAATGGGGGCTCCCAGTGCCAGCGCCCAGGGCAGGAGCAATAGCCTCAGAAGCCTCTGCGCTCAGATCTGTGTCACGGTCCCAACCAGACCCTTGTTGCGTGCAGAGCCCTCCCTCTGCAGCAGAGAGCCCGAGGAGGCCATGTTCTGGCTGAAGCCGGAGTGGGCTGGCTGGGTGCCGGGCTCTGGCACTGAAGCTGCTTCCCGGCTCACCTCCCAAGCAGGAGGGCATCTTGGGTGAAGGCAGAGGCAGCTCGTGATGCTATGCTCCGTCTCTGGCTCCTGGGCTGGGCTCTGAGCCCAGGCAGTTTAATGTCACTGTGGACTTGGAGGTGTGGGGACCTCCGGAGAGCTCCACAGCCCATGGGGTAGGGCGCCTGGTGCTGGCTGAGGCCAAGCCCTCGGCTGGACACATTTTATCATTGCCGGCCACTGACTGCCATCTGGGTTGCTGCTGTTAGTTCCCAGCGGGGCTCAGCTCCCCTACAGATGATCCGTAGCTCACCCCAGCCTGCGGATGGGGAAAAACAGCAGGCCCTGCCAGAACACACTTCAGGAGCAGCCCATGGCAGACTAGGGGCTGCAGGAACTTCCCCTCACCCCTTAACCAGTGAAGAGGAAGGTACCACTGGCACTCGAGAGTCTGGCGTGTGCCCCATGCCTCCCATGTGCAGCGTGGGTGTGCATGTGTGAGAGTGGGTGCACATGCCCAGGTGTGCACATTTGTGTGTGCACAACACACCCGTGCTCACATGCGCACTCCTGTGTGTCTGCTCATGGGCCTGTGTATTACTCCATCCAACCCAGGTTTATTGAAGACCTGTTACTGAAGGTCTGCTACGGGCCACGCCCTGCAGAGCACTGGGGGACGGCAAACTCGATGCCTTCTTTGCTCTTATGGACGGTTCAGTCCAATAGGGGGAGGCAGATACGAATTGAGCAGCTAAAGGTTACATGTAAACTGACAGTGTGAGACACGCTTCTGTGAGTTTCATGTGTTGGTGAATGTGCACTTCTGAGGGGCGTCTGTGTCCCCCGGGAGGGAACTGGCATCTGCTGGTGCTCCTGTGCGTGCCTGTGCGCACCAATGCCGGCTCCCGTGTGCCTCATCTCTGTAAGAGGGCTACAGAAAAGAAGGCTGGACGTGCACGACATACTGAATCTGAGGATCTGGAAAGATGGCAGGGAGCAATGTCTGAGGATGTCTTGGAGACTGTCGATGGACCCCAGGAGACAAAGCCATGCACAGGATTCTCAGGTCCCTGAAAGAGCTGATGAGTGGCCTGGTGGGACCACTCAGAATCTGGCCATCACCCTCACTCTGCTCTGACCAGTGGTATGACCTCAGGCTGTTGCCTTGGTTTTCTCGTTTGTAAAATTTTGATAGTAGACCAAAGAGTCCCCAAGTACTATTGAACCTTGACATTCCATGAGTCTGGACATGATCCCTGCCCTTAGGGAGTGTATCTTACAAATAGGGGGTCAAAGAGATA
Organism: Ateles fusciceps; assembly: GCA_036589455.1. NCBI lineage: Eukaryota > Metazoa > Chordata > Mammalia > Primates > Atelidae > Ateles > Ateles fusciceps. Next base: position 388,245 of record JAZHEH010003296.1, on the reverse strand, counting down.
CCTGAGTACATAACCATACACACACACACACATGCACACACACACATGCACGCACACGTGCACATGTGTGCAGGCATGGAAATGTAGAAGGTTGAGTGAAGGAACTTCCAAATAACTAGTCAGAGGAGGCCTCTTGGAGGCATTAAAGATAAGATTGGAAAGATTGATCGTGGCGGGGAGGGGAGGGGAGGGGAGGGGAGAGGAGGTGGTGAAGGTGAAGGGAGTTGCTAGGGACATGGTAGGCTGCGGGCAAGTGTCGGCTCGTAACTGTGGAGGACAGCGGGGCTCTGTTTGCACTTCCAACATGCAGACCAGAGGTGTGCGAGCTGGCTCAGGCTGCCCTATGATGAACCTCCCAGGGGCTGGGCAGCTCAGCTCTCAGAGTTGTGCAAGGAATTCCCAAGGCTGGAAGTCTGAGATCAAGCTGTCAACGGGGTTTGTTCCTTCTGAGGCATCCTCTTCTCTCAGCTTGCACGTGGCCACGTGGCCGTCTTCTCCCTGTGTCCTCACGTGACCATCCTTCTGTGTGTCTGTGTCCCTTCTGAGGCATCCTCTCCTCTCAGCTTGCACGTGGCCACGTGGCCGTCTTCTCCCTGTGTCCTCACGTGACCATCCTTCTGTGTGTCTGTGTCCCTTCTGAGGCGTCCTCTCCTCTCAGCTTGCACGTGGCCATGTGGCCGTCTTCTCCCTGTGTCCTCAAGTGGCCGTCCTTCTGTGTGTCTGTGTCCCTTCTGAGGCATCCTCTCCTCTCAGCTTGCACGTGGCCACATGGTCATCTTCTCCCTGTGTCCTCACGTGGCCGTCCTTCTGTGTGTCTGTGTCCTTCTGAGGCGTCCTTTCCTCTCAGCTTGCACGTAGCCACGTGGCTGTCTTCTCCCTGTGTCCTCACATGGCTGTCCTTCTGTGTGTCTGTGTCCCAGGTTACTCTTCTTAGCTCTACTCTGCAGAGCACTGGGGGGACAGCAAACTCGATGCTTTCTTTGCTCTTATGGATGGTTCAGTCCAACAGGGGAGGCGGATATGAATTGAGCAACTAAAGGTTACATGTAAACTGACAATGTGAGACACGCTCCTGTGAGTTTCACACTCCTCTTTAAAGGCCCTATCTTCAAATACAGCCACGTTTTGAGTCATTAGTGGTCAAGATTTCAACATACGAATTTTTGGGGGACACAATTCACACATAACAGGAGGGGGTGGCAGAAACTTCTTCCAGTGAGATGAGACACAGGAGGAGCAGCCGATGGGCAAGTGTGGAGGAGAGTTGCCTCTTTCCACCTGTGGATGTGGTGTGCTGCCCAGAGAGGCAGGTGAGAGCAGCTTGCCCAGGACCTGGCCAGGGGACCTGGCCAGGGGACCAGCCACTGAATCCCTGGTCTCTATAAAACGAGGCTGAACCTGCCAGTCTGGCCTGCTACACACGGTGGTGGCGTGGAAAGGAGCTAGTAAAGTTCAGAGTGCTATGCAGACAGTCATCAGAATTTAACATGAGTAATTCCTTGTTGCTGAATGCACGCTAGGCTGTGCTAAGAGCTGTGCTCATGTGGCGGGGTGGATTTGCAAGTCCATAGTCTCACAGGTTGCCTGAGCTGATGGAATGGGGGAATGCAGCCCCAGGCCCAGGGAGAGACCCACACTCTTTTTCCCTAATTATATCCATGGTAGAAGTAAAGCTCTGATATTCGAAGTGATTCAGAGTCACCAAGCTGGTATCCAGGGCTGATGGCTTGTACATTCTTCTGGATTTTGTGTGGGCTGAAATTGCATTTATTTTAGAGATGTTTGAGAGATGTATTTATTTTCTAGTTGTTAGATCTTTTGCTTTTCTAAGCAGATGGAAGTGGGGGACAGAAGTTCACACAGGGAGGGCCGTGCCGAGGGCAAGGCTGAGGAGCGGAAGGTGCGGTCTTGCTGTGGGGGTTGCTTTTGCTGTTGATGCTTTTCTGTTCAGTCCTTCATGATGAAATTCTAGATGCAACTTTAATGGGGGAGAAATTTAGAGCAAGTTGAGAGGAGAGTTTTTGGCATCCTGGAAACGTGCCATGTAGAGGTTGCTCTTTCCACAATGATGTGTGACACACGTGCTCTTGAGCAAGGCCCCTGAAAGGAGCAAGGGCTCCTGGGGCTGCCAGGCGTGCTTGGGCCTCCCTGGGCCTCCCTCATGGGTCCTGATCCCACGTCCTCCCCGATTCACCAAAATTATTTCCCAATGTGCCTTCCAGACTCAAATGACCCCACCCCCGCCTGCCCCACCAGGAATCTCCTCAAAGGAAACAACTTTAGGGAAAAAATGAAGCTGTTTTAAATATAAATGGCCAGGGCACAGTAGGCTCTTATTAAAATACGGAGAGATTAACAAGGTCTCATTCCTCTCAATTATTAACAATGTACTTGTTCTTCAGAAAAGTACCCATGAAAATTTAAAACAGATGAAAATGGTTGTTCATTTAAAACTGCTCAGTTAATCTGTGAGTAATGTTTTATTCAGTGCATTAAATGAACAGCGTGGCATTGGACACCTGCTGATCCATCACCCTGGGCCCAGGCAGGCACGTGGATGCAGAGAGTTGGAGAAGACCAGGCACGGGACTGCGGAGGGCCACACCACCAGAAATCTCCGCCTGAGTCCCGGTCCAGCCCCACACCTGTGGGTGCACGCAGAGTTGCAGGCAGGGCTCCTGCTGCAGACGCAGGAACAGGCAGGGAAGTGGCTGCCTCACCGGGTGGAGGAGCCAGGGCCGGGAGGCGGGGGAGGCCTGTCCAGCCCCTGTTACTGTTACCATGGGTGACTCCTCACTCACCAGTGCGGCTTTGCCTCAGCTTCCTTAATAGGGGAGGGGGCTAAGAGTTTTCACATCCAGGCTTGGGCAGTAGGTAGGCAGGCAGGAGTGACCTCTGGTTTCTCACACCTCCCAGAGAGGCTGAGGAAATAGCCCGCCCTGAAGCAAGCGCGGTTCTGTTTTCAGATGGACACTGGAGGGTCACACGGTGTGGGACGCTGGGCCCTGGCACTTCCGGGAGGAAATGCTGCCCAGGGCTGTACATGTTGACTGTGCTTTTTGTATACTTGATATTTTTTTTCTTCTCTTCACTCTGTCATGAAACTGGCCATAGCAGGCGGTAAATAAACACGTTATACATGAATGTTTACTGTGAGTGAATTAATAAAGGAGTGAATAAATGAATAATTGATGTAGGGCCTGTCCTGTCTCAGGGACTCTCACAAATGCCTGCACGCTGGGCAGAGCGTGCCTTCCTGCCAGGCTATTGGGATGCGACTCTTAATGCTGCAGGACCTGGACACTGATTCTGCTGAGGAGGCCGGGTCTCAGAAAACCGAGTGGCTGCTTCTGCAGACCCTGCATCCTCCTCTTTCTGGAGGAAGGAGAAGCTCTGGCTGAGTCCTGGGACTGAACCCTTGGGTGCCAGAGGAATGGGCTTGGCCGTCAGTAAAGCGGCCAGAGAAACAGACCTGGGGAGGAGGAGGCTGGGTGGGCGGTGTTTCCTGCAAAGCGACCTGCTCCTTAGCCTGGTGCCATTACTTTCCAAATACCCTGAAGATTGAGCCTGGGGTGAGGATGGGTAGGCAAGTTTTGGGAGGATGGAGTGGGCTTGGAGGGATGGTGGCGCCTTAGCAGGCTGTGCCTCTGAGGAGCCAGTGTCTACAGCTCAGCTCTTGGGCTGTGTGCACAGGAACATGTTGCTGAGGGCACTTGGTGTGGGTAGGGCGGGGAAAGGGAGATAGGGCTGCCTGTTTTAACGGGTGTCTGCAGGCATGCAATCACAAGAGAGGAGGAAGCAGAGAAGGAGGAGGGAGCCCTCCTTGGGAGGTGCGTCATCCTGAGGAATGCTGAACAATGAGGGTCGTGGAGAATCAACTCAGGACCACAGCCTTGCAGAGCAGGCAAAAATAATAGGGCATCTTGAGGCTGCTCGGGCGTTCATGCACTCAGCAATGCCTGCTGTGAGTGAGCCTACATATTGTTGGGGAAGAGGGACAATGACCCCAAACGAGGGACTCTGAGTCAACGATAAGATAAACAAAATTAAAACAAAGTAGGAAATCAAGCGTGCCTGCTGTGACGGCCTCGCGGAGATGACATTAGCATTGAGAACCACGACAAATGAACCCCTGAGCCGCATCTGCACCCAGAGGCTGACCCGGCGCACAGGCCCTGCAGAGGGCCTGGCCTGGGCTTCTAGATTGGCCCCAGGCCTAGAGGAGCAAGGGTGGGGAAGCGGGCAGGCCAGCTGCTGCCAGGCAGAAGAAAGACTCAGACCTCAAGCCTCCTGCGCCTGGGTGATTGTGAGCATGTAACAAATGTGATCTTATTTATGTTTTGCAAAAGGCAACATGAACCAACACCAGCCTGCGAGGAACAGGCGGCAGCCACCCAAAAGCTGATGCAGGGAACAAGCCTGGAGCAGCGAGGATGGGCACTGTGAGGAGGGCGTGCAGCCAGGGCCGCAGTCGGACCAGGTCAGATCAGAGGAGGGAGGGCTGCCAGGCTCTGTGTTTCCCAAAGTCACCCCAGGAACAAGGGTGTCACTTACTGAAATGACAGACTCTCCATTTCACTTTTTTCCCGCAACTACAGAGTGCAGGGAAGAGGATGGGCTAAATTTTTACAGTCTGGGTTATTAATGTATACTTTACACAGTAAAATTCACCCTTTTAAGTGTGCAGGCCTGAGGTTTACCAAATATGTGTAGGCATTTAATCACCACCGTGATCACGATGTATGGTATTTCCACCACCCCCAAAAAGTTTTCTTGTGTCCCGTGATGGTCATTCTTCATTTCCCAGCCCTATCCCCTGGAAACTGCTTTACGTCCCAGTGGTTTTATCTTTTCCAGAATGTCACGTGAATGGAATCAGATGTATGAAATCCCATAGTATTGGGTCTTCTGAGCCTAGCTTCTCTTATTTAGTGTAATGCATTTGAAATTAATCCATGTCTCAGGCATCAGGAGTTCATTCCTTTTTCTGCTGACTGGTGTTTCATTGTACGGATATATTGCAATTTATCTATCCATTCACCTGGTGATGTGCATTTGAGATTTTTGGCAATTATAAACAAAGCTGCTATAAACAATGACACACGGATTTTATGTGGACACATGTCTTCATTTCTGTTGAGTAAATAACAAGGCATGAGATTTCTGGGCCATAGGGTAAGTGTGTATGTCACTTTATAAGGAACTGACAAGCTGTTTCCAAAGCGGTTGCTCCATTTTGCGTTCTCATCAGCAGTGTGTGAATGTTCTAGCTGTTCTGTGCCCTTTCCAGCACCCCGGTGTACCCATTTAAAAGACTTCAGCCATTCTAAATAGGTGTGTAGGACTGGACTTAAATTTAAATTTGAGAGGTGTCAATGTATGTGGGTGTGTCTTTCACACCTCCACAGTCACGGACCACATGTGCTCGTAAGGGGTGAATACGTACAGCAGCTGAGAAAGGTGTGAGCAGAGGGCCGTGGGCAGGGTGCCCAGCAAGACAGAAGGAAATCGAGGAGCATGTCCTACGGTCAAACCAAGAAAGGATTTTAAAAGAAGAGAGTGAGCTGCTAACTGACTGCTGCTGAATGGCTGTATATGATAAAGAGTGAAAATTGAGCCCTGGATTTAGAAAGATGGTCGTTTTTTGCTGACCTTGACAAGAGCGTTTTCCGGGTTGCAGCAGTCATGAGACCTTCATGAGAGGGAGTTCAGGAGGGCAGAGACTTGGGCAGTAGGACTACCTCCTCATCCAAGACAGGGCAGTGTAGTCCGCAGGCTGTATCTCCACTTTTCTCCTTGCTCCTTAGTAATAGAAATCTAAATTTATTTGGGTTGGCAATGTGACCAGGTAAAAAGAGTACATTTCCAGCTCTCTGGAACGACTCCACCTAGACATGCTGGTGATACTTGTGGAGTGGACTTCCATGAAAACTCCTTAAGAAGGGAGGAGGTAATAGTTGACAATGATCAACTTGCCTTTCCCCGTCCTCCTTCTTGGAATCGGGAGGACGTACTGACTGCATGCAGCCAGTGGCGATTACGGGACCTTCAGCTTGGATGACCTTGAGGATGGACGCCAGCTTGAGGATGGCAGAGAAGGAAGACAGGAGCTATTGAGATCCCTGATGGTTCTACTGAGCTGCAAAGCCAGCCTCCAGCTTGCCCCCTCCTTATGTGGTTAAGCCAATACATTTAAGTCTATTAGCTGTTGAACAGACCTTCCTCACTGACACAGACCGTAAACCTCAATATGAATGCATCAATTCTCTCTCATTAATCTATAAATTTAATTTGACCTCGAAATACATACAGAAATAGCATGTTTTGGAATTAGTCAAGCTGTTGCTAAAATTCGCATAGAAAAATAAACAAGTAAGGATTGTTCAGGAAATTTCAGAACAGGTGTGCATTAGCAGGTGAGGAGGGCTGTAGCTATATATTTTAATCTATAATAAGTAAACAGTGTGGTGCTGGTGCATGGATAGGGAATCTGGTCAAGGGAATGGAATACAGAGTCCAAAAACAGAACCAGATACAGAAGGAATCTGAGAGTTGTGTGATGATTCTTTCTCGGATATTCTTTTTATTTTTTATTTTTTTATTTTTTATTTTTATTATTATTTTTTTTAATTGCATTTTAGGTTTGGGGGTACATGTGAAGAACATGGAAGATTGTTGCATAGGTACACGCATGGCAGTGTGATTTGCTGCCTTCCTCCCCCATCACCTACATCTGGCATTTCTCCCCATGCTATCCCTCCCCCAACTCCCCACCCCCCACTATCCCTCCCCTTTCTCCCCCGACAGACCCCAGTGTGTGATACTCCCCTCCCTGTGTCCATGTGTTCCCATTGTTCAACACCCGCCTATGAGTGAGAACATGCGGTGTTTGATTTTCTGTTCTTGTGTCAGTTTGCTGAGAATGATGGTTTCCGGGTTCATCCATGTCCCTACAAAGGACACGAACTCATCGTTTTTGATGGCTGCATAATATTCCATATTCTTAAACACATGGGAAAAAGATGGGTTATTCAGTGAACAGTGTTGGGACAATGAAGCAGCCATCTGAGAAGACTATTGCCGAACCCATAACTGAGCTATTAATGGACATCTTCAACTGAGATATATTCCAAATGAATCAAAGATTTAAAGGTTGAAAAAACCAAAGCCATATTACTAGAAACCTGAAAACACAGGAGAGTTATTTATAGTCTCAGAGTAGTAAAGACCTATGACAGCAAACAAACAAACAAGGAACCTCAGAAATCATAAAATAAAGGCTGATAAATTTGACTACCTAAAAAAAATTCTTCATGACAATATTCACCCATAAGCAAAACCAAATAATAAACAACACACTGGGAAACAAGTTTGGAACTCTCATCACAGACTAAGGTCAATTTCTTTGATACATAAAGAGCTCCCACAAAATAAGACTGAAAACTCAAAATAAAAATAGGCCAAGGATTCACAGAGATGATTCACAGTAAAGGAAATACAAATAGCTCTTAAATGTGAAGAGATGCTCGTCTTTTCTGAGATGAAGAGAAACACAAATGAAAACTCCCTGGAGATTCCCTTTCTCACCCAACAGATCTTTAAAGCTTGGGAGCTGGGTGACACTGCGTTGGCCATGGCTTGCACACGCAGGCCTCATCATACTTTGCTGATGAGAGTGTAGACTGGCAGAACCCAGGAACTTTAGCAAGAACTGCCTGATGTTAGAGCATCGCCCCCAGCATGCTAACCATCTTTGCATGTTGTCCTGAGAAACAGGGGCTCCATCTTTACTTCCCAGATGATGACAGGGAGGCTCAGAGAAGCTGGGGACAGTTAACTGGTGCCAAACCAGGAATGAACTCAAGCCATCATATCCAAAAACAAGTAGAAAGATGAGTGGAAGGATGAAGGGTACCCTCAGCCTATCTTCCTCCTTTCTTCTCTCTCTTTGTTATACCTTCTCTCCTCTGCAAATAAATACGGAATACATGATTGATCTGTGCACAGAGAAGTATAATTAACTCCTGCCCTCAGGCTTCTAGCTGGTTTCCTACAGATCTGAAAAGCTGAGAGTCCATGCCGGTGTAGACTGTGCCTCCTAAGTGGGACTATGAGAGAATCTGGGCTGTGTGGACTACTCTTTCCTTGAGTGTTGCTGTGAACAAGGCTGCCTGCCCACCGTTCTAAGAGAAGCAGACTCTTCTCTGGATGCCACAGGAGGCATTCCAGCAGAAGTTCGAGGTGAAGACCAGGTCCTGCTTTCACTTTGCTGCCTCTGAGATGCGATGTGACCATCCTGTCCCATTTTATTTCCAAATCCTAATTTGGTTTTGCCAAGAAGCACCCAACATTCCTCCAAAATCTTCTTCCAACCCAACCAGACAATACCCACTCTAGCCAAAAACCAAACCAAACTAAACCAACGAGCAAACCAACCACACGTGCACACACCTGCACACACACATACACACACGTGCACACACATGCATGTGCACATGCAGAAACAAATGCCTGTCCTGTCTGGTCCAGTTCAGGGTGGTTTTCCCCAGCTCTGCAGGCGATGTTCTTTTTTTTTAAATTGCATTTTAGGTTTTGGGGTACATGTGAAGAACATGCAAGATTGTTGCATAGGTACACACGTGGCAGTGTGATTTGCTGCCTTCCTCCCCCATCACCTATATCTGGCATTTCTCCCCATGCTATCTCTCCCCAACTCCCCACCCCCTGCTGTCCTTCCCCTATTTCCCCCTGACAGACCCCAGTGTGTGATGCTCCCCTCCCCATGTCCATGTGTTCTCATTGTTCGACACCCGCCTACGAGTGAGAACATGCGGTGTTTGATTTTCTGTTCTTGTGTCAGTTTGCTGAGAATGATGGTTTCCAGGTTCATCCATGTCCCTATAAAGGATACGAACTCATCGTTTTTTATGACTGCATAGTGTTCTTGTCTGTACAAGCGAGAGCCATGTGGGGTCGCAGAGGAGCTGCCCTTCTCTTCTGGAGAGAGGACCCCCTGAGGGGGATGCACTGCTCCAGGGCAGGACAGTGAGGGCTGGATGGGGGGGCGTATAGCTCCAGCACCCTGCCCTGAACAGGAGCCAAGGGACTGTCGGCAAGAAGAGCCAAGGGCATTTTTATTCCTGCTTTCAGCGCCACATGGTGCCTCCCACCGTTCTAAGAGCAGCAGACTCTTCTCTGGATGCCTTTGGAGGCCCTGGAGCCCAGGACGCCATCCACGAGCCAGTCCAGCAGAAGCTCTAGGTGAAGACCAGGTCCTGTTTTGACTTTGCTGCCTCTGAGCTACCTTGGTATTCTATGGGGCGGGGGGGGAGTTTCTCTGGCAAAGAAGAGTGAGGCCCAATCAGCTGTTCTGGGAGGAAAGAGTAGAGCTTGACCACCAGGGAGATAAGAGGCCATCAGCAGTGGGTCCCATCAGCAGTGGGTCCCAGAGGGTGAAGGGACGGGGAATGGGGCATAGCAGGTACAACCTGCCAGGTCCCCTGCAGAGCTCGGAAATGCTGCCTGTGCCCCTCCAGGCATGAAGGGGCAGGCCAGGGAAGGTCTGTGGGTGAGGGCGGGAGAACACGCTGGGAGGTGCCTGTGCCGCATTGGTGTGGGCAGTGTGTGGGACGTGGCTGTGTGTGGGGCAGGGTGGAGGCCCAAGTGGCAGCTGCCATTCACCCATCTCCATGCTGGTGTTCAGTCCTGTACGGCAGCTTCCTTCAGCTTTCCTCTTCTTAGAAATATTCAGTGTGGTCATGAGCCCACACTTTCCATAGTGTGGATTTGGGGTTTCACCTGCTCAGCCAGCCGGGGGGCCAACTTCTAAGGAATTAGGCTCATACCCCTCAGCTCTGAAAAATGTTCCTAGGAAAAGATATCACTTTATTTGCTTATGTAGCAGTCCATCAACACATTTGTGTGTGTGTGTGTGTGTGTGTGCGCGCACACACACACACATGTGAGTGCGTGTGCAGCCAGGGTGGGTGTGAAGGAGTGGGTAAAAGATGGATTTTGCTCTTGAGAAACTCGCAGTCTAATTTGAGAGGTCAGACACTGGTGCAGATAATTGTAGTCCAAGGCAGAAAAACTAAGTCCTAGAGGCCAGGGAAGTGCTCCTGGGCTGGAGAGGCGGAGGAGGCCATCGGCATCATTGCTTTCCTTCCCACGAGGGAGGCCACGGAGCTTTAGCTCTCTACGGGCCAGGAACTGCACTTGGCCGGGAGTGATCCCTGAATCCCTATCACGAAAGCCACAGCTGGGCGGACAGATCTTACCTGGCGGCTCCCCCAAGCTGCAGCCAGCTTCAGCTGCTTGTGCCAGTGCCCTCAGCCAGCCACACCCCAGGCCTGCTCTTCTTGCCCTTCTCACTGATGCCCCTCCAGCTCCCAGGTCAGACTCTGTGCTCTTGGCTGATTCTGAAGCTGCCTTCCGCCCACTGCCCCTTGCCCCCAGCCCCAGCACTGCCGCCTCTTGCGAGGTAGTTTGCATCTTGCAAGGTGCCAAGTGGCTCCCCCAGCCCCTGCCGTCGGCCCCTCCTAGCTGTCTCCTGTGAGCTACCACCTCTCCTAGCTGTGCTGTGCACTCCTTGAGGCCAGGCTGTGGCTACTCCTCTCCATGGCCTCCGCAATTCTCTAGGTAGATGCTTCCCAACTCACTGATGGGCCGGGAGTGAGGTGTGAGGCCGCCTCGCTTAGCCCAGAACTGCAGTCTGAGAAGCTGGGTCTGTGCAGAAGGGCCTCCTGGCTGTCAGAGCAGCCGCCACTCTGGCAGGTGCCCCTCCACATCCTAGCTCCCAGGCCGGCAGTCCCTGGCTCTGCCTGAGCACTTGAGTGGCAGATTTCTCACCATTTCCTGGGGAAGCAGATTCCAATTTCAATGTGAGAATGTGACTCCTTTCAGTGAGTCAATATCTGGCTTCCTGAATCTTTCACCAGTTGGCTCTCGTTCTGTCTTCTGGAATCTCACAGGAAAAAGAATCCCACCCCTGCATGCGTGACAGCGTCCAGGCGGAGACACTCACGGAGTGGAAGCACTCCGTCTGCAGGGCAGGGTGGGCGACTCACACTGGGGGTTCCGACCCCATCATGGCAGGGTGGGAGACTTCTCTTACCACCCACAAACAAACACCATGGAACCAGCACCTTGCCCTGCCCAGCCAGCAGTCCGGAGGGGCGAGGTCTGCAGGTGGCTGGGGAGACTGGAAGCACCAGGGCGAGCCTTCGCAGGAGGGTTCCGGCCCCACTGGCCCTCTGATGGGTGGGCAAATGCATAGGAATCTCACCCCATTCGGCCTCATACAAACATGTGTTCTCAAGACAGCTGCTGGTGGAGAAGGAAGCGAGCCTAGAAGTCCATGTCAAGCCCATGGTTCCTCCTGCACCCGGCCTGGCATCCTGCCTCAGGGCTGGAGAGGGACTGGCGCCCGGGCCCTGCCAGGCAGCTCAGCCACCTCTGTCTCAAAAAGGACCCTGGCGCCCCATAGGCAGGGCAGAGGCTGGGGGCCAGGAATCCTGGTCCCCCTCCCACACACGGCTTTCCCTGCTCCTCCAGCTTCCAGCTGCCCTGGCCTGTCCCTGTTCACCCTATCCTCGACCCCCACTCTCCCACAGACCAGAAACCACGTGGCAAGGCTGGGTGCATAGTCACAAGAGAGAGAACACCATAGCAACCCTAAGCCAACAAGAACACTTTCCTGACAGACGCTGGAGATGCCCCTCCCTCTGGGAGTATATGTGAGCCCTGGTGCCCCTGAGCCAGGGGCAGGGCTCCCCCTGAGACCTGTGTGGCAGGGTGCCCTCACTTTGGTAAAGCTGAGGGCATTGGCCAGCACAGATTTTGAGGAGGCAGGTTGTGTATGTGTGGTGAGTTGGGAGTCTCTGCTGCAAGCCGGCTTCTGAGTTGCTTTGTGTCTTGGAAAGTGTGGTCGGCTGCTGAGTTCAAAGGCAGGCAGGCGGGGACGCTGTACACTGAGAGGCAGCGTGCTCAGTTTGGCCAGTGAGGACACTGCAGGCATCGAGGGGCATCGAGAGGCATCAGGAGGCATCAGGAGGCATCAGCTCTAGTGGTGGCTTTGGAGTTTGGGGTGCACAATCCTGCTTGGTATTTCTAGAGACTAGACATCTGGCTTAGGAGCCCAGAGGCCTGGGGCTGACCTGACGTCACACAGAGTGTGCGGGTTAAGATCATGGGTTCCAAAGTCACACTGCCTTGGGTTTGCGCCTGCGCTGTGACTTCCCATATGGCCTGGGTGACTCCTCTGGACTAATAGTACACTGTGGGGTAATAGCATCTGCCTCAGGAGGCTGGCTAGGACACAGGCTCAGCAGCCCCTCTGAGACCCCACCATGTGCTAGCCCTGTGACTTTGGGCAGTCACTACACCTCTCTGCGCCCAGCTTCCTTTTCTTAAAAATGGAGGCAGAATGGAACCTGCCTCATTGAGGAGCTGTGAAGATTAAATGAGATGAATCGGGCAGAGGGCTTCGAATAGTGGCAGGTCCACTGTATGTATGTGAGGCATGTGATTTATGTTGAGGAACTGGAAGGGGTGGACCGGGGTTAAACAGATCCCCAGCGTGTGCTGCGGCACAGCGGAAGTGCTCCCCAGCTGCTGATGAGGACTGTGACTGGCAGTCAGAGCAGTGCTATGTCCCATCTCCTGCTTGTTTCTCAAGAATAATGCACATGTACATCTATCCAAAATGTGTACATGCTTTTGGGGAACATAAACCCAGAAATACAAGACATGACCACATATAAAAAATCTGCCCCTGCACAAAATCAGCAGCGAGTCCCTCAAGCCTATTTAAATAAGACAGAATCCTCACTTTACCTCTATGAGAAGAATGGAAAACAAGAAGGGAGAGTGAGGTGGTTCTCTCCTTGCTAAGAAGGCTTCCCATCTGGAAGGAAGGAAAGGGATCTTAATTAAGAGCAAGGAAGGGAACGTGGAAGGAGAGCCCAGAGCCCAAGTACGGAAGCCTACGGGACTCCAGCGGATTGGGAGCCCAGGCACTGAGCCACCCACCCCTCCCACTGGCTGGCAGCAGTACTCCTGCTGAGGAGAGCCTGTCAGTAGTCCAGGGACCCCAGAACATTCCACAGCAACTTCACTAAACAGCCTCCTGATCCTCCCAGAGCCTCCAGCACCCAGGATAGTCTATAGTGGTGATGTTCAGCGTTTGATCCCTGGACCCGCGGTGTCAGCACCACCTGGGGGCTTTTTGAAGTGCACATCCCTGGCTCCATTCCAGACCTACTGAGGAAGAGCCTCCTGGGGTGGGCCAGCAATCCTTGTTTTAACAAGCCCTCCTGGGGCTGCTGATGTGGGTCGGTCGGAAGAGAGAATTGTGGACATCATTGTCTGAATTGTATGATGGGGCAACACCATTCTCTGCTTTCCTGCATCTCACTGTGCAGAGAGCTTGAGTTTGGGTGGTGGGCAAATCTGAATTAAAATCCCAATTTAGTCTCTTGTTTGTGTGATTTGGGGAAGCTGGGCTCCTCTGTTTTGATATCTCTAAAATGGGGTAATAACGCCTACCCTGAGGGTCCTTGTAGGGATTGGAAGTAACATATGGGAAATTCTTGGCACAAGTTCTTGTCAAATGAGAAGACAGATGAAGAAGCCCTCCTCCATCTGTACCTCTTCTATTTTCCCCAGAACTTGGAATGGTGCTTTGCCCTTAATTGGCAATTAATATATAAACAAAATTAATTGAAAGCATTTTAAGCACTTGTCATCTGCAGCTCATTCCGCTGGATAGTTCCCCGTCTTCCTCACTCACCCCAGCAGACACTAAGCACAGGAAGAAGCCGGGGTAGCTGCGTGGAACATACTCTAACAGACAGAAATCTAGCATAACTTCTAAGGCATCACCGCCTTCCTGTCCCATTTTATTTCCAAATAATGCAGTTTTGCCAAGAAGCACCCGACATTCCTCCAAAATCTTCTTCCAACCCAACCAGCCAATACTCACTCCAGCCAAAAACCAAAGCAAACTAAACCAACGAGCTAACCAACCACACGCGCACACATCTGCACACACACATACACACACATGCACACACGTGCATGTGCACACACAGAAACAAATGCCTGTCCTGTTTGGTCCAGTTCAGGGTGGGTGGTTTTCCCCAGCTCTGCAGGTGATGCTCTTGTCTGTACGAGTGAGAGCCATGTGGGGCCGCAGAGGAGCTGCCCTTCTCTTCTGGAGAGAGGACGCCCTGAGGGGGATGCACTGCTCCAGGGCAGGACAGTGAGGGTTGGATGGGGGGCGCGTAGTTCCAGCACCCTGCCCTGAACAGGAGCCAAGGGACTGTCGGCAAGAAGAGCCAAGGGCATTTTTATTCCTGCTTTCAGCGCCACATTGGGTGCAAAACACCAAGTGGACAAAAGACTATCAATACATGCCAAGCTGCGAGGGAAAGTGCAGCTCACTTAGCTGCCTTGACATCGATTTTCACCTGCTTTTGTTGATGAAGCTGCATTCGTAATCGTGATAAATCCATTAGGCAAACATGGCACTCCATTATTCACCGTGTCTGCCATGCGTGTGTAAGAGGACAGGGCCCTGGCGGGGCTGGTCAGCCTGGCTGAGGGGTCAGAGCCTGGGGGAGACCGACTGGGCAGTGCAGAGGAGGGGCCCGGGGGTGCCTGGTGGCTCTGGTGCTCTTCCTCGGGTTTGGCTAGTGAATTTTACTGTAACCTTTCTCAGCTCCAGCTCTCACTTGTCCCTCAAGTCTTGGAGAGGATGGCTGGAAAGAAACCTGAACGCAGAACGGATTTTCATCTGCCTCTCCCCCACCTTTCCTCACAGTCGCTCTGTGGGGCAGGCGGGAGGGAGCCCTCCCCAATATAGACAGGAAACTAAAATGCAGAGCTAGAAAGTGATTCGCTCAGGGCCTCACAAATGCTGCAAGCCAGGGACTAGAACCCAGGGACAGAGTTTCTGATGCCAGCTCCAGCTGAGTCCACCAGCAGCTGCCTCTCGGCTCCGTGTGTTGCGAGAGCGATGCTGTTTTCACCTCATAAATTGGAGCAGGGACCCGGCTAAGGAGCTTGTGGTCCCTGGGAGCGGCCGCAGGGCAGGGACTGGAGTTCCTTGCTAGAGGGGGTGCCCAGGCCAGGGCTGTCGGCACAGCGATCAACGCAGGCTGGATTTCCAGTGAGGCGATGCTGGGTCTCCACTGGGGGAGATGCACCTGGGGGTGGGCATGCGACTGCTGAGGGCAGTGCCAGTCACCCGCGCCTGGCCTGCATGGGTCTGGTGGAGCAGAAGTGGAAAAGCTCCCCACCACACCAGGCTGCTCAGGAGCAGGGCACAGTGGGTGCCTTCACAGTCCTGGCAATGCCCACCAGCCTACACAAGGCCCCTGAGTGTGTTAGCGGTTGGCTGAGCCCCCACAGCCCCCTGTGGCAAGGCTGGAACTTGGCTTGGCACTCCCCTATTCCCCTCCACCTGCCCCTATCCGCCGTGCCCAACTACACAGAGGACTTGGGGCTAGGAGTGAGGGTGTGATGCCCCACCTGGGCAGGTGATGCCACTCTCTTTCCCAGGCCCCTGGGAAAGCATCCAGAGGGCTGGATAGGCTGAATAAGCAGAAGGGGAGCTTGGTGGAGGGAGAGGCACCGCTGGGCCTGGCAGTGAGGCTGAGGAGGGCTGGAGGCTGGAACGGCCAGGCTCACTCTGCAGGTATTCGCTCCCAGGAAGTCGTACCCTGATTTATTTCACTCCCAGAACGCTTGGCTCTGCAGCCTCGTGGGCAGACATGGTGAAACACTGACTTGAAGGCCTGCTCTTGTCCTTTCTCCTTGGAGGGAGAGTGAGCCCTCGAGGGCACAGAGGGGATACTCTGGGCTCCCTCTCCTCTCCTGCCTCTGCCCAGTGCGGCTTCCCCACCTCAGCGGCACTTCGACTCTGGCAGGGAACCCGAACCTAACAGGGACTGCAGACAGAGACTGACACAGAGAAGGTGGCAGTAGCAGGTAGAAGGCGAGGCGAAGGCGATGGGGGCTATTCCCTTCAGGGTTTCACAAGTTCCTGGGGATGACGGTAGGTGATCTTTGGCACACCGCTTCAGGGTCCCCCAGGCCTCTTAGCCCATCTTGAGGGCACAGAGTATGTGCCAGGCAGGACCCCTGAGTTCACCCAGAGCTCTGGGTCCACCAAGGGCCCTGAGGGAGGAGGCACCCTGGAAGCTCATGTTCCTTCACACTGAGACCTGCGCACTGAACACCGAGCACCGCTTTGGGGCTGGGGAGGGCACGCTGGCGCCCCTGCCTCTCACTACCTAGTAACTAGGCCGAGGGTTACCTGCCAGGGCCTGATTCATGCACAGTAATTATGCCCTCCAAAGCCGGCCTGCTAATTGCTTTTGCTATTTCTGGACTCTGCCCCTCCTGACCCGTCCTCCTGCTAGAGACAGAAATAACCGGGCGCTTGGTGGGTAATTACGCACAGCAGCCCCAGCGTCAGCAATGTTGAGCAGCAGAGGCAGACCCCTGACTCAGCTCGTGGGTTTGAGGCCAGAATCACCAGGAGGTGCCTGACCCCAGCATGGGGAGCACACCCCGAGCCTCCTCCCCCCGGGAGACCTGCTCCCGCCTCTCTCTTGTGCTGAGCTGGTCTTAGGACAGCCCTCTCTCTCATTCTGCCCTCATCTGCACCTCCTCCTTCTTTTCCACGTCCCCAAATTACAGGAGAGGACCTGATTCCCAATCATGTCTTTCCACTCCCCATCAGTCCCCGCTACCTTTGGAGAGGAAATAGTAAGTCCAAATTTTATGGTTCATATTTTGCAAATACTTTCAAGAATGAATGAATGATGGCAATAGTGGACAGACAGTAAGGACGAGGGGTTCAGAGAAAGGTGAGAACCTCTGGTGTGCAGCCCTGGCAGGCTTCCTGAAGGAGCTGAGGCCTCAGCTGGCTTTGAAGAGCAGGCAGCACCTGGGTAGGTAGGACCATTGCTTCAGCCACATAGAGAGACTGGGTGGTAGGAAGAGTTTGGGACACCAGGTTTGCAGGTCTCTCAGGGGCAATGTCATAGGCAGCTACAGAGCCTACCCCTTCTCCAAGCTGGGCGAATCCTTTCCCCTTCACACCTGGGAGCCTTAACTCTGCAGGTGAGAACTGATAATAGGAGGAGAAAGCTTCCGTAGTTGCCCAGGCTGGGGTGTCTGTTAAAGGAAGCAGAACTGTTTCTTGGCATCTGAGGCTGAGCTCCTCCCTAACCTCACTGCTGGGTCCCCCTTCTACTTCCCAGAGCAGGGGACATGTATAGGCACTCTTAGTTGAACAAGCAAGGACCCCGAGTAAGTCACTGTCCTCATCCTTCAGGCCACGGGGCACTTACCTTGTGGTTTGATAGCCCCCTCCTGGCTACACGGATCACCGCACATGCCATGGCCTCGCCACCTGAGCTGCTCTTGGGCATGTGGCATCTGCTTCCTGGGCTTTGCACCATCTATTTCTGCCTAAACCCCAGCTCCTCAAACAGATGTGGGTGCCTCAAAAGCAGCAGCTCCTTGTGTGCCTCTTGGGGCTCCCTTGCCTGGCACAGTGCCCAAACTCAGCCCCCAGCCATCTGTTCTGCAAGAGGCATGCCTCCATCCAGTCACAGTCATCTGTTGAGCACCTGCAACATGCCAAGCACTGTGCTGTGAAGATAAGCCTGGAGAGACACAGTTCCTGCCTGCAGGGAGCATGGAGTCAAGAGGAGGACAGCAGTATCAGTGAGCGACCAGAGGTGGAAGCCCAGGGAACCCAGAGAAAGAGCTGCTCATGCTGGGCTGGGGGCAGCGTCACTGGGATGGAGAACACGGTGGGTTTATTTGGGTTCAGAGGGGAGAGATGCTCAAGGGAGCTCAGGGAGGCTACAGCTGTGCCCTGGTGCCCACGGGGCATACCTGCTCATTGACAGAACTATAGACAGTCCCCAGCTTATGATGGTTTGGCTTACAATTTTTTGGCTTTTCACTGGTGCAAAAGCAACACACGTTCAATAGAAACTGTACTACCGATGCAACCATTCTGCCTTCACTTTCACAGTATTCAAAGAATCACATGAGACATGCAACACTTTATTATGCAATAGGCTTTGCGTTGGATGATTTTGCACAGTAGTAGGCTAATGTCAGTGTTCTAGTATGTTAATGTAGGTTAGGCTAAGCTATGATGTTGGTAGCTTCGGTTTATTAATTGCGGTTTTGACTTAAGATATTTTTGGCCTGGCACAGTGGCTCATGCCTGTAATCCCAGCACTTTGGGAGGTCGAGGCGGGCAGATCATGAGGTCAAGAGATCGAGACCATCCTGGCCAACATGGTGAAACCCCGTCTCTACTAAAAATACAAAAATTAGCTGGGTGTGGTGGCACCCGCCTGTAGTCCCAGCTACTCGGGAGGCTGAGGCAGGAGAATTGCTTGAACCCAGGAGGCAGAGGTTGCAGTGAGCCGAGATCGCGCCACTGTATTCCAACCTGGCACATGGGGATGGAGCAAGACTCTGTCTCAAAAAAAAAAAAAAAAAAAAAGATATTTTCAACTTATGATGGGTATATGGGGTCGTAATCCCATCATTAAGTTGAGGGGACATCTATAGGTCTGTTACCTTGGGTTTGTGACTTTAAGACCTGGGTTCTCCTTCACCTGCCTGTGCTGTTGGTTGTGTTGGGGCTAATGCTACAAACCCAGGAGAGAAAAGTCACGTGGCTTCGGGATTCTGCTGACACAGGGGCCTGGTGGAATCCCGGACACCTCAGTTGAAGTTTGCAAAGGACTTTGGCGGTGCAAACAGACTGCGGGGTGTGCCGCTCAAGGAGGTTTAGCGTTTCTCCTTCTCTGTTCTCTACAATGTTGACACAAGCTGAGCTCAGATGCAAACCGCAGAAGCAAAGCTGATGTTTGGGCCTGCCTAGGGATTGTCCCTGTCTCCAGGAAATCTGGCAGGGCACCCAATGTTGATTCTCGTTCCTTCCTCAAGTCTGCTCTTGTGCATGTTGAGACGAAAGTCTGAGGCCAGGTAAGAACACAAAGCATTCAAGTGTACCTCCCAGACCTGTCCTCATTAGTAAATGCTATGCTTCTTATTCGTGCTCCCACCCTAGACTCCCACAGGCTCCATCTCAATTAGAGACCCCACTGGAAGGATGCCAGCACATGGCCAGGTCCCATCACTGACTGGAACAGACAGGAAAAGCCAGCCTATCTATCATTTAAGGCCTAGGGTCTCCTTATCTCCTGCTCATTTCACTCGTTGGGACTGGCAGGTGCCACTTCTCAGACCTACTAAAATCAGGCCTGAGACTGTGGGGACTGGAGCTGGGAGGGATAGGCCGTTTTTTCTCCTAGGAAGACAGTAATTGCAAATTTGTCACCCGCAGTGACATGGTGTTGAGCAATTAATTCTGGGGGACTCCCTGCCTGTCACCAAGTGTGTCTTCTGCCCTGAGCAACCTCTCTTGCTTAGAAGCCTATCCCACCTTTCAGTAGACGAGCTGATTTGTTGTAGACCCTGTTCCCCTGGGGACAGCGGGGGTCTTGCAGCTGAGGGTTTGATTTTGGTGACATTGCTGTGTGAGGTAAGGAGAAGATATACAGAGAGAATGCTAGCAGTGCTGACACTTGTGTAGAGCTTACTATGTGACAAGCCTGCTTCCAAGCATATAATTATTACAGTAGCCCTATAGGGCAGGCACTGTTATTATTTTCATTTTAGAGATGGGGAATTAGGGGCACAGAGGGGTTATTAACCAACTGGCCCAAGGAACCTACATTCCAAAGTGACAGAGCAGAATTCCAATCCAGCTGGTCTTGCTCTGGAATGTGTGGTCTTAACCATGGCACTGCATGGCCTTTCCTTGTGTGTGCCCCAAGGAGCCGGTGGGCATACTGGAACCAGGCCAGCTGCTTCGAAGCCAAAGTCACCCTCACGATGTGTGCATGACTGGGCCAGTCGCTGCTTTTTCTCTTAAGGCTCAGTTTTCTCATCTGTGAAATAGGACAGTGGCACCCACTTCAGAGGGTTGTCATGAAGGCAAAATGGCAAGACCGTGCAGTCTCCTGACTCCCCCCACCGCCCCCGCTCCTCTCCCAGGAACCCTGCCTGCTTCTCCCCCCGTGTGGTATGGAAAGCATCACTATTACTTCCCCAGTGCCCCGTTTGGTGGTCACCATATACTCCGTGTTGCCAAAACCATGCTGATTTCTAAGGCCGAAGGACAACATCTAGAAGTGAACACCCCAGTGGTCTGGACCCCTGACTTATGATGACACGGCCAGCAGCAGCGAGGAAGCTCATGCCGGCAGTGCCAGCCCTGACGGGGTGTGCATCCTGCTGGCTGCCTGGAGGTCCAAGGGTGCAGAAGTGCTGATGGCCCTTCCACGGGGGAACACTGCAGGGTAGGCTTGGGGTGGGAAGGCTCTGTGGTTCTCTGCAATCTGCCAAGGTCAGCTGGTGTCAGACAGAGCAGATTATCCAGGAAGAGGCTGGAAAACTTATGTGTTGGATTGGAGGAAGGTTGACTTTTCTCGTTATTATTATTATTTTGAAGCTCATATTTAAGTAAGCTATGAGTTCAGGCACCTATAACCCAGGGCTGGGTGTCGAGGTTCACGAGACAGAGAGGGCTCCCTGTGGGGTCCTGTGCATCCAGGCCACACGGGGCCCCGGGCAGAACCACACATCCAGCTCAGGGCACACTACTTGATGGGCTGACCTTCAGTAAGACACTTCACCTCACTGGGCCTCAGTTTTTCCAGTTACATACTGAAAAGGTTGATGAATCCTGACTCTAAGATTTAGCCTTCCTTCTAGTCTTTATCTTCCGTGAGAGTTTTGATCTATAAGCTCAGCGGAGGTTTAAGGGCAAAGTGCACACCCCTGGGTCCAGGAAGAGGGGAGCCCATTTGCATTTGAAAGAGCCCAAGCCTTCTGAATTCTGCCTTGAGTGAGGCTGGAGGATGGCCTGGCCGCCCCAGCAGGAAAAGCAGGTCCCAGGCCTTCCCCGACAGCTGCTGACCAGAGGAGAGCAGATGTTTTGCTGCTCCAAAGCTGACTTCCTTCTCTCCCTCAGCCTTCTGGGGACCTCGTGGAGGATGCATTTGGTGCCTGCCCTTCCCTCCCTGTCCCTCTGGCATGGCCTGTGGTTGGAAACGGTCACAACAAAAGCGACTAGCTCTACTGAGAGCAGGACGAGGGTCTCTCCGCAGCAAGGAAGCGAGCTGGGATTGAAGGGAAGGTGAGCTTGTGGGAAAAGAACTCTGTGGCTCCTCTCCTGTCTGGCAGAACTCAGGGTTAAGGCGGCATCAGAGGCTCTGTGTTGGGGCACACAGATTGGAAGGTTTCTGTCGTGTTTGTGGTTTAGTTAGGACGATTGTGACAGGAGGGGGGGTTGGAAGAATCAGGCCAGTGTGGCGCCTTGCTTCTATGGATTATCCAACTTCTGGTCGCCTGTCTGCCTCTGCCCGTCCCAGGGAGAGGGAGCATAGCCAAATGGCCAAAAACGTTGACTTTTCATTCCAACAGGCCTGGGCTCAGATCCTATCTCTTCTTCTAACAGGCTGTGGGATTTGGACCAATCACTTAACCTTCCTGTGCCTCAGTGGGATAATAGAAGTGTCTTCTCACAAGCTTGTCGGGAGGTCTAAATGGCAGGGGGCTTGTCAACTGCTGGTGCAGGGCCTGGCATATAGGGCACAGCCCACAGATGTGAGGGTTGGCACCATCCACCCATCTCCCCGCTGCCTGTGCCAGGTCCCCATTGCCGATCTTTTAATCCCACTGCATTAAAAATATTCTTTATATTAATTTTCCTGCCAATTTTAATTTTTTCATATATTTCTTAAGTTTCTATTGATTTTATTGTTTTTCGTCTTGCTATTTCTCTACTAAGACATTATTCTCCAAAACCAGTTATCAATATATATCTTCAATTAATCAGTCATCCATCTATGTATCCATCATGTATCATCCATCTATCTACCATGTATCTGCCTCTGTCAGTCTATCTTCAACTATATTAAAAGCAGGCTCATTTGCGGAAGGACACACATCTTTCAGACAGGTCCATCAGTCCTGCCCACATGGAGAGGAAAACCTCATTTTCAAGGGAGCATTTTAACTGTGACAATGGTGTGCAGGTGACCAGGCCAGCAGCACATGGTGGCAGGTGTTTGGAGCACTAGTTAGAGTCAGAGAGACACACCAAAGCCTCAGTGCCAGGCCCCTTAGACAGGGGGTTCATTCTGTGTCCCGAGACCAGATTTATCTCCCAAAGGCCAACAGGCTGGAGAGAGTCCCTCCTCTCCAGGTAGGGTGGAGGGCCCCATTTTCAGATGCTAGCCCCTCACAGTCCCTGCACCCCTGGAACTGTGCCCGTGCCGAGTGGAGCCCTGCAGAGGACAGCTCACCGCGGCGCTATGAACACACACGGCCAGTGGGCTTTTCCTCGACACTTGATGTTCTCATGGGCCCTCAGAGCTGCTGCGGTGACTTCAGCCACCCTACCTGTTTCACTGGAGTGCTTCCTCGTTCCACACTTATCCTTTTCTACCCTTCTGTCTCTCTCCTGTAAAAGCTTTCCATCTACATTTCCCACCTGGGCCTGAGTCCGGCACCACCCCCCAGCCACGTTGCTGATAGTCATTCTCTCCACGCACCACGCTCCTGCCTTGGGGTCTCCAGGCTGTCCCAGTCCCACGCGGAAAGGTAAGCAGTGCAGACCCCTCCTCTCGCTGGCCGCCCCTTCCCAGGGCCAGCTGATTCCCCTCTGTCCATTGTACTGACTGTGGAGTGATTCCTGTCTGTACCCTCTGTCTATAGTGTGGACTGAGTGCAGCTCGCTTCCACACTGAGCAAGCAATGGGGCCCAGAGTGAGGGCAGAGACAGGGAGACACATCTTTCTCTGGAGGTTTTGGGTTACAGGCCACCTCCAAATCCTAGAGGAAGGGTCAGTGCTCGGGGGAGTAGGAGGCGGTGGCCACCAGAGAGACCCAACATCTGCGCTCACTTTGGCAGATGCTGAGGTTAGCACCAGGGAGGATCAGAATGTGGTGACATGGAGTTGGGAGTCCATAGGCATGCACACCCACGGACACACACACAGACACATGCACAGACAGGCTCACACACAGACACACAAACACACACACAGAGATACACACACACACACATGCACAGACATGCTCACACACAGACACACATGTACAGACAAGCTCACACACAGACATACACACATACACATGCACAGACATGCTCACACACAGACACACACACGTACAGACAAGCTCACACACAGACATACACACATACACACACATGCACAGACAAGTCACACACCGACACACAGACACATACAGACACACAGAGATACACACACACACGCACAGACATGCTCACACACAGACACATGTACAGACAAGCTCACACACACACACGCAGACACGCTCACACACAGACACACACACATGCACAGACATGCTCACACAGACACATACACACATGTACAAACACAGACATACATGCACAGACAAGCTCACACAGACACGCACAGACAAGCTCACAGACACACACACAGACACACACACAGACACACATGCACAGACATGCTCATACAGACACACACATGCACAGACCAGCTCACATAGACACACACACATGCACAGATCCACTCACACACACACACGCAGACACACATGTACAGACACACACAGACACATACACAGACAAGCTCACACACAGACCACACATGCACAGACCAGCTCACACACAGATACACATACACAGACGAGCTCACACACAGACACACACACACAGACTAGCTCACACACACAGACACACACATGCACAAACAAGCTCACACACAGACATACAGACACACACGCACAGATCAGCTCACATACAGACACACACATGCACAGATCCACTCACACACACACACACATGCACAGACAAGCTCACACATGTACAAACACACAGACACACACAGACACATACACAGACAAGCTCACACACAGGCACACACACACATGCACGGACCAGCTCACACACAGACACACACACACACACAAGCTCACACAGACAAGCTCACATACCGACACACACAGACACACATATGCACAGACCAACTCACACACCGACACACACACACACACAGACTAGCTCACACACAAGCACACACATGCACAATCTCACACACAGACACACACATAGACACAGACACACAGACACACAGAGACACACACATGCACAGATCAGCTCACACAAAGACACACACATTTGCAGATCCACTCACAAACAGGGACACACAGACACACACGAACAGACCACTCACACATGCACAGATCCACTCACACACAAACACACATAGACACACACACGCACAGATCCACTCACACACAGGGACACACACACACAGACACACATGTACAGATCTGCTCACACAAACACACACAGACACACACATGCACAGATCCACTCACACACAGCTACACGCACACACAGATACACTCACAGACACAGACTCATACATACACATAGACACTTGCACACATACATACTACACACACAGACACATACATATACAGACATACTCACAGATCCACTCACACCACACAGACACCTGCAAACACAGATGCACACACACACAGACACATACAGACACTCGGGTACTCGTGTCTGCTCCCCTGCGTGGGCACCATCACACACCTGGATCAGATCCACAGGTGTGGTGGCATTTTTGTGGGACGTGGTGGCATTTGCTGACATAGAAAGAGTGAGAGAGAGGCGGCACCTGTGTGAGGAGCACAGGTACTGGTAAGGAGTGTGGCTGATGGGGACAGGCAGCGGGCGAGTGGTCAGGTGAGCATGTTTATAGGTCAGGAGGAGTGCGAGCTCGTCCTCGTGTGGGTCTGCTGTGTGCACAGGGGTGTGCTTCATGCACACTTCCCTCGGGATGTTGGTCATGGTCGCTAACGGCAGGCATGTGTTAGACACACGTGTTGTCTGTCTCTCCTTGAATATGGGTGTGCCCACCCTGTCACATGTGCTCGGTGCTTGCTCGAACTGCTGCTCAGCCCCTCTTACCTCTGGCCCACCTCCAGTGCTCTGCCCTTGGGGTCCTGCACCTGGCACTCACACCCCCACCTGCAGATTCCCCAGGGCAGCTGGCTCCAGGCCCCGCAGGGCTCCTAATAGCTGAAGGCTGTGGGAAACACCTGGTCACTTCTGTCTAAGCCAGTGACCTTTGCTCCAATTGATAGGAGCACCTTGGAGGGTGCTGGCTGTAGGCCAGCAGAGAGTGGGGATGGAAGGAAGATGGGTGTTTCCTTCCTCCCCCGTTCCCGCCTCCCCAGCAGCAGGTAAAGATAGTGATGGATGAAGCTGGGGAAAAGGCAGATTGGTTTTGGATTCTGATGAATAAAGTCTTTCATGCTCCTGAAATTGCTAACTGCGGGGGGAACACCGTCGTTGTAGGAAGCTGTGGGATTTTCCCTGATCGGTTGCTCCAGGGGGAGGACTGACAAGTGGTTGTCTTGTTTATTGTTGAAGGGAAGAAACAAGCTGTCTGCCATTGTCCATTCTGGGATGTTCTGGCTCTGAGATGGGGGAGGCACTCTGGGAATCCAAGGAGGCCGGCCCGGTAGCAGGGAGGCCCCTTGCAGGCTCAGTCAGAACGAGCCAGGCTCCTGCCTCAGGGCCCTGCTTTGGCTCGTGCTGCTGCCTCCGACGTTCCCCTCCCTGGATCCCAAGGCCCCAAACCAAGGCCCACTTTCCCCTCCTGAACCTTGTCCCCGGTCTTCTGCTGAGCCACCTTGCCTCTGCACAGACTGCTCTTAATTGCTCCCAGCCCAGGAGGGGGCCAGCTGTGTAGCAGTTTCCACCCAGGGCTCAAATCTAGCCCCACTGACTTGCCACCACGTGGCCAGTGGCAAGTTGCACACCTCCTTAGCCCTCAGTTTCCTAACCACAAAATGAGTGTTGACCTTGATTTCATTGGGCTACATGAGGAGTAAATGGGATAATGTATAGCTCAATGCCCGGCACCAGTAACTTGTAGTTAAAATGTTCTATTTCACCTCTAATGGAGCCTGCCCATTGTTTAACCTGCTCTTTCCTTCTGAATCTTTCAGGTCTAGCTCAAGTCCCATTTCTTTCTTGAAACATACCCTGACTAATATACAGTAAATTGGATTCCCTTGCTTCCTTGAGGACACTGTTGAGTTTGAGGCTAATGATTACCCTGTATAATTAATCCTGTATTTTCTAATTAATCCAACTAAGTCATTGTCATTGAGCACCAGCCATGTGCCCAGCGTTTTTACCTAAGAATTTCCTCCACTGAATGTCAGTTCCATTAGGGGGCGGGAACGTGTCTTACAGCCCTGCTTGTCAGAGCGTCTGGCATAGTGCTGGGGCACTCAATGGCGCCCCAGAAACATGGTTCAGTTGCTGGGAGGGTGGTTAGCAGGGATCAGCGGGTCTGTCCAAGAAGCTATGGGACTGGAACAAAGAGGAGACTCCATGCCTTAAGGCTGGACCGCTAACGAAAGAGAGAAACTCACAAGGTGACTCCAGAGAATGCAGCAGGTATCCAGTCAGTCGTGTCCTGGAATCTATGATTCTGAAGGAACGGAGAAGAATTTTACCCCAAACTCTCCCCCAAAGCGAGAAGCGCTTGCTGTCCCTTGCTGCCCTGAGCACTGACATCTCTTGGCCTGTCCGAGAGGTAGGGGGCTCATTACGCACAAAGAAGCGTATCTGACTGCACATGGCATGACTGACAGCAGTTCTTACAACTCCAAACAGGGTGGAGCTTGTCCTTTGGAGAAATGTAGAATGAATCAAATCTGGCTGGCCTCTGAAGAGCAAGTCCTCGGATGCTCCCAGACCACTGGCGCCTCCGCCGGAGCCACACCCAGCTTCGTGCTCTTTTTCCCAGGCCGCATCAGAAATGGTCTCTAGGTCTCTTGCTGCCCTGACTCTTCTCCTGTGCACACACCCTGTTTGTGCACAGCCGTCTCTCCGCGGGACGTTGCAGCAGAGCAGAGCACCGCACTGTCGGGTCTGAGCAGGGTGCTCCCAAGAGGCCCATCCCTACTCTACCTGACGCCATGTTCTGCGAATGCCGCCCGAGGAAGAGACACCATTTTTATTTATGCATTTTCTTAGGCAATGGCATGAACATGGACAAAACTGCATATGTATGTGGCCAGCGTTTCAGAGGATGCAAAATATCTGCATTGATAGTGTTCAAAGGCATGGAAATAAGTGAAATACCCCTCTTCAAATTGTTTTATTGTGAGAAAATATGCATAATATAAAATTTAGCATTTTCACCATTTTTAAGTCATTCAGTGGCATTAAGTACATTCACATGATTGTGCAAACATCACCAATGTCCATCTCCAGAACTCTTTCATCTTGGAAAACGAAACGTCTGCACCCATTAAAAACTAGCTTTCTATTTTCCCCTGCCCTCAGTGCCCGATAACCACGGTTCTGTCTTCTATCTCTGTGAATCTGATGACCCTAGGGACCTCTCATAAGTGGAACCATACAGTATTTGTTCTTTCCTGACTGGCTTATTCATCAGCACAATGGCCTCAGGTTTCAACCGTGTGGTAGCAGGGGCCAGGTTATCTGTCCTCTACGGGGCTGCCTGATGTTCCACTATATGCATAGACCACATTCTGCTTATCCACTTACCTATCCATGGACACCTGGGTTGCTTCTACCTTTCGGCTATTAGGAATAAAGCTGTCGTGATCATGGGGGCACAGATATCTGGTGGAGTCACTACTTTCAGTTGATTTGTGCATATACCCAGAAGTGGGATTGCTCGATTATGTGATAATTCTAAGTTTAATTTTTTGAGGAACCAATGTACTGTTTTCCACAGTGGCTGTACAGTTTTATATGCTCACTAGCAATGCACCACTGTTCCAATTTCCCCCTATCGTCACCAGCACTTACTCGTCTTTGTTTTTCTGATAATATCCTGCTGGGTGTAAGGCGATATCTTGTGGCTTCCATTTGTATTTCTCCAGTGACTAGTCATGCAGAAGGTTTCTCCATGTGCTCATTGGCCATTTGTGTATCTCCTTTGGAGAAATGTCTACTCAAGTCCTTTGCCCGTTTTTGAATTGGGTTGTTTGTTGTGTAAACTACTCTTCGAAATAAGTGTGAAGATATTTTTCATAAGCATCTTTAAATTAAGTTGTGTTTTATTTGGTGAATATAAAATATTCAGTAGAAAAGATTCTTGTCTCTTTAATATATGAGATTTTAAAGGGGGAGCATCCTTTAGCAAGAGGATAAGATGTCAAATGGAAGAAAATTCCTTTTCCCAGTAAAGTGCCACTGACGGAGAAAGAGCATGCCAGTTTCCAAGTCCCAGACAGGCAGGCCCAGGGGGAGCCCAGGGCTCAGGATTGGGTACCAGATACAGCCCAGGCTTCCCAGTTAATCTGAATCTCAGATAAACAAGGAACAACTTTTCAGCACAAATATGTCCCAAATACTGCATGGGACATACTTGCACTAAAATGTTATTTGCTATTTATCTGAAATTCCAGTTTAGTTGGGGTGCCCTGTTGCTTTCATTTGCTAAATCTTGCCCCCCTACACAGTGTGACACAGGGCGGGGTGTTCAGTGAGTCTGTGGCACTGAGAGGCACCAGTAGCTTAAGCTGCTCCTTACTGAGAACAGTTTTGAGAAGGCCGTGTGCCCAGCTAAGTTTCACAAGAGTATGGGACTGCCTCCTGAAGACTGTAGTTGTTCTTTAAAATGAACCTTATGGTTTTAAAAGAAGCCCAGTGGGGGATCTCCCAAGGGGTGGTCTGCCTTTGCCAGTCAGAACCATTTTTACTATGAAAAGGTTGTTGCAGCACACATTTCTTACTGGGGCTGGCCAGACACCATCCTGTCCTTTAGAGGAAGGGTCCCTCTTTGCCAACCACATGGTTTGGGCTGGGGGTGGCTAATCAGCGTGCTCCTTTCTGACGTGGGGGAGCATGTGGTAGCATCACCCATCTCAGTGTCCCCACTCCTGCCTGGCCTGACCTTTCCAGGGACAAGAGTGAACCAGGCTAGTACCAATCCCAGGCCCCACCTTGGCATTTTCTAATCAGAGCTTGTTGGGGGAGGCTTCTCTGCTCTCTGCTCTGGGCGTGTGAGGATGTACTGCCAAGGTGCAGCCTCACGGGGACAACAACTGGTCCACAGGGAGCGAGAAGTTGTGTGTGTGTGTGTATGTGTGAGCATATGAGGGTGTTCTGCCAGGGTGCAGCCTCGCGGGGACAACAGTTGGTCCACAGGGAGCGAGAAGTGTGTGTGTGTGTGTGTGTGTGTGTGTGTGTGTGTGTGTGTGAAACAGAGAGAGACAGGAAGAGACAGGGAGGGGAGAGGGGACAGAGATGGAGAGAGCGATCTGAATCAAGCCCTGCATGCAGCCCCCGCTGAGGCCAGATCTGCCCTTTCCTTTCCTACAACTTGATACCAAGTAAATCAAGTCCCCTTGGACTGAACTGTGACGTGGCCATTAGTTGCAGAAACATAGCTGTCTATTCCTTTATATGGCCGTGTTTAGTGACCCATCACTACTCCCTGGGCTGGACAGGCTAGGGAGAGGCGGTTCAGGATGTCTCTGCTCAAGACAGAGGGCCACACGCCACAGCAGAGAGGCCAGAGGCTGCGGGTGGCCAGAGCATGGCGAGGTCCCAACCTGGATTGGGTGGGGTGACTGGGTAGAGGAGGCTGGGTGCCCCCCAGTTCTGAACTCCCTTGAGGATTTCTTCTGGAATGGTATAGGTACAAATATATTTTTGAAAACAGGGGGCCTGAATTCTACTCGGCAGGGTCTCACAGATGCGCGTGCAGTGGTAGTGGGGGAGGTTGCACCAGGTTACAACCTGCTCCTTGCAGTTCTGCACCGCGTACTGCACCACGCATTGTGAATGCAAGATAACACCTAGCACATAGCATGGGGCGCCATCCAGTCTACCTCGTGCTGTAATGTCAAAGCCATGTACTATCTACAGTTACCTGTGCTTTCAGGACTTATGGCTACACTGCAGCTTGTTTCCGTCCCTTGAAACACAAGTTCCCAGACCTCAAGTGCTGAGCCCAGGAGAGAGCTGAACTCTGCGGATGACACAATCCTTGATTAACGCAAGGAAGACTCTGGGGCAACAGCTCCCCGAGACTCCACGCCTTGGGGGATCCCAGGGCAGTTTACCTTTTATCTAGAAGAAAAGCGGTGATTATTTACCATTGTCCTGATACTCTGTGGGAATAGATTGCCTTAAGTGTTTCAACCAGGATGCAGAAACCAAGTTAGACAAAGCACATGGCCCAGAACCTGTCACTCCTGACTTGTGGGCCATCCTGGGCCAAGTCAGTCCCTGCCAGTGCAGTGGCTACCGGGCTGGAAAGCCCTCAGCTCACAGCAGCCGCTGCTTGGATTCTTTAGAGGCCTGCCTGCCCTCCGCTCAGCACCCTGCTATGCAGAGCCCCATCCTACTGGCGGGTTCCTCTGGTCCTGTGGATGTGAGCACTCTGCCCTCCTTACTTTGAGTCCTTAGCAGGAATTCTCAGAAAAGAGGTGAACACACACACAGAGCTCTCCCCCAGAGCCAGAGTAGCTGCAGAGCTCAGGGACGGTTCCTGGAGGTGGACTTGGGAGAAGCTTTTCTAAAAGAAGGAGAGGTGTGCAGAGGGGCAGCCAGCCTAGAGCTGAAGGCAGGTGAGAGAGGAGAACCCCTGGGCAGGACCGTGCACGCCCGTGGAGAGGTGGGGTGAGGGATGGCAGATGACTTGTGGACGTTGGTGGGGACCAGAGCCCAAGGCTGGGGGCACCATCTCACAGATGGTGGAGGGGCTGTGGGGGCTTGGGCAGCAGGACAACATGGATGAGTGGTCTCTTCTGCTCGATTTGTTTGGCATGTCTGCGGCCACTGCCTCCCAGAGCGCTGAGCGGGCGGTGGGGTGGTTCTGCAGGATCCTGTAGGGAGAGGATGAATATGAATTTCACAGTCAGAGAAACCTGGATTCCAGCTTCAGTGTTTACTGATCTGAGGCTCTGGGTAAGTAAAGTGGGACTAGAGACACCTTCTTCACAGGGCGTAGGTGAGGGCTAAACGGGATATAAACACACCAGGCTTTGTTATCAGTGTGTGACACACACCAGGCACTCGGTGAGTGTGGCCTGCCTGCCCCCCCCCACCACTCCGTTCCCTACCCCCTTTCCTCCCTCAGTTTCCTTCCCCCTCTTCCCTGCCCCTCCCCATAGTATCTATTCTGACAGGTCTGTTCTCCCCAGCCTCCAGGGAAAGGTCAGATTTCACATTGCATATATGTATCTGTGTCTGTTTTCCTTTCTCTCATGGTGAAATCCTTCAAGGTTAGCTCCAACTGACAGCCCCAACTGCTCCCTTTGCTGGGGAACAAATCTCCATAGCAACCAGTTCCCGGCTCTGTCCTTCCTTCTTCCCCAAGCTGAGACCTCAGGCCTCTTGGGATGCAGCTACCCGAGCTGCTGCTTCTGAGAGGACAGGCCAGTCCCTCTGCCCAGTGATGCCCATGACAGCGGCAGGACTGTCTCACTCAGCGTGGTCAGCCAGAGAAACGCAGATCACTTGAATTTCTGCCCAAAGGCCATTGGAAATGCACATACTAGTCTTCTTTGTGAACCCTGGCGGCTAAAGGAGGGACAAATGGCTGGGCACATTTGGCAGCTGGGCAGGGCATGCGATGTGGTGTATGTGGTGGGGCACAAGCTGTGCAGCAGAGAGGTGCAAGCCCGACTCTTCCCTGGAAGCTCCACGTCTCCTCTAAGGATGCCACCTGGGAAAGGGGGAGACCATCAACAAGAGATGAAGCTCTCTATTCTAGGCCAAATTTAAGCCAGTTTTAAATAAGGCGACTGGCTTCGGAGGCCCCAGAGTCTCCAGGAGGAATTAATAATGGATGAGCCTTTCCTTCGGCATCCCTTCTCCCTCCCAGGGCACTGCAGAGGAGCCTCTCTGCCAAGAGCCTGCCTGGTCCTGTCCTGGTCTCACGTGGGGCTGGCAGGGGGTTGGGGGGCTGGAGGGCACCCAGCTTGGGGAGCAGGTCTGGGCTGGCCTGCGTGGAGGCACGCAGAGGCCTGGCTGCTACCTGGAAGAAGCCTTTCCTGGGCCTCTCCTGCTGTCCACCACCAAGTGAAGGCCATGTCCCAAGGGCTGTCCTCACCTCCTCCCCCATCCCCGGGCTACCAGGTCCTGAATTCTGCTGCTCTGTGACCTCAGTTCACCCTCTGGTTTCCTTCCCTATAGCCGCTGCCTGCATTCTGGCCCTGACTGCACCCCCAGGACTAAGCCCGTGGCCTCTGCAGCCCCCCATCTCTAGTTCACCCACCCCACCCTGCGTGGGGGTGACCTTGCGGAGACCCATCTGACCCTGAAGCAGTCTCACTCAGGGCCGTCATCTGGCTCCCATCACTCCCGGGACCAAGTTTGTCCTCCTTGGCTGCTGTGAGAGCCCACACCACCCAGCCCCTCCTCGGTGACCGGCGCTGTCTGTCCCAGTCTCCCAGTTCTGCCGGACCCTCCTCATGCCCTACAGTGCTGAGTCCCCCTGACCACTTCAGGCCCAGCTCAAGCGGCCCCTCCCAGACTGGCTGGCCGCTCCTGCCCCTGGGCTTCTTTTGGGGACATTTGCTACTAATCCGTGGGAATGTCTGTTTACGTGCCTGGCTCTCTCCTGAACTGTAGCCTTTTCAAGCAGGCCTGTGACCTCTCATTGTTTCCTTAGGGTCCAGGGCCTCTCCTGGCACAGAGAGGGCTTCACAGAGTTGATGAATAAATGAACCATGGGTGAATGAATTCATGGGCAGCGGAAGGAAGGGAGGAGGGAATGAGGAATTAGGAAGGCAGGCGGGCCTTTTCTTCTTTGGAACAAACGATGGACGTGGGTTGTGTGTGCCAAGCCAGCAGGCTGGCATGTGCTGGAGAGCTGTGCTGAGCCCGGGTGAGGGGGGAGACTCAGTGGGTTAGCTCCAGGCCATCCCAGGCTCCACTCAGGCTGGCAGAGTGCACCCCTCTCCCACCTCTCTACTCTGCCAGACCCCCTCTAAATAGTTGGGTGTAGGAGGAGCCCAGCACTGTCCCCATGCCTCTCAATGCTTCCTCACTGTGGGCCATGGGGCAGAAAGTCAGGGTGCAGGGCTTGCTCCTCTCTGGTCGGGGCTGAGGGGGCGCCCTTCCCCCGGGAGAGGTTGGCCTGCCCCTGGGCATGGGTACATTAGCTGAGGAGCAGGATGGGAGATGATGACCTTCAGAGCTGGCCCTTTCATAAAGCCTGGGCTGTCCTCTTGCCGCCTGGGAGGAAGGTGAGCTCGGGCCCAGTGAGTGCGATATCCTGGGTGGAGGGGGGGCTTGGGCCCAGTGACCATGTGTCTCCTGGGAGGAGGGGGTACTTGGGCCTGGGGGAGCACCTGGAAGGAGGGGGACTTGGGCCCAGGAGCACAGTCTCCTGGGAGAAGGGGCTTGGGCCCCATGGTCTCCTGGGAGGAGGGGCATGGGCCCCATGGTCTCTTGGGAGGAGGGGCTTGGGCCCCATGGTCTCCTGGGAGGAGGGGGCTTGGGCCCCATGGTCTCCTGGGAGGAGGGCATGGGCCCCATGGTCTCCCATGCTTGTGCTCCCAGGGCTTGTCTGGCTGCCTAGTACCCTGCACTGGCTCTGCTTGAGAAGCACCTTTCACCCTGCTGCACTGCGGGGACATGAGGGGCTGCTGCTGAGGGACAGGGGCTGGCCACCCAGAGGCCTTGAGCATGTAGACACATCCTCCCCAGGCACGGGGCCAGCAGAGAGCTGCTGTGGCAGCGTAGCAGGCCAGCCCACAGGTGGGGGAAGGGTCAACAGGAGCCCCTGCCTGAAGGCCACGGTGTAACTGGGCAGAGTTGGCTCAGGCTCCAACCCAGGAGGGCTTGCACCCTCTATTTCCCAGGCGGGGGCTGAGGTGCCCCGCCATGCTCCTTTTCCTTGGCTGTGTGTCATGGATCTGGCTGCCAAGCACTACCCTGGATGCCAGGCCTGATGCAGGGATCTGGGGTTCAGGCTGCAGGGAGAGGCGGGGGTGCCCAAAGGCCAATGCTCTAAGTGACAATTGTGCCAAGCTGGCCCTGCGTATCCTGTCTCCATCCTCTTCCTACAAGGAAGATCTGGGCTCAAGTCTCCCCTCAATGTCCATCAGGTGTCAACTAAGAGAACAGGGAGACCTTGGAGAGCCAAAGCCCTGCTCTGTGGCCTTCTGAAGGGGGCACCGAACACATTGCACCCATAAAACAGTGTGATTTCTTGCACCAGCTCCATGGCCTATGGAATCAAGGGCCACGTCTTTCCCCAAAGAAGCTTACAGATTTGTTGAATAGATGACCGTACACACATATGCTTTACATGTACAGGTGAAGACACAAGAAAGAATTTCAAAATCCCAGATGCCACAGTCAAAAGTCACTAACAGCCAGCACTGCAGGAGTGGGAGATAATGCTGCAGCGACTGTACGTGCACACGTGTGTCCGCGTGGATGCGTGTGCGTACAGACGTGTACGTGTCTGTGCACGTGTGTGTCCACGTGGATGCGTGTGTGTGCAGACGTGTACGTGTCTGTGCACATGTTTATGTATGCATGCACATGTATGAAGACTTTGGACTCTATCACACAGGGAGGGGAGGGGGAGGGTTTGAGTCTACTCAGGGGAGGAAATGGAAAGGGAATCCCCAGGATATGGAAGGATGGTGCTATCACTGACAGGGCCAGTGGAACAAGTCCACCGCCAGCCCTGGGTGGGAGGGGCACAGCTCTGCCTGGGATTCTGGTGGGAAAAACTCTCCTGTGAGTAAGGGGCACCTTGAGCCTCTGTCGTACGCTGCTTTGGAGTTGGCGCTGACAGTTTTCAGGTGGGGTCAGAAGTCCCAAGCGGAGAAATGATCATAAGAATCAGTCGTCTCAGGCCTGGGATACCCTAAGGTGTTAGGAAGAAGTCAACAAAACACTTTTGTGTTGTAGGATTTATGTTGAGAAGAAAGTCCTTGACGATTACCAGCTCACAATACCGCTTGAGCCGGATTCCATGTGTTCTTTATGAACTCAACTCAGCAGCCCAAGAAGCAGGAGTATTGGACCCTAGGCGCTGAGGGTAATGGACACCATGGGAGAGTTATAATGATTATAAAGAGCTCAGAGGTCCACAGACCCTAAAGGGGGAACAGGACATTAAGATACAAGAACAGGAAGGTTTGTAAAAATGAACATCTGAAGATAACATGGGTAACGCTAAAATTAATCCCTTAACAGGTGAGTTCAACAGCTCATTAAATGCAGTGAAGAAAATCATGAGTGAAGGGGAAGATTGGTTAGAGGACATCACTCAGGGTGCGGCATGGAGAGGTGAGATGAGAAATACAACTGGGTGCAGAAGCTCACACCTCTAATCCTAGCACTTTCGGAGGCTGAGGCTGGAGGATGGCTTGAGGCCAGGATTTCAAGACCAGCCTAAATCTCAGACATAGCAGACTCCATCTCCCCACAAAATTAAAATTAAAAAAAACAATTAGCTGGGTGTGATGGCAGGCATCTGTGGTCCCAGCTACTTGGGAGGCTGAGGTGGGGGGATCCCATGAGCCCAGGAATTCAGGGCTTTGGTGAACCATGATTATACCACTGCACTCCAGCCTGGGTGACAGAGTGAAATCCCATCTCTAAAAAATAAAAATAAAACGAAAGAAATACAACAGAGAAATTAGCAGGACCAATGAAAGACATGAGTGTTCAGAGTGAGGAAATATAAGCACAGACATCAAATAACTGTTACATTATTGGGCTGAGTCAATTTATTCAGACAGCAAATATTTTCGGAGCAGCTCCCAGACGGAGCATTTGGCATATACCTATCCGAGGTCATGTGTGCAGGAGTATTGAGCTCAGGTGTAGCTTTGAGAGAGGTTTGATGATTTTCATTGGTCCGTGGTCAGGGAGCAGCATGGCTGAGCTGGGGGCCAGGGCTGTCTGCTCCCTCTGGGCTCTGCTCACTCTGCCTGTCATTCCAGAAGGACCAGAGCCAGGCAGCAGAGGGGTGAAGGCACCCTGTGCTCCCGACACCTGCTCCCAAGACAACCCTTCCTTCTCCTGTGGTCCCTCTTGGTTTCTAGCAGACATCTTTCTCTAGGCTAGAGATTGGCCCATGTCCTGAGGCCTGGCAGTCCCAGAGCTTTGGGGCCCCCTTCCCCACGCTGTATGGAGCCCTGCCTGCTCTTGTCTATTGGGACCTCTTCCAAGGCTTCGAGCCCCTGGCCCTGGACCCTGTTCCCTGTGAGCAGACATCCCTGGCCACACCTGCTTGTACTCCAGGCAGAGTGGAGGAGGCCTGGTGCATGCCGGGCTGCCAGGCTCAACATGCATTTCAGATAACAGCACTTTAAAAACCCTCAGTGTGTCTTTCACACTGCAGGGTACACTGTGTATGTGCACGTGTGTGTCTGTGGTATGGTCACCCGGCAGAGGCAGAACACTGGGTCAGCTGCCAGCGTCACAGGGTGTGGGCAGGGGCCTCACAGGGATGGGATGGAGGGGTGCAGGCTGCTGGGGAGCCCTGCCCGAGCAGGGCCGGGATGCTCCCCCATACCCGAACTGGGGCTCTGTACCCCTCCTATTGCTCAGTTTCCTACCAAGCATGGTCCCAGCACCCACAGGTGCTGCCTGGGGTTCTATGCCTGGAGCTCTGTGGCCCTGTGCCTGCCCTTCCTCTCTGAACCACTCTTCCTCGGCTGTAGAAGCAAACCTGGGCACAACAGCTTCCTTGCAGCTCCCACAGTTCATGTTTCCTCTGAGGGAGGCAGGCAAAGCCCAGGGGAGAGGCTCACCCTGTGAAATTTCTCTTTGGAAAGAGAAGAAATTGCATCCATCACTCCCGGTGAAGGCTCTGCAAAGTGTGGCCACGGCTCCCAGATGGGCCCGCTGCCCGTCTCTCAAGAAGAGGAAGAGGGAGGCTTGCCAGGGTGAGATAAGGGAGTGTCTCCCTGCATGGCCTTGGCCATTCATTACCTGTGTGGCCAGGACAGGAAAGCATTCATCCTGGGCAACGCGCTCTCTGTGGAGCCGTCAGTGTGGCCAGGAATTGCTCAGTTCAGGCTCAGGCTCAGGCAGCTGTGGTGTAGGGAGCGGGGGAGGAGGAGGCAGCAGGCCCAGAGCGGGTGGAGCGGGGCAGCGGCACCCAGGACACAGGCAGCGTGGGCAGGGCACGATGGGCTCCGCAGGCAGCCTGAGCACTTGTGAGACTTGCATGCCAGAGGCAGTGCCGGGCAGAGTCATACCCACCCACTAGTTCAGTCCTCCCAGAAACACCATGAGGGATATGCATAAGGGATTTTTAGTGACAATATTATTTATCTGAGCTGAGACCCTTGGCAGTGAAAGAAGTGTGATGAATGATTATGCTGGGACATCAGAACGTTCACTGCGAGGCTCCCAGGCAAACTGAGTAATGAACTCGCTGGTGGTAAAACAGACTCAGCGGTGTGGGTTAGTTTCACCTGAGGTTCAGAGGCAAATCTAGGGCTTCCAACGCTAAGCTTTTAGCCCCTCTTCTGACCTCTAACCATGGGCTCCAAGGCCGGGCCAGCAGGCTAGTGGGGCACCATCCTCCACGCTGCTGGGGAGTGCAGAAACCACAGGGACACCCTGAAAGGCAGCTTGCGGTCCCCCACAGCTTTGGGGTTGCTTCCTACCTGCCTATCCCTTCATTCACTGGCAGCCTAGTGCTGCTCTCTTTCTGGGTCAAATCTGACCAGAAGCAGACTGCAGTCCCTCCACGGACTGCTGGGCCGGGCGTGCTGGCCACCCAGGAAGCTCCTCTCCCACCCCGGCTCTGCTCAGGCCAGCCCCTCGGCACTCAGATGTGCAGCTCTGCGATGCTGGCCAGCATCCCTTCGCTCGTTCTTGGAAGAGCGATTTGTTGGTCTAATGTCTTCCTTCTCCCAGCGTGTAACAACTTTTTCTCCTGGAGTGTGGTTTTCTGAGCATGAAGATTCGGTTTTCTCTTGCTGGGCTTCCCCTACCCACACACTGCTTGTACATGGGTACATGTTTAGGTACACATGTGCCTGTGTGTCTATGAACAGATGTACAATTTCACCTGCTTTGTTGTAGACAAATTATTTTGCTCCTTCTTTCATTCAACACCTATTTTTTGAAAACCTGCTATGTTGCAGACACTGTTATAGATTCTGGGGATACAGTTTTTAAAAAAAAGGTTTTAGATTTTCTTTTATATATATATATTTTTAATTGCATTTTAGGTTTTGGGGTACATGTGAAGAACATGAAAGATTGTTGCATAGGTATACACATGGCAGTGTGATTTGCTGCCTTCCTCCCCATCACCTATATCTGGCATTTCTCCCCATGCTATCTCTCCCCAACTCCCCACCCCCCTGCTGTCCCTCCCCTTTTTCCCCCCCCCGACAGACCCCAGTGTGTCATGCTCCCCTCCCTGTGTCCATGTGTTCTCATTGTTCGACACCCACCAATGAGTGAGAACATGTGGTGTTTGATTTTCTGTTATTGTGTCAGTTTGCTGAGAATGATGGTTTCCAGGTTCATCCATGTTCCGGGGCCTCTTTTTGATGGCTGCATAGTATTCCATGGTGTATATGTGCCACATTTTCCCTGTCCAGTCTACCATCGATGGGCATTTGGGTTGGTTCCAGGTCTTTGCTATTGTAAACTGTGCTGCAGTGAACATTCGTGTGCATGTGTCCTTATAGTATAACGATTTATAATCCTTTGGATATATACCCGGTAATGGGATTGCTGGATCAAATGGGATTTCTATTTCTAGGTCCTTGAGGAATCACCACACTGTCTTCCACAATGTTGAACTAATTTACACTCCCACCAACAGTGTAAAAGTGTTCCTAAAAAATCTGGAGACAACAGATGCTAGAGAGGATGTGGAGAAATAGGTTTTAGATTTTCTAAAGCCCATAGCCCAAGTCTGATATTTTATTGCAGGACACAGACAATAACCAAAGAAAAAAATACATCTAAAAATATTAGATAGTTTTAGGTGTTATGAAGGCAAATAAATTGGGGTTAAGGGCTACAGGGACAGGGTGCAGGTAGAGGAACCAGTTCACCCAGAGTGTGGGGGAGGTCTCTGTGGCGAGGCCGTCTGAGCAGAACTTGACTGAGGTAAGGCGGTGAGCTCTGCGAATGTCCAGGGGCCAGAGAGCAGAAAGAGCCCAGGCTTGGCTTGACTTACTCCGTAATACCAAGGGTCCAGCATGAGAGACCAGGAGAGGCAGGCAGGGGCTGGAGCTCCTGAGGACCTGAGAGTTTCTATTCTGAACGTCTCGGAAGCTGCTGGAGGATTTTAAGCAGTGAGCTAATGAGAGCTGATTTACATTCAAAAACCTGACTTGGGTTGGTACGCTGAGAAGCTGAGAAGATTTAGCAGAGAAGCAACAGGGGACGCAGCGGGGATGGTGGGGCAGAGGGAGGCATGGGACTCTTTAGCTTTGGGAGGTGGTGGCAGGATCCTGCAGTGTAGGACGGTGCCAGCCAGCAGCCTTGAGGAGGTGAAGGGTGACTTTCCAGGGATGTCTTAATGAGTAGGAAGCAGCGACTTCCTGATGGAGTGAATGCAGATGCGAATGGACGAGAGTAGTCAAGGGCGCATCTGGGATTCTGGGCCCTTTGGGGAAATCTAGGGCAGCGCATGGAGGAGCAGGTTTGGGGGTGCAAATCAGGAAAGCTGTTTGAAGCGTGATGCCTTTGAGAGGCCTGCTAGCAGGTGCCTGTCCAACAGAAGACAGTTCTCATGCAATGCTGTGGAGGCCTAGAGAAGTGGCTCAGACATGGGAGGCTGGAGGGCGGGGGCCTGGGAGCAGGGCCTGGCACGCAGGCCACGAGGAGCTCCAGATACCCACAGGGATGCCCAGTGGAAGAAGATCAATGCCCGGGCAGTGGGGTCTGCTGTGTGAGGAGTGGCTGACCATGAAAACAAGCCTCGGACACAGAGATTCGTGAAGAGTTGAAGTGAGCCTCCTGGGAACAGGGCAGCAGCTCCTGCCTGGAACCCCAGGTGATGGACGGGTTGCTGAGGATCTCAGGGAAGGAGACCCACTGCTGTGACTCTGCAGTGGCCAGCAGCCCCGCTGAGCTCACTGCAGGCATCCTTTCTCGGCCCGCTCCACTCTTAGTCCACAGCCACAGCTCCCCTCCCTCATCTTTTAAGTGCATCATCTATTTGCCACTTCCACTTTTGAGTCGCTTACTCTCGGCTCCTTGCAATCTGAGAGTGAGAGGAGGGACTAAGTGCCCAGGGCCTAGACATGGAGACAGCCTTTCCCTCTCTCTGCCCCTGCTCCTTGAAAAGATCTTGGGTAGCAATACCCAGGTATAACTCTAGTCAGGGAGCTCAGGTGTCCATCTCCTCTTCCAGGATGGCCCTGGGCCCATTCTTCCTGCTCTGCACACCCAATGGAGGCCTCACTAAAGAAAAACCACACTGTTAGGACAGCCTCTCCCCATAACACCTAGGGAAGTGGGCATGGGACTAGCTTCACAGGTGGTCCCGAGGATTGCTGGAGCCAGCACACTGGGCACACAGTAAGTGCTCATTAAATATTAGTGGCTATTGTCAGCTGTTATCATGAAGCACATGGCAAGTACCTGATACTGTGGTATTTTACAAAAGTCTGTCTGATTTTATGGTCACAAATACCTTACAAGGCATATATTACTATATTGTTCCATTTCTATAAATGAGAAAGCTGAGGGTCAAAGAGGGTGGTGAATGCTGTAGGTCGCACGGTTATTACAGGAGGACCTCATGACCAGAGTGTGTGCTGCCCAGGAGGGTGGGAGTGGAGAGCCTTTATCAAAGGCCCGGAAGAGAGCCACGTGCCTCCACTCTCCTTTCCGGGAGCTGGGGAAGAGCATGCATGGGGCCACATTTCACGGTGAGTTATGGAATTATGCCTCGCAGCAAACAGCAGTCACAGTGCAGCTGGATGCAATGAAATGGAGTTTGTATTGGAATCTATTATGGTCCCAACATAAATTAATTATAACCCTTCTGCTGGAGGAAAGCTTCATACAGAATTAAAGTTTGCTGGAGGAGGAGGAGGTAGTGGGGGAAGAGCTGAGCAACAGGGAGCTGGAAATGATTCTCTCTGTGG
Organism: Ateles fusciceps; assembly: GCA_036589455.1. Lineage (NCBI taxonomy): Eukaryota > Metazoa > Chordata > Mammalia > Primates > Atelidae > Ateles > Ateles fusciceps. Next base: position 347,016 of record JAZHEH010003296.1, on the reverse strand, counting down.
GGGCTCAGGTTGGCAGGGACCCCAGCCATCAGCCACCACGTTGTCTGCAGTAACGGTGCCTCCTACCAAGCCCCTTCAGTGTCAGGGATGCCATATACATCACCCGGCTTGATTTTCAAAATAGCCTTGTGAAGTATTGATGGCTTGGGCAGTTGTCCCCTCCAAATCTCATGCCGAAATGTGATTCCCCAGTGTTGGAGGTGGGGCATGGTGGGAGGTGTTTGGGTCACGGAGTCAGATCCCTCACGAATGTCTTGGTGCCCTTCCTGTGGTAATGCGTGAGTTCTTGCTAATAGAGTTCTCTGGAGAAGCGATTGTTAATAAGATTGTTAAAAAGAGCTTGACTAGCCAGGTGTAGTGCCTTACACCTGTAATCCCAGCACTTTGGGAGGCCGAGGTGGGTGGATCACCTGAGGTCAGGAGTTCAAGAGCAGCCTGGTCAACGTGGTGAAACCCTGTCTCTACAAAAAAGACAAAAAATTAGCCAAGCGTGGTGACACAGGCCTATTATCTCAGCTGCTCGGGAGGCTGAGACAGGAGAATTGCTTGAACCTGGGAGGTGGAGGTTGCAATGAGCTGAGATTGTGTCACTGTACTCCAGCCTCGGTGACAAGAGCTAAATCTCCATCTCAAAAAAAAAAAGTGCTTCACGCTTTCTCCCCTCTCTTCTCTTCCCCATTCTCTCACCACGTGAAGCCAGCTCCTCCTCACCTTTCACCATGAATGGACGCTCCCTGAGGTCCTCGTCAGTGAGGGGGTGACTGCCATAGGTCACACAGTTATTATGAGGGGTCTGCATGGACTCCTAATCGTGCTGGCTCTGTGCTTCCTGCACAGTCTGCAGAACTGGAAGCACAATAAACCTCTTTTCTTTGTAAATTACCCAGTCTCCGATATTCCTTTATAGCAACATAAAATAGATGAAAACAGGTATCATCAGCCTAGTTTACAGACGAAGAAACTGAGGTTAGGGGACTTACTGAAGGCGGCACTGGCAGTGAGGCCTCGTGGTCTCTGAAGCTGAAGCATGACTGCTTTACCTCCTGCCTCTCCGTCTCAGGCTGCAGGCCACACTTAAACTCTCTCCTGCTGTATAATTCTAATCAAGCCACTTAGTCAACTCTCCCGGCCACAGCTCCTTGCTCTGTAAAGGAGAGCTCCTAACTAGTTAATCACCAGCTCCGTCTAATCACAGCGAGGCTGGAGGAATCCAAAGTGGGCATGCACTCTGCACTCAGTTTTTTATTCATTGTGTGCCAATCTTAAGAAGCAGGGGGCCCCTCAGTGATGGCACTGATGGGCTGTGCTCCATTTAGGAAGTGCAAAGAGTTGTGATATGGATGAGTTAGAACGGGCTGCCCACCTCGACTGAGAGGTCCCCCATGGGTTGGTACCATCTGGGCCTGGAGAGATGCCCAGGAAGCTCTCTGGAGCTGGGTGACCAGGGGTGGGTGACAGCAGCCATGGGAGCAGGTGCTTACCAGGGACATTCCCTGAGCAGGGTCTGCATTGGGTGCTCTGTGAGCACACATTTCTCTAATACATCCTAGTCTCCTGGGTGACGAGACACCCCCTGTTTTGTAGATGAATCTTGCACAGAGATGCTGAGTGGCTTGCCTGTGTCACACAGCAGACGTATGATATAGCTGGGACCCAAGGGCAGGCAGTCCCAACCTGAGGACGTTCCAAGGTTGTGGCAAACTCTGACCCCACGGAACACGCATCTCAGCTCCGGTCAGACACTGTGGAGTTACGCTGTAACCCACACAGCTGGAGACAGCCGCCCCGCCCCAACCTGCTCCTTTCCAGAAGGAATCTGCCCTTTCCTTTCATTTTCCTCTTACTGCATCAAGGGACCACATGAGTGTGGTGGAAAGAACATGGGTTCAGGAGCCAGACGGACTTGCTTCACAGTACCGCCCTCCCATCCTCTTGCACAGACGGCATCTTCCACTGTGAAGTGGGGGACGTTCACACTGACTCAGGACTGCTGGGCCTTCACATGGGAGGCAGGCAATGGACAGCAGCCACTGGCCGTGGGTCTGCAGAGGTGGCGTTGGTTCATAAGAGCTGGCGGGGGAGGTGTGAGTATGGCCTGAATCAATGAGTGAAGGTTGCATCCAGGGTGAGCAGGAGGAGCCAGCACAGGTCTCCCCCCTCGGTCCCCTAAAGGTTCACTGAAAATCACTGACATGAGGCCGATTGATTCATAGGGGAAGAGGCACACAAATGTGTCTGATGTGTGTTCATAGGAGCCTTCAGAATGAAGACCCAAAGATACAAGGAAAATGGTCCATTTTCATGCTAGGTCCAGCAAAGTATGGACAGTCATGTAGAAAGAGGATTGGACAATAAGGGTGTGATCTAATACTAATAGAGCGAGTGGGGAAACCCAGCAAGGCCTCTCTGTGTAGATTCTTTCCGGCCCTCTCCCTTCCAGGTATAGGGCAGGGCTCTCTTTGGAATGGGACTCCTACAGTAGAACAAGGCAGGTCAGACCTTTTTTTTTTTTTTTTTATGGCCAGTTTTAATGCAGAAGTTTGATGGCTGGCGTTGGCAACAAGGGGGTCTGGTTACTATGACTTGCCTTGGTAAAGAGAGATTCTAATTTGTATGGTAGCCTTAGGGGAGACTGGGGTGGCTTGTGAGGCTGAGGCCTTCAATTTTTGGGCACTGTTTTCTGAGCCCCAGCCTGTGTGCAGGAGGTGGCCCTGCAAAGAGGCTGACCGGGGAGTGGGTCTGTGGATCAGAGGGAAAGAGGGTACAAAAGGGATACAGTGGGCTTGGAGCCAAGGGAAATGGGGCGGGGGAGCATGAGGCTGTTTACAAAAGGCCTGGCTGCTGAAAGTCCCGTCTCTGCCCCCTTCACAGGCCAGCAGCCTGCACACCTCCTTTGCTCTCAGAGGGAAGGAGGTTTCTTCATCACCCGGGGTTCTGCTTCTGGAAGGTTTGTTCTCCTTTCCTCCTCTCTCCCATCTTCCCCCTCTCCCAAGGGTGCTCTGGCCCCCATGCTCACATCATGCTCAGGCCTGCAGGTACAGAAACAGCCAGCTAGGGTGTTGCCCCAGCCAAATGCAGGGACTTTGTGCCTGGGAGCTAAGCATACCCGGATAACATCTGCTTGCACTCGCTCTGGCAAACTGCAGTTTTAACAAGTTCTCAGGGGGGTGAACAGTGAGCTCAGAAATCTGCGATCTGACCTACTTTCCTCAAAGCGTCTTTGGGCCTGTTTCTATCCTCCTCACTCCTGGGGCTTGTTTCATCTGCCCATGGGCAGGTGCCTGCATCCTTGCTGACTGCTGGCTACCTTTGCTCTCCTGCTGCCAGACCTCCCTCTCCCCCTCCCTCTTCCTTAGCACAAGGTCTTTAGAGCTGCAGAAACGCAGGCCTACGGAGTGTTTGATGGCCCCTGAACAAACCACACAGATCTGCATGACTGCCCTGATTCTGTCAGTCAACCTGCGTTAGGTAGAGACACAGAGGACAAGACGTGGTGTCTGACCTTGAGTAGAGCGAAGTCTGATGAAAAGAATGAGCAAGGGTGGACTAGAGGGCTGAGAGCAGCATGGCTTAGCCGCTTTCCACCACCCAACCCCGGGGCCTTTGCACGTGCTGGGCCTCATGCGAGCCAGCTCCTGGCCTCTGTCCCCTTGGATCTCAGACAGGCTTTGCCTCCACCCACCCCATGTGAGTTAGGACCCCTTCTCCCATCCCCTGCTCTGTGTGCTCCGCCTCATGGCTCTCTGATGGCTGTGATTGCTGGTTTAGAGGCTGTCTCCCCCACTAGGCTGCAAGTTTCCTGAGGACAAAGCCCATCTCTGCTTCATTCTTCACTTGATAGCCAGGGCCCACAGGGGGTCAGGCTCTGGGTGGACAACAGATGAGAGTTACTGAATGAGTGGATGAGTGAGTGAGAGCGTGTGGATCCCTGGTTTGCTTTTCTCTGTGAAGAAACTAGAAGGAAAGCCCTCTATGAGAATCCTGAGTTGAAAAATCATGCCAAATACTGACTTGATCCAAAAAGGGAAAGGAAGGGGAAAGTAACTGCGGTGGAGAAGCTGACAAGCACTCCCTCGGCCAGGCGACCAAGGTAGCATCTGCAGGGATGAGTCATGCTGACACTGAGTGCCCTTGATGGGATGGGACGGGATCGGCATTTTACCTCCAGGGTCTTCCTCCCAAAAGTGCACAGTGAAGTGTAATCATAACAAAACCATCCGACAAACTCCAACTGAAGGTTGTTCTACGCAATACCCAAATCATACTCTTCAAAACTGATCACAAACAAGGAATGTCTGGGAAATTGTCCCAGCCAAGGGGGGTCTGAGGAGACATGATGGTAAGAGGTAATGCCATGTCCTGGATGGCAGCGGTCCCCAATCTTTTTGGCCACCTTTTTCCACGGATGGTGGTGGGGGAAGGTTTCAGGATAAAGCTGTTCCATCTCAGATCATCCAGCATTAGTTAGATTCTCATAAGGAGTGTGCAGCCTGGCTCTCTCATGCACACAGTTGACAATAGGGTCCATGCTCTTAGGAGAATCGAATGTGGCCGCTGATCTGACAGAAGGCAGAGCTCAGGTGGTCATGCCGCCCTCGCCGCCGCTCACCTCCTGCTGTGTGGCCAGCTCCTAACAGGCCATGAACTGGTACTGATCCAAGGCGCAAGAATGAGGGACTCCTGCTGTATGGGGATTCTGGGAGAGAAAAAGAATATTAGGGGAAAATTAAGAAAATATGAATAAAACACAGACTCTAGCTAATATTAATGAATCAGTATTGGATCAAGGGTTGTGATAACTAAACCATACTAATGTGGGATGTTAACAATGGGAGCCTGAGTGTGGAGTATAGGAAGACTCTCTGGGCTGTCTTCCCAAGTTTCCTGTATATCTAAAACTATTTTAAAATTAAAAGTTTATTAAAGCCCAGACGTGTCCCAGCACTTTGGGAGGCCAAGGCGGGTGGATCACTTGAGGCCAGGAGTTTAAGACCAGCCTGAGTAAGATGATGAAACCCTGCCTCTACTAAAAACACAAAAAGTATTGGTTATGGTGGCACACGGCTGTGGTCCCAGCTACTTGGGAGGATGAGGCATGAGAACAGCTTGAATCTAGAAGACAGAGGCTGCAGTGAGCTGAGATTGTGCCACTGAACTCCAGCCTGGGCAACACAGCGAGACTCTGCCTCGAAAAAAAAATGCTTATTAAAGGACTTCCATTTCTGGCTTGACATGTAAGGAGCTTGGAAGTCATGACTCTGTCCTAACAATACGAAAATGTTGAACGAACTGAAAATTAACAACTCTTTTTAGATCTGTTAAAGAACAGAGGTCACAAACAAATGTGTGTCTCCAGAGTTATAGAGCCTGGCACTTACTGGAGCAGAAGCCCAAGAAAAGGAACTGCCAGAGTACGCTGGGCCAGAGCAGGACAGCCTAAACTAGAACTGGCAAATAATAAAAGGCTCCGTGTGGACGCATGTGTGAGTTAGAAACTCCAGGAGGGGTCTCAGTTGTGGGAGCCTCATACATTCTCATGAGTTTTACATCCAGGAGCCCTGCCAGGTTTTTACATTGAAGACAGGACAAAGATCCCCCCATGCTTGCAGCAGAGGGAGGGGAAAAGCAGCCATTTTGAAACATGCGGAATGTGTGCTGTTCTTCACAAGACCTGACCCCAAGAGAATCTATTTTGCTGAAGCGTAACTGACCTGGGTTTCAGCAGAGCATAACCAAACTAGGAGAAGAAAACTATTCAACGCTAGCTCTTTCTAACCATCCTGTGTCACTTTAGGAGGAAAATAAAGCATAACTTAGAAGGCTGTGTGAAGGTCATAGCCCAGGGTCACAGGCTCAGTAAAAGACTGAGACCCGCTCATAGGGCCATAGGATGTTTCCCATCTCCACACACCTTACCCCTACACCGATGGGGCTCCTGCCACAGGGATTACGGCTAAAATAAGTGCAAGATTCAGACTCTATTTCAGAAGGACTTTCTTGGGAAAATCTAAGACAACAGGGGGAGACGAAAACAAGGATCCAGAAGTGATCTTAAACTCAGATAGCCACAGTACAGCAAACCTTGAGCACAGGCAAAGAAACTGCTGGAAGAGACAGGGCAAGCATCCGGTTCAGACTCAGACTGAGCAGAGATGATGAAACCCTCAGACCAGGAGTATGAAACATCTGTGACTAATACGCTGGGGGTCTAATGGCAAAAGTGGCCCATGTGCCGGCATACGCACAATGGAAGCAGAGATGGAAAATTAGGGAAGAATCAAAAGGAAATGTTAGATGTCAAAAACACTGTGACAGAAATGAAGAATGCCTTTGAAGGGTTCATCAACAAACTGGACATGGCTGAAGAAAGAATTAGCAGGCTTGAAGAAATGTTAAAACAAACTTCCAAAACTGAGAAGCAAAGAGACAAAAAGAATGAAGACAAGACATTGTCTCCAAGGGCTATGGGATACTTACAAAAGGTGTAACAGACGCATAATTAGAATGCGGGAATAAGAAAAAAATTGAAAAAAAGTATTAAAAGCCATAGTGATTAATGATTTTCTCAGATTAAGGAAAGACACTAAACCACAGATATAAGGAACTCAGAGAACATCAAGCATAATATGTATGTATATAAATCAATACCTGGGTATATCATTTTAAAACTACAGAAAATAGAAGACAAAATCTTAAAAGAAGCCAGAGGAGAAAAACATTTTACTTACAGAGGATCAAGGATAAGAATTACATTAGGCTTCTTTTTAGAAACCATATAGGCAAGAAGAGATGGAAGTGAAATATTTTATGTGTTAAAAGTTAACAAGATATCTATAATTCTGTATCCAGCAAAATTATCCTTCATGAGTGACAGATAAATATTTTCTCAGACAAACAAAAATGGGAAAGTTTCTTATCAGTAGACTGTCTTGCAAGAAAGGTTAAATAAAATTTTCCAGAGAGATAAAAAAATGATACAGGTCAGAAAATTGGATGTACATAAATAAAGAAGAGCACAAGAGAAGGAATAAATGAAAGTAAAATAAAATCTTTTTATTTTCTATTCTTAAAGTAACAGCACAGTTTGCTTGAAATAGTAATAGCCATAATGTATGTGATGATTACAGTTTATAGATAAGAGAAAGGAATGACAGCAATGTTATAAGTGACAGGAGGAGGGGGAGGAATTGGAAGTACTCTGTTATAAGGTACTTGCAGTACTCGCTAAGTGGTATAGTGCTATGAGAGAGGGCTAAAGTTAGTTATAAATATATATTATAAACTCAAGAAAAGCATAAAAATATACCATCATTATAAAACGTAAAAGTAGAAGTATAATTTATGTGCTAAGAGAGAAAAAGAAATGGAATTATATGAAATATTCAATTAAAACCAGAGAGGGCAGAAAATGAGTGGAAGACAAAAAAAGAAGAAAAGAAAAACAAAAGAACGGAGGAATTAAATAGAAAAGAGTAACAAATATAATAGATACCAACAAAAAATAGATACCAATAATAATTTTAAATATCAATGTTCTAAATACACTAATTAAAAGACAAAGGCTGTAAGAGTGGATAAAAAACAAGATCCAATCTATATTTTGTCTGCAAGAAGCTTGTTTTAAATATAAAGACACAGGGTAAAAATAGATGGAGAAATAGATAACACGCTAATACTAATCAAAAGAAGGCTGAAATAGCTACATTAATTTCAAAAAGACCCGATTGCAGAGCAAGGAAAATTATCAGGGATAAAGAGGGAAAAAAGAGTTAATTCTCCAAGGAGACACAGCAGTCCTTAAAGTGTATATATCTAACAACAGAGTGTCAAAATATACAGGCAAAAATTGATAGAACTGCAAGGAGAAATAGTTAATCCACTATTATAGTTGTAGATTTCAACACTCTCTCTATCAGTAACTGACAGACCCAGCAGGCAGAAAATCAGTAAGGACATAGTTGAACTCAACAGCACCATCAGTCAACTGGGTCTAATTGATATTTGTAGAATAGTTTATTCAACAGAAGCGGAATGCACATTCTTCTCAAGACCACATGGAATAGTCACCAAGATGGAAAGAACTGAGGGACATAAAACATACCTTTACATATTTAAAATATCAGAAATTATATCAAGATGTCTTAGATCATCTCTAAGACATTAATGAAATTAAAATTGAAATCAATAACAGAAAAATAGCCAGAAAAATCCACAAATATTTGGAGATTAAACACCACACATCCAAATAATACATGAGTCGAAGAAAAAGTCTCGAGTAATTTAAAAATATTTCAAAATAAATGAAAAATTAAAATACAACATCAACATAGGTAGGATATAGTTAAGTCAGTGCTTAGAGGACTATTTTTAGCCTTGGATGCATATATTACAAAAGAAAAAATCAATAATTAAATTTTCTACCTTGGGAAGCTACAATAAAGAGAGAAAATTAAATTCAAAGTATGTATAAGAAAAATTATAAAAAGTAGAGCACAAATCAATGAAATCGAAAACAGGAAATCAATAGAGAATATTAACAAAACCAAAAGATGATTCTTTGAAAAGCTCAATAAACCTGATAAGCCACTAACCAGGTTAACAAAGAAAGAAAGAGAAGACACAAATGACTGCTATCAAATGAAAGAGAGCTAATCTCTACTGATCTTATGGACATTAAAATGATAATGAGGGAATGTTATAAGGACAACTCTATACCCACAAATTCAGTAATCTAGGTGAAATAGACCAATTCTTTGAAAGACACAATTTTTCAAAACTCACAACAGAAGAAATAGATAATTTGGACAGGTCTCTATCTATTAAAGAAACTGAATAAATAATAATCTTCCAAAACAGAAAGTACAAGGCCCACATGGTTTTACTGGTGAATTCTACAAAACATTTAAGGAAGAAATTATTTCAATTCTTAACAATCTCTTCCAGAAAATAGAAACAGAGTGAGTACTTCATACTCAGTGTATCAGACTAGCATTATGTTAATACCTAAACTAGATAGATATTACATTAAAGGAAAGATACAAATTTATATTTCTCATAAATACACATGCAAAAAATCTCAATCTCAATAAAATACAAAACCCAACAATGCAGAGAAAGAATTACATATCATGGCCAAGTAGGATTTATCCCAGGTATACAAGGGTGGCTCAAGAGTTGAAATTAAATTAACATAAATCAAGATATCAACAGGTTAAAGGAAAAAAAACATATTATTATGTCAATAGATACAGGAAAATCAGTTGACAAAATCTAATATGTCTTCATGATTAAAAACTCTCAGTGAATAAGAAACAGAGGGGGGAATCTTCCTTAACTTGATAAAGAACATCTACACAACAGGTACGTCTAACACGATGGGAACATGGTGAGAAGCATCTGAATGGTGAGACATTAGATGATTTCCCGCTAAGATCAAGAAGAAGGCAAGAATATCTCTCCTACTGCTCCTATTTAATATTGTACTGGAAGTTTGAGCTAATGCAACAAGACAAGAAAAGGAAATCAAATGTATACAGATTGGGAAAAAAAATAAAGTTGTCTTGGTTCACAGATGACATGATTGTCTATGTGGAAAATCCCAGAGAACCACCACGACCACCACCACCAACAAACTCTTGGAACCAATAAGTGATTATGACCAGGTCCGCAGAATACAAGGTTGTGCTTTTTTATGTAAGAGTAATGAATGACTAGAATTTAAAAGTAAAATCTCAATGCTGGCTATATTACCAGCAAAAAGTAAATGCTTAGGTAAAAATCTAACAAAATATGTGCAATATCCATATGAGGAAAACTACCAAAGTCTCATGAAAGAAATCAAAGAAGGTACAAATAAAATATATAATCCACGTACATAGACAAGAATACTCATTACTATCAAGATGCCAGTTTTTTTTTTATATGCTACTAATATGCTTTTTAGTTTCTTTTTTTTTTTTTAGAAAAAAGAGAAAAGAGAAAGAAGGAAGAAAAAAAGAATGAAATAAAGAGAAAAAGAAGAAAGAAGAAAAAGGAGAGAGAACAGGAATCTTGCTCTATTGCCCAGGCTAGAATGCAGTCCACAAATAGATATTGAAAGCTTTTTTATACTAATAATTGTGCTATACAATGGAGACAGGAAGGAATAAGGGAGGAAAATAACAAACAAACAGCCAACCAATATTTCATTTAAACCTATGAAATGCTATGCAATTGCTAGGGAGTGATTTACTCCCAACCATGTGGTCACTTTTAGAATAAATGTGATGTGTTACTGAAAAAAAAAATGTATGTTTTGTGGATTTGGAGTAGAGAGTTCTGTAAATGTTTATTAAGTTTACTTGTTTGAGGTTTAAGTTCAAGTCCCGGGTATCCTTCTTAACCTTCTGTCTCATTAATTTGTCCAATATTGACAATGTAATGTTAAAGTCTCCCACTATTATTGTGTGGGAGTCCAAGTCTCTTTGTAAGTCACCAAGAAGTTGCCCTATGTATCTGGGTGCTCCTATATTGGGTGCGAATAGACTTAGGGTCGTTAGCTCTTCCCATTACATCGATCCCTCTACCATTATACAATGTCCTTCTTATCTCTTTCGGTTTCTATTACTTTAAAGTCTATTTTATCAGAGATGAGAATTGCAACTACTGCTTTTTTTTTTCTCTCTCCATTTGGTTGGCAAATCTTCCTCTATCCCTTTGTTTTGAGTCTCTGTATATCCTTGCATGTAAGATGGATCTGGATGCAGCTTACTGATGGGTTTTTTGAAGTGGCTGATACTGGTTGTTCCTTTCTATATATAGTGCCTCTTTCAGAAGCTCTTGTAAAGCAGGCCTGGTGGTAATGAAATCTCTGAGTACTTGCTTGTTTGTAAAAAATTTTATTTTTCCTTCACTTATGAAACTTAGTTTGGCTGGATATGAAATTCTGGGTTGAAAGTTCCTTTCTTTAAGGATGTTGAATATTGGCCCCCACTCTCTTCTGGCTTGTAGGGTTTCTGCTGAGAGATCAGCTGTGAGTCTGATAGGCTTCCCCTTGTGGGTAACCTGACCTTTCTCTCTGGCCGCCCGTAGTATTTTCTCCTTTGTTTCAACCCTGATGAATCTAATGATTATGTGCCTTGGGGTTGCTCTTTTTGAGGAATATCTTTGTGGTGTTCTCTGTATTACCTGGAGTTGGGTATTGTCTTGCCTTGCTAGGTTAGGAAAGTTTTCCTGGATAATATCCTGAAAAATATTTTCCAGCTTGGATTCATTCTCTTCGTCACATTCAGGTACACCTATCAAACGTAGATTAGGTCTTTTCACATAGTCCCATATTTCTTGGAGACTTTGCTCATTCCTTTTTACCCTTTTTTCTCTAATCTTGTCTTCTTGTTTTATTTCGTTAAGTTGGTCTTCGACCTCTGAAATCCTTTCTTCTGCTTGATCAATTCGACTGTTAAAACTTGTGCATACTTCTCGAAGTTCTTGTATTGTGTTTTTCAGCTCCATTAATTCACTTATATTCCTCTTTAAATTGTCCATTCTCATGAACATTTTGTGAAACCTTTTTTCAAGGTTCTTAGTTTCCTTGCATTGGGCTAGAACATGTTCTTTTAGCTCACAGAGGTTTCTCATTATCCACCTTCTGAAGCCTGATTCTGTTGATTCCTCACATTCATTTTCTATCAGGCCTTGTTCAATTGGTGATGAGGCACTGCAATCCTCTGTAGGAGGAGAGGCATTCTGATTTCGGGTGTTTTCAGCCTTTTTGCGCTGGTTTCTTCCCATCTTTGTGGATTTATCCACCTGTCGTCTGTGTAATTGCTGACTTTCAGATTAGGTCTCTGAGTGGACGTCCTAGCTTGTTGGTGGTAAAGTTTTTTCTATTTCTTAATTTTCCTTTGGCGGGTGCCCCTCCCCCCACAGAGCTGGACCTTCCCAGGTTCAGCTGTACTTGCTGTGAAATTCTCAATCTTCAGCAGTTCCAACTGCTGTTTTTATTTTTATTTTTTGTGGAGGGGTGTACCAGCCTTCCCCTGCGGTGACCCACTACGCCGGCTGAAACAGCAGCGTTAAGATTCGTGGCGCTTTCTGCCCGGGAATCTCCCAGTCTGGTTCCTCACTTCAGTCCGCTTTTCAATCAGCTAAATGGGAGACTCTGCTTTCCCAGAGCTCCAAACGCCAACCAAAAGGGCACTCAGTCCCGTATACTCCGGACTGAGAACCACCGTGCCAGGGCGCCTGCAAAACGGCCGCGCCCTCCAAAAGAGTCGCGCTGGCGACCCGTGGGGCTCCTCCGCCAAGAATCTCTTGGTCCATGGGCAATGAAAATTCGTCTGAAAATGTGGCATCCACTCACTCTCTGCGCTTTCAGTGGGAGCTACAATCCTGAGCTGTTGCTAATCGGCCATCTTGGATCTCTTTCTCAGATGCCAGTTTTCTACCGGATCTATGGATTTAATGCAATCCCAATTAAAGTCCCAGCAAGTTATCCTGTAGCTATTGTAACAAAACTGATTCTAAAGATTATTGGAAAAGGCAAAAATCCAAAAAAAAAAAAAAAAAAATTCACTGGGGAGAACAAAGTTGGAGGACTAACCCTATCTGACTTTAACGTTTAATACAAAGCTATAGTAAATAAGACAGTGCCCTACTGGCAAAATGATAGACAAATGGGTCAATGGAACAGAATAGAGAGGCCAGATGTAGATCTACACAAACATACTCAGCTGACCTTTGACAAAGAAGCAAAGACCACTTAATGGAGAAGAGGCTTTTCAACAAACAGTGTTGGAACAATTGGACATCCGTACGCAAAATAATACACAGACCTTACACCCTTCACACAATGAACTCAAATGGATCATAGACTTAAATGTAAAATGCAAAACTATAACATTTCTAGAATACAACATAGGAGATAAGCTAAGTGACCTTTGTTCTGGCAATGACATTTTAGTTACGATGCCAAAAGCATAATCCGTGAAAGAACAAATTGACAAATTAGACAGCATTACAATTAAATACTTTAACTCTGTAAAAGACACTGCTAAGAGAATAAAAACATGAGTCAGACTGGGAAACAATGTTTGCAAAACACTTATCAGTAAAGGGCTGGCATCTGAAAAGAACTCTTACAACTCAACAATAAAAAAACCGACAACCCAATTAAAAAATGGGCAAAATATCAGACCAGACATCTCACCAAACAAGATATGCAGTGGCAAATAAGCCTGTGAAGAAATACTCAGCATCATGTCATCAGAGGATTGCAAAGTAAAAGAATGAGATACCACTGTACATTTATGAGGACAGTAAAATCCAAAATTCTGACAACATCAAATATTGGCAAGGACGTGGAGCAACAGGAACTCTTGTTTATTTCTGGTGGGAATGCAAACTGGTACAGCTACTTTGTAGACAATTTGGCAGTTTTTTTTTTTTTAATTAAACATAGGCTTACCATAAATCTAGCAATTGTTCTCTAGGTATTTATGCAAATGAATTGAAAACTTATGTGTGCAAAAAAGCCTGCACGTGAATGCCTATAACAGCTTTAATCATAATTGTCGGAACTTGGAAGCCACCAAGTTGTCTGTCGAACTGTGGTACATCCGGGACAATGAAATTTTCAGTGGATTTTTAGAAATGAGCTATCAAATCATGAAAAACATAGAGGAACCTTAAATGCATATTGCTAAGCGAAAAAACCAATCTGAAAAGGGTACATTCTGTATGATTCCAACTATAAGGAACTGTAGAAAACAGTGAAGACAGGTCATTGAGTGCCGGGGGCTGGTGGGCATGGGGCAAAGGGAGGGATGCGTTGGTGGTGCATAGAGGACCTTTAGGGCAGTGAAACTGTTCTATATAAAACTGTAATGATGGGCACATGTCATTATACATTTGTCAAGACCCATAGCGTATATAATACCAAGAGTAACCCTAACGTAAAGTATGTACTTTTAGTGAATAACATTGTCTTACTATTGACTCATCATTTGTAACAAACATACCACATTTGGGCAAGATGTTAAAAAAAATAGGGAAGATGTGAGAGGAGGGTAAGGGGATCTATGGGAGCTTTTGGATTTTCCATTCAACTATTCTGTAAACCCAAAACTGCTTTAAAAAGTCTATTAATTGGCTGGGAATGGTGGCTCATGGCTGTAATCCAGCACTTTGGGAGGCCGAGGTGGGCAGATCATGAGGTCAAGAGATCAAGACCATCCTGGCCAAATGGTGAAACCCCATCTAACTAAAAATACAAATATTGACTATCTCATGCGTGCATGGTGGAGCACACCTGTAGTCCCAGCTACTTAGGAGGCTGAGGCAAGAGAATTGCTTGAACCTGGGAGGTGGAGGCTGCAGTGAGCTGAGAACATGCCACTGCATTCCAGCCTGGCAACAGAGCAAGACTCAGTCTAAAAAAAAACAAAGTCTATTAATTAAAAATAAATAGGCCTGGCGTGGTGGCTCATGCCCCTAATCCCAGGACTTTGGGAGGCTGAAGCAGGTGGATCACCTGAGGTCAGGAGTTCGAGACCAGCCTGACACACATATAGTGAAACCCTGTATCTACTAAAGTACAAAGATTAGCTGGGCATAGTGGTGCATGCCTATAGTCCCACCTACTTGGGAAGCTGAAGCAGGAGAATCACTTGAATCTGAGAGGCACAACTTGCAGTGAGCTGAGATAGCACCATTGCACTCCGTGTGGGCAACAGAGTGAGACTCAGTCTCTCAATCAATCAATCAATACATGCATAAATAAATATAAAAATAAATACATAGAACAAAAATGTTCATTAAAAAACACATAACATCCGACCCCTTCCCCTGTTGCCAGGGTGCAGACTCCCCAGCTCTTTGGAGTGACAGCAGATGAGCGAGAAGGAGGTGGGTTTCCATGGGCTTGGCCAGTGGCTACAGGACGGCTGCTCAGGGCTCTCATGCCACTGAACACACCGAGACCAGCACCTGGTCCACAGGCTGAGGCACACTGGCTTTGACTCTGACATGGGCTTGGAGCTGTGTGTCATCTGTGAGGCCAATGCATGGCCATTCTGCGGAGGGGGAGGCCTTTTGCGGACCTGGGGACTGAGCTTCAGGATGTCTTGACAGAGTGGGACTGGGGTTCTAAATGGAGGTCTCTTCTTTGGAAAGTAAAAGAAAGAAATAAAAAGCACATCTTGCACCAGCTCATGCACTGTGGGTCCACTCTGGCATTTCCCCTTTAAATGCCTCAGGAACTGGGTAAAAACTTCCACAGCCACTTTCACTGCAGTGCAAGAAAAAGATCCAGGCCCTACATTCACTGTCCATTTTCAACCTGCTTTTTCCTCCTCTCCCTTAACTGACTTATAGCTTACTTACCTCCAACTTGAACGGTCTTTTTAATGTAGCATGCCCAATTTGTTGTTTGTCGGCTACTTGATTAGGAGCTGTCCACCTGGTCCTGGCCTCCAGCTCCATCCTCTGGCACCGTTTCTGCAGCTGGAAGCCCCACAATACGCAGTGCCTGGCACTATGTCCTCAGTTCCTCTCCTTCCAGGCCACAGGGACTCACACACTTCGGTTCTCCTGGAGCCCTCCCTCTGTCCAGGGATGGGAGGTGTAGAACCACTCCTAGCAAAGTGAGGCACACTGAGGCTTTGATACTGGGGCTGATGCAACGGAGATTTTCACAAGGCTTCAGGTGACTGTGCCAGCAGGAGGTTGGGCTGGTGGATGCTGTAATTTCTTTCAATATCCTTATGTCTGCACAGAGGCCAGATCCCAGAGACTGAAACTGGGGGAGGAATAAATGTATAAGCTTTTTTAAAAGTCTTTTTGCGTAAAAGTTTCAGAGACCAAGTGAGGTTATCAAATATTTGGGATGATCTGGTGCATATAAGAGTGTGGAGAAATTGGTCCCTGACAGGGTCCTCTCCAACCCTTTTACCAGGACCTTCCCACTATGAGCCACAGGTAACTGGAACTAATAAGGCCTCCAAGACTATCACTCTTTCTTTTTTCAATGAAGAATGTACAGGCCAGAGAAATGAGGGACTCTCCTCAAGGTCACACAGGGCAAATGGAACCAACGGGGCTGAAACTGAGGTCTTCTGCCTCTCAGTTGGCGTTCTTCCACAGAACAACCCTTCTCACTTCCCACCTCTCAAAGTACCCATCTCTGGGTTGGGGAAGAACAGAGGTTGGCCCTGGGAAGGCAAGGCTGTAGGCCAGGATGCAAGCCATAGCAGTTTCCAAGTCAGGCTGCATGATTTTATGGAGAAAGACACAGGTGCTGATGGCCTTCGTTGACATGGAACTAACCCTATGGGAACAGAGGCGGGAGCGGTGGCTTCAGGACGCAAACTCTGGTCAAAGAACTTTGGGATTTATTGCTCTGAAAAGTGATTGATCTTGTCCAGGCCGTGAGGAAGGTTAAATGTGTGCTGATGATGACGTAAGTAGAGATGGCTTAGCTAGTTGCACAATTTGTAAGAATTGCTCTGTAAACTCGAGGTGCAAACACTGATACAACTAATTCATTTTTCTAATCAAACGCTGACACTGTAAATATTTGTAGGGAAGTTAGTATATTATCTACTTTTTTAGGCTTTCTCTGAATTGTCTGAAAGTTATCGGAGCTTTGGAAGCTCAAAAAGGAGTTAGGTCTACTTCTACAAACAGAGACCTGTGACCTAATCCAACGGCCTCGTGTCTCACTGCCATGTGGAGTTGCTGCTGAACACTGGTTCTGTGTTGTTTTCAGCCTGCGAATTAATTGTACTGGAATGTTTCTCCCAGGAGCAACTGGGATCCAGTTGCATGCATCATGTTTTCAGGGAGGAAGACTCCATCCTCTGGGCTGAGCTTGGCTGGGACTGTCTACCCGGCTCTTGTCTGCAACCTCACGCATGGGATCCCAGAGTTGTCGCTTGCTCCAGGAGGTTGTAAGGGCCAAGGCAGGCAAGTTCTCCTTTACCCTCTGAAGTTTGGCTGAAAAACCATCTCACAAAAGGCAGACTGGTAGGAGAAAACGCACACACATTTATTTAATGTGCATACATGGAGGCCTTCAGATCCAAAGTTACATGGGATTGTCCATTTTTATGATGAGGTTTAACAAAGTATAGACAACCATACAGAGTATAGACAACCATACAAAAGAGATCTGATCTAATGCTAGTAGCTGAGAGGGGGAAACCAGCCAGGCCTGTCTGTCTAGAGTCTCCCTGGCCTCGCTGAGCAGCCTTCCTCCCCTTCTGGGTAAGGGGTAGGACTCTCTGGAATGAGAGTCTTATGACCCACAGTCAAACAAGGCAGGTCAGATCATTTCTCTGTGGCCAGTTTGTACACACATAGGGCACAAGCAAAGTCAGAGTTGTATTTCAGGGTGTTTGGCTGGCTTTGTGGAAGGGGGTTCTGATGTCTATAACCTGCCTTGGAGAAGAGGGATTCTGGTTTCTATGGCATTGAGGAAGAGGGATTCTGGTTTCTATGGCCAGCCTCAGGGGATAATACAACTGAGACACAGGAGGGGAGGAGAAGGTCAGAGAAAATCCTCCTACTTCTGAGGTTGCTTCTGAGGCCTTCTGGGGTATTGTTTTCTGAGCTCCAACAAGGTCCAGGTCAAAGACTGAAGTGGTCTTGGGATGTCCTACCTCTAAACCCAAAGCCACAGACCCCTTCTTTTCAGAGAGCCATCCTGAGGGTTGGGGAGTTTTTCTCTTAAGCTCTCAAAAACAAACAAAAACAACACGTCTGATGCCCAGACGTGAAGCCTAAAGGCAGACACACTTAGTCTAGGGTAGAACTCGGGTATCCACATGGAAAGATTTCTCTGTAATTTTAGTGAGCATCTAAGGTTGTGAATCATTGCTCTTCAAGAATAGGACACAATGGCACACTCTGCCAAATATACTACACACCCCATATATTACATATGTCAGAAGGGCTTATGGATGGGGTGCTTCTCCGGTTAGGTTGTCTTGCCCATTGCTAGCATGATGGGTCCAGGTAGCCAACCCAGGGGAACACAGGCCTTTGATGAAATCAGCACCATTAATTACATTGGCGCTGTCTCGAGCTGACTGGTTGGTTAAGGAGGATCATCTTGCTTGCAAAGTGTTCACCTGTTGATAAGATAAATATTGTTTTCTATTATCATTATTAAATGAAGGCAGATATACTTTCTCCACCAGATGTACAAGGCAATGGATAGCTGTGGATTCTCTCAGAGGCTGGTGGAGGGGCCCCCAAGTCTGCCTCCTGCTCCGCTCCCCACCCCAGCCAGCAGGAGTGTGTTGACCCCAGGGAAGCTGTTGCAGAAGGAAGGGGGAGGGCAGAGGAAGAAGGAGAAAGGGCTGATAGGGAGTGATGGGATGGCTGAAGAAAGTAGAGAAAGAGACAAGAGGAAGAGGCAAGGGGTAGAGAGAAATAGAAGGAGAAGGAGGTGCAGGAAAACTGGAATGAATGATACCTAACTTAGTTCTAGTATTTTGCAGTTTTGCCAGGTTTATGACTGTATTTGACACCGTACATGGCCCTTGGAGGTAAACGGCGTAAGTGAGGTTGTTACTATGTCATTTCCATGAAGAAACTGAAATTGTGGTGGGACATGGAGTCATTTTACCCAAATACCTAAAGCATATCTCAAAAGAATGGAGGTGAGGCATGACTGCTGTCTACAAAACTTGAAATGGCCTTGTGTAGAGAAGGGTGAGCTTTAATTAATCATTCTCCTCCTGTGTGGAGGAGGCACTCTGCACACACAAACTTACTTAGTCCTCAAAATAGCACTTCGAGTTGGAGATTACTATTCCTGTTCTACAAATGGGGACAGATGAGTGCCCAGGAGCACATGGCTGCTGGGAAGGGTGAACCCAGGTTCCCCAGCTCCTGTTTTGCCCATGTGACCTTCTATGGGTGGACAAGAACCTATTGCTCCAGGGTACTGGGAGATCCATTTCAGATCCATTCAACAAGTGAAGCCCTTACCTCAGAACTGCTCATGGACGAAAGGGTCTGAACTGGGAAGAAGTGGGTTCTTGGAAGGATCCAAGCATAGGCTAGATAAGCTCTTGCCTGGAATATGAGGTGAGATGCTCCAGCTGTGGATGAATGGGGAGACCAGATGCCTTTCCTCTTCATGCTGGGAGTCTTCGCCTTGGGAAAGCGTCCTGGAGTGTATTTCTCCAGGCTTGTGTTGGGCATCTGAGCTGGGACTAGAGGGTGGGTGTCCTGATGTCTGCTGAGGGCACCTTCTACTTCCTCTGGATGCTCTCATGAAGGCAAAGGTGAAAAGCAAATGCTGGGATGATCGCATGAAGGAAAACACGGAAGTAGAACAAAGATCCCAGAGAAGAAGAAACATGGGGAGATGCAGGCACAGAGGCAGGGCGTCTGCACTGGCAGGGGGTGTTTGAGCCCACCCCCACCTTGATATTGAGATATTTTGAGGCTTCTCTTAAGTTTATTTTTCTTTGTTGACTGGGAAATTCCACCTTTAGGAATTCCTTCTGTTGAGTGTTAAGATATTCTCAGTGTATCAGAATATCCTCGTTAAAATAAGATACCTCTGGGGGAAGCAACACACAAAGCGTCACCTGGAGGCACCATTTTCATCGTCTCTTTCCCCAAAAAACAGCAAAATGGTTTGGAAATGGAACTCAGACTAGAGGTGGGGGTTGGGGGACAGGGAGGCAAGGACGGGGCAGGGAGGAGGGTTCCAAAGAAGCAGGTTGCCGATTTCTAAGCATCACTCCTTGTGAAGACCAGGAAGGAATGTTTTCGCACTCTCACCCTGACTAAAGTGGTCCTTAAGTCAGTCTAGGGTCTGAAGCATTGAGGAGACTCAGAGGAGTCATCAGAGGGTCTCAGAGGGACCTAGCTCAGAAGGAGAGGTTGAGGCAATCGAGATGGGTCATCTCTAAAAGAGAAGGCTGAGGGGGTACCAAATGTCTTTCTTTAAATATCTGAAATTGTTCTTGAGAGCGGCTGGTGAAGATGCCACTTAAAACCTTGGATCAAGGACTTCTCTCAGGCACGAGGAAGCACTCCCCTTCTCCCGATGGCATGGAGCCCGCAGGGGACCTGGCTGCTTCTAAGACGTGGTGAGTGCGGGGAGAGGCCCCGGCTCTGCCAGGTGACCAGGCACAGCCCTGCCATGGAGTGGGTAGATGTCGGGGCCTGGGAACCACCTCCTCCTCTGGCCCAGCAGGTTCTCTCCCACGCTGCTGCTGTGGTAAGTTACCCAAGCACAGAGGTGGGTTTCTGTGGGGGTTGGCATGGGGGTCCATGGCACACTGACTGCATAGATAAGAGGAAGTGAGACTCCGGTAGACACTATCAGCTTTGCTGTAGGGCTGTGCCAGCTTCCAGCCCCTCCGTACCACGTGGCTCTGTGACTCTGAGAAACTTACAAACCTCGCTTACCTTGTTATCCCCCTGTGTCAAATGGCCCCTTCCTCATAGGGCTATTGATAGCCATATCCCAGCTGAGGCCGGGAGGTGATGCAGAGAACATTCCTAGCACTCAGAAATGGAAGCAGTGCTACCGGGAGGCTTGAACATCCACTGTATCCCCCAGTCTCTGGACTGGCTCCTCCGTGCCCCCAAGGCTGGTGTGTCGGAGATGAGACATGAGACCTCAGGCTCTCCCCGCCCCTGCTGCGTGGCTACCACTTTGCATGCAGCTTTGATCTGAACCCCACCTGCTACTCCAGACCAAAGCCGGCCCCAGCCCGCATCCTCCTTCTTCCTTGGTGAGGAGACGGGTGTCCTTCCGATCAGCCTGGGCAAGACATAGCAGCAGGTTGGCCTGGGGAGGGAGGGGCTTTAGGTAGCCCTACCTTCATTCCCCTTCCCATACCCCAAAACCACCAGTCCTCAGCCAGGCACTAAGTCTTCCTTTCTGTCTTCTAAAGAAGAGGGGGACAGGGACAGAGGCAGACAACAGCCGCCGCCGCCACCTCCCAGCTGCACTTTCTTTGCTGAATGCAGGGGCATATAAAAATAAAAAATAAGTAAGACTAACCTTCTGGCCAATCTCAGTTTAGATACCCTGCAATTAAACAAATCCACAAACCCGCAACACATATTTACATCTCATTAGCAGAAGCCAAATGCAACAACGGCATTAAAATTAAGAAATTAGGCACAATTATCCTGTCGGCAGCAGTTGGGGGAAGTTGTCAAGGGCTGGTTTATTCATTAGTTTGCACAGAAGTTCAGCAGCTCCCTAATTGTGTGCTGCTATTTTTTACCCCTCCTCCTCTTGCTTAAAAAAAAATTGAGGTTTTATTTCTCTGCAATGCAGCAGCCTGCGAGAGGGGGCCAGCAGGGCCCAGGGAGGCCTGGAAGGGCTGTCTCCTCTCTGGCCTCTGTAACAGCCCCCCAACTGGGCCTGGCTGAGCGGCGGTGGCTAGTGGTTAGGAAGGCCTGGTGAACACTGGGTGGTGGTGCCCACAGATCCCAGTGGACGCCCAGGGAAGGCTTTCAACCGCTCACCACCAGCACTGCTGCTTTGGGGGCTGTGGCCCCCTCGGGCCAGCTGCATCTCAGGAACGTATCCCGCTTCCCTTGGACAGGCAGCTGTCCCAGACACAGGTCTCAGGCCGGCTCTGCTGGCCCACAGTGAGCATTTCAGGAATATTTGTGGGGTGGTGAATGAGAATGTTCTTGTCAAAGCCCTTTACTGCAGGTGAGGGGGGGATTTGTGGGGCCCCAGGATGTGCCCAGGTGGGTGGGCTTGGGCTCCGAGGGGGTTGAAGAGCACTGGCCAGCTTTGGGAGAGGCTTTCCCAGGAGCGCCCTCCTTTCTGGGTTCTAGCCTTGCAGTGGCTGGCATTTAAATTGCACAGAGCCTCAGTTTTCTTAGCTGTCAACTGGCATGAGTGAGACGCCTTCCTCCTCCTCCAGGGCTGCGTTTCAAGGTGCTTTGCAAGTGTCCAGGGCTTGTTTTATTGTTGTTCAGCCTCTTGGTCCCCACCGGGAAACCTGGCTGCTGTCCAGGGCAGGCCCTTCAGCTCGTGAGCAGGGTTGGTCCGACAGCTGCCGGTGCCCTTAGAGCGGTTTGTGTCTTCCTATCAAAGTGGAAGCTCCACAGGCTTCCCAGTTACTGAGCTATGGATTTTTCTAGAGTCTCCAGATAAAGAATTTTGTACATATTTTATTTTGTTTAATATTTGTGTCAAATCATTACTTGCAAACACACATTTCAAACACAACTGGAAATAAATCCTATTAGGATATTAATCAACAAATCATCAAATGCAACATTAATTTAGTGACTGTTACGGGAACTGCAAAGATGCTCCGCCCTGCTCCCCAAACTGCCACGCTCGGCATTAGAAGCTGTTGCCATTTGGTATGGCTGATGATGAAGGGATCTCACCCCAGGATTTTCTCACACCAGGGGACCCAGCAGCTTGTAGGCCCCAGGGGTTTGGGGGGGCTCTTTGTTGTGGCTTCAATTCTTATCTTCCCAATCTTACCCTGAAACTTCATTCATTCACTGATTCATCCGTCTAGTATTTATTATGCAACTACTGTTTGGCGGAGCTCAGAGAACAGCTCTCAGAGCCTTTCTTGGGGGTCAGAAAAGGGCAGCCTGGGCTGGGACTGCCCACTCTCCACACCGCTGTGGCCAGCAGCTTTGTCCCAGGCATCTCATCTCAGGGTCTAAGCAGCTGCCTCTCCCCCCTGTTCTGGAAGGAGGGGACGGGGATGAGGCCCACAGGGGCTCCTGGAGTTTGACATGATATGAAGGCAAAAGCAGAGAAAGGAAGTCGAGCCTCTTCTGTGGATTGAAAAGCACAACAGTTACGAGGAAATCCCTCTTTCTAATCCCCTCCCTATGGCTACACAGCCCCATTGCATGGGCCCCCATTCAAGGAAATATCGACACCATTGATATTTTCCTGAGGCTACCTAATTTACATGCAATAATTCTTTCATCCTTCCAAAACCCTACCAGGAAGATACTATTATTACAGTGTCCATTTTAGAAAAGGCAAAGGCAAAATAAAGACCCACCAAGGCTGGTTAACTTGCCCAGGGCCCCAGAGCTGGAGGCCTCTGTGGACTGCGCCCCAGGCTGTGGATGGCTCCCTGCCTGAGGCTACTAGCACAGAGTGGCAGTTAGATTCCACTCACTCGTGGCCTCACAATCCCTTGTGTGTGTTCACAGGTGCTCACAAGCCTTCTGCAGGGGGAGAAAGGCCCTCTCAGCTCCCCAGCGTCAGCGTCTCTGCCTCTCCTCACCTTTGCGGCTTGCCCCTGGGAGACTCAAAGCTGGCTCGACAATACACTGCTGTCCCATTGCCCCAGGCCGCTGCCCAGCCCCTCCTCAGCAGAGGACATGGTGGTCGGCCCTGGGCAGCTGGAGACTGCTGGGTGGTCTGTCTCCTGGTGTTCATAGGGGGTCGAAGTGCTCCTCTGGGCCCTTGGGGAAGCTGGAGGCTGAGATGGGGGAACGTTCCATCTCAGAGACCAGCTATGGGACTGGCTGGGGAGGGCAGGTGTCAGGTGGGGCAGCTGATGAGGAAGGAGAGCCGTCTCTGGGTGGGGGCAGTGGGAGGGGCCAGGAGGCCTCCCTCAAGGTGACTTCATTCCAGACTAGAGCTCAGCTGACTCAGATGGTGGGTCTGAGGCGTCTCCGAGGTAGGTCCAGGGATGGGGTCTTCCCTTTAGAGAAGGGCTGGAGGATAGGTAAGGCCAGGGCAGTTTCCAGCCCTGACACGGTGGTGGGCTTCTGAGCATGCCTACCTCTTTAGCTGGATTGTGCTGTGAAATGTGCTCCTCAAGGACAGGGATGGTGTTTGTTCATCTCTGTGCATCCGGCCCCATAGTGTGGGCTCTATGTTGTAATGTTTGCTGTGAATGATCTGAAGTGACATTTAAAACAGGAGACTAGAGACTCCTCCAGTGCTCCTCATTGTAGGCACAGTGGGATTGCCACCAGCTTCAGAAAGAGTGATGGATCCTCTGCTCTGTGCGGGTACCACTCATTTCCATTGTCAGCAAGCCCGCAGCCAGTACAGGGGCAGCGCAAAGCCATGAGAACTACTCCACTTGCTGAGAAGGCCAGGATTCAGAGGCACTCAGACCTGGGTCAAAATCTCAGTTATAGCTAGATTTAAGACTTTTTTTTTTGAGATGGTGTTTAGCCTTTTTCCCAGGCTGGTGTGCAATGGCACGATCTCGGCTCACTGCAACCGCCACCTCCCAGGTTCAAGTGATTCTCCTGCCTTAGCCTCCCAAGTAACTGGGATTACAGGTGCCCACTACCACACCCAGCTAATTTTGTATTTTTAGTAGAGATGGGGTTTCACCATGTTGACCGGGCTGGTCTCGAACTCCTGACCTCAGGTGATCTGCCTGCCTTGGCCTCCCAAAGTGCTTGGATTACAGGCATTAGCCACTGTACTTGGCCAAGACTTTGGATAAGTTATGTAACTTAAGGCTCATATTCTTCATCAGTGAATTGGGGATGATTAAGGTACCTGCCTTGAAGGATTGTTATGGGTATCAAATTGAATGAGCTATATTATTTAAGGCACTTAGTATGATATTTCCTATGTAGTAAATGCTTAAAAATTGAGAATAAAAAAGAGAAACAGATGTGCGAAGGCTGATAAAAGCATAGCAGCAGGAGTGAAGATCCAGGAAAGATTTCTCAGGAGAGGCGACATCTGTGCCCGATTGTGGAGGAAGAGTTGGAGGCGTCAGAATGCAGGAATAGGAAAGAGCATAAACCATAACTTAGAGATGCCAAATAGCATGCCTTCTTCAAGTGCTGGAGAGAAATTCTGCGAGGCCACACACAGAGAAGGAAAGCAGGGAGTGAGGCCAGTAAGGCCAGTGACAACCCCATGGTGACAAGCCCCTCTGCTGTGTCTCAGTGGTTGATTGAACCCCGCCAGCCACATGGGACCTTCAGGAATCTGAAAATAGAGTTGACATAATAAGATTTGACATTCTTGGGGCCAGCTTGGCAGATGCGTGTGTGTTGAAGAGGGAGAAGATGAAGGCCCGTGTGATGGGTCCACAGCAATGACAACACTCACAGTGATGATGATGAAAGGGACGGTGATAACACAATAATGCTGCTGCTGCTGAAGGTGGTGACGATAATTACGGTAATGCTAATGATGGTTATGATGGTGATGATGACAGTGAGGATGACGGTGTGAATCCTGAAAATCTGAGACAGGTCTCAGTTGATTTAGAAAGTTGATTTTGCCAAGGTTGAGGACACGCCCTTGACACGGCCTCGGGAAGTCCTGGCGACGTGCGCGTGGTGGTTGGGCACAGCTTGGTTCATACATTTAGGGAGACAGGAGACATCAGTCAGTACGTGTAAGGAGTACATTGGTTCCGTCTGGAAAGGCGGGACAACTTGCAGCAAAGGCAGGAAGACTGGAAGAGGGGGAGGGGGCTTCCAGGTCACAGATAAGTGAGAGTTTCTGATTAGCCTTTACAAAGAAGGCAATCAGGTATGTGTCTGTCTCAGTGAGCAGAGCGGTAACGTTGAATAGCCTGGGAGGCAGGTTTTTCCTAAGTAGTTTTCAGCTTGAGTTTTCGGTAGTGATTTTGTGGGCCCAGAATATTTTTCTTTCACCGTGGTGATGGTGATAATGACAATGATGGTGATGATGATGATGAAGACCAAGGGGAAGCAGAAAAAGAGAGATTAAAGTGCACTCTCAGGTGAGGCCTGTAGGAACAAGGGCCCTGTTAGAATTTTACAAAGGAAAAACTAGAGTATAAGGGCTAAGAGTGATGACCCCAAAGTTTCTAGTTCGGGCAAATGGGGGGAATGAATACCAAAGGAGAAGTAGGTTTAAGGAGTTTAGGGGATAAGCCTAATTCCGATGTGTTGGGTTTGGGGCACTCATAGAATGTTTAAGCGGAGGCTTCATGTCCCATCCTTCACATTCATCCCCCTCATTCAGTGGCTCAAAGTGATATAAGGTTGCTAGTAAGACCTATGAGAGGAAGGAGTAGGAGGAAATAATGGTGAGGTTTATTTGACTTTAGCCACCTAGGAACCAGGCTTGAGAGCGCCACACTTATCCCTGCAGCTATGCTTTGCTCGCTAGAGTTCGTTGGCATCAACATTTTTGCTCCTAGGAATTGGACTGGGTGAGACATAGAGCTCCCTAAGGCTAAATCTTCCCTGTGCTGATGAAAACTTTAGACACCCCAGCCACTGGAACTAAAATTGGGTAATTTTTCTCCGAAACGTTAGAAAGAATTTCTAATATTTTTTCAGCCAACAAGAAAGGCCAAACAATTCCCTTTCTCTTTTCCCATCACCCACACAACAATGGCTTTGGGGATCACTTCTGCAGCCTCTAATCCCAGCCCCAGCTGCCCCATCTATTGCCTGGAGCCTTGAATAGAGTCTTGTCCTGCTGAAAACCAAATGCTGCTCAGGCATCCTGCTAGGTTTTGTAGGAAGAGAAACTGCGGGTTTACAAGTATCTTCTCTGCTTCTCCAATAGCTAACAAGCCTACATTTCCAATCTAATTTATTTTTTGGTTTCTGCTCTGAAACTTGGAACCCAGGTACATTGACCGATGCAGGAAAGGGGTGAATGTTTCTTGTACATCCAATATGAGATGTTGAGAATGGTGGGCTTAGGAGAAGGGCCAGATGACACTACCATCTTTGCATTCATGGGCTTCTAATGTAAACTTTATGTGTATTTAGTATTAATAAAGTAAAAAAAATGATATCCATTTTAATTTTTGGTAACTATGCAAAATCCACAGATTTTTTTGTTAAAATATTAGAAAATAAAATATGAAAATTTTTTTGCAAGCTCATTTCCCATTACCTTTGGGATTTTGGTAATATAGTTTGCAGAATGTAAGCATTTTGATAATGCTTAAAGTGCCTTTTAAAAGATGTATAAAATATAAATGAATACAAATAGAATAGTGTTGAAATCTTAAGTTTACATTCCCACATTCTGAACACACTTAGGTAATGAGCCCCTAGATGAAACAGAATATCACCAAGATTCCATTTACATTCAATGTTTTTACCGAATTGGGTGGGTTTACAGTTACTTTGTTACTGTTCACTTCCTATTTGTACAAACTGCTTTATGTTTATTTTCCCCCTCATTTCTTGAGTTCCTGTGAATAAATCTCATATTTTTTATTATTCCATTGTTTAAATTAGCTTATCATGTATCTTTCTTTTGTTATTTTTTCACAGTTATTCTAGCTAGTACCATATACACCTTTGATGGCTTCCTTTTCTAATACAAATTGTATTTTTACCACTTCTGTGAGGTACCAGACCTTTAGAGCCTTTCAGCGGTATTTACCACTGCCTTTTGCTTTACTGTCACTATCCATTTTAAGTCCGCATATAGTTGAAACTCTACAAGCCGTTACTATTATTGTTGTAATCTACAGTTGATACTCATTTTTATTTACTGACGTATGTTCCCTTTCTGATTATCTTTGTTATTCATGCAATTCTGTTTCCATCTGTAATATTTCCTTTCAGACTGGTTAATTTCCTTTAGCATTTATTGTAGTTAAGATTTGCTGGCCATTAATTTGCTCACATTTTGTTTAGCCAAGCCTAATTTTTTTTTTAAAAATCTCTATTTTTATAAGATTTGCATTTTTGTTTAAATCTTTCGGCCCTTCAAAAATAACATTTCATTATCTCTTGTTTCCAACACTTGCTCTTGAGAAGCAAGCTCCTATTACTCTTTCTTTGAGGATAATATTTTTAACCCCTCATTGTTTTAAAGTATTTTTAAAATCAGTTTTACTACAATATGCCTACCAGTAGATTTTTGGGTAATTATCCTGCTTTAGGTTTACTGCTTTTTTAAAATCTCTGTGATGCTGTCCTTGACAGTTTTCAATGTTGGTCTCTTTGAATACTGCTTCTGGCACATGCCATCACTCCTATCATTTCAGTACTCCAGTTATGCTCGTTTTACTCATTTTTAGACCTACCAAGTGTGTTCTGCATGTCTCTTGATCTCTGGATGTATTCTTAGTTCTTTTTTCTCCACGTACGTTCTTCTGACTTCTTTTACAGTTCACCACTTCTGTGTTTGTCTAAATCCAATATGGTCTTAATAAGCGATGAATACTCACATATTGCATTTTTACTTTCTTATAGCTTCCAATTATACATGTCAAAATTTCCATCTTTTCATCTATATTATCATTTTTTCTTCTATTCATAACAATATTAAATCAGTTTTAAAAGTTTTTGCTGCTAATTATAATACCTGAATCATTGGTCTGCTTTTTCTCTTAATTAGCAAGTATAGTTTGTTACGGTATATATAGCAAGTATATACCACATACCACACACACACACACTCACACACGCACACACACACAGACACACTTGCTAATTAAGTATATATAGACAAGCATATATGTGCTAATTAAACATATATACTTAAGTACATATGTAATAATTATATATACACATACACAATTAAGTTTTGTTAAGGATACTATAATCTTTAGAATATGGTCTAGAATATTATTTCTATTGCTTCTTTGCCAGCCTCGTGATTTTTTTGTTTTACTGTGCACCATATATTGTCTATAAAAGCACTTTAAAGACAGGTGACAGATTATTCCTCCAGTTTCACTTTCTTCTGTTAGGCAGAAGGGTGATGGGCTTATCTCACTTTGGTAATGACATGAGCTGAATTTGGGCTAGATTGGTAGTTTTACTAAGGCTCAGGTGGCAGAGGACAGGAGCAGTGAAAGCTGTGTGGAGAGGTCACAGAGATCTGTGTGGAGATGTCCTCTGAGCTCTTTTCCAATGGCTAGGATGCTTTTGATAAGGAAGAGACTATGGGGAGTCCGCCATGGAGCCACTGCTGTGGATTTAGGAAGAGAAGAAAGGTGCTAGAGGTTAACAATGGCATCAGAATGTTAGCCTAGTCAGATGAGAGGAACTTGTACGCTCTGGGCATCTGATTGAAACAGCGAGGAGGCCACAGCTCTGGAGGAGGGACCATATTCTAGAGTCAAGACTCCTTTATAGTAAACTTAACAAAGCTTAAAATTAATTAAGCACTGTAAAAATAATTTAGGATTTGGAGGTTGAATCTTGCCAGCTAGAAGGGCTTGGATTTTCACAGACATATACCACAGGTCTTCTAACAAAATATAAAAATAAGACTACATTTAAGGCAATCCACTTGTAACTGAGTTAGCTTATAGAAAAATATCCACAGTCTTCAGATAATTATAACAGATTTCAGAATTTCTGGAATGTGTGATCACAACATCCAATGTACAATAAGAATATTATTAACAAAGCAAAAAAATAGGATGGCCCAGGTGTTGGGATTAGAAAACAAAAAATTCAAAGCAGTTATTATAAATATGTTAGAGAACTTTAAAAAATAATTTTTAATGAGTGAACAGATAGGAACTGCCAGCAAAGGAATGGAATTTATAAACAAGAATAAAAAAGAAATTCAGGACTAAAAGCTTGAATAATTTAAATGGAAAAATCATTGGATTGGTTAAATGGCAAACTTGAAAAAAACAAAAAAATTATGAAATAAAAAGGCAATTCAATAAAGTCATGCAATCAGTAATAAGAATGTGGTAGTAAAATTATTTAAAGAAATAATAACCAAATATTTCCTAAATTTAAAGAAAAATATTACGTACAGATCTAAGAAGCTTAGCAATAACTTAGTAGGATAAATACAAGGAAAACTTCATGCCTACGCAGATTACGTGAAAAACCGAAGATGAAGATCAAATCTTGGAAACAGCATAAGCAAATAAATCTACAGAGGGATGGCAATATGCATGACAGTGACTTCTCATCAGAAACAACAAAGGCCAAAAGGTAATAGATCAACCCTTAAAAGGTCTGAAAGAAAAAACAAAAACGATGCTAACCCAGAATTTTATATCCAATAAACATATCATTCAAATATGGCTGTAAAAATAAAGGCAAATCTGACAAGCAAGAGTTGTAAGATTTTGTTTCCAGCAGATCTGCAATGAAAGAAATACTAAAGAATGTGTTTGGGGCTGAAGGGAAATTATGGCAAATAAAAACTGGTATTTACAGGAAGAAATGAGGAATAATAAATACATTAAACATATGAGTCAATATAAAAACCATCTGTTTTCTTCTATTAATTTTCTTAATATTCAGATGATGTGTGCAAGGTAAAAATAATATGGCTGCAAGGCAGGGGACTTAACATGTGGAAGTAAAAAGATATAATAATAACAGCACAAAGGATGGAGCCAGGTTAATAAAATTGAACCTTTTCAAAGGTCTTTCATATGTGACATATGAAGTAGGAAGGGTGGAGGGCCAGGTGTGAAGTAATACAATATTAATGCTAATTGGACTGGGATAAGGATGAATATTGTAATCCCTAGAGTAACTACTAACATAATAACAAAGAGGTCTAGCCTAAAAGCTAATAGAGAAGACAAAATAGAAAGCTGAAAAATATTCAGTGGACCTAAAATAAGACAGAAAAGGAGCAACAGAACAGCGGAAGCCAAAGGGAAAAACAGAAACAAATGATAAGACGGCAGATTCACACCTGCCCATACAATTAGATTCAGAGGATGTGGACTAAAGTTTCCAATCAGAAAGCAGAGCTGACAGCCTGGATCAAAAGGTAATGCCCACCCACATGGCATCTAGATAATGTGAATTTTAAATACAAATATGCAGAATGCAAAAGAAAGGAAAAATACAAACTCAGCCTCTCTCTGGTTTGCCCTTGTTCCTCAGCCCTGAAAGACTATGAGATGCTCCCCTGTTCCCCTTCAGGGTCCCAAAGCCTAGGACTCCAGCCTCATTGTCCAAGAAGGCTCAAAACCTAGTGAATGTCTTGATGGGAAGTCTTGCAGTGTTTATGAGGCAGATCCCCTGCCCTCTGGCCCGCCTTTGTTTCCTGAAAACAAAACTTTTCAGGTGATGTCACCTGACTTTTAGAAGCATCAGGCATAGCTCTGAGCTGCACCACTGTCGCCTTCCCTGAATCAGCAAAGGTCCTGTGGCAGAAAGCAGTTGTGTGCTGAGGTAGCTCCAGCATGCAGCTGCCTGCTCCTGTTCCATGGCTGCAAGCTTCAATAGTCAGTCTTTCCTCCAGTCGGGCTGGGCCAGGCACTGCCAGTGATCTAAACCCAGAATCAGCAAATGTGCCCATTGGGAAAGAACGGCTTGCAAGCCTCAGCTCACCCAAGCAGGGCTCTTTTGTGTCTGGAATTTTAGTGCCTTTAAAAGTACGATTTTTAAAATTTATTCTGCTTATTTTAATTATTGCAGAAGAAGTATTTTCCTGTCATGACCTACTACATTCTACTCAGAAGCAGAAGTTGTTAACATGTTTAATTCCAAAAGTGAATTCTTCTGTGCCCCTGCAAAGTAGAGTGTGCTCCCTTTGCCTGATGGTGCAGATGAAGGGACAGTTGGCTGAGCCGGCCAGGGTATGGGGTCCTTCCATTAAATGACCCTCGGTGTGCACCACAGAATTCAGGGTTAAGGAAATTGGATAGGGATGGGTGCAGAATGAACATATGCCAACTCAGGTGTGTAGAATCCTTCCAGAACCTTTCGGGGCAAGGGGTAGGTGGGTAACAGAGATTCCAGTTTCCACAGTTCATGCTTTATCCAAGTGCCATGCTGTCTGTTGGGTCAGTTCCAAAAGACACTTACCCTACCCCGAGAGAAATGTTTCTTTCTGGTTTCTGGAACACCCACAGTCCTCACAGCATTTTGAATTAGAGGACTTGGGTTCCATTTACAGCTCTGCCCTTTATTTGCCACTATGTAATTTGAGAAAAGGTATGTAAGGCTTTGCATGCTCTGTTTTTCTAACTGTTAAATGGAGGAAAGAGAATTGTCTCTCTCTCGGGGTTGTAGTGAGAACTGAACAAGTCAGAGTTTGGAGAAGGGCCCTGTGAGGTCTGCAGCCTTAGATTAATGACGTTCTGCTCAGCTTTAAAGCACAGACACTTCCATTCCTTACGCTGACAACCACAGAAGACATGCTCCAGGAGAGGGATTGCTTCACTCACTTTTATTCTAAATCGGTATTCAATTTCAGTATTCATTTATTTGATTTGAGAGTTTTTCTCTTGGATCAAAACAGCATCCAGAGTTCCGGCCTTAAGATGTAGTGATCTTCAAGAACACAGACAAGGCTTGTGCTCCCTCAGGACTGATCCGAGGTAATTCTTTGGGGAACTCGGACCACTGGGAAAAATCTGAGAAGTCATGACCATTCTAGGAGTGATCTGACCACCTTGGGCATCCAGCATGAACGGTCAGGGTCCTGCCTGCATCCTCTCACCCGTCCACGCAGAGGCACAGTGGGAGAAGCCCCCGCCCACCCCGGAAGAGCCTGAGACTCCAGCCTGAATTGAAGTTGCTGAAATGAGCCCTTTCCCCCAGTCATTCAGCAGCCTAGCTATTTTGCCACTGAAATAAAGTGTCCAATTTATCCTGCCATTTTGAGGAAGCTGTTTTCAGCTGAGACTCCAGCTGGATTTATTTTTAAAAAAGATTATTCTGCAGACCATGGCCAAAACGTGCTGAGACGCACCCTGGGCAAGTTTTCCCTCTGGCCGGCGCTTATACATCCTCCCCAGCATGGGGAGATGAGGCTGCCTCAGGCTGCCCAGGGTGGGCAGCTGCCAGGGAGGCTGAGAGGTGTGCCAGGCAGCTCTATGCCCAGCTCAGCTGGGAACCTAACCCAAAACTGCTGATAGGGCTGGAGCCAAAGGGTCCTGATTCGGTCATTGTGATTGAGGGAGGAAGAGACTTGGCGGCTGCGCTGGCCAAAACGCTTCTTGCCCTCAGTGCCCTGTCTCAATTCCTACGTATGCCTGGTGGGCTGTCAACATGTCCCACTGTAGCTGTGCTGTTTGGTAGACTGCCTCGAGTGTCCCCAGTGTCCACCTCTTTGTAGTCTATGCTTCCCTGGCCTTCCTTGGCCTCCTGATGGCCCCTGAGCTTCCTGGAATAAAGGGGTAACATGGGGGCTCAGCACCCTTTCTGCTTCAGGTCTGAGGCTTCTGCTGTGAGTGGTGTTGGGCATCGCAGCAGTTGTTAAATATCTTGAATATGACCCTGCCAGGAGCTGCCCTTGTTCTAAGACTGGATATGGGAACAGAGGAGGCCGGAAGGGACTCGAGCGGCTTGTGGTAGAGAATGGAGCCCCCTGATCCTCTCTGGAGGCCAGCATCAGCAGACTTCTCCTGGAAAGGGTGAGAGAGCAAATATTTCAGACTTTGTAGGCCATATGGTCTCTCTTGCAACCACTAAATGCAGTCACTGTAGCAAATCATCCATAGACAGTCACTAAAAGCGTGGGCTTGGCTCTGTTCCCTGTGGCCTTGTGTTTCCATAGCGCTTTCTTTACAGATGTGAGGGCTAGGCTGGATTTGGTCCCAGGTTCCTGCCCGCGCCAGTGCCCTTGTGGTGCGTGCTGCCGGAGGGCCCTGGAGGTGACCTTCCTGGTGTGTCAAGTGCACAGGCTGTGAGGAGCATGCCGGATGGCTGGTGCTGCTCCCTGGGAGTGGGAGGGACCTGTTTTTCTGCATCCTAGCTTGTGACTTGTCACACGCCCACAGTGGGACACTCTGCCTGCCTCTTGCCATGGCCTACTGCTGGCCACCTCCTTAGGGTGTACAGTCCAGAAATATAGAGGCCCGTGGTGGGAAGGGTCCTCACTGCCTCTTTCTCCTGCTCTCTCTGCTTTCCACTCATGAGACCCTCTCTGTATTCTCACCCATTGACTGGCTTCTTCAAATTTTGTTTCTTTTAAATTGTTTAGAGGAAATTTAATTTCATACAACATGCACGTGTCAAATATCTGTCTTGTGTTACGCAGTGAACTGTGCATCGGGGGCGCAGCCGCGAAACAAAACTAGTAACAGCAGCGAGGTCAGGACAGTGGTGAAGTCGCTGCTGAAGGTGCAGCACCGGCCGGGGAGCTGGGGCCGAGCAGGCAGGCCTGTATTCCAGAGGGTGGGTCCCAGCCCCTTCCTGCTGATCTTCCAGCAAACTGGGCTTCTGCTCCATTCAGGGCAGAATCAGCCATCAGCAGGTGGCTCAGTGGACAGTCCCAGCCCTCACTGGGGCACCCCCCTATACTGTCCCTGTCCCCACAGAGGTGTGTCTGGTGAAGCTTTTCCATTTCTAATGGCTTTCACACACCGTGGTGCTCTTGGGCCTGTTACTGGCCCAGCCCTGTCACCTACTAGTGATGCGGCCTTGGAAATGCGGACTCTGTAAGTCTTCGTTTCCTCGCCTGCAGGTGGGGTAATTGTTCCTGCTTTGTAGCATTGCTCCAGGATGAAATGAAGTGATGCGTGTGGCGCTCTTACATGGTATGGAGCTTTCCTGCCACGTGGCAATCACTCAATCCGGGGGACGTGGCCATTGCTGTAGACCGAACGTAGGTGTCCCCCCCCAAATTCCTATGTTGAAACAAATGCTTAAAGTGGTGGTGTTAGAAGGTGGGGCCTTTGGGAATGATGGAGGCCTGAGGCAGAGCCCGATGAGCAGGATGGGTGTGCTTGTTAAGGGGCCTGAGAGAGTCCTGGTGCCTCTTCCACCATGTGAGGATGCCACGAGAAGCATGAGAAGACAGCTGCTGGTGAACTGGGAGGTGGGACCGCGCCGGACACGGATATACCAGCGCCTTGATCCCGGACTCCTCAGCCTCCAGAACTGTAAGACACAAATTTCTGTTGTTCTGCTCAGTTTATTGCATTTTGTTTTAGAAGCCCGAATGAGCTATGATGGGGCCTGACAGCCGTCCTGTGAGGTCTGCAAAGCACATGTTATCTTCTCCTTTTTACAGAAGAGTTAATGGAGACTTAAGAATAAAGCAACTTGTTCCAGTTAATAAGTGGCTACACAGATCTGTTCCCTTAATAGAGATAAATCATTGTGTTATATCCATACAACAGCATACTTTGCAGCTAATAAAAAGAACTGGGTAAACACTCTGCCCATACTGACGTAGAGCAATGCCTGAGTGTGTGAAACCCATACAGCGTCTAGGGTAATCATGCCCACCCTCCACCCAAATACCCAGCTATATCCAGTCAGGCCGTGGGGTCTCAGGGCAGGCCCTCCCAGGGGCTTGGCTTGGAGGCTGCTTTAAGGGCTGTTCCTGGCACAAGACACAAAAGGGGAGCAGCAGGAGGGGCGGCCAGCTCTGTTGGGAAGGAGGGAACCGTCTTGAGAACAACAAATTAAATCTAATTCGATCTATGGAAATATTTGATTACACCAATGTCATTTATTATGCAAAGTTGCCCTTTCTGACAAATGGAAGCTGCTTTGATAAGTGGGATTGTAACAGAAGGCTTTTCGTCAGGCAAACAAGCCCAGCTGGGATCTTGCCCACGGCTGTCCTCTCTCGGCATGATATGGCTTTGGGCAGACCGGGGGAGAGTGCTCAGGAGAAGGCAGGCTCAGTGTACTGTGTCCGTCGGCAAGCCGCGAGACCTCGAGCAGGTCCTCCCTCAGCTCTGGGGCAGCCCGTTCAGCCTTCCTAATCATAAGGGCCCTGGCATTTGGCCAGTATTTTAACGTCCACGAAATGCCTTCACACCCATCATCCTTCTGATCGTCATGGTAACGCAAAGTTTGAAAAGCCCCTTACCATTACAAATGTTTTCACTGGACCAGTGCTTGTATATTCTTACAGCCTTTGGTGATGGGTCCTCGCAACGTATCTGTGAAGTTACTGAGGCCGATACGCTGATCCCTGCTTGATGATGAGAGTAGGACAGGAGGGGGCAGAAGGGCAGAGTCCTGCTACGTCACCCAGCAGAGCCGCCCCACCGTGGGGCTGAGACCGGAGCTCAGGGTTTCTGCCCCTGTTCAGTGTCTTCTTCTGCTGTGCTGAAGATCTAAGTCACTGCCCTTTAGGCAGTATGGACTTCTGCCCAGGTCCTCTGCTTAGCAGTGTCTAAGGGGAGGGAGGTGCTGTTTGTTTCCAGAAGCAACACACTGCCGTTGGAAGAACAGGGCTCTCATAGTCAGAATGCCTGGAGCCTGGATTTAGGCATACCATACATTAGTTGCGAGAACTGTGGTGTTAAAAGTACCCTTCACTTTTGAATACGCATGTGAGTTCGGTATGGTCCATGTTTCTTAACACTGTGAATCGTTGCTATGAAGCCTGCTCTCCCTGTAAGGAAACTGGGTGTTTGAATGGGAGATGGTTTGCTCAAAGCCCCAGGCAGGCTGGAAAGCGTGAAGGCTGGGATTTGTCCCGGGGCATAATATGCCTTCAGGCAGACTGGGGAGCCTGGGCCAGGCAGCCTTCTCACCAGCACCAGGCCTGCTGGAGCTCGGAGGTCGGGAACTCGGGGCAGAGGAGTGGGGGCATTCCAACACCCTGGGCCTCCTGTTCCCTGGAGGAAACTGAGGGACATGGCCGGCCACAAGGGCCAGCAACTTCTGCTTCAAGTGGAGGAATGCCTTGAGGAGAGCAGGAGCCTGCACTGGGCTTGGGGGAAGCTCTGGTGATGTGCAGGCCCCACATGGCTTCTTTCTTTTAAATTGTTCAGAGGAAATTTAATTTCATACGACACGCCTGTATCAAATGTCTACCTTGTGATATGTAGTGAGCTGTGCATCGGGGGGCGCAGCCATGAAACAAAACTAGTAACAGCAGCGAGGTCAGGACAGTGGTGAAGTTGCTGCTGAAGGCGCAGCACTGGCCTGGGAGCTGGGGCCGAGGAGGCGGGCCTCAGTCCCTGAACCTGCTGGGTGGGCCTGGGGAGAGCAGTCTTTCTTCTATTGGTTTCAATCAAGTCAGGCCCCACTCATTGAGCAGACAGGAGGCCTGGCTGGCCCCATGTTAGGAAGAGCAATGCATTATAAATCATCTCCTGAGACCCTCATCTTACCGACAAAGACACAGAAGCCCAGAGAGGTTAATGAATTTCCCAAGGTCACACAGTAGGTTCATAGCTGACTAACAGAACCAAGTGTAGGCTGAGGTGTCCTGGCGCCTGGTCAAGAGATGCCTCTATTATCCAGGCTTCCAGATACCTCCCCTCCTCTGGTGGTAAAATTGCCAACAGAAGGGGCAAAGCTATACAGGTGTTAGGACAACTCCATTTAAGTCAGGGTTTTAGACACACAGTCTTTGGAGGATCTCGTGGAGAACACTCTCCAAGGCTAACTTCAGTGCAAGGTGTGGAGCTCTCTGCACTCCCTATGCATCCCCAGGTCCCCTTATTCCAGGATCCACAAACTGCTACTAAGCCTCAAAAAGTTGCAGCAGGACCAGGCCCTGATTTATTCTGGGACAAAGAATAGCCCCTGCTGGGGCTGCGCCACTATGGAGCAGAGAGTGGAGCTACATTTGCCATAAATGGGAAGAGGGCTTCTTGACAAGCGTGGGAACCTGCTACAATCCTTAGGCTTAATTGTTTTCCTTTATCTCCGAGTGTTGATGCTTATTATTCGGCTTGTTATCTGATGCTTATTTAATCTATATTTTGTAATTACTCCCCTTCCGTCTTTCTCTTGGATGGTCATGCTTTTTCTTGCATTGAGGCACTGACCTACATTTTCAGGCGCAGAAATCAATTATTTCAAGTGGTTTGTGAGATGACTCCCTGACTGTGATCTGGGGGCCCTGTCCCCCTGGTTTGGCAACCCTCCCTGTGGTGTGGCAGCCCTCCCTGAGTTTCCCCCCACTCGTTTTTGGGACCCTAGAAGCCTCGGAGGCCAAAGAAACAGGAAGGGCCTGCCCAGCTGGTCATTTGCTTCCTAGGGGGTGAGAGGTCTATGGTGGGGATGGGGGTAAGAGAATAAGCCTGGAAGGCAGGTGGTGGGGGGACTGGGGGAGGGCATGGTAGTGTGATGATTTCAGGGGCTTAGTTCACAGCAGGCAGAGTCTGAGCGAGCAGGTGCATGGCCATGTCTGCTGGAGCTCTGCCTTGGAAGAATGGGGACTGCGTTCTCCAAGCGAGAACTGTGTAAGTTCTAGTGCACTTACAGGCAGAGTGGGAAACCTATCCAAAATTGGGGCTTTCTCAGAAAATCCAGGCCATGCTATTGCTATTCTTAGGTAGCTCCTTGGGTTTCTGAACGGAGCACAAAGGGAGAGAGCTCTGTGGCTGAGCTGCAGGCCTTGCCCGTCCCATGCGGTATAGTCAGGCATCACTCAACCTTTCTGAACCAACACTGCGATTTATCATGAGGCTGTTGATGCCTTGGAGATTACTGTGAAGATCAAATGATTAAACTGCAACTAGCCCTTCACCGGGCTGATCTGAACTTAGGATCTAAAAAGATTAACCAGAAGGATAATTTTTCACATCTTAAAAACAATCTACTCCCCTAGCACTTGCTATCTGTAACTGAAGAACCAGCGGATCCAGATAACGCTGTCCTTGTTACCACAACCTTCACTCTGAAGCCAGGAGTCAAACAAAGCTGGAGCGCGCAGGGCCTCGGGTATGAAAGCGCTTTGTGGACTCAAAGTGCTGACAAATATTGGTTTACACATTCAGTCGCAGAACACATGTTTGCCAAGCCCCTGCTGTACCAGAAGCATCCTGGTGGGAGCTGGGAACACACGGTGAAAAAAGATCCCAGGGTCCCTGCTGTGCTGTGCTCACAGGCACCGGGAGAGGCTGACAGGTAAAGCCGGGAAGTGCGGTCAGAGTTCCCAGAGGATGCGTCCAGCCTTTCTGCACCCCCAGGGGCGTCTGTGCTGGAGAGATGGTGAGTAGGCAGAGGCAGGGCATGGGAAGGTCTCCAGGCACATGGATTTGTTCATTCATTCATTCATTCATTCATCCAAAAACTGTTTGCTAAAACCTGCTGTGTCCTGCAGGCAGGGAGGGTGTGCTGGGAGTGGGAACTGTGTTTGCCCCATGGAGCTTGCTTTCTGGCTGGAGGTATGTACTTGTTCAGGTAATTCGAGGTGCTATAACAGATAAACCCAAAAATCCCAGTGGCCGAATGCTACATCAATTCATTTCTTATTCTTGTAAAATCCAGAATGTGTTCATGGAGCTTGCCTGCATGAAGACAGCAGAAAGGGGAAGAGAGCCTGAAGGATTGTGTGTTCTCCTGTGTGACCCTTTGCAGGGGCCTCTGTGTCTCTCCGTGTGACAATGTGACCGCCCCTAGGACTCTGCAGCCACCTGCTGCTGGTGAGCTGGGAAGCCAGCCCTGTAGGCGCCCTGCACAGATGCAGTGGAGCTGTGCCAGGGGGTGTGCTCCCAGGAGTAGGGTGGGAGGTGAGGGTTTGGGGAGGTGCAGACTCTTGATTGAGTTTGACACGCAATGCCTCCCTCAGGAATCTGGTCTCCACCACATCCCGAAGTCCTGAGAAGGTGGAGGCTGCCTATTCATCATTACCAGCCCCATCCTTATCCACAGGACATGGGCAGTCCCTGCGCGGTGAGGACACAGCCATCTGGGGCAGTGAGCTGGCGGAGTGTGTGGAGAGGGGAAGAGAGACAGTGCGGCCGGCTGCCCTCCCCGCCGCCCTTCCCCCACGGCGGCAGCTCAACGCCACGCGCCCCAGCCTGGCTGTCTCTTCACGTTCTGTGTTATGCAGAGACCATTGTGAGGCTCGCTAAACTCACCCGTTCTGAAAGTAAATGAGACAAATAACCCTTGACAGGGTAGCGGTGGCATCGCACCGCGTGGAATCCGGCGGCTCTCTCATTCACAGAGCTGGAGGAGACTTCAGTCCCAGGTAAAGGGAACCAGCAAAGCGTGTTGCAGTGCCAACTCGAAGGGCACAGTATTCGAGCCTTAATGATGACAGATCAATGGTCTAGAAAGTACAATCCCTTTCCTCGTAACCAGACAGGCACACATTCTCCCCAGACTCCAGAAGGTAAGCACCAACAATTTTCAATTAGTATTTCACATCCCACTCCTTTATAATTACAAACCATTAGATCACAACGTAGCACAGGCGACTCCCCAGGTAGCTGCGCCAGCAAGGGAAATGGCTCTGGCAGGGCCCAGTGCCAGCACCCTCCCTGCAGATGGAATCTCTCTCCTGGAGCAGAGGCCTATGGGTGGGGAGCTCCGAGGGGTGAGTCCTGTGGAAGGCGCCTCCTGCAGGTCTGGGGGGGCGGCCCCCCCCGGGGGGGCGGGGGGCCCCCGGGGGGGGGGGGGGGGGGGGGTGGTTTTAGGAACCTTAACCCTAGCCCAGTCTCCGTCCTGGCCAATAAGGCACGCTCTTCTCAGCCTGAGTGACAGCCTCCAGCCTCAGAGTAGGCATTCCTCTTTCCATCTCCAGGGGCTCCTAGGGGCATCAGGACAAGCCATGGGAGTGGCATCCCCGTGTGTGTGCCACATTGGTGCTTCTCAGGGGGGCTCTGCAGGCCACCTGCATTAGCTGTCTGGGTGCTTGTTATACCCGCCCATCCCTGAGCCTTGCCTGGGATGCATTGGGTCTGAATCTTTGCAGGTATGGCTTGACCGATTTCCCCATGTGGGAACTCCCCCAGACCGAGTTCCCTGTGTGGATCTTTCACACACGTGATGGGCAGAATAATGGCCTAAGGAGCCCCGCTAATCCCAGGAATGTATGAATATGCACCTTACGTAGCAAAGGGGCTCTGCAGATGGGATTATGGTTACGGATGGGGGATTACCATGGATTATCTGGATAAACCCAATCTAAGCACTTAAGTCCTTAAAATAAGAGAAACCTTACCAGCTGTGTTCAGAGGCAATGAGGAAGGTGTTTTGAATGACACTCCTCTATCAATTTAGCTGGTAACCACGGTCCCAGCTGCTGAGAGGCACAGACACAAGAGCAGGAGCAGGGAATCCACGTGCATGGGACTCTGGAGGCAGCCTCGCTGGCCCTCAGGGGTTGGTCTGTGGGCATGCTGTCAATGACACAACCCTAATGTGAAGGTTGAAAACTTTTTAGTACTTACAGATCCTAGGGAGTACACGGCAAGTGTAGATGAGGGGCACAGGCAAAGAGAAACGAGACCTCTTGGCCAATGTCTTTATTGGGCCCAGCGTGTTATCCAAACAGGTTTCCTGCGGGAGCTTTAATCGGTGGGCTCAAAGCAAGCAGGCAGGAGTTCCAGGAGGTCATGCTGTGAATGAGAAGTGGTAGCTTTAAGTTCAATGGCAAATGTCTAATCGTCCTTTTAAAGAAGTGCGGGAAAGCAAGAGCCCAGCCTGGCAGGCAGGAGAGATGTCTCCAAGTTTCATCTCTGGCCCCTGGCTGAAGCCAATGGGTGGGGTATAGTCTTGGGAATGGTGTCAGAGCCCTGCTTCTTGTATGAGAAAGTTAAACTTACTATTTTTCTTTTGAGGGGGAATCTCACTGTGTTGACCACGCTGGAGTGCAATTGCACCGTCTTAGCTCACTGCAACCTCCACCTCCCAGGTTCAACTGATTTTCCTGCCTCAGTCTCATGAATAGCTGGGACTATAAGCATGTGTCACCATGTCTGGCTAATTTTTAAAAATTTTATTTTGCTGTATTGGTGAGGCTTGTCTCAAACTCGTGACCTCAGGTGATCTGCCCGCCTCGATCTCCCAAAGTGCTGGGATTACAGGCATGAACCCCCATGCCGGGCCTAAACTTAGTATATAAACATGGTTGTGAAGTCAGCATAAAATTACGAGCACTCACTGTAGAAGGGTCAGAGATACAACATGAGAAGGACCCCTTCCCCCACCCTGACTGGCTTTGAGGATGGAGGAAGGGACCAGGGACTAAGGACTAAGGTGACCTGTAGAAGCTGGGGTGGTCAGAGTGGGCTGTCCCTTAGCATCTCCAGAAAGACATGCAGAGACTCATGCTGTGCACACCCCTGAGACCCCACACGTGAGACCCATGCTGTGCTGGGCTCCTGACCTGCTGGACTGGAGACAGGGAATTTGCAGTTGTAAGCCACTACACCAGGTGACTTGCTGGGAAAGCAGACGGGAACCAGACACACACACTGGGTTCCTCCTGCCCTCCCCCGCTGCCAAGAGTACATTGTACATTTTAATTCATTTATTTATTTTAATGGACTTTAGTTTTTGAGCAGTTTTAGGTTCACAGAAAAACTGAGTGGAAGGTACAGAGAGTTTCCAAATACCCTCTGCCCGGACACATGCACAGCCTCCCCCAGTGGCAGTGTCCTTGTCATGGGGGAGCATTTCTTACAAGTGAGGAATCTGCATTCATATCATCAGCACTCAAAGCCCACGGCTCACATTACAGCTCAGTCTTGGTCCTGCGCGTTCTCTGGGTTTAGCGGAATGTATAATGGCGCAGATCCACCGTTAATGCAGGACTTTAAGCACCTCATTTTCTAGATAGACTAACATAAGGGTCACGCCTGAGGTCTGGACACCCCTGGAAATAGCCCGATGCCACTGAGGGACAACAGTCTTCATTTCCGTCTTTCCTGGACAGACACAGCATCCAAATCAGTGAGCACTCACAGCCCTGTTGACTTAGAGAGTGTCATGCTATCTGTTTCCTCCGTGGGCACGCCAAAGGTCCTAAAGGGTATAAGCACCGTGTAGGTGATATTTGAACCCATTCTCTTGCTCATTCATTCATTCATTCACCAAGTGTTACTCAGCAGAGGCCAGACATGGTGGCTCAGGCTTGTAATCCCAGCACTTTGGGAGGCTGAAGTGGGTGGATCACCTGAGGTCAGGTTCAAGATTAGTCTGGGCAACATGGTGAAATCTTGTCTCTACTAAAAACACAAAAATTAACTGGGCATGTTGGGGGTGCCTGTAATCCCAGCTACTCAGGAGGCGGAGGCAGGAGAATCTCTTGAACCCAAGAGGCAGAGGTTGCAGTGAGCCAAGATCGCACCACTGCACTCCAGCCCGACAGAACGAGGCTCCCTCTCCCCCGCAAAAAAAAGTCATTGAGCAGAGCCTATGAATGGAATCGACTGGGCTTGGTTGGGGGTGAGATGGAAACATGAGAAGGTGAGGTTGGAGCACACAAAGGTAGAGATGGCTTCCCAGAAATTAAGGCGTTCATGTTGGAAGGCCAGATCTGGAAGCTGGGAGAACTGTGCTGCACAGCATTGGAAGTAATCAAGTGACTGTGTGGGAGCAGGCAGGAAGTTCAAGGGGGAGGTGGTGAACTCTCTAGACCCAGCAGGGTTTTCTAAGAATGGAAGTGTCAGGGTGGACAAGCAGCAACGGCAGAGAACAGAGGTGCCCAGGCGCAGAGGAGGCTGAATCTGTTGTCACTCACCTGCTTCCTTGAAGTTGTCCGTCCATCGCCCCACAAGGGGCTGAAAATGTCCGACTTCACTTTTCCAGCTTCTTTTCTGGCTAGGTCATGGGCGCATGCCCCATTCGGAGCCAAAGGTTGCTGCGAGAAAGTGAGATGGGACTTTTGGGGGTTTTCTCCTGGATAAGACTTTTGGGAAGAAAACACTGCTCTTGTCACTCTCGGACGTGGCCATGTCTACATTCCGAGCTGGGGGCGGTGTCAGCAAACACAGAGGGAAGGGCTGCAGTCTGTGAGGGCAGCAGAGTAGAAAGCCTGCGGGCAGCCCCCGATGCCACCACCCAGCGGCTGCGGGAACCGGGCACTGGCCTGCGTCCGGGCGTCTAGTTGGAATCTGAAATAGTGATTGTGTCTGCAGATGATATCCCCGTTATTGGGATTTCCTGTGACTTGCAGCCCAGCAGGTGGAAAGATGACAACGTGAGGCAGGCTGGCGGGGAGCCTCTGCACAGCCAACACCAGAATTGTGTGTGGTCACCCGACATCACAAGGGTGCGTCGGGGGACACCGTCTGAAGCTGCTGCCCTCTTTGAAGGCCTCTTGACACCTCAGATCCCACCGATGCCCTATTTCAGATGGTAGATTTCATAGACAATCCCCGTGTGTGGTGTTTGAGTCTGAAATAAGTGCTGCTCCTGCCTCAACCCCACCCCGCTGCTACCTCCCCCACACAAGGGAGAGAAGCCAGCTGCTCCAGCTCCCTCCAGCCAGGGGCAGACCTTCTCTGAGGGTTTGGGAGGCGCACACTCATTCTTGCTATCTGTTTAAGAATTGAGGCAGAATTAATTTGCTGATTGAGCAAGCAAACTCTCTCTCTCTGTCTCTCTCTACGACATTAGCTGCCCTTTTTTCGTGTCCTTGGTTCCCTGAAATAATTAAGAACCAGAGCAGCAAATGATTTACAGTTTGGTCCTCACGGCCACTGCTCTGAAATGTGGTTTTTGGAAAGTCTGAAGCTTGCATGTAGAGCAATTTTAACCCCGGGTCACGGTGCCAAGGCACATGAAGGCCCAGGCCTCTGCACCTGCTGACCCTCTCGCTGCTCTGCAGCTCGTGTGGTGCAGCTTTCTTAGGGGGATCCTGATGCCCTGTGAGGCGGAACCAGCAGGCAGGGCTGGGGACGAAAGGGCTGAGGTCCAGCACGGCTGCACCCACAGTCATCCAGTGAGATGGGAGGCAAGACTGTCCCTGGGCCGAGAGTCCTTCCTTCTCCATTTCCCACGTGGTTTCTTACCAGGACCTCGGCAATGCTCACCAACAATGATTCTTTGTCCCTGGCTGAGTTTGCCCATTCAATAAGGCAGTACTCTCACTTAAGCCTCCAGAATTCCTTTACTATTGCTGTCAATT
This sequence comes from Ateles fusciceps, assembly GCA_036589455.1. Classification (NCBI taxonomy): domain Eukaryota; kingdom Metazoa; phylum Chordata; class Mammalia; order Primates; family Atelidae; genus Ateles; species Ateles fusciceps. The sequence continues at coordinate 302,411 of JAZHEH010003296.1, read as the reverse complement.
TTTCTTTCTTTCTGTTATATTTTTGTTCGCTTTTCATTCCTTGCTGAACAGAACATTCCTTTGTAGCTAGTGGCCCACATCAGCGGGAGCTGTTTCTGCCCAGCCCCCCAACTCCTGCACTCCGACCTCAGCATTACCACAGCAGCGGTGGCTGCTGACTTGGTCAGAAGGCCTGGTCGCAGCTCTGCTTGTGGTCCAGCCTCGGGAAGCCCACGGAGCTGTCTGTTTCTCTACCTTCCTGGAGACCCTGGCATTTTTTAGCTGTGTGACCTTGACAAAGCTGACTTCATGGTTCTCAATAATTGCTGCCGTTTGCACCCTAGTTGTCTCTATAGAAAAAGTCATGTGTCCTAGGGCTTTGCGTGAATTATGTAGGATAACCTGTAGAGCAGAATGCAAGTGTTTGGTTTATTCCTGTTACAGGAAAAACAGGAAGGATCCCTTGGCATTTCAGGAGAAGAAAGCAAGCCAGGCCAGTAAGCCAGGAGTAATTCCCACCCAGGTGAGGAGAGGGTCACCCACACTTGGTTATGCTTGGAGATCCTTCGTGTGCCAAGAGACTTTGTCACACAAAGCAATGCCCTTTGGGACCCAAGGTCTGAGAGGTGGAATGACAGGGAGCATGACGGCCAGTGCCCAGGCACAGCAGCTCCGCACCTGGCATGCAGCCGGGCATCTGGGATGTGCACCCAGGCATTCCCACCCCGGAAGCACCCCCACCTAGGCAGAACACTGCCTCCAAGACAGTGCACTGTTTCCATCTCCCTAGCAGCAGCCTCTGGGCTCCAGATGACTGCCCAGGACCTCCCACCCAGGAACAGAGACCCTCATTGCTTCTCTCCAGCGAGGAGGATCAGGTGCTGGCAGAAGCTGGCTCAATGCATATTAAGAAACTAAGGTCCAGCCGGGCGTGGTGGCACATGCCTGTAGTCCCAGCTGCTCGGGAGGCTGAGGTGGGAGGATGGCTTGAGCCCAGGAGTTCTGGGCTGTAGTGCGCTATGCTGATTGGGTGTCCGCACTAAGTTCGGCATCAATATAGTGACCTCCCGGGAGCGGGGACCACCAGGTTGCCTAAGGAGGGGTGAACCGGCCCAGGTCAGAAACGGAGCAGGTCAACACTCCCATGCTGATCAGTAGTGGGATGGCACCTGTGAATAGCCACTGCACTCCAACCTGGGCAACACAGCGAGACCCCGTCTCTTAAAAAAAAAAAAAAGAAAAGAAAGAAAACTAAGGTCCAGACAAAATGGGCCTCAAAGTGGGGATCCCTCACCCCTAACTCCTCTCACATCCTGCTGCAGCTGCCCCACCTCCAGCCCCAGGTGTCATCACCCAGCTCTCAGCCCCTCATCCTGTGCAGACAGTGGAGCTGTCCTCACAGGCTTAACAGGAATTCTGGGCGGAAATACAGCCGTAATTACACTGATCAGCCTGGGCTTTGACCCACTTCCTTGTAGGCAGAAATTAGTAGATATTGCCCATGCACATCCCCCGTCGCGCCTGTAGACACTCTCTCTGACGCTAGAGTTGCACGGCTTTTGTTTCAGAATTGATTAAACACATCCTGAATGCCAGTGGGACGGCGGATGAAGGCCCCCACAGAAGGCCGGAACCAGCATGAGAATACAGCTCTTCCTCTCCTCATCCCAGGACCCCACCATGTACTTTTTGACCAATCAGTGATCTCCACACTTCAGTTCACTTCCAAACCTTTAAGAACTCTAGCGCCAAACTCCTCAGGGAGATGGATTGGAGGTTTCCCTCTCCTCTCCTCGATGGGTGCCCTATGATTAAACCTCTCTCTCTGCTGCAACCCGTGACTCAGTGCATCATCGGGCAATGGACCTGTTACGGTTACAAGAGAGGGAGTGGAGGCTCCAGGGAGAAGGCGGAGAGCTGGTGACCGGTAGGAGGAGAATCTCATGAAGTGGGGTGGTGGGGTCTGCACAGGAGGAAGGAACAGGGCAGAGGGCAGAGTGCCACAGTGTAGGGGTCCTGTGGCTCACAGAACACACAGACACTGGAGGGGCAGAAGACAGGACAGGCCTGCCATAAGGACCAGCAGGGGCATTCTACTCCCCAGCAGGGGCATTCTACTCCCCAGCAGGGGCATTCTACTCTCCAGGCAGAAGAACAGCCGGCGTCTGAGGGCTGCCCATGAACTCTAACTGCAGGGAAACTGTGCAGAAGTGCTCTGATGATCAAGGGTTTGGAGACAATAGCTCGACTGGCAGGCGGCTGAAGGTGCTCGGGTCCAGAGTCAGGAGAGCTGTGTGTGGTCGGCCAGCTTCTTGCCCTCTCTGAGAGGCCATATGGGCACAGCGGGTGCATCCCAGGAAGCAGGCAATGGGGCCTGGGCCTATTGCCCAAATGGTGGCCCCACCTGTACCTCTCTGCAGCTCAGCACCTCTCTGCAGACAAATGAGGGTCTGGAGCACATGTGATGGTTACTTTCATGTGTCAACTTGGTACTGTCATGTGCCAAGGCCAGTGAGAGAGACCGGGAAAGCCCATGAGCATGTGTGTGTGTGTATGTTTGTGTGTATGTGTGTACCTGCATGCACACATGTATGTGCATATGCATGTGCATGTATAGCTGTGTCGGTGTGCATGTGTATGTGTGTATGTGCACGTGTGGACATTCATGTAGTGTGTACATGTATGTGCATGTATCTGTGTACATATGTGTGTGCATGTGCACGTGTGTGAATGTATAGGAATATATGTGTGTGTATGTACCTGTGTATATGTGTGCATGTATATGTGTATAAGTGTGTATATGTGTGTGTGCTCATGTGTGTGTGTGTGCGTGTGTGTGTGTGCACAAGCTCCGTGCTTCCTGGCTTTAAAGAAGCAACTGTGTTTCGATTGTCTTACATATGGGAGTTCTACCTGTCACAAAGGTGAGATCCAGAGCTCCTAGCTTCCCTGGATAGCCAAACGCCTAGGAAAGAGAGTTGTGAAGATTGGCCCCAGTCCTTGTCCTTGGTGGAAACAGACCTATTCGCCCACAGAGTGCTTCCTGTGTGCCTGGCTGGGAACATGGTAGTGAGTGAGGCAGACATGGCCAAGGACACGTGGGGCTGACATTTTGACTGAGGAACAGACAGAAAACAAGAAGCAGACAATTGAATACAGTAAGTTACAGGTTGTGGAAATGCTGTGAAGGAAATGAAAAGATAATGATCCAGAGTGTAGCAGAGTGGACAGGGTTCTTTAGATAGCAGAATCTGGGAAAGACGAGTATTGAGAGTTGAGGGCAAGAAGGAGGCAGCCACACAGTAGCCGAGGAGCAGTTGAGGATACAGAGGAGGTAGCACCTGAAGAGGTCCCAGGGCTGGAAAGGGTTTGGCTTATCTGAGGCTCAGAATAGAGGCTGATGTCAACAGAGTCATAAGTAAAGGAAAGAGTGGTAAAAAATGAGGTGGGAGATCCTGCAGATCCAGACGGTTTAGGATGGAGCGGGCCAGTGGGAAAAGGTGGATGTCATCCCAGGTGAATCTCAATGCACTAGCTTGGTAGCAAAGGACCAGAGAGGGGCACAAAGAAGGAAGCAATGCTTTCTGCTGGTCCGTTCCAAAAAGCTTTGCAGTTTGAGCTGGTTTCTGAAGACCAAAGAGGAGCCCTGAAGCCCATAAGACCAGGATGCGGTGAGAGGGGTGCAGGGACTCACTGTGCCCAGTGTGGGAGCTGAGGCTGGGCTGAGGGTGGCAGTGGCAGACTTTGCACCATGGTCTTAAGGACTTGGACTTGACCCTGGAAAGAATGGCGAATGCTGGCAGCTGTTTCCTGAGCTCTGGCCAGGACATAGTCACATATGTGTGCTCAGTCAAATGGGAGAAAAAGACAACAATAGACCTATATTTAATTTTTGAAAAAGCAATTCCCAAACAGCCTTTTCTGGTTCGAGGCCCAGAGCCTCTTGGTTTGCAGCAGCTAGGAGTCCATGCCCAAAACACATCTGGCCTTAACGGCTCCCTCCTTCATCCTCTGCAGACAGAATCCTCACTGAAGAAGCATATCTGCTTGGACACTCCTGGGCTCCTTTAACACCTGCTGCTTTGAAAATGGGGTAACCTCTCTCGGGTGCCTCCTGACCCATTGGGGCTGGTGCTTCCTCAGAAGGAGCTATTCCCTTTTCTGGAGACTCTTTAAAACAACTTCTCTTGACACTTCTAATAATTCTGCTTGACCTGAGCAGAGACAAACCTGGCTTGGGAATTGAACTGTGGATCTGTTAATTGAGAGCCGGCAGCTTTCAAATGCACCCCTGAGGTGAGGAAGCACTTCCTACCTCTCTTGGCACCTCTTCATTTCACATTTCCTTCAACTCATAAAAGCCTTGCTTATTATCCAGCCACTGCAAAGAACAGTAGTGGTCTTCCACACGTTACGAGGGGTAAAGAAATGCCTTCACCTTTTCCCTTTACAAGGTAAGCGAAATACACTTTACAACAGAAGTGAAAATAGATGGCTTATTCCATTTTCTCCAGAATCAAAACAAAGTTGAACAAAACAAAATAAGCCCACATCATCTTCAGGTGGCCTGCGTGTTACCTGTCCTGCTGATCCAGAGCTGTGGTTTCGCATCTATAATGATAATTTAGTGTCCTTGATGCCAGGAACGTAGACTTGAGAACAGAGAAGTCAGAGACTTGAAGCCAGAAGTGAGACTCAAGAATTTTGCTTTGTAGATCACGTTTTTCTGCAGCTGGCTTAAAATATTTGAACTATTTAAATATCCATAGTGTTTCTACCTTGATTCATCTCAGGCTTAGAAATAGAACCATGATTTACAATAGAGGAGAATTTAGTGTCTAAATCTGGTGGCTGAATTTAGCCCCTGACACCACATCAGGGGTGTAAGTGACCAGCCGACCGGCTGCAGCCTGGGGTCAGCATCACGGTCACGGCCGGGTTTCCCTGCTGCATGCTGTGACTACGATGTGAACGTGCGCCCGATTGCCTGCTGAGTGCTGTGTCTGCAAAGCCTGAGACACCATTGCTCAGCAGTTAAGGTTGGTGCTCTAAGTAAGAGGACATAATATCAAGGTCTGCCCAATTCCCCCCAGGCAGAGGATGTGTGTCACATCCACGTTTAGAAGAAGCTTGTATTAAATCCTACAATTCCAGTTTCAATGTCAGAAAGAGAATGGTGGTGTATGTTCTTAAAATCTAACTGCAGTTCTTTCTGTGACATTCAAACCTACCTTCCTTCACTCCGATCTCTGTCAACAGAGAGCCACATTGCTTTGCTCTGCCCCAGTACATGGCACACGCCTCTTCCAAGGGACTTCTTGCCCGTTACTTCCACAGTTAGATGTTGCCGCTATTGCTAACCAGCTTTATCAAGGTGTAACTTGCACTTAATATGAGTTGCCAGCCTGGGTGTGGGGCTCACCTCTGTCATCCCAGCGCTTGGGGAGGCTGAGGTGGGAGCATCACTTGAGGCCAGAAGTTGAGACCAACCTGCTCAACATAGTGAGGTCCTATGTCTACAAGAAGTTTAAAAATTAGCTAGGCGTCAAGTTGCATGCCTGTAGTCCCAGCTACTCAGGAGGCTGAAATGAGAGGATTGCTTAAGCCCAAGATGTTGAGGTTGCAGTGAGCCGTAATCACACCACTGCACTCCAAGCTGAGCAACAGAGTAAGACCCCAGTCTCTAAAAAAAAAAAAAAGAGTTACCAATGTTAAGTGTATGTGATAGTGGACCTATCACCACAGTAAAAATAGAGATTTCTCTGGTGTCCAACTTCAGCAGTTGCCTCCCCCAGTGCCTGGTTCTTGGCAACCATTGATCCATTTCTGTTACTTTTTTCTAGAATTCATGTGCACGTAGTCATACAGTCTGTAGTCTTGTGTGTGTCTTCTCTTCATGCACCATAATGCTTTTGAGATTCATTCATATTTTTGCATGCCTTAGTTCATTCTTTTTGTATGCTGAGTAGTATTTCATTGTATAGATGTGCAATTATTTGTTTGTTTCGCTTTTTGCAATTTTGAGCTATAATGAATAAAGCTGCTTATGACCGTTCCAGTAGAAGTGTTTGTGTGTATGTACATTTTAATTTCTCTTGGATAAATACATAGAAGTGAGATTGCTGGGTCATATGGTAAGGGCATGCTTAACATTATAGAAAGCGGTCAAATAGTTTTCAAAATGCTATATGATTTTTGCATTCCCCACCGGTAATATATAAAAGTTTCAGTTGCTTCATCTCTTCTCCAACGCTTGTTATAGTCAGTCTTTAAATTTTGGCCATTCTAATGAATGTGTAGGGATTTCTCATGGTTTTAATTTATGTTCACTGGCAACTAATGAGTTCAAGTATCTGTCATTTTTTTTTTTTATCATCGAGTATTTTTGTCATATCTTTATTGACAAATATCAAACAGTTTGCCCATTTTATTATTTTATTAATTATATTATATTATTTCTGCTCTTATTACTGTGTTGTAAGAATGTTTTAAATGCACAGACATCAAATATGTATTTAGCAAATGTTTTTCCTAGTCTGTGGCTTGCTATTTCTTTTCCTAACAATGTCTTTTAAGGAAAAAAAGTTTTAATTTGATGAAGTACACTTTATAAAAAGTTTTTTTTTGTTTTTTTTTTTTTTGAGACAGAGTTTCGCTCTTGTTAGCCAGGCTGGAGTGCAATGGCTCAATCTCGTCTCACTGCAACCTCCGCCTCCTGGGTTCAAGCAATTCTCCTGCCTCAGCCTCGTGAGCAGCTGGGACTACAGGCGCGCGCCACAATACCCAGCTAATTTTTGTATTTTTAGTAGAGGCGGGGTTTCACCATGTTGGCCAGGACGGTCTCGATCTCTTGACCTCATGATCCGCCCGCCTTGGCCTCCCAATGTGCTGGGATTATAGGTGTGAGAAGTTTTTTTATAGTTTATATTTTTATGTCATATTTGAAAAATCTTTGCCTAACCAAAGATAAAAATGTTCTCTCTATTTTCTATTTCTTAGAATATTTTTAAGTTTCGTTCTTACAGTCAGGTCTATGAGCCATTTTTAAAATTCCTTTTTGCATATGATGTGAGATAAAGGTAAAGGTTTGTTTGTTTTTGCATATAGATATCCAACGTTATTGCATCATTTGTAGAAATTACTACATATGCCTACTGAATTGCCCTAGCATCTTTGTAAAAATCAATGGTCAGTATAGGTATATGTCTATTCTGGACTGTTCCATTGATTAATTGCATACTGTATTGATTACTATATGTTTATTATGAGCCTAGGAATTGCATAATAAAAGTTCTTTGTTTTTACATTTCAAGGTTTTGGGGGCTACATTAGGTCTTTACATTTTCATATACAATCTTTAACAGTGTTAAGAAGATATAATTTACTACCATAAAATTTGCACAGTTAATATTTACAATTTAGTACTTTTAGTGTATTACAAAGTTGTGCAAATGTCCACTACTAATTCTGGAGTATTTTCTTCATCCAAAGAAGAAGTCCCTTACTCATTAACATTCACTCTCCATTCTTTTTTGCCAGCCTCTTGCAACCACTAATCTAGTTTCTAGGGCTATAGATTTGCCTATCCTGAATATTTCCTATAAGTAAGATCATGCAATAGGGGTTCTCTTTTGAGAGTGGCTTATTTCCCTACCATAATGTTTTCAAGGTTCATCTATTTTTTAGCATGTGTCAGTACTTCATTCATATATATTTGATACTATTTCGGTATATGGCTAGAACACATTTTGTTTATCCGTCAATTGATGGACACTTGTATTATTTCCACTTCTTGGCTATCAAGTGTACATTTTGGGGTAGGAGTACATTTTCAGTTCTCATATTCCTTTGAGTAAAATTATTAGATTATATGGTTACTGTATGTTAAGCATTTTGAGGAATTGCCAAACCATTTTCAACAGCATGGCATCATTTTACATTCCCATCAGCATTGTATGAGGCTTTCAATTTTTCTAATTTTTCCTTGTCAATACTTAAATTGTCTGTCATTTATACTATAGCTGGTGGGCATGAGGTAGTGTCTCATTGCAATTTTGATTTGCATTTTCCCAATAACTATTGATGTCAAACACCTTTTCATGTGCTATTGACCATTTACTTATCTTGTTTGAAGAAATGTCTTTTCAAATCATTTGCTAATTTAAATTTTTTTTTCTCTTTTTATTATTGACATTCTTTTATAAATTCTTTTTAAAAACATTCCTTTTATAGTCAGAATGCAAAACCCTTATCAGGTATATGAGTTTCAAATATTTTTCCCATTTTATGATTTTTCTTTTTGTTTTCTTGACAGTGTCCTTTGAAACACAAAAATTTTTAATTCTGATGAAGTCTAATTTATCTTTATATATATATATATTTGGAACGTTAGGTTCTGGGGTACATGTGCAGATCATGCAGTATTGTTGCATAGGTACACATATGGCAATGTGGTTTGCCATCTCCATCCCCCCCATCACCTATATCTGGCATTTCTCCCCATGATATCCCTCCCCAACCTCACCAATCCCCACTTTCCCTCCCCGAACCCCACCAACAGACCCCAGTGTATGATGTTCCCCTACCTGTGTCCATGTGTTCTCATTGTTCAAAACCCACCTATGAGTGAGAATATGCAGTGTTTGATTTTCTGTTCTTGTGTCAGTTTGCTGAGAATGATGGTTTCCAGATTCATCCATGTCCCTACAAAGGACACAAACTCATTGTTTTTTATGGCTGCATAGTATTCCATGGTGTATATGTGCTGCATTTTCCTTGTCCAGTCTGTCATTGATGGGCATTCGGGTTGGTTCCAAGTCTTTGCTATTGTAAACAGCACCACAATAAACATATCTATACATGTGTCTTTATAATAGAACGATTTATAATCCTTTGAGTATATACCCGGTAATGGGATTGCTGGGTCAAATGGAATTTCTATTTCTAGGTCCTTGAGGAATCGCCACACTGGTTGAACTAATTTACACTCCCACCAACAGTGTAAAAGCATTCCTATTTCTCCACATCCTCTCCAGCATCTGTTGTCTCCAGATTTTTTAATGATCGCCATTCTAACTGGTGTGAGGTGGTATCTCAATGTGGTTTTGATTTGCATTTCTCTAATGACCAGTGATGATGAGCATTTTTTCGTATGTTTGTTGGCCTCATATGTGTCTTCTTTTGAAAATTGTCTGTTCACATCCTTCGCCCACTTTTGAATGGATTTGTTTGTTTTTTTCTTCTAAATCTGTATTAGTTATTTGTAGATTCTGAACATTAGCCCTTTGTCAGATGGGTAGATTGCAAAATTTTTTCCCATTCTGTTGGTTGCCAGTTCACTCTAATGATTGTTTCTTTTGCTGTGTAGAAGCTCTTACTTTTAATTAGATCCCATTTGTCTGTTTTGACTTTTGTTGCCAATGCTTTTGGTGTTTTAGTCATGGAGTCCTTGCCTATGCCTATGTCGTCAATGGTTTTGCCTAGATTTTCTTCTAGGGTTTTTATGGTGTTAGGTCTTATGTTTAAGTCTTTAATCCATCTGGAGTTAATTTTAGTGTAAGGTGTCAGGAAGGGATCCAGTTTCTGCTTTCTGCACATGGCTAGCCAGTTATCCCAACACTATTTGTTAAACAGGGAATCCTTTCCTCACTGGTTGTTTTTGTCAGGTTTGTCAAAGATCAGATGGTCGTAGATATGTGGCATTTCCTCCGAGGCCTCTGTTCTGTTCCATTGATCTATATGTCTGTTTTTGTACCAGTACCATGCTGTTTTGATTACGGTAGTCTTGTAGTATAGTTTGAAGTCAGGTAGTGTGATGCCTCCAGCTTTGTTCTTTTAGCTTAGGATTGTCTTGGCTATGCAGGCTCCTTTTTGGTTCCACATGAAGTTTAAGGTGTTTTTTTTCCAGTTCTGTGAAGAAGGTCATTGGTAGCTTGATGGGGGATAGCACTGTATCTATAAATTACTTTGGGCAATATGGCCATTTTCATGATATTGATTCTTCCTAACCATGAGCATGGAATGTTTTTCCATCTGTTTGTGTCCTCTCTTATTTCCTTGAGAAGTGGTTTGTAGTTCTCTTTGAAGAGGTCCTTACATCCTTTGATAGTTATATTCCTAGATATTTTATTCTCTTTGTAGCAATTGTGAATGGGAGTTCCCTCTTGACCTAGCTCTCTTGTTACTCTGTTATTGGTGTGCAGGAATGCTTGTGATTTCTGCACAATTGATTTTGTATCCTGAGACTTTGCTGAAGTTGCTTACCAGTTTAAGGAGATTTTGGGCTGAGATGATGGGGTCTTCTAAATATACAATCATGTTGTCTGCAAATACAGACAGTTTGACTTCCTCCTTTCCCAATTGAATGCCCTTTATTTCTTTTTCTTGCCTGATTGCTCTGGCTAGAACTTCAAATACTATATTGAATAGAAGTGGGGAGAGAGGGGCATCCTTGTCTACTGCCAGATTTCAAAGGGAATGCTTCCAGTTTTTGCCCATTCAGTATGATATTGGCTGTGGATTTGTCATAAATAGCTTCTATAATTTTGAGATGCCTTCCATTGATACCTAGTTTATTGAGAGCTTTTAGCATAAAGGGCTGTTGAATTTTGTTGAAGGCCTTCTCTGCATCTATTGAGATAATCATGTGGTTTTTGTCCTTTGTTCTGTTTATGTGGTGGATTACGTTTATAGACTTGTGTATGTTGAACCAGACTTTCATTCTCAGGATGAAGCCTACTTGATGGTGATGGATAAGCTTTTTGATGTGCTGTTGCAATCAGTTTGCCAGTATTTTATTGAAGATTTTTGCATCTATGTTCATCATGGATATTGGCCCGAAGTTTTCTTTTTTTGTTGAGTCTCTGCTGGGTTTTGGTATCAGGATGATGTTGCTTTCATAAAATGATTTGGGAAGGATTCCCTCCTTTTGGATTGTTTGGAATAGTTTCAGAAGGAGTGGTACCAGCTCCTCTTTGTATGTCTGGTAGAATTCGGCTGTGAACCCATCTGGACCTAGGCTTTTTTTTTGGTTGGTAGGCTATTAATTGCTGCCTCAACTTCAGCCCTTGTTATTGGTCTATTCAGGGTTTCACCTTCTTCCTGGTTTAGGCTTGGGAGGGTGCACCAGGAATTTATCCATTTCTTCCAGGTTTACTGGTTTATGTGCATAGAGTTGTTGTAGTAATCTCCGGTGGTAGTTTGTATTTCTGTGGAATCTGTGGTGATATCCCCTTTATCGTTTTTTATTGCAACTATTTCATTCTTCTCTCTTTTCTTTTTTAATAATCTGGCTGGTGGTCTGTCTATTTTGTTGATCTTTTCAAAAAAACCAACTCCTCGATTTATTGATTTTTTTTGAAGGGTTTTTTGTGTCTCTATCTCCTTCAGTTCTGCTCTTAGTTATTTCTTGTTTTTTTTTTTTTTTTTTCCGCTAGCTTTTGAGTTTTTTGACCTTGCTCCTCTAGCTCTTTCAATTTTGATAATAGATAGGGTGTCGATTTTAGATCTTTCCTTGCTTCTCATGTGGGCATTTATTGCTATAAATTTCCCTCTAGACACTGCTTTAAAGGTGTTCCAGAGATTCTGGTACATTGCACCTTCGTTCTTGCTGGTTTCAAAGAACATCTTTATTTCTGTCTTCCTTTTGTTGTTTATCCAGTCAACATCCAGGAGCCAGTTGTTCAGTTTCCATAAAGTTGTGTGGTTCTGCATTGGTTTCTTAACCCTAATTTGATTGCACTGTGGTCTGAGAGACTATTTGTTATGATTTCTGTTCTTCTGCATTTGCTGAGGAGTGATTTGCTTCCAATTATGTGGTGAGTTTTAGTGTAAGTGTGATGTGGTGCTGATAAGAATGTATATTCTGTGGATTTGGGGTGGAGAGTTCTGTAGATGTCTATTAGGTCTGCGTGGTCCAGATCTGAGTTCAAGTCCTGGATATGCTTGTTAATTTTCTGTCTCATTGATCCACCTAATATTGACAGTGGAGTGTTAAAGTCTCCCACTATTATTGTGTGGGATTCTAGGTCTCTTTATAGGTCGTTAAGAACTTGCTTTATGTATCTGGGTGCTCTTGTATTGGGTGCATATATATTTAGCATCATTAGCTCTTCTTGTTGCATTGATTCTTTAACCATTATATAACGCCCTTCTTTATCTCTTTTGATCTTTGCTGGTTTAAATTCCATTTTATCAGAGACTAGGATTGAACTTCTGCTCTTTTTTTGCTCTCCATTTGGTGGTAAATATTCCTCCATCCCTTTATTTTGAGCCTATGTGTGTCCTTGCATTTGAGATGTGTTTCCTGAATACAGCACACCAATGGGTCTTGACTTTTTATCCAATTTGTCAGTCTGTGTCTTTTGATTGGGGCATTTAGCCCATTTGCCTTTAAGATTAATATTGTTATGTGTAAATTTGAGCCTGCCATTTTGATGCTAGCTGGTTGTTTTGCCTGTTAGTTTACACAGTTTCTTCATTGTGTCGATGGCCTTTACCATTTGGTATGTTTTTGGAGTGGCTGGTACTGGTTGCTCCTTTCCATGTTTAGTGCTTCTTTCAGAAGCTCTTGTAAGGCAGGTCTGGTGGTGATGAAATCTCTCAGCAACTGCTTGTCTGTAAAAGATTTTATTTCTCCTTTGCATACGAAGTTTAGTTTGGCTGGATATGAAACTCTACGTTGAAATTTCTTTTCTTTTAGGATGTTGAATATTGGCCCCCACTCTCTTCTGGCTTGTAGGATTTCTGCCAAGAGATCCGCTGTGAATCTAATGGGCTTCCCTTTGTGGGTAATCCGATCTTTCTCTCTGGCTGCCTTCAGCATTTTTTCTTTCATTTCAGCCCTGGTGAATCTGATGATTATGTGACTTGGGGTTGCTCTTCTTGAGGAATATCTTTGTGGTGTTCTCTGAATTTCCTGGACTTGAATGTTGGCCTGCCTTGCTAGGTTGGGAAATTTGTCTGGATAATATTCTGAAGAGTGTTTTCCAGCTTGGATTCATTCTCTCCATCACATTCAGGTATACCTATTAAATGTAGATTAGGTCTTTTCCCATAATCCCATATTTCTTGGAGGCTTTGTTCATTTCTCTTCACTCTTCTTTCTCTATTCTTGCCTTCTCGTTTTATTTCATTGAGTTGATCTTCAATCTCTGATATCCTTTCTTCTGCTTGGTCGATTCGGCTATTGAAACTTGTGTATGCTTTGTGAAGTTCTCGTGCTGTGTTTTTCAGCTCCATCAAGTCATTTATATTCCTCTCTAAGCTGTTTATTCTCTTTAGCATTTTGTCTAGCCTTTTTTCAAGGTGCTTAGTTTCTTTGCATTGGGTTAGAACATGTTCTTTTAGCTCTGAGAAGTTTGTTATTACCCACCCTCTGAAGCCTATTTCTGTCAATTCATCAGACTCATTCTCCATCCAGCTTTGTTCCCTTGCTGGTAAGGAGTTGTGAGTCCCTTGGAGGAGGAGAGGCATTCTGGTTTTTGGTGTTTCATCTTTTTTGTGCTGGTTTCTACCCATCTTCCTCGATTTATTTACCTGTAGTCTTTATAGTTTCTGACTTTCGGATGGGGTCTCTGAGTGGATGTTCTTTTTGTTGATGTTGAAACTATTTCTTTCTGTTTTTTAGTTTTGCTTCTAACAGTCAGGCCCCTCTGCTGCAGGACTGCTGGAGGTCCACTCCAGATCTTGCTTGCCTGGGGGATTACCTGCGGGGGCTGCAGAACAGTAAGGGTTGCTGCTGGCTTCTTCTGTTATCTTTGTCTCAGAAGGGTACCCACCAGATGTCAGCCTGAGCTCTCATTTATGAGGTGTCTTTTTGGATATTTGGGGGTCAGGGATCTGCTTGAGGAGACAGTCTGTCCCTTATAGGAGCTCAGGTGCTATGCTGTGAGCTCCTTTATTCCATTCGGAGCTGCTGGGCAGGTACATTTAACTCTGCTGCAGCGGAACTCTTAACTGTCTCTTTTCCCAGATGCTCTGTCCTGGGAAGGTGGGGCTTTATTTATAAGTTCCTGACATGCTGCTGCCTTTTTTCAAAGATGCCCTGCCCAGCAAGGAGGTAGTCTATTCACAGTCTGCCAGCAGAGGTGTTGCTGAGCTGTTGTGGGCTCTGCCCAGCTGCCGTGTAAACTTCCTTGTGCATTTGTTTACAGAAGTACAGTTAGAACTGCCTCTGTAATGGTAGTCTGTCTCAGTGATGGCAGACTTCCTTGGTAATGGCGAGCTTCCTCAGTAATGGCAGACTGCCTCTGTAGTGGTGGACTGCCTCAGTAGTGGTGGACTGCTTTGGTAATGGTAGACGCCCTTCCCCCACACTGAGCTGGACCATCCTGCATCCAGTTGTGCTTGCTGTGAAACGCTGAATCCAGACTGTTTCAGATTGCTGGTCTTTGTGGGGGGTGGGACCTGCCGAGCCAGATCACCTGGCTCCCTGTTTCAACCGCCTCTTTTTCAGTTGAATGGGTGGCTCTGTCTCCCAGGCATTCCAGGCATCAGTTGAAATGGCTGCCCAGTGTTTTGAGAGTTTTTGTGCAGAGACCCACAGTGCTGGCTGAAACAGCCGTGCTGAAAACACGTGGCAGTTTTCGGCCCTGGAGTCTCCTGGTCTGTGGGCAGTAAAAACTCATTTGGAAAGGCAGTGATCACTCACCCTCTGCACCATTCTCGCTGGGAACTGCACTCCAGAACTGTTCCTATTCAGCCATCTTGGATCCCACCCTCTAAGCCAATTTATCTTTTTTATTGGAGTCCTATCTAAAATCTCATTGCGTTACCAAGATCATGAAGGTCAACACTATTTTCCCTAAGAGTTTTATGGTTTTAGCTCTTCCATTTATGACTGAATCCATTTTGAGTTGATTTTTGTATGTTTTGAGGCAGCAGTCTGATTTCATTCTTTAGCATAAGGTTATCTGGTTGTCCTAGCACAATTTGAATCACGTTTGTGCCATCGTTGGAATCAACGGACCATAAATGTAAGGGTTTGTTTTTAGACTCTCAGTTCTAATAAATTGATCTCTCTCTCTATATATATATATAAACTTATTAGATAAAGATAGACATATATTATATATATGTATTAGATATCTAATATGTATATTAGAGATATATAGATACATAATGTCTATACATACATACACATATATATTAAAGATACATATATGTCTATCTTTATGTTAGTACTATATAGTCTTGATTGCTGTAGGTTTGTAATAAGTTTATAATTGGGACATGCTCTGAGTATCTCCTGTTAACTCTGTTGCTAAAGTGTTCCTAATGTATGAGATGGTTGAACATACAACGTTTGATTTGATACTGAAAAGATGAGATGACAGCAGTGTATTAGTCACATATGCTCACAGCCTGGGTAGGTCGATTCCACACATTATTTGGGACCGTAGGATGATTGCACAAAGAGCAGAGTGAGCCATCAGGGGAAGTGCAGGCAGGCTGTGTAGTGCTCAGAGGGTGGACTGACCTTGTTCTCACAGGAAAATGGGATTGGCTTGTTTGAGCAATTTCACAGTCTAGCAGGGAACTGGAACTTTTAAGGTTAAAAACCACCCAACCTGGTGCAGCTGGTCCAGCTGACAGGAGAACTAGTACAGCAGAGAGCCTTTCCTGATGGGTAGGGGAGCATGTCTGCTAAGAGCAGAGAGACTCATGGGCCTGTATGGCTCAGAGTTGTCAAGCCACACTTGAAATTTTAGGTCTGAAAATACAGAAAGTATGATCTTCTTTTCCAATGTGCTTTTCAGATGTTATGGCTATGCTGAGTTTTCTGCATTTCTGTATGAATTTTAGGATCATCTTATCAATTTTTGCAAAGAAGCCAGCCAAGATTTTGATATTGTGTCAAATCTATAGAGCAATTTGGGGGCTTGCTGATGTCTTAATATTAAGATCAGATCCATGAACACGACATGCCTTTCCATTTATTCAGGTCTTTAATTTTAATAATATTTGGAGTGTAAGTCTTGCATTTCTTTCAAAAATATATCAGATAAATTCCTAAGTATTTTATTCTTTTGAGTGCTATTGCAAATAAAAGTTTAAAAATTTATTTTTAGATTTTTTTATTGTTGTTGTTGCTTAGGATTTTCTGTATACAAAATTTTATCATCTGCAAATAAAGATAGTTTTACTTTTTGTATACCAAATTAGATGCCTTTTATCTGACACCTTCTCCCCAACTTCCTTGGCTGGTGCTGAAGACAGCAGGCATTCTTGACTTATTTCTGATCTTGGGAGAAAGTCTTCAGTCTTGCATCATTTAGTATGATTGTTATCTGTGGGGGTTTTTGTAGATTCCCTTAGGTTGACAAAGTTTTATTCTATTTTTGGTTTGTTGATTGTTTTTATCATGAAAATGTGTTGGATTTTGTCACATACTTTTTCTATCGAGATAAAAATGTGTTTTTATCATTTATTTTATTCATGTTGTGCATTACATTGATTAATTTTTAGGTGTTAAGCCAATCTTGCACAATTGGGATAAATCTCACATGATCATGGTGAATTTTTAAATGTTGCTAAATTCGGTTTGCTACTATATTGTTAGAAAATTTTGCATCTCTCTTTATAAGAGCTATTATTAATAGTTCTGTTGTATTCTTTTTCTCTTCCTTATGCATCATGTGTACCTGCCTGTTTGCATTTTACTAAGTTTTGATTGCATGCTGGTTGTATTATATGTTATATTTCAAATGCCTGGGTTTTATTGTCATCCTTTAAAGAGTGACAGACTTTGTTTTACAATCAAGTCATTAGTAAGTCAGTTTGATCTTTTTGAGGTCTTTCTTTAAAAGTTCTTAGGAAGAGCCTATGGTAACTCTCCCTCTAGGAAAGTTCAGCCCTACAACTAAGGTATGTCTCCTCTGGCTCTTCACTGAATGCCCTGGTTATTCATTGAAGACCCTTCATTGTGGCTGGAAAGGAAATTTACCGTGGTCTGCATGTTTGTGTCCTCTCTTTCCTCCTGCAAAATTCATATGTTGAAACCCTAGCCCTTAATGGGCTGATATTAAAAGGTAGGCCCTTTGGGAGGAAAGTCATGAGGGTGAGTTAATCTTATAAATGGGATTAGTGCCTTCTTACAAGAAGAGACAAGAAAGAACTTGCCTCGTCTTTTTCTCTTCTTCACCATGTGAGGATACAACAAGAATATAGCCATTTGCAAACCAGGAGGCAGGCCCACTCCAAACACTGGATCTGCTGGCACCTTGATTTTGGACTTCCTAGCCTCTAGAACTGTGAGAAGAATGTTTGCTGCTTAAGTCACCCAGACTGTGGTAATTTGCTATAGCAGCCTGAGCTAAGATAGAATTGAACATCTCCATACACTATACCAGCTCTGAAAATTGTTAGCGTCTAACTCCATGGCAATCTCAGCCAGCTTTGTGGAGATTCAATCTAACGTGCAAATACTAATAATCTGCAAACTCTCGAGAGGGTACTACACAGATTTCTGGAGCTCTTTATCTGTGAGTTCTAGATGAATCCACTGCTCTAATCCCTGATCTCTGCCTCTCAACTTAGCGGGGCCAAGAGGCTCTGTTTGCATTTCCCTTCCCTCACTAAATCTTGAAATTCTTTTCAGGTAGAATAACAACCCAATCACAGCGCTCTTTACATGTGCTTCTGTCTTCTCAGGGGTCACAAACTGCAATAACTGTTATCCAATGTCTCAAAACAGTTGTCATATATATTGTCCAGTTGTTTATGGCAGGAGGTTGAATCTGTTCCTTGTTACTCCATCGTTGCTGCAAAAGAGAATTTGATAATGTTTCCTTAACTGCAATCCTTGTTAAAAATAATGAGGAGCAATCTTGGAAGGTTAAAAAGGACATTTCTGAGAACCCTAGGGGAGGGATCCTCTATACTCCGGGTCTGGTAGGGTTGTTACTGGGAATGGGAGTGGATTTGATAGCCAAACATTTAATGCCAATGTGGAACTTGTCTCTTTTTTCTATTGGCAAAATGATAACTGATTTGGGTGTGTAAGGGATAGATGTGGCAGAGAGAGAAATGGAGATGGAGACTGGAATATGGTCTCAAGGAGTGTTGAAGATGCCTCTTACTCCCTTACTGGAAATGTGCCCCATTAATAGTAATTGAATGAGTGGATGAACAGACTGCCTGAGTGAATACATGGGTTATGAGCCTAAACACTGCAATCGAGGGACCTCGGTACTTAGAAAGTTATCCCACAATGGCAGGTGACTTAGGATTGGACCTTCATCATTAATAATGCTCTAAGTAATTCATTTTGTCCACTCCTACTATTTTATATATAGGGAGGTTAAGTGACATGCCCAAGGCCACATGCTAATTAGTGACAAATCAGCACCCACTCCAAGTCTTCTGATGCCCATTTGAGAACTTTTTCTAGTACATCAGCTTTTGAAGGTCTCCTAGGTCGCAACTACCACCTAGGGTATCAGGGGGGACTACAGGGCTGGAGATCAATGTGCCACAGACCCAGGGTCTGATCTGTCTTGATTAAGGCACTGTCACTCTTCCACGAGAAATATTCCTCTCCTGACACTCCTCAGTCCCTGATGAAGTCAAATCATCCTTGTAGTCTTTCCATTTTTCATGTGGGCCCTTTTCCTGCCCCTGTGTCCTTATTTCTATCTCTGTAATAAGGATTTATGACCTTCGAACAAGAAACATGAGGGTCACTGCTGCCAAAGCCCCTCTTCCCTGCTCCCTTGGCCCCTGTGTACAAGGGCAGTAATGGCCTGATCTGTGGGACAGTACAGCCTCCGGGGGGGGGCGGGGGGGTGTGGATAATACATTTCACATGAACTGAATCTGTATGGGAGGCAGCATTTATCCTATTTGGGAGGTGGACAACTGAAGTGTATTGCCCACGCTAGCATTTTTTCTCTTAGAGGTATCTTAAAACTCATTTTCATTTTCATTCAGCATCTCTAAAGAACAGTTTTTTGTTTTTTGTTTTTTTGAGACAGGGTCTTGCTCTGTTGCCCAGACTTGAGCGCAGTGGTGGGATCTCAGCGCACTGCACCTTTGCATCCTGGGCTCAGGCAATCCTCCCACCTCAGCTCCTGAGTAGCTGGACTACAGGCATGCGCCACTATGCCTGACTAATTTTTTTGTATTTTTAGAAGGCATAGTGTTTCACCATGTTGGCCAGTCTGGCGTCAAACTCCTGAGCTCAAGTGATCCGCCCTCCTCGGCCTCCCAAAGTGCTGGGATTCCAGGTGCGAGCCACCGTGCCTGGCCTAAGAACAAGCATTTAACTAGATAGCTAGGTCTGAAGTTAAAAGTGAAAAATGGGTAGATCAGCTTCCAATCTCAGATTCCCTACACTCTAGTGAGCTCCTGGGGCTGAGATGAGTCTTCTGCAATGACCTGTTCTGTTTGGGGCCTTGCCTCATCCCCAGAGGCATCTCCTCAGCCACCTGAGAGGTTAGCAGCTTTGGGGAGGTTTGGGGGCAGGTGCTGATCTCTTGGCAGTTTAGGTTCAGGGGTGGGGAGTCCCAGCAGGCAGTCTAGCACCACCAACAAGGGAAGGGAGTTTCTTGGAGGATGAACTCCCTAAAATGTGAATGCCCTCAGTGACTGTCCCAGGGTTATTCTTTATCATCTGCTAACACATTAGCTGTTGCTCTGCTGGCACATAACATTTCAGAATTCCTGGGAACAGGGACCAGGAGTAGGGATGAGGATGGACTGGTGGGATTGAATAATGTCTCCTATTGGAGAACTAGGCAAGAGGAAAAGGATTGTGGCAGTAACAGAGCAGGCCCAGACACGGCTCTCCTCCTTGCCATTTTATTTATTTCATTCTGCTCACAGCCTGCCCTGGGACATGGGTGTTTTTCTAGACAACCCAGTTTGTGCCTTTCCACATTGTTAAGTTCATCATCCGTGCCTCATAGAGTCTTATCCATCCTTAAAAACCTTCTTGGAAGAATTTAGATTCCCCGGGTATCCTATTTTAGACCCTAATAATCTCTCCTTTCTGAAGAGGGAAAAACCACGTATTTGATTGTCTGTTTGTTTTTATATTTGCTAAATATGACCTGGATTCCCTAATGCTAAAGTTGCTCATTTCTTCTGCAAAGGGCCATAGGCCCAGCTCTGGAACTGATGCACGACCTCCTTGCGTGTGACTTGGGTTTTAAAGCCAGCATGCCTGAGTTCACATTCTGGTTTTGCTCTTTATATACCTCTTCTATTACCTGTACTGTATCCAGCAGGGTACAATCAAACATGGTGTAGATTTTTCTGCACGTCACAGCAAGGCATGCTCGAAGACCACAGGCAGCAGAGCGCCCAGTGCAATCTAAAACAATGCAATGAATTTCTCCCCATGTGGGCATGTGAGGGCGGGCTGCACAGGGTTTCCTGGAGCAGAGCTGCCACTTGTCTGTCAAATGCCTCTGCACTCAGTCCTCAGTCCACTGTGCTGTGTGCTCTGTGCTTGCAACTGATCACATCCATCTGCCCCTGCTACGGACAGGGAGGGGCACCTGTCCCCTCCCTGGGAGGTTCCCCTGGGTGCCCTGCACAAACGGGCAGTCTTGTGTTCCAGCTGCCAGCTGGGCTTCAGAAATGCAAAGAACTAGCAAGAGCAGACAGGAGGCGGGCACGGGCCAGGACAAGGATCCCTGTCTTCCTCTTGGAGTGCTGCGGGCCGGCAGCTCCTCTCCATGGAGGCACAGCTCTCTTTAGGTGGCTCCTTCCACAAAGCTTGCTCTCCTGTCCATCTTCTATGTAATTTCCAGTGGGGCACTGCATTTCCCCAAGCTTCCGTTTTACTGATTGTCCCCTACTCAAAAAGGCAAAGCATGATGCAACCCTGGAAGGTAGATGTGACCTCCTCAGACATTTCAGACACAGATGACACTGCCCATGTGGGAGCTGAAGAATGTCTTTTTTTTTTTTTCACTGTGTCTCTTGCTTTCCTTAAAGTTTTATAGCAATTGCTTACAGGGAGCAATATTCACTGGAAATTCCTCCTACGTGTTTCAATGGCAAAATGAAAAAAAAAAAGTCACCATCTGATCCTGACATGCCTTGAGCTTCTGAAGCAGGTTCCCATCCACTTTGTGCTGTTCTCTCTGCCCAGGGGTTCATAGTCTCTGCTCACAGGGCACTTTCTCAAAGGTTGATACCCAGACAACTTTTCGAGGGCTTCAGCACGGGCCTCCAGTCACTCTCTTTTCCTTGTCGCCCCTGGCTTTTCTTTATACTTGACTTTAAATTATATGTTTGTCATTGTCTTCCTTCCCCCAGCGGAACATGAGCTCCTGTTTGTTTTGTGTCTCTCCGGAAGTTTTAGAGATCGGATCATCCATTCGGCCCTCTGCATCCACCTCGCCCCTCTCCTCTCTGCTCTGGCAGCAGGAGAGTTTGAGCCATTTGAGGGCAACGGCGGGGACTCCTGACTTTGGGCTCCAGTCAGCTCCAAGGGGGAGGCCTGTATTAAGACTGGAGGTTGGGAGGAGAGTGAATGCGGGGTCTCGGTTCTCCCAGGCCCTGGTCGTACCCCTCGGGGCCTAATGGTATTCTAGCTCCCCGACACATGGATTGGCAGCCCTGGGAGACCGCCACATCCCTTGTGGATTTTCCTATTGAATATTTCTATTCCTGATTCCTATTCCTTCCTATCAAATTGCCCACATATTTGTAAATATCTCCTTTATTAATTATTCATTATATTACCTCTCAAAATGCCCATTTGTTTCATGCCTGAAACCTGACTGCTCATGGTAACCATTCTTGGCATATATTAAGGGCTCAATAAATATTTATTGAATGTTTTCCAATGTTTGGAAACTAGGAATGGTAACTTGTTCCGTGATGGCCACAGGAGCCCTTTCTTAAATGGAGAGAGATGACCAAAGTGTCCATGAACATATTGATGGGAAATGACTTCCCAAGATATTTCGGGATTTAGAATAATGGTTTCTAACTAATTCCGTTTCTTGTATTTCTAATCAATCTGAATGGATATTGTGTTTATAGATGAGGCTTGTTCAAAATCTCTGAAGTTTTAGTAGGAAGAACCCTTTTTGGTGCTTCAGTTACTACTTTTATATTTTTTCTCATCTTATTCTGTCTTCTTGAACCCCTAAAACTTTAGACACAGATGTTCTCATAGATGCTCTTATGAGCTGAATTAATGCCTGGTTTTTAACCACGTCTTAAGCAGAGCCTTCAGCAGCCAAAGGCAAACAGCGGGCCAATTTGAGCAAAGCAGCTGTCACGGGGTGGGTTTGGCTTGCTCCAATTCACAAGTGAAGGTCGGGAGCCTTTGGTGATGTCTGCAGGGCCAGAGCAATCTGGGCCTTGTGAACTGTGAAATCTAAGCAGCTGAAGATCCCTTCCAGGACAGAACACCACGTGGCTATATAACCTCCTGGGAAGAGCAGTTAACCTTGCAGAGCAGGACAGGAACAACGGGGGGAAATAAATGCAAGGTCCAGATACAAGCGGGGCAGGGACAGAGCTAGGTGATCACAGGAAGTGCTGAGTTATCTTTTCACCCACTTTACTAAAGTAACAGAAGAGGGAGCTTTAGGTGTGAAGCCGGAAAGCTCTTCTGATCTCTCTTCCTGATAAAAGCTGAGTAAAACTGGTTTCATATAAAAATCTGAAACAGAAAAGGGTGATGGTTGAATCACGTACAGGTTTTTCAACTTACAATTCATTTTTATTGTATATATTTAATATGTACAACATGCTTCCATAAGCATTTGCGTAGTGAATCATTACTGCACTCAAGCAAATTGACACGTTCATCACCTTCCATGGTTGTTTTCTCTTTTGTGGTAAGAGCACCTAAAATCTACTCATGGTAGATTTTTCATATACAATGCAACAATATTAATCATAGTCCTCATGTTCTACGTTACATCTCTAGATTTGTTTATCCTATCTAACTA
This sequence comes from Ateles fusciceps, assembly GCA_036589455.1. Lineage (NCBI taxonomy): Eukaryota > Metazoa > Chordata > Mammalia > Primates > Atelidae > Ateles > Ateles fusciceps. The sequence goes on along the minus strand of JAZHEH010003296.1, from coordinate 279,513 downwards.
CACCTTATACCCTTTGACTTACTGCTCCACCCACCACCCCCTGGTACTTCTGCTCTGTTTTTATTTATGGAAGTTTTTTCATGAAGATTTCTGGGTTCCCATGCTGAGGCAGCATTACTCACAAGAGCCGAGATATGGAAACAACCTAAGTACCCATCAACAGTGAATGGATGAGGAGATTGTGGTATGCATGAGTTACCCGTTTCCCACAGGGGAGACTTTCAGAGACCTGCCGTGGATGCCTGAAACGGCGGATAGGACTGAACTTATAAGATACTGTGTGTTTTCCCAAACATACGTACCTATGACAAAGTTTAATTTATATAATAAAATTATAATTTATATAATAAAGTCAATAAATATTTACCTATTAGACATAAGAAATTTAAAAAATAACTAATAATAAAATAGAACGATAATGATGTTCTGTAATAAGTGATGTGTAAATGGGATCTCTGTCTCTCTCTCACAATTTCTTATTGTCCTGTATTCACCTATTTTTGAAACACAGTTGACTGTGGGTAACTGAAACCATGGAAAGTGAAAACCATGAATAAAGGGGGGATTCCTGTACATATATAAGGAAACATTATCCACACTTCAAAAAAAGAAAAATTTCTATCTGCAACCACATGGATGAACCCAGAGGACATTGTGCTGAGTGAAATAAGCCAGACACAGAAAGAAAAATCCCTCATGATCTCACTTATAGGAAGAAGCCATATAATGTTTTTTATAAGAACTTAATGAGAATGAAGAACAAAATCACATTCTTATGGCCAAAGAAAGAATGTCGGAAATACATGCCTACAAAACAAATGAAAACTATAACCTTGTGTTTTGAAACAATCTCCAAATACTTAAGAAAATAGCAGAAGACATGAAAATCAGCATTAAAAAGTAAGAAAAATTATTGTAGTACAGTTTGAAGTCAGGTAGCGTGATGCCTCCAGCTTTGTTCTTTTTGCTTAGGATTGTTTTGGCTATGCGGGGCTCTCTTTTGGTTCCATGTGAAGTTTAAGGTGGTTTTTTCCAGTTCTGTGAAGAAAGTCATTGGTAGCTTGATGGGGATAGCACTGTATCTATAAATTACTTTGGACAGTATGGCCATTTTGACAATATTGATCCTTCCTAACCATGAACATGGAATGTTTTTCCATCTGTTTGTGTCCTGTCTTATTTCCTTGAGCAGTGGTTTGTAGTTCTCTTTGAAAAGGTCCTTCACATCCTTTGTTAGTTGTATTCCTAGGTATTTTATTCTCTTTGTAGCAATTGTGAATGGGGGTTCGCTCATGATTTGACTCTCTGTTTGTCTGTTAATGGTGCATGGTACTGGTACCAAAACAGAGATATAGACCAATGGAACAGAACAGAGGCCTTGGAAGTAACGCCACACATCTACAATTACCTGATCTTTGACAAACCTCACAGAAACAAGCAATGGGGAAAGGATCCCCTGTTTAATGAATGGTGTCGGGAAAACTGGCTAGCCTTGTGCAGAAAGCTGAAACTCGACCCCTTCCTTACACCTTATACAAAAATTAACTTCAGATGGATTAAAGACTTAAACATTAAGACCTAACACCATAAAAACATTAGAAGAAAACTTAGGCAATACCATTCAGGACGTAGGCATAGGCAAGGACTTCATGACTAAAACACCAAAAGCATTGGCAACAAAAGTCAAAATAGGCAAATGGGATCTAATTAAAATTAAGAGCTTCTGCACAGCGAAAGAACCAATCATTAAAGTGAATGGGCAACCAAAATAATGGGAAAAATTTTTGCAAGCTACCTAGTTGACAAAGGGCTAATATCCAGAATCTACAAAGAACTAAAACAAATATACAAGAGAAAAACAAATAAACCCATTCAAAAGTGGGTGAAGGATATGAACAGACACTTTTCAAAAGAAGATATTTATGCAGTCAACAAACATGAAAAAATGCTCATCATCACTGGTCATTAGAGAAATGCAAATCAAAACCACGTTGAGATACCATCTCACGCCAGTTAGAATGATGATCATTAAAAAATTTGGAGACAAGATGCTGGAGAGGATGTAGAGAAATAGGAACACTTTTACACTGTTGGTGAGAGTGTAAATTAGTTCAACCATTGTGGAAAACAGTGTGGCGGTTCCTCAAGGATCTAGAAATAGAAATACCATTTGACCCAGCAATCCCATTACCGGGTGTATACTCTAAGGATTGTAAATCATTCCATTATAAAGATACATACACATGTATGTTCATTGAGGCACTGTTTACAATAGCAAAGACCTGGAATCAACCCAAATGCCCATCAAAGATAGACCGGATAAGAAAAATTATGGCACATATACACCATGGAATACTATACAGCCATAAAAAGGATGAGTTCATGTCCTTTGCAGGGACATGGATGAATCTGGAAACCATCATTCTCAGCAAACTGACACAAGAACAGAAAATCAAATGCTGCATGTTCTCATTCGTAAGTGGATGTTGGACAATGAGAACACATGGACACAGGGAGGGGAACATCACACACTGGGGTCTGTTGGGGGTGGGGAGGCTAAGGGAGGCATAGCAGGGGTTGGGGGAAATTGGGGAGGGATAACATTAGGAGAAATACCTAATGTAGGTGACAGGGGGATGGAGGCAGCAAACTACCATGACACATGTATACCTATGTAACAATCCTGCAGATCTGCACATGTACCCCAGAACTTAAAGTTAAAAAAAAAGTAAAATAATACAAGATAATGCAACACATATATAAACTCACATATATGGTTATATAAAAGAGCTATTTGTATACCTATAAAATAAGTAAGAAAAATTCAGAAAGGTGAAAATGAAATAATTGAGAAAATAAGTAGAAATACAACAAAAATAAATATTAAAATGAAGACTAAACTAGAAGGAGATTTAAAAATAAACCATATAGGTAGTGGCTTAAGAGAAATAGTGAAAAGAAGGGGGAACTTGACTTTAGCCTTTAGTTCACTCAACAAACAAAAATAATTTCCAGAATTATGGACTTATATGTGAAAAATAAAATAATATAGAGTCTAGCACATATGAGAATATCTCAATAAAATCAAGTAGGAAACCATGAAACACGAAAAACAATAAATTGGATTACAATAAAACAAAGACTTTCTGTTCATCTGACCGTCATGAAAGTGGAAAGGCAGTCCAGGGTATATCAGAAGATATTTACAACACTTACATTGAGCAAAGAATCTTTATCCAGAATATATACAGAGCTCATCAACTCAATAGAATAAAGGGCAAAGTACTCGAATAGGCATTTCACACATCAGCATATCCAAACACAAAACAAATGTATGAAAAGATGCTCATATGAGTTGGTTATCAGGGAAACACAAAGGCACAATTAGATAACACTATGCACACATTGCAATGGCTGAAATATAAAATGACTGGCACCATCAAGTGTCAGAGAACACATAGAACAGCTGGAATCTTTATTCTGGAGTGTTGGAGTACGGATTAGGAAGACCATTTGGAAAACTGACCAAGGATGTCTACTAAAGTGTAGTGTATACATTCACTACGGTGAACCAGAAATTTCACATCGTGGTACATACTCATCAGAAACAAAAGTTGCAGCAAAATCCAACCATGTACAATACTAAACATTGCAGCATTAGTCTTAATAGGCTCAAACAAGAAACAACGCAAGTATCAGTAGAAAATATATTCTATGTTCAGATAATGAAATGGCAATAGACTGCAGCTATATGCAACAACCTCAGTGTGTTTTACAAATAAAATGCTGAGCAAAAAAACCAGACACAAAGCTTCTATGTACTCTACTGTTCTACTATAATTTTCTACTTCAAGATCAAACCAGCAGAACTAATGTGTGTTATTAGGAGTCATAACAGTGTTAGCTTGAAAGAAGATGTAAGTAGTGGCTGGAACAGAATGAAGGGATTCTATTCATTGTTTTTGGTAGTGGTGGTTACATGCGTGTGTTCACTTTGTGAAATTCACCATGGTATACACATAGCTGAGCATTTTATATAGGTGAGCCCAGTCAATTTAAAAGTTTATTTAAAAACTATGAGTATTTAAATATATCTGTATCTCTGTGACATTCATATAATCATATACAAATGTACTTATTTACTTAAAATTAGCTTCTTCTCACACTCTATCTACTGCTTAATGTAGACTATCAAATACATACTGCTGTTAAAAACCAAACCTAAACAACTCTATTAGGATTCTAGTATCAGTCCTTATTAGAATTTAGGCATGCATTAGTCAGGTACCCATTAAGAAAACTTTTAGATGAAAATTTCAAAGTGTTAATTGATTCTTAAGGGGCATTTGAAGTTCACTTTCCTTTTGTAGTTTCTTTGAAGCTTTGATTGGCTTCAAAAAAGAGGCAGCCATTTTTATAAGTTGAGTCCCTGATTTAATTGACTCAATGTATAAAAGATCTCAGTGAATATGCTCAAAGTGAAATTGACCTGCATTTTAGAGAGTTCACAAAATTTTCTTTTCCCTAAGATACATGTATTTCCTTTACACTCTGGAATATTTTCTTGGGTCTGGATTATACCATATTAGAAGTTTTAGGTGACCTGGCAAGCTAGAGCTCCACCACACGTTCAACCAACGGAAGAGCGCACGGCCTCCTGCTGAAGACGGGAGATCCTCTCCAGAGCTGACACATTCCAGGAGGGTCAAAAGCGATGTGGGCTCCAGAGCTCTGTAAGACCACAGTTTCTTGAGAGCTTGGGAATATATTACCTTAAAGGGAGTTAATTCTATATTCCTATCTCAGGGGTAGGATAAGTGGGTTACACAATTCAATGGGCACAAGCACTTGGAGTGACTTTTTAAACACTATCTTTTGCCAGATGCTGGGGATGACAAAATGAATAGATCTTGTCCACACAGTGAACCCATAATACTGCAGGGAAGGCTCTCCAGCAAGCCTTCCACTAGCGTGGCACAGAATGAAGAGCTACCGCTGCGCTGAGAACAAGTTAGTCACTGACTTGCTTGACATCCTCCAAAATTTTAGTAGCACAAATCTTTCTACCCTGTACCACAGTGTAGGTAGAGGAGTGGTGACAGGCCCTATGCTAAGGGCATGAGAGTGTGTGTGAGTGAGAAAAGAGACAGAGAAGAGAATCTCCGCAACGAAGCTACTTACTAACTTTGAAAATGTTATGTGACCTCCGATTCCATGTTCATGATCATGTAACTTATGGGTAAAGTTTCTTTCTTTCTTTCCCCTCCACATGAATTTCATTTCTTTATCTTGTTCTAAGCACTAGTTAGCACCTCCAGTACAATATTGAAAAGAAGGAATAAAAGGCAGCATCCTTTCCTTGTTTTTTCCGTAATTCAGTGTATGATATTTGCTTTTAACGGTTGATTTACAAGAATGGAAATTTCATGTGACTCAGCAAAATAAATATAATTTGTAAGATTAATGACATTTCATTCTATTTCTAACTTTCTATTTTTCATTGTGAATTTTATCAAATGCTTCTAAAAATTTGTGAATAAGATCATGTAATTTTTCTCCCTTTTCAGTTAACGTCTTGAGTTACGTTGGCACTATCATACCTGGAAAGCCCTGGCCATGGAGGTTTTTTTTATTTAAGCAAAATAACAAAACATAAATAAACATGTGTTTTAAGAAAATTATTAGACTTTTTTGTAGAGCAGTTTGTTTAAGGCTTATAGCGAAATTGCTCAGAGAGTGCATAGAGTTACCACACACAACCCCCTCCCTGACATCTGCAGCACACAGTCGCCACCATTATCAGCATCGTACATTAGTATGGTCCATCTGTTACAATTGATGAGCCCCTCTTTGTGTTTCTTAGATGAGTCTTGCTCTGTCACCAAGGCTGCAATGCAGTGGGGTGATCTCGGCTCACTGCAACCTCTGCTTCCCAAGTTCAAGCGATTCTCCTGCCTCAGCCTCCCAAGTAGCTGGGACCACAGGACCTCAGATGGGTGCCATCATGCCTAGCTAATTTTTTTTTTTAATGGAGATGGGGTTTCACCATGTTGGCCAGGGTAGTCTTGAACTCCTGACTTCAAATGATCCATCCACCTTGGCCTCCCAAAGTGCTGGAATTATAGGCATGAGCCACCGTGTCCAGCTGATGAGCCCGTCTTGACACCTGACTACTAACTCAAGGCCATGGCTTACATTAGGATTCACTCTTTGTGTACAGTTCTGTGGATTTTGACAAATTATAGTGTCATCCAGGACAGCTTCACTGACCTAAAAATCCTCTGTGCTCCACCTACTTGTGATTCCCCCTCTTTCCCAATCCCTGGCAACCACTGATCTTTTTACTGTCTCCATAGTTTCACCATTTTCATAATGTTATCGTGTTGGGCTGTTCTTGTGTTGCAATAAAGAAATACCTGAGACTGAGTAATTTATAAAGCAAAGAGGTTTAACTGGCTCGTGGTTCTGCAGGATGTACAGGAAGCAGAGTGCTGGCATCTGCTCAGCTTCTGGCGAGGCCTCAGGAAGCTTACAGTCTTACAAAGATGAAGCAAGAGCAGGGATCTCACATGGCCAGAGCAGGAACAAAAGGTTGGGGGAGGTGCCACATACTTTTAAATAACCAGATCTCGTGAGAACTCACTCACCATCGCAAGGACAATACCAAGCCGTGAAGGATCTGCCCCCATGACCCAAGCACCTTTCACCAGGCCCCACTTCCACTGGGGATTATGACTCAATATGAGATTTAGAGGGACAAATTCAAACTATATCAGCCATATAGTTGGAATTATGCAGTATGTAATGTTTTCAGATTGACATCTTTACTTAGTAATACACCTTTAAGTTTCCTCTACATCTTTCCATAGCTCAACCACTCATTTCTTTTTAGCACTGAATAATATTCTGTTGTCTGGATGTACCACAGTTTATTTATACATATCACATGCTGAAGGCATCTTGATTGCTTCCAAGTTTTGGAAATTATAAACAAAGCAGGTTTAACCATCTTTGTGCATGTTTTTGTGTATACATAAGTTTTCAACTCATCTGGGTAAACCAAAGTGATATGATTATTAAATTGTATATTCAGAGCATATTTAGCTTTGTAAAGGATTGCCAGATTGTCTTTCAAAGTGGCGATAGCATTGTGCATTCCCACCAGCAATTAATGAGAGCTCCTGTTGGTCCACATCCTCGTCAGCATTTGGAGATGTCAGTGTTTTGGATTTTGTCATTCTGATAAGTGTGCAGTGGTATCTCATTGTTTTAATTTGCAGTTCCATAATGGCATATGACGTTGATTGTCTTTTTATATGCTTGTATTCCATCTGTATATCTTCTTCGTGAGGTGTCTGTTCAGAAGTTTTGCTCATTTTAAAATGAGATGGTTACTTTCTAATTATTCAGCTTTAAGGATTCCTTGCATACCCAAATCCTCTATCAAATATGAGTTTTGCAAATATTTTATTCCAGTCTGTGACTTACTTGCGTTTAAATTTTTTAACAGTGTCTTTCACAGAGCAGAAGTTTTTAGTTTCACACGTGTCCACTTATACAATTTGTTCTTTCACGGAGTGTTGCTTTTGGTGTTGTATTTAAAAAATCATCACCAAATCCAAGATCATCTAGATTCTCTCCTATGCCACCTGTTAGAAGTTTTAAACGTTTGGGTTTTACGTTTAAATTTATAATCCACTTTGAGATTTTTGTGTGAGAGATGAATTCTGTGTAGATCTCTCTTTTTGCATGTGGATGCCCAGTCGTCTCAGCACTATTTGTTGAAAACACTCTTTCTTCATTGAATTGCCTTTGCTCCTCTATTGAAGGTAAGTTGACTTAAGTTTATCTCAAGCTAGTCACATGCCTCCAGGAATTCATCAATTACAGTTTCAGTGTTCCTACCAGAACTGGCTCTGCAAGGGCTTCTGCCCTGGGCTGTTGCTCCCAGCAAGCTGTGATTCTTTGTACTTACCTCTCTCCAACTATTGCAGCAACCTTTGCCCATGACTTCAGTTCTCTGAGAGATCAGGAGAGTTGTTGTTTCTCAGTTTGTTCAGCTTTTTTCTTGTTGTGAGAATGGGAGTGATGGCTACAGGTTGCACTGGCAATGGAACTTTGACTCTGCCTCTCCTAAGTTGATTTCAAGTACATACCCTGTTTCAAATTTTCCCTAAACTAGAGAAAATGATGATTTTGTTTTTCACTTAGGAGAGGAAGAAACTATCATAAAGTAGGGGCATAATCATGTTTAAACCTCATCTTGCACTGCTTGGCCATGGCCCTGCAGTTCTGAAAGTGTGTGTGGCTCTGTGAGGGTGGGGGAGTGCTGCAGTCAGGCTCTGCTCTCCTCCTCAAGGGGCTTTCTCATATTTGTATAGATTCTGATAGACTTACTAGCAAACTTACCTTATTGTACAGTACACAACACCACTTAACATTCATCTTCAAGGTCTCTTCCTCCACCCACATGAACATTCAACCCTTGCAATTGAGAACATTTCAGAAACCTTCTCCTCTCCTGCTTTGGCAGTTGGTGATTAGGATTCTAAAGCCATGAATGCTGGGATAAGCTGAAAGATTTGTAGCGATGAGAGTCCCTGCAAGCCTTGGCTGCAAGCTCAACAGTAGTCCAATACACACGGAGGGAAGAATGAATGAGAGCAAGATGCACATGCCCTGCCATGACCTGGACAGCTCCTTGCCCCTGCATCGGGGATCTGGCGCTGCCTCCGTCTAACTCGATCTTGGGCTGCTGTTTCTGTCTGATTCTCCTGGACCTCATCCACTGTCCTTCCAGTCCATTGACATCAGGCAGACTATCTGTCCTTCCATTCCTGCTGAACTCCTGTGAGGCACTGACCCCAGATATAAAAATTGATGCATAGCATGCTTAAGCAAAGCAGGCATTACTAGCAGGCTAGCTGACTAAAGTCCCCATTGTGCAGAGTGATGCTGTAAATGTCACTTGCATGTGTCACTAATAATTTAGCTGCATTTCTTAACCCTCACTGTGTGCCAGGCACTGTTCTGAGCAACCTGTACGTCTCATGTGGTTCAGTTATCGCTATGCCCTTGTGTTGTAGGTGCTATTCCTAGCTTATATATGAAAACAACAACAAACAGGCGCACTGGAGGCTTCGAGCTGCTAAGTACCTTGCCCAAGATTACACTGCCAGCAAGCAGTAGAGTTCAGTTTTGAATCAAATGATGTGACTCAGGAGGATTCCTGCCTAACAACTATGACCTGCTGCCCACAGGAGAGCTGGGAAAGCATCCAGGCCCCCTCCCACCTGCCACGAACTCTCTTCTGCTCCTGTTTCTATGGAATGGTTCTCCAGCTTCTGATCACATGCAGGATGACAGCCCGTTCCATGGCTCTCTACTGCGAATGCCTTCCTCATTTCTCCCATCAGACCGGCCTCGTTGACCCTCCCATGTATTCCTTGCTTAAGACCTGGAGAGGGCTTCCTATGTCATTTAAAATTAAGTGTAAATTCTCTATCACCACCTTCCAGGCCCTACACAACCTGACCCTGCTAGGTCTGTCACCTCGCCCCTCTCCACCCTGTCCTCCCATGACATTTCAGTCACAGGCGCCTCTCTGTGCTGCAGGTGTGCAAGGCACCTTCTCGTGGCATGACTGCCCACTTAGCCTTTCTCTCTTGATTCCTGCATGCCTGACGTCTCAGATTCAGGCCTCAGGTGCTTTTTCTAAGGCAGGACTCTTATCCCCCAGCCCCTCCCATCCTCTGCTACCTTAGCCTGTTTTCTTCGTCTCTAAAGGAATCATCACGATCTGAAATTATTTTGCCCCATATTCTTGTTTGCTTCTTTACCTTCTCTCCACCCTTGAACATGATCTCCAGCAAAGTAGAGATCCTGCCCCCACGGGGTCACTGGTGTTTGACCACCCCCCAACCAGCCTCTACCCTAGTGCTCAATGCAGGGGGTCTCTGCACATCTGTGAAAAGGTAAGGAATGAGCAAATGCTCATGGCTCTCCCTTGTACAGCAGCACAAAGCACATCTTCCATGCCACAGCCCTCTGACCAGGGCGTGCAACCCAGAGCCCTCTTCAAAATGAAAACAGGGGCTCTTATTCTTAAGTGGTTAGAATTCCAAACTGGTGTCCACAGAGCCGTGAACCAAGCACCGGGCCTCTCATCTCAGGACGCCAGGTTGCACATCCAGGAAGCCGGCGCTGCCTTTGAGTTGTTTCTTTCCCAGTCTAAGCTCCTGGTCCCTTCTTATCACAGCTCCCACAGACACGGGCCTCACTGACAGATCCTGATGTCCCCCATCATCTTGCATGCTCCCCATGGACATGACCCATTTGTGAATTTCTCCTTGCAGTGGTGCTCAGGACAGGACCCATTCCTGGATGTGTGTTCTTCTGGAATATAGTGGGATGACTAGCTTCCCCACCCACCCTAGATGGAGCCACCGAGCGTTTTATTAACAAGGACTCAGGATTACTCTGGGATGGATATTAGCATTGGCTGTTGTCAACCTACCACCAAGTACAACCCCCGTTGGTTCACACTTTAAGTTATTAACTAGTTCAGTCCTTTGCAGTTGACCACTCATTAGCACTAAGTGCAGAACATTGCCACAGGTAAAATTATTTTTGTTAATTTTTATATATCAAGGATTTTTGGAATTTTATGGCTTTCATTGGCATGTTGGCTTAAAGACTCCTCTAATTTCATAGTTCATCCAGATCACTAATAAAAACATTGAGTATCAAGAGGATATTCCTTTGAATTCAAAAGTTTTTGCTTTTATCTTCGAGATCTTAAGGAAGTTGAAACCAATCCCCATGCTTTTCCTGAATACCCACTGAGTTACAGATCACCAGACACACTCAGGGTGAGGGTCCCTGCTGCTGAAGGTTCTGCAGGAGCTGGAGAGGTGAGACGCAGAGGGGAACAGCAGCCAGATGCGCGGGGGATGCCATATGGGGCGCTGTGTGGGTGGAGCTGGCACATGCTGGACTGCTCCAAGGAAGGCATGCTTTGGCGTTGGTTGCAGACCGGAAAGCCTGACCAGAGGATGTTGTGCCCGGTGGGCTTTGAACAGGCAGCCCGGGGGAGCATCTAGGAGAGGGGTCAGTGGCTTTCCAGGCAGGGAGGCCGGAGAGGAGGAAAGAAGGTGTTGGCTGTGTCTAGAGGAGAGTGAGGGCAGATGTGGCAGAGATAGAGAGTCAGGTTGCCAATTTAAACCGCAGCAGTTCTGGAGCAGCAAGGAGTGAAACACCTGCAGGTGCAGTCTCCGCTATGGTCCTTTGAAGCAGATGCTGTGGATCAGGTTCCATGGGAGCTTGGCACAGGCTGGGGCACTGGGAGAATCAGGAGGGCAGTGCTGGGGCCAGAAGGGGCTAGCTGTGTGGAGGACAAACGTCCCCATATTGCCAGCTGCTGGTTTCAGAACTAAGTGTGCCTGTGGGGAAGACTCGCTCATATTCCTGGCCCCCTTTCTTCACCTCTGTGTCCATCTCCCAGTTCTGTAGCAGAGTGAGGGGGTCTTAGGAAGAACCATGCAACAGGGTGTGCCTAGAACCGTGGATGTCAGGAGCAGAGTCCTGGACATTACCCGTGGCTCTTCTATAGGTTGTCCTGGAGAGAACACCCGCTGGCTCTTGCGGACACATTGGTGAAGCCCCTGAGCACCTCTCCTGGGTGTCCCCTCCTGCCTGGCCTCCCTGCAGCCCGCAGGGGCCCACAGACAGCTCTGTCAGTTCAGAGGGGGTGCCATCTGGGATCTCCATGCCTGTGGGGCTGCCGGCTTCCCCTGAGTGTTGGAGGTGCCGAATCTCTCATCCAGTATTCACTTTTCATAACATTTTGCTATCTTTGTGCAAACACACTATCAGCCTACCTGTGCCTGACAAGGGATCTAACTCCTGTCGTCTCCCCATCCTGGGAGGCTTGGCATCCCTCGGGCTGCTGTGCCACCTCCCTATAGCCACACTCCCTTCCTCCCTCCATCGCTGGGAGCTCAGGCCCTGGCACTCAGCAGCAAAGAGCTGGTTCTGCAGCCCTGCAAGCCTCGAGAGCCCTGAGGACTGCCTTTCTCAGACAGTGTCTCAGGCAGATAGAAAGCTCCAGAGAGCAAGGCCAGCCCCCACAGGGGGTCTCCCTCGCTGCCTGGAGGCCTGATGCACACGGAACCATGTTTAACATCCCAGGAGACAGGCAGAGCCAAGGGAAACCAGCTCGGCATTTTTCAGATCATGTGGTCCATGGGTTTTATTGTTGAGATGGTAATGAGTTTCAGACATTTTGCAGGCATTTCCCCAGCATTTCCTGGCAGCCCTCGGGTTCAGCCCAGGGCCCGTTCTCCACGCCCCTGAGCTTGCCGTATTTTCTACCCCCACACTCTCTGATAGTTGCCTGCCTTCTCTTCTATGCCCTCCCGTGGTACTCAAGGCTCCCTGAGGTCACAGGGCAGGTCTGTGTTTGGCCTAGGGCAGGCTATTAATACATCTTTGCATGCAGTGAATCTTTACAGCAACCCGGAGTCAGAGGCGTGGGAACTTCTATTGCTTTCTTTCTCCTTTGGAAGATGTGGGGTGGGAACTCATTTGTGTCTGGTTCTGAAGTTCAGACACTGTCACGGGCTCCATCATGCCCTCCCACAACGTGGGACATAGGGCCTTCTGTTCCTCTCACTCTAGGAGGAGTGTCATGGCACTGTCTGGCCCCCCTCAGGACTCTCACACGCATGCTCAGCTTCACAAGAACTGGCTGTTGGCATACCACCATGCCTTCTCCAGCAGTAACCCTTTTCTGAAGGAAGATGCACCTTCCAAGTGTACCCACCTCCCTGGGAACAGCCACATCATATGACTCGTGAACTCAGTATTACAAAGGCCTGGCTTCCTTGCCTTAACAGGAACCCCCCAAAGGGTCATCCCAGCCCCAGAGCACCCGGCAAGACTGGCCGAAGCCTCTTTGGCAGCTGTATCCCAGTTCAGCCTCTGCGCCCACCCTGTGTGGCTTCCCTCATCTCTGCAGGTGTCATTCCATCTGCCCTTCTCAATAATTCTCCGCTGCGTGAGTCTCAGAGGCTCAGGGTCTGCTTCCCTGGGAACCCCACCCACATCGCTTAGTATAGGATGTGGTCTTAGGATGCAAACTTGAAAATGGGATTTAGGGGATGCATCATTTGCTGGGGACTGGCGACAGGCTCCTCACTGGTGGTGGTGGAGCGTTGGTGGTCAGCCTCATGTGATTACAGTGTGATCGTTCACACTTTCACTGGTGGTGATCTGGGCTGGGGCTGTGGAAGGGAACACATTCCTGGGTGTGTTTGTAACCATTAGGAACAGCCATCCAGGTATTTGAGAAATGGGAAATTACAGTTATTAAGGATTATGGAACTGAATGGCATTCAAGAAGTGGTGTGGCTGCTTCCAACGGCTTATACAATAAGATATGGGAGCAAAGAAATGACCTAAAGTTGGAACTTACAATTAAAGAGAAGCTGAGCATACAAATTTTAAAAATTTGCAGCCTAGCCCTGTGGTAGAGAAGGAAAGAACATTTTCAGGTGAGGAATCTAAAGATACAGCAAGCAAACACTTGCTAGAGAGATTAGCACTGCTGAAAAGGAACCTAGTACCAGCAGTCAAGACAATGGGAAAGGTCCTGAAGGCATTTCAGAAATCTTTGAGGCTACCCCTCTTATCACAGACTCAGTTGCCTAGGAGGACACATGGATTCAAAGGCCAGGCCTGGGCGCTGCTGCCCCGTGCCATCTCAGGATGCTATTCCCACATCCCAGCTGCTCAGCTCCAGCTGCTGCTCAGACTGCTCCAGGTGTGGCTCAGACCTCTGCTTCTGAGGGTACAAGCTGTGAGCCTTGGCAGCTTCCACAGGGTGTTAGGTTTGCAAGTGTACAGAATGCATGAGTGAGGGAGGCTTGGCCGCCTAGATTTCAGAGGATGTATGGGAAGGTCTGGGTGCCCAGGCAGAAGCTGCTGAAGGGGCAAAGCCTCCACAGACAGCCTCTACTAGGGCAGTGCAGAGGGGAAATATAGGGTTGGAGGCCCCACAGAAAGTCTCTGCTGGGACACTACCTAGTGGAGCTGTTGGAGAAGCGCCACAGTCCTTCACACCCCAGGAGGGTAGAGCCTCCAGCAGCATGCAACTTCAGCCTGGAAAACCACAGGCACTGGACTCCAACCCGTGAGAGCAGTCATGGGCGCTGCACACAGCAAAGCTGTGGGAGTGGGGGCTACCCATGACCTGGGGAGCCCACTCTTTACACCCGTGCACCCAGGAATGTGTGACATGGAGTCAAAGATTGTTTTGGAGCTTCAAGGTTTAATTTCTGCCCTGCTGGGTTTCGGGCTTGCATGGGACTTGTTCTCCCTTTCTTTTGACCAATTTGTCTCTTTTGGAATGGAAATGTTTACACATTGCCTGTACCACCTTTGTATCTTGGAAGTAAATAACTTGGTTTCACCTTATAGGCTCATAACTGCAAGGAATTTTTCTTGAGTCCCACGTGAGACATGAAACTTTGAACTTTTGAGTTGGTGCTAAAAAAAGTTAAGATATAAAATTAACCTCTTTACTTTGTGAAGCTACCCGGTCTCAGATATTCCTTCGTCACAACACAAATGGACTAAGATGGAGGTCCTCTGGGGCAGGCGGGTTCTGGAAGGCTCTCTCTGACATGTGAGTTTGGGCAGGTGTTTACTGGACCAGCATCCAGCATGGGCTCTGAGCACCAGCATGGTAGTCTCCACAGTATTTGTTAAATGATCTGCCCCCAAGGTGTTGCAGGCCTGGGTACTCAGATACACTAAAAGGTGAGACACCCAAGTTCTCTTTTTGAAAGGCTGCTGTCTGGTGAGAGGGAAGGGACCATCGGGTTAATTGCAGGAAGCAGCAGGATTAGGGAGGCACTAGCCTTGGAGTTGATGGCTCAGGTTAAACAGGTCATTGCCTCTGCCTTCAGCAGGGCTGGGAACAGTGGGCACTGCTCTAATCTGGGTCACAATGTCTCATCCACCTCATTCATTTGACAGATTTATATAGAGCACCTGCCTGTATATGGAGATATACAGGGATATGGAGAGGAATAATAAACCAGTCCTCTCCATCTAGAGAGGAAAAAAGCCAAGAGAACACATTTCAGAAGGGAGAGCCACGGATGGCAGAGGGGGAGCCGTGGTTGTCGCTGGAAGACCTCAGCCTTTCTGTGCTTGTTTAACCCAAAGCGTCTCATGAACATTTCAATATTTTCCCCTTTGCTTTCCCCCTTCCTTGCAGAAGTAGTGTGGGACTGTCAATCACCTTACTTGCAAAGCCACTTGGAGTTTCATTGAGTTGTTAATACCTCGGCTCTGGCCTCAGCCCTTCAGGCCTGTCCTGGTCCTCCCAGGCTGGATGCATTTGCACATTTGGGGTACACTTTGGGGATGCCGGGGGTCATAGCAGCTGCGAGAAGTAAGGTAAGAGAAGTGGGGATCAAATCCAGGGGACACAGTCAATGGATCATTTGGAAAACCTTCTTTATTTGGTAATAATTTCAAAATTACAGAGAGTCTCAAGCATAGGAAAGAACCACATCTATCCTTTTCTTAAATTCACCTATTTTTGAGATTCTTTCTCCTTTTACCTTTCTAGATATATACATGTTTTCTTTTTAACTGTGCATTTATTTGATAGTAAATCATGTCCCTTTATCCTATTTTGTGTGTACTGCCTAAGGAAAAATACTCTTTTTATACCCATAGTATTGCTTTCTACTTCAGTAAATGGACTATTAATGGGAAACTTAAAGTTATGGCTGTATTTCCATTTGTCAGTTTACAATGTCCTTTGGAGTACTGTTTTACCTCAGTGAAGAATTGATCACGTATTGTATTCTGACGTCATGTCTCTTTCATGTCCTTCAATCTGTAAAAGTCCCCAATCCTCTTAAAACGTCTATTATAATTGAAATTTTTGAAGAGTACAGTTGATCAGCTATTTTCATAGGAAATTCTACCTCTGAGAAATTCTCACACTGGAGCTTATCTTTGCTCAAACTTTGAAGGGTGATGGGCTCCTTGTAGCCTTAGGGCTACTCGGAGCCAGCATCAAGCCAGAAGTGACAATGCCAGAAATAGTAAGATGTGCAGGGAGATTTTCTGAACAGAAGGTCTCTGCAGTGGAGGGAGAGAGCGAGGGAGGGGAGGCCTGTGTGGGTAGGGCCTGTGACAGGCTGCTGTTGCAAAGGAGATACGGAGAGGCGCTGTCCACGCTGGGAAAGACCCATCACATTGGGGGAAATGTCCTGGGCCATGGCGGATTCACTGGAATTAGTTAGTAAAAGAAAGAAAAGCATACAATGATAAATTTCAGCACCTTATAGTTTTAATTATGAAACTCTAAGTACTTCAACTCTATTATGTGCTTGCGTAACATGGGGGAGATAAACATACGTTTCCATGATCTCGATCTCTACTTTCTGCTTATCTGTCTACCATCCATCTATTTATTCTCAAACTATTTATTATCTAACTGTCTATCATCTACCTACTATCAACTAGCTGTTATCTTATCTTCTATCTATCTACCTATATCTAACTTCATATTATTTAGAATTATTGAAAGACTGGTGGGGATTTTGGAAAAACCCAAGAAAAGTAAAAATAAACCTATGTATGCAAATCATAGATTTATCTGTTCCCATCCCGTCTCATCTATCTATTTGCCATTGACTAAATAACTGCATGGATCGCTTTAAAAAAGTCTTGAGAGTCCAAGAGGGATTTTACTGGAATGATAGAAAGTAAATGCAAAATCAGGAACCCTTCACCACAGGCGTAACTCAAAACTAAATGAATTGGGAGGCCAAGGCGGGTGGATCGCCTGAAGTCAGGAGTTCGAGACCAGCCTGACCAAATGACAAAACCGTGTCTCTACTAAAAATACAAAAATTAGCTTGGTGTGGTAGCAGGTGCCTGTAGTTCCAGCTACTCCAGAGGCTGAAGAAGGAGGATTGATTGAATCCGGGAGGCAGACATTGCAGTGAGCCGAGGTCACGTCACTGCACTTCAGCATGGGCAGTAGACAGAAACAAAGAAAACTAAATGAAGATATTGCCATATATAACTCCAACTGCTCCCCTAAAGGGCTGGGATTATGTTAAAGAGAAGACATCACCCATTCTTCAAATCAGGATGGATTTAAGTCATTTGGGATAAGAAGTGGGCAAACTAAATTGCTCTGAATAAATCATATGGGGGAACACTTTAAAATGTTGGGTTGGCTGCGGACCTGGGTGAGAGCAGAGATGGAGCCCGAGGGTGGGACTGCATCCATGGAGGAGGAGAGTGGAGAGACCTCGGGCAGAGCAGCCCTTAAGGACTTGGGAAGGAAAACGACTATAGGGTGTTAATTTTAATAACAACAATTTTCCATGAGGTGGATTAGAATTCCTGTCATTCTTACAAGATCCTTAATGAAGGATACCTTGCTTCCTAATGCTTTGCTGTGCAAGTGCTTGATTTGGGAAAAGCTTGAGAAGGTGTTAAGTTCTATGTCCGGGTTGGTGCAAGATAAAAACAGTATGTAGGGAGGCTGGAGGTGAGGACAGAAGAAATCCAGAGAGTGCTGGGAAATAATCACATTCCAGGAAACGTCAAGACTTTCAAGGCTGTGAAACTGACACGGTGAAAAGTGGGATATCCAAGTACCAAAGCTGGACCCAGTCAACACCAGGTTATGTGTGGAGCAGCTGCATGGAGCACGCACGGGGCGTGC
Source organism: Ateles fusciceps (assembly GCA_036589455.1). Classification (NCBI taxonomy): domain Eukaryota; kingdom Metazoa; phylum Chordata; class Mammalia; order Primates; family Atelidae; genus Ateles; species Ateles fusciceps. The sequence continues at coordinate 261,749 of JAZHEH010003296.1, read as the reverse complement.
AGAAAGGTCGGAACTGGGGAAGAGGAAGGCCCCCAGGAGCATGGAGGGATGGCGGAGGCTCAGGCAGGTGCTGGGGTCTGTCAGACTGATGAAGGCTGAGGTGCTAGAGGTTCACCTTTTCCTTTTTGTCCCATGAGAAGCCTTGGTGACCGTCCTGCTCTGTGATGCAGGCCTGGGACTGGAGACAGGAATGCTCCTCCTCAGTGTCCACACCCGAGAGGCAGCAATGAGCTTCTGGTGATGGAGGACCTCTGTGTTTGTGAGAGTTGTTTGTGCACATGGCTGAACTCCTGCTCAACCTCAGTTGATATTTTATCTATTTTCTGCCTGCTTTGTGGCATGGGGTCCCGGCTTCTGTTTCTTTGTTCCCCCAGAAGGTTCCATGTTCCTTGGTATGCCTGAAATGGTGGTGGAAACCAGGTAAGCAAGCCCTAGACTCAGCTCTTAGCTTATGTTGGAACTCCTGTTTTCCATTCATTTTCCCAATTTATTAAATTAATGTTGTTTTCACAGGGAGACACCTCCCATAAGAACTCTTAGGAAAGATGGAAGCATCATCCTTTGTAGTGGGACCAACTCATCCCAGTTAGCACTGAGAATCTCACATCTTGAGAAGCCCCCGAGTCCTGGGTAAACTGGGATGGTTGGTAACTGCTTCTCGGAAGCATGCTGAGCAGTGCATGAGTTATGGCAGGGACCAACGGTTCTATTCAAAGCTCATAGGCAAAGCTCTCTGACGCGGCAGTGGGTTCCAGGCTAACATCCCCACCACTGTCGTCCAGTGGTCCCGGAGGGAACTATTGAGAAGGGATAGGATATCTATGAGAGAAAGCATCTCCCCTGATTCATCAGCTGCCTTGCCCTCCATGTCCAGTGTCCTTGAGAGGGTCTGGAAAGCAAAGTTGGCCTCTGGGAGTGGATCCTGCCCAACGGAGCACACGTGCACCTGCAGGTCTGAGATTCTGCCCTCCTCTTGGCAGAGGGCTCCTGAGGGTCACAACAGAAAGCCCTCCTTTATTTGACTTTTTCAAAGAAGGAACAATATGGTATAATTTATCTTTAAAAGATGAATAATGACAAAAGGACTTAGAGCTCCATGATTTAAAGTGGAAAATTGTAGTATTCATGAATAATGAATGTCTACCGCTTGCCCAGGGAGAAGAGAGAGAAACCTGGGCCCCGGTCTCGTGTGCTGTTCTTGCTATTCAGGGCCCAAACAAACCCACAGGTGCCCTTGGCTGACATCACATGCTCGTAGGTGAGGATTCTCCCAGGCCCAGTGCCCTTTCACCTTTCCCACCGGCACTCTGTTCTTCACTGTGGGTAGCTTCACTTTCACTCGGATTCGCCTCACGTGGCCACCATCCTATCCTGCAGCACATGGTCACAGAGAGCTTATCTCAAGGTCCCTGAGGTTGACTTCTACGCATCTAGCAGCATGTACTTCTCACCACATCCTCACATTGTGTTTTCTATCAAGAACTTCTTTCTCTTCAAAAGATGGAGCCTGTTCTCTAGGGAAAGCCTGCAACTAGGCATGCGGAGCGTGGTAGCATCTCCATCTTCAGGCTTGCCCTGCAGCTATGAATCATAAAGAGGGTGTATTTCCAGATATGCTGGGAGAAAGAACAGAAGGAGCCATCATTGCCAAAACTGCAGAGGCCAGGCCAAGAGCTAACTTTTCTGAATTCCTTCGAGTCGCTTGCTTAAAAGGAGAACCTCAGTCCTTCTGGAGCACTGAAGGCAGACAAGAGCAGCTGCAAAGTCTTCACCAGATCCCAGGCCCTAGGGCTGTGGCAGGTCACATGCTGCAGCCATGAAGCCAGCTTCCTGGGCTCTCTTCGCTAGGCAAAGAGAGTGCGTGATGGCCGGAGCCCTGATCTTTGGCAGACTATCCCTTCTAGGCACTTTCTTGGACCTAAGGTAACTTTTAATGCCCCAAGGCCCAACACAATCTAAAGAATCCCCCACTCCTGCGCCACCCCAGCCTCTGCCTCAACACAAGTCCTACCCCCAGCATACCTGGAATGCTGCCCAAGAACAGACCCTGGATCTCATTCAGGCACAGCCCAGGACCCCTCAACTACCCTCTGCTGCTAACAACTCTCCAAGCCAGATCTGGGACAGTGGAGCGTCCCTCCATAAAACCCAGAATGTGGTGCAATCTTTCACCACAAGTCCCAAGCCTCAGTGAATCATGTGGAAGAAGTAATTGGAAAGTTTACTGGGTTTATCTTCTGAGGCCCAAAGATCTCAGGAAGGCTTTGTTTCTCCAGTTCCCTCCTTTTCCTGGCCTCTCAGTCCCATGTGCCAGTTTCTGTCCTCCATGGAGAACTCACTGTCATCAAGGAGATATGGAAGCAGCTTAAACACCACCTTCAACTTAGGGTCACCACAGACCAGAAGGGCAGGCACGTGTGATGCAAAGGACAGATGCCTGTGTACCCTTGAATGACCAGAACATCTCAGGTGATGGCAGAGGTGGGCCTTCATGCTCCTGTGTGTCAGAGCCAAAGCTGCAAGGGTGTCAAGAAGGCTGAATTCAGGCCACCAGGAAGACGTTATGTGAGGAATCCAAGGAAGTTCCAGTAGGAAAGGATATAGGACTTGCCTGGGAAGGGTCCCCAAGGACACCTATCCGTGGGATCACAGAGCTTTGCAGTGAGGGAGTGGAGTTGATTCTGAGAAGGAACAAGAGGCTGACTTCGGGACATTCATGGAAGGACTCATCAGGAAGTCCATGAGTTATGGCAGGGACCCACTGTCCAAGGCAGTGCCCGGGGCAGATGCAACTGATACACCCTTGGGTGGACACTTGGGCCAGAGGTTGGGTCAGGTCCCCTGCCCATGCACTGATCATGGTATGGGGCCCACCCTTCTGTCTTCTGTCTTCCCAAGCTCCTTGGAAAACAAAATTTAAGCACCTCAGTGGGTCAGAAACCAACTGAACCTTTATTTGATGCTTTCTTGATCCAGGCCTTGGCAGGTACAAGGAGCCCAGCTCACATGGTTTCTTGTGTGGCAGAGGTTGCCCATCTCTGAGTCCTTGAGTGCATAAAACAGTATCAGTGGAGGCAGACCCAAGCCTGGCTGCATTTCCAATCTTTCTTTCACCCTTCAGCCACCCTCGGTTCAGGGCAGACTCCATAGTGATGTTCTCCAGTCTCTTGGAGGAAATTGTAGGGGGCCAAGGGAAAACTTCCCCTTTGCCCTCTGAAGTTTTTCTGAAAAATCAATGGACAAAAGGCAGATTAATAGGAGCAATGGCACAGAAATGTTTTAATGTGCATGGAGGAGAACCACAGTGTGACTGCCCTAAACCCCATCAGGGTTCAGAAGCTTTTATACCAGCTCAAGGGTGCAGAAACAATGGGGCTTGGAGCCTGGCAAAAAACAGGAAGGGTAAATGAGGTTCAGCGTCAAGACAGGGGATGAGAGGGAGAAAGGAAGAGGTGTGGCCAGCAGAGGTGGTCATATTATGTGGATGGACCCCACAGGGAGCAGCCCTCAGACAGAACAGGTGGAAAAGTTTATTTCAGACCTTTAACAGGGTCAGACTCTCTGTTGATCTTTCCTAGCCTGGCTGCATCAATGCAGATTCTCTACAGAGGCAAACCTTGTCCATAAAAGACAGCTTTGTAGGGCTGCTTCTGCCTGCAGGCCCTCTGAACAGCCACCTCAAAATATGTCAAAGATTTATATTTTGGGGTGAAATATGTTGATTTCTTTCAAAGCAATTGAGCATGTCTTGGAGGAAAGGTGATCACAAGAAATTCAGTGCCCTCCTGGGTCCTCCTCTCCCCTGACTCTGCGGACGAGGAAGCCCAGATAATACAAATGCGTTCTCCCCCGGCTGCTGTTCGTGGCCTCACCACCTGCATTCATGATGGAACCTAGCACAGTGGGATCACATGGGGGCCGATAGGGCCAGCCCAGGGCTGTGTCCAAGTCAAAGGATGATGGAAGAAGAGCAGTGCCCATGGAGACTGCAGTCAGAGTCTAACCATGTGTCAGAAGACAGTGCAAAGGTGAAGGCAGACCTCCTCCCAGGGCTGACAGCTCTAGGGACAGAGTTAAGGGTGAAGAAGAGTCCATGGCCGTCAACCAAAACCCAGAGAGCTCCTGAAAACCAGTGAGCTGGGAAGCACCCTCAAATTAACAGAGCCCTGAGTAGTCTGAGAGCTGCAGTAAGCAGAGTGCCCCCCACCAAGAATGTGGGTGGTTCAAGGCCTAGGGAAGTGTCTCCTGAAGGCCCTCATGACAGCAGGCTAGACCTCAAATTTGAGATGGAGCTGCAGAGCTGTGCTTACGGCTATGCCACTGAAGTGCCCCTGATTCAGACACTTTTGCTTCTGTAAGTTCCCAGCTGGTTCCTGTCCCCCAGAATGTCTGCATGGGAGATCCAACTGCCTCCAACTTTCCAGGTTTTCATATCCACCTTCGGGACAGTGGGAATCCCTTGAGCTCCAGGCCTCAGGAAACTCAGAAAAAGGATGAGTTGTTTATTTCAATGGATTCATTCCAGAAGTAGAAGTCTTATTACATATTTTTAAAACAATGTTTAAAACAATGATATGGTTCTTTCCTGTGATACCATTAGATATTTTTACTTTTCTTGTGTTTTTTCTTCCAATATTTTTATAACTGCCTGTAGTCTCTGGATCATTTTTTCTTTTTTTTAAAAATAAAAGAGTAAAACAGAGTGCAATCTGACATAAAATTCATTTTGACCTTTCAACTCTTATCAAGGTGCCACTCCAATGTGATGATATCAAACTAAATATTCCCCCCCCACACGTGTTTCAGCATAGAATTGTTAGGACTTCACCCACCAGCAACAGCAGGCTTTGAGATTGCAGGAATGAGTTTCTAGCTCTCAAAAAAAGTCTATCAGCTTTCCAAACCTGCACGTTCGCATCAACTATATCCTCTGCATTCTCAATTTATCTATTCATGCCATTTTCAAACACCCAAAGCACACTGGGTATTACAATAAGTTGCATGAAAGTACAATAAGTTACAATAAGTCTCACGAAGAATGGTTCCAAAGTGCAGAGTGCAACTTGGGAAATTAACAGTCTGAGGAAATAAAATGAAAAAATTCTGGTTAACTGGGCTACCCTTTTTCTGTGACGTTATTTTGAATTAAAAAGCAGAAATGCACCTCCAAGAAATGAGTCATTTGTCACTTTTTGAGTTTTTGTTGAAACCTATACATAATGTCAAACAACATAGGTGCGGTTTACTCATCTTATGATTTCTTCTTTGGCTGTTTATCTTGAAAGATCACAGTTTTGGGGAAAGAACATGGCAGTTTTAATTTTACTCTAATCTTTTTCTCATTGCCAGTGTATTTCCAAATGAGACAAGAACATTCTCCTTGTCCCTCGATTTTAAAATATGATTTGATGGCGGACCAACATTTTAACAACAATATCAGACAGCTTGTAAGTCCGTATCTAAGGAAACTATCACCTTCCCTTTCTATCAAGTCAAAAATCTCATTAAGTGCTTCTGCAGGTTAATGAGAAACTAAAATGTGACAAAATTTTTCATTCTGAATGCTTCCATGTCAAAAGTAAGTAAATCGCACCCCTTCGTAGCAGAGTCGTGCACAAGATGAACCCACATTTAGCAGGTGACTCTTCTTGTCATTTTCTTTGGTAAGAAATTAACAGGCTGAATTGAATCCGCCACTGTTCACATTTGCATAATGGAAACGTATAGAATATACAGATATATGAACAAAGTCTAGTTTATATCTAGATAACACTATTTTTATGATTTCTGTGGTTTTCACGATTATTTTTCACAGAAATTAAGATGACTAAAACCGTGTTTTTTTAGTTTTTTTTTTTTTTAATAACAAATCAAGGTTTGATTGGAACTCAGATGTTTCCCTCAGAGTCAGGGGAACACTTTTGTATTGATGTGATCATTCGGTACTGTAGAAAGATCTGACAGAAACAGCTCTGCACTGCTGGGCCAACACATCTGTCATCAGAATTCTCCTTCTGTTTGCCCACGGGGCACTGTAGTTGAAACTTCTAAAGGAGGAACTGTCCCTTTGCTTATCTTATGGAACAGTAAATGGGATGCTAGGATAATGATAGTCATTCGTGCCCTACATCCAAGCTCATCCAGCCATCCCTCTTTACAATGCAGCTTTGGTACCTTTGGACAGATGACACACTGAACTCTTAGAATATGTGGTCAGGATATTCACAGTGTCACAAATTACACTAGCACTCTCTTGATACAAAGCATAAGTTCATCCACAGGCAACTCACAGATCTACTGTTCTGCTCACCATTACAACACAGAAGCACACATGGGTCACATTGCTCAAAGTGGATGACCCATTACTGTGACGTGCCAATCACTGCTGCCCACATCAACGGGAAGACAGCCGCAGTGGACATGGGAGACACTGAATCTGTGGCACATCCATTTGATACTAAAAAGAGTGTTGCTTTCAGCCCCTAATTTTTTTCTTTTGGTCTTTTGGGTTTTGTTTCCCATACAACGACCATACCTGACCAGGCTGGTTGTCACCCTGGCAGACACCCCATGCAATCTCCACCTCCTTTCCTCCGTGGACACCTCTGCAGCAGCCCCATGCTCTTGGTGGAGGGTGGCACACACCTGGAGAGGGCCTGTAACCAGTTCCGTGTGTGCCTGGCTCACAGCAGATCAGCAGTGTTCCCACATTCGTGCTGTAGGTGGTGTTATAAGGGAAACACGTTTTTATTGAAATATCTCTGCTCTCAGTGTATTTTTTTTTTATTTTGCAGAAGTGGCTTCCTACAGCTCTGCCACTGAGGAAGACAAGGACTTTTCTTTTCCTTTTTGGTCACAAGGGCCTGGCAAACAGACAGACCTCAGGGTCAGTGCTGTGTGGGGCTGCAGGCCTAGGGTTCTCCCTGCTTTGCCTACAAAGATGTGTGACCCCGAACAAGCCATTCTACCCCTATAGTTCTCATTTTCAAATCTTATAATTAACCACCTGGATAACTGAATTAAAAAATAGGCAAAGGACTTGCATAGACATTTCTCCCAGGAAGATACTCAAATGGCCAGCAAGCATACAAAAAAGGCTCAATATCACCAATCATTAGAGAAATGCAGATCAAACCCACAATGAGATATTACTTCACATGTGTTAGGATGGCTATTATCAAAGTAAAGCACTGAAACAAAATCCACTAAAGGTAGAGGTGGGCAAGTCTATGCAGAAATGGGAATCTTTAGACCGCGTTGGTGGGAATGTAAAATGGTGCAGTCACCACAGAAAACAGTGTGGAAGTCCCCCCCCAAAATTAAAATAGAACAATCATATGATACACCAATCCCACTTCCAGGTATTAATCTGTAAGAATTGAAGTCAGGATCTCTAAGAGATGTCCCCCACTCCCATCTTCATGCAACGCTGCTCACCACAGCTAACATGTGAAAGCAAGCTAACTGTCCATCCACAAATGAGTGCAGGCAGAAAATGTGACTTGTGTGTGTTGTTACAGCAGTCTGAGTGAACTAGACACTAGTGATGGTCTCTTACAGGCACCACTTCATTAAATACCAACACAACTCCGTTATAAACCCATTTTAAAGGTGTGGCTTCGAGAGGTTACATTAAGTCACTCATTCAAGATCAAGTGTGCAGGCTGCTCTCTGGAAGTTCAAATTTGGCCAGAAGTCCAAGATCAAGGTCCCAGGATATTCAGTGTCTGGTGAGGGCCTGTGTCTGTGTATGTGTGTGTATACAAACACAATGTAATATTGTTCAGCCTTCAAAAAAGAAGGAAATTCTGACATTTGTCACAACCTGGATGAACCCTGAGGACATTATGCTAAATGAAATAAGCCAGACACAGAAAGACACCTTATGACTCCACCTAGGAGGTCAAATTCACAGAACAGAGTAGAATAGTGGTTGTCAGAAGCCAGAGGAGGGAGAAATGAGAAGCTTCTGTTTAAAAGCTGTAAGGTTTCTGTTAAGCAAGATAAAAAACTTCTGAGGTCTGCTGTGCAATGCTGGCCTATGGCTCCATTACTGTACCGTGCACCTAACATTTGTTAAGAGGGACAGATTTCACACTGTGTTCTCACCATAGTAAAAATGAGAGGCGTGGCCTCTGCCATTATTCCACCATGCTTTGCGGGGTGCTCACTAGCTATATGCTGAGCACTCTGCTTGGTGCATTGCTGAGCTTCCCATCGAGGAGTCAAAGGGGTTGAAGATCTGTAATGTGTTTATATTGGGGGAGGAGAGATTGGCAGTTGCATCCTCAGGAATCTCAGCATCATCTGGGGCCCTGATCTTCGGTGCCCCCCAGTTTCCTGCTCTCCCCCGATTCCCTGCAGACACGGAGGCATGGGTTACATTATCCCCCAAGAGTCCCACCAGGCTGCGAACTCAGAGAGCGCCCTGCACATCTGATCTTGAATGAGTTACTTAGCCTCTGGAAGCCACACCTTTGGAATGGGTTGATAATGAAGTCATGCTGCTGTTTAATGAGGTGGTGCCTGTCACTAACCTCTTAGTCCGTTCCGGCTGTTATAGCAAAGCACCTTAGCCTGGGCGGCCTGCAGATAACAGACATGATTTCCAGCAGCTCTAGAGGCTGATGTCCAAAATCAAGGTGTCGGGAGATTTAATGTCTGACCAGGGCCTGTTTCCTGATGACAGCTTCAAGGGTGAAAGGGGTGAGGAGTGCCCTTCTCTAAGAGCAGGAATCCCTCTCATGAGGACGCTGCCCCATGACCTAATCACCTCCCAATGCGCCACCTCCTAATACCATCACCCTGGGGTTAGGATTTCCACCCAGGACCTAGGGGGACATGAGCACTCGGTTCATAGCACCTGGTAACTACGCAGGAAATGCTGGCGCTCAAATTTGTTACATTTCGGAATTGGACTCCTGATGGTCCTCTGCACCCACTGTTTCCCAGAGCCCCAGCGCCACTCTCGGAGGATGGCATTCCAGCTCCTCTAGGCCGCCTTCTGCAGTCTCACCTCATCCTTGTTTTCTGGAAGTTTTTTCTAATTTTAAGCCAAGCACCACTCGTTGATATTTTAGGTATTTCCCCCGCTTTGCTTCCCTCCTACCGCTTCCAGAAATAATGCAGAGCTGCCAATCCCCTTCCCTGCCTAGCAGCTCAAGCTTCTTTGTGTTGTTAACACGTCAACTCCAGCCTCATCCCCCAGGGCTGGTGTCAGGGACCAGCGCAGCAGCGCAGGAGTTGAGACAGAGAGAGAGGCCTGGGGCCTCTGCCAGGTACAGGTCTGGAGCCCCAGGGCAGGCTGCCCCCGCACCGTTTCTCAGGAGCAGCCCCAGAGCCCCAGCAGTCCCAGCAGCCCTCGGCCTGCTGCAGGTGAAGGCCATGTATGGCGAGTGGGGGGAGCCCAGGCCTGGGCCAGTGAGCTCAAGCTGGCAAGGTGGACCTTCTTGGGGGCTGGGGCTTACATGCATGCAGGAGTGTCTGTGTATTCCCTGAAGCAGGGAACCAGAGCTGAGAAAAAGATGGGGAGGCATGGCTCTAGAGTCTAGACTGAACTGCGCTGTTTCAGTAGCTGTGAGGCAGAAGCCACAGGGAAGCTGATGGACCAGTGCCATGGACAAGAAGAAACAGCCCTGCCTCCAGACAAGGGCTGCAAGCTGGCCTTTCCGAACTGCTCAGGATCTGGAGGCGGAAGGCCTCCACTGACGTCCTGGCTCTGCAGTGGCCTCTACATGCCTTCTCTGGCAGGGATGCTGGGTGCGGGTCCAGTGTGCCCTGGTGTACACTCTGGTGGGCCTGGCCTCTTCACCACATAGACAGTGATCTTGGCAGGCTGATAACCTCTCTGGGTCTCCTTTTCTTGTCTGTATACAACGAGTAGGACAATATTTGGCCAAATTTGATCATGTGCATGATAGGGCAGTACCCTCATGGACTTTCCCGTTCACTTATTCATTCCATTTCTCGTGCATGCATTCTTTAAGTGGCAGGCCACACTCCGCTGCGTTTACACACTGAGGATTCCGCTAGGCACAAGATAGATGAGTGCTTGCTGCTGTGAAATTTCCATTCTGGGGAAGTGACGATAAATGAATACATGAGACAGGAGTCCCCTGTGCATGGCTGGAGAGCCGCTGTGTTGTGTTGGGGAAACCTGTGTTTGCCAGTCATGCCATTCAGCTGAACACACTGCCGCCTCCCATGCCCAGAGCATAGGGCACCTGGGGTTGACAGCTCTGAGGACTCCGCGGCTGATCATTCCTGGGGTCTCTTTAGCTAATGTCCTGCCGCTGGCAGGATGTCTGGTGCTTGGTCAGCCCCATGCAGGGTCCTCTGGAGAGAAATGAGTCCTGAAAATCAGTAAGATGAGGTTGTTCAGAGCAGGAAATTTGCTCTCAGAGGACCACTGCATACTAATTGCATAATCGTGGGCAAATTCCTTCTCCTTTTGAAGTCTCAGTTTTCCTATCTGCAAACGAGAGATGAGGATACCTAACTTCACAATACGTGTGAAGCACTCAGCAAGGCCTCTGAAGGAAGGAAGCGCTCAGTAGTTGGTACTCCTGTGTCTGCATTATTATTATTGTTGGTGGAAAGTGAGCAGTTTAAATAATATGCTTTATTTCCCCCTTAAGTTGATATTAGGGTTCAGTCGTGGTATTGTATATTCTATAGGTTTGGAGAAATTTGTAATGACATGTACTCACCTCAATAGTATCATACAGAATAGTTTCACTGCCTTAAAAATCCTCCACGCTCTGCCTAGCCATCCCACCCTACTCTATAACCCTTGACAACCACTGATCTTATTCTTGTCTCTACAGCTTTTCCTTTTCCAGAATGTCACATAGTTGGAAACGTACAGTCTGTAGCATTTTCAGATTGCCTTCTTTCATTTACTAATATGCATTTAAGTTTCCTCCATGTTGTTCTATGGCTTGATAGATGATTTCTTTTTATCACTGAATAACTGTCTGGGCAAACGACAGTGTATTTAACCACGCACCTATGGAAGGGCGTCTTGGCTGCTTCCGAGTTTGGGCCATTATGAATAAAGCTGCTGTAACTATCTGTGTGCAGGATTTTGCGTGGACATTGGTTTATAGCTCCTTCGGATAAACATGAAGAAGCAATAACATGCTGCTTTAATGGCATAATTCTCTCTTGAGAATTACGGCATTATCCATTGGCAGAAAAAAGATAATTTTCTAACTTATTTTAAAATTACAATTGACCTATTTATTTGTAACTCTTCATTGTTACTTTGTTGGGACTTACTGATTCAGATTGATTTGGAGCCTGACTTCTTCTTTAATTCAGCCAATATTTACAAAGCTTCTCACCAGGTATTGAATGTGGAGCTAGTGATAGAGACATAAACAAACTGTCACCTGTGCCCTCAAGACTAGCCCAGAAACAAAGACAAGGAAGCCAAGACATGGAATATGAGGCCTGCCATAAAGGAATGAGCAGGTGTGCATGGGTGTGTGGAGCGCAGAGGCCAGGTCTGCACGGTGAGGCCCTTGAGGGAAGTGGTTAGAGGGGGAGGCCAGGTGGGAGGTTCCCTCTATATTGAGCCTCCTCCATGTGTCCCCCAACCCTCTGCTTTCCTAAACTGTCACACATTGAGGGATGTGTGGGATGAACACCTAACAGTGAAACCTGGACTCACAGTGGAGCAGAAGGAGGAGAAATGGATAGATGCGGCCACAGGCATTTCACAGTAGAATCAACAGGAGTCAGTGATGAAGAGGACATATTTGCAGAGCTGACAGAAAAGAAGACGAATTTGGGTTTTTTCCGTCATTCTCTGCATCCAGGGGAATCTGAAGTGATCGTGGCTGTGACTTTTGGTCGGGTGACCTGCAGCTGGTGTCCTGGCCGATGACAGGATGCTTTCCTTCTGGTTCATCAGGCAAGCATGTCTTGCTCTCTGTGGGGCAGGGGATGCGTTTCTTGTGACACCTTTGGCACCTATGACCAATCTTCCACTCTGGTGTCTATGAGAGCCCCCACCCCATACATCCTCACTTCGCTCATTAGAAGGAACAGCAGGCTAGGTTAATGACCCTGGCTTGGAAGCCAGAGGACCACGGCTTCCCCTTTCCCCTGCTGCCTTAGAACAGGGCCCCTCCAGTGAGCTGTGGCCAGGCTCAGTCCCCATTCATAGCTCCATCTAGTGTCACTGATCTGTGATTCCTCTCCACAATGGTACTGATTACTCCAATTCAGTCTTCATGCTCAGGCATTTAGAGGAAGCTTCAGATACAAAATTGTTTACAAATTCAACTTTTTTTGAGTCTGAACTCTGAATGTAAAAAATACATTTGCATAAATCTATGAGTGTAAAAGGCAGCCACAGGTCCCATTAAACACTCAGCTCCCTGCCTGCTGCAAGTGTGCTGGGGTAGCGGATTCCTGGTAGGCGGAGCGGGAGTGGTTCCTCACCCTGGGCATTGCCATGTTGGGGTGAGCTGGACACATCTCGAGATGAGATCACCAGTGCTTCCTTTTCACAATCTCCTCAGACCCAAACTGTCTCCCATATGGTAAATCACTTCTATGCCCTGCCCAACCCCATCACAATCTCACTCCTTACACAAAGTCTCCCTGACTCACTCCTGTCTACACTTGCAGTACAAGACACCTCTATGCACCTCTTCATCTCTCTCCAGCCCTGTCTGCCTCCCAGCCCCACAGACTACTGCTGTGCCTCAGCTGACAGGCGCCAGCCTGCTGCCCTTGGCCCTGAGACGTTGCTGTGCAGTCTGGCCAGTGACCATCCTGGCTTTCTGGGCCTCCCTGGCTGTTGCTGTGTGCTCACTGTTAGCCTTGCTGGGGCTCTGACCTCTCTGCCTGCTTTCAGACTTGAATGAGCTGCTGTGGCCCAAGGAGGGCCTGCTGCCAAAGTCTGCCCACTCCCCATAGGGCCAACTAGACAAACGGACCTGAGGGTATGGAGAAGACAGGAGTCACATTCCTCCCACCCTCCTCTCCCCATGGACTGCGTTGCAGTTTGCTTCCACAGAGCGCAGCTCATAGGAGGAAATCCATGGATGTGAGCAGATGAAGTTGCAGAGTAACTGACCACCTTCCCCATGGCTCACCACGAAGCAGAGGCCAGGGCAGGATTCCCCAACCGCAAACTACTTTTCATTCTTCTCTTCTCCATCTCCCATTTATTTCGCACTAGTAGTATCAGAATTGCATCTACTAAATAAAGCCTGAGTCTAAATCCTCATATCCGGCTCTACCTTTTAGGGAATTGGGCTGCCTGAATTGTATTGGAGTGGTTCTTGAAAGCTGGCTCTCAGGGTGAGATTTTGGGACTGGATGAGCAGCTTGTGGATGATTGGTGTCAGAGGTGACTCCCCCTGGGCAGGCTGAGCCCTTGCTCGGTCCCTTGGGAAGCAGAGAGCCCAAGACCCAGTGTTGAGCACAGCTAGTTTTATGTTTTATGCTGGAGATGATAGCGGGCAGCTGGAGTGAGGAGGATGGGAGATTAAGAAAGACCTGAAGAAAAGCCAGTGTAAATGTGTGTTACTGAGGGAACTCCCATGAGAAAAAGGGACTAAAGTTTGCTGAGACCTCTGACAATTTTTCAGATGAAGATTACAGGGATGGACGTTTAGTCACTGAGACCCATCTCACGTTGCTTGAAGTTTGTCTCCAGGGACATTAACTCCCACAGCTTCTACACTACTTGGTTCTTAGACTGGAAATCCAGGTGAGACCTTGGTTGGTGCCACACAACAGGACCTCCAGGCCCAAGTGCCATAGGCTGGAAGAAGCTGGGGCACAGAAAGAGGCTGTGGTGGGCGAGGAGGGCCCTGAGGGAGAATGAGGCAAGATCTGACACAGGTTGCTTGAAGCAGGGCACTTCCACCGTGAACCTGAACTTGCCTGGAGTTGTGTATCTCAGGCAGCTCTGAGACCAGAACTGGGCTGAAGAAACGCTGTGGGAAACCAGACATCTGCTGAAGTCCATGCTAGCCTCATTCATTCAGCTGGGCTGTGTCTCGGGACATATCCTTATTGAAATCCCCCCTCCTGGCCTCTGTACAAACGAGCTATACAGTGGCAACTGATGGATACTATCATAAGCTTAGCTAGGGGGAAGCTCCAGGCACAGCTACCCCCTCTGGTGTGGTATCCTTACAGGAGTGAATTAACCAACTGTCATCTCACTGCCTCTCTGCTCAAATCTGTCTTCCCTTGGCCTGCTTTGCGATCCTCGAGCCGTGTGATCCCTGGGCCTATCTCCCCTGCCAGTGCGTGCACTGCTGTCTTTTCAATAGCCAGCCCTGGAGAGAAGGTGCAGCAGAGGTTGGGCCCTCTATTCCTGATTCCTGAGTGCTCTTTTTCCTACTGCAGCATGGCTGGCATTCTGGAGTCCTGGGGTGCCCAGTGAGCTTCTCTGGCACGCCAGAGGATGACTTCCCACAGACCATCTCTGCCCTGCCAGCACCCTGGGGGACTTCTCTTCCACTTGCAGAAAACAGCCACAGGTCCGACTCTTAACTTTGGAGCTGAGTGAGCCCTCCTCCTCCTTGGCTTTCCCTCTCAGTCCTAGAGGTAGGTAGACTCCCTGCATTTGCCAAGTCTATATTCCTTTGAGTTATTTTTCTCTTACCCCTTTTAATAGTTCACCATGTTATTAGTTAGCAATTCTTTACGCCAAATTTTCCCTGTTCAAATTACAGAAGGGTGGCTTCTGTCTCTTGACAGGTCACTTACAATCAGACTCAATCTCTGACTTCTGAGAGGCAGCTGCTTATTTGGTGAAAAGGTTTTTTTTTTTTTGGTCATTTTTTGCAGTGAGGAAGAACCCAGGGCAGTTTGCTCTTACATAGCAAGGACAGCAGTACGTATTCACTCTTGTGTGCCACAGCTCTGCCAACTTTCTTAACCTCTTATCCGAATGCAGTCCAGCGGGATCTAACTGCCTCAGCATTCTGGGCTCATCGTGTCAGCCACATAAAGAACACCACACTCATTGGACCTGGAGATTAAGAAATGTGCAAATACTGATGTGCAGGGGTGCCAGAAATGGGAGGACAGAATCATGACAATTCATTTACCTCTATGAAATTTTGAGGGTCTAAGGGACTAGGCTATGGTCCATCTCATTTAAGAAAAAGGACAAATCGCTGCTCCTCACACTTCCTTCGACTAAAAAGAAAGGTGTGCAGCTCTCTCTGGATCTTAGGATGCTATTCTCCGCGTTTGTTAGCAGTTCCCTGATGACAGCAACTTATGCTGTGATTTGTGATACTTGCCCTAGATGTGCCCCCAGCCCTCATTCTTCCAGACCCGCTCCTGCCCTGTTCCTTCTCTTCTGGCTTCCCCAGTCCTAGCTCTGTGACCCGCCCTGTGATCAGGCGGGTGAGCCTTGCCTCTAGGTTAGATCTGAGCTCTCCCCAGAAGACTCTGGCTTGCCTGTGGCTTTGGCTCTTAGCACCTTCAATCCCTGCACTAAAAATTCTGCACCCCAGTCCTGGTCTTAGGACTGATATTGGCAGGGCTGGTAGGGCCTCTGTGAAGGACACCCCATCTGGGCTCCCTCTGGAGCTCAGTGTGGTGAGCCCCGCTTCAGCAAAGCTCTCATCAGGCAGGAGGAGGCCCCAGATGGCATGTGGGTGAATTTTTGTGGCTAGAAATCAGAGAGCGGGTGGAGAGCCCACGTTGCAGTTAACACTGCGCCTGACACAGGAGCCACTGCAAGATTAGAGGGGAATGAGGACTTGGTGGAAAACAGAAACTGCCTACAGGGCTGATCAGGAGACACCTGTCTCCGGGATCTCCCAGTTTGGGGAGGGTACTGGGCTCCCACAGGTCATGATGCAGCCAGTCTCATCTAGAGGCTCAGAGGCTGGGTGAACTCAGAATATATGTGATTTCAGTAAAAATTTCATGAACACTTAGGTCAAATCACCATTTAGGTCCTTCCAGTCCTGAGCTTGGGGGGATTTCATGAGCCCCTCTTCTCCAGCTAAACTCTGAGGTCCAGACCTGGGGTGAACCTGTCTGCAGCGCAGCTCCTGGGGTCATTTCAGCCCCTGTCCCCCATGGCCTCCCCTGAGGAGGGCCACTGTTCTTTCTGAGCTCTGGGAGCAGCCCTGCTGTGGGACAGCACTTTCTCCCTGATTGAGGGTGAATTGTGACCCATCTCAGCAGTGACAGAAGGGTATGTCACATGAGAAGAACCAGGGACAGAGAGCAATGTTCAGAAAAGGCCACATGGAGATGCCAGTGTGCCTGGGCGGGGTAGAGGTGGGGCCTGGAGAAGGGTGCTGCTCCCTAGGGAGAGCACTGGGTGGGGCAGGAGTCCAGGGAGCAAAAATCAACACACCCATGACTCACAGGCCCTGCAAGCAGAATGATACTATTCCCTCGACTGGCTCCCCAACCCAGACACTTGGGCCGCATTGGAGAGGACAGAGCTGCCGTCCCTATTTGCTCTGGGCAGCATGGCTGCGGTGAGAGGCAGGTCAGCTCTTGGGGAAGGCTTAAGCTGTGAAGCCAGGTGGCCCTCACCTCGTCACTGCTTGTGTGACCTTCAGCAGGAGTTGTACTCTATAAGCCTTAGATTCCCCAATCTGTAAAATGTTTCATAGGACTGTTGGTGAGGGAGGAATGACGTAGAATGTATTGAAGATTTAGCTGGGGTGCCTGACACAGAGCGAGTGGTTGGTTAGTGCGAATGTCCTTATTCCAGTTTAAGGGAAAGGCAGGCCAGAGTCCTGGAGAGGAAGTGCCGCTCCCCAGGTGTCTAAGGTGGCCCCTTCCCCTCTCCTCCTCCCTGTGGGGACAGAGTACCAAGGTGGAAGCAGCCTGGAATGAGAGTCAAGCAGCCTGGGACCTGCCTGTGCCACTACTGGGCACCACGTGCCTCCCTCTTGCCCTTCACTTCTGCAGTGGGCACTGAGCAGCAGCCTCTGACAGCCAGGGGCAGGAGGCTCTGAGCAGCAGGGGCACAGGCACTCCCCAGGAGGAGAAGGTCACAGGGACAGGCTGGAAGGAGGGGAATTCCAGGAAGCCTCCCAGGACGATGCTGACACTGGGGTCCCTGTCTGGAAGGGGAGCAGGTGGCAGCGGGCACCAAGATGGGGATGGCCTTGGGGACTGGGCGAGGCACTGGCTGGACTGTACATCAGGGAATGGCCCCTTGCTCTGAGGCAATTTACAGAAGCCCCAGGCCTCTGTGCGGCCCCCAAGGGAAATGCTTCCCCAGTGCCCACAGGCTGTGGTTGGGACACAATTCATGAGGCTGATCTGTATTTCCAGCAGGACACAGCGCAGAACGGCTGTTTGATGGGGGGCGAAGACTGGGAGCGGTTGTGAGGAAGTGCAGAAGAAGAAAGAACTCAGCCTGCCCTCAGGAAACTCCGGACTCATGGAAGGAAGGAGCTGTCCATGCCACCAGTGCTGCGTAGACTGCCGAGGATGGGAAGGTTCACTCGGGAGACCGCTGGGCATCCTGGGAAGAAAGAAGGACACTTTGTAACCAGGAGCCTTGGACCCACTACCTACTGCCATGGATCCTTGAACAGGCCTTTTACCCTCTCGAGAATTAGTTTCCCTGAGCCTCTTCGTTCTGCCAGGGCCCCAAGCATTGCTGGGACATGGGGGAGTCCCCTCTGCTCTGTGATGTGTCATTGGCTCACAGTGACAATTTATGACCTGACAGAGAGCAGCCTTCCCATTTGCATTCACACAAATGAATTTGGGGAAAGGAAAATCCTAGGTTTGGAAACTCAGACCATGAACGCTTCTCTCTTCCAAGTTTCTTATAACCCATAGAAGTCAGGGCTTAAATCAGAAGAACTTCGTGACTTTGCCCTTCTTACGATCTTGAATAGCGATTGCCCTCTGCATGTTGGTTTCCTCATCTGTAAAACAGACTCACAGCTAATTCTGAGGCTTACCTGCAGTGATGGGGGTGAAAGGTATCTGTAAGTTGGAGAGGCCTGTGCAGATAGTACTGTTGGGGGGGGGTGACAGTGTGAGCCTGGTTACTGTCATCCCTCAGGCCTGTTGCTTCTCCTCAGGTCTCACCACCAGCATGTCATAGCTTGAGGCTGCCCGGGTCCATCTTGTGACATCAGAGCAGACACGCAAGCCCAGGCAGGAGAATGAAAATGCCATCCAGATGTTCCCAAAAGAATGCTCCCTACACATTGCCATGACCAGAGAACTTTCTGGAAACAGCACCCGACACATTGGGTAGCTTTTCTTTCCCACAAATAGCATCTCCGCTGTGTGGCCTGGAGTCTCCTGAGAATCTCTGGCACCCAGAGCCCCCTTCCGGCTCCTCCTGTCAGCTGAGGGGCAGGCTTGGCAATGCTGGAGGGCAAGTGGCACCTGCAGACATCAGCAGCGGCTTGGTCTAGGAGTATTTGTCTTGGTGCAGATGAGCGGAGCCCCTGGGCTGCTAAAATGGCTTCTCCAGCATTCTTTCCAGGAGGCCGGCTCATTTCTCAGTCTTGATTCTGGAATGACTGAAGGTTCTCCCCCTCTAAAAACCCCCCTTTTTTAGTCACTCTCTGTTGAAAGATCAAACTCCCAGACCCAATCCAAAGGTGAAGCTTCCGGATACACCTGCCCTTTCATTTTGAACACAGCGTTCTGGCAGTGTGGGGGGAGAATCCGAGAAGGGCTATGATCATTCTGAGGCGGAAACTGCGCTTTTCAGGTCCCTGGGTTTGTTAAAGACATGATCTTTCCCCACCACAGTTCCTGGCTTCTCCCTTCGCTCCAGCTTAAACACTCCACACACTCGGGCAGGAATCACACAGCCAACATCGGGACTTTTGACAGGCGGGCCATGGCAGCCAGTTGCTCTGAGAGCTGGTTCACACATGGGCTGAGATGTGGATTCCTCCTCTCTGCGGGTGGAGACTGGGACTGCCATGGGCCTTCCTGGCTGAACCCCTTCAGGCAGCAAGTGGCAGCCCCATGCAGAGATGCCAGCGTGCCCCAGTTCCTTGGCAGGGCTCACATCCTCCACATATGCATGCCACAAATGAGAGGGGGCTGGGCAACACCCTCTGCCCCACACCCATACCCGGAGCGCAGGCACCCTCTCTCCTGCTCCCCCTCAACAGCCTCTGCTTTGAGAAAGCTTTTCCTAGACAGGCCATAAGGAGCTTTCCCGGTCGCCTCTCTGGCGCCCCAGGCTTTCTTAACAAAACCTCCCCTTCCACCTGTCTTCTGTCCCTCAGATTCACTGGTGGACACCCTCCTGCACTCAAGTCACCAAATCCCACAGATGGTTCGAGAAGCCGGGGCGGCTTTGGAGCGAGACAGACCTGCGTTCTAATTCCAGCTTTGGTTCAAATAACCAGCTGTGTGCCCTGGGGCAAGTCATTTGTTTAGTTTGTCTTCATCAACTTCCTTCTCTGTAAAATGAGAATGGACTTGAATAAAAACAAGCCTGTGAAGTATTTAGCAAAGAGCTGGCACAGGGTAATCACTACATAGTTACTACTGTTACCGTGTGCTGTCGTGGTCATCACCAGGCAATTACCTGTCCCTTTCTGTTCCTTTCATGACTTCAGACGGCACTTCTAAAAGTCCCCACCACAGCGTCTGACACAACGAAGCAAGACTGTAGCGCTGTCTAAGAAACAACCCTGCACACCAGCCACAAACTCAGCTCTCATCCAGACAATCTGAACACCCGGCTACATGGAAGTTTGATTTCTTCTTGGCTAAATCTACAACGCGGGGAAATTCTGCAGGAATAAATGACCTAGTTTCTTGAACAGATTGCATTGAATGGGAAGAGGGGGAATGCAGGTGTGACAGATGTAAAGGAAGCAGCCGTCATGCGTAGGCCTGGATGGAACCTGACTGAAACACAGTGACTAAGAAGTTCCCCTCTCCCCAATCTTTTGAAAACATCAAGAAATTTGAGCATAAGCCAAGTATTCATTTAATTGTTAGAAATCTTCTTAGATATAATTGTAGAACAGCAGTTATGGGCCAAACATGTTTATTTATTAAAAATACATCAAGAAGTACTTTCAGGTAAAATCACAATGCCTGGAATTTGCTTTAAAATCTCCAGGGAGAGATCTAAGGGTTGGTAGACAAAAGAAGCTGGGTATGAGCGGATACTCGGGAGCTGGGGAAAGGGTGGAGGCTGAGGTTGAACACTCTTCACTCTTCTTTCTACGTTCCTGTATGTGTGATGTTTCTGTCATGTAATAAGTATAAAAGTAAACGAAAGCTACCACTGACCTGACTGTATCCGGGTTCCTGGTTTCAGCTCAGCTGCCTACATTCTGGGAGCGACTCCTCTCCAGCTGAGGGATCAGAGGGGATTGGCTCCCTCACACACACACAGCCCTTTCCACAGCAGTACCAGCTGCCCTGACACTTGGGCCTCTGCCTTCTGCCCTCTCTGCCATGCCAGACACGCAGGACCCCAGGCCAGTGACCTAAACCCTCTGCACCTCTGCCGTGGTGATATCAAGCCCCAAGGTTTGTGTCTGTGGCATGAGAAGCACTCCGAAAGCATTGCTCCACCCCTCTCCCCAGGCGCTGTTCTCTCCTGGTCTATCTAAACCTCAGATGGCTGCAGGACCCCAGCACTCTGTGAGCCTGTCAGGGGTGCTGATGGCTTCAGTGAGGCGGGCCTGGCAGTCTGGGGCGAGGAAGACAGCTCCAGGCCCTGTCACCTCTCCCCTTCCTGTGCAGATCTGTGAACCAGAGCTTGAAACAGCCCCAAATAAACTCGAGAGCTCCTGGCTATGCAACATTGATATCTTGGCCTCGAAGGGGGAAATCTGAGCCAACTGAATATCTTCCTTGAAGAATCTGCTAATTTTGATGCCAGGAGCACTTCACCGGCTGTCGATGGCTCCAGTGAGAAATGAACCAGCAGAGACACGTCTGACCTGCTGTGGATTCAGATCCAACCACACGTGTGGGACTTGGGAGACAGGCACGTGGATGGGCATGTTGTCAGCAGAGGCTGGCTTTAGACTCAGGCCGAACGAGTACAGGAGCCCAGACCAGGTGGCCTTGGCCCTTGTAGGCAATGGTGAGAATACTGATTTATATTAAGAGGAATGGAAGATTTGAAGAGTAAACGATTCTGGTTTTCACCATCAAGTGACAAGAACTGGACTTCTGCTTTTAAGTAGTTATAATTAGGTCACTGCAAAATTAACAAAATTAATAAGCTTGTATCTGGGAGACTTCCTAAGACAGCAGTGTCCATCACGGTAATGGAACAGGTTATGCCACACAGCCCAGCCACTCTGTTGTGGGAGCAGCCCCTGTCGGGACACCCTAGGAAGAGGATGCTGGCCTTCCCCATCAGCCCAGCGAGGTATGGCTCAGTAGTTTAGATACTGGTGGTAGTCCCCTCACCCTCTTGCCCAGTGTCTACAAAGGGTTGTTTTGTTCATGTTGTCCAGAGGCCTAGCTGCTTATTACAGGAGGGTAAGTCCAGTTACTGCACTGGGACCTGAGACAGAATTGCTGGAGCACCTTCTTGTTTCCCCGTTCCCTCCTCTATCCCAGGAAGCTCCTGGCTAAAGACGCCCTTGGTCAGCTGGGTGTCAGGGGGTGGGATCTTGCCCCTCGACTCCTGGCCACAGGGAGCTTTCTCCTTATTTTCAGCCCAAACCAATAGCCTCTTGCTCTGTCCTTCAGGGATTTAGGGAATAGCTGGTCCTCTCCCACCCTCAAATGATATCATGTGTATCTAGTCACCACCCAGGGTGGGTTTCTGTGGCCCGTGTCCAACTCCGGGCAGACCCTGCTCCCCGTCTTCCATACCCCACAGGCATTTTCCTCCATGTGCACTCTCAGAGGCCGTGATGATGAGTGGGTGTAAAGAGCCTGCGCCCCTTCTGTGTCAACTTCATCACCAATTAAGCAAACTTTGGCATCCTCAGAGGAAAGATTATATTATAAATTCTTAACATATTTAGAAATATCAGCATGATCATTACAATGCATTATTCAGTTAGTTAAATGTGCTTTAAAAAAAACACCATGAAATGTATCTTCACTGTACAGGCATCTGTTGTTTCTTGCAAACGATTAGCTGTCACTGAATCATCAATTTTTTATTTTACTGTGTGTCTAAGGCTATTTGTTCTAATTAAGGCCCATGCGTGATGCCAAGCAAGCGTGCCTGATTCTGGAAGGGGCTCCAGTCCTGCTTTGTCTAACAATCCTGAATGTGATGGATGGGCATTCCCCAGGAGTCAGGATAGTGGAACAGGCATGTGGAGGGGAGTGACTTCAATCTCACCCACCCCTGCAGGAAGGTTTCTGCCCACCAGGACCCCAGCCAGCCCTGCCTGCCTGAGTCCCACTCTCCCTTCCCCCACCTGATGTGTCTCTGACACCCAGAGAGGAGGCTGTAGAGAGAGCCATGGCAGCTCCTGTCCTGCTCTGCCTGGCAGGCTACCCAGAGGACAGTGGCAGACCACCCAGGGGACAGTGGCAGGCCCTGTGGTGGGCACCCTGGGTTCTGGGCCAGGTGGGAGTTGGGACTGCAGGGAGCAAGGGCCAGCAAGGAGGCAGTTCCTGGGACTGGGATTCTTCCCTGGAGATGCAGGCTCAGCCCAGGTCTCCTCTCCTGGGCTCCAGGTAGAGACGGGGAGGGGTGGTGCTGGGAGACGGTGGTAGGGAGAAGAATGATGTTTTATTAAGAGGTCACTGTGTAATGAGAGGGATTTATAGATAATAAGGCAAAGAAAATTAAGAGTGAACATGATAATGAGCTGAGACTAGAGGCTTTACGGTTTTCCCCTCTGGCCACATCAAGTCTACCAAGCATAAAAGATGGGAAATAAAAACAGAAATGGAATTGTCCCTTTCACAGGAGTGTTCTAAAGGCGACATTTCTCATAGGTGGGTTTGATGTTGCCTTCACACTATAGACTCACCCTTCCCCCTCTCCCTAAGCATCCCCCACCCACCCTCCCAGCATAGGTCCCTCCAGTGAGACATCCACCCCCTCCCCCCATCTAACAGCCACTTCTTCCCCATCTTCTGGACTCTCCCCAAGGCCCTACCTTACTGCCTGATCTGGAAGCCCATGATTTCCCCTGGGGACTTTGTCCTTGAAGACCACCAGGATATGCACCAGCTAAAAGTCTCAGAAACCTAAACAATCTGTTAGAGCATAAGCCAGTTCTAAACAGTTTAGGGAACTGGATGAAAGTTTTGGCACTCACAAATCGTGATGTCGTTGAGTTGTGTGTGCGGGTGATGTGCGCATGTGTGTGTGAAGAAGGCAGGGGAAACAGGATACACTTTATCTACCATAGGATCCCTGCTCTTAGGGATGTGGTACTCCAAGGCACAGAATCCCGCCTGAAGCACCACTGTATAATGAGAGTGACTCCCATCCAGCTGTTTGGAGGGTGAAGTGGAGGAATGTGTGCAGTGATGACTGACAGGCTGCAACATGTGATTTCCATTCCTATTCATACTTGGTGCTGGGGGTGGTCTTGCAGAATGAGTATTAGCATGGTTCCACACCTCTCTGTTGGTCTTCGGGACTAGTTGAGAGCATGGGCACTCCAAGGCGTTTCTGTTCTGCCCGAGATAGGGATATGAGGCAAACACAGGCCTTTGGTTTCTCCACGATTGATATATCCAGAAGTGTGTTGGAAAGTGAGGTCCCCATGGGCTTATGGAACAGAGAGATGAAGAAGGGAAAGAGAATGATCATTCGTGCTCCTCCTGGCCCTGGCTTGCAGCAGGTCATACGGCTCCTGCATGGCGGCATGTCCCTCACGTTTCACTCCCCTCTTCTGATTCCATCACCCCTGCCTCCCAGGAATGCATATCCCAATGAAGCGTGCACAGAAGTTTTGGGTTTAATTTAACTTTTTATATTGAGAGAATTGTAGATTCACATGCAGTTGAGAAAAATAATACAGAGAGATCCTTGTTCCCTTTACTCAGTCTCCTCCAGTGGTAACACCTAGAAAAACTGTAGGAAGGATCACAACCAAGAGACTGGCTTTGATACAGTGAAGATACAGAGCCATTCCACTGTCTCAAAAGAACACCTTCTTTCACCCTTTCAGAGGCATGCCAGCTCCCCCCCAGTGTCTCCTCCCTGTCTCCTGGCAACCCACTAATCTGTTCTCCATTATTCAGTTTTACCATGTCAAGAATGTTAGATACATGAAGTCAAACAGCACGTCACCTATGGCGATTGGTGTTTTCACTCAGCCTAATCTCTGAAGACTCATCCGCTTTGCTGTGTATGTTGGTAAGCTCGCCCCCTTTCCACAGCTCAGTACCATCCTATCAGATGAAAGTGCCACAGTTCATTTAACCATTCACCTACTGAAGGATGTCTGGGTTGATTCCATTTTTTTGACTATTATGGATAAAGTTGCTATGTTTCTGTAAACAGATTTGTTTTTTGTTTCCTTATAAAAATGCCCAGGAATGCAATTTCTGGGTTGTATGGTACTTGTATGCTCTGTTTATTGATTCCCAACAGAGTTGTATCAGCTTACTGGTTCCCAAAGGAACTGTATCAGCTTACAGCTTACATTCTCCCTAGTTTACCCTTCCAACGTACAGGAGATCCCGCTTCTCGGCAATGTTGCTGGCATTTTATGTTGTCGCTAGTTTTTATTTTAGGCATTCTGACAGGTGTCTAGTGATATCTTCCGGTGATTTTAGTTTGCATGTTCCTCATGGTGTTGAAAATGTTTTCATGTGCTTCTTTGCTCTCTGTGTATTATCTGCGGTTAAACGTCTCTTCATATCTTTCACTCATTTTCTAACTGGATTAATTGTTGTTTTGAGTTTTCAGAGGAGCTTTTTGCAGGGAAAATCTGTTAGTATTTACAAACAGTTTTATAGCTTCTATTCTATATTTAAGTGGGTGATCCAGTTGGAAGTTAATTTTTGTATAAAGTGTGAGGTTTGGGTCCGTGTTATTTTTTCCCCCATGGATGTTCAATTGCTCCAGCAATGTTTGTTGATGAGATTCTCCCTCTTCCATGAAATTGCTTTGCGCCATGGTCAAAGTCAATCAGGCATGTTTGTAAGATCTTTCTCTGGATTTTTTTTTCTGTTCCATTAATCTGTGTGTCTATCCCTCCACCAATACCACACAATCTTGTTTACTATAGCAATATAATATGTCTTGAAATTAGGTAGAGTCATTTACCCTACTTTCTTTTTATTTTTCAAAATTGTTTTAGCTACTCTAGTTCTTTTTTACTTTCTGTATAAATTTTAAAATAATTCAGCCTGTATTTATAATAAAGCTTGCTGGGATTTTGATAAAAAGATTGCCTTAAACCTGAATACCAATTTGGGTAGATTGACGTATTTAATATGTTGATTTTTCTAATCCATAAATGTCTTTTCGTTTATTTAGATCTTCCATTATTTCTTTCATTAGGATTGTGTAGGATTTAGCATACAAGTCCTACATGTGTTTTGTCAGACCTATACTTTAGCATTTCACATTGTTTTGAGTGATTATAAATGGTAATGCATTTTAAATTTTGGTGTCTGTTATGTACTAAATTGTGCCTCCCCCCCACCGCTTCCCCACAGATTGATATGTGGAAACGCTAACTCCCAGCGTGATGGTGTTTGGAGATGCACCTTTGGTAGGTGATGAGGTTTAGATGAGGTCATGAGGGTGAGGCCTTCATGGTAGGATTAGTGCCTTTATGAGAGGAGACCTCAGAGAGCCTCCACATGCTCTCAGTAGCATGCTGGGACACGGGAGGAAGTGCTGTCTACAAGCCAGGAACTGGCTCACAAAGTGAGCTGTGTTCCCTCCTCCTCTGTATTTTGGAAGAGTTTGGGAAGAATTGGTGTTAATTCTTCTTTATGTGTTTGGTAGAATGTACCAGGGAAGCCATCTAGTCCTAACTTTTCTTTGTGGGAATTAAAAAAAAAAAACCAAAAACTGCTAAGTCAATATATTTTTTGTTTGTTTATTTATTTATTTTTGATAGGAGTTTCACTCTGTCACCAAGGCTGGGTTCCAGTGGTGCAATGTAGCTCACTGCAGCCTCCAACTCCTGGGCTCTAGTGATCCTCCTGTCTCAGCCTCTTGAGTAACTGGGACTACAGGTGCACACTGCCATGCCCTTCTATTTGTTTTATTTTTATTGTTTATAGAGATGAGAGTCTCACTTTGCTGTCTAGGCTTCTCCTTGAACTCCTGGCCTCAAATCTTCCTGCCTCCTCCTCCCAGAGTGTTGGGATTACAGGTGTGAGACACAGTGTCTGGCCTATATTTACCTGTTAGAGATCTTTTCAGATTTTCTGTTTCTTTTTGAGTCAGTTTGTGTAGTTCTAAAAATGTATTCATTTTCACTAGGTTCTCTAATTTTTTGGCACGTAATTATTCACTGTTATCTTTTATAGTACTTTTTATTTCTGTAAAGTTGGTAGTAATATTTCCAGTTTCATTTCTCCTTATAATAATTCAATCCTGTTTTTTTTTGTAGTCTAGCTAAGGTTTGTCAATTTTGTTATTTTTGGAGAAACAACTTTTATTTTGTTGAAGTTTTTTGTTGGTTTTTTTTCTTTATTTGTTTTTTCCCACCATAGTCATAACTTCTCCCTTCTGATTGCTTTGGGTTCAGTTTGCTTTTCTTCTAGTGTCTTCAGGTGAAAGATTAGGTTATTAATTTGAGATTTTTTTTATTATAGGTATTTGTAGCTATAAGTTTTCTTCTAAGCACTCTTTTTTGGTATATCCCATATTTTTTGGCATGTTGCGTTTTTGTTTTGCACCTCAAAGTATTGACTAATATCTCTTCTGATGTGTTCTTTGTTGTATTCATTGCTTGTTTAGCAATTTTTTAATTTTCATAAAATTTAGAATTTCTCAAATTTTATTTTTTTATTTCTAATTTCATTCTATTATAGACAGAGAACATACTTTGTCATACTTTGTATGGTTTAAACTTTTAAAAATGTATTAACACTTGGTTTGTGGCCTACCATGTGGTCTGCATTGGAGAATGTTCTGTGTGCACTGAAGAAGAATGTGTATCAAGCTGCTGTGGCTGAAGTGTTCCGCAGATGTGGAGATATCTCATTAGTTCATCATTTCGTTATGTACTTTTATTGCTTTTCTGTCCTGCTGTTTTATCTATTATTGAAAGTGGAGTATTGAAACCAACAACTATTGCTGTTGAATGATTTCTTTTTTTCTTCATTTATTTCATGCTCATGTATTTTGAAGCTTTCTTGTTTAATTTATGTAAGTATAATATTGAATGATAATATGCATGATTCTTTTACCTTCTTGATAGATTGACTTTTTATTATTATAAAATGTCCTTTTGTGGTTTGTAATAATAGTTTTTGTGTTTAAATCTGTTTTGTGTGATATTGGTGTAGGTACTCCGGTTATTTTTTGGTTATCGTTTGTGTGCTATGTCATTGTTATCTCCTTACTTTTAATTTAGTTTTGTCTTTAAATCTTAGAAGTATCATTTGTATATACATATAGTTGAATCATATTTTTAAAAGATAGCCTGCCCGTCTCTTTCTTTAAATTTGAGTCCTTAATTCATTTATATTTAGTGTAATAACTATTAAGGTTTAATCCTGCATTTTGGTCTTCACCTTTTAAATGTCTGATATCATTTTTGTTTCTTTTTTATTACTACCTTATTTTGTTAAAATATCTTCTTACATTTTATTCACCTTGTCATTTATTTGACTAGTTTTTGTTATTTTCCTGATGCTTGTCCTGGAGGTTAAAATGAACATTTTGACTCACATGTTGTTTAGATTAATTTTAATATTAAATAATTTCAATATTATACTTACATAATTTAAATATTATATAAAAACTTTGCTCCAGTTTGAGTGAATTATACAATCCTTACCAAATGTTACATTCCTTTATCTACCCATGTAAAATATAATTATCTGAAACATTTTCTCTATGTACATGTAAAAATACACTAAACAGTATTATAATATTTTCTTACGCCTTCAAACATAATTTGAAATATTCGAGGAGCTCTAAAATCTATTGCATTTACTCATATTTTTATTGTTATCATGTATTTTTCATTTCTATGATTTCTTCTTTTATGATTTTCTTTCTGTTTAGAGAACTTTCTTATGTATACTTTTAAGGTAGGGTGCTGGTGACAAAGTTACTTAGTTTTTCTTCATTTGAGAATATCTTGATTTCTGTTTCATTTTTGAAGGATGCTTTTGCTGGATATGTAATTCTAGATTGGAAGTTCTTTTTTTCAGCCCTTGAAACCTATTGTGCCAGTACTTTCTTGCCTTCATGATTTCTTGTAAGAAATACATTGTCATTAGAATTGTTTTTCCTATGTAAGTAAGATGTCTTCAGTTTTTAGAAATTTGACTCTGATGTGTCTTGGCACGGATAGCTTTGAATTTATCCTGTTTGGGATTAACTTGGCTTCTTAAAACTGCAGGTTTATGACTCCTAACAAATTTAGGAAAATTGTAGCCATTTTCTAAAGAAATAGTGCTTCAGCGGCAACTATTTTCTCATCTACTTTCAGGACTCTGGTGATGCAAATAATAGATATTTTGCATAGTTCCACAATTTTTTGCATGATCTCTTTTCATTTTTACTTATCGGTCTATTTTTTTCTTATTGTTCAGACTGAGTAATTTCTAATGTTAAATCTCAAATTTATGAATTCTTTTCTGTGTCCTTTTCATTTGTATGTTGAGTCTATAAATTGAATTCTTAAATTTCTTTTATTGTGTTTTTTGTTTTTTCAATTTTAATTTTTAAATTTATATTTTGTTTTTTGGTTCTAAGCTTTCCATTTAGTTTTATTATCTTCCATTTCATTGCTGAGACTTTTTCTCTGCTGAGACTTTCTATGTTTTGATTTGTTTCAAGCATGATTATTATTACTCATTAAAGCATTGCTTTGTCAAATGATTCTAACGTCTTTGTTATCTCAGTGTTAGTATACCATCAATTGTCTTTTTCATTCAAGTTGACATTTTCCTATTTCTTGGCATGACAAGTGATTTTCTTCCTTTTTTTTTTTTTTTTTTTGAGACAGGATATTACTCTGTTGCCTAGGCTGGAGTGCAGTGGTTTGAACATGACTCACTGCAGCCTTGACCTCCTGTGTTCAAGTGATTCTTCTGTCTCAGCCTCCTGGGTAGCTGGGACAGCAGGTGTGCACCACCCAGCCTGGCTAATTTTTAAAATTATTTTTTGTAGAGATGGGATCTCGCCATGTTGCCCAGGCTGGCCTTGAACTCTTAGACCCAGGTGATCCTTTTGCCTTGGTCTCCCAAAGTGGTGGGGTTATAGGCATGAACTGCCCTGCTTGACTGGACACATGATTTTTACTTGGAACCTAGATATTTGGATAGTGTGGTATGAGACTAAATCTGGTTTAAGCTTTCTGTTTTCACTGGCTCATCGCTGTCATATGGAGGTAGAAGTCCAGGCTCTGCTCTTGGTCTCTATTGACACCCAGGGTGGGGGAGGTGCTCCTTGTTATTGCTGTGTGGGAAATGGGAGTCCTGGCTCCCCACATCTCCATTGATACCCTGGGGGTGACCTCATTACTCTGGGTGCTGGTGAAAGTCCTGGCTTTCCACCAGGCCTCCTGTGATGGCACTCACCGTGGAGCAGAAGGAGGGCCTTGTCACTGACAGGCAGAAGCACAAGTGCTGGTTGCTGACGTGTTCTCCATCGACACTGCTGCCCAACAGGGATAGTGGTGTCTGCTCACTCCTCCATCTCCTCTCCTGCAAACCTTGAGAGTGGGCGAGATAGTCACAGCACTGCAAGGGCAGAAATCAAGGTTTTCCCCCACAAGCTCTGCTGGTCTGGCTAAGGTGGAGCCATGATTTTTCTGGGGTGTTTGGCTGGAGTAGGATGGTCTTGTCTAAAGACTCTCAGACCTCCTGTGCTGTCTCCGTCCTGGTCACTTGGCTAGAGAGACTAGGATTCTACCGGGGGGGCTTTTCCATGTCCTATTGGTGTTGTTGATTTTTCTGCATCCAAATCTGGACATATAAAGTTAAAAAAAATTAACATATCTCAGAGAACTTGCTGTAGTATTGCTTCTCAATGCTTAGAGTTCTCACAAGCTCCCAACTGGTCTGTCTTGTTCTTTCTACCTTTCAGTGTCTTTTTATGTTTTCAGAAATGTAGAGGGAGTTTAGTTTTACTTAGTCAGAAATTGTTCTGTAGTTGTACTTAAAGTTATAGGAAAAGTACTCTGCTCAATCTTCCCAGAAGTCAAGTCATCGATACCACATAAATTGTTGCCACATAATCTAAAATGCCTAATCTTGACGGTGGTTACCAGGAGTGGCTTTCAAAATTAAATTATCAGAATGAGGTTTTACAGTTAGGTAAGCACTCGTCCAAAGGTACTAGAAACCACAATGAGTTCCTGTTAATGAGTGGGGTGGTGATGACACCTGGGATATGTTATTTGTACCCCATAAATACAAAGAATATTATGTATCAATAAAAATCTAAAAATGTTAAAAAGAACTAAAAATATTAATTGAGTAAATGAATGAATAACTTGATGACCACACACTCACTGACACACACACAATTTCTAAGGCTTATGTGTTGAGATAAAGTAAAGTTGGAAGTTGAGCTTTGGGGACGTGAACAGTGATGGCGTTTAATTTATGTGTGCAATGATGGATTAAAAAAATATGGTACTGGCTGATATTTATTATGGCATTTGAAGTCTCCAAAAAAGAAAATAATAAGACACATGGAATTTGAGTGCCTGTCACAATGAAACTAAGTCTTCAATATTTATCTCCCAGGCAGGAAGGTATAGTTCTTTCTGTGAGAGGTAATGACCTAATTACCACATGAATGACAGGATTTGGCTACTACAGCAGCAGTAGGAAGTTGGGGGGTTGCTGTTGCAGCATCCCAAAGGATGTTTCGGAAGATCCCTGAAGCTTGGATGTGACGCTGGTGTGCAGTGAATGAGGCGATGTTAGGCCTTCCTTGGAATGGGATTGAGGAAGGGCTCAAAAGATTCATGAATGTTTACATGTTACCAAGCCTGTGCTACGTGAGGCCTGAGGTGCGTCATCTGATCATGTTTCCTCAAAGGGACAGGAAAATCTTCCTTCACTAAGACGAGAAGACAGGCAGTGGTGAGACGCTGTTGCTGTACTAGAGAAGACGGGTGCAGGAGGAGCTCTGCAGGCCATGTTTACGATGAGGGTTGGTGTTACATTCTCCAACATGCACGAGAATTGTGGGGTTCTGGAGTGACATGGCAGAAGCCAGATCTTAAATGTCAGAAAAAGGGGGGCCATAATCTCCATGGTGCACAGAGGGTGAAGTTGTCATCAGTATGGTTTGACCCTATGGTTAACAGACTACCATGAATCTAGGGACAAGAGATGTAGGCAGGGGCTCAGGGTATTGCTTAATTTATGTGGTGGTGATGCCAGGCTGGGGGCTTTGACACAGGTAGGCATGTGGGCAGCGGGAGCCCTTTGCAGTGGAGAGCTCCCCGGGAAGTCTGTTTTATGCAAACCACATACCCAGCAGTAAAATACAGATTCTGGCAGGCAATGGACCCTGGCTGCACCCTTCTCTTGGCGATTTACATGGACAGGACTGCAGGGCCTGGGACCCTGGGCTTACCACGACCTGGCCCCAAACAGGGGCTCTCAGAAGTTTTAGAAGAGGAGGTTGCTGCAGCGGTTTTCTCCCTTCCCCCTCTGCCCTCCCTTCTTTTCTTCTCTTTCTTCCTTTTTCTTCCTCCTTCCCCTCCCTTCCTTCCGTTCCTCCCTTTCGCTCAGGTAAGTTTTCACAAACTCCAGGACTGAATAAAAAGAACACTCTTTTCTCTCTCTCTTTGCATCTTTGGGGTTAATTCAGCTCATTCTGTCTGCTGGTCCAAGTTAATGTTGTGTTTTAAGGCTCTTCACCATTTCTTGATGAAAGAAATAGACGTCGGTTTTGGCAGAACAACTCGGTTTATCTTTGGATGTTAATAAACATCCGTGGATGGATCTGATGCCAGCCAGAGCTAGAGTGCCTGGAGGGCTGCCCTCTTCATGGCACTGTGATAAGAGCCCAGCGTCACTACCCCCTGGTCTCCCGGGCGGCCCGGTGCTACCCACAGATGACTGCGGTCTTTGGGGTCCAGGCATCTGCTTCGTGCCCACAATCTTCCCGAAGAGAAGGAAGAGAGACAGAGTGAGAGAGCGAGAGTGAGAGAGAAGACGGATGGTGTGCATGTGGCTTCCGGCTTCCACAAGAACCTCCTTAAGGAGGCAGAGGAGACATTATCTGGGGATTCTGCCAGGGGTTCCCTGGCAGGAAGAGAGGGGGCACAGTCTGCCTGCTCAGGTAGGGCTGCTCAGTGCTCCAGCCCAGAGCGCCAAGCTGCCTTAACCAAGCACTTCCTGCCTGCGGATGAAGCCCAGCTGAGCATGGCAGAGGAGCCTAGGGGGGGGTGGTTGCTGGAACCACCTGGGTGCATTGCCCAGGCACCCGCATTGGGAGAGGCAGGCAGCCCTCAGCCAGTATGGCCAGCCTTGGGGGGTGAGAGCAGCTGTGTGGTCATGTCTGTCCTGCCGGAGAGGACAGATGCAGCCTTACAGACAAATGAACCTGTCACAGTTGGCGTCACTGTGAAATCAAAGTCAGCTGCACTCACTGCATGAACTG
Source organism: Ateles fusciceps (assembly GCA_036589455.1). Taxonomy (NCBI): domain Eukaryota; kingdom Metazoa; phylum Chordata; class Mammalia; order Primates; family Atelidae; genus Ateles; species Ateles fusciceps. The sequence continues at coordinate 229,081 of JAZHEH010003296.1, read as the reverse complement.
CTTTCTTCTGTGAGTAAAGTAGTTTATTACCATGTCCTATACTGTATTACTATACTATATATAGGAAAAAATGTGTGCAATACTATATGATATACTGTACTATGGCTGTAGTTTCTACCGCTTTCTACTACACGGAAGGCTGTAAGCCAGGTCGAGAGGGATCCTAACCCCGCAGGTCTCACAGTCGCACTCATGACTCAGTTGTGGAATTGGGTTTCGGGTGGCCTGAGATGCATGTTGCACCAGAGAATAACGGGCTTTGGAATCTGTGTGAGGGAGTCAGGGACGCCTGTTGGAGGAGGGGGAGATGTGACCGGTTGGTCATGGAAGGCTACCCTTGGCAGAAGGTTTTGGTGGAGTTTGGGGAGGGGCATTCTGAACCTGGGAAGGTTTGGGGTGAAAGCCCCGAGGCTGGGGCGCAGGGAGCGAAAGCAGCAGTGAGGCCCGTGGGAGGATCGGGCGGGATCGTGTCTTCCACTTTGCAGGCCTTGCTCATGGATGGGGGAAAGGTGCTGCAGAGCAGGGATCTCATGAGCGAAACAGGTTGAGTCAAGTCACTCCACTGTGCTGTGAGTGTGAGCCCCAGAACGGCGGACAGCACGCGGAGCCAGGGCACTGGCGAACACACACATTTCTTCCTAAAGGAGACGCACAGCAATTTTGTTTTCCATGTCCATTCTCCGGACTCTTTTCATGAATGAGTTAAGCTAGGCCAGAGAAAGCACTGAATCTTCTCAGAGGGCCAGTGAGGGGGCAGCTACGACGGCTTCCCATCCCTGGGGGAGCAGCACTCCTGAGACCAGGCAGAGGCACATCCAGCTGGATGCTGAGCAGCCGCAGCACCTCCCGAGCGACTCCACGGTCAGGGCGCCCAGGGCCCGCACAGCCCAGAAGCCAGCCCACAGCTCACATTCCCTTCTTCCTGCAGTGGGGCGTGTGTGCATGTGCACGCGTGTGCAATGTGTGTGTGCGTGTGCATGTGCGTGTCTTCACAAATTCATTCTGGACCACCTCTTTCCATCTCTGCTGCCTATCTCCAGGCGTGGGGGAGGATCCTTTCCCCCTCCCGACCATCTCACATCCACTCAGAACAGGTATTTGAGGGAGAACCTTGGAATCCACAAATCCAATGTTTTAAAAGTCAACCTCACAAAGAGAGGGGGTGATTCCCTTCCTCCTGTGTGTGGCAGCTGAAAAATCCCTGGAAACAGATGTGCTCTGAGTCCTGAAGAAGACGGGGTGTGGCCTGGAGCCTCAGACAGTTATGGGTCAGTGTTCCATGCTGGAGGTGCTCAGGGAGGTACTAGCTTCGTGATGACCTCACCTTCAACTCAGTGAGAGGAAGAGTCACACACACACTCCTAACCTGCTTCGTCTCCTCTTTCCTAGAACAACTCACCTCCCATGACCTGGGTGTGAGCATGAAGATCTCCCTCAGGCCTCAGACAGTGGACGCTGCCCTGTGTGTGTATGTGTGTGTGTGCGTGGGTGTGTGTGTGTATGTGTATGTGTGTGTGCAGCTACCCCATCCAGGTCCAACATCCTCCCCCAAACATAGGTTATTTGTAACTCTCTTTTTTTTTTTGACACGGAGTCTCGCTCTGTCATCCAGGCTGGAGTGCAGTGGCTGTGATCTCAGCTCACTGCAACCTCCACCTTCTGGGTTCAAGTGGTTCTCCTGCCTCAGCCTCCTCAGTACCTGAGATTACAGGAGGCTGCCATCACACCCAGCTGATTTTTGTATTTTTAGTAGAGACTGGGTTTCACCACGTTGGCCAGGCTTGTCTCAAACTCCTGACCTCGGGTGATCCACCCACTTTGGCTTCCCAAAGTGCTGGGATTACAGGCGTGAGCTACCACACCTGACCAGTTATTTGTGACTCTCTAAAACGTGATAAAGCTTGGTCAAATCTATTGCAGAGTCATTACTGACGCCTTTCATCTGCTCTATGCTGTTTGGCATTGAGGGCAGGAACACCATAAACCTGTGCCTGCCCTCAGGGAAGTTATATTCTAATGGAGGAGAAAGACAAGAGGAAACTTACGATGAGAAAGCATGGCCCCTGCCTTGAAGAAAGCAGCAGGGAGCTGGAAGAGAGGATCCCAGCCTGCCCAATGCATCACCACGTACCTGTGTCATGTGGGCAGACACAGGAAAGGGCCCCTCTGAGCATGGGTTCTGGCTGTGTGTTCCCAGGGCCTCTCTGGCTGCCTTGTGGGGGATACCCTGCAGGGGCCAGGCTGGAAGCAGGAAGCCCACTGAGGTGAGGCCCAGATTCACAGAGCTTGGCCAGGAAATTGTGAACACAGGGTGCACACTTTCTCATCTCCATACCCTTCCCACCTCCCGTCTTGGACCCCAGGCTTTGAGTGGAGGATGGGGGACCCCCTTGTGGTCCCCCATTGTGAGACTGAAGGACTGCAAGCAGGAGCTGAGCTGAGGGCCTTAAATTCACAGATGGGGATGGCTCAGGGTGGAGAAGAGGCCTGACTTCACAGCAGACGTGCCTGGGGCATCAGCCAATAGGTTAGCCTCCTTAATTCCAGATTTCTCTACAGTAAAAAAAAAAAAAAAAAAAAAAAAAAAAAAGGTGGGGATCCTAACATCTGCCTTCTTCAACAAGTTTTTGTAGAGCAAATGATAGAAATTGGAAGTGCTTCAGACATTTTAAGAGCAGTACAAACCGAAATGTAATTGTAATCCAAGTTTTCCTTCTTATTTTAGTCCTAGCTTTCCCCATCTTCCAGCTTTGATAAGATTGGAAACTTTCTTCTTAGATATTTCTGAAGCAAAGGAAAACATTTCCCCCTTAAAATCTGACTTTTTAAATTTGGAAGAATAATTTTAGATGTACAGAAAAGTTGCAAAGATAGCGTGGAGATGCCTGCACGCCCTTTACCTGATCTCCCCTGATGCTACTATTTTGTGAACTTCAGTGTATTTGTCAAAGCCAAGAGATCCACTTTGGTACACAACTATACCCTAAACTCTAGACTTTATTTGGGTCTCATCAATTTTTCTCCTGGTATCTCTTTCTGGTTTACAGGTTTAATCTGGGACTGCACTGCTCTATAACCTGTTCTTTCAAAGGGGCAGGTGGGTTGGGGGAGCACCGTAGGGCCAGGCAGAAGCCCATGCCCAGCTCCTGTTTTCAGACTGCACTGGGGGAGGAAACTTAAGGGAAAAAAATTCAAGTTTTAATTTCAGTAAGATATATTTAGTTAAGTAATTTTCAAATGCATCTAAATAAGGGCTGACCAAGGCTTTGGGTAGATGATAAAGGCGGCTTGTGAAGAAGTGTCTCCCTTGGAGAATATCCATAGGAGGCAGAAAGGAGTTTCCTTAGAGACAGGAGGAGGACAGATGGCCACCCTCTGCCCACATCTGGACTGTGTATTTCAAAAGCCGTGGGGAGCAGGCAAAGAGGATACACAGAGTAATTGAGCAGATTGCAAAGCTTCCTTCAAGTGGTTTTATGTAAGGGAGGCCTGCACGCTGCCCGTTTGACATGGTTTGAATGTCTGTCCCCTCCGAGTCTCATGTTGAAGTGTGATTCCCAATGTTGAAGGTGGGGCCTGGTGGGGGTGATTGGATCATGGGGGTGGATCCCTCAAGAATGGCTTAGTGTCATCCCCTTGGTGATAAAGAAGTTTTTGCCCCAAATCTGGTTGTTTAAGAGAGTGTAGCCCCGTCCCCCACTGTCTCTGGCTCCCTCTCTTGTGTTGCAATGCACGTGCTCCTGCTCTGCCTTCTGCCGTGAGTGGAAGCTTCCTGAGGCCTCACAGGAAGCAGATGCTGTTTCCTATACAGTCTGCAGAAACATGACCCAATGAAACTCTTTTCCTTATAAATTACCTAAGCTTACGTATACCCTTGTAGTAATGCAAATGGACTAGTACACTGCTCAGAAAAGTCAGGTTGAAACTGGGTTTTGCACAAATAGAGCTCTAACCTCTTGTTCTTTGGGGACTGGGGAGGGCCAGCCTGCTCATTTGGGGGACCGTGTCCTGACAGGCTAGGTCTCGGCACAGCGGGGCTTCCAGCCCCAACCTGTATTAATCGTCTCCCTCCTGTTGAATGTTTCTTTCATGGGAGCTGAGCTAGGATTAGAGCTCATGATAAGTTATTCTAAAGTATTTCATGTCAACCCTGAGCTCTCTGGCAGATTCCCTGCAGCTTAGGAACCAAGGATCCTCCTCTCATTGTTGTATGTCTGCACCTCAGATCCCTGTCACAAGACCCAAGGGGGTCCCTGTGAATGGATGAAAGGCTTCCAGAGGTGATTTCCTGCACCAGGCTGGCTCCCTTCATCTTTTTGCTGCGCCACAATGTTGGGAGAGGAGCTGAAGTTCATCCCCCTCAAATAGGTAGGAGGGCCAAAGTCAAGTCTATTTTGGAAGGCAGCGTGTTCACAGGGACATCAGCTGGCTTTCAGGTCAAGGCTGGAGGCTGAAAGAAGGTGCCAGGGATGACAGATTCTGGCTCCCGTGTCAAGAACAGAAGCTGCAGGTTCCATTGTGGAGGCCACAGCTTTTTCATAAGAAAAGTGCAATTTACTGATGATCAAATAGTTCATTTAAGAGATTCCAGTGAAGAGCGGAAGATGAATTGAAGGAATTATTGGAGATGACATTCATGAATTGAACAGAGAGAAGTTACCCAGATGATCCCTGAGATGTAACCCCTGGATTCTGTGACTATATGACTTTTATCTGAAATGACATGAGCTGAAGTAGGCGATTCGCACTTTAGGTGTTTCAGGTTCAACTCTGCTTCCGATAATACTGGGTATGAATAAGAAAAAACCTATTATTAAACAGCTCCAGGCATCACCCTGTTCATCCCTCAGTTCCCAGGAAGCAGCAGAAATAGAACTAATTGACCCATCTTGTTAGGAACAACTCATTGTCCTCATGGTCCCGTCCAGTGGTGCTCATTCTCTGCTCTGCAGTGGAATCACGAACTTTTTAAAAGTACAGACACTGTTTCTCAACCCTAGAGCTACTGGGTCAGAATCTCTCAGGATGGGGCCAAGGATGTGATTTTGTAAAATCCCTACAGGAGAACCCAATGCACCAAGACCGGGAACCACCTTGGTCATCTAACTCTTTCCTGCTGCAGGGCCATGCTGTGATACCCCAAGGTGGCAGCTGTGATTCTCTGCAGACGGCCCTGTGTCCCTACCTCATGCAGCGGCTCCCCCCAGATGCCATGGAACTGACAAATAAAGTCCAATGGCTTGGTATCCAGAAGGGATTTTGTGGAACAAGAGATGGTAAGTGGGGCTAAATGTGTGTCAGAGACAAATGGATTGCAGGACAGCAGAGTGAGGTAAAGACAGGGGGAGTCCAGGGCCTGGGTTTGCCTTGGGTCTCTGCCTTGTTTGATGGGACATATATCCAGAGAAATGAAGGCACCAACCCAAAGCAGGCTTCCATGGAACTGCACTCTGCAAACCCGGCTCGTTTGATGCTAGGTTATTTTTTAAATTGATGGACAAATGTGGCCCCTGTTTTGAGAAGGAAGCCCCTTCCTGAGTTCAGAGACTATGTCCCAGGGGGGTCTGTGTTCTGTCTGTGGAGTTCGGCGGGTGGCTGGAGGCAGATGTTTTATTTTTCACTTAAAACTTCATAGAGCAGCGTGCCAGTTTTTACTCATGAAAACAGAAATGAAAATGGAGAAAGCTGTAAGGGTTAATTAAAGATGCTGAGAAACAGCCTGATACATCAATTCTGGAGAGGCCATAGTTAAATTCTTTATCCAAAAGACCAGAGAAAAACTGCTTATGAAGCTTGTCTGGGTGTTGGATTATTAGAGGTTCAATTCTAGATATGTTCTCAGAAGCTTTTGACTCTAAGAAGGGATTGTGTGTGAATTCTGTATTTTACTGTAACAGGGAAACTAAATTCTGATTTTAAGAGTTCATAAGATGAGAAATTGACTTACTCAACCTGGGATTTTGTATTTCTTTCCAGTTTGTAGTGTCTCACTTTTCTCCAAATATGTCTCTAGAGAAGAAATGTTATTTCGTGTGTTGTTAATAGTCATTGTGGAATCGCTGTGCTTCATACCATTATGTTCTATTTCTGCATCCTGAAACTGTTCCCGTTCGCCTGCTGGCCTCCACACAGGCTGCAGGCTTGTCACCTGTGAGGATATTCAAAGCCCTGGGCTCGGGATAGCTCTATCCCTAGCCCAGTTGGGGACAGTAGGCTCCAGTATACTGCTGCAGAGGTGCAGGGATTTTCAGTGCCAACCCCACGGGCAGGGCCACACTGTGATGCCCTCCCTGCACATCACGATGAGGTCACATCCCAGGGGGCTGTGCTGACACAACTCCCACAGCTGTGGGCCTATGCAGGGGGGCTGGGATCTCTCAGAGGCTGGCAGGAAGTAGGGAGGACTGGGGCCCACTCAGGAGACAGGGCATTGGCTGAGAAGAGAGTTCCGATGAGGCGACTTTAGATTCTGGGGATCAAAATGTCTGGAAAGAGGGATCTGTGAACAGAGGTCCTGATAAAATCTCCCGAGACAGGTCTCCATTCCAGAGAGTAAAAGCTGCAGCCCTGGGCAGCCTCTTCTTCTGGCCGCTTACCTTTGAGTCAGACACCAGGGCAGGCTTTGCACCAGGGAGGTGGGCACAGGGTGGTCCTGGGCAGGCAGCTGGGTCCAGGTCCAGGGCAGCCTTTGAGCTGTCCCTGCAAGGCCTGAGAAGTGGGGAAGAGAGGAAGGGCCAGGCCAGCAGCCCAGGACAAGGAAATGGGGCCAGACCTTACCTTAGTAAGTCTGTGCTGCTGTAACAAAATACCACAGACCGAGAGGTTTAAACAGCAGAGACATTACTCACAGTTCCGGAAACCAGGAAGTCCAAGGTGATGCTGCCCACAGAGTCAGTGTCTGGGGAGGGCTGTCTCTCTGGTTCATAGACAGCCTCTTCTCCCTGCAACCTCACATGGGGGAGGGCAGAGAGAGAGCTCTGAGGTCTTTAAAAAGCACAAACCTATTCATGGGGGCTCCATCCTCATGATCACCTCCCAAAGGCTACACCTTTTAATACCACCACATTGTGGGGAGGATTTCAACAAATGAATTTTGGGGCCACACACATTCAGGCCATAGCAGGCTTCATTGCATAGTTTAGGAAAGCAAAGTCTAGAAAGGCTGGGATTTTCCCCGGCTATGGATGGTTCTGGAGTCCATCCTGAACCTCTCCTCGGCTCTGCTCCCCCACAGCCTGCAGCCTCAGCAGGGCAAGCACCACACTCTTCCTCTTGCCTAGCTGGGGTCACTCACATTCTAAGTGGGCGAATAAGTCCTGGGAAACTTTTATGTTCCTCTTCCCCAGGGGCGGAGGCCAGAAAGGCCACATGAGTCAGAAGGAGGGTCTGCTGCCCCCGTCCCAGTTATTGTTATTAGAGGCAGCTTGCAGGTGTGATAGCCATAGGAACACTGAGCTAGCAACCAGAATCCCTAGTCTGAGGGCCAGCCCTGCCACTTACAAGCTCTCTGGGTCTCAGCATGCTCATCTGTAAAATGGGTATCCTAACTATGCCACCGCACTGCCCATTCATCCATTCTGTTCTTCATCCACACATTTGTTAGGTCCTCCTGTGTCTTAGGAGTGGGAGAGTCAGAGACTCTTGTCTCACGCAGCTCCCATTCTGCTCACACTGCCACACACCCTCACATGCACACTCACTCCTTCTTCCTTCTCCCTGTGCCCAGAGCCTTGGGGGGGCGGCTGTGGAAGGAGTGGCAGAGGGGGTGCACACAGAGCGTGTGTTCCCGGAGTGTTTATCCAGCCCCCGTGTCTGCAGGACACTCCACATGAGAACCTTGAGGACACGCAAGGACTCGGCCAGTGCAGGGAAGCACAGGGGCTGCTCCGGCAGCTCACCGTCCACTGAGGGCTGTGGGGGCTGCCAGGAGAGGCTCTGAGCAGGGGACTTGTGTTTATGTCCATGGGGTTGTGGTTTGTTTTCTGGTCACAGACATATTCAGACATGTGCACACCCCTCCAGACAGTGGCGGTCTGAAAGGGGAAAAGACTTTTCTTATTTATTGACTGAATTCTATTCCCAGGCATCGGATGAGAAAAGAGCCCTGGCTGGATGGGGAGGGTGAGGAAGGCAGGGGCAGCAGGGGCTCTCGCTGGAGCAGAGAGCGGTCTCTGCATTCTTCAGGCCTTCTCCTGGGAAAGGAAAGTGTCGGAGAAGGGGAGCAGCTTAGGCCCCGGGGCTATGCTCCCCAAGGACAAGGACATGGCTCTTTCTGAGAGCCGGCTGAGCCTTCCCACAGCTGTCTGAGCTGTGCCTAGCGCCACAGGCCAGGCTCCGTGGTTGGGAGCTAACTGGGGCTGGGCCAGGGCAGCTCAGCTTCTTGTGCGTAGGGATGCTCTGAGCAGCAATGACAGTTGGGGCTTGAGAAGTCCTGGGAAGTCAGGGGACAGAGGCTGCTCTCCCTCTGCCTCTGCAGTGTGGAAAGGGGCTGGGGCACCAGGAAGATGGTGGCTGGTCACCCCAAGCTATAGAATGCAGTTGAATCTCCTGAAGAGAGATGACAGGAAGCTGGGGCTGGAGATGAGCCCCTGATATCAGGGTACCTGTGCGTGTCCGGGTCTCCAGGCCGGGAACCGCAGGAGCAGTGGCCAGGGACTGTCCATATCCTGTTCAGTGCTGCTGGGGTGCATGGTCCTTCTCCCCGTGTGAGGGGCAGGACCTCTTTCCCTCCATGGACACTCACAGGAACCAACCTGGAATCAATGTTTCCTCCCCATCATCACAGCCACCTCCGCCTCCGCCTCCCTAGGCCCAGAGAAATGCCACAAGTATAAGGAGGGAAAAACAAACATTATTGATGCCTACTATGCAGCAGGCATTATACAAACCAATTACCTTCTTTAACCTTCACCAAAACCATCCTACCCGCTTTACTGAGGAGAAAACCACAGTCTGGTGCCTTGCCCATGGTCACACAGCTAGCGAAGAGCCTTGCCGGAGCCCAGGCTCACATCCTCACCTCATCAGCGACCTCTCCTCTTTGCACTGCCACATGACTGATGACGCCAAGAAAGAGGACAGGGAGAGACGCCCAGTTCCCCACCGTCCTTCTAATCCCTTGTTCTCTATCCCTCCACCCAGTTGGACCTGCCCACATAGAGATCCCATCTTGCCCTTGAGAGGATGATAATCTTAACACCTGTTTTTGAGGAGTATCATTTTGTGCCAGACACATTTGAGAGGCTGGAATGCATGACCTCATTCTGGCACCACAGCGAGTCTTTAAGAGCCATTAGCTTCCGTTTACAGTGGAGGACTGTGAGCCTCGCTGAGCTGGGTGTCTTGCCTTGTATGAGACATCTAAGTGACCGAGGCAAGAATTGAACCCAGGACTGCTGCATTCTGAAGCCCACTCTTGACACCTATGCTATGTTGTTCTTGACTACCAACCAGAGGGCAGAGAGAGGATGAGCACAGCTCAGTGTGGTGTCCTCATCTGCCCCTGAGACCTGACGATCTTTGCTGCAGCATCTGGTGGCTCAGGTTGGAGGCTGACCTGGGAGGATGGGCAGTTGTGAGGGCCATTGCTTCAGGGGTTGTTAGGCCAGCCCTTCTTCTCAGCTCTGCACACACTCAGATAGCCTTCTGCAGAGCAGACAAGAGCCTCCATCCCTGGCGGTGAGGCTAAAACTGCATGTCCCCATCTCTATCAAACGCAGGTGGTGAGTAAGGACAGGAAGGGATTGGGGCTGAGCATCCCAAACTAGCCTACGAGGCTGCTTGGGGACCTCATTAGCTGTGTTTCCAGAACATGTTGGATTCTGTGAACAGCAGGTGCTCACAGCTAGCCATGGGGAGACAACACGGGCACCTCCTCCTGTGGGGTGAGGAAAGCTTGTCTTTTATCTTGTGCAGATGGACCCACAGCTCCTCCTACCGCCAGATTACAAGTGGGCGGTGGATGATCGTCTGCCTTTGGGGCTCATTTCTTGATAACAGGCAGCCACAGCCACACTTTGCAGGGCATCGAGGGCATTGTAGGTTATATTTCAGGGTGAGATAACAAGGAACTGAGGGAGGTGCAGAGCTGGCTTTCCCAAATCCCACTTGGGCCAGGTACTCCGGCAATAGCAGTCCTGATGACTTGGGTAGGAAAGCAGCGATTGGCGGCTAAGCGTAGAGGCAAGCTGTAGAAATGAAAGTCGGGGTAGTTTAACACTCGAATACTGGGGACTCTGCCTTGTGGCACAAGGCACTTTAATCCTTCAGGCCACTCCTCTTGTCTGTAGACACTGTGGCCTGGATGCTCGTGTCCCTTCAAATTTCTGTGTTGAAATGCTGACTTGCGCTGCAACGGTGCTGGGAGGTGGTGAGGCTTAGATGGGATGGTGAGGCACCCTCATGATGGGTTTAGTGCCCTTGTAAGAAGAGGAGGAGACCAGAGCTCCCCTCTCTGCCACGTGAAGACACAGTGAGAAGGGAGCTGTCTGCAGGGCCGGAAGAAAGCCCACAGCAGACACCAACTCTGCTGGGTCTTTGATCTCATGCTTTCTGCCCTTCAGAACTGTGAGAAAGAAATGCCTCAGGCATCAGCCACCCAGTCTGTAGTATTTTTTTTATAGCAACCTGAACTGACTGAGGCAGTCAGGAAGGATGTGAACCCTGAGGAGGAGGGACTTGCCCAGGGTCATACAGCAGGCTGGCACAGGCTGGCGGGTGCGGGTCTGACCTCCTGCCCTGTGCTGTCTCCCCTTCTTCCTCTTTATTTCACTTGCACTTCTCAGTTGGCGTATTCTGGGCATTCAATAACTTTTCAAAAGGGAATATTTGACAGGAGTTAAAATTAGATCCCGTGACCTCAGAGGCCTAGGAACTCTTTGAACAGGTGCAGCCTTCACTGAGTTTTTCAGTACCGTGGACAGTGCCTAAGGTACTCCCTGCTGCTCAGGGACTCCATGACACTGCTGCTGTCCAGCAGGTCCCTCACTTCCACCGCAGCCCTTCCTTGCTGGTACTGCGGGGCTGCCTGGTGTCCCCAGGCCCCCCTTGCCCCCCGCACTTCTGCTATCCACGTTGTCTCAGGCAGAGCAGGTGCCCTGGGTCCACATGTGGGACCAGGAGCAAGCAGGATCGGGGGAGAAGCACAGGCCCAGGACGCCAGGGACAGTGTCTCCCCGAGGCTTTCTGACACTCCTCTGCTTGTTTTTTTTTCTTTTCACTCCTTTTTTTCCCATGAATGCTGGGAGTATTAAAGCATTAGAAGCCTCAGAGAGACTGCGGTTGCTTCTTAAGCAGGAAGGAAGAGGAGAGTGTGAAGGTGCTTCCCAGGGGCCTGGGAGAGAAGCCCTTGTGGGTGGAGGCCTGCTGGAAGCACATGGGAAGCTGGTCGTGTTGGAGTGCCCAGGCCTGGGGGTGCACAGAATGGGGTGGTAGGCAGGTGCACCTGCCAGAGCTCGAGCTCCATGGCTCCCCGAGGCTCGCACTCACTCCTGGCCCTGCCTCCTTTGGCTGCATGGAGTGGGGGGCCATCTCTCTGGGAGGAGGATGGGCCTCCCAGGAGCCCAGGGAAACACGGTGTGGGCAGGGCTGACCCAGGGCCTCTGGCTGGCCACATTCTCCACTCCAGTGACAGCCTTCTCTTCCATAAAACAGGCAGTAGAATCTCCACCATTTTTTCAACTACCAAAGCATCCCAGATATCACAATGTATGCAAATACCATCAATTCATCATGATCACTGCTATTCCCAATAGTACGAAGGAAGGAGGAATAGGGCGAGAGAGCAACATGCTTGAATTTGACCAGGATAGACATGAACATTGCTCTGTTGTTCCCCCGCTCCCCCGAGTTTTGTTCCTCTCAGGAAGGTGGCAAAGAAAAATATCTTTGGAGCATTTCCAAAGATGCCATGGGATGGTCAGATTTCTTTCCCACATTTACAAGGGGTGAGGATCTTCAGTCCCTGCTCATACAATAACCCACACATTAGATTTCTTCACAGATGTCTGTACATGACCTAAGTCATTCCTTCTGTGGGATCATGTGGCCTTGGTCTCACCTGCAGATTAAGGAGCTTGGAGTCTGTGGGCTGGGGAAGGCCTGGGCCATATGGATGGTGGTTGTCAGTGAGTCCTGAGGTCAGGGGGATCTGATGTGCTGCCTTGGGCTGGCCTAGGTGGGAGGGTGGATGCATGGCTTGGCTGTCTGCAGTCTGTCCTCATCTTCACCCTGGGACCTCAAGATCTAGGGATTAGGATGGGCAGGGCAGGAGTACAGCCCATGAGGGAAAGGGAGACAGTTGCTGCAGCAGCCATAGCAGTCCCTGGTGGTCCGGAGTTTGTGTGACCTGCAGATGCTGGCATTCCATGCTTAAAGCCCATCGCAGTGAGCCTGGCATCCCCATGATAATGTGCCCCAAGACACAGGCCTATTGGCCAAGGTCCCTCAACACCAGCCCTTTCCGCAGACCCCTACCCCCTATAATGCTGGTTGTGGGAGAAGGCAATGTGTCGACTCTGACTTGAAGAGCAGGATGGAGCTGGGTCTACAGACGTCCTCCAAGTCCCATGCAATTTAGGCTCTTATGTACATAACATCTGGTTTAGATTACAGGCCGAGTAGGTACAGCCTGCTCTTCCAGTTTTTAAATTGGAAACTTCTTCTCTACCCTGATGCTCCTGGGAGGGGGAAGACCACAGGAGATAGGACAGGGGAAGAGGGATTCTGAGCCCAGCATTGGAGACTCAGATGCTAACTGTGGGTAGGGTGAGGGATAGTTTTAGAGCAAATTGCCAAACCCAGTTGTAGAGTTTTGGAGCTATTTGTCTCTGCAGGTGAAAGCCACCCAGGTAACTGCACCTGCCCTTCCATCTCTCTGGCTTGGCCAGCCATGCAGTCACCAAGCTGCCTAGTGGAACAGGGCCTACCCCCTTCCTGGGACCCCCACTCATTCCTGTACCTTACTTGTCTCCATTTACCACCAAGCATCTGGGTCGACAGTGGGCTGCTGTCCAGGAAGCAGGACGTCGGATGCTGAAATGGGAAGTTGCTCTGACAGTGAAGGAGCAGAGGCAGAGAAATCCACTGCATCCTCCATGGACAGCTCTCTTCTGTGTGCACAGGAAGAAGGAGGAGGGGCAGCAGAGTTGCTGAGGCTCATCAGGCTGGGGCTTCTGATGAAGGTGGAAGGAACCCTCAGAGCACATTCAAGGAGTGTCCTGTGAACACGCTCCAGGTGACAGTGCCCAGATGATCAGCCAAGCAACCTGCATGACCATGGACTCCTGGGACTGAGGTGCTGGACTCAGTGGCCACAGGGCCTGGGGTGCAGGTATGTGCCTCCCAGTTTCCCCTCAGTGATTAATTCAAGTGTGCTTTTGTTTTGATATTTCTTGGCAGTGGGAAGTGAGGAGTTAGTCCTGGGATGACTGCAAATTAAAGGCCTATGCAGCCTTACCTGTAGACTTTTTTTCTCTAAGAATGTTCACTTCTAGATAGCTTTACAAGAAGTGAAAAAGTAACCAACTGTTGAAGGAAAGCTATGGAGCCTTGACCCAGGAAAGTGGTCTAGGGAGTTTTCAGCTCTGGGGGAACTTTCCACTCCATGCCCTCCCTGGACTGAGCTGTGCCTTCTACCATGGGATTCCACTGTGCATGCTACCCAGGCACTGTGCCTGACTCAGTACGTCCCTCCAAGGTGCAGGGGTTGTTTTTTTTACCTGTGATGCTCAGGTCTGTCCCTCAGCACTACTGCAGGAGCTCACAGATCTTCCTAGGCTGATAGCTTGGTGTGAGAGAAGGTGCAAGGAGTTGAGAGAACTATATTGTCCTGGAGAGGTGAATAAATCCTCTTCACTAAGAGTTTGCTGGAGGTGTACTCCTGGCAGTTCTTTCACTAGCCAATTTTCATAGAGAACTGCCTGGCTCTGAGACATCAGCATACCATGGGAGGGGGATTGCATGGGTTAAAGGAGAGGTTGAAGGGGGACCTCCGTTTTTCTGGGACTCCCTGTGAACCAGCTTAGTGGAAAGCCTAGGCACCCAAGGTCTCTGTCTGGCTTGGGGAGACCTGACCCACACTCTTGATGGAGGGAGTGAATGGATGTGTCCTCCTCAGTCTGAGATGAGGATGGGTGTACTCAATGGTTTTGGAAGGTGCTCTTTCCCAGGACTTTTGCCTCTCATCCATCTAGTACTAAAAAATCCCTTTAATGGAAGGAAAACTTCATTAAGAGCTAAACTTCAAAGTGTGAGTCTTTTTAGATCAGAAATGCAGTGAGTGGCCTTTGCAGTCACCTGAGGAGGGGGTGGGCACCAAGTCCGGAAAGGATGAGGGGCAGAAAAAGGTGGGCAGGACACCTAGGAGGCACTCCTCCTGAGGCTGAGAACCAGCCTGAGACACACCCACTTGAAAGGCTCTTTTCTTCTCCCCTGGACCAGCAGCTGGGGGAGCCTGCAACACGCTTAGGATGAGCATTAGTGCCTTGAGGGGCTATCCCTTGGCCCTTCGAGGCCAGCACATGTTCTGTGGGGGATGGAGATGTGTTCTATCTGCAGGTCTGCTGCAGCAGGCAGGGGCTGCATGACGGTGCAGAACACTCCAGAAGGGGCCAGGTGACTGAGGAACTAGAGTTTAAACTTTATTTAATTTTAATTATTTTGAATATAAATAACAACATGTAGGTAGTAGTTACCCTATTGGACAGGGCAGCTCTTGCCTCTTCCCTGAGAAGTGTGAGGATGGAGAATCTGGAGCACTCAGCCAGAGCCCTCTGTCTTTGTCCATTTGTGTCGCTGTAAAGGAATGCCTGAGGTGGGTAAAAAGAGACTTGTTTGCCTCGCGGTTCTGCAGGCTGTACAAGAAGCACAGCACCAGTATCTGCTTCTTGTGAGGCCCTCAGGGAGCTTCCAATCTTAGCAGAAGGTGAAGAGGAGCAGGCTTCACACAGCTAGAGAGGGAGAAAGAGAGAGTGGAGGGAGCTGCTGGGCTCTTTTCAACAACCAGCTCTTAGGGGAAACTTTTGGGGAAACTAAGAGTGAGAACTAAGGTCTTACTCTGAGGACTGCACCAGGACATTCTTGAAGGATCCTCCCCCATGGCCCCAACTCCTCCCCTTAGGTCCCGCCTCCAGTACTGAGGATCCAGTCTCAGCATGACTTGGAGGGGACAAATATCTGAATTGTGTCATGTGGAATCTGGTTTTTCAGCCCTGAAAATGTTCATGAGAGTTTGAACATCTGTGCTGTCAGCAGCCAGATGAAGAAACAGAATATGACCAGGACCTAAAGGCTCTGCTCTCACTCATTATGACAGCCTCTGCACAAGGATAAACCCACCTTGCCTCCCAAAAGGAACGATCAGTTTTGCTGGTGCTCAAACTTAATAGAAATGAATCATACAGTATGGACCCTCTTAGATCTGGCTTTGTCTAACATTACTTTTGTGAGGTTTATCTAAAGTGTTATGTGTACTTGTCATTTACTTAGTCTCATTACTGTTTAGTAGTCAATTCTGTGATTTTATTATGTGTTATTTATTCATTTTTCCATTGATGGGCATTTGAGAATTTCCTAGTTGGGACGTACTATGGATGATGTTTCCACAAACCTTTTATTTACTGTCTTTGGACTCTGTAAGTTGACTGTATACCTAGGAGGGGAATTGCTTGCAGGACAAGAACATCTTTTTGAGAAGGGAGGCACTAGGAGGAAGTGAATATTTTCTTGTCCTTTCATAACTGATTTCAGAAGCAGCTGTTCAAGAGAATATGTATATAGTGTAAAGGTAGATCTATAATATAGAAGTGTAATATAGATGTAATATATTTGCCAATAAAAATAGCACAAAGAAGGTGGGTGGAGAGGAAACTTGTAGTGGATTCAGAAAACAACTGCAGATAAAAAAGTAAGACTTTCAACAGTGTATTGTATGGTTTGTAACATTTATGATAATAATACTACGGAAAGGGAGAAAATGTGACAGAGTTATATTGAAGTAACATTTCTGCAGATGACTATAATAAAACTAATGCAAATATCACACTGATGCCAATAAAATGTTACTTTGAACTTTAGAGCAACCACTAAAATTTCTCAAGATATAGTGAAAAATTATTTAGAAAATATAAATACTACATTAGAAAGTATTTACTTAAAAGAAAGAAGAAAAGAATAAATATGAGGAAAAGGATGAAATAGTAAACAAAGAATGAAATAGCTGATATAAATTCACTTTTATCAACGATAATGTTAAATTTTCATTGAGTAAATAATTCAATCAAAAGGAGAGATTGTAAGACAGAATTTTAAAAATGATCCAACTACACTTTTTCTACAAGAGACATTTTAGATCAAAGATACAAATAAATTGAAAGTAAAAGGACAAAAAAGATATATTATGCAAACAGCAAACAACAGTAAGCTGCGGTGCCTACACTTACATCAGAAAAATAAACTTAAAAGCAAAAATTGACTTCAGAGTTAAAGAGGGACATTTAAAAACAGTAAAAGGATTAATACATTCAGGATAATATAACAGTTATATGTATGTGATAACAGAACGTCAAAATGTGTGGACATTTTAGTTCATGATAGATGCTGAGATAAATAAACAATTCAATAGTGATACCTAAAGACTTCAATAACCTGCTTTCAATAACGGTCAGTTATAACTAGATAGACACAAACCAGGAAATAAAAAAGAAAAAACTCGAACAACACTGTAACTCCACTTAGACCTAACATATATATAACATATAGAAAACACTCCACCCAATAATAAAAACATATACATTCTTCTCCAGTGAACGTGGAGCACTCTCCAAGAGGGACAACATGCTAAACCATAAACACCTCAATAAATTATAAAGAAAATATATACTGTGAAGTATACTCTCCAACTAAAATTGAGTGAATCTAGAAATCAATGGAAGGAAAAAGTTGTGAATTTCACAAATATATGCAAACTGAACAGCACATTCCCAAATAATGAATGGGCCAAAGAAGAATCACAAGGGAAATTAGAGGGAAATTTAAAAATTTGAGATAAAGGAAATGAATACAAAATAAACCAAAACTTCTGGGATGCAAAGCAGCGCTTAGAATGGAAGTTGCGCTGCCAATGTCATTAAGAAATAAGAAAGATCTCAAATCACTAATCTTCTACGTTAAAAACATTGGGGGGGAAAAGGGAAACTAAAACCAAACATGCGTAACGAAGGAAATAAGAAAGATCTCAAATCACTAATCTTGTACATTAGAAACATTGTTGGGGGGGGGGGGGGAAGGAAACTAAACCCAAAGCATGCGTAATGAAGGAAATAAGAAAGATCAGAGTAGAAATTGATGAACTGAAAAATAGGAAAATAATAGGAAAAAAAACCCCAATGAAACGAAAAGCTGCTTCGTTGAAAAGATGAACAAAATTGATAAATATTTATCCAGATTGACCAAGCAAAGAAGAGAGAAGTCTTAAATTGCTAGAATCAGAAATGAAAGAGGAAACTACTATGGGCTCTACAGATATAAAAGGAGTGCTATGAATATTTGTACACTAATTAGGTAACAGGTGAAATGAACAAAGACCCAGATGCTGGAAAGAGACACGTGCTGAAGCTGACCACAGAGGAAATACTCTAGAGAGACCTACAACAAGTGAAAAGATTGAAGCAGCAGTAAAAAAATACCCACAAAGAAAGTCCATTCCCAGATGACTTCACTGCTGAGTTCTGCCAAACAGTTAAATAAGAGGTATTACTGATTTCTCCAAATCTCTTCCAGAAAGGGGGGCAGACTACTTCCCAACTCATTTATGAGGGCAGTATTACCCTGATATCAAAACCGCAAAAGGTATCACAAAAAAAGAAAATGGCAGACCAATATCTCTAATAAATAGGAACATAAAAACACTCCAGAAAATACTGGCAAATTGAACTCAGTAATACATTAAAAAAAATTGTACATCATAGCCAAGAGGAATTTATCCCGGAATGCAAGGTTAATTTAAAATCCCAAAATCAATATATTAGATTAGATCAGTGGAAAAGCAAGAGCAAAAAATTAAATGATTATCTCAATAGATTTGCAAAAATTCAACATTCCACAGCCATTCATCATGAAAATACTCAACAAACTAGAAATAGAAGAAAATTTCCTTAATCTGATGAAAGGCATATACACATTAAAACAAAACAAAACCCCACAGCTAACATCATGCTTAATAGTGAAACACAGGATGGATGACGGTAATACACAGGGTTTCTTTTTGAGGCAATGAAAATATTCTTATCTTGATAGTGGTTACCACTGCACATTTATCTGGGCATACTAAAAAACACTTTAAATTGTACTGTTTAAGTGGGTGAATTGTATGGCATATGAAAGCTGTTAAGGAAATAACACTTTATCTCTGATCATCCTGGCTTTCTGGGTACTGTTTTTCTCTTCCTTATCATGTGCGTGTTTTTCGTGGTTTGTCTACAATCCTCTTCTGACTTTAGGAGTCTTTTCCTTACAGTTAGCATGCGTTTCTCATAAATATCACGTGTTTGGGCCTTGTTTTTTTAAAATCTAGTCTGATATTGTGTGTTAGTTGGAGAGATTCCAGTTACCATTATTGTAATGCTAGTGTACTTGGGTTTAATTCTAACATCTTCATTTTTTCTTTCATTTGTCTCTATAATTTTTATTTTCTTTGTTCCTCCTGTTCTACCTGTTTTTGGAACTAAGATGATTATTTGTTTTGTTCTCTTACTTTAGTTTTAGTTATGTTTTATATCATTTTTAGTGACTGCCTTTATATGTTCTAATGAAACTTAATACCTTACTCTTTTATGAACAACTCAAGAATTCTCAACAGTTGTTTCTAATTACTACATTTATCATTTCATCTCCTCTATTTATGATTTTGCCATATTTGTTAATTGCTCATATGTCATGGGGTTGCTTCAAACAGTCACTATTATTTCACCTTTACTCACGTGTTTATCTTTCACAGACCTTTTTCTTTCTTCCTGCAGTCATATGCCACTTTATTTTCTATGGCAAGGGTAGCTGGTGAGAAATTCTCCCTGCTTCTGTTTGTCTGAGAATATCTTAATTTTACATTCTTTTTTTTAAAGACTGTAATTTTAGCGGGGCATTTCTATTTTCGGCTTCTTAACTCTGTAATCCTCTTATCTTTCAGCTTCCATAGTTTCTTTGGAAACTGTCGTTCTTCTCCAGCTGTCATTCTTACGACTTCTGAAAGTAACAGTTTTTCAAATGGTTGCCTTTGTGATTTCATCTTTCATTTTATCTTCTACCCATTTGCCAATTATTTGTGTCCATGTGGTTTCCTTCGTGCTTCTCCTGCTTATGGTTTGCTGAGCTTTTCGACTACGCAGGTGGATGTCTTCCATCAGTTCTACAATGTTCCTGACCGTGGATGCCGTGAGGGTCCTTGTGAGGGACCTTGTGAGGGTCGTAGACGGTCTGTGTGAGGGTCGTATAAGGAAGGATCACTAGAGGGTTGTGTGAGGATCATGTGAGATCTGTGTGTGTGGGTCTCTAGAAGGTTTTGTGAGGCTTATGTGAGGGTCCCTCTGAGGGTCCCTATGATATTCTGTGTGTGGGTCACTTAGTGGGTTGGGTAAAGGTTATTAGAAGGTCATGTAGGGTCATGTGAAGGTTGTGAGAGATTCTGAGTGTGAGTCACTACAGAGTTGTGTGAGGGTCATAGAGGGTCATATGAGGGTCACGTGAGGGTGGTATGAGGATCTTGGAGGGTTATGTGAGATTATGCGGGGAGCGTCACTAGAGAGTTATTTGACTGTCATATGAGGGTCCATGGAGGGCGGGTGTGAGGGTCTTTGTGAGCATCTGGGTCCCTGGGCCGACTTGGCCGGCCCTGCCTTCAGGAGGCCCACATTTCCAGCAGGGAAGAGGACAGTGAGCAATGACCATCATGCCCCTGCAGTGAGTGCGGCTG
The DNA here is from genome assembly GCA_036589455.1 of Ateles fusciceps. Lineage (NCBI taxonomy): Eukaryota > Metazoa > Chordata > Mammalia > Primates > Atelidae > Ateles > Ateles fusciceps. The sequence continues at coordinate 209,115 of JAZHEH010003296.1, read as the reverse complement.
CTGGGAACAGAGCTCAGAGGGGGCACCCCTTGACTCTCACGGGGGAGGAGGCCAGGAGGGCACGTGGAGGGGGTACCCTTGACTCTCGTGGGGGAGGAGGCCAGGAGGGCACGTGGAGGAGGGCACCCTTGACTCTCATGGGGAGGAGGCCAGGAGGGCACGTGGAGGGGGCACCCTTGACTCTCGTGGGGGAGGAGGCCAAGGAGGGCACGTGGAGGAGGGCACCCTTGACCCTCTGTGGGGGAGGAAACCAGGAGGGCACGTGGGAGGAGGGCACTCTTGACTCTCGTGGGAAGGAGGCCAGGAGGGCACGTGGGAGGAGGGCACCCTTGACTCTCGTGGGGGAGGGAGGCCAGGAGGGCACGTGGAGGAGGGCATTCTTGAGCTCTCGTGGGGAGGAGTCCAGGAGGGCACGTGGAGGAGGGCACCCTTGACTCTCGTGGGGGAGGAGGCCAGGAGGGCACGTGGAGGAGGGCACTCTTGACTCTGGTGGGGGGAGGAGGCCAGGAGGGCACGTGGAGGGGGCACCCTTGACTCTCGTGGGGGAGGAGGCCAGGAGGGCATGTGGAGGGGGGGGGCACCCTTGACTCTCGTGGGGAGGAGGCCAGGAGGGCACGTGGAGGGGGCACCCTTGACTCTTGTGGGGAGGAGGCCAGGAGGGCACGTGGAGGGGGCACCCTTGACTCTCGTGGGGGAGGAGGCCAGGAGGGCACGTGGAGGGGGCACCCTTGACTCTCATGGGGAGGAGGCCAGGAGGGCACGTGGAGGGGGCACCCTTGACTCTCGTGGGGGAGGAGGCCAGGAGGGCACGTGGAGGAGGGCACTCTTGACTCTCGGGCCACTCAACTGAGACGAGAGAGATGGCAGCCTCCACAGAGATGCAGCTGCATGCAGGCCACATCCAGGAACAGCGAGCCTCCAGCTGCAGCGGGGCTGCTGGGTGGCTGGAGATGAAACTAGAACCCCAGATTGGACTCAGAGTGTGACAAGGCTAAGGCCTCGTGTGGAGTTTCCAGTTTTAGTTCTTAGGAGAGGAGTTGCCAGAGGCGGCCTCGCCCGGGCAGCTGTAATGCAGCCCCCAGGAGCCGTGAGCTTCTGTCAGGTCCCCGAGGGCTCAGCCTAAAGGGAAGGGATGGCAGCTGATGGTCAGGGGTCAGGTTTCCAGTGTCCCAAGGCCCCTGAGGTGTTCGGCCGTGTGCAGATGAGGGAGGAGTTGTCCCTCCCGGAGCAGCTGGCCATAGGCCGGAGTCCTTTGCCTGGGCAGCTCCTGGAGAGCATAAAGGTGGCCTCTGCAGCCTCAGTGTTGAGGGGGAGAAGGTGCTTAGGGTGTTGGCCTGGAAGGTGAGGCTTCTTTCTCTGCAAAGCTGATGAACATGATTTCAGGGTAGATTTCCTCCTGTGATTGTATTTTATTCCAGAGCCATTAGGATAATATTGCTATTCTTTCCATGTCAGTGATATCGCGGCCTGATTTGCATTGCTCTATGCATGTCTCTGCTCTCGAGCTGAGAGTTGTCTGTGTCTGTAAGTGGTGTTTTGTCAGGAATGGACACAAAGCCAAGGTCAAGCCGCCAACCTCCCGTTCCCTTCTCTCTGTTCATCAGAGCCCTCTCTCCAGGCGGGAGGGCCTTTCTGGGAGCTGCTGTGTCCTCCCTTATGTCAGGCACCTCTGGGACTGACACCTGCAGCTGCCTCTGTGTGAGGAAGGGGCGTTCATTTCCCTAATGTGCCATCAGATGACAGATCCCCCCGTGCAGAGCACACAGTGGTGCTCAGAATAGCAGAACAACCACAGCTTCTCGGGCAACCAGAGGCCTCCAGAGTGGTCCTGGCTGAGGGCCTGGGAGCCCAGGAAGGCTTGAAAAGCACCGTGGCTGCATGGAGGAAATTGACCTGGGAGTCAGGTACAGACATAACATGGTATGTAAGTACCACATGCTAACCGATTGCACCACTGGAGCTCCGACATAACTTAGTTCAAATATCACCAATATGTGACCCTGGGCAAGAGACCACGAAGTCTCTGATCCTCAGTTTCTTCATCCGAAATGTAGAGTGGACAATGTAAAGGACTATAGGGAGGATCCAATGATGTGGATGGAAGTGAGCAACCTCACAAAATATAAAGCACAGCACAGAGCTGGAACTAAAGCCTCAGTCACAGGCCCCAGAGCCTTCTCCTTACACACGTGTGCCTCGTTAAGAGGCAGTGCAACAGAGGGGTTCCAAGCGCAGCCTCTGAAGCCGCGCTGTTTGGATTCAATCCCAACTTTTCCACTAATTATTCCTGTGCCCTTTGGTGAGTTATTTGTGCCTCCATCACCTGCCCTAGAAAATGCATTGAGCTGCACAGGTCTCCTCCAGGGAAGGACTTCTGGCCCATGGGGAGTGAGAGCAGCACGCAATGTCTAGCCCCCAGCATTGGCCTGACTGCAGGTGCCTTCTTGCCTGAGGGCACAGCTTTGCCTGGGAAGTCCAGGAAAGCCTGGGGGTTTGGAGGCCTGCCCATCTCGGCTGGTTCAGGACAACTTTGATGGGCAGTGCTTACCCCAGAGCTCCCTGTTGGGTTGGTCAAGGTGTGGCTGAGCCTGCTTTGAGAGCAGAGCTCCTCCTCTGCCCAGTGGTACTCCTGTCACAGATGCTGATCCCTAAGAAGCAGTTTGCACCCAAACTCAGTCACTGTGTCTGCTTTTAGAGAGCTCAGCACGTTCCCAGCAAATAAACATAAAGTAAAGCAAAAGGGTATTATGAAAGTCAGATGAGTTCACAGATTCCAAGGATGCTGAGCCATGCGTGGGACGTGGTGCTATTATCAGTATTAATCATTGCTGTTGATTTATCACTGTGTCCTGAATAGACGGCTTCTCATGTGCTCCCATCCTCTGCAGGCTCCCAGTTTTCAAACAAACACAGGAGTGGGGTTCTGTGGCTGTGCTTTCTGACTGTGGGTCTTTGTGTGCAGCTCCTGTAACCAAGCACCCACCCACCCCATGCTGGGCTCTGTCACATGAGGCCGTTGGCCGCATCTGTAACTGTCACTCCATAAAGTAACTGCTGTTATCCCCACTTTACAGATGAAAGATTTGAGGCTTGGTGAGGGACAAGGTCTTGCCCATTTCTAAATTCCAGTAGGAGGCAGAGCTGGAACCAAAGCCTCAGTCACAGGTCCTGGAGCCTTCTCCTTACACACATGAGAGCTTGTCCCCCAGGGAGGCGACCACAGGACGGTGCTCAGGATGCCCACCCACTCGGCTGGCCTTGCTGCTCCACATGATCTTCATACTCTGGGCTGCCTCCACGCTTACACATAAACAGAAAAGCGAGGTCAAAATCAAAAACCTATTTCTCATCTGGGCGCGGTGACTCATGGCTGTAATCCCAGCATGCTGGGAGGCTGAGGCGGGCAGATCACTTGAGGCCAGGAGTTCAAGACCAGCCTGGTCAACATGGTGAAACCTTGTCTCTACTAAAAATACAAAAAATAACCGGGTGTGGTGGTGCATGCCTATGGTCCCAGCTACCTGGGTGGCTGAGGCACGAGAATCACTTGAACCTGGGAGGCAGATATTGCTGTGAGCCACAATTGCCCCGCACACTCCAATTTGGGAGACACAGTGAGACCCTATCTCAAAAAAAAACAAAAACAAACAAAAACGATTTCTCTTTTCCTTACAGTCCCGCCTGCTCTCCTGAGGTGTGCTTGGACTATTTATAAGGTATCACCGCTTCTCAAACACCCTTGCTTGTTCTAGGGAACTGGATCCCTCCCTTGCTGGGAAGGATTGGTGCAGAGCTGAGTGGAGGAGACAGGAGGAGGAGGAGGGCTGTGGCTGGCCTCACCTTGGTCTTGCACCTTCAGGCTTCAGGAAGCACATTGGAAATGTAAGGAGAGTGAGCCTGCTGGGGATGAGGCATTTGAATTCCTGGTCCTCTAGACATTGGAGATCTTGGTCATGCAGCCTCCAGGAAGGGGAAACCCTGCCTTTCTCCCACGCTCTGTTTGGAAGGGAATAGTGGGCAGCTGGTCTCTCTTGCCTGGAAATACTGACTTCTCTTGGTTCAAGTGAGTGTAACCATTCCTCTACTTTTGACCTTGACTGTTGTCCTTATCTGGACATGTAACATCAATGGAATCAACACAGCATGGACTTCTGTGTCTGCTCTTTTCATTCAGCTTAATATTTTTGAGGTTAAACCCTGTGTGGCATGCACTGGTACTTTGATTCTTTTCATTAACAAATAATAGTCCTGGGGCCAATTGCATGCATTTTGTATTTTTTAAAGAAACATTTAGTTTTAGTTTTACTTAATATCTTATGATTGTCCAATCTCCTAAGTGACATTTTTAGTTTGTATGCATTAGGTGCTATGAAGTTCTATGGGTTTTGATGAATGCCCAGTGTCACGTATCCATTTTAGTATCAGAATAGTTCCACTGCTCTGAAGCCCCCAATGCTTCATGCATTCAGCCCTCCCCCTCTCTGAACCCCAACAAACACTGCTGTTTACCAGCTTGCCTCTGTAGTTTTGACTTTCCCAGAATGTTGCAAAGTTAGAATCATTCAGGATGTAGCCTTTTCGGATTAATCTCTTTCACTTAGCAATATGTCTTGATAGCTCATTCCTATTTACCCCTGATTACTGTTCCACCGTACGGAGAGCGCCACAGATTTTCAATCCATGCACCCACTAAAGGACGCTGTGGTTGCTTTCCATGTGGGGCAATTATGAAAATATATGCTAGAAACATTCGTGTGCAGGTTTTTGGGTGAGGATAAGTTTTCACATTAGTTGACTAAATGCCTAAGAATGTGATTGCTAGATCTTATGGTAAGACTATGCTTAGTTATAAAAAACTGTCAAACTGTCTTCCAAAGTGGTTGTAACATTTTGCATTCTCACCAGCAATGAACGACAGTTCTGTTGCTCCACATTCTTGCTAGAAATTGGTATTTTCAGTTTTTTTTTAAATTTGCCATTCTGTTTGTAGTGTCATTGCATCGTTACTTAATTTGCAATTATCCAATCAGAAATGATGTTGAACATCCATATATGTGTGTGTGTGTATACATATATATATATAGATGTATGTGTGTGTCCCTGTGTATATATATATATATAGAGATGTATATGTGTGTCCCTGTGTGTGTATATATATATAGAGATGTATGTGTGTGTCCCCTGTATATATATATATAGATATATATATGTATATATATAGAGATATATATCTGTATATATATACACATGTATATATGTGTATACACATATATATATGTGTGTGTATACATGTATACATATACACGTATATATGTATATATATACAGGGACACACACATATGTATACATATATATATATCTATATATATATACAGGGACACACACATACATATATATACACACACACACACACACACACACACACATATATGGATATATATATATATACAGGGACACACACATACATCTATATATGTATTTCCATATGTATGTCTTATTTGGTGAAGTGTTTAATTTAGATCTTTTGCCCATTTTTAAATTAGATTGTTTTCTTATAATTTAGTTTGAAAGTTCTTTGTATATTTTGGATACAAGTCCTTTGTTAGACATGTGTTCTGCAAATGTCATCTCCCAGTTTGTGGTTTGTCTTTTCATTCTTTTAACAGTATCTTCTCACAGAGTGTAGATTTTTTATTTTAATAAAGTCCAACTTACCAATTTTTTCTTTCATAAACCATACTTTCTAAGCCCTTACCACCAAATCCAAGGTTATGTAGATTTTCACCTCTATATTCTGTAAGTTTTACAATTTTGCATTTTACATTAAGCTCTATGATCCATTTTGAGTTAATTTTTGTGGAAAATTTAAGGTCTGTGACTAGGTTTATTCTTTTAAGAATTTTAGAATACCTATGATGGTAAAAAATGTGTAACATGAAATTTAACACCTTAACCATCTCCAAGTGTATAGTTCAGTAGGTTCATGTATATCCAATTTTTTCAGCACCATTTGTTTAAAAGGCTATCCTTTTTTCATTGAATTACCTTTATGCCTTTGTCAAAACTCAGTTGACTTTATTTGTGTTGGTCTATTTCTCGGCTCTCTGTTCTGTTCCATAGCTCTGTGTTTCTATTCTTTCACCAGTATTATCTTGTTTTGATTATTACAACCTTATAATACATCTTGAATTTCTCTGCATCATTTTAATGAGTTTAGACTTTATTGTCTGGGTATAGGGACCTAATGGTATAAGCAATGTACTAATGGTAAAATTTGAGTTTTGGTTAGATCCACTTGAGAAAGTGTGGTAGGCATATTGGATAAGAATAAGACTGGGTATGGAAAGGCCAAATAATCCAGGTGCCAGACAATGAAGGTGGTGGCATTGGGATTGGAGGGGAGCAGGAAGGCAGGTAGGGAAGGCTTTCTTTCTTCTGGAAGCCCCAGCATGCAGACATTCATGTCCAGATAGGATGGCCTGGCCCGACCTTCTGTCCTTCTCCAGCAGCACTTCAGCCCCTTGTAAAATTTTACTTCTTGACACTTTTTGATGTCTATGGATGGACAGCTGACTCAACTGAGTAACCACCACCTATTTCCAACCACCTTTTTCCTTGTCACCTCACGCTGTAGAGACTGGGAAGCCAGAAACCAACTTTCCCAAACATCTCTGTAGCCAGGGAGGCTGTACAACCCATTCTACCCAATGAAACAGAAAGAGCTGTCTTCAGGGAGACATTTGCTTCCTTGATGAAAGGGACATGTATAGTTGCAACTGCAGCCATCCTGGTCAGGCCTCGATACCCCCCATTTCCATCTGCCAGTGGATATGGGCCAGTGAGGTGAGGGGTGACCCTGGGAGAACAGCTTTCCTGCAGGGTCCTGGAAGGGACTGATAGCTAAGAGCTGTTGCCAAAATCACTCCCAACAATTGAAACAATTTTTCACTGAGGAAGAATCTGGGTCATGTATCATTGTGTCCACCATGTAAGATGTTGTTTGTCATCACCTTAAAAATGAAAAAGATAAGTTGAGAGAGGTTAAGTGATTGTGCAAGGTCATGTAATAATAGAAATAATAATAATAAATAGGTACTATATGCCAGGACCTTTTCTAAGTACATCATCCACTTCCTCCAGCCTTGATATTTATTTTGTAACTGGGGACACAGAAGCAAACTTAAGAAAGAGGGACAGGTCAAGAGAATCCCCAAGAATCTAGCCTCACAGCATAAATTTACCGAAGCAATGCTAGGAGGCAGCCACCCCAGACATGGAACCGTATGAGAAAAACAGTCTTATCTGCGTGGTCCCAGACTGGCCAGGTGCTCTGGACCTTGCTGCTGAAGGCATTCCTGACAGAGGTGTGTGCCTCGCTTGTCACTGCCGTCCTCACTGATGGTTGAAGGTGGGGGATGCACTGTGGCCATGGGTGCCTGTGCCACCAGCCTTGGGACCAGTAAAGATCTTACAGAACAGATCAGAGAATCCCCGCTCCTTCTGTGTGATGTTAACTTGGAGGGGATGTTTTCAGGTGAGAATACCTGTGGACTGAAATGTCATAGACTTTAGGGACGTACTCCCTCCCCTTCCCTCAGTCATCTTTCTGACTGTGTATACACCCTGTCAGGGCATTGGGGTCATGCCAAATAACTAAATAGCATCCTTCACTGGAAGCTATCTCTCCTCTCCAAACCTTAGGCTGTGTTCCTAAATCTGGCCAAGCTTCTTCCTCTCCTATGGGACATTCTCTCTCTAGCTTGGCTTCCATCACAGTTACCCCAGGCACACATACCCCAGAATTATGTCTGTGTTTGTCTAAGTTTCCTTTGCGATATGCATCAAGTACTAATTTTCCTAAGAATCAACTGATGTCTTTGTTCATCAGTGGGTAAGCACAATTATCTGGGGCATTCCTGACCTTTACTGTTCAGACATATCTGAGTCTTGCTCCACCCCACCAGGACATTCCACACTTGTTGATCTGCCTGTGTGTCTGTCGCCCATTGCAGTCTGTGAGCTCCTGGAGCTCAGGGCTGCCTCAGTTCAGTTATCAGATGCCTGACCTATATTTTGGTTGAATGAAACAAACAAGGAAGAAACATGGCCACTTCAGGCAGTGATGAGAGGCTTCTACACTCTCCAGGAAAGACCGGAAGCTTGGGTGGTGAGAGCAGCAGCTACCTGCAGGGTGCAGAGAACCTAGAGGCTGTCGTATCTGGGGCAAGACACTGATTTGTGGAGGATGAGGGGGACAACGAGCACTTATGAACAGTGTCTGAAATCCCCAGAAATGTAGACCTTTTCACACAAGAGGGGGGCGGTCACCAGAATGCTGACAACTGCTGACAGGATCCTATTCAAAGAAGCAGGAGGAGCTGTCAGACACGTGCTGGGTTAGAGGAGCCAGGCTCACACCACATGGCCAACATGAAGGCCCACAGCCTGCAGCCTATGGCTGTGCCCTCCAGTGGAGACATATAAAGAACTCTGCCCAGACGTGCTCCCTGCACCAGGATGCTGGGGGAGGCTGAGACTCCGGCTGCATTGGCAGAGAGAGCTCAGGAAAATGGGAGAGCCTCGGACCCACGGCCCGCACAGGACTCTTCTGACCTCTGGGTGCTGGAGCCTGGGAAACCTGACCTCAGAAGTGCTCTGCTTTGGTCTCTGTTTTGAGAAAAAGGTTTAGCTCATTCTTTCTCTATCCCCAGTGCCGTCACACAGTCGCAGTCTTGAAGATGCAACTTAGCGTAGAGGGGGTGTGGGCTTCACTGTCAGGAAGCTCTGGTTTCAAACCCTGTAGCAGCCATAGGAGGCAGTGGTCACAGCGTGGTCTCTGAAGTTGTATGGGCTTGGTTTCAAGCCTAGACCCACTCCTTTTAGCTGTGGTATCTTCATTAAGTTACATATGTTTACTCTGCCTCAGCTTGTTTATTCATTAAAACAGGAATTGCAATAATACCTATCAAATAAGTTTGTTGTGAGACTTAAACGAAGAGCCATGCGATGTGCTTAGAAAAGGTCCTGGCATACAGTGCCTATTTACTGTTATTATTACTATTATTATATGACCTCGAACAATCACTTAACCTCTCTCAATTTTTTTTATGTTTAAGGTGATGACAAACACAGCTTACATGGTGGACACAGTGATACATGACCCAGATTCTTCCTCAGTGAAAAATGGTTGTTTCAACTGTTGGGAGTGATTTTGGCAACAGCTTTTAGCTATCAGCCCCGTCCAGGACCCTGCAGGAAAGCCGTTCTCCCAGGGTCACCCCCCACCTCATTGGCCCACATCCACTGACAGATCTGGAGATGGGGGATATCAAGGCCTGACCAATTAGCCCGACTGCAACAACTCTGAAGGCCGCCATTTCCCCAGGGGCCGTCTTGGTGCCAGCGGAGGCTCCTGTTGGGCCTGCATCACAGCTCAACTACCCCTCTGTCTGTCCTTCCTTCTCTCCCCTTCCTACAACAGGGCTTGATCCCAAAGTGACTTTTCAATAACGTCAGCCTGAAATAACTAAAATGATCAAAATCCAATTTTATTCAAGCGTATAGTTGGAAGACAGCCACTCAGAAACACAGACTCCAAAAGAATGGGGTCATTCTCTCCCTAGTGAGGAAATTAAGGTTTTATTAATGTAGGCAGAAACAAAGATGTTTGGTCCCATTCTCCATACATGGCCAGTACACAGTTTCAAGGATGTGATTGGTCACAGTTTGCTACATTCTAAAAAACAGCGCTGGAGCACTTCCTGAGGAGGCGTGGCAATCCGAGGGGGTCTGCTCTCTGGTGCCACAAGGCCTTTTCTTATCATTCACAGGAAGAAACAGAAGCTATAGCCACATGCTACGTGACTCAGGTCTCACAATTCACATTCCCTTCAAGGCTCAAAATACTTTAAAGTTCCAACAGCTTTAATTTGAATTATTTATCTTCGCAATAAACATTCGGCTTTCCAAACTCCATCTCAGAGTAAGCTTCCAAGGGAATGCAGTCTGTGCATCTAAGTTTACCGAATTGTTGCCACAATTGGAGGAACTAAATGTACATTACAATTGTCGGACAATATAGCACCTCACTCCCCATTTCTTACAATAGCATAGGCTAAGTCTGTGACCCCAATGTACCCTATGCTTCTATCTGAAATACGACTTCCATGACTAACCTGAACCAAAACATACTTCCTTAGGCCAATCTAAACCCACTATGTTGCATTTCAGGGTAGAGTTTGACATTTGGCCCCAGATGATAAAAGTTCAGCTGGTTTAATGAAATCTTCTTACTCCCATCCCAAGCACAAGGCCACAGGTTAAAGTGAAGATCACGTATGTCCAGGTAAGGCCTGTTCCATCCATCAGAGAGAGACTTTCTGCTTTTCCCTAGTCTCCTTATCCCCAGACTGAGTGGACAAGTTTATCCGGGATTCCAGTTGTTGCTCTCTAGAACCCATGCTTAATGGCATTAGACAAGTGCTAATTTGCATAGACACTGCCAAGACCCTTTGCAAAGCAAAGAAATGCACATTGTTAAACAGTTACTATAACACTGACTGCAACCATAAAAACAATTTCACAGCAGATTAAACACACTTAGTGAAAGAAGCCCAGTGCAAAAGCAATCTCAACACCAAATTAGAGTTTAGTCGGCAGCTAGCACGGAGCTGAGGAGGCAATGTCCACATGCAGAATCCCGATGACCTTACTGGACGATTTTCCCTAGGTGAGCGGGCGTGCACTCCAGTTTGGCAAGATTTCCTGCAGGAGATGAGCGATCAAATTACGGTGAGGGAAGGAAGGAGGGAAAGGTAAGCCGCAGAAGGAGTTGGAGGATGAATAGAGGACATCATATCTGTATGAACCGCAAGGAAACTTGTGTCAGACAACCAGAAAAAGGCAGACGTCAGGGAAGCAGAGAAGGATTGCTTTTATGATGAGTGATAACAAGTCTGAAAATAAAGGATTCCTATTTAGACTTGAAAAAACTCTGTTCAGATAGTAAGGAAAGAAAAAAATAATCAGAATTGCTAATACAAAAAAAAAAATTCCGGTTTTATCTTGATCCCTCTCTTTCTCCAGGCAGCTTTGTTTTCGTCCACCTCCTGTCTCCAATTACATTTACGAGCTCTGTTCTTGTAAATGATTAGACCTCGCCTGACTCCGGCCCTGAACTCTCAGGCCTGTGACTCGCTGTCCAGTGCTGAAGATGTCTGTCCCCTAACACGGACAATGGAGCTCTTTTCATGTGCTGCCTGGAGAAATCTCAGCCAATGAATCTTACTCTTAATTTCACACTTGCTTTTCTTTATGGCAAGAAGCTGGGGACAGTTGGGCACCTATAAATAATAAAAATAAATGACACTGGAAGAGGCAAGGTCATCAACATCATTTAAAATCTCCCCGTTCTGGGCTGACAACTGATCACTGGGCCTGCATTAGGGAGGTGAATCTTGAAAAAGAGACAAAGGCATGGTGTACGCTGGGAATTCATCACCGCGGGCATCAAACAGATAAGCATGGTGTTTGCTTGAGCAATGGCCCCTCTGGCCAGGTGAGGCTCTCGGGAATTCCAGATACATGCCCCTCCATGTCTCACGTTTTACTCACCATCTGCCAGAATGCCTGGGGTTTTCAGGATTAAATAATCTCCTATTCAAAGGCAAATACTCTTGAGAAAAAGAAAATCATATTTCTGTTCAACTTTAACCTAAAATCACAGGGAAGACAGGGATAAGACACAATTGTGGCATCGAGCTAAAAACAAGTTTCCTCTTGATTGGAGTATAATGTCACAGTATTGAAAAGAGCTATAGGATAGTTTATAAGGGGGCACTCTGGCTTGATTCATGTGTCCCAAAAGGAAGAAATATTGAAGTCTCAGTCCCCAATACCTCAGGATGTGTCCTTATTTGGAAATAGAGTCTTTGTAGATTTAACCAAGTTTGGATTATTAGGCTCTAATCCAATACGACTAGTGTCCTTATGAAAAGGAGAAATTCGGACCCAGATATGTACAAAGGGAAGTTTATGTGAAGACATACAGGGAGGAAGCCATCTGAATTTGGAGGACCCACGTGATGCATCCACAAGCCAAAGAATACCTGTGCCTACCAGAAGCTGGGAAGCGTGGAGCGTTCCTTCTCCAGTGTCTTCCCAGGAAGTGGGGTGCTGCCAGCACCCGGATTTCAAACTTTTGATCCCATGGTTGTAAAACAATAAACTCCTGCTGTTTTAAGCCACACAGTTTATGGTACTCGTTTTTACAATGCCCCTAACAAACTGATACAGAGGTTTCTAAAAAAGTTGATGGTTGTCTTCTGAGAACAAATGTCATTTAATTTTTTATTTTGCCTAGAGATTTCCAAAGCCAGTTTCTCTGTCATCATTGCAGTCAGCATAGTTGCTAGTACAAACTTTGTATTGGGATCTATCCAGGGAATAAAATGGTACTACATTTTGCATTGAGGATGGTAGAAAAGTTTCAGAAGAGAAGGAGGGGGAGGAAGTGGGTGAGGAGGGATTGACAGAGGTGGTGGTGATTAAGGTGGAGAAGAGGCAGCACTAAAGGTGGGTGAAGATGAGGACCTTTGATGTTTTCTGCGTGTCAGTGTGCTATTTCCTTCTATGTGCTTTCTGAGCTATTGCTTTTCATAATCCTATGTACTAGGCCATCGCTGATCTGTTTCACCAGCTCAGGGAGGTTAATAGCATGCCCAATTGCAAATTAATAAGGTACTATAAAAGTTAGAAGTACATTCCTCAGAAGAAGAACAAATAAACAAAAACCACTTGCCCACAGTAACTTAAAGACAACTAAGGTTTACGTTTCCCCAAAACTTAAAAAATCTGGAGGAAGGAAGATGTTGGTAGTCATCCAGCCCTTAGATGCTATTGAGACTGACATCCCTGTTATTATATGGGATTTTTATTCATGCATGAGGTCTCATGGTCATAATATGGCCTCTGTAGCTCCAGACATTATGTCTGAAGTCAATGCAGGAAGAATAGGGAATGGTAGCATGAGTCTCAGCTGTTTCTTTTGTCAGGAAAGGCCCTAAAATAACATCTATTTTATTGATCTGAACTGTATTGCATAGCCACACCTAGTAATCAGTTTTTGGGGAAAATACGTATTGAGCTTTCTGAGTACTACTGTGGGAAAGTGAGAGAAATAGAACTGGTCACGCCTCTAGCGTTAGCCAACAAATAGTGTATGACAGAGTGGCAGAGTGAGAAGGCAAATCTGCGTCTCAGCCGTGAATGCAGGGCTCTGTTCATAAAATCTTCTTACGGTGAGACTGCCAGCCTGCTTCCTGCAGATATGTCTTCTGTTCTATAGAACCAGCTCCTCTGAATAAAGTTAGGTTTTCTTGCAGGCTGCTCCTGTATTTGGATCTAATTTCTCTGCATGGGGATAATATGGTATAATAGATACTATACTACTTCAGAAGACAATTGGCCCAGGTTCTAATCCCCACTATTGTCATAAATTTTAGGTATTTTTTCCCCTCTATACCTTGGAGTGAAATGGAAGCAATTAAACCTAATATCTTCTATTCCCCTTAGTTTTGTGATGCACTTGAAAACAGTTTGGTAATCCCAGGCTTTGGGAGGCCAAGGCGGGAGGATCACCTGCGGTTGGGAGTTCGAGACTAGCCTGACCAATAGGGAGAAACCCCGTTTCTACTAAAAAAACACAAAATTAGCTGGGCGGGGTGGTGCATGCCTGTAATCCCAGTTACTTGGGAGGCTGAGGCGAGAGAATCACTTGAACCCGGGAAGTGGAGGTTGCGGTGAGCTAAGATAGTGCCATTGCACTCCAGCCTGGGCAATAGAGTGAAACTGTGTCTCAAAAAAAAAAAAAAAAAAAAAAAAAAAAAAAAAAAAGAAAACAGTTTGGTTGTTTCCAAATGAGTTTTTGATTGGATTAGTACCAATAATGTCACACACTATCATTGCCAATATTTTCCAAGTGCTTTATCATTTAAAATTACTTTCAAAATATACATGATCTTATTCAAGCCTCATAAGAAGCACTATCAAGTGGGCAAAGTAAAACATCACCTAAGAGTAAAAGCTGCACATGTAACCACATTTCTCCTGTCCTCAAATTATGGCAACAATTCCAGTAGGGATCTTCCTATATTCTAAAGCCATTTTCTACATGCATTTCAAATCACAGCATATCTCATACATTACACCCATACAAAGGTTCACATCTATTTATACTTTCTCCCTTTCTCTCTCTCTAGCCTCTCGCCACAATTCTTAAGGTAGCAATTGGCTTGATACTGCCATCTTGGATCGTTTATCTAACTCCAGCCAATTGACCCAAGTCAGAGGACTATGTCTTCAAGCTGACAGGCTAAAACACAGTGAGCCAGGTGACCCAGTGCTCCTACCTGTGAAGCAGACTGAGCAGGGGTGATGAGTTGATGAGCATTTCAATGACCAGTTCTAACTATCTGTTTCTTATCAGGTTATTATTTTACTTGGGCTTTGGTGATAAACATCAGAGGTCAGGGGTCCCAGGCAGAGTTCTCTTTGGTAAAAATGCCCATCCTAAATTTAGATAATCTACTGAAACTCAGTAAAACTGCTGATACTCATTCTCCAGGGAAATAGCTTTTGTTTTGTTTGTGGAAGAGACGACATTTCCCCTGATAGGGTGAGTTTCTCACAGTGTCGAGCAGGATGGAAACGGTGAGGGTGCTGAGGGGAAGAGGAGAGGGCAGACTCATCATCTGCTCAGGTTCTTTCCAACTCACTGTGCCCAGAGCGATGCTCATTTAGAAGGTGGTGATGCGGAACCGAGGAACTCTGGGCTTTATGGCATGACACCTGGAAAATTGCTATGGAAGATTGCTCCATTTCGGTTAGCCAACATGGCCCTGAAATTGACCAATTACCTTCCACACTTGGACGTTTCTGGCCACCCAGGAATCAATCTTAGATATAGTAAATCAGGCCTCTGAGAACCAACTTCCAAGAGACTTCCTCCCAGGAGCTTCGCCATGAGAAACAAGGTCACCTGGCACTGTGTACTCATTAAAATGGGACATTCTGATGAGGACCTCAGTGTCTCATAGGAAGAAGTAGAGAGAGAATAAGCCTGGGAAATGGAGAGGATCTATTCAGCAGAGCTACATGAAAGCCCTGACTGAGGCCATTTGCTCCTTCAGGTATTCCGTGCCAGTAAGCAGGTGAGGAGAGAGAAAGCAACTGGACCTACAATGCCCATCTATCTGCTCACTGTCCATGTACCTAGCACACCCAGATCCCCCTCTCTGTGGCCAGCTGTGGGAGGGAAATCATCTTTGATGAAACAGGGAAAGTCAGCTCCCCTGGAACCTGAACTTCATTTCCCCCAAATCCCTTCCATAACTTGTCTTTTTGTTTTCTCTTCTAAGTTTTCCAAGAGCCAGGATGACAGCTGCCTGAGTCCATGCAAGGCTGTGTAAGGCCAGGAAGAGCGGTTCCTTCTTCAAGACAAGTTTGTCCATGCACCCCCAGAAGTGGTCACTCTGGGGTTCCGGGCAGGAGTATAAGCAGAGACAACACGGGGAGGCCCAGGTACACGCAGCTGCTGTGAGTCATGTCACCCTCCCGGGCACTGAGAGACGGGAAAGGGAGGACGCATAGCAGTGCTATGGCATAGGTTATTTTGCAGCACAAAACATTTAGAAAAAGGTCAGTAATAAAATTGTTTTGGACAAATGAGTCTTTTATAAAACATAATATTCCAAAAATCAGTTGAAAACTAAAATGGGCAAGAAGAGAGTCTCCCGATTCTTAATAAACTTATATCCACAAAAAATGAAATTCTAAGAAACTAACATGAAACAGATCCTCCCTGATGCCATAACAAAGCTTTTGTGTAGACAAATAGTATTCTAGACTCGGGGGATCACTAAACACATACAGAATGTGTCTCAAATAAAAATGTTGATAATGGGTCTCAGAGAAACGTGTAATCCTGGTAGGAGCTGCCTTGTTGTTAAACAAAGAGTTGGTGTTTATAGCATGGGGAAGCTGCCTATCACACTCATAGTGGGGACATGAGACATCTCTGTTATAACCTAATTCATGACACTGCCTGGTACAGAAACCTTGTTGAAAATACTAATTTATGCCATGATCTGAGATGTTTCTTTTTGTCAGAAATAAATAACTAGTGTTAGTCTTTTTGAGGATTGAGAAGGAGAAGGCCTTCTGTGTTCTGAGTGTGTTTTCTCCACCCTATGCCCTAAATTTCTCTGTGTATGTGTAGGTAATTAACAAATTCATTAAGTTGTTGCTACATATATATGTATACATACATATACATGTATATACACATGTATACACGTATACATGTACACACGTATACACACACACATATACACATGTATACATGTATACACATACATGCACAATGTTTACATACATGCACCAACAAATTAATGAATACATATATGTATACACATGTATACATGTGTGTACTTAATGTATACATACATCCATGTTGCTACATATGTATATATGTATATACATGCACACACATATAGTTTGAGAGCTTCTCAGTATCAGATGTTGCTGTAATTTATCTGCTTCAAGTGATGCGACATACGTCAACTTTCTCTCTTCTTTTCCTTGTTAGTCTCCTTTGCCTGCCCCCCATTTCCGTTTTCTCTACCTTCTTTCTTGCCTCCCTACTTTCCTCCCATGTCTCCCCACCTCTCACTTCTTCTCCTTCATCCCCAGTCCTGTGTTCCTCCCCCACCTCTACTCCCTGGCCACCGCTCTGTTTCAGCCTAACGAGGAGAGCCTTGGAGTCTGAAATACTTCAAGGGGAAGAAAAGGTTAGAAACAAAATTCAAGAGGTTGATTCTGTCAAGACCTTCATCTGGGATCTCCGGTCTGGCAGATTCATTATTTTGTGAAATGGTAACTGATTGTGTCTGAAGGAGCATGACAGAGTGATTTACATCACTTCCAGCCCCTGTCAGCAAACCATATCTCAGGCGGCATCAGAAAATGAGACAGGGTAGCGGCGGAGCCAGGAACCCTCCAGCTTCCTAATGCACCCTGGTCAGAAAGAGCTCAGTGGCCAACACTAGATGATGTTTCTGATTTAACACCACACTGTTCATTTGTTAAGGTCATGATTTATCTTAACTGTTTATTTAGATGAATTTTGATGATTGTATATATTCATAAAACTACTGCAAATATACAGTGCAGAATATTTCCATCACTGCAGCACATTTGTTTGTACTGCTTTATAAAACCGTTCCCCTCCCCAACAAGAACCAATACTCTGAATTCTATCACCGTAGATTAAGTTTGGTTGTTCTTCAATTTCGTATAAGTGGAATCATATAGAATGCACTCTTTTGTGTCTGGCTTATTTACTCAGAATAACGTTTTTGACATTCAGTCATGTCGCTCTGCATGTTAGTAGTTTATTCTTTCTATCACTAAGTTACAGTGTGTTATGTGACTATACCATGATTTGGTGATTCATTTGTCAGTAGATGGATATTTAAGGTGTTTTCAGTTTTCTTCTGTTATGAATAAGGCTGCTGTAATTTTTTCCCCACAATTCCTTTCGTAAACACGTTTTAAATGTTCTTTAGTAAAAAGTCAGGAGGAGAATTGTTTGGTCATATGTATGCTGTAGTTTATAAGAAACTGTCAAGGAGTTTGACAAAGTGAATGTTTCTTTTACACTCCTTAGCTATGTATGAAAGTCGAGTTACTTCACATTTTTAACAGGGCTTAGCATTGTCACACTTTTTCTAATTGGTTGGAATTGGTATTTCACTGTGGCTTTAATTTGCATTACCATGATAGATGATGATGCTGGCATGAGTTTATTTGCTTGTTAGAATTCATGTTGGGTTTTTTGTTTGTTTGTTTGTTTATTGTCTGTTTGAATTTTTTGACCATTTTCCATTGGGTTCTTCACCTATTTATTGTCGAATTGTGTACAAAGATTGAGTATCCTATAGACACACACACACTATATATATGTAGACATATATAATATATATTTCCCAATTGTCCCCTTCCTATTCATTTTTATAAAGCTTTTTGATAAAAAGATATATTTAACCAAATAAAATCTGTCTTTATTTTCTTGTTTTGTGGTTAGTATCTTTGTGTCTCTTCTAAGAAATATTTTTCCAATTCTAGGGTCACAAAATCACAAACACATTATGCTTTATTTTAGAAGATGTGTAAATCTACCATTTGTATTTTGATCTAAAGTTCATCTCTAATTTTTTGTATTTTGTAGCAGTCAAGGTTATTTTCCTGTGAATATGTAGTTGTTCTGCAAAACTTTGTAACAGTCTCTCTTCCCCATTGCGTTGACTGGCTCCTGGGTTAAAAATCAATTGAGTATGTATTTGTGTGTCTATTTCCAGACTTTCTATTCTGTTAGATTCCTTATCCCTATGGCAATATCCATATCTCACTGTCTTGGTCATAACAATAAGTGTTGAAATCAGAGTATAAGTCCTCCAAATTGGTTTTACGTTTTCAAATTGTTTTGGTAATTCTAGATCCTTTCCATATCCATATGCATTTGAGAATCCACTTCTCATTTTTCTTTTTTTTTCCCTACAAACACACTGATGTTCCCTGACTCCTCAAACGTAGTCATAATGTCCTGACACCAGGTTTGGTTTCATGAAGGTGGAGATCTACCCTGTCTCAAACTTCTGAACTTCGAAAGGGCACGGAGGCAGGATACATGGAGAAAACTATTAATTTTAATGCTAAAGATTCACTTTGGGCTGCAGCAATCATTTAATTCTAACACAATCATATTCCAGGGTAGCCGGGCACTTGGATGCCTTAATCACATTTGCATATGATGGCCCCTTTCAGATTATATGAACTCACAAATAAATACACATTTATTTAATGTGTTTGAGGAACTACTGTTCCCTTGATAAAAATATGCCATTAGATTATTGTTTTTAATTAGCAATGAGGGAAAACAAAATTATTTATGGATACAGCTGAGGCTGACATTTGTGTCAGGCCCTTCACTTACTGCCTGGCTACTGCTGCCTCACCTTTCGTTACCTGCTCTTCAAAACATTCCTGGGACCAGACAGGGTCCATGCTTCCTCTTTCTCTGCTAGGGTCATTCCTCCTCCACTTGCCCTTCTGCAGCTCAAAACCCACTCCTTTGTGTTTGCTCAGAGCTATTTTTCAGCCTTCATCCCTGCGTGACTTCACACCCAACCCGCACCCCATGCGCCATGAATAGTCTGGTGTCACAAAAGAAGAAGAAAATGCTTGTCCTGAAATAACAACCTGCACTGAAACTTTGTTAGGTAAAATTCTTGGGTATATAATGTTGTGGCTTAGTTTTTGCTTATTTTTTTGTTATTTTTGGAATGGACTAGTATGAATGAACATTTTCTAAGTGTACATATTGGATTTTCTAGTTCCTGTCTGTTAGATCACTACAGAGTGAATGACAAGTATTTGTTAATACAGACTCTGTTTAATTCAAGTCAACATCAAAACCTGTGGTTCCTGGGTCCACATTCGTCCACTGGCCGTGGCTGACTGAGTCCTGGGCTGGGGACTGGCTTGTGTCTCCTCTTCATTCTATAACTGTGGTTCCTGGGCCCACATTCACCCACCGGCCGTGGCTGACTGAGTCCTGGGCTGGGGATTGGCTTGTATCTCCTCTTCATTCTATAACTGTTCCTTTCCTGTGGTTTCTTCCATCCAGCTCAAAGATACATATGATTAAGAAATGACATAATATAGTGCAATTGAATTATTTCTGTTTCTTTCACACAGTGGTCAGAACTGTTTGTGACCTTAGGTGAGCCATTTTAGCTCTCTAAGCCTCAGTTTTTTCATCAATAAATTAAACGATCTGGTCTCAACACAAGGCTCTAAACCAGGGGGCTTGCATCAGAATCACTATAGCATCCTTTAAAACATACAAGTGCCCTGGCCACGCCAGGAGACATTCAGATGCAGTGAGTCTGGAGTGACATGTGATTATAAAGGCTCACAGGCGATTCTGACGCTGTACTGTCATTAAAGTTGAGTCCAGATTAGTGGCTCTTAAACTTTACGTGTATGAGAATTATCTGGAGGGCTGGGTTAAAACATGAATTTTACGCCTCACCCTTAGAATTTCTGGTTCACTAGGTTGGGAAAATGCCCAGGAGTTGATGTAGAAAGCACGTTTCCAGGTGATGCAAATGCTGCTGGTCTGAGGACCACATTTTAGGAACCACTGCCCTAGATCAGTGACTTTCAATCTTAGCTGGATATTAGAGCCACCTACAGAACTTTTAAAAGTTCTAACAGCTGGGTGCGGTGGCTCATGCCTGTAATCCCAGCACTTTGGGAGGCTGAGGCGGGTGGATCACAAGGTCAGGAGTTTGAGACCAGCCTTGCTAATATGGTGAAACCTCGTCTCTATTAAAAATACCAAAAAAAAAAAAAAAAAAAAAAAAAAAAAATAGCCAGGCGTGGTGGCAGGTGCCTGTAGTCCCAGTTACTCAGGAGGCTGAGGCATGAGAATCACTTGAACCCGAGAGGAGGAGGTCGCAGTGAGCCAAGATTGCACCACTGCACTTCAGCCTAGGTGACAGAGCAAGATTCCATTTCAAAAAAAAAAAGTTCTAACAACCATATCACACCCCAGATCAATGAGCTCACACCCTCAGGAGGTAGGATCCAAGCATCAGAACTGCCACAGCTCCCAGGCCTATGGGAAGGGCAGCTGGTGGAGAGCACATCCATCTCTCAATGGTCAGTTCTCAGGCCCTTCGACAGGGCTGTAGACTGATGAAAAGTTCCAGATAATAAACATATGTGCAGCAGAATCTTTCTGGTAGTGAGGCTGAAGTTTCAGGAAAAAGTTTACAAACCAGTCTTGGGTACTATTAGTGTGAAGCTTCCAATGGACCAAAAAAAAAAAAAGTCCATGAGGTTCAAAGTTTGAATTGAGACTTGGAGACAATGTATTGGTTAACAAGAAATAAGCTTCTATTTGCTTTGTGTGTGTGTGTGTGTGTTTGGTTGTGGGTGATTATGCATGCATATATATTCCCTTGAACAGACATCTCATAGAGAGGAAAGACGGATAAATTAAAAATAATTTGCATATTATTGCATATTAAAACTTAAAAATGCCATCTTAATAGCTTACGTATTTCACCAAAACTTCCAATATTATTACTAGATGGCACAGGTGCACCTTATCTTATTGTGCTTTGCAGATATTTCACTTTTTACACGTGGAAGGTTTGAGGGAACCCTATATCAAGCAAGTCTATGGGCACCATTTTCCCATTCGCAGATGCTTGCCTTATGTCTCTGGGTCACCTTTGGGCAATTCTTACAATATTTCACACGTTTTCATTATTGTATCAGTTATGGTGATCTGTGGCCACCGATCTTTGATGTTACTGTTGTGATTGTTTGGGGGTGCCACGAACTAGGTGCATGAGAGACGGCAAACTTAATTGGCAAATGCTGTGTGTGTTCTGACTGCTCCACCGACTAGCTGTCCCCTCCCCCATCTCTTTCTTTCTCTTTAAGTCTTCCTACTTCCTGAGAAACAACAATATTGAATTAGGACAGTTAATCCCCTTACAGCGGCCTGTGAGTGATCAAGTAGAAGGAAGAGTCACATGTCTCTCTCTTTAAGCCAAAATCTAGAAATGATTAAGCTTAGTGACAAAGGCAGGTCAAAAGCTGAGACAGGCCAAGAGCTAGGCCTCTGGAACCACACAATTAGCCAAGTTGGTGATGCAGATGAAAAGTTTTCAGAAGAAAATATAGTGCTACTCCAGTGAACATATGAATGGTATAGCAAAACAGCCTTATTGCTGACACGGAGAGTTTGCATGATCTGGATAGACCAAGCAAGCCACAACATTCCTTAAGCCAAAGCCTAATCCAAATCAAGGCTGTAACTCTTCAGTTCAATGAAGTCTGAGAGAGGTGAGGAAGCTACAGAGGAGAAGTTTGAAACTAGAAGAGGTTGGTTCATTACGTATAAGAAAAGAAGCCATCTCCATAATATAAAAGTACAAGGTGAAGCAAAAGCTGCTGATGCAAAAACTGCTGATGCAGAAACTGCAGCTGCTGATGCAGCTAAATCATCCAGAAGATTTAGCTAAGATCATTGATGGAGGTGGCTACACTTACAACAGATCTTCAGTGTAGACAAAACACCATTGTATTGGAAGAAGATGCCATGTAGGACTTTGATAGCTAGAGAAGAGCAGTTAATGCCTGACTTCAAAGCTTCAAAGGACAGGCTGACTCTCTTCTTAGGGGCTAATGCAGCTGGTGACTTTAAGTTGCAAGCCAATGCTCATCGACCAGTCTGAAAACCCCTAGGGCCTTTAAGAATTATGCTAATCTACTCTGCCTGTGCTTTATAAATAGGACAACAAAGTCTGGATGACAGCACATCTATACAGCATGGCTTACTGAATATTTTAAGCTTACTGTTGAGACCCACTTCTCAGAAAAAAAAAAAATTTCTTTCAAAATATTACTGCTTGGTGACACAGCACCAGGTCACCCAAGAGCTCTTATTAAGATGTATAAGGAGATTGATGTTGTTTTCATGCCTGCTGACACATCTATTCTGCAGCTTATGGATTCAGGAGTAATTTTGGCTTCCAAGTCTTTTTATTTAAAAAATATAGTTTGGAAGGCCAAAACTTCTGTAGATAATGATTCCTCTGATGGATCTGGGAAAAACAAAAATGAAAGCCTTCTGGAAACGATTCTCCCTTCTAGATGCCGTAAATGGCATTTGTGATTAATGAGAGGAAATCAAAATATCAACATCAATAGGAGTTTGAAAGAAGTTGGTTCTAATCTACATAGGTGCTTTGAGGGGTTTAAGACTTCAATGGAGAAGTAACTGCCAATGTGGTAGAAATAGTAAAAGAATAAGAATTAAAAGAGGAGCCTGAAGATGGATTACATTGCTGCAATCTCATAATAAAACTTGACTGAATTAGAAACTGCTTCTTGTGGATGAGCAAAGAAAGTGGTTTCTTGAGATGAAATCTACTCCTGGTAAAGCTGCTGTTAACATTGTTGAAGTGACAATAAAGGATTTATCACCTTAGCTGATAAAGCAGCAGCAAGGTTTGAGAGGACTGACTCCAATTTTGAAAGAAATTATATGATAGGTGAAATTCTATCAAACAACAACACACTCTACGGAGAAATCTTTTGTGAAATAAAGAGTTAGTCCATGTGGCAAACTTTGTTGTTGTCTTATTTTTAAATATTGCCCCAGCCACCCTAACCTTCAGCAACCACCACACTGATCAGCAGTCACCAGCATCAAGGCAAGAGTCTCCACCAGCAAAAATATCACAACATGCTAAAGGCGCAGATGACTGTTAACATTTTTTAGCAATGAAGTATGTTTAATTAAGGCATGCACCTTAGTTTTCTAGACATAATGCCATTGCAACACTTAATAGACTAAAGAATAGTGTAAACATAATTTTTACATTCCCTAGGAAACTTACAAAATGTGTGCAACTTGGTTTATTGAGATACTCACTTTATTACAGGGGTTTCGAACCAAACCTGCAATATCTCTGAGGTACACCTGTATATTACGGGGTAAGGGGCCTCTTTGTGAATTACATTAGTTACCCAACACTCTTTCCAATGGTCATTTCTTACAAAAGAACCAAGCTCCGTGTTATTCTGAGTTTCCCTAGTCCCGGTAGACACTGGAAGACATAGATTAAGAGGTCAGCTGGAAAATAACCAATGAATGACTTTGTTGGGGCAACAAAGGTTCAACTCTTGAAAGTTTTTCTCAAACTTTTAAGGTAAAATAAGATTAGTCTCTCTATTACTTATATGATCTGGACTTTTAATATCCAATTTGATGGGTGGAAATGTGCCTGGAATGGGTGCTGATGTTGTAAAGATAAGAGGCAGCTTTGATAATCATGAAGAGAGACAGAAACATAGGAACGAACGGAAGGACCTGGGTCACTCTGCTGGGATCTTGAGGAACTGGCAGATAAAGAGGTTCAGGGTCTCTTCCAGCCATGCTCTCTGCCTCTGCAGGCATAGACAGACAAATGAGTCAATGTGTGCTACACACCTGTTTGGTGCAATGTTTGCAGGATCCTGGCAATAACAAGCAGGCTCCCACAGTCCTCTGGAAGGTGCTTCACCAGGAATAGGGGAGACTTTACCTGTAGAGAAACAAGAATGAGTCTCCTTCATCAGACTTCCCTCACAAACCATACAGGCAAGAGGAGCATCAAGTAATAGAAATATAGTGAAAGAAAAAAATCCACCAAGCTATACATTTATATCAGGGAAATCATACAGAAGAAAAATAATACAAGCCAGACACTTGATCTACATTAAAAAAAGTGTTAAGAAAGGCAGAATGAAACCTTTTATTTTTCTTATGCTTTGTTCGCCTAATAGATAACTGTCCAAAATAATAATAGCAACAATGTATTAGATGATTATAGCTTATGGATGAGTAAAATAGATGACAACCACATATAAAGAATGGGAGGAAGCAATGTCATAAGCACCCCACACTGCCCATGAAGCACTATGATGTGATTTGAAAGTGTACTTAAATTAGTTGTAAATGTATATTACAAGTGATAGGGCAGTCACTAAAAATATTTAAAAAGAAGTATAATGGTATCCTAAAAGATGAGAGAACATGGAATCATAAAATGCTCAATTAAAATGACAGGAGGCAGAAAAGATGAAAAGACAAAAAAGAAACACAAAAGAAAACAGTTATTATGTGGTTGATATTAATCCAACTATAACAATTATCACTTTAAATGTGAATAATCCAAAACAACAATTAAAAGACAGAGGCTGATAAAGTAGATGAAAAAACGAGACTCAACTACCTGTTGTCTATAAGAAACCCAATTTCAATATTAAAATGTAGACAGATTAAAAGTAACGGGATGGAGAAAGATATTCCATGGTAGTGTACATTCTAAAAAACTGGAGTAACCATATTAATTTTGAACAAAACTAATATTAGAATAAGAAACCTTATCAGGAATAAAGAAGGGCAATAAAGGATAAGGAGACCGACTCTCTAAGAAGAATTGACCGTCCTTAATGTGTGTGTGTGACCAACCGCAGAGCATTAAAAGAGGTGAGACAAAAACAGATAGAACTGCAAAGAAATATAGGCATATTCACGATTATATGTTGGAGACTTCAACATCCTTCTATTAATAATTGAAGATCCTGGCCAGGTGTGGCGGCTCACCCTTGTAATCCCAGCACTTTGGGAGGCCAAGGCAGGGAGATCACCTGAGGTCGGGAGGTCGAGACAAGTCTGGCCAATATGGTGAAACTATGTCTCTACTAAAAATACGAAAAAGTAGCCAGGCATGGTGGTAGGCACCCATAATCCCAGCCACTTGGGAGGCTGAGGCAGGAGAATTGCTTGAACCTGGGAGGCAGAGGTTGCAGTCAGCCAAGATTGTGCCCGCCTGGGTAGGACACAGCAAGACTCTGTCTCAAGAAAAAACAAATACTAATAATAATATTTGACAGATCCAACAAGCAGAAAATCAGTAAGGATGTAACTGAATTGAATAGCAGTATTAACAAACGAGATGTAGTCAATCATTATAGGGCATTTTATTCAACAACAGCAGAGTAACATTCTTCATGAACCCACACGGAGTATTCACCAAGACAGGCCACATTTATGGCCTTAAAGCACACCTCAACACATTTTAGAAATAGAAATCATACAGCATATGTCGTGAGAACACCATAGAATTAACGTAGAAATCAGTAACAGAAAGGTAACTGGAAAATGCCAAACTATTTGAACATTAAGCATCACAATTCAAAATATCATGCAAATCTAAGAAAAACGTCCCAGGATAAATTTAAAACAACTTTGAACTGAATGAAAATAAAAATAAAACATCAACATTGGTGGGGATGCAGTGAAAACAGTGCTTATAGGGAAATTTATAGCACTAAATTCATATATTAGAAAAGAAGAAAGATCTAAAATTAATAATCTAGGCACCCCTTTTAGGAATCTAGAGAAAGAAGAGCAATATCAGCCTAAAGGACATTAAGAAAATAAATAATAAAAGAGAAAAAATAAAACTGAAAACAAGAATGTACTAGAGAAAATAAATAAAACCAAATAATGGTTTGCTGAAAATATCAATAAAAATGACAAATAGCTAGTCAGAGTAACTAAGAAAAAAGGAAGATATAAATTGCTAATATTAGAAATGAAAGGCAGGCTACCCCACTACTGGTCCTATGAACATTAAAAGAATAATACATAAATTATGAAAAGCTCTATGCCCACAAATTTGATAACCTAGATGAAATGGACCAATTCCTTGAAACACGCAATCTATCAAAACTCCCAAAGGAAAATTGATAATCTGAATAGGCCTGTATCTATTAAAGAAATTGAGTCAGTAATTAATATCTTTCCCAAACAGAAAGCAGCAGACCCAGATGATTTCCCTAGTGAATTCTGCAATCTTTAAGGAAGAAATTGTTCTAGTTCTCTACAATGTTGTCCAGAAATAGAAGCAGAGGGAATACTTTCTATCTCATTCTATGAGACCAATATTTTCCAGATATCAAAACCAGACAGATTATTAGGAATGGACAAATATAGATCAATATCTCTCATACACATACATGCAAAACCCTTAACAAAAAATTGGCAAATTGAATCCAACAGTGTATTAAAAAGTATACACTAGGATCAAATGGGATTTATTCTAGGCATGCAAGGTTGGTTCAACATTTAAAAACCAATCAATGTAATCCCTGTATCAAAAGGAAAAGAAGAAACACCACACAATCATATCAATAGATGCAGAAAAATATTTGACAAAATCCAACACATCTACTCATGATACAAACTCAGCAAACTAGCAATGGAGGAAAATGAAATATTTTATTAAAATGTTCCTGAACGTATATAATATTTTATAAAAATCTAAGCCAATACTATACTTACTGGTGAGACTCCAAGTGCTTTATACCTATGACTAGAAACAAGACAAGGATGTCTCCTCTCATGACTTAATTCAACACTGCACCGTGAGTCTTACCTAATGCAATAAGACAGACAGGAAGTAAAAGGTATACAGACTGGAAAGGAGGAAATGAAACCGCATTTGTTCACAGATGACATGATTGGCTATGTAGAAAATTCCAAAGAATCAACAACTATGCAGGGAGACGCTTCAGGAGAAAACATGGGGAAAGAATGAAGACTCTAGCTTGCAAGTCCTGTAATTCACAGTGCTTATATTTTTTTTGCTCTCTCTGAGCTGTTAGTATTGTTTAAATATTCCAGCCAGGTTTCAGAGATCTAAGCTAGATTAATAACATTAAATGGAGTGCAGCGTCCCCTAAAATAAGAATAGGATGAGAAGCAGCTGTTAGTGAGAAATCCTGGGGATATGTGGCCTACAGGAGAGAAGAGGAGGCCTACAAGGTCCAGCTGCCTCAGTGGGGAGATTCTTCCTCCATGGCTGAGCTGAGGAGGAGAGCAGGAGACAGAGGTTGCACACGAGGCAGGCTTGGTGCCCTAGTGGCAGGAAGGGCTACAGTGCTTGGGTGCATGCTAACAGCTATTTTAAGAGCACCTTGGCAGCCTCTTCCCTCACTCATGTATTCTAAAGTACTTCAGTCCAAGCTGCTCTGACTAGCAGTTCCAAGGAAAAGCAAGAATCTCTATTGCCAACTGTCTCTCCTAACCAAGAGACTTTCTGAGCTCAGGAACCAAGCCTCTCAGCTCTCCTTTGGAGTTGATGTTGATACTAAGAATTTCAACCCACCCCCTAAGGACTGGAATCCAAACTAGCAACTTATATAAGCAAGCAATAGACATCACATACATTTTTCTTGGAGAGTCGCAGTACGCGTTTTCCCCCTCTCAGTTTTGCAAAATATAGCAATGAAACACTTAGGAACGCATGGCAAGGAAAAATTAAAGGCACACAGTGTGCAATAATAAGCAAGTCACATATTTTGCATCCCACTATATTCAGTAGCAAAGCAATTTTAGCAGACCCGGAAATGCAATCTGATGTTTGAAATGGAGAGAGAAAAATTAGCAAGGTGAGCTGGAGGAGGAGCCAAGGGCGGAATTAATTAGTTTGGGACTTTTAAACCATGTTCTGCAACCCTGGAGCTTTACAGAATAAATTTCTCTGGTGAAACTGTTTTAATATAAACACCATAAAAATGGAAATAAGTATATTATAAATTCACAACCACTAGCCTGAACTTTAATACCCTGGTAAATATACTTTGCTACTTCAGACTGTTCCTCTGCCTGTGATCATTTACTGTACAAATTTTGTTACAGTGTCTGTTGTCATGTAGACAGTATTAAAGTTTAGATTCTTCCTTAAGTCTTAAAATCAGTTTTGTTGAAGGATGATTTATGTAAAACATAATGCACCCATTTATTATTATTATTATTATTGCTAATATTATTTTTGAGACAGAGTCTAACTCTGTCTCCCAGGCTGGAGTGCAGTGGCGCAATCTGGGCTTACGGCAACCTCCACCTCCCAGGTTCAAGCGATTCTCCTGCCTCAGCCTCCTGAGTAGCTGGGATTCCAGGCACCTGCCACCATGCGTGGCTAATTTTTGTATTTTTAGTAGAGACAGGGTTTCACCATGTTGGTCAGGCTGGTCTCCAACTCCTGACCTTGTGACTCACCCGCCTCAGCCTCCCAAAGTGCTGGGATTACAGGTGTGAGGCACCGCACCTGGCCACTGCACCAATTTAAATTGTACGGTTTGATGGGCTTTGCCAATGTGTCCGTCTGTGTAAACACCACCACGGTCCATAGAAAGAATATTTTCATTATCCCAGAGTTCCCTATTCTGCCTCAGTGTCAGGCGCCACCCACCTCAACCTCATGAAGACTAGCCTCCTCCCTGCCATCCTGGGTGAGAGAAATGGAACCACGCCCATTTGTGAATCACTGCTTTCACGCAACATTCTGATTTGGGGCTTCTCCATGTTGCTGCAGGTATCAGTGGCTCATTGTTTTTCATTGCTGAATAATATTACCCCATATGGAAATACCAAAATGTGTTCATCGTTTCATGCACTGTTACAATAAAGGCACTCTGAACATTTGGGCTCAGGTGTCTCTGTGGAAATGTTTCATTCTCATAGGTGAGGACCTGAGAATAGACTTATGTGATAATATTATGTATGCATGTTTAAAACAGTGTGGAACAGTTCTCCAAAGTAGTGTTCCATTTTGCGGCACCATCAGCAATGGCTGGGTTCCAGCTGCCTCACCTCCTCAGAGATGTTTCCTAGGTCAGGCTCTGGATTCCAGCCATGCTAGTGGTTGTGTGGTGATATCTCATCATGGCACTGATTTGAATTTCTCTGATTACAAAGAATACTGAACATCCTTTTATGTTATTACTATTTGTAAGCCTTTTCTTGTGAAGGGCTGTTCAAATAGTTCACCCATAAAAGTTCATTCCATATTCTAGATATAAGTCCTATTTCACATATATGTGTTGCATATATTTTCTTCCAGTCCGTGAATTGTCTTTTCTTTATCTTAAGTGTCTTTTAAATTTTAAGAAAGTCTAATTTATTAATTCTTTTGTGGTTTCTGCCTTTTATGCCCTAGCTAAGAAATCTTTATTATCCTAAGGCACAATGCTTTTCTTTTATGTTTTCTTCAAAAAGTTTTACAGTTTTAGATTTTACATTTCTAATAATCTATTTTGGGTTAACTTTTGTGCATGTTGTGAAGTGAGGTTGAGATTTCCCGCCTTATTGATATCTAGCACGAATATCCAGCTGGTGTAGCACTATCTGGTAAGAAGTTTATTCTTTTCATATTGAAGTGTCCTGATACCTTTTTCAAAAATCATTTGGCCCTACGTATATAGTTCTGCTTGTGGAATTTCTCTTCTATTTGTCTATGTCTCTTCTTTCACCAATACTTTGCCATCTTGATCCTTGTAGCTTTAGAGTAGATCTTGAAACCAGTTAGTATGAGTCCTCCCACACCGTTCTTCCTTTTCAAACTTTTAAAAACTATTCTAGGTTTTTACATTATCCATACAAATATTAGAATCAACTTGCTAAGTTTCACAAAAAGAATCCCCAGTAGGGTGTAACTGGGATTGCATTGACCTAATAGTTCAATCCAGTCTTCAATTTGTCAACACTTTGTAGTTTTTAGTATACAAGTTTTTAATACATTTTATTATTTTTTTCCTATGATTTAAATAATTGTGGATGCAGCTGAAAGAGTATTTTTAACTATAAATTTCCAATTGTCATTTGCCAGTTTTTGCTTAAGGTTTGATGAGTTTTACGAAAGTTTGTAATTTAAAAATATATTTATTTCATGCTTTTCTGACAAAACTCTGTTCTACAGAGCCTTAGTTCAAAGGTGGTGCTGGCAGCTCCAGGCCTGCCCAGGGCACTGGAACGCCTTTCCTTGGTTCAGTCCTGCCCAAGTACAGGAGCTGTGTCCAGCTTCAGTCTCACCGAGATCCCAGAGTGTCACCCTGAGGTGCCAGTGATACAGGCTCCCCTCTCTCTCTAAGGCATTGTGCTTCAGGTCCTCCAAGAGTCCTTCCCTTCGCCAGCACTCTCTCCACTCATCCCCTTCACTGCCAGTACCTCCCAGGCAGTGTCTAGCCCTCCCTCTCAGGCTATAGATTGATTTTCTCCTGGAAGATGGACTGGTAATTGTCATATTCCCCCTTGTTGCCTTTCTTGTCTATCTTCCCAGCTTCAAACTCCTGTCTCTCACTCTCTCTTTCTTTTTGCTTTCATATGACTGACAATTTTTATTTTTTTCTTACAATTTTTTATATATATATATATATTTTTTATTGCATTTTAGGTTTTGGGGTACATGTGAAGAACATGCAAGATTGTTACATAGGTACACACATGGTAGTGTGATGTGCTGCCTTCCTCCCCATCACCTATATCTGGCATTTCTCCCCCATGCTATCTCTCCCCAACTCCCCACCCCCCTGCTGTGCCTCCCTATTTCCCCCAGATAGACCCCAGTGTGTGATGCTCCCCTCCCTGTGTCCATGTGTTCTCATTATTCAACAATTTTTGATGGCCCTTTGGCAATCACCTCTTAGGCCCTTCAGCTCTGGAGTCCAATGTATTAGCAATAGAAAAGCATGGTACTTTTAGTCAATCCGGGGAAGAGTGGACCTCCCCTGTTCCATAACGTTAATAATTTGTAGAGAAAAGGTGGAGGGCACATTGTTAAAAATAAATTCTACAATACTCATCAAACAATGATTTGCATGGACCTTTTATTATTTTTGATGGCAGCAGAGAGAAAAGCCTGATGACTCTGAAGACACAATTCCTGAATTTAAGTCCTGACTGCCATTTTCCAACATGTCCTTGGGCAAGTCACATTCCTCCCTGAATCCAGAGTCTTCTTTGGTGAAATGGAATGGTAACATTCCACCCACTTGGTCAGGGTTAGTCAGCATCTGTGGCATGCTTCCAACCGCAGAACATGTCCCTGGGGTCCTAGGAGAGCAGGAAACCCTTCTCTGACCGTTTTCATTGTCACACCATCATCTACCCTGTTATTAGAAAAGAGGGCCATATTTAAATTAAGTAATCATAGCATCTAATGTTAATCCAGCACTGTGGCCTGCTTGGTTGTTTAGGTATGTATGTATATTATCTATAATGTTGGAGGGTTTGGGGGTGGGAAAGGCCGCTGTGCAGCGTTTGTGTTAAGCCCCAGTGGGAGGATCACTTTGGGGTTCCGGGATAGTCCCAAGTCATCTGTGGTAACTTTTGAAGATCAACTTTTGGGTGTGCTGCTTGGCCCTAGGAGAGACAGACACCAGAGCATGGGCCGGCAAGCGACTGCCTCGTGAACTGCTTATATGAGCTGAGTCCTACCAGATCTTAGGTGGAAGGAGAACATTCAGGACCAAGCAGCAGCAGTAAGCAGCAAGTGACAAGCAGGATACAAGCAAAGACCACCATGTGCCCCCCGCTGTGGCTTCAGTGCCCCTCCCCTCAGTGCAGGCTTACAGCTGGGTGGGGGAATCCTGTATGAGTCGGTGAAGGAGGAAAATGCCACACTTTTGCTTCACAGACAGGTTGGCTTGGTATAGAGTGTACACCAAAAATGGACAGCAGCTGCACGATGCCTATAAGGCAGTGGCCAGGGAGAGCTTCACTGTGAAGCAGCTTTGGGTGATGGCCCTGTGCTCATGCTCTGTGGAAGGAGAAAGGCCTGGCTTTAGCGTCTATATAGGCACATGTACATACATGTGTACTCAGAAGCTGTGGAAAATGACCCATCCTATTGACCTTGGGACTGGAAAGAAAAAGCACTGGAAGATCAGAGACAAAAATATATAAAGTAGAAGGGATAGAGGCACGCACATGTACATACTGATATATAAAGTAGAAGGGATAGAGGCACACATATGGACATACTGATATGTAAAGTAGAAGGGATAGAGGCACGCACATGGACATACTGGGTATACAAAGTAGAAGGGATAGAGGTACCGCACATGGACATACTGATATATAAAGTAGAAGGGATAGAGGCACCCACATGGACATACTGATATATAGAGTAGAAGGGGTAGAGGTACCCACATGGACATACTGATATATAAAGTAGAAGGGATAGAGGCATGCACATGGACATACTGGGTATACAAAGTAGAAGGGATAGAGGCACGCACATGGACATACTGGATGTGTAAAGTAGAAGGGATAGGGGCACGCGCATGGATATACTGGAGTGCACAAGATGCGGGCTCTCTCTGCATTCCATATTAAGGCCCATAGAGTGGCTGCCATGGAAGAGACGCTAAGCCAGCAACTAGACAAAATGGCAGCCAGTTGATGTCAGCTGGCCTCTGTCATCAGCCTCCCAGTGGCAATGGGCACATAAGTGAAAGGACCTCAGAGGTGGAGATGAGGGCACAGCAAAGGTCCCACAGAACGGCCTCCGCCTACTACTGCTGCATCTAACATCATTGTCCAATGTCCTCGACCTGTGACAGAGGTGGATGGCGAACCCCAGTGTGGCACCATTCCTGGAGAAATTCATCACTACCTGCTGCAAACTGACCACATAGGCTCTTGCTACCCTCAAAGGGCGTTTCCATCAACCTGGAGAAAGCTCCCCAAAGCTCTTCCTTGTCATGATCCCCCACCCGGGAATTTACTGGGTGGCTACATGAATGATGCAAGCAACGTCAACAGCAAGAGATCAACAGAGTCCCGATGGGGACTCCCGGAGGAGAAGGGGCTTCCACAGGAAGAGGTTGATGGTGGCAGAAAAAGTTGGAGGATAGAAGGACTGTAGAAACCAAAGTGTTTATGTGTTAATTAGGGAGAGGGACATTTCCTGTGAGTTGTTACCCTGTCAGCTGAATTTGAATCCTAATGGACCCCTACAGGTGTCACCAAAAATGAACTTGTTTTTGTAAATTTACCACAGCTTTCCCTAAGGGCCACTTCTCACCCCAGCACACTTAGGGTATCTGGGGTGTCAGTTAAGGGCAGTACCTTGGAAGAAGCAAGCAGGAGGACCTCGCTGGGGTTTCTGTCAAGTCATATGACTCAGATATCACAAACTGGCAGCCCCAACTCATTACAAAGGGCCAGTGATTTGTTCTTACAGGAATAGACACTGTTCCACACGTGGGATCAGGTTTTCTCTTAGCAGGGGGAGCACCACTCTCTGTGGACTCGTTCGGTCCACAGGCCTGAGGTCTCCATGTCACACCTGGTAGATGGTCAAAACCACCTTCTAGAGACATAACAGAGGTGCCACCTCAGAGCCCACGCCCTGTGATGACCGGATGACACCCTCCAGGTTGCAGCATGTGCATGGAGTCAGACCTTCCTATGGCACCCGTGCCTGGAGGAGACAGCACTGATGGGAACTCATGGTTGGAAACAAAGTGGCCCACTTCCCCTGATTCCATCACTCACGAGGGAGGATGTGCTTCCCTTTCCTGCTGTGCCTGCAGGTTTAGAGGACCTGGTCTTCAAGACAGCGTGTTTACCCTGGGGACACAGCAAGATTGTCAGTAAGTTCTGAGCTACTGCTGCTGCCTGGGAGGGCAAGTCCTTGTGTCCAGGGACCAGCAGACAAGATGGGGCGTCCCTGTGTTGGCAGGAGTGACTGACCCTGACCATCAGGAGGTGACCGATCTGATATTGCACAACACGGGCAGGGAGAAGTGCTCTTGGATGCCAGATGACCAACACGGAGGCCCCTTGGTGATCTCTGGACCACTTATGACTGTGAATGGTTAGGGACGACAGCCTGGACCTGGGAAGGGGAAGGCTGGAGAGGAGCTCAGGCCCTTTGGAGGGGAGGCTCCAGACCATGCCCAGGCCACTGAGAGCAGTCACGCTGGCTGCTGGGAGTGAGAGGAACCCAGTTTGGATGGTGGAGAGAGGGCAAGAGGAACATCACCTGTAGCCCCCAGGCCCACAGCAGTGGAGGGGCCACAGCTCTCCCCGTACCCCTGCTAATGTAAGTTTTCCCCTCTGGAAGAAAGGCCCCTGAGAATCCTGGAGGAGCTGCTCCCCCAGGCACATGCAAAGCAAGCCTGAGCAGTGCAGGCGTGTGTTACGGCCTGAGTGTCTGTGTCCCCCTAAAATTCACATCCGGAAATCCTAACCCCCAAGCTACTGGTGTTAGGAGGTGGGCCTTTGGGAATGATTCATGAGGGCAGCGCACTCATGAACAGCATGAGTGCCTTTATAAATAGATACACGAAAGCTTGCTTTTTTCTCTCTGCTCTCTGCCATGTGAGGATACGATGAGGGGACAGCGGGCTACAGTCAGGAAGCGGCCTTCACAGATACAGAATCCACCGGCTCCTTCGCTTCCAGCCTCCAGAACGTGGATACATCAATGCTTGCTGTTGAAACCACCCAGTTTAGGGTCATTTGTTGCAGCAGCCCAGTTGGACTAGGCAGGAGTGGACTGTGCCAGAAACAAAGACGGGTTGTGTGGTTGGGGCATGTGGCCTGCAGCCGCCTCTGGTGGTCAGCTGCTGTAGAGTCCCCTCATCTCACTCAGGGTCATGCTATGCCTGGGCGGTCAACATCCAGTGCCTGGGCCCTGAGGCAGCAGAGTGGGAGAACTCTGGGGGGCGCGACTCATTCCAGAGCCTCCCCCTGAGTCCCGGCAGCCCCCAGAGGGAGGACAAAGCAGGGACACCTACAGCAGCCAGAGAAAGCGTGCCTGACAAGATTTCAAGTGCCAGCCTCAATCAGCACAGGTGGACAACTGAGCTGGAGGGGATGCTGTTCCTAAGCATCCCGTGTTACGTGACGCTAAGAGGAACGGGCACTCAGTGTCCCTGGGTAAAGAGAGGTTGGCCGTCCCACTTGCACAGGGGAGGCTCTCCTCTGAGGAGTTCATGAACCAGGGGAGGAAGCCAGGTGGGTCACAGGCAGGGACACACATTCTTCCTCAGGCCACAGCTTCTCTCTGGAGAAAGCAATTTCCTTCCTTTTGCTAGAGTGTCTTAATTTGCAGATGCCTCTGTTTGTACAAATAAAACTATTTTTCAATGTGTTGGTGTTTTTTCCTAATCATCTAAATAATTTAAACAGGAGCATGGGATTGTTTCCAACAAGACTGGCAGAATTTTAAAAAACGCTTTCAATACATCTGATTCTTTTAGTAGCTTCAAATGAAACAACTGTCAAGTTCTTCTTTCCTTTTTTTCCTTTCACACATTTAAAACATCAAACTAATGAATAATAATGACAGCATTCATGAGGATACTGATGTAAAATGATAACAACTATATTTATTGATTATATTATCATAATATATAATAATTAGTATGGTGACACAATAAGGATAATATGATATAAACAAACATTGCCTAAACCAGTTCTGAAAATAGTTGCCCAAGTCCACTGGCTCGTCACTGATCCAGTGAATAAAAAATACAGGCAATCAGCCAGGGAATTGGCTGAAAATATCCAGATAAACTGAGGCAAAAGAGAGTTTTAAGCACTCATTACTTAGGTGATTGTCCTCGATGTCGACTTTCCTTTGTTGGTGTGGACTAAAATGCATTGCGTTCTTGGGTGATGCATTACATTTCCTTAAAGTCTTTCATTTTTCAGCTCCTAAACAACACCGTTCCTGCAAAATGCTAACACTAAATACTAAATGGTACTAAACAATACTTGCCATGCCAAGCACCAGCCCTGCCTTCAGAACTGACAGAGCTGGGTAGAAGATAAGAGTCAGCCTCTGGGAGCTCGTGAGAAGCCCTCCCCCTGCACTGGAGCTCCCCATGTCCAACCTGCCCCTGTGACACCTGCCCCTCTCGCAGGGTCAGCTGGAGCTGCCACCCAGGCTCAGGCTGCTGGGGAAGGACGCGGACCACTGGGGAGGTAGGCGGAGGCTGTGAGGGGGGGCACAGGGTTTTGGTCTTCCGAGCTGTGAGAGGCTCTGCAGCCCTGCCTGGGTGAAGGGCTCTGGCTGGTGTCCCCGAGGAGAAACATCTTTTCCTTCTACTCATTTCAGTTTCATTGGCTGAGGCCTCTGTAACAAAAGACAGATTGTCAAAAGAAAAGCATGCCGATTTATTGAATTTGTACGTGACACAGGAAACCTCATAAAGAAATGAAGCCTGAAAAAGTGGTTGAATCTGAGTGCTTTTGTGGTAGTTTGATGATGAGTAAAACGTTGTGGAAAAATTTGACAGGAACTGAATTGCAAGCAGAATGTGCTCAGCTGGGACACCCAGCAAGGCCTCTGCGCTCAGATTCCCTCCCGGCAGGCCTGTGCCTGTGAGATAAGGGTGCTGTTTTCTTCTGAGCACGGCAAGGGCATTTCTCACAGAAGCATCCTATGATCTACTTCAGTGAAAGGTCAGGGAGTCTCTCTTTCACCTGCCATTTCTCAAATCCCTTCAGCTTAAAATCTTTATGCTGCCAAAGTGCCATATTCTGGAGTCATTTGTTTAGAAACCCATCACATGTTTCATGGCTGAAACAGAAGAGAACATGAGGGTGGGGATGTGAGAAGAAAGACAAACAGCCTAAGCATTACTGGCCCTTTTCCAAATGGCTGGGAAGTCTCACGGCCCTGCGAGTTTTCATGCACTGTGATGGGGTTTCTAGAGACGTGGGGGCCTGGCTGGGTTAGGTGCAGATCTGTATTTATCAGGGACTTTGGGCATGATTTTCTTGACTTCCTTATATAAATGGAATGGAGACAGACAGGCAGGATGACGGTATAAAAGGTGGATTGAAATGTGTGTGAGCAATTTTACCTAGAGGACCTGCTGGTGCCCTGCTCCCTGATAGACATGGGTCAACATTTCCACCAGACTTTGAGGGATGGCTTAGAAAGCACTCTGTCCAGCAATGCCTTGACTCTTTGTCCCAGCCGTGACTCAAGTTCCAAGCACTCCAACCCCTACTTGACCACATGTGAGTTTTAATTTCTGGTTCTTTTGTCTCTGGGACTACAGCCTTGGGCTTAGAATCCTGACGTCACCTGGTAACCTGGGTCCCCAGAGGCTCGTTCTTCCTCACCTCTCTGGGGATTGGTTGGCCCCTGGTTCTCTGGCTCCATTTTGGGATGAGCCACCGTGCTGTTTTGGTACCACTGCTGTCTGCGGAGGGCTTCCCAGTCTCATTCTCAGGCCTTTTTAATTCACCCCAATTTTGCCCTCTTGGTTGGTGCTCCACCTGCCACTAAGGAAGGACACCCGGCTAGTGGAGAAACTTTTCAAACTTGCCAGTGGCAATCCAGGAAGCAGAGGAGAAGAGGACTTGATGGCATTTAGACTACTCATGCATACACACACACACACACATACACACACACACACACACACACAGATATATGTGTATGAAATGAATTTAGAAGAGAAAACTCTTCACTTGGGTAGAAGTGGTCACCGGTGCAATCTGGAGAACTTCATATATACACAAAAGAATTTCTGAAAAGACTTGGGAATTTAAACTGAACACGGATTAATATCAGATGGTTATCAGCTAGCATCTAAATACCTCTTATTATGTGCCAGGTACTGCTCTGAGCACTTTATGTGTATTGATTACATAATCCTCACACTAAGCATTTTTGGTAGCTAATATTATAAACCTTTTATCGCTGTGGAAACTGAGGGATAACTAATTAAAGTAAAATCACTTAAGATCCTTATTGACCTGGTAAGTCACAGCAGGAGTTTGAACCAGGCAATCTGTCACTGAAGTTTATGCTCAAGACCACCATGCTTAAGCGTGTAGGGTGTCAAATCTAGCAAATAAAAATACAGCATTCTCAGTTAAACTTCATTTCAGGTAAGCGATAAATCCTATTTTAGTGCATATATGTCCCATGAAATATTTCAGATGCAATTATATTTTAAAAGTCTTTGTCTATCTGAAACTCTTACTTAACTGGGCATCCTGTATTTTACTCGGCTAGTGGAGAAATGGCACTCTTGGTTATATTATGAGTGAAACTCAGAAATGCATAAATCCTGGCTGGCTAATGATTTCTAAGCTCCAAGTAACTATATAAATGACTGAAGTGGACAACTAACATTGAATGCGGAGCTTGATAAAGGTGATGCTGCACCTTGCATTTTAGACTCAAGGCCTAAGTGGGGTCCAGCAATTAACTCCTTCTCCTTCTGGTCAGATACATATATATATCAGAGAGAGAGAGAGAGAGGTGACTTTCCTTCTTCCCTTGCAGCTGCAAAGCAGGGGTCAGTGGAGCATAATCGTATGACTGAATAAATGAATGAGCAAATTAGGAACGAGTTCTGGCAAGACATTTTCAGATCAAATAAAAATGTGGTGAATGAGACCCTGCCTCTGAGAGTCCCCTCCCAGTGTCAGCAGCAAACATCCTGCTGTGAAGGGACCCCTCCCCTCCTTTAAGAGCTGAGAGCAGCCTGCTTGGCAGGGACTGGTACTTCAACCAGCTGCCTCCTAGCAGGGGGTGAACCAACGAACAAAGCCTCACAATGGGAAGGAAGGCACACAGCTATTCCCAGTCTCCGAGGGAAAACGTGGAAAGGAAAAAGCCCCTCATGCTTTTCTACAACACCTGGCCAGAGAAATAGGCATCCCTAAATTATAAAGCAAAGTTTTATAATTCTCGTTTCCCTAGAAAGGCAGCAGTTAAAGAGGAATCATTTGCTTTACCAGATCCTTGAAATGATTTCAGTGATCACAGTGACAAAGGATATACCAGGAAAAACTGAAGCCAAGCTAGCAAATAATAGTGAGATTCCCACCCACTGGTAATAAGTTCAGGGTAACAAATCCAGGCACGGATGTACTTACTTCTTGAAGAACTTTATTTTTTTGAGATGGAGTCTCACTCTGTCACCCAGGCTGGATGCAGTGATGCAATCTGGGCTCACTGCAACCTCCGCCTCCTTGGTTCAAGCAATTCTCCTGCCGCAGCCTCCCAAGTAGCTGGGACTACAGGCACCTGCCACCACGTCCAGCTGATTTTTGTATTTTTAGTAGAGCGAGATTTCACCACGTTGGCCAGGCTGGTCTCGAACTCTTGACCTCAAGTGATCTACCCACCTCAGCCTCCCACAGTGCTGGGATTATAGGCATGAGCCACTATGCCCAGCAAGAAGAACTTTAATGAGAGGTAAAATACTAAGTCAATGCAGTTATTCTGAATTATTCACTCAGATATTATATATCTTTTATTAGAAACAAAACAGAAATATTTATTGGGCATGATTAAAAATGTGTAAGTAAACTTCCTCATTGACCAGTTTTCTTTCAGAATTGTTAAACAATTTACATGTGCCATCTTGTAGAAAGGCATAAATGGAAACCTGGAAAATTGGTTGAAAATATTTTTTTTTCACAGTTCTGTAGCACTGTTCTCTCTAGAAATAGCAGGTTCTCTGTTGGATCACAGAAATCTGGAAAAGTCAGCAGCATCAATCGTTTTTGCTAATAATAAATCATAATTTGTATCAACTATCATATACACATTCTGGACTGCAATACGTGTGAATACTTTCCTCTTCACCCTCCGAGAGTTGCTGAAAATAAACTGACAAAAGGCTGATTAATAAGAAAAAGGCATACAAAATTATTTTAATGTGCAGAGCATGGAGGAATCGCAGGGGAATAATTACCCAATACTCTGATGCATTCCAGATGCTTATGTATCCTTCTTCATAGGAGAAGGGGAGGTGGGGGTGTGGAAGTAAATAATTTTTAGGGAGAATGAATGGACTCCATGTTCAGACGATGGTGAGTCATAATTGTCTTTGGGAACTGAATGAAAGCAGAGAACAAACAATGATTTGGGACAACTGAACCATCTGAATTTCGTCTGGGCTCTAGGTGTGATGTTCAACTTTTAGTCTCTACCTCTGTGATGTGAATTTTAATCTTCTCTGGTTAATGAAATTTCCGAGGAGGGATAGAAGGGATTGTGTTCCTCTTTTGGGGTCCAGTTTCTGGGTATATAAGGACATTTTGGGGAAGAGGTTTATCTTGTGCTTTGGAAGAGACAGAATTGAGGGACAAAAGCAGGGGGAACTTGAGCTCGCTTTTTTACTTTAGCAGGTCAAAGCACCATATCTTGGGGTATTGGTTTCCGAGCCCTAACACAGCCACCTTAAAAAGGTCCAGATCATACAAAGTTTGCAGAAAATAATAGATGAAAGCAAATATAGCAAGAAGGGTGCGCATATACTTAATTTACACGAGCACATGCACACACAAAATGTGGCATAACCAGGGGACACAGAAGGACGGCTGCCAAAAGAGCTCTTCCTTTGGGTTTAGGAGTTACCTTTCTCTCTGTTCTCTCCAGCCTCCCTTTCTACCCCCTTCCTTACAAATACTGCTGTGGTTTTACCTCAGCCTTTCTTGAAAGCTTCAAAATAAATGAAAGAAAAATGAACAGATCTAAAAGACAACTAAATAAAACCGTAACCATAGTTGGAGATTTTAGCAAACCCCTTTCAATAATTGACAGAACAATCAGACAAAATCAAAAATAGTCCACCTGAACAACATTATCAACCAATTTGACATAATTGATCTTTTCAGACACTCCACTCCACAATTGAGGAGTAAATGTGATTTTAAAGGGCACGTTGGAAACCCATAAACAATGACCCTATATTGGGCCATGAAGTTAAGTATCAATAAACTTCAAATTACAATATTATAAAATATGCTCTTTGACTATAACTAAATTAAA
The DNA here is from genome assembly GCA_036589455.1 of Ateles fusciceps. NCBI lineage: Eukaryota > Metazoa > Chordata > Mammalia > Primates > Atelidae > Ateles > Ateles fusciceps. Next base: position 167,821 of record JAZHEH010003296.1, on the reverse strand, counting down.
TATTAATAATAACATATCCAACAATTTCTAACTTCCATGTAAGCCACAGACCACGTTATTATTTCGGTAGCTTTAAGGGTATAAGTGATTTTTGATTACATGGATGATCTGTATAATGGGGAAGCCTGGGATTTTAGTGTTTGTGTCACCAAGTATAGTACATTATGCCCAACAGGTAGTTTTCTATCCCTCATCCCCCTCCCAACCTTCCCCTTCTGAATCTCCAATGTCTGTTATACTACCCTGTATGCCTTTGTGTACCCATAGCTTAGCTCGCACTTAAAAAGGAGAGCATATGGTATTTGTTTTTCCATTCCTGAGTTACTTCACTTAGCATAATGGCCTCCAGTCCATCCAAGCTGACATTATTTCACTGTTTATTTGTATGGCTGAGTGGTATTCATATATGTGTGTGTGTATGTGTGTGTGTGTGTGTGTGTGATATATCTGTGGTGTGTATATATATATCATATATATGTATAAATACACATCACATTTTCTTTATCACCCACTCTTGATGGGCACTTAGGTTAGTTTTATATCTTTGCAACTGCGAATTGTGCTATGATAAATATACATGTGCAGATGTCTTTGCTGATATAATGACTTTGATTTGGGCAGATACCTAGACGTGGGATTGCCGGATTGAATGGTAGATCTACTTTTAGTTCTTCGAGAAATCTCCATGCTGTTTGACATAGAGGTTGCACTAATTTACAATCCCACTAGCAGTGTATAAGCATTCTCCTCTCACCACGTCCAGGCCAACATTTATTGTTTTTTGATTTTCTAATAATGGTCATTCTGTCTTGGGTAAGACAGTATCTCATCATGGTTTTAATTTACATTTCCCTGATGATTAGTGTTGTTGAATATTTTTTCATATGTTTGTTGGATGCAAACATCATGGAGTGCGTGTCCACAAACCCAGATGGCATAGTTTACTACACACCTAGGCTATACTCCATCCCAGTCACCAGCTTAGAACAGTATCTGGCACATAAAAAGCACTCAATAAATATTTTTTAAAATAAAGGAATGATGAATAATGATCAAAATGTCTTATGGGTAAGGTTGGAGTTGAGTTGTACTTCGAAGTATTGGTAGAATTTGAACAGGTAGAGGGGGAAAAGAATAATCAGCCAAAGGAACAGCATCAATGAAGACACACAGTAAAGTTCTGAATGACGGATCACATATATGATGATGGTCCTATGAAATTATAATGGTGCTGAATAATTCCTATCACCTAGTGATGTCATAGCTGTCATAACATTGCAACTCAATGCATTACTCACATGTCGGTGCCCATGCTGGTGTAGACAAACTCATTGCACTGCTAACCTCATAAAAGTATCACAATACAATTATGTACACTACATAATACTTGATGATGATAATAAACAACTATGTTACTGGTTTGTGTACTTACTACACTCTATTTTTATCCTTATTTTAGAGTGTACTTCTACTTACATTTTTAAAGCAGCCTCAGGCAGGTCCTTCAGGAGGAATTCAGAAGAAGGCATTGTTATCCTAGGAGATGACAGCTCCATGTGTGTTATTGCCCCTAAACACCTCCTAGTGGGATGAGAGGTGGAGGTGGAAGACAGTGGATATTGATGATCTTGACCCTGTAGGCCTAGGCTTGTGTTTGTGGCTTAGTTTTTAATAAACATGTATTCAAACTAAAAAATAAAAGAATTAAAAATAGAAAAGAGCTTATAGAATAAGGTTGTAAAGTATTTTTGTACAGTTGTACAAGTATCTTTGTACAATTGTGTTTGTGTTTTTAAGCTGCTATCACAAAAGAATCAAAGGTTTTAAAAAGTTTATAAAGTAAAAGAGTTACAGTAAGCTGAGGTTAATTTATTATTAAATAAAGAAAAAAATAAATTCAGTGTAGCCTACGTCTACAGTGTTTGTAGAGTCTACAGTAGTGCACAGCAATTTTGTGTGCTTCACTCACCACCCACTTACTGACTCACCCAGAGCAATTTCCAGTCCTGCAAACCCCATTTTATGATAATGCTCTATACAGGTATATTGGTTGTAATCTTTTATCCCTTTTTTTTTTTTCTGCTGTGTCTTTTCTATCTTTAAATATTCTTAACTACACAAATATCATTATGTTACAATTGCCTACAGTGTTCAGTACAGCAACATGCTTTACAGGTTTATAGCCAAGGAGCAACAGGCTACACCACGTAGCCTTAGCGTGTAGCAGGCTGTACCATTTTCGTTTGTGTAAGTGCACTCTGTGATGTTTGCACCACAATGGAATAGACTAAGGACACCTTTCTCAAAATGCACCTCTGTTGCTAAGCCATGTATGACTGCAGTTAACAATGCAGGACTGGATGTGCAGACTGGTATTTCAGGTGGGCATAGTTCCTTATTTACTGCCTTCAAACAGGCTAGAACAAGAATGTTTATCAGACTTGGGCCTGTTAATTGTTAATAGTTAACAATTAACTATTATAGAGATTAACCAAAGTGCAATCAGTGCTTTCACCTGGGTGGTTGTTGGGGCAAGAGCACTGTGATTTCATAAGTCAGGTGGCCCTGCCATAGGCTCATCACCAAGAAACACAGACAAGACCCTGCCTCTCCTTCTGTATCGGGAAATCAGAGCCACAGACCAAAGTGGGGCTGTCACCAGGCAAAGTAGGAAATGTTCCTGGTAGGGTCACCCTGACCCTGCACCTCAACACTTCTCTTGCACACTCACTTTTGCATTTGAATGCTGCATTTGCAACCAGAGGCCTAAGCGCAAGCCCAGGTTGCATCATTTCTAGGGTCAGATCACCTAAGTTCAATTCTGGCTCTGCCAACTTTTACTAGCTATGCCCTTTGAACAAATTGACTTTTTTTTTTGCTTCATTTTCCTAATCTCTAAAATGGGGACCATTATAATATCTATGTCAGAGGGTTGGTGGCAGGGTTAAAAGTGGAGATAGATGCATCTATTTAAATAGGTAGATTTAGAGATCTATATCTGTATCATTAGTTACTTATAATACATATTTATATTTATATATCTATAATGATATTCATATGTATAATATGTAAAGTACTTACACAATGCCTGCACATACAATTTTCAACAAATTGTAAATATTATTGTTCCTATTCCCCAGACATTTGAGATAGAGATAAATCGTAAGCTACTATTGCAGCTATTCTTTCTTCACCTCTGGGAACCTGCAGTTTAATGCCTTTGTAAAAGGTAGGATCTGAGCCGGGATGTCTGCCAAATGTGGTTCTTTATCTCCAGTCTAAACATAATAGACCACATTCAGTGCACTGGGCTTCAAAATGCAAGCAAGCGAGATGCTCTTCTGCCAGGGCAGCCACACTGTGATGGCTTCGAGAGTCAAATTCTGGATTTCTCAAAACCTCCCTCTTAAGAAAATGCTTCCTTTGCTTAATGCCGGTATCAAGGCTCAAGTCACGATTTGGTCACAAAAGACCCAGGATCTTTAAACTATCACAGCAGGTCTCTGCTACTCTAGGAGGGATTTTGAGCTGGCAGTATCTGATCCTTTCATAATTGGAAGTTTGCTTTCAAACAATCAATAAGAAATGTCACAAAGCTCAAATCAGTGCAGCAAATGAATTGGTGATACATAATTTAATAACTGATGTTCAAGAGATAGTTCCCTTTTAACCTTGCAAGGACATTAAGGCAATTAATCACAAATGGGAAAATTATATTTCTAAAATGAGACGGCAATCTGGATATATTTACAATTTATTGCTTGAGAGGGTTTCCTGAAGTTATCACCAATTCACGGCCCGGTGGGTCTGAAAGATGGCCGCGCCCAGAGGTGTCTGCCAGGAGGAGGAGAGGTCACTAGGGGCGCCGACAGAGCAGGTGAGGAAGCCCAAGTCTCCCGGACTCAGGAGAAGAGCCAGAGGTCGGCGTGGACGCAGAAGGCTGCGCAGCAACCTGGTGCTCATTAAACATGAAGCACAAAACAGGCCGACCAGGGAAGGCAGAGGCTGGGAATGACTATGGCTGCCTTTAGTGAGATACTCACTCCGCACACACGCACGCACGAACGCACGTTCCCACGCATGCACGTACGCTCTTGCGCTGGCGCCGACAGCAGGGCCCCACCTACTACCCACCGGGGTTGCGCGCGCATCCTTCTCTCCGGGGCTGGTTCTTCCCGCTTCAGGACTCTGCCACCCGCCCCTGCCCCTCCACCCGAGGTCGCCCCATCCTTTTGCTTTCTGTTTAAACCCACGGCCCGTTATTGCCATTCTACCCTTTCGTAGGTGTCTACAGATGTTCACACTCTGGTTTCTCTTCTGATGGCGGCCAGGAAACGACCAGAGGTGAAGAAGCCAGGCCTTTGTCTGTTTTGAGTGACAAGGGCAGAGGCGGCGTCGCCAGGCGGGATGCAAGACCCGTTCCCTGAGTCCAGCACTGCCTGACGGGGAGTCCTGCAGGTCACATGAGACGTTCCTAAGAGGCTGCGGCTCCTGTCTGAGCCTCACCACGTCGGTGCACCCATTTACAGTAAGGGTGGTGCAGCGCTGGGGTGACGACCGGAGAAGCCTTGGTCTCCCCAATCACTTGTTACAGTTTGGATGTAGACGCGGCCATAACCAACGCAGGGACAGGAGCAGAGTCACTGGGTGTGATGCATGTGGAAATGAATGAGGCGTGAACGTCCCTGGAGTCCTTCGTTTCCTTTCTTCCCGGAAAAGCACAGGATTTCTCACCTAGGTTACGATTTCTTTACTAAGCAGTTCGATGACCTCCAGTGCTTCTGGAATAAATGACAAGCTCTTCTTGTGCCATAGAACACCACCAGCGCCATGGCCTGGCCACTATCTACACACTGCCTCTTCTCCTGGGGGTGGGGTTCCTGCAATGCCCTCTTGTCTGTCCATACGGAGCTGTTCCCTGCCAGAATACGAGCTCCAGCGGAGTGGGCACCATGTCTGCCCTGTGTTGACAACACACACCGAGGAAGCTGCCCAGTCAGTATTTGTTCAGTGCATGAACAGTGTCATCGGATTCCCAAACCTGGCATGCTGGTGGCTCTGTGCTCGCAGGCGCTCTGCTGCAGTGCCCTCCCCGCTCTCCCTGCTGCACTTCATGGCTAACTGTGGACTGTCTTCGAAGCCCACACGCTCTTGGTCACGTGCTCTTACACTCCTGTGCCATCTGTAGACTGCTCTGTCAGCAGAACGTGTGGGATGGTTTCACATTTGTATTCTCAGTGCCTCAGATGGTGCCAGGCCTCTGCAGGTAGTGGCTCAACGACTACTTTTTGGGCAAGTTAGCCATGAGCCAATGGGTAGCCGTGGACAGCTCCGTATATGTAAGGGTTTGCTGACAGACTTCTGCCCCTCTGCACCCCACCCTTGCCCTGCCTCCAGCTCACTGACTCCGGCCGGGTCCGCTGTCCAAGGTAGCTTTCTGTTTGCCTGGGTGGAAGTTGTTCCAGAGTGAAGGCCCCATGCCCCTCCTTTCCTTCCGTGCTCCTGCCTGCCCCACTTCCCCTGCACCCACGTTGTCCTTCAGGTTCCCAAATACTTTTCTTTTCTTTTCGTTTTTTTGAGACAGAGTCTGGCTCTGTTGCCCAGGCTAGAGTGCTGTGGCACTATCTCAGCTCACTGCAGCCTCCACCTCCTGGGTTCAAGTGATTCTCCTGCCTCAGCCTCCCAAGTAGCTGGGATTACAGGTGCCTGCCACCACGCCCAGCTAATTTTCATATTTTTAGTAGAGATGGGGTTTCACTGTATTGGCCAGGCTGGTCTTGAACTCCTGACCTCGTAATTTGCCTGCCTCAACCTCTCAAAGTGCTGGGATTACAAGCGTGAACCACCGTGCCCGGCCCCCAAATACTTTTCAAGGCTTTGAATCATCTGTTTTGCCTAGATATTCAGTGCTAGGTTCATTGTGCTGGCCAGGAGTTTGCCTACTACATTTGTCTGGGTTTAGACTGGATAGTTCATCTTGACCTTGGAGTAATATGCACACCTGTCTTATTACCTACCTGCCAGGTGGCTAACCTACCACCTAACTGAAAACTCCCAGCTTTGAGGTATAGTCAAGAAGGAGCTGAGCTGCCGTTGACTTTCCATATTCTACCAGACACAGACTACAAGATTTTGGCAGGGGCCGGTGGTGGGGGGAGATGAAGAATCAACACGGTGTCCTACTCTCTGTTCATTATCACCAGTCCCTCGATTTTAGTTCAGACAGCTGTCTCGCTGCTCCACAGAGAGAGCTGCTCAAGTCTACACCCAATGCAGCATCACCTTGAAAGCACCCTCATCAAGGACAAAGCACCCTATGCTTACCATGAATGTGGGCATCAAAATAAGAAGGTAATGAGAAAATACTCAGTTCAGCATATCTGTTCACAGAAAATAAAAATTGCTTCTCCACGTAATGATTTTCACAGACTCCCAAATCCTCGAACAGTTTCAATTTTTCTGCTCAGGGATAAGGATTAGATGGGGAACCGTCTACCATGGATAGGGAAGTGACAATCATTGATATTTATTGATAAAACCAAACTTGATTGAAATCCTGGGGGCCTGGCCCCCTTTTCCATTGGTCCCGGGATCAGCGTTGCTTGCAGGGGGCCAAGTAGAAGTACTGAATCCTGAATCGTGCCCCCACCCATTCTGCCCATTCCACCTCTCTTTACTGATGAGAGAAGCCAAAGGGAGGGAACAAAAAAATAAGAGAAACTGGAAGCTGGGATGACTGACAGGCTAGAATGACAGCCTGCTGAAACTGAATGAAACCCCAGAAGTTATCAATTCATTCTTCTCTTTTTGACTTTTTATTGAAGTATGTTATAATTATAGAAAAGTGCACACATCCGGCACAAAAGTTTGGTAAAGTTTCATAAACTGAACACAGCCATAGCATCAGCATTCAGACGGAGAAACAAAAAGCATCAGCACCCTGGGAGACCCCGGAGCGCTCTGCAGTCGGACTACTCCCCAGTAACTAAAACAGTGTGTCTAACACGTACTAGCTTTGCCAGTTTTGTACATTATATAAATTGAGTGGCACAGTATGTGTTTATATCTGATTTCTTTCCTGCAACGTCCTGTCTGTGAAATTTTTTGCAGCTGTGTTGTTCCTGCTCACAGCAGTTTCGTACCCTTGGGTGAAAACACCACATTTTCTGTTGGAGGCTGCATAGCTGTCTGAAGCTGCACATGAGTATGGGACCCACCACAGGATGCCCAACTGGACTCCTGCCCAGTGCTCGTGCCACTATCCCACACTACCCACCTCCAGCGCTTAGTTCTACATGCTCTGCTGTGCATACCTGTCCCATTCCCTTGAATCAGGATGGAAGCTGGACACACCCTTTGTGAAGAGTGGGGCTAATAAAAGCCAGTTTTGTCTATATACTCCTTCCATGGCACGTAAACTTGGAGTCACAAATCTGTATGCGCACAAAGGTGTTAACACCAAGAGTTGGGGTAATATTTCACCTGCTCTGAATGGAATCTGTATTTCTGGATGTATTCACTTGGCAGGGAGTTCTGCCATTTAAGAGCTAGAGTCAATTCTCCAGGGAGGGAAGGGGATTTTTTTCCTGGGGGAGCCATCTTGAGACTGAGAGTACATCACTGAGCTCTGCTCTTAGCAGTACAGGTCAAGTGTTGGAGGCAGTGGAGGACGATGTCTTGCTGAGCCAATGTGAGCCTTCTGTGGGGGCTGGCGGGGCCTAGACATTTCCTCTCTGCAGCTCTGCAACCTTTCTCCCCCAATAATGTGCCACTCATATACCGTCCCCAAGGAGCCACTTATTCCCTTGACAGGTTTATGGTCTAGTTGAACCAGCTGCCGCTCTGGCCATGTGCACAGTTTCTTTCTGTCCCTGTGACAGAGGCCTCTAATCATTCTCTCCCCCTCTGCCCTGGCATCAGCCACAAATCCCAGCAGGCTCATTAAAGTGTCCACCTGTCTGGGCACCTTGTCAGAAGTATTCAATGGCTGCCGAGCCTTCCTGCTGCCTCCACTTGGAGGGGGGGCTGACCCTGCAGAGGTGCCTTTGGCCCAAGCCCCTTTTGTTTCTACCCTCAGGAAGCTTGGGGGCTAAGCAGGCCGGAGCTCTGCCAGGGCTCTGAAAGCTGGAGAGAAGGAGGAGAGAGAGGAAGGGGGAGAGGATGTGATAGTTTCCTCTGTCTGCTTTCTCTACCTTCTTTTCTCAGAATTTCTGAGTGATCTCACGGTGATTTTCCTGCTCCGGAAGACACTTCGCTTTGCTTTCGGACCACGGATATTTCTTGGGGCAGACACTGAGGATGAATAAGGTGGGATTCTTACCATGTCCTCCACCCCTTAGGAAACTTATCAACAGGTATTTGTTTTACCACCTTGACAAGTTTGTTTTAAGAATAAAGTTAAATAATATTTCTGAGAGTGATTGAAAGTCCATATTTTGGAGAATAATTTTGTTTATTCTGAGTATAAGAGACATCAAGGAACAAAAAGACTTCCTTACTACCAGCGAAATTGTTAGCATTGTCACTCTCCTGTTGGTCTGCTTTGACAGTGTGGGAGTCAGATCAGCAGAGTGGAGAAGGCAGCTGGAGTCAGAATCACGGGCAGGAAGCCAGCCGGGAGCTCCCACGGTGCCAGGAGACGTTCTGGCTTGTTTGTCTTCAGTAGCTCCCATCCCTTCCTATTCACAAGTGAACTCTTAAGGAAGCTCATGGAGGGCCCAGTGGGAAATAATTATTAATTAATAAGTACTAATAGTTGTGAGCAGCTACAGTTATGAAATGCTTATGCCAGATCTGGCATTATTCTGAGTGTTTTTGTTCATTATATCATTTGATACTCTAACAACTCCTTGAGATAAGAACATTATTTATTTTACAAACAAGGAAGTTTACAGAAAATAAGAACATATGCTGGCTCCTGCCATAGATGTGGGGCTGAACTTTTGAAACATTAATTAGCTCTTCTCTACCCCCTTGCTCCAAACCTTAGAACAAGTCCCATTGCCTTCTATAGAAACTCTTGAGAATCAGGATTTGACCATGAACGGTTTGATCTTAGAACCTCTGCTACTAAATTTCATAATATCGTGTGTTATAAAAGGTAGAGAGTACAGCGAATTGTGGAACATTCATGGTGTTTTGATTGCCCTAAATCAAATCAAATGGGGAAAAGTTGATTTCTAAGGAAAGTACTCCCTGCTCCGTTTTTGACCTGGTGTCTTTCAGGTGTAAAGCGGGAGGCGCTGGCCTCGGAGTTCCTTGCTGCTGGCATCAGTCATGGCCTTGTGGGAGATGTCCTGGTCCTGTCCTGGTACTCAGAGGCTTGCACCTGCATATCACCTGATGTCTTCCCCTTACTCCTCTGCTGCAGTCCCTCTCAACGTTTCATCTGTCTGCTCCAGAAAGTTACTCTGACATTTAGTAAAATAAATACAAAACAAAATAAGCAATAATCTCCCCCCTCTCTTTCTCTTCTGGTCCACTCTCTGTCTGCCTGTCACCCCCTCCTCCATGAGAACGTGGTTCCCTCATGGCATTTCTCAGGAGGGATCCCCAGCCTTTCCCAGCCCATGCACTCTCAGCCAGAGCATTTGCCTCGCATGGCCATCTCCAAAAATGTGCTCTCCTCCAAGGACTAGTTTTTGCTGATTGTCTTTGCTGCAAACTGTTTTTCCCCCACACTATACAATTGGCATTACCTTTGTCAAAGTATACATTTGTTTTTATTTGCCAAATCCACTTGAATAGACTTAGCTTTACTACGGAGTTCGAACCCTGTGATTGCGTCCAGTTTTTGAAATGTTGTCTCACTTCCCCATCCTGTGTGATGTTGCTTTCTCCATGATTTCTAATGTATTTTCCTGATGCATCTCCCCAGGTCTCTTTTGCTCCATTTTTCATTCTCCAGAATGTTCTTATCCAAAACCACAAGCGTAGTCACCACCAATGCCCAGTATCTCCTGAATCATAATCTGCAGCCCCAAAGCTTCTTGTAAACTCCAGTAGCCTGCTGCACCTCTCCAGATGGATGCTCTGCAGAAAACTTAAATGCAAGTTGTCTGAGATGGGAGTATAGTTCCTCTCGGTTTCCAGATCTAAGCACATGCCCCGTCTGTAGCATATGCCCCAACCCTGACCCTGCACCTCACCTCCCATCTCCCATCTTCTCTTCTTTCTCTAGTCCCTCTCTTTCCCCACGGACAGTAACCTGGGTTTAGTTCTGGAAGTTCCTTTCTCGTGACTGCACACCGGGTCCCGCTGGCTGGGCTTTATCAGTGCCCCCGCCCTGTCGCCATCTGAGTCATAACTCCCGTGTGGCTGTCATGGCTCCAGTTCCTGCTATGGCTGCTGGGGTGAGCTTTTTCTAACATTAATCAGCTCTTCTCTACCCTCTGCTCAAAACCTTGAAACAGCTTCCTGTTGTCTTCAATATAAAATCCTGAGCATGGAAAGCAGAGTCCCATTGACCTTTCCTGTGCCATCCCTTGCCAATCTCCCCCAGATGTCACAAGCACCAGTGAAGGATCGTGGTCCATTTGCCACATCCGAGGATAAGATGCTCCTGAGAATCGGGATTTGACCATGAGCAGTTTGATCCTAGAACCTCTGCCATAAGAGCAGCATCCCTCTGCCACCGTGTGTGCTGTTTTGTCTCTATATACGGTTCCTCTCCCCGTCCTGCACCCTTTTACCTCTCATCATTCTTCAAAGCTCAGATCATGTTGTTCTCTCTTGGAAACATTTCCTCCCTCCTTTAGCTTCTCCTACGAGGTTTAAACACCCTGCAACCAATATTGGTGACTATGCTTTGTAAGTTTTCACTTCCTTCTCTGTTACTTCTGACAGATCGTGATAAAAACACAGATGTGCCTAGGCTGTCAAACAGTGCTTAGAATTATACAAAGAACTAAAATGTGCTTGCAGAAGAAATGAAAAAAGAAGAAACATACCTAGGCTGTGGTCCTCGTTTTTCCATGTTGGATACCTCAGTGCTCAATGCTGTAAAGGACACAGACACGATTAGGACAACAGGGACCCTTCTGAAGGAATTACTTCCCAGCAATGGAACACAGGTAGGAGCAGGTATGTTATGAGCAAGATAAAATGTGTTTGTAGGCATGTAGCGCTCACATAAACCTTGTGTTCTGAGTTTCCCTGGCTGTGTAACAAACTACCCCAAAATGTAGTGGCTTAAAACAACCAATTTATTATAACTCATAATTTTGTGGGTTAGGAATTCATGCAGGGTTCAGCAGCTGGGTGATTCTTCTATTTCTCGTGGTGCTGACTGAGGTGATTTGTTGGTTCTTAGGGGCCAGAGAGGCCAGTCTGGAGGATCTGAGGTGGCTTCGCGTATGTCTGGTAGTAACAATGGTTGGATATCATTACCTAAAATTTAGGATATCACTATCCTAATCCAGAAATCATTATCTAAATCAGGTTCAGGAGCAAATGAGACTCCTGGATGTACTTCCTCACATGATGTTACTCTCGTTCTAAATTCTTATGTCCTAAAGTGATAAGTTTTCTGCGCCCCTCACACCCAACAGACAGTCGTGGGGCAGATACAGTAAATCTACAATAGACACTCCAGTTTAAAAGGGGGGAGAAGGGAGGGATCACAGCAGTTCTGAAATCCAGTCAGGCTCATTCTGCCCATTGTTTAGTGACGGCTCAGTTCCACTCCCTGGGAGTGAGTGTGGCTCCTGGCTCTGCTTCCTGCCTCTAATCATCCTTCCCTTTGGGAGAAATGACCTGTGTCTGCATCTGGGCAGTTTTCTTAGCTTTTGTTCTGTCCAGAAAAGGCTGTGGACCTGGAGGACTCTTCATCTCAAACAGTCTCTTTTTGTTCCTTTTAGTTCAAGTCGACGGTGCATCTACCAATACAATTCTCTTGAAAACTTTGTGGGATTCTATGATGTCATTTCCTATAAATATATTGCTGCCCATTAGCAAAAGATACACAAATTTTCTCAAGACCTTTTCTGGCTTGGACTGCGACAATTTTCAACAGGCAGACACCCTTGATACTCTTAGAAACATTTTTCTCTAGTTGAGAACAACTATGAGATCTCCATAAATATTTCCAAAATCTCAGAAAAGGGGCTTAGAGGCACACCTTTGAGATGACTCTTACCTAGAGACTCTTGCTTATTTTGTGAGCCTTTTGGTTCTAGAGAGGCTGGGACTGAGAGACAGTTCTATTGTGGAATCTGTAAAGTCCTGAATCCTTCATGTTTTCCTCTAGATTTTGCTTGAAATGGTCTTAGTGATTTACCTATTTCCAGAACTTACTAGGAGCTGCTATGAGAAACCAGTAGGCACTGCTGACATTCTGCCTGAAAATTTCTTTAGCCGAATCTATATGTATTAGATTCATACTCTTTATTCCAAAGTACTGCAGACAAAAATATTTCCAGATTTTACCGCTATATAACACGGGTTTCCTTTCATCCTTCCTCGAATAAAATTTCCTCCCTGCCCTTTCAGCTTTTACTATGAGTCTCTTTGAGGACTTCACAGCTCCTGCTTGCCACACATCCCGAATCAAACACTGCATGCTGTAGAATTGTGTGACATCAGCACCCTACCTTAGGTGCCCAATTTTAACTTCTGTCCTGGTAACCTATTGCCATATTTCATATGTAATACATGTGTATATATATATTTATTCACTAGAGAGTGATTTTATCATTACTGTAACAGTTGCTTAATTGTATGTTCTAATTTAGGAGTCAAGAATTGAGGCAGAGTTGAGCCAGGTGGTTCCTCCACTCCCCATGGCATAAACTAAGGTCACTTTGTCTTCTTGGATGGTGGATGGACTGGAGAGTCCTTTCATTCACACATCTCGAAACGTTTGCAAGGATGGCTGGAAGGCTGTAATCCGCTGGGATCGTTGGCCGTGGACTGTGCACATGGTCTCCCTAGACTCACCATTCCCAATCTGTCTAGCTTTTTCTGTCTATATTTGCCTAGAATAAGTGTTTTAAGAGACTCAGGCGGGAGCTGCAGGCTGTCTTAGGTACTGCCTTGGATGTCTCAAATTTCTACTTTAACCAGATTTACTGGTCAAGCAAACCACTAGAAAGAGTACAGATTCAAGAAGAGGAAAACTATGTTTTACCTCTCAAAGTGAGCCATAGAACATGATTTGCAGCCATCTTTAATCTACTACACCTTAATAGACAACATTGCAGGGGTGGCCTAGTGGCTATAATGCTTTTACATTCCAAGTTCCAGAATCTTGGAGTCACCTTACATATATGCATCTATCATAATTTCATTCTCTTTTTCTTCTTCTTGGTGAGGGGAAAATTTCTTTAAAATGAGAAGTTTAGAAAGATCAGCATTGGCAGAAACATGGAAATTGTACCATTTACTATGTTAAAATACTAAACAAAATTTGGAATTCCGTTATATGAATACGGCATAATTTATTTATCCATTCTACTGCTGATTGACATTTGGGTTGTTTCCAGTTTGGAGTTATTGTGGCTCGTGTTGCTTTGAACATCTTGTGTATATGTCAAGATTCATGCGTGCACACAATTTCATTGTGTACATCTAGCAGTAGAATCACAGAGTTGCAGCATAAGCTGATGCCCACCTTTACTACAGAGTGACAGCTTTCCAAAGATTTGTACCGATCTCTATCTTAACAAAACTGTGTGAGAGTTTTAATATTTTTTCTGCTAGATTCTCACCAATACTTAACATTGTTAATCTTTAAATTTTAGTAATTATCATACTAATTTGCATTTCTCTGATGATTATTGAAGTTCAGTTTTTTAAATTTATTGACCATTTAAAGACCATTTTCTAAAGAAAGTTTCTCCTTAGTTATTCTGCCCATTTTAGTATCAGGGTAATGCTGGCCTGGTACTAAATTGTTCCCCTCTTCCTCAACTTTTTTGGAAGAATTTGGGAATGACTGGTGTTCATTCTTCTTTAAATGTTTGTTAGACTTTACCAGTGAAGCCATCTGGTCCTGGACTTTTTTTGGTTGGAAGGTTTTTAGTTACTGAGTCAATCTCTTTACTAGTAGGTTCATCCAGATGCTTTTTGTCTTCATGATTAAATCTTGGTAAATTACATGTTTCTGAAAGTTTGTCCATTTCACCTAGGTTATTTATTTTCAAGCAAGTAGTTATTCATAGCACTCTTATAATCCTTTTTATTTCTGTAAACTCAATAGCAGTGCTCCTGTCATTTCTGAATTTTGTTATTTGAAATTTCTTTTTTATCTTGGTCAAATTAAGGATTTGTCAATTTGATTTATAATTTTGGAGAACAAATTCTTGATTTCATTGACTTCCTCTATTGTTTTCCTTCTCTTGATTTTATCTTTGCTTTAAATTTTATTACTTTCTTCTGCTGGATTTGTTTAGTTCATTTTTCTTTTTCTAGTTCCTTAAGATGTAAAGGTAAGTTGTGATTTGAAATCTTTCTTCTTCTTTAATGTAAGCATTCACAGCACTAAATTTATCTCTTATCACTGCATTCCATAATTTTGGCATATTGTATTTTCATTTTCATTTGTCCCAAAATATTTTATAATATCTCCCACGATTTTCTCTTTGATCCACTGTTTTTTTAAAGCATATGTTGTCCTATTTCCAGTTTCCAGTTGTGAATCTTCCAGTTTCCTTCTGCTGTGGATTTCTGGTTTCATTCCACTGTGGTTGAAAAAGATATTTTGTATAATTTCAGGCTTTTAAAATTCATTCACTTGTTCTGTGGTCTAACATATGATCTGTGCTGGAGAATCCTCCATGTGCTCTTGAGAACCATGTGTATTTTGCTGTCTGTGGAATGTTCAGTATGTGTCTGTGGGGTCTGGTGGGTCTACAGTGCTGTTCAGCCCTCTGTTCCCAGATGTGTGCCTGTCTGGTTGATCTGTGAGTGATGGATGTATATCTAGCTTATATCTTATATCATATACATAAATAGGGGCATTGGAGCCTTCTATTTCTATTGCAGGGCTGTCCATTTCTCCCTTCAATGCCTAGGAACTCTGACATTCTGTACACATATATTTGTAAGTGTTCATCTTCTTGGTGAAGTGCTCCTTTGGGCATATGATGCCTCCTGTCCTTCGTCTTTTGTATGCGTTTTTGACTGGAAGTTTGTCTGACATTAATAGAGATGACAATAGTAGAGATACCCCCGCTCTCTTTTGGTTAGTATTTGTATGAACTATCCTTTTATATCTTTTTGCTTTCATCTTATGTGTCTGTAAATGGAAAGTGAGTCTCATGATTTCCAGAGCTCCCATAACGTTATTTTAGCCCGCCTCCAGTGGTTTGTTTCGTGTTCCTGTGAAAGCTCAAGGACCTGGAGCTTCCTAGTCTGCCGCCTTGCTGACATCTGTCTCCATTTATTTATTGTTAATAGTCTTCAGGGGCACTGTCCTGTGGATCATGTTTTGCCTTTTCTTATTTTCTTCCATTTTACCCCATCACTCATGCTGCTGAGGGTACAATCTGGTTCATAACCTCTGACTACGGGGTAGTTTTCCTAAATGTGCATCCACCATATTTGATTTAGGTATTTCCATGCTTGTGCTGAATTCCTGAGGGCAGACAACATTGCAACCATGCCCTGATTTCAGCCAGACCTCAGAAGGAGCAACAGTAAGGTTGTACAACCTACCATAATAGGGTTGTTATATACTAGAAATAATTTTGGGGTGAAGTCATGTGTCTGTCCTTCCTGGAGCTCTGTAGGACAAGAGCAGACACTCTGAGGTGATAGGGTAACCTTTGATGAAACTTAACAGAGTGTTACTCCTGTTCCTTATCTTGACCACAGCATACGTATCATTCAGCCTAGTGTCCTAGACTCCTTGTTATGAAAATCACAATGCTGTAGCTTTGTTTCAAGGCAAATACCCGCCAGCATGTCTGTGCCATTCGTATCCTGGTGATGCCTATTTCTTGGCAGGCATTAGGTAGATCTGAAGGGCTGCTTATGCTACACCTTCAACCCACCTCACACTGCCTCCCCATCCTGCAAGCTCAGGTACAGCTCTCCTCACACCACAGTTTCCCCATCCATCCCGCTCATCACAGAAGGCAAGAGGCATGAAGCCAGCACATCTGGATCTAAACAGGCAACCTGCCTGATGCCTTTAGATTCTGGTAAGAGAAGTTAACCAAAATAGAGTGCAGGTGTGCCAGAAGGGTACAGGTGAGGCTGGCTGGGCTCGCTCTTGCAAGGTGCTTCCATCAGGATTAAATCAGCAGATCCAAACCTTGCACTAAGGTAACAAGAAACTCAGTATTTTTTTTTTTAATCACCTGAACTTTTGCAATTAGTTCCATTCTACTGGGTTGGCTGAACTCCAACCTCATTCATTTTCATGGCTCTTCTCAGCGACGTAAAGTTCCCCACGGGGTATGTCCTGCCAAAGCCCTGGGGGCCTTTCCCACCACTGGTCATCAGTTGGTACTGGTCTCTGCAGAAAGAAGGCACACCTCAGTCCATGCAGCCCTTCAGTGCTGGGGGCTTTGGGTGTTTTTATAGAGCTGACACTGTGGGGGGGCATGTCTCTGCTCTGCGCCTGTCTTCTTTAGACATCTCCCCAGGGCGAGATCAGCTGTTCCAGCTGCACGGCTCCAGGTCTTTCCTCCCCCAGCGGTCTTCTCAGCCACACCTGTTCTCCACATCTCCCCCTGTGTTTTCCTGATTTAGGTACTTAGCAGCATTTTTTTAATTGGTGAAATCTTTTTCAATGGATAGGAATAGTAATTAATGACAGCTTTCTTTTGTTTTTATCTTGAGAAAAATAACAGCCATCGAATGATAACTAGAATAGGGCCTGACTGTGCCTGAATATGTGGGTGGGGTGGGGAGGAAAAACTATTAGAACACAGCACAAATTACTATTTTAAGGTGTGATCATGTCTCACTGATAAATTACCAAGTGAAACAAAGTGTGGAGAGGAAACGCTCTGCCCTTTAGACAGAACTGAATTCCAGTCACTGCCCTGCCTCCCACTAGCTGAGAGACTGTGTAAGTTCCCTCACCCTGGGAGCCTGGATTTCCCTCTGTAGCATAAGGGTGTGTTAGGTGGCTATGAGGATTTGGTGGGACAGCGTGTGGAGTGGTAACACGCACTGACTGCTTCCTCCAGCTTCACTAGATACACTGTCCTGGCATGAGTCAAACGTGAGCAGGTCATCAAATCCTTGGTGTTGACTTACAAGTGTTCAACAAGGCTGGGAGCAAAGTCAGCCTCTGTAGCTGCCCAGAGGATGGGTTTTCCGGTGGGAGGCAGCAGCTGTCTCGTGTACCTTGGGGTGGGGGTCAGCACTGTCACCTAGCAGCGGTCTCTGGCTTTGCTTCACTGGGACACCCGTCCTGGCAGAGAAGGCAATGTGATTGAAGCGGATCTGTGCTGAGGCTGAGAGGCATTACTTTTTACAGCAATTCTATCATGTTTTTGAATCAGTGGGAATTGCACTGTGGCCGCACTCTTGAGACTGGGCCCTGCCTTTGCTGGGGGCCCTGCAGGTGCTACCTATGGTCCTGCCTCTCTGGAGAAGATGCTTGGCTCACCCCAGGCATTGATGGGGGCCTCTGGAATCCTCTTCCAGATCAGCCTTGAGAGCCGGAGTGGGTGCCAGAGCAGACAGGAAGGCACCTGGTGGCTAAGATGGCATGATGGCCTGAGCAGAGAAGGGGCATTAATACTTGTGCTTTCCACATGGCTCACAGGTAAATACACAAATAGAAACGTATTCAGGGATGTTGACTTGGCCAATACTGCTTTGCTTCATGCTCGCTGGAATGATTATAAACTTGGAGCCTCAGAGCTGACTTCTCAGATTGGACCCAGAAGATTTGAGAGCTGAGAACAGCTTTGTCTGTTGAATGCCAGGCTTTTGGGTCCCAGGAAGGCCATGTGGGGCTGCGGGAGCTGGAGGAGGGCCTGAGGTCATGACTTGGAGGCTAAGCACTTTCCCTGTTGCCCCTGATGTGCCTGTTCCCCTTGGTCTCCTGCCCCATCCTTCCTTCCCACGTGACCATACTCAACCCCGCATGGGGGCTGCCAAAGCCCGCGCAGGTCGGTGCTGGTGCTGCTGTCCTCACAGGCAGGGTCCTGTGTGAGCCTCTGGGGACCAAGTTGCCTCCTGTGAGCTGCTATCCTGCAGGAGGGAGACTGGTGCGGATGGGCTGAGTGTGAGGGGCATGGGGGTTACATACGGTTGGAACCTGAGCCGGCTGGGCACAGGCATTTATTGGGCATCACCAGGGCCTGTACAGGCTGGGTACGACCTGGAGAGTGGGGTGGGGTGATGAAAAGCAAACAGAGAAAAGCAATCTCTGCACCTGGGGAGAATCAGAGCTGTCTGCGAGATAGGATGAGCATGGAGTCAGGACCTGAGGATGAGTGTGGGTCTGAATCCTGTTCGATGGCGCTTTGGCCTCAGGGGGCCTGGGGAGCGTGGCTGGCTCACCGCTCAGTCTGCTCAGAGTGGTGGGTTTAGGGAGAACTTGTAAAGTCTCCCCCTAAGATGGGAACATGGCTCCAGATCTCATGCTGGTTACAAATTTACAAACTACCAGCCCCTTCTGAGGCTGAAGTCTCTTTAAGGATTTTGGTATTTTCAGTGTAAACCCTGGATATGTTCCAAACAGATGGGTTTTGGAAGGCTCTGTGGCATTTTGTGTGTGTAGCTATGGGAACACACGTTAAGTATATCTCTGTGCAGGAGGGTAGCGTGTTGCTCCAGCCTTCTCTCTGCTCCCAGGTTTCGGCAGCTCACGCAGGGTAGGTGTAGGGTCCTCCTGCGTGTCCCAAGCTCCCTGCCAGCCTTGTGCCTGGGTGGCTCAGCAGCAGGGAGGGCTCCCCCTGTTCAGCTCTGCCTCTGTCACCATCAGGCTCCTGAGAAGGGGGTCCTGCTGGATGGAGAAGGGGCAGGGCGTGACGGCAGAGCTGGCTGTACACATCTTTTCCCACGAGCGAACCTCTTTCAGGACTCAGGGCTGGTGTGGGATCACTGCTCCAATGTAACCCCCAATTCTGGCATTCTCTGATCACGTCATGCCAACTGCTACACTCCGGCGCTGCTCTGTGTCCAGGGAGGCTCAGGAATTGGGCACAAACAATCTCGGGAGAGACATTGGAGGATTAAATTGCAGTTGGACAGGTGGCAGAAACATAGACATTCCATTTGTGATCACGAAAAAAGATGAGATTGGCAAAACACCCAGAGAGAGGCTCAGGGGACAGAAGGGAAGCAGCTCCTCACCTGACCTCAGCTGAGGTCACCAGGTGTGCTGTTGAAGCTCCATCACCTGGGTCATTCAGAGGAGAAGGAAGTCCTTTGCATGTGCTTTCTTTGTCTCTGTCTCTCCCTCTCTCTCTCTTGCACACACACACGCGCACACACACACACACACACACACCAGCACCACACCATGTAAAGATTCACTTACAGCTGACAC
The DNA here is from genome assembly GCA_036589455.1 of Ateles fusciceps. NCBI lineage: Eukaryota > Metazoa > Chordata > Mammalia > Primates > Atelidae > Ateles > Ateles fusciceps. Next base: position 148,365 of record JAZHEH010003296.1, on the reverse strand, counting down.
GATTGAGTCCAAGCAGACAGTGCAGAAGTGCTGGGGAGAAGCAACTGCTGCTGTCTGGCCTGAGGTCTCCCTCACTATCTTCCCAGAATCTGCAGGAGCCCTGGGGGCCACGGCAGCCGCGTTTTTTGTTTTTTTTTTAAACAGTTTTCACTTATTGATTGATTTATCAAACCCATGACTTATGTCGGTCCTTTTACAAACAATAACTTAGAATTCTCTTAGGTCTTATATTAACATAATAAGCATGCACACAAGTTGGCTATTATTAAATTTATTTAACAGGAAACTGACACATAGAAAGTTTAAAGTTTAATTTGCCTAAAGTCACACAGCTAGTGAATGGCTGGGCCAAAATTCAGATCCAGGCAATCTGGCCTTTCATCCTGTGCTCTGCAGCCGCGTTTTAATTTGCTCAGCATTAGCAGGCACCAGAGGAACGGATACTGGCCACATTTAGATGAAAAATTAGAAGCTACTTTCGCTTTGCGAAAGAAAAATAAAAAACAAACCCTCAAACATAAACCCACCAAAATGCTCCTGCAGCTGCTCTCCGGGTCAACAACACGTCTGCCCTCGGCTACTACCCTGAGTTAAATCTTTTAGTTGCTCTTTAAAGCTGAATTTTTTTTTTTTTTTTCAAAAAAAGCATGAACACCAATGAACACAAACCCTTTCTCTTCTACCCGTGGGTGGATATTGACTTGAAGAACAGACTAACAGCGAGTCTTCCTTTTCCTACGTGGGTCTTGTCGGATGCCACCTCAGTGATGCAGTGTTTTCTGTTGTCGGGAAGCCCCAGGTGGCACGTGTTCTGCTTCTGGAGTTGCACATTGGCCACACTTCCTGTCTCCATCCCCCTGGCTCTGTGGCCACTGGCCGTGCAGTTAACACCCCTACGACTCAGTTTCCTCCTCTGTAAAATGGGAATAATAACTCCTTCCTTCCAGTGTGAGAGTGAGTGTTAGCAAACAAATCTCTGGCATGTGGCTGGTGCTCAATAATTGTAGTTGTAATGATAAAAAACAAACAAACAAACAAACACGATTCCAATTCTGTTCAGGCTCCCTCCGAGGGGAGGCTGGGCGAGGCGCCTTCTCTAGCTCCCTGGGTGGTGAGCGAAGCTAGATGCTGAGAGGGGATGTCAGTGGAGAGCTAGGCTCCTCGGGAAATCTGTGAGCTCCCTCAGCACAGAAAAAGAGCTGAAAATGCAGGGCCTGCGGGAAGGGATGCTGGGCGTGTGTTCCCAGCTGTGCCTTCTGCCGGAGGGGGGAGGTCAGGTCTCTCCGAGCGCCCTCCAGTGCTACTTCAGGAGCAGATAGGTAGCAGTGAATCCTGAGTCCCGTTCCCAGGGGGCCTGGCCACCTCCCGTTTGACGTGTTTTGTCCCCAGGCTTTGTTGTTTGCCCATCACTAATTCTTAATCTACTTCCGTCCTCTGAACATATTGAATCCTTTTAGTATTTAAATGCTGCAGACCTCAGCGGGGCAGGTCCCCGGGAGGAGGAATGTTCTTTCAAAGTCATGACCACCTGGAGTTTCTGGACCTGGATTCCTCTCCTCTGTGTCAGGCAGGAGACTGAGGGGTGGCTTCAGGTGGAAGGCATGTGTCCCTCTTCCCATGGTGGCCAGGGTGACTCCAGCTCTGGGCCCGGCGGGGCCACTGTCAGGGGTGGAGGTCGGCCCCGCGGGCTCAGTATTCTCAGCGCAGCGGTGCCCACCACAGGCTCTTCTGAGGAGCCATGTGAGACTCCTCCCCTTGTGCGTCTCTGGGCCCCATTTACCATTTGCTTCAGCCCAGTCAACGCTGCAAGCACTCAGGTCAACCTCATCACATTTGGCCTGGCCCTGGGGGAGTTTAGCTAAGAAAGAGGGCTGAGTGCAGCCCCCCGGGGCATCTGGAAGTGTGAGAGAGATGTGTGCCCTGGGTAAGACGCCAGCTTGAGGGAGACAGAAGAGGGAGACTCTCTCGCCTTTCCCAGCTGAGACATGGTCTCGGGGTGAGGTCTGTATGATGTGTCAGGGATGGTCCTGGGTACGCTTCAGTCACACCATTGGTCAGCTACATGACACGTGTGTGTGTGTGGCCCTGCTCCTGCCCGCTTCACTTCGCTCATGCCGAAGACTGTGCTCCTTAGTAAGGCAATAGGGCATCAGCCCTGGCTCAGACTCTGCTGTTTGGGAAATACGAGCTGAAGCATCATCTTCATCCAAATGAGTTGGTCTCCTACAAGCTACTCCAGATCACAGCTCCCAGTAAACTCTCAGGCCTCTCAGTGTCCCCTGACTGGCCCGAGGGGCCTGTTGCCTTGGCCAGCCATGGGTCACATTGCATGACCCGATGCTCTGTGAGCAGCCCTTGCAGGCAGGGACTAAAGCACTCTGGGCTTCCATGCACTGGGCTCTTCCATTACCCAGCCGCAACCTGCCCCCCAACCCAGGACTTCTCTTTAATTTGGGCTATTTTTCTTTGGTTCTGATTCCCAAGCTGCTTCCTGGCTACACAACTCTGTCTCCTCTAGACTGGAATTCTGGTTCCCATCCCGGGTCTCGGGGACCGTGGCGAATGCTGCCTACCATGGCAGCTTGGGAGGACTTCCTACTCATTGTGTGACTGTCTTAAAGCAAGTGGCAGCAAGTGCTGGGCAGGGGCTGAGATTACCTTGTGTAGCAAGACCCCGCTTCCCGATATGGAGGGAACAAGAAAAGTGAGGTGCAGAAGACAGGAGCAGGTGCGGGGACCCTGCACAGTGGGCCTGGCATCTACTGTGATCTGCCAGCACCTGCAGGAGACGGGCCACACGCCACCACGCGGTTGGTACTGAGCCTGCGGAGGTGAGAAGCAGCACTCAGTGACCAGGAGGAGGCGAGCCTGCCTGTGTGTGGTGAGGCACAGGGCCTGCCGGTGGAGGCAGAACACACAGGGACCCCCCACCAGGAGTGAGCAGGAAGGAGGGGCAGCTTCACCTGCCTTGGTTGATGTCGCTGAGACTCTCTCTGGGGTTACGCTAAAGGGACCTCACGGAACCAAGCAGTAATGATTTCCTGGGTCTCTCATCCTGGAACCCCAATAAATTGGAGGCCTCTAATATCTGAATGTGCATATCCCAGTAAAATGATAAATGGCTTCTCCTGCTCTAGGGAGATTATAGGCAGACAGGGGGACAGGTGAGGCTGTCTCAGGAGAGGCAAGACTCTAGGCTGGACATGGACAGTGGGATTAGAACTCAGTGACGGGTGAAGTCTGGGATGTCGAGGCGCATCTGGGGTTCACAGGAGGCCAGGGTTCTGCAGTAGGACCGTGCCCTTGATTCTGGAGAGGGCCTCCATCAGCAGCTGGACGTCGCTAGCTAACAGCTTCGGTTGGGGCCCTGCCACTCACATTTGTCTTGATCTTGAAAGAGCCACTCCTCTCCAGGGTGTGCACATTTGGGCTATGCCCCCTTCAGAGGTAGCCGCAGGTAGACTGGCCCTTTACCAGGTTCATGGTTGGAATGCTCATGGAAAAGGAAGAATCCTTCATTTTCATCCCCCTCTTAGCCATCGGCAGGGCTCAGAGTCCTCTCCACGTCGCGTGTGCAAACGCAGTGTTTCCAGTTGATACGGCAGGGCAGTTTCTGGATTCGCAGCCCCGTGACTCTCCCCCAGCTCAAGCACACCTTGGCTTTACAGATGTCAGCTGCCTTCAATGCATCATAATCAATACTCGCTGGTCTTTACCTGATAGGCATTTTAACAGTCTTGGGAGCCCTGTGACTTGCATAAGGCCCAGTTAACTGGGACTCAGATGAGGCCTTGGAGCCTGCAGCTTTATCCCAGGAGCACCTGTGAGCGGTGCGGAGAGGGGCAGGCAGTGTGACCTGAAGGCTGGGGCCTGGGGAGTTCTTGAGGGCACCTGCAGCCACAGCCACTTTTCAGGTATCCTGGCTGCCCGGTTTTGCTTTCCCAGGGTCTGGATTTCTGGGTTGTGCCCCTGTCTTTTTCTTTCCTGGATTTCTCCTCACAGTAAAGTATATTTCCTCCATTTTCCATTCCAGCAGGATACTGCTCTCGGATGGCTGTGGAATGCTGAGGAAAATGAATGCATTAACTCACAAGGCACCTTCCAAAGGTGCATGGCGGTCTCTGGGATATATGGCTCTGAGGGTAGCAGACACATGGGTGGGGAAGGTACGAAATCAAAATATGGGTTCTTAGGAATTTCAGGTATCGTGGCAGACTGACAGCTGAAATACTTGATTGAAAAAATCTTGCCCAGCTTCCTCTATTCACAGCACAGAGTCTGCCCTCTTAGCCTAAACAAGAGGCAGGCCCTCCTGGCCTGGCTGCTGCCCCTCTCCTGAATGTGTTACAGGAGGCTGCCTTTGTCTGGCGCTGTGCTGAGCTACCTATTAGCGGGTTCTTTAATCATTTTAATGTAAGGTTTCCTGGGTCAGCCAGAGAGGTGCATATCTAAAAGGCTCTTATATGTGCATTGGCTGACGGCTCATGATTTGTAAGTCTAATGAGGTTTTTAGAACATTTAACAGAGGTTTTGCAAATTTGAAGACAATGCAGCTGTTATGTTTCAGAGCATCCTTGCCCTTGAGTTTCCTGGCTGAGTTCTCCTCCCTGGTGTCTGTCTTCTCTCATCTCTTTGAATTGCACACAGGCTCCTGCCATGCCAGCCCCAGCCAAACCTCTCCTTGCTCGGTTTTATCCTGTTCCTAGGAGGGAACTGGTCTTCCTCAGCCTTGATGAAAGTCCAAACCCATGCATTCCACAAGACCTGTCCCCAGCCGGCCCTTATCCATGGTCTAGACTGTTTGGCCAAAAGTTGACTGTGTTTGCCATCTCCTGCTGGACTGTCAGCCCTGGGGGATAGAAAGACCTGGAGAAATGAATCCGAGCAGCCAGGCAAAGAAACAGAAGACTTTTCTTGCAATGAATTAAAGGTACGTATTCATTTATTTAATAATAATTGATGATGTGCCTGCTATGAGCAGAGCACCCTGTGGTGCTGTGAATACCGTGGGGGAAGAGGGGGTAGAGGCTTTGCTCCTAGAAGACTCAGCATGTAGCTTAACAAAAAATGACCTTGAGAACAATAGCCCACAGTGTGGGGGCTCCGGCGTGCTGAACGCTTGGAGCTGAGGAAGACTGGCAGGCTTCAGAAGCTGGGCTCTGACTGCCTCTGCCTTCAGACGCTTTCCCTGCTGACAGGAGTCACAGAAGCTAGAATTCTCCTCCCCCATGGCAGCCATGGACTGCCTCTGCCACAAAGCAAGCCCTGAAACCTAGTGAGAAAGAAAATAAAGTTTTAATCTGACGAAAGTGAGGAATTGTCAGGCCCTGGGAGGTGTTGAAGTAAGACAGCAGTCATGCCGCACGTGCCTTGAGCTAAGTAATCATCTCAGAGCCACCTACTGTATGGACTCAGGACTGAGTGTTGCCACCAATAGCTATAAATTAATCTAACAAGACTGGCCTCCCCACGCTGGACACCATAACTCACACCCTATCATTCAACAATATACAGCTAATCACAAATCAATGTTATTTCTGCAAGCCAATTAGAATTTCTGACCAACAGCTTGTGAAATCACCCCCTTTCCTGATTCTTTCTTTTTTATTTAAAAATTTGAGCCTCTCCTTTGTTCTCTGAGCACGTCACAGTGTGTCCCAGGCTGGGAAGTGCTCAACCTTGGCCCAAAGAAACTCTCTGCATTAAATTTGCCTCAGTGTCCTTCTTCAGGTAAACAATAGAAAAGTGTAAAGCAAAAGGTACCTGAGACAGTTCCCCCACCAACTTAGAGGTTTATTTTGCCCAACCACCTTGGGCACACGTTCTCCTGAGGCTGTGCCATGGGCTGTGACACAGCCTCAGTCTTCTGAGTGGTTGGGCAATAGCTTGGTTTTATACATTTTGGAAAGACAGAAGTTCCAGGCTAAGACATAACTCAACACATGTAGGGTGTACATTGGCAGGCCCAGAAAGGCAGGATGGCTTGAAGCAGGGGGCTTCCAAGTCAAGGCAGGGGAGGTTCAAAGATGTGCTTTGTTTGAAAGAGTTAAGTCCTGCCTGGAGAGTTAAACTCAGCATAAAGAAATGCTTCAGTTTAGGTAAGGGCATTGTGGAAGACAAGATTCTTGTCTAACAGTTGAAACCTCCAAGCAGCAGACTTCAGAGAGAATAGATGAGGGTGTCTCTTATCACACCTTAAAAGGTGTAAGACTCTCTGGAAAGACCTAGAGGGGGAAGGAGACTCTCTATAGAACGCAGATTTGCCCCACAAAGAGACAGCTTTGCAGAACCGCTTCAACATATGTCAAAGAAATGTATTTTGGGGTAAAACACTTTGATTTCCTTCAGGGCCTGCTATCTGTCAAGTGGTGCTATACCACCGTCAGGCTGGAATTTGGAATCTTATGGCTACAGAGTCTGCTTGTCTGTCTTCAGACCTCTGTTTTCGTGTTAACGCTGGTCAGTTGTGTCTAAACTGCAAAGGGAGGAGGGGGATAACGAGGCATGTCTGACTCGCTCTTCTGGTTACATCCTGAACTAGTTTTTAGGTTTCTTTGGGGTCCTCTAGGCCAAGGGCGGGGGTCTGTTCAGTCGGTGGGGTCTTAGAATTTTGTTTTTGGCTTCTAAAGGTGACTCTCTCCCTTCTCCCTTGAAAACCCTCTTTCTACAGGAGTCCTGCCCACACCCAGGAGACAGGAATGCTGCACAAGAAGCCAAGACAGGCATTGTGGGGCCTCGGTCTAGCACCACACACCATCCCCTTTGTCCAAGCACATTTCTCCACAGTGTCCATTCTTCATGGAACCCCAGCATGCAAACAGATGGTTCCCCCTGTAGCTTTAGGCCTTCATTTCTTGAGGTTCCTGTATGACATGAAACGTTAAGTAAATCTGTTATGCTTTTCTCTTGTCAACCTGTCTTCTGTTATAGGAGCGTCAGCTGTGAGCCTCAGGATGAGTGAGTAAAGGCGTCATGCCTCTGCCACTGCATCTACATAGACCCGTTTTCTTGGATATGTCCACGACATACTTTTTCCTTGGAGATTTCCAAGTGTGAATTGGGTCAGTCGTGGGAGTGAGGCGGAAGCACGTCTGACATGTCTTGGTGGCTGCGTTAAAGGCAGCCAACCCCGGCCCACCCAGATGCTCGTGGGAACCTGATGCACCTCACACTCTTCTCACAGATGCCAGGAAGGAAACTGACGAGGGTCATGCATTACACGGCAGGGGAGAATTACAGCCTGCGAAGTTTGTAAGGGCAACTTAAGTGATTTTCAAGGACGTTATCTATACTCCAGGAAGCACTGCAACCATCATTTTACACAGGAAAAGCAATTCTGGTCAATTACAAAAAGCCTCCACTGCCCAGAATATAATTCGATCACCACCTGCACATGTTCTGGTGTCAGACTCCGGAAAGTGCAGTCTGTCTGGCGCGTACAACCTGGGAATCAAAAGTAAAGTGGTTTCTGCTTATTTGAACCATGAACTGTACACATGAGAACCCTTCTTTCACTTAGGATTAAAGTGTTTTCTTTCAAAAGCCTCTTGACTGACATGCTGTCAATTCAGAAAGCCCACCTGTCCAGCCGACAGCAAAGAAAAACAACGGAGCTTTGTCTTGCGAAATCAATTCACCTTTCTGTCTCCCATTCTGGTTCTGCACAGAAAGTCAAGCACCTTTTCCAGACACCACCCGCAGTGTGAAAGCAGGAACTAAACCCTTCTGCGAAGACATGGGATGGTTTTATTGAAAAATAACTGTGCATTTTTAATGTTTTGCTTCTATATTTTATAACAACTCCTTGGTAGCTGATGCCCACTCCCCTTCCAACGTTCTGTGCCATCCCTCCTTCCTCTGCTTCCTCAGATGGAACGGAGCTGGCTGCCTCTGTTTTGAGAAGCCTGCGGCTGAATGTGGGCTTGACATGAGATATTTATCATCTCAGGATGTCTTCCCTCAGATCGCTGGCTCTCCAGCCCCAGACTTCTTTATCTTATTTTGCTAAACAAGATGAGTTTCTGTCATTGCTAAAAGTAATTGACTTGTTTTTTAATATATATCAAGGCCCAGGTTAACAACTGGACAATGCAATGCATTTATTATTCTCTCCCTCTCCTGTTTATTCTAGTGTGAAATTGTTTTCCAGGTAGTGATTAATTCTGCCAAAGCTTCCTGCCCTTGCTGGTAATTTGCTGTATTTGGGAAGAAGATGCCAACTGCACGCTACCCGAGGTGTCATGACTGATTTGTCAAACACTGGCTCCTCTATTGTCCTCTGCCAATCAGCCAAGCCTGTGGTCCTTCATTCATTTCTCGAGTTCGAGTTTTCTGTGGGGATGATTGATGCTGGTCCTGTGGGGGAGACTGTGTCAGGAGGGTGGGGGTGGGCTGGAGAGGGCCCCCAGCAGTGGTTCCAAAGGCATTTCCAAAGTGATGGGGAACTGAGGTTCATGGGCAGAGTGGTCGGCCGCCCCACTGTCGGCCTGTTCTGAAAGAGGGAATGACTCTCAGTTGAGCTGAGACGCCACTGGTGGAGACTCGAAGACTGTGGATTTGGACTCCCTCAGCTCAGGAAGGACAGTGCGGTGAACAAGGGGCAAACGAGGCATGACGAAGCAAGTGTGCCTCATACCACGCCCATGAAAGGGGCCATGGACCCCCAGAACCATTCCTAGGGCCCATGGATCGAGAACCCTGGGGACACAGCTTCCTGATCATGCCTGGCAGAGGGAGGACGTGGGGTCGCAGTGGGCCAGAGTGTCGGCCTCGGCACCACCCACCTTGCAGGCTGCAGTCTTTCCTGTGGCTGTTGTGTGCATTGAAGGGCACTTGACAGCATCCCCAGCCTCTCCACTAAAGAATTGGATGCCAGGGGCATCTGTGCTCAGGGTGAGACCACCAAAAACATGGCCAGACATTGCCAAGTGTCCCCTGGGGGTAGGAACAAATGCCCCTCCTCCACCTTGAGGACTGCAGGTGGAACTCAATGAAAAGCAGCCGTGAGTGTCCCCTGAAGGATCTGCCCATGGCCATCCGGGGTGGCTTCATGGTACAGAGGAGCCCGTGTGGGATCCTGAAGTCAGAGTCCTGGGCCTGGGCCTGGGCCTTGGCTCAGTTATCAGCTGCATGGCCTTGGAGAAAGTCATTAACGGAGCCACACAGTTTTTCTTCGGAGTGTAAAGGCTGTGGAAAAGGCAGGGCACAATGGAATCACTGGAAAAGCAAGAAAAAGAGCACTTCCCCTTCACCCTCCCTCCCCCGGTGTAGACTCCAGTGGAAGGTTCCTGGGAACGTGTCCTCCGTCCTCAGTGCTCAGTGACATGAGCGGCACCTCGCCTTCCCTCAGACGGCGTCCTGTTCTGCACTGAGTTCTACACTGAGAGTTCTGCACTGAGGTTGCCCCTCCGCAGCCCAGGCTGGTGCTGGCGCGGGCCTGCCCCTGGGCTCTGCCTGGCTCCTGCACCTGCCCCTCCTTGAGAGCCTACTCTGTCTCCTCCCCAGGTGCCTCCATCCGCACAGACACGCTCTGCCTCTGTGAGTCCTGGCCTGCCTCTGCTTGAGTCCCTGTCACCACTCCACCTGCAGCACAGTCACGGCACCTGTGGAATCTCCCTGAGAGGGACAGGAGGCACAGGAAATTCACCCTGAAGCCTCAGGCTAAGGGGGGGCAGAGCCTTGCAGGCACGGGGTCTGACAGGGACCACGGCTCTCACAGGGTCTCTGCCCCAGTTCCCACCTTGGTGGAAGCTTCTTGCCATGACCACTGCAAGAGCACAGGTGTCCTGGAGACCACATGTGTGGACCCAGCGCCTGTCTCCAGGACCTGAGGGCCCAGGCACAGAGGATATGCCCTCTGGGCCCTCCTGCTGTCCTGGGAGCCAGGCGCCAAGGCCGGTGCCCCCTCTTCTCTTGTCCCCAGGCCCCTGGGATGGTGCCTGGCATCCTCTGACTCATTTGTCCTGCCCTGACTTTCCTTGAATCGTGGCACAAGTCTAGGGTCACACGTGCGGACTGCAGGTTTCTGAAGATCTGATGCTGTTGGTGGCAGCACGCTGGGCTTTGGGGTGAGGCAGAAGCTGGTGGGCTTGAGCCTGAGTGAGTTTCTCAGCTCGGAGGGACAGCAAAGTGCATGGAAGGCTAAGCTGCTTCACGAGGAGGCGGCAGCGCCACCCCAGGGCTGGGCTGCACTGAGAGGCTTTCCTGCCCACTGTGCACATCCTGGGGGTTTGGGAACTATCCTAAGAAATGAGGCCCAGGCTCCCCCCTCACCACTTTCAAGCCGGAAGGGTGTAAAAAATGTGGTCAGAATTCACATGAAGTGGCGCCTCCTGCCAACGTCTGCCTGCTGCTTCTGTGTACCTTCTAACACTTCCTCCGCAGGCCAGCCTTGAGAGGCACTGGCTCCCCCACGTACTGATGACACAAACGTGTAAAACGACTTGTCCAGGGTCACACACTGTCAATCACTAGACCCCATTTTCCCCCCCATTCTTTAAAGTGTGAGATTGTCCGTAGGCAGTGTGACCTGTGCCATTTAGAGGTGCTCTGTGCTGACAAAAAAATCATCCTGAAGACAGTTAGATTTGCTTTCATTCTGTATTGATTTCTATCATCAAAATCGCCTTCCTAAATGGAATTGTGCCTGCATCAACATTAAAATGAGCTTGCATTCCTGGAGCACTCACAAGCCATGGTGTGTGTGTGTGTGTTGTGTGTATCTATATGTCTTTCTGTGTGTGTGTGGGCATATCTGTAGGTTGTGTATGTCTGTGTGTGTGTCTATATGCGTCTAAGTCTACATGTGTCTGGGTGAGCATGTTTGTATGTCTGTGTGTGCCAGTGTGTATGTGTGTGTGCAAGTGTGTGTGTCTCTGTATGTGTCTCTATGTGTGTGTGTCAGTGTCTGTGTGTTAGTGTGTGTCTCTATGTGCCCGTGTGTGCCAGTGTGTCTGTGTGTGTCAGTGTGTCTGTGAGTCCCTTTGTGTCTGTGTGTGTCAGTGTCTGTGTGTGTTAATGTGTCTGTGTGTGCCAGTGTCACTGTGTGTTTATGTGTCTATGTGTGCCAGTGTGTGTGTGTGTCTGTGTGTCTCTATGTGTCTGTGTGTGTTGGTGTGTCTGTGTGTGTTAGTGTGTTTCTCTGTGTCTGTGTGTGCCAGTGTGTCTGTGTGTGTTCTGTGTGTCTTTTCTCTATGTGTCTGTGTGTGTCTGTGTGTCTCTATGTGTCTATGTGTGTCACTCTGTGTCTCTATGTGTCTGTGTGTGTCAGTGTGTCTGCGTGTATCTCTATGTGTCTGTGTGTGTCACTCTGTGTCTCTATGTGCCCATGTGTCTGTGTGTGTCTGTGTGCCTCTGTGTGTCTGTGTGTGTCACTCTGTGTCTCTATGTGTCTGTGTGTGCCAGTGTGTCTGTGTGTCTCTTGTGTCTGTGTGTGTCACTCTCTGTCTCTATGTGTCTGTGTATGCCAATGTGTCTGTGTGTCTCCATGTGTCTGTGTTTATGTCCGCGTGTGTCTGCGTGTGGTTTGGGTTGGAGCTGGGGGAGGCAAGGTTGATGAGAGGAACTGGTTTAGGGACACACGAGTGGCAAGGCCGGCAGCCTGCTCCTGGAGACTGTCCCTTCACCCCTCACCTCCGTGGGTGGAGTGCCTGGGTGCAGGCAGAGCCTGTGCCCTTTTTAACAACTGCTGCAGCACAGTTGTCTTCCTGACCTCATTCCTGCTACTTTTAAAGCACCATATGATGTGTACTTGTGAGTATGTGTTGAGTGTGTGTATAGTATGTGTAAGGTATGTGGATGGTAGGGGGTTGATATATAAATGTGTATGCGTGTAGTGTGTTTGGCGTGTGTGGTGTTTGTGGTATGTGGTGTGTGTGGGGTGTGGTGTGTCTTTGGTGTGGGTGATGTGTGTGCTGTGAGTGGGGGTGTGTGTGTAGTGTGTGCTGTGTGGTGTACATTTGTTGTGTTTGGTGTGTGTGGTGTGGATGTGTGGTTTGTGTAGTGTATAGTGTGATGGGTGTGTGGTGTGTGGGGGTTGTGTTGGGTGTGTGGTGCATGTGGTGTGTAGTGTGTGTGGTTTGTGTGGTGCATATTGTGTTTGGTGTGTGTGGTGTGGATGTGTAGTGTGTAGTGTGTGTGGTGTGTGTGATGTACAGTGTGTAGGGGTGGTGTGTAGTGTGTGGATGTGTAGTGTGTAGTGTGTGTGGTGTGTGTGATGCACGGTGTGTAGGGGTGGTGTGTAGTGTGTGGATGTGTAGTGTGTAGTGTGTGGGTGGTGTGTGTGATGCACGGTGTGTAGGGGTGGTGCGTAGTGTGTGGTGTGTGGGGGGTATAGTGTGTGTGATGCACGGTGTGCAGGGGTGGTGTGTAGTGTGTGGATGTGTAGTGTGTAGTGTGTGGTGTGTGTGATGCATGATGTTTAGGGGTGGTGTGTAGTGTGTGGTGTGTGTGATGCATGATGTGTAGGGGTGGTGTGTAGTGTGTAGTGTGTGTGGGGTGTAGTGGGTGTAGTGTGTGTGGTGTGTGTGATGCATGGTGTATAGGGGTGGTGTGTAGTGTGTGGATGTGTAGTGTGTAGTGTGTGTGGTGTGTGTGAAGCACAGTGTGTAGGGGTGGTGTGTAGTGTGTGGATGTGTAGTGTGTAGTGTGTGTGGTGTGTGTGATGCACAGTGTGTAGGGGTGGTGTGTAGTGTGTGGATGTGTAGTGTGTAGTGTGTGTGGTGTGTGTGATGTACAGTGTGTAGGGGTGGTGTGTAGTGTGTGGATGTATAGTGTGTAGTGTGTGTGGTGTGTGTGATGCATGGTGTGTAGGGGTGGTGTGTAGTGTGTGGATGTGTAGTGTGTAGTGTGTGTGGTGTGTGTGATGCACGGTGTATAGGGGTGGTGTGTAGTGTGTGGATGTGTAGTGTGTAGTGTGTGTGGTGTGTGTGAAGCACGGTGTGTAGGGGTGGTGTGTAGTGTGTAGTGTGTGTGGTGTGTGTGATGCACGGTGTGTAGGGGTGGTGTGTAGTGCGTAGTGTGTGTGGGGTGTAGTGTGTGTGGTGTGTGTGATGCATGGTGTATAGGGGTGGTGTGTAGTGTGTGGATGTGTAGTGTGTAGTGTGTGTGGTGTGTGTGATGCACGGTGTGTAGGGGTGGTGTGTAGTGTGTAGTGTGTGGGGGGTGTAGTGTGTGTGGTGTGTGTGATGCACGGTGTGTAGGGGTGGTGTGTAGTGTGTGGATGTGTAGTGTGTAGTGTGTGTGGTGTGTGTGATGCACGGTGTGTAGGGGTGGTGTGTAGTGTGTGGTGTGTGGGAGGTATAGTGTGTGTGATGCACGGTGTGTAGGAGTGGTGTGTAGTGTGTGGATGTGTAGTGTGTAGTGTGTAGTGTGTGGTGTGTGTGATGCATGATGTGTAGGGGTGGTGTGTAGTGTGTGGTGTGTGTGGGGTGTAGTGTGTGTGGTGTGTGTGATGCATGGTGTATAGGGGTGGTGTGTAGTGTGTGGATGTGTAGTGTGTAGTGTGTGTGGTGTGTGTGATGTACTGTGTGTAGGGGTGGTGTGTAGTGTGTGGATGTGTAGTGTGTAGTGTGTAGTGTGTGTGGTTTGTGTGATGCACGATGTGTAGGGATGGTGTGTAGTGTGTGGATGTGTAGTGTGTGTGGTGTGTGTGATGCACGGTGTGTAGGGGTGGTGTGTAGTGTGTGGATGTGTAGTGTGTGTGGTGTGTGTGATGCACGGTGTGCAGGGGTGGTGTGTAGTGTGTGGATGTGTAGTGTGTGTGGTGTGTGTGATGCACAGTGTGTAGGGGTGGTGTGTAGTGTGTGGATGTGTAGTGTGTGTGGTGTGTGTGATGCACGGTGTATAGGGGTGGTGTGTAGTGTGTGGTGTGTGGGGGGTATAGTGTGTGTGGTGTGTGTGATGCACGGTGTGTAGGGGTGGTGTGTAGTGTGATGTGTAGAGTGTAGTGTGTGGTGTGTGTGATGCACGATGTGTAGGGGTGGTGTGTAGTGTATGGTGTGTGTGGGGTGTAGTGTGTGTGGTGTGTGTGATGCATGGTGTGTAGGGGTGGTGTGTAGTGTGTGGTGTGTGTGGCGTGTAGTGTGTGTGGTGTGTGTGATGCATGGTGTGTAGGGGTGGTGTGTAGTTTGTGGATGTGTAGTGTGTAGTGTGTGTGGTGTGTGTGATGCATGGTGTGTAGGGGTGGTGTGTAGGGGTGGTGTGTAGTGTGTGGTGTGTGGGGGGGTGTAGTGTGTGTGGTGTGTGTGATGCATGGGGTGTGGGTTGTGTTCGGTGTGTAGTGTGTGCGGTGTGGAGGTATTATGTGGTACATGTGGTATGTGTGCTATGTGTGTGCTGTGTGTGGTGCATGTGTAGATAGCTTTTGCGTGTGGTTGTGTGAGCATGTTTAAAGACATGTATGAGGGTCACAGGAGAGCACCTTGCACCGTGGCCTTGATGGAGACTGGACTAGGATGAGGAGAACTCGGAACAATGTCAGTTGAGAAAATCCTTTCACCGCTGACTCTTTATGGCATCAATAAAATGGTGCTAAAAGTCACACGTGCCTCACAGGGTGGTGCTGGAGATTAAATGATGTAAGAGGCATAAGCCCCGCCATCCTACGAAGGGGAAATTGCTTCCTCTGGCGAGCCTTTCTTCCCCTGTGTTTTGAACACTTTAATTTCCTCCAGGAACTCCTTGTTTGCCTGCCGATGATCGTGCTTCAGCTCCTTTCTAAAATAAATGCTATTATGAATTGTGCTGCTATAAATGTGTGTGCAAGGATCTTTTTCAAACAATGACTTCTCTTCCTCTGGGTAGATACCCAATAGTGGTATTGCGGGATCAAATGGTAGTTCTACTTTTAGTTCTTTAAGGAATCTCCACATTTTTTCATAGCAGCTATACTAGTTTCCATTCCCACCAGCAGTGTAGAGTGTTCCCTGATCACCGCATCCATACCAGCATCTACCGTTTTTTGATTTTTGATTATGGCCGTTCTTGCAGGAGTGAGGTGGGTATTGTATTGTGGTTTTGATTTGCATTTCCCTGGGGGGGAAGAGTGGGAGGGGAGCGAGACATAAGAGACTATAAATATGGTGCAGTATATACTGCTTGGGTGATGAGGGCGCGAAAAATCTCACAAATCACCACTCAAGAAGTTCCAGATAACACCAGTACCCTCAATAACTTATGGAAAAATTAAAAATAAATATAATAAATGCTGTTAGAAGCATTCAGAGAAATCCTTACCACCCATCAGTTCACCCTCTCTGGCCACAGGGGACGGAGAGGTCAGGCCGGGGTAGCCTGCGCTGCCTCAATGTTGCCTGCAACACTGAGGACTCAGACAAGGCTTCGAAATTCAGCACACAGCTCTGCCTCCAGTTCCGATCAGCTTTGAAAAGGGGTGGACAATGTCTTAGCTAGAGTCTAATTCCGCAGTTGCTTGTTCTATTTCCATGTCTTGCAATACCAGGGTGGAATGAGAGCATTTGTTTATTGCACATCTGAAGAGATCGTCTTTACTTAGGATATGTCATAAAACGGCTGCTTGAAAATGCCACATCCCAGCGGCAAGAAATAACACTGTGGAATCAGATAACATTGGAATCAGAAAGTGCTGGGTTTCACAGTTCCACCATTAACTAGTGGTTTGTTTGCTTTTAACATTTGGTAAAATACACATAAAAGAACACTTACAATCCTAGCCATTTTTAGGTACATAGTTCAGGAATGTTAAGTACATTCACATTGTTGTGCAGCCAGTAGTGAGGTATTTTAACCTCTGAGATGTTAACTCTCTCTGAGCTCACCATCACCATCGTCATCCTCTCTGGCAACACTAAATCTGGAGGCTCCTTGTGCCAGGAGTGAGGTTTGTTGAGATCTGGTGTCAGAAGGAAACCACTAACATCCCTGGAGCTCTAAATGTGTGCCTTCTGGGCTCACAGCCTCGCGACATGTCAATCTCATCTCAGAGTCATTGGGATCTGTGGCTTCCAAAGGTTTATTACATATGACTTTTTTTAAATACTCAAGCATCTGTGCACAAACATGTTAAATTATTTTCACATGACAGGTGCTGGGGAAACCCATATATATGATATTGTTCTGTCAACCTGAAATAATCAAAAAGACCAGAATCCAGTTTAAAGCATTTATTTAAGAAAAAAGCTGGTAACAGTAGACAAGACTCCAGAGAAATAGAGTCAGTGCTCTAAGTTAAAATTTAAGTTCTTGCTTACATAGGCAGAGCACAGAGGTTTAGTAGGATTATAACGTTTTCTATACAAGGCTGGTTTATGGGTTACAATAATTTAATTAGTATTCTTTTCTTTTCCTTAGGTCTTGTTTTCTTTCCTTTACACCTGGTTTTCAATTTCTTTCCAATTTAAAAGTGTGTATTTAACGTTTCCTCTTAGACACTGTGATAATTATGAAGTTTTGTGTGATAGATAAGGGGGACGTTAATCTATAATGAAGATCAACAGTGAAGAGGGAGGGGGTCACCCCTGGTGACCTTTAAGCATTTGCAACATTTAACCAAGCAGTGTCTATAAGGACTAAAGCTCATCTATAATCAGAGAAACAAAGGTTGCAGGTGCCTAGGTTACAGCTGCCTGTTATGTGACTCAGGCTCCTTATATTCCTTTAAGGCTCAAAATAATTTAGAATTCCAGCAGCTTAGATTTTGAATTACTTACTTTCAAAGTTAATTCGGTCATCAATATTTACTGAATGAGTGACTGCCAGGCCCTGTGTGATGGTGTGGGGGATATCACTGGGCACAAAGCAGACAAAGCCGCTGCCTGTGGAACCCATGCTCGTGCTGATGGCTGGTGGCTGCTGCACGCATCTGAGAGGAAGATCAACATCTGCGCTTCCCCTCCTGCCTCTGTTTCTCCTCCAGACCTCGTGGTTTCCACTGGTGAGACGCTGTCCCCGTGAGGTGCACCCCGTGGCCTCCCCTTTCTGCCTCCCCATGTTGCACTGCTCTCCTGGCCTGCAGGAATCACCCTCCCTTCTCATGTTCCACGTTTGATTTCTCACATAAACAAGAATATGCTTGGCACAGCAAAATTAGAAATTCTGATGACTTTTTTTCTTCCTGATTCCCTTGGGATCTAATTAGGAAAGTTTGGAGCAGAAAGCTGAAAGTCAGGCTCAGCTCTGTGGTGCGGCAACAACTCCACTCCCTGGCAAGCTCCTCCAAGCAGCTGAACCAAGTGTGTCCATACTCCCGTTTTCACCCCCTGTCTTCCACCATCTTCTACCCAGCCCAGGGAGAATACTGTAAGGCCGGTTGCCTCACCAGGAGCTCGGACACGCCCATCCCTCTCTGCGCCTGGAAACTCCTGCACTGGACACTAACCTCTGCACTCGACACTAACCTCTGCACTCGACACTAACCTCTGCACTCAACACTCGCCCCTGCACTGGACACTCGACACCTGCCTTTGCACTCGACACTCACCTCTGCACTCGACACCCGCCTCTGCACTCGACACTCGACAGCTGCCTCTGCACTCGACACTAACCTCTGCACTCGACACCAACCTCTGCACTCAACACTCGCCCCTGCACTGGACACTCGACACCCGCCTTTGCACTCGACACTCACCTCTGCACTCGACACCCGCCTCTGCACTCGACACCAACCTCGACACCAACCTCTGTGCTCGGCACCAACCTCTGCGCTCGACACCTGCCTCTGTGCTCGACACCAACCTCTGCGCTCGACACCAACCTCGGCGCTCGACACCCGCCTCTGCGCTCGACACCCGCCTCTGCGCTCGACACCCGCCTCTGCACTCGACACTAACCTCTGCACCCAACACTCGACACCCGCCTCTGCACTCGACACTCACCTCTGCACCCGACACTCGACACTAACCTCTGCACTCGACACCCGCCTCTGCACTCGACACCCGCCTCTGCACTCGACACTCATCTCTGCACTTGACACCCGCCTCTGCACTCGACACTCGACACTAACCTCTGCACTCGACACCCGCCTCTGCACTCGACACCAACCTCTGCACTCGGCACCAACCTCTGCACCCGACACTCGACACCCGCCTCTGCACTCGACACCTGCCTCTGCACTTGACACCTGCCTCTGCACTCGACACTAACCTCTACACCCGACACTCGACACCCGCCTCCACACTCGACACCCGCCTCCGCACTCGACACCCGCCTCCGCACTCGACACCTACCTCTGCACACAGCCCTCCGGACAGCCCCGGCTCATGCAACCCTGGCTGGCTCTTGCACCAGAAAAACCCGCCCAATAACCTGCCAACCAATAGCGGACTGCCCCGCCTCCATCCCGCTCCCCCGCAACCAATTAGAACACCCGGCCACTCCTTGCTCTCCCAAAGCTATGAAAACCCCTAGTTCCAGGAAGCCAGCGAGACTTCTCTGGCCCCCCTCCCCCGGACCACAGAACCTCGCTGGGGAGCTTAATAAATTGGCATTTAATTTTCCTAGGCTGGCCTCAGTTTCCTCATCTTAAACTCGGCAATAATCCTTACAAATACCACCTTTCTTCTCATCAGGGTTCTGGTCTTTTTTGGGCACAGCCTGGTGTAAAGGTATTAAATTGCTGTCAATTAAACAGTAAAGAGCAATGGACGCTGTGCCACTGGACCTCACATGGCCTACAGAAAGCATTCAGCTTCACACGGGATGTGATGCCTTCTCCCGCGTTTGCAGTCCAGGTCTGGGTGGAAGCCACCATTTTGTAACACTGGTGGACATGCTCCTTGGTTCTGTATCAAGAACATGGAACTCCTCAGTGATAAACGGTAGGGCTGATGCTGGAGCCTAATGCTGGTGTTTAACTTTCCACAAGACACAATGTAGTGTCTTTGCATGAGAAAAGTCCTTGCTCAGTGCTTGAGGAAGATTTAAGCTCCTTTCTGAAAGGAAGTGGTTTCTTTCACTCTAAGAGTAGCTTTTGGTTAGTATCTTTCACTGGGAAAACAATTGCAGTGGAATTGGTGGACCTGAGGGCCTCACCGTCATCCCTGGCCCCAGGGGCTATTTGCTGTCCCCAGATGCCCCCCCAACTAAGCACCCTCTCTCAGAGCTCACTGCCTCAGCCTTGTGCTACCCCTGTCTCCTCTCCACAGGAGCGAGAGGTGAGAGGAGTCCACTAGGATATGTGGTTCTGTTGGGACAGGTGAGCAAAGTGGTGACAGACGGTACCAGTGGAAGATGGAGGACAGCCAAGAGAAGTGACAGCAAAGGAGAAAAGGCGCAAGCTGGAGAAGTGGATGGATGGAGTGGAGATGCTCAGCTTTGGAAGGAAGCAGCAAAGGCATTGGGGACTGCTGAGAGAGGGAGGGAGGGAGAGGAAGATGGGGGGTAGAGAGAGGAGGGAAGCAGGAGGAAAGGGAGGGAATGGGAGAGAGAGAGGGAGAGGGAGAGGGAGATGGGGGGTAGAGAGAAGAGGGAAGCAGGAGGAGAGGGAATGGGAGAGACGGAGAGAGAGAGAGGGAGATGGGGAGTAGAGACAGGAGGGAAGAAGGAGGAGAGGGAGGGAATGGGAGAGAGAGAGGGAGAGGGAGAGGGAGATGGGGGGTAGAGAGAGGAGGGAAGCAGGAGGAGGGAATGGGAGAGAGAGAGGGAGATGGGGGGGGTAGAGAGAGGAGGGGAAGCAGGAGAAGAGGGAGAGAATGGAAGAGAGAGAGGGAGAGGGAGGATGGGGGTAGAGAGGAGGGAAGCAGGAGGAGAGGGAATGGGAGAGAGAGAGGGAGAGAGAGGGAGATGGGGGGGTAGAGAGAGGAGGGAAGCAGGAGGAGAGGGAGGGAATGGGAGAGAGAGAGGGAGGGGGTGTAGACAGAGGAGGGAAGCAGGAGGAGAGGGAGGGAATGGGAGAGAGAGAGATGGGGGAGTAGAGAGAGGAGGGAAGCAGGTGGAGAGGGAGGGAATGAGAGAGAGAGGGAGAGAGAGAGGGAGAGGGGGGGGTAGAGAGAGGAGGGAAGCAAGAGGAGAGGGAATGGGAGAGAGAGAGGTAGAGGGAGACATGTAGGATAGCCACACAAAGAAAAATGGCAAGAAGGGTAGCCAGAGCCTCCCCCCACCACACACACACACACACACACACACACACACACACACACACACACACGTAGGGACAAGAAATAGCCACGGCGTGGAATATGACAGTTCTTATCAAATTACCGTGGTTTTCAGTGTTTCAATATTCATGGCGTGCTGTTGTTACTGGCAAGAAAATCAGAGTATTATTTATTCTCTTCTCATGACTAGATAATTTCTCACATAGTACATCGAAAATCAACTCAACAGGCCCCAAACAGTGACTTTTTCCCCCGGAATTATATTAAAATGAATGAATCAATCACGAAATGTATTTGTCATGGCCATCCCACTCCTCCCACCTCGCCTGCCCTCACTTTTCTTGTGAGATTCCCCATGCGATTTGATTTTAAGACTTTCTTTCTTCTTCTTGTTCTTTTCTTTTTATTTGTTTGATTTTTTGTGTGGGGGGAGGCTGTTTCCTTTCTGATTCCTCAGTCCTGCTAGCACATCTCAGGATAAAGTGCCTGTGTTATATTCGAGGCGAGATTAAGGGACCAGCACCAAAACAAAAGTATGCTAAATAGCAGGGTTTATTAAGCCGGCGACCACGGAGGACTTGAGTCTCTCCAACCCGTGGCCCCGAATGGAGGGTGTTAAGACCTTTTATACCCGTAAGAATCACTTTGGGAGTCAGGGCGAGAGGCGGGGGTGGGGGTGAAGGGACACAGACATTTAGGGGTTTTTGTAAATCATCTCCCGGACAGAGAGGAGGGAGCGGGGCTCCGGACATTCCCAGGGCTTGAGGACATCTTGCCCCCTTGATTGTTACCTAAGTGGCTTACAGAAGTCAAGATAAGCGTTAGTTTGCACATCTTCTGGGCTGTAGTGGAAATAACAGATTTTGGTTACTTATTACAAGGCACAGGGACCAGGATGGAATTAGCTTGGGCTGCTATTTTAGTTACAAAGGCTGACAATTCTGGCTGTTACTGATAAGAAAGGTAGATAGTTTGCAGAGCAAACTAGCAGTTTTATGTACAGAAGCCAAAGGCCAGCAGTTATTGTGAGGAGAGTGGGGCAGCCGTTACAACTTATTTTAAAGCATAACTTTGTTCAGGTTCTAACGTTAGGCCAGCTATAGCACACCTGAAGCAGGGCCGAGGGGAGGTTCTGGCACAGAAGATTTTGGGTAAGACAGTTCACGTCTTATCACACGCTATATAGCAGTTATCTGTAGGGTGGCGTGGGGGAAGTGATCAGGTCACGGGGTGCCCATGCTGATTGATTAGAACATGAACACTGGCACCAGGGGCTTTGCAGCATCCACTGGGAACTGGCTTGGCTTCAGAGCTCTCCCACTGCCTCGGCATATGGAGAGCGCCATTCCCTGGCCAAGAACGCTGTTAAACTCCTGTCCCAGAGCCCACTGCTAGTTCCTTTCTGCTACAGACATTTTTTTTTCCCAGAGCCTTTTCACATCTATCTCATTTCTGTATCATGACAGTTTTGTGAATCAAGGCATGCATGCATTTTCCAATTTGGCATTGATACATAGCAGGAGTTCGGCAGATATTGACTACTTACTAACTAGGATAATTGAAACCTAAAGAGATTGAGAAGGAAAAGAAAACGGCTAAAATCATGTTTACAGTTACTGTTAGTGGATATTGTGGCTCCACTCACATCACTGTACTTCTCTAGTCCACTGTAAACTTGGTCCAGACTCACCCAGTTGACCTTCGGTCTTTCCTCAGTTTTTTAACCCTGGGACTGCATAGAATGGTGACTTTGTACCTGCACCAATAGCAGCAGAAAGGTGTCCATGCTGGGGAGCTCCCAGCCCGGAGCTCCCCAGCATGCGGGTGCCTAGGACCTTCAGTTGCCCTTGGGGCAGGGAGACTTTGGCTCACTTCTAATAGTCGTTTTCTTTAAAGCAACTAAGGGCTGCGGAGAGGGGTAGGGAGGCACTGGGGATGGGAAGAGAGGAAAGACCGAGCTAGTAAAAAGGGCATGACTCCTTAATTAACAGGCAATAGTGAGAAGGACTATTTATTGCCCAGTTAATTATACAATTTAGTGAACATGTTTGCTACTGATTTCGATGAACTTCCCTTAAATCCTATTAATAGCCCTTTGAGGCCCCCATCGTTTCTCTTACAGAGAGCCGTGTTTTGGTCAATATCCCATCCTCTGTACTACAACTGTCAGAAACTGAAGGAGCTGAGACTTGACTCTACAGCCAAGCTAAAAAGGTAGCCTGTTACTCATAGCAAAAGCAGTAGATAGAATATTTTTGTGGAATTTTTGTGCCACTTCCATGAGCCCCAGTTTCCACAGGATGATGTGGAAAGGGCCAGATGACATTTGCACACGTAGTACATTGTATAACAGGAGACGGATTCTTGAGCTGAGGGAAGTGGAAACGTTTATAATAGGATTAACCATGCCTGTCTTTTGTTCCAGAGGGAGACATTATCTTCATTGCATTGGACAATAAGACGCCTGCCCTTTGCTCTGGAAGATGACATTATTTTTCACATCCAAGGCTGTTTACTGTACACACGTTCTTGAAAAGATTGGAACAATAGTGATCAGTGGTTTGCTCATAATATGTGCAGAAATATCAGAAATCCATGGAGAAATGTCTCCCACCAGACTTCCAACTCTCCACTCCCAGAAGACTTCTGCTTTCTTCTTGAGGTGTATCCCCCATGTCTGCGTAAAGTAGGAGTGTGTCCTTGGCGTTAAGCTGGATGCATGGTGGCCGCACCCAACATGACTTCCTGTGCCACACTCCTCCAGCTCCTGCCTCTTCAGTGCCTTCAAACCTCTGTGTATGCCTTTCAATGCTTTTGATTGTTTTGTCAGAAGGACTAGTCTGATATAGGTTACTCTGCCATTGCATGAAGATTTAGTGTAATAGAGTCTGATTTATCAATTTTTAATTTTATTTCTTTCATGGTTCGTCTGTTTTGCGTCCTACTGAAGAATCTTTCCTATTTCAAAGTCTTGGAAATATCTACAATGTTTGTCTCTGCAATCCATCTGGGATGGATTTCTGCGAATGGGATGATGTGAGTGACACACACAGGCATTGTCTGAGTAGAAACCGTGAATGAAAAACACTGTCCTTTCCTGAGCTGCAGGGCAGGGTTAATTTTTGTCAGAAGCAAGGTGGTACTAAATCTATGCACTTGTATCTTAATTTTATGTTTTATCCCGTTGGTTAGTTCGCTAACTCTTGAGTGAATAGCACGTTGTCTAAATTAATTAATAGCATTAATTTAGCCTTATAACATGGTTCGATGGTTGGTCATATGTTAAAATTTTGTTTGTTTTCCTCAGGATCATCTTGACTATTCTTAGTTCTCTGTGTTGCTATAAGAATTTTACAAGCAGCTCATTCGTTTACAAAAATCATGCTGAAATTTTTTTTGGATACGCTGAATCTAGGAAATAATTTTGGTTAAAAAATCTGGATTTGTACTCTCAGGCCTCTCCTCTTCTTATAAGACAGTTTGTGGAAAATGGGCTGATGTATTTGTTCCCAGTTTCATAAGGAGAAGAGAGGGCTGTATTTCAGTTTCTACAACCTCATTAGGGTGAACTGGCCGAGATCCATGGGACTCTGGGTTGGCTTTTGCTGACTGCCATAAACTCTGCTAGGTCTCACATGCCTCTGTATCCCTGAGTTCATTTTTCTTCCCCTTTGCCGTGGCACTGAGAAAAAGATACTGGATCATCATCTTACACAATACCAGAAGGGCTCAATAAGTTTTCCAAAGGCATTCTGAAGCCTTCTTTGAAATCACAGCATTTCTACCCCCTTTATAAAATGTTTAAGATAAATAGAAAAATAAAACACAGTCCCAGTATTGAGGGGACGGGTGAGTTAGTATCTTCTCCTGGAAAGGCTGCAAAAGGACCCTTAACTGTCCCTCCTACCCCACACATGGCAGCTGGGCTGCGTCTGCTTCACGAGTGGCTGTTTTCCTGATTTCTCTGTCTGAGCTTCCTTCTGGGCTATCTGGGCCATGGTCACGCATGTGAGGGGCTCCTGGAACATCATGGAGTCCATGCAGATGGGGGCGGCCCTCTGCATGGGGCTGGAAAAGAGAGACAATCCATCCTCCTCACCTCCCATGTGTTTTCATTCAGGAGTGAGTGTAATCTTGCCAGCTGCACAGACAAAACTAATTTGCTGGGACAGATATTGCAGTAGAGAAAGGGTTCAATTAACGCACAGCCGGCCGAGTGGAATGACTGAAGTTTGTTACTCAAATCAGCCTCCTCCGGAACTCAGAGGTCAGGGTTTTTCTGGGTAAGTTGGTGGGCAGAGGGCTTGGGAGTGGATGCTGCTGATTGGCTAGGGATGAAATCACAGAGGTGTGGAAAATAGTCTTCAGGTGCTGAGTCTGCCTCTGGGTGGGGCCTCAGGACTGGTCGATCATGAGTCATGAGTCTGGGTGGGGCCAGGATGCAAAGGGCTGAAAAACATCCCAAAAGACAAATCTTAGGTTCCGCAACAGTGAGGCTGTCTATAAGCACACTTGTGGAAGTCACAAACCTTGTGACCTGTGGTGCAGTAAATGATTATAGAAAGGCAAGCTATGCCTGCATCTTACCAGAATTCAGAGCGCTCTCATAATCCTAATTTTGTGCCCTTTCTCAGTTTTACAAAGGCAGTTTTAGTCACCAAACAAGGAGGGGGTTGGTGTTAGGAAGGGAATATTATCATTCTTGCTTAAACGTTAAATTGTAAAATAAATTCCTCCTATGGTTCACTTGACCGATGCCCAGGAATGAGTGAGGGCAGCCTGCCTGTGAGGCCAGAGCATGGTGCACTCAGCCAGGCGAGAATTGTCTCGCTGGTGTAATCTTTGCTCAGGGATATTTCAAGAGGCTCCCTCCTGCCGCCCCTCCCTCACAAGTTCCTAAATAGCTGCAATTTTCTCAGTGACTGCTCAGCCATGCTGTGGGTCCCTACCCACCTCCTGGCCCATCCTGGGCTTCATCAGACAGTTCTTTCCCTCAGTAGCAGAACATTAATTGTTGTGAACTGTGTGGTGCTGAGACCTGCCTCCTGAGGCTCCAGACCCTGCTGTCCCCCTCAGTTTTCTAGACACATCCCAGTGACCTAGACAGTCCTGTTGTTTCTGTCTTAAATTCTATTCTCCCCTCACAAGCACATAATTAAGTGATTATAACTACTCTGGACACCTAATTCACATGCAGATGAACTTGTCCCCAAGACCATTTGTACATTTTAACAAGTAATTAGCAATGTTAATAGCTGGCCCTCCCCTCAGGGACCTTGATGTGTGTAAAGGAGACTGACGGATCAGAATCAATCTCAATAGAAAGAGACTCGTTCCTTCCCCTTAGCAGGCTGCTCGTGTCTTTCCAGGCACTCAGCACTCATACCTTATTTCTTACTGTGAAGTTTTTCCTCTATGTTTGACTTACCATCACTGGCCATTTGGTCCCCTCTGATCTAGAAAACAGTCACTCTGAGCTGGTGTAAAGACTCTACTTTTGGGTCCTAGGAGTTACAGGAATGCCCTGTGAAGCTGGTGGGCCGGCAGGGTGAGCCAAGGAGTCAGAGTCGGGTCAGGAGGCTCTCTGCTGCCATGCAGTCAGGGAGACACGCCGTTGAGTGCTCAGATGGTGGCTGGTGTGTTGGTGGTGCTGGTGTGCCGGCCAGGCGTGAGTCAAGGCAGCGTCGCATTGGAGGCGAAAGCCTGGGTTTTACTTCTGATTTTGCCTCTCGGACCTTCAGTTTCTTCATGAGCTGGATTCCACCATCACTGTTTCTCTAAGTTACAATGAAACCTTCTGAGGAAGCTGTGCTGAGTGCCCTGTGTGCTGTGTGACATGGTGACAGCGGTTTCCCCAGGCCCCTTGGGAGGAAGAAGCTCATTCTTACCCTATTCTGCCAACAGACATCACCTGCTAGTGTCAGAGGAAGCCAACCCTTGATCCCTAGATCCTCTTCGCTATTGAAATGTTACCAAAATGTTTTCTACACAGAAAAACACACCCCTCTGCTTTGGCAGCGGCAGCGTGAGAGGGGGCAGTTCTGCAGCGGTGGAAACAGAGTCCAGCCTTTCATTACGGCGGGTTTGGTCGGGTCCCTGATGAAGGTAGTGCAAGCGCTGGAGGTGACTTTTCCATCACATTTCCATGAGAAAGTAAAACTTGAGATAATTACCTGGCTTTTCTCAAATAATGAGCTGCTTTGCAGGATACGGCTAAAATATCTGAGTACTTAGCTGCCTTAATGCTGATTCTCTGTTTTGGCTTCTGAAAGAGATGTCATGAGGCTGTGCAAGGTGAGCCTGTGTACTCAGGTCCTGTCCCCTCACCTGGAGAGCCACAGTGGCAGGGGTGGGCCCTGCATGTCCTATCTCCTGGGTGGGAAGCCTGGGGCCCGAATTTCTAATCTCACAGACCCTGTGTGCCCTGGGCGATGGGGGAGTGAAACTCCCGGACTTTCTCCTTTCTCCTCTACCACTTTTGATTTCTTCGTAACTTCCTGTAGTGACAGTGAGGCAGGACCCAGCTGATGAACTGCTTTCCACAGAAATGCTGTGGCAACAAGAGTTGATTTTGAGTGAGAAAAAGAAGGGAAATAGGAGCCTAAATCACAAGTGGCCTGACCTGTCTCGCGTCACGCAGCTCTTGTCTCTTAGGCTACTCAGTGTGCTTACGGGCTGGAGTTTGGGAGCCACGGGCTGTGTCCTCAGACCCTCCGCACGTGGGGGCCGGCGGTTCTGTGAACTCCAGGCCTCTGCTGCGCTTACACACTCCTCCTGGGTGTCACCATCTCAGTGCTACAGTCTTGCCAATGCACCACAATTTTACAGTCTTGTTGTTCAAGGTATACTTGGAGTTCTTTACCCACAACCCAAAAAATTAAGGAGCGGAGACACCCAGGGTGAGGTTGGAGTGAGAGTTTAATGAGCAAAAGAAGAAAGCTCTCTGCTGTGGAGAGGGGCCTGAAAAAGGGTTGCTGTTTATACAGTTGAATGCAAAGCCTTCTTATAGAAAACCGATGAGGGCTGGGCATCTCATGAGCGTAAGGTGCAAATTTCTGGGAGCTCCACTCCGTCCTCCTAATGCGCATGTGGGCCCTTAGCTTGAATTACTCCATATTGCTTTGCTCCCCTGACTGCACATGTGTCAGAGGACAGAATTTTCCTTTGTGGGCACGTCTGGGCAAGTCACCTGTGTAGCCTTCCTTATCTGTGTAACTATGGTCATGTCTCAAGCAAGTCCCACTGTGGCAAGTTCCCTTATCTGTGTCTGCAGCTTTATTTTTCCAGGCTGTTCTTCTGTTTGAAAGAATTCAACCGAGGACCCACCCTGACTGCCTGCCTGACAGGTTTCTTCCTTTCTCTTCTCATCAGGAGCCTGTGAGCTCCTTGAGCAAACACTGCCTTTAAAGAGCTCTGTATCATTTATGCCATTTGCTATTTGCCAGGTATCAGAATGAGTGCTTTATATGAGTTATTTATTTCTCATGAGAATCACAGGTACAAAGCAGGTGTTGCTGGGTCCTTTCTAAAATGAAAGAAACCAAAGGGGACTAAGTGACTTGGCCAAGGTTTCATAGCTGTAAGTTGAACAGGCAGGAGTCACACCTGGGTCTGCAATAGATCGATACTGCATGTCCCAGCCCACAGAGCCTGCTGGCACATCTGGTGACAGACACAGATATTCAGATGGAGGAATGAATGAGGAGAGGAGGATGCTGGGAAGGGAACAAGGCTAGTTGTTCAGTCTGAAGACAGGACTGTGGCCTTCTGGGCAGGGGAGCTCAATGCTGACTGATTGACAGCAGAGTGCAGCGTCCTGAGCCCACACGCCTTCACCCAAGCCCTCCCTCCTTTCCTGCTATTCTTGCCTGGATGAATAACCCACTTTGGATGACTGAAGTCTGACCACTCAATTGTTCATCTACAGATGTTTGCAGGGATGGATTTTTTTTATTTTTCTGGAAGTGTCTCTGGAGGCTGAGAAGAGTTCAGGAGCTCTGGGCTCCGGGCAGTCAGCCTGATCCAGCCAAGCCGCCATACCTGGCTCTCATCGTGGCCCCAGTTCAGAATCAGGAGGTTTTTTAGGGAGTTTAGGAGCAGTCTGGTGCTAGAAAAGGTAAGTTGGCCTTTATTTTTATTTTCATGTATTTTTAAAAACAGGATCTCACTCTGTCACCCAGGCCAAAGTGCAGTGGTGCAATCATAGCTCACTGCAGGGTATAGTTATAAAATATGTCCCTACCAAATCTCACACTGAATTGTAATCCCCAGTGTTGGAAGAGAGTCATGGTATTGACCAGAGTGGAAGTCAATGGAATGGTGGGGAGGAATCTGACATAGCTGACTCCATCTTGCTTCTGATCTTACAAGCCACTGCCTTGGCTCATTCCTACATGTAAGCCAAGCTAATCATGGAGAGCATTTAGATTGTAGGTGTTTGGGTCATGACGGTGAGTCCCTCACAGCTGGGTGCCATCCTCGTTGTAGTGAGTGAGTTCCTGTGAGGTCTGGTTGTTGAAGTGTGTGGCGTCACCCCACCTTCTCTCTCTCTCTCCCTGTCATTCTCACCATAAGCTCCTGCTTCACCTTCTGCTGAGTGAAGTCTCCCTGAGCCTCCCCAGAAGCAGAGCAGATGCTGGCACCGTGTTTAGACAGCCTGAAGAGTTGTTGGCCAAATAAGCCTCTGTTTTTTAAAAAAATAAATTACCCAGTGTCAAGTATTTCTTTATAGCAATGCAAGAACAGCCTAACGCATGGCAGTACTAAGCTCCTGGGCTCACACGGTCCTCCTGCCTCAGCCGCGTGAGTAGCTGAGACAACAGGCATGTGCCCCATGTCCAGTCAGTTTAAATTATTTTTCTCTTTTGTAGAGATGAGGCCTTGCTGTGTTGCTCAGGCTGGAAGTTTGTCTTTAAAGTGCCCAGGTCAGTGGAACCAGCGGGAGAGAGAGTTTCTGAAGCTTTCTGCACTCTTTTAATGGAGCAGAAGAGAAGGGCAGGGATGTGGGAAAAATGTACATCTGTCTGTACAGGAACAGGGATTTGCTTTTCCTTCCTGACCTGGTGATGGGGATGAAGAAACACCCTAGGTTCCTCACAGCACCATGGTTGGGGGTCTCTGAGTAGGGGCCAAAGGATCTGGTGTCCACCAAAGAAAGGACTGGACAAGTGCCCTTCTGATGCCACCATGGCTGTTCTGTGGTCTCCTGTGTGTACTCACTGTCCGTGGCTTGCATTTAGCTACTGGATTTGAAGTGCCAGCCGTGGGCAATGGGGAGAGGGGCTGAGGGCAGCAGCAGAAGCAGATGGAAATGCGGAGTTCAACCCAGGTGAGTAAGTTACCTGTTGTTAAAATCAAATGGTGCTGTGTGACACATTACCTCAAACGTTAATGACTTACACCAACAGCCATTTTGTTACATGTCATGATTTTGTCAGGCATTCGAGCAGTGCTCGGTGAGGCGCTGCTTTGATCCACGTGGCTTTGAAAGACGTCCCCTGGAGGCATGAAGTGAAGGATGACCTGGACTGGGGCTCAGGGTGGCTCCGCTCATATGCCCGGTGAGGATGGGAGGTTGGGCCCAGGTGGATTTGATCCCAGAGCCCGCCCGTGGCGTCTGTGTGGGGCTTGTGCTTCTCGGAGCATGTGCTTGCACTCCCAGGGAGAGCAAGAGTGACCTCGAGGGAGCGTTCTGAGACTAAGCACTGTAATGGCCGGAAGTGGAAGTCAATGGAACGGAGGGAGGAGTCTGACAGAGCCGGCTCCATCTTGCTTCTGACCTCACAAGCCACCGCCTTTGCTCATTCCTGCATGGAGGCCAAGCTAATCATGGGAAGAATTTAGATTATAGTTTAACTTTAGAACGAATGCCTGTCGCTATTGAAACAGACCTCTGAGGAGATAAAGAAACACACACACACACACACAACAGTGCTATTTTAAAGGTTTACAGGAACAAGGTCGATCTGACAAGCAGTAGACCATGAACAAAGAGCAGAACATTTTGAGACCTCCTCGGGCCCCTTCTGACATTCAGCGGTCACCAGCCACCTCCGGACCTTCATCGTTCCGTTTGCTTCTCTAACATAGAAGGAGCCTAAAAACGATCAGCTTCAGATGGTTCTTTAGGGCATTAGTCCACCGTCTTCTCAGTTTGCCGACTCCTAGAATAAAGTCCTCGTTCTTGTCCCAGCACCTTGCCTCTGCACATATCGGCTGTCATGTGGCCAGCGGTAGGAGCTTTGCACTTGGCTACAATAACAGCTCCCTTAGGTCTGGGCAGCAAAACAGGTACATGGTCACTTCTGGCATTCTCCACTGGCTCAGCTGTCTTACTGTCTGCTCGGGACAGGGGAGGGGACACAGCCCCACCTCTCAACGGGGGATGTGCAGCCCTCTGCAGTTAACTTTCAATTCACCTCATTGCTCCTTTGAGAGAGTAACAGAAAAACAGTCACCACGAGGAAAGGAACCATGCAAGGTGACTTTGAGCTGTGGGCTACTCCATCTCTAAAATGTGTTGCTGTTTTCAGTGCTGACTGGAGACACTCGGGGGTGCAGTCACGTCCTTGTCCTGAAGACCCTCGTAATATAGGGAGGGAGAGGGCACCTCACCACCGGCCATGCTTCAGGGTGGACTGCAAAGGCCGGTGTGGATCCAAATCAGGATTTCTAATTATTCTACACACTTAACTCCAATAGAGATTTGGGGTTCCAAATTCTGCATCCAGCCCACATAGTACCTCAAGGGCAGATTCTCTGGGAAAGGCTGCCCATTCACCTAAGGCTATGGTTCAATATACACTTGACTTCCCTATGCCCTGGCTGTTTGTTCCTCCATAGACTCTGGAAATGGCCTCCTGTCATGGCCTTGTCCTCTGCCTCCCTATGGGACAGCTGTCTGTATGGCCACAGGGCTAGGGGGCTCATCTGCCTCTCTGGGCACCTGGTCACTGCTGCCTCCTGTGACTGAGGATGTGCCTATCCCTGGAGCTGGGACATCAGGGTGGGGGAAGGCCATGTCCAGCCTGGGCCTGTGGGGACTCACTGCCTTTCTGGGCACCTGGTCACTCTGCCTCCTGTGACTGAGGATGTGTCTATTCCTGGAGCTGGGACGTAGGGTAGGGAGGCCACGTCCAGCCTGGGCCTGTGGGGGACTCACTGCCTTTCTGGGCACCTGGTCACTGCTGCCTCCTGTGACTGAGGATGTGTCTATTCCTGGAGCTGGGACATCAGGGTGGGGGAAGGCCATGTCCAGCCTGGGCCTGTGGGGGACTCACTGCCTTTCTGGGCACCTGGTCACTGCTGCCTCCTGTGACTGAGGATGTGTCTATTCCTGGAGCTGGGACGTCAGGGTAGGGAGGCCACGTCCAGCCTGGGCCTGTGGGGACTCACTGCCTTTCTGGGCACCTGGTCACTGCTGCCTCCTGTGACTGAGGATGTGTCTATTCCTGGAGCTGGGACGTCAGGGTAGGGAGGCCACGTCCAGCCTGGGCCTGTGGGGACTCACTGCCTTTCTGGGCACCTGGTCACTGCTGCCTCCTGTGACTGAGGATGTGTCTATTCTTGGAGCTGGGACGTCAGGGTAGGGAGGCCACGTCCAGCCTGGGCCTGTAGCCTCTGGGTCTGGACCATCCTCGGGAGCTCTGAGAGCTGAGTGCTGTGGAGACCAAGCAGGAATGATTTCTCCATCCTGGAGGATATTACTTCATCTTTTAAACTCATCTTCAGCCCCAGTAATGCTGTTTTTCAAAGAAACATGCCTTTGGGAAGAAACAGAATTGAAAATGAAGACATTCCTGATGCAGGACTTCTAAAAGGAGCAGCAGCAACAGAGTCCCCAGCAGTGAGTGGAGAGGGGGACCCTGCCACAGAAATGAGCAGGGACAGGCAGGAGGGCAGCTCTCCGAGGAGTGGCAGTGCCCTCTAGGGAGGGCGACTGCGGGGGAAACCCAGCATCGCAGGCCACCAATGCATCAGTTTCAGGCCACAGCAAGCCAGAGCCTTTCCTTGAAGTTTCATTTGCCCAGAATCCTCCTCTCTTGATAGATTCTTTTAAAACTGCCAGAGCATCTGCAATTCTCCAGTTCCTGAAACAAAAATAGTCTCCACTTCTCACTCCTCTCCTTGGAGATTTGCCCACCACCACCCAAGCTCAAGGAGGCAAAGCTTCCCAGAGGACATATGGCTTATTACCAAGGCAAGAGAAGATGGTCTTGTGATGGTCCCAAATTAACCTCAAATCAGTCTCCCCATCACAGAGGGCAGGTGTCTCCCCAGAGTGTCCTGGGGGTGACCCTTCCTGCCTCACAAAGACCAGGACCTGACTGCATCCAAACGCCTGATGCACTCCTGCTCAGGGGAGTGCCAGTTCAGTGGTCCTGAGGGTGGCTTCTTTTGCTTTTCATTTGCCCGCAATCCTTCTCCCTGCCTGACAATCTTCTAAAAGTTGTTGTGAAACTCCCAGACAGGCACCTTTTTGACCGCTGGGCACTGGCCTCTTTGCTGCCAGGGAGGAGATAAGAGTGGCTGCCAAGATCCTCAAGGTAAGCAGCCCCCAGGAAGAGCCCCGCATCCCCTGCCGGCCGCCCTGTGGATGGAACTCCCGCTCAGCTGCCTGTCTGGAGTTAGAGGAGGATGTCTTAAGGCACCATGAGCTGACTGTGGACCTCCACTCCCCAAACCTGGCCCTTTCAGCAGTCCCCTGGTAGGATGGAGGCCGTCAGCTCATCCACAACAGCTGCAGGAAGCCTAGGGCTCACCCTTACGCTCTCCTTCTCAAGCACCTCTAAGGCCATTTCATCCCACGCTTGCCCCCAGCTCAGTCTGGACTGTGACTGACTCCTGCCAGTGGGGCAGCAGCCTTTGCCATTCCCTGGCCTGCATCTCCACTGGCAGCGACAGTGACCCTATAAGAACCCAACTCATGTTATCCCCCGTCTCAGCTTTCTATGGTACAGAATGGCTGAACACAACACAAATATGATGGTTCTGTCATTAGAGCTGGACACAGGTCTCACAGGCTCCAGCCAAGGCACCCGCACGGCTGCGTTCCTCCTTGAGGATACTGAGCGTTCAGCTCCTTGCTCACGCGGCTTATTCAGGTCGCCGGGGGAATTCAGTTTCTTAGTATAGGACTAAGGGCCTCTGACACACTCTTCTACCCTCCTCTTCCACCGACACATGACCACATCCAGTCGGCCCACCTAGGACATCCAGGAGAAGCTCCATCTCCAGGTACTTAGTACCACCTGTATCTGCACAGCACCTCATCATCTAAAGCAGTGTGTTCACAGGTCCAGGGAATTAGGGAGGGGACATCTTCGGGGCACCATCATTCTGCCTGCTGCACCCACCTGGCTCCCACCCACCTGGGACTGAGGATGCCTCCATCCCTGAAGCCTGGACATTGGGTAGGGAAGGCCATGGCCAGCCTGGGCATATGCATTGCACAATGGCTTGCCTTTGTTCTGAAGACAAAGAAGCACATCTTTCGGTGGCTGAAGAGGTCCCAGAAGATTCACTATAATTGTGCCATCCATGAGTTTCACTACCGGCACCAATAGGGAAGGTCTGGGCCTGGGGCCTCTGTATCTTCCTGGTGTAGACCCAAAATTTGTGTTCAGGGGCAGCTGAGCCCTCCTCACTGGGGCCATCTGACCCTCTGATCAAGAAAACAGAACGGTTTTCAGATTAGGCTGCCCAGTGTGCAGCACAGTGTGTCTGCAGGGACACAACCCGAATTAGGAAGCTCCACCCTGGAAACACCAAGCATCTGCGGGGGAGCGCAGGGAGAACCGGAGGCCAGAAGTGGGCTGGCCGTTCATGGACGTGTGTTCGTGTATGGACTGTGTGTGTGTGCATGGTGGGGTGCAGGGATGCTGAGAGACTCCATGTCAAATCCCTCAAATCCCTCAGTATGCTTTTAGTGATGCTCAGGTCTTCACTGAGAAAACACTACTTGAGTTTTTAGCAAGCCCTTGCTGCAAGGTGGCTTATGCCTGCTCTAAAGGGAGGTTTCCTGGGTCAAACCCTGGCTCTGCCCCTCTGTAGCTGAGGACTTTGGGCATTCGACTTGGCCTGTCTGTACCTCCATTTGTCATCTATGGAAAGGTGATAGAAGAAGGTGATAACAATTTAACCGTGGACAATATTCCTTCATGTTTGCTCTGTACTAGGGCTAACATAAGTGCTTCCTATGCAATGCTTCTGGCAATTCTGAAACTTTCCGAGGTGGGTTCTGTGACAGCTTCTGCCTCACAGTTAGAAACATGAGGCACACGAGGTTAAATAGTGTTCTCGGGGCTGAGGGCCAGTACATGCAGAGTCAGGGTCCAGCCTGGCTCCCTTTCCAGGGCCTCCACCCTTAGCCCTGCTCCTACTGTGGACTGGGGCAGGTCAGAGAAGACCTTGGACAATGAGGTTGATTGTATAGGCAACAGGGAATCACAGAAGAACTTGGATCTAGGGAAGTGTTGTCAGAATAGAGTTCTAGGCAGCAATGCATGGATGGATCGGGTGGGTCTGGAGACAGGGAGACCTGTGTAGGTAGAAGCAGGATGCCCAGCACAGGGACAAGATGGAGTGGGGAACTGGGTGCTTCAAGCCGAGTGTCCTGTTGACGAATTACCAGGCCAGAGTTTGGGCAGAGCATGGGACAGCTGGATTCTGGAGCGTTAGAGCTCCCCACGGCTGCTGGACTGTTCCTCTCAGAATCCCACACTGAGTGCTGCCTTTGGGGAAGGCAAAGCAAGCCCTGGAGCTATGAATTTACCTGCAGTGTCTTCTTTCATGTGTGAATTCATTTTTATAATTTAATGCAAAGAATCCCACAAGGAAACCAGGAAACCGGGAGAGGCGAGGCAGCAGTGTTCTAGGCAGCACATGGCATGTCTGGGTGTCTGTGACCCACTTCCCCAGCAACAATACCCCCTGCTGCTGGTCACTGGGCAAACCCAGAATTTTGGGAGCTCTCACTGTTAAGACCATTGCAGTTAGAGTGTCCCAGGCAGAGGAAGGCTAGGAAGACACGTGTTCCACCCTCGTTATGTCGGGGGAGAATTTTACTGTATCCTTCTCAGAGAGCAGAGAGTTTCCTCTTTATAAAAGTGCGTATCAAGCAGAAACCACGTTTCCTCTGTAGTAACACATTCTTTGTGTCTGGTGTGCTGCTACAATCTAGTAACAATGTAGAGCAGAGAAAGGAGAAAAATAGGCCAAGCAGAAGGATTTACTAGTTACGCAATGTACTTACATCTAGTTTAAGTTCAGCTTTCTCATCTGTAAAAGTGAGGCAAGAATTTGCCTTTTGATGTTGGAAGATCAACTTCAAGTTCTTGGCCGCGAGAGGGTTTGGAATTACAGAGCACTCACCAGCGTTATCTCTGTTGGTATTGGTAGTGTCGCCTCCAGAAAGCACCGTGCTGAAAGCAATGGTCCATTTTCTGAAGCTCCCTTCTCATAAGCTAAATTACTCCAGTGCCCAGAGCTCTCTGATAGACTCCTTCTCCAAATTAGAATCTTCACTTCAGAATCAGAGTCATCCTGAATGGCGCTGCCTCCCAAGTGCTTGAGTGCAGGAACATGGTTGCTAAGGGCAACCCCAAGAAGGGGAGCCTTCTAGGGTCCTGGCTGAGCAAGGAGGTACCCCTGTCTGACTCCCCTCAGCATGAAAAGCATCACGTTCCTTCCACCATCAGAGGAAGCCTATTTCACCATCCACAGTCATGGTATTTGCTCCTGTGCATTCCCTAAGGTCTAAGGTCTGCATATGTGGTAGTCATCACAATTATCATCAGCAGCGGCTACTGTAAACAGTTTTCAGTGCCCTAGTATATGTCCAAGAGGCCAGCCAGTGATTCTTTGCTGTGCCTGCATGGCCAAAAGTACAAATCTTTATGCCATACACTTGGCCAATTACTCAGAATAACTGTGGCTAAGTTGCAGACAGTAATATTTCTGTTTTTTAAATTATACTGTAAGTTCTGGGTTACATGTGCAGAACGTGCAGGTTTGTCATGTAGGTATACATGTGCCATGGTGGTTTGCTGCACCCATCAACCCGTCATCCGCATTAGGTATTTCTCCTAATGCTATCCCTCTCCTAGCCCCCCACCCGCTGACAGGCCTCAGTGTGTGATGTTCCCCTCCCTGTGTCGACGGGTTCTCATTGTTCAACTCCCACTCATGAGTGAGAACGTGCGGAGTTTGGGTTTCTGTTCCTGTGTTAGTTTGCTGAGAATGACGGTAATGTTTCTTAAAAGCTCACCCCCGGTGATCCCAATACACAGCCAGTGCTGAAAACCATTCTCTTAGACTTTCAGAGGATACAAACAGATATAAGACACAAGAACGAATTGCCATCCAACTGAGGAAGACAGAGCAGGCACATGCAGGGTCACAGGCACACAGGGCAGCAGAGGCCCAATAGCAAATGCCGACAGTGGACAGCGTGAGGTCAGAAGGTGGCACTGAGCCGAGAGCAGGAGCAGAGAGCCCCTTGATAAGGGATCCCCGTGAAGGTATGAGATCGGAAACACAGCCTTCGGTGAAGAAAGCAGCCTGACCCCTCCTGCGAGGTGGAGGAAGGGTGGCATTCTGGAACTCAATGCGCTCCCACACTCTGAAGAGATGGGTGGGTCTTGCCTCTGAAGTCTGTGTCATTGGCCCCACTCTGCCCTTGGTGTCTCCAGGAGTACTGAGGGGACTGATTCGTGTCACACTCTCCCAGCTCTGGAAGGGGGGAGTGCAGAGGAAGAGGACAGGAAGAGGGCAGAGCTCGGAGTCACTGGTGGTAGCCACTGAGTACACCAGGGCTGTACGGAGGGGGTAGGGAGTGCCTTCCACTGTCTCTGTGCCAGCTATAGTTTCTCTAGTACTTTCTGCTTCACTCTAAGCATTTAAGGAAGGAGCTTTCTGAAAGTCTTGGTCCATTACAACCGTGCTACAGAAAACCAAAGACAGGGGCTGCTTGTTGACACCTGGGCCCTTGGCATAGCCTGTGATCAACATGTTTTCAGGAGCTAGCAAGCTGGTGGACGCAGGGACCAACATGACAGAATTTTGGGATGGAGGGACCTGGAGTGCCATCGACTCCAATGCGACTGAGGACCCAGCAGGGCACAGAGCTCAGCCCGTGCACAGCAGGGAAGTGATGGAGGTTGACTGGAGAGGGGCGGCTCTGGGTTTTGCAACTTAGCCCAGTGTCTTTTTGGAATCCTTCACATGTTGGGCCTTAGAAGACATGAGGTTTTGCTTCAGTTCTAGCAGGACCTCTCAAACATTACACGCATCAGGGTTACCTGGAAGGCTTGTTAAAACATGCATTGCCAAGGCCCATGATCAGGCTTCTGACTCAGTGAGTCTGGGGCTAGGCCTGAGAACCTGCATTTCCATCAGTGTTCCCAGGCGATGCTGACACTGGTTTGAGAACCCCCTTGAGAACCTCTAAGTTGCAGAGAACTTTCTGTTTCCATGTGTGAAGGTCTGAGTGTCTGTCAGTGTGGCAAGGGGAAGGGTGAAAGGAGAGAGAGGAAAGGTAAGAAGGTTAGACTTATGGGGCCTCGAGTCCCAACCCTTTCCCCCAGTTCCACGCACCCACCTGGTCCTTTCCCTTTCGGAGCCTCACCTTCCTCCTTCTGGAGACAGGAATAGTAGTGCCTTTCCAACCATTTCACTGAGCTTTGTGAGTTACTGTGAGACAGCCTCATGGGATGCTTGCCTGACTGTAAGTGAAGTCACTGCAGGTTTCTGTGCTTGCTCTCTGTCCCTGACCCTGTTCCCTTGCTAGGGACAGATGGAGAGCACATGTCTCTTTTGTGCCCAGTGGCTGCCAGGCAGCATCCTGAATCCATAGCACAGACACAAGCAGTCTACTCTCGAGGTTCAGCAGGGGCCTCTTCCCCAGGCCTGGCCCCAGAAGGTCCCCGGGGAACCAGAGCGCTCCACTTAAAGGTTGTGTGTGGCATCCAGAGAATCCTCCAGCCAAGATTCCAAGAGAGCTGGTCAACACGAAGCTGATGCAGGCGTAAGGCCAGGCATCAAGCATCACTTCCACATGTTTGCAGAGCATTGCCCTCAGAGCAGCCAGCCCAAGAAAAAATCGTAAGCTCGTTTAGGAAGCTCTGATGAAATCACTAGAAAAGACAGCTGCAGAGGGGTGGGTGAAAGTCATTATTCATTGATTACCTGCTATGTCCCACAAACTGGCCCAGGGCCTTCCACACACATCGCTCATCTGGTTCTCACTGCACAGTGTACACTTGAACTGACACACGTGACAGAGAAGAGAATGCTGGGTGCAGCCAGTTTAGGTAGCTTGCCCAGGACCACAGAGTTAGCAAAGACTGCAGAATTCTGGCCCCTCAGAGCCTGACATTGCGTTCTGCCTTCCTTCACATCCCCTCCAGGCCTGAGAGTTTGGGGCAGCTGCAGGGATTTGGAGATTAATCCTGGAGAATCTGAATGATTTTGGAGGTGAATAAATATACACCACCAAACCCAAACTAAGTAATAGAAACTCTACTTAGTTTGGGTTTGGTGGTGTATATTTATGTGGTTTGCAGCCATTCAAGTGTACAGTATAGTGAAGACATATACGTCTAATGCAAATGATCAACTCTTAGACTGTGAGGTCATTAGTTAAGAACCTTGGGGGGAAGAGTAAAAATATCTTTCTGACTTGACTAGAAATCTTGCTATCCACAAAGATCACATAAAACAATAAATTGCAAACCGGGGCAGCCATGAGAAACTGGTCAGTGTGTGCCATTGACTGCAATGCGACTGAGGACCCAGCAGTGCACAGAGCTCAGCCCGTGCACAGCAGGGACCCATGGCTGCCGTCGACTCCAATGTGACTGAGGATGGAGCAGTGCTCAGATCTCATGCCTGTCCACAGCAGGAAGGCTATGGAGGTTTCCCCTAATTTCCCGACGATCTGAAAAATGTACACTATGTTAGTAATAATGAATTTATCAAACTCCAAAAAATAAGTAAATTAACCACACTAGAGCAAGGACTATATTATCTTCTGTCCTTGTTGTGGAAAGTTATTTTACAAAATCACTGTTGTAGGATTAAGTAATCAAAGAGTATTTAGTCAAACAAGCAAACAAACTAACAAGCAAAAACATTAGCAAAGAGGAATCATAGAATGATGTCAGATATTTGATTAACTTAAGTAATGTTATTTTTCTGGGTTTTATGAATTTTCTTGGCCAGTTTTCTTAAATTAGTAATTTGTTGTGATTCTCTGCACTAAATATACTTACTGTTATAAAACTGATTTTTTATTTATAATGTTTCTTCCTTTTCCTTTTTGCCTGCCCTCTCTCCCTTCTTCCTGACCTCCCTCCTTCCTTCCCTCCCTCCCTCCTTCTTTCCCTCCCTCCCTCCCTCCCTCCCTCCTCCCTCTTATTCCTTCCTTCTTTCCTTCCTTCTTTCCTTTCTCCCTCCCTTCTTCCTTCCTTGTTTCTTCCCTCCTTCCTCCCTCCCTTCCTCCCATTCTTCTTAAAGGAAAGAAAGGGGCCACAAGCCAAGGTCTGTGGCAGCATCTAACAGCTGGAAAAGACAAAGATACAGATTCTCCTGCAGCCTCCAGGAGGAGCCAGCCCTGGAGACATCTTGATCACAGCCCAGAAAGACCCATGTCAGGCCTCTGGCCTCCATAACTTGATAATAGAGTTGTATTTTAGGCAACTACATTTGTAGTTCTTTGTTAAAGGAATAGTATGGAGAGTGACTAAGGAACTTCCATTGTATTAAACACTGGCAATCAGAGTTGTTTGATTACAGTCAAGTCACCTTAAGCAAAACACTTAAGGACTAAGAAAACAAGTCCTCACTTGAGGATATTGAGATCTGAGAACAGTAAAGCCACTTCCTTCCCGTGAGACCAACCCCTCCTGCAGACCTGCTTCTGGCCTGGCCCCATGGAGTGGTGGGCCCCAGTTCTCTGCTCTTTGGGGTGGGCACACATGGCCCAGCAGGCTCTGGGCGTGGCATTTAGACCAACCCCTCTTGCAGACCTGCTTCTGGCCTGGCCCCATGGAGTGGTGGGCCCCAATTCTCTGCTCTTGGGGTGGGCACACATGGCCCAGCAGGCTCTGGGCGTGGCATTTAGGCAGCACGGCAATGCCTAACTTAACGCTCACTCTGGGAACAAGCAGGGTGCAAGCTGCCAAGGCTAAGTCCCCTAACGCTTTAATTGGTACTTACTCTAGACAGTTCATTTAAGAGTCCCTCGCCTCTGCCAGATGTACAGTCAAGCTGACCCGACAAGAGGGCCTGACAGTGGCGAAGCAATGTGATAATTAATGTGTGCGGCTTCCCTCTGCGTGGATTAATGTTTCAGGTCACTTAGACATCACTCCAGCAAACCTTTCTGGTTTTCAGTAATCAGCACTTCCCTGTTCCAGAACCCAGTAGATGATCAATAAGTCGTTGCTGAGTGAATGCGTGACTGAGTCACAGATCTCGAAGGGTCAGATTTCACTTGGTTCGAGTTCCAACCAGTCTCAGAATTTTTTTACTCTGGAAAGTCAGAGCCCGGGAGGCCTCAGGAGGCCACAGCATGCCAGGGTGCGAGCTAACTGTGGCTGGGAAGGTTGTGTGAGGAAGAACACGAAGCAGCCCAGACATCTCAAGACCGCCACGGATACAAAAAGTCCGAGTGGCTGGGGCCACCCCCCAGCTGTGGGAGCAGAAGGGGCCCAGCACGGCCAGGGACTCTCAGTACCCCTGTCCTCTGCAAGGCCACGGCCGTGGGGGTTCGAGGCAGGGCTTCAGAGCCACAGACCTGAAACTCAATCCCACTCGAGCACCCTCCCTAGATAGATGACTGAGTGAGCTGCATAGCTTCCCCAACGTCCGGTTTCCTCGTACATAAAATGAGGATAATAATCACACCTACTTTATTGGCTTGTCCTGAGGATTAAATCAAATGAATCTCTTGGCACAGTGCGTGGCAGTCAGTAACGTCTCAATAACTCTTCCCTGGCACTGCAGGCCCTGCCTTCCCCCCGCTGCAGCTCTACCCCTGCTTCAGACACACGCAGGGCTGGGAGGGACTGTGGCCAGCACACATCACAATCCTGCGGGGCTTGCAGGTAAGCAGACTGAGGTCCGAAAGCATTGGCTCTGGGAGCATTAGGGACTGTCCCTACACCACAGGCTTCCTCACCTGTTAGGATGCCAGCTCCTCACACGGCACAGCCAGGAGAGTGAGAACCAAGGAGGGCCTGGCCTCGCATCCCTCGAAGCCTGACTCAGGGTGGCCCTGTGTGCCCATGTGTCCTGTGTCCCTCTGTGTCCCCTCTGTGTCCCCTCTGTCCCCTGTGTGCCCTGTGTTCCCCATGTCCCCTGTGTCCCTTGTGTTCCCCTGTGTGCCATGCTCCTTCTGTACCCCTGTGTCCCTTGTGTGCCCGTGTCCCCCTGTGTGCCTTGTGTCCCCTGTGTCCCTTGTGTGCTCCTGTGTCCCCTGTGTGTCCTGGGTGCCCTGTATGTCCTGTGTCTTGTGTGCCCCGTGACCCCTGTGTCCCTTGTGTGCCCTTGTGTCCCGTGTCTCCTGTGTGCCCTGTGTCCCCTGTGTGCCCTGTGTTCCCTGTGTGCCCTGTGTTCCCTGTGTGTCCTGTGTCCCCTGTGTGCCCTGTGTCCCCTGTGTGCCCTGTGTCCCTTGTGTGCTCCTGTGTGCCCTGTGTGTCCTGTGTCCCGTGTGCCCTGTGTCCCCTGTGTCCCTTGTGTGCCTGTGTCCCCTCTGTGCCCTGTGTTTCCTGTGTGCCCTGTGTGCCCTGTGTCCCCTGTGTGTCCTGTGTCCCCTCTGTCCCATGTGCCCTGTGTCCCCTGGGTGCCATGTCCCCTGTGTGTCCTGTGTCCCCTGCGTCCTGTGTCCCTGTGTGCCCTGTGTCCTGTGTCCATTGTGGCCCGTATGTACTCCTGTGTCCCTCTGTGCCACTGTGTCCCCTGTGTGCTCCTGTGTGCCCTGTGTGCCCTGTGTGTGCCCTTGTGTGCCCAGGTGTGCCCCTGTGCATCCCTATGTGCCTGGGTGTCCCCCTATGTGCCCAGTGTGCCCTGTGCACCCCTGTGTGAGAGGTTCTCTCAGGCTGCAGGGCAGAATTCCGGAGTGTGCCTGCCTAGAGCTATGATGCTGAATGTCAAGAAGGGCGACCTTCAGGGCTTTTCTGTTACAGCTACATATTAGAGCTTTGGGAAGTCACCTAAAAGAAGGAGATGGAGGTCATAGAGGGGCTGTCTTTGCTGATTTGTTCTTCCCCTCCAGAATGCAGAAGCCAAGCCCTGTGGTTCATCCATTTGCCACTAGGCTCAGTCACATTAGTCACTGTGACCTCCAAGGGGCAGTGGGAGAGGTCAAATTCTCAAACTTGGGAGACAGGGCCCTCCTTGCCCCTTGATCAAGCCTGTGCAGTGACATATGTAGCTGTTTCTTCTAGGGCATGCACTATTTTTAATAGAAAAATCTCCAATCTAATTTGGGTCATGCTTTCTGCTTTCCTCTCCTCCAGCCAGGAAATGACTGTGCTAAAATTTAGTTCATTTTCCTCCCTCAGCATCCTGTGTTGGCGCTGCACTATCTGAAAATTCTCAATTTATATTTATCATGTGCTAATTGTGCTTTTGCAGTGGAAGAATGTCTAAGATGAGATGATGAATTTCCTTAATTTTTTAGTCCACCTCTAGCTAGCTCCTAAAGTTATGCCGATAGGCATCTGGGTGTGTTCATTTTCATTCTGAAGAAAATGAAGGGTTGTTATTCCTCTCAATAATTGAAGTGCGTGGCGCTTGGCTACTTGCACTGAATTCTTTCCACTTACTCAATCATTTAGCGAAGACACACGGAGGTCCTGCTGCTTGTCAGGCACTGTGCATAGTGCTGAGCGTGCAAAGATGAACAAGACGTCCCTTCCCTGGAGGAGCTCACAGTGCAGCGTGGAGACAAATGCAAACACTTTGTAAACACACAGGGGACAGGGCCGCAGCAGCCCAGGGCAGACGGCGGTGGCGAGGCGGGAAAGCAGTGGCTAGGCATCCCCCCAGGGAGGGGGAGAACGTGAGCCATGGACGGAGGAGGAAAGTGTGCAAAAGCGCAGGAGGGAGCCTCTCAGCCAGGGAAGAAAGGCCTCATTCACCGGGCAAACCTTTTCGGAGCCTCTCCCCACCTGCTGCGGCGCGAGGCGCTGGGCCGTGTAAATCGGAGGGGCACGCGCCCTCTAGCGGCAAACGGGCCGCGGCGCCCACAGGAGTGGGAGGTGCCGGGTGGAGCGAGACCAGGTGCAGCCCTGAATCCAGCAGCGCAGACTCGGCCTGGGAAGGCCTCGCTCGGGACGGGCACCTGGGCTGAGTCCTGGAGGAGGAGAAGGCCCTGGCCGGGAGAGGCTGCGGGAGGGATTTGCTGTATAAGGCAGGATAGTGAAGGGGTGGAATGACACGGAACAACCTGGAGTCCAGACTGGGGGAAGGCTCAGGACAGGGGAGTGGACCAAAGGCCAGAAAGGGAGGCGGGGGCCAGATAGGGGCTGGATGGTCCCTGAAGGCAGCGGAGAACTTCGGAAGGAGCCCAGGCGAGAATGGGCTGTGGCCTGGCTTTCCTTCCAGTGCAGCTGAGGGTCTGCGCCCTGCTTCTGCGCGCTCCAGGCCAGGCCTGTTGGGATCTGGCCCTCTGCAGTTCAGAGAACTCACTGGAAGGAGATGGCAGAGGCGGCTGGGGCTGCACAGCTGGTGGGTGGGGGCTGGGGACGGGTGAGCGCTGTCCTTGGCTTGGGAGGAAGCACAGCTCC
Source organism: Ateles fusciceps (assembly GCA_036589455.1). NCBI lineage: Eukaryota > Metazoa > Chordata > Mammalia > Primates > Atelidae > Ateles > Ateles fusciceps. Next base: position 104,501 of record JAZHEH010003296.1, on the reverse strand, counting down.
CAGAACCCCGCCAGGGACTGCAGGGACAAAGGAGGGCGCGCCAGAGCCAAAGCCACAGAAGTCCCCGCGACTGGGGCTCGGAGAAAGTGCAGTAAGGAAAGCGCAAGCTGGCCGCCGCCTGCATCCTGGGCAGGCCTCCGAGCTGTGCCTTGTCCCAGCCACAGCCTTGCGTCATCTGATCCTTATCACGACCCCTCTGCCGGCCAGGCCGTGGGTGAGGTTCCCAGGTCTGCAGGGGAGAGGCAGGGGGGCTCCAGGGGAGAGGTACCGCAGAGAACCGCGGGGGGGTGAGGGTGGGTAACGCGCCCCTCGGCTCGCAGGTCTCCGACATGCTGGGCTGCCCTGCTCCATGGATGAGTCTCTGTTCAGTTGTCCCCTCCTCTGAGAAGCCTTCCCTGCCAGGGTGACTCATTATCCTGGTTTGGCAGGACTGAGGGGGGTTCCCTGAGCAGCCTGGGAGCGGGGGTGGTGGTGGCTTTCCTAAGCCCTGTCTCTACTGTAAGCCCCGCCCACGCTGTTCAATCGCTCTGCTCCTCTGTTACTTTACAGAAATTAACATCAGTCTCTTGCTCAGGGTTGTGTTCCTAGCATGCAGGCCTTGCCAGACACATGGCTGACTTTCAGTGCACGTCTATACAAGCGGATCGACTGCTCCGTCTTCCCCCAGATGCTCTGCTGTCTGTGCCTCCACAACTTGGTTCTGCCATCTCTTCCATAAGCGCCCATGTGCTCTTCTGTCTCAGAAAAAAACCTCTTTATTTCTTGACAGCTCAGCTCAAATATCAGCTCCTCTCGACCCCAGGCACTAGCGTGGGTCCTGAAACCTTGGTGCCCTCCACAATGTGTATTCAATTAATGACTCTACATTTATCCCTGTAGATGTCAGTTTTATTAACTTTGGCCTATGTTTTCTGAATTATTTTTGAATCTTTATTTTGTGATCCAATCTATTAGTGACCCATAACAGGCTATGTCATCCACAATTAAATAAATGTCCACTCTCTGTATTCATCCTGTTTTTAATCTATTTAAAATAGGCTGCACAGAACAGGGCTGATAAATGTCATCTGTCATGCAGTTTGAAAAGACAAATGGGATTGACTTGGCAAAACAAGACGTTTGCGTGAGGAACTGTGCTGGACAGAAGCTTGAGTCTTTGATGCACACAGAGAGTTTTTTCTCTCTGTCCCCCATAACCATCCCTGCTCAGCGCAGTCCTCATATCCTTAAAGGAACGCCCCAGCGTCACCAATCCGATGACATCTTCGCTGTTCGCCAAAATCAAATCTCATCTCCTTTCATCTTAAATACTGTAGGCAGCCACTTTACCGATTCATTCAGTAAATACTTACTAAGCGGCTTGCCATTTTGCAGACATTGTACCGGACACTGGGCTACGGAGAAGGTTGAGTTATGGGTGGGGCTTTGCTTTGTGTTAAATCCATTCAGATACTCGTCTTAATCCATACTGTGTTATTTGTGGCTTAAGCACATTATATAGAACTCTGAGCTTTAGTTTACCTGCCTGTAAAAATTGGGATACTGTGTCCTGTTTCACGTAGCTCTGCAGGTTAGGTGATGTTGGGAAGCACTTAGTGCAGCGTTTGGTCCATGACAGAGGTCCTGCAATGTGCAATCTCCTCCCACTACATACCAGCCTGTTCTAGAAGGCTTTCTCCCCTCCCTGCTACATCCAGCATAAGCCTTGACCCCCAGGAGACCTGCTGGTGTTTATTGTGCTGAATTGAGTTGGAGATGGGGTGTGATCCCCAAGAGTTGGCTTCTTGCCTCCCTAGAGCAAGACAGCTCAGGGGGACAAACACCTGCTGTCAAGGTGGGAGGTCTGTGGTCTCGTCTGAGGTTCTCTTTGGGCAGGTTCAAGGGAGCTTCGCAGGGCAGAGACTGGCTTCACATGAGCACAGCTCCTCCAAGCTTATGGAGGGGGGTGAGAGTCCCAGGCATCAGGGGGTCCTGAGATTGGTGTGTCCTAATGAGGTGGCCTGTGAAGACCCAAGGGGCTTAGCCACAGCCCATCTCTGGGGACCTGTTTTTTCATCCCCTTTTCCATTCTTCCCTGCCCTCTTCAGTCTATTACTTGTTCTACTTTGTTTCTGCACCTTCTCTGTTCTCCATCCCACTTCACCATGGCTCCTCTTCTCCTCCCTGGGTTGGGCTTCAGTGCTTCCTCCACTTCCTTTTCTCCTCTGCCCCAACTGCTGTATTCAGGTAAGTCCAACAATGTGCCTGACGCTGTGCAGAGCATCCTGCAGAACACACAGAACAAACCTGCATGCCCCAGTTTAGAAAAGCTTACAAGGGTCCCTGCGTATTTCCACCCTTTCCCCCTTTTGAATAGCCGTCCTGCTCCCTCTGGCGCCCTTCCCACTTGCTGGCGCCCTTCCCACTTGCTGCCTCCCTCTCTGTCCCTCACTACTCTGCCTCTTGAAGTGGCATTAGAATTCTAGAAAAGAAATCTATCTCACACATTACAGAGTGGCTTCTCCAATGATCTCATTGCAATGATATAAATATACTTAAGGCAAGTGAAAAGCTATTAATGAAATAAATTATGAAAAATGTATGGAAAAGCCTTGAATTTCATACAGATCATTCAAAATGAATACTAAATCTCTTGGCACCACGTAGCATGCCTGCTATCTATTCCTGTACATCTTTTAAAGCTTTGCAAATTAAGAGACATTGGAATATCTTGTTTTTTGCACACGTGAAGTTTTCTCCACCTCTGCTGTGCTCCACCAGAAACAGAAGATCACACTCAATTTTCTTTAGATAGCCAATTAATCTGTGAAGACATCGCATTAACTCTGAATGCATTTAGTTTCTTTCATTTCTAGATCACCATGGTCCTGAGATGAGAGATGGGTAAGGCCTTTTCAGCGCTGGTCTTGGGCCAGGTGGGGAGTTGTCCTCCTGGGGCCTGGAACTTCTCTGGGAACAAATGAGCTGGGAATCCTCAAGGAGGAATGGAGGAGGACGGGGTAAAATCATGAGCAGAGGAGGAAAGGGACCCGCCTGGCCTGTTCCGGCTAAAGCTGGGCTGAAATGGCAAATTCCTCATGGAAGGATGAGGCTGGAGGTAAGAGACCAGCATGGTGGTGGGGCAGCTGCCTAGCTAAGGGGAGGATGACAGCCCTGGGAGTCCAGCTGTCGCGGTTTCCTTCAAACCCTGCCTCAAATATGACTCTTCCTCCTCATCCCACCAAACACACACTTTTCGGCTGACTACGCTATTGAGAGTTCCTCTGCCACACGCGGGGCATTTTAATCCTTCATGCAACTGCATCTGGAGTTTCTCCTCCCACAATGTCCTTTCCCTGTGACCTGCTGCCTGCAGATTTCTTTCTTGAAGGCTCATCGGGAGTTCTTTCATGAGGTCCTCCTGCAGCTTTGCCTCTCTGTGCCCTCACCGAGCCCTGGATGACAGTCGTTCACCCAAGTGTCTCATGATTTTCTTCTCTGCCCTCCTACCTCACTCTGTATACAGAAACCAAATCAAGACAGAGCACTGACCTAAATGTCAGAGTTAAATCATAGAGCTTTAAGAGATGTTTTTCAAGGTATTAGAAAATACTTTTGAGACTTGGTGATAGTAAATATTTTTTAAAGAGGAACCAGAAAAGAATATATGTTTAAATAATAAATTTACCTTGATTAAATTAAAAATGTTGCCCATCAAGAGAACATTCAGAAAATGTATAGGTAAATGACAAAAAGACAAAATATTCTCAAAATACAGCCTAACAAAGAACTGGTAGGGAGAATATTGAAAGAATTACAAGTCAATAATAAAAAGACAATCCAGTAAAAAGTGGGCAAAATATTTAAATAGACACTTCTTGAACAGAATATATTAGTGGTGAAAGAACATATGAAGTAAGCCACACAGTGGGAGAAAGGCCTTTGTAAACTCATAGCTGATAAAGGACTGGTATCCAAAATACACAAGGAACTCTTAGAACTCAACGATAAGAAAATAAACAACCCATTTTAAAAGTGGACAAATAATCCAAGCAGAAAATACCAAAGAAGACCTGTGGATGGCGAATACACACGTGAAACAATGCTCACTGCCATGCGTTAAGGAATTCACAGCAAACCAATAAAGAGACGCCACTGCATACCTGCTAGCAAAACCGGCATCCGGAACGGTGACCACACCGAACGCTGTGAGATACGGAACAGCAAGGGCATCCGTTCATTGCTGGTGGGAGCGCGAAATGGCACAGCCACTTTGGAAGGCAGTTTAGTTGTTTCTTACACCACAGAACATACTCTTACCATGCGATCCAGCAATCATGCTCTTTGCTATTTACTCAAATTAGTTTTGAAAACGTACATCCGCACAAAAGCCTAACACAAATGTTTACAGCAACTTCATTTATAATTGTCAAAACTTGGAAGCAACCAAGACGTCTTTCAGTAGGTGAACTAATAAATAAATCGTTATATCCAGACAGTGGAATATCACTTAGCGATAAAAAGAAATGAGCTATCATGCCATGAAATGACGTGGCGGAATCTTAGGTACAGGTTGTTAAATGAAAGAAGCCAGTTGGAAAGACTTCTAGAAGCTAGAAAAGTCAAGAGCAGAATTACAGTCCTGCAGATCCACCACAGACTTCTGTTCACCTGAATTATAACATAACACATTTCAGTTGTTTTAAGCTGCTAAATTCGTGGTTGCTTGTTACAGCACTGAGAGGAAGTGTCTACAGAGGAGACAGAGAAGAAGGAAATAAGAAACCAGGGAGTAGCGAGGAAAAGGTGAGGAAGGAAATACAAAGGGCTTCGGATGGGTGTGCTTGGTGAAGTGTAGGCTAAACCAGCTGCAGCAAGCTAGAGCTCCTGTCTGCCACAGGTAGCTCAAAAGAGGACATGGGTAACACAGCAACTGCTGAAAAAGACTTAAATATCCATCCACCTCACTCCATTTCACCTGGAAAAATCTGGAATGAGGGTCCTTCCCACACAGCGGCACCATAGACAGAGTGACTGAGGTGGGGCTGGGCTGTGATCTCTGCAGCAGTTCCACGTGGGAACTTCCCGAGAAGGATCTAGACCAGACCTCAGGAAGGGGGTTCCCTTGATATCAGGTTCCGAACTTGAGCCAGGACCTGAAAGCTGGCAGCTTCCGTGGACAGTCTGCCTGAAAAGACAGCAGAGTCACTTGCTGGGGATCGTGTTCTTACCCCTTAACTAAACCAGTGAAGTGAATGTGTGTTAAAGTCCTGCAGATCACTGCGCTGGGTGTCCGAGCAAAGACAGAAGATAATGCAGTCTTGATTTATCATCCAGTGGACACAGAGAAGCGAGAAACTGTACATCTATAAACAGCTTTGCAACAACTAAACCAGTACGCCACAACCTCTGCATTCAGAGATGGGCAGACTCAGTTTCCTTTAGTTTGACCATTTAGGCAGTCAGTACATCCCTCATTTTCCTGGAAAATGAAGGAATGGCTGAAAACTGCAGCATCCCTTGCTCATACTCCATGGAAAGTGGCAGAGTGTGGAGAATTCCAAATATAGATGTAGATTTGCTGCAAGATAAATTCCTACGCGTGACTTTTTCTCGTGTGCCCTAGGGTCTAGAATGATAACTAAAATATTTAAGACATTAAACGAGTGTTTGTTGAATAAATAAATGGCACAAGACAGGAACAGTGCTTCAGGAGTTGTAAGGGGAGAGCAGGTGGCGTGAGATTTTACAGAGTGGGAGCCATCATGGCAGAGAGAAGCGTGGGCACATCCTGAGGGGCTGGGGATGGTGGGGGAGCGAGTGAGGGCAAGGTCAGAAAGAAATCCGAGTGGAGGGGGAAGGCCTGATTTTTTTTTTCCCAAATGCACTTCCCTGAATCTGAATCCCTTCAGCCACAACAGACCAGCGTCAGTGTTACCTTGACTGACTAGCTTAACTGTCCTTCTCTACCTGGCCTTCCCTGTCAACCTGAGTTGGATTTTTGCCTGGTCCAAAACATTCCCTGCACTGTGGAGAGAAAAATATCCAAGCAGCTGCCATTGTAGTTGTTGTTCTTGCAACCTTGCTCTGTGACATGCCCTTCCTTACATCCCTTCAGTGCCTTCCCACCATCTTCATGACAAAACCCTCTATTTATTTCTTTTTTTGGTTATCCTTCTTTTATTCTTGTGAACTTAAAAATCGCACAATTTATAAATGTAGAAAGAAGAGCTTTATGTCTTAAGAAGGGGCTCACAGCCTCTAGTTGGGAAGTACAGCCTCTGGCTAATAACCAGAAGCATCCACTATAAAAGAGGAGGGGGCAGGAGCTTTATGTAGAATGGGTTGGCTAAACATATATATTCAACAGGTTACAGGAGGAGCTGTGAATATTCATGAACGGGTCCTAACGCGTGTGCACTGAATAAAATGCATGTTACATAAGACCCATGTTCACTTTGGGGTGGAGGCTCAGCATTTAAATGCATTGCACTTATGCCCATATATTAAAAGGTGAATCAGGGACACAAGACGCTCAGTGCATAGCCTCCGTAAACCCACCAGAACCAGGCCATGGTCAGCGTTCCTATCAGGAGTAGGTTGCTGATGTCAGTCCCTTGTCCAATCAGAGCTGCCATCATGGCTGGTGGAATAGGGGCTCAGGTAGTCAGCATCTGTTTTCCGGGTGAGCTGTCACTTTTTCACTATTGTTTGTCTCCAGGGTGGTGCTTGTTTTTGTTTAGCTCCTAGAGCAAAAGGAAAACCCTGTGGCAGTTAGAACACAGCTTATTCTTTAAGTGTGGGATGTGCGACTTAGCCCTTGCCTGTCATGGCTTTAGGTCTTGTTTACAAGCTGGTATCTGTTAGAGACACGTATCTTATTGCCACAGAGGCTGTTCCATCAGTCGTATGATCTCTGCTTAGTAATGCTGCTCAGTTGTTGTGTCTGAACTGCAAAAGGATGGAGGTATAATGAGGTTTATCCAACCGTCATCTGTCATGGCTGGGGGCTCAGAATTTTCTTTTTCTCTCTGTCTACCTCACGCCCCCTACTCCTGTCACTGTGGACACACGTATGCCACACTTCTTCATCCCCTCCATGCTCTCAATGTTGTGATCCCTGCAGCTTCCTTCTCCTCTGTCCGCTCTGTCTTTACCAGAACTCAGCCTGAGGTCCCTGCTGCAGGGAGGGCTTTCCCGACCCCCCCAGTTTGTGTTGCCTATCCTGGATTCTCTGATAATAACTCACATTTTCCTCCATCATAGGCTACCGTGATTATTTTTACACCAATTTGTCTCCAAAATAGATTGCGGCCTCCATGAGAGCAGAAACGTTTTTACTGTATTTGTTTCCTGGTACCTGGCACAGGAAAGCTTTTCTAGGTGGATAAACACTGCCTCTCAGCTGAAAGGCTCCTTCCCGCATTGATTTCCTTTAGTAAACTCTTTTATCATCCATTCTACTGTAAGGCTGGTTGCCTCACCGGGGAGCTTGGACACGCCCATCCCTCTCCACTCCTGGAAATTACCTCACCACTCTGCACTTGACACCCACCTCTGCACTCAACACTAAAGTCTGCACCCGGCACCTAGCCCGCCGTTGGAAAACCCCGCCAAAATTTAAAAGAAGCCCAGCCAAAACCTGCCCCAATAGCATTCTGCTCCATCCAGGTCCCACTCCCCACTGGGTGGCCCACTCACCAGAAATCCCACCTACCTACCAATAGCAGCTTGCACCGTCCACGTCCTGTTTCTCCACAACCAATCAAATGCCTTCACTCTCTATAAAACCCCTTGCACTGGGAAGTTAAGTGTGACTTCTCTGGCCCCCCTTTCCGGACCACAAGAACCTCGCCCAGGAGCTTAATAAATTGGCATTTAATTTTCCTAGGCTGGTCTCAGTTTCCTCATTTTAAACTCGGCAATAACCCTTACATCTACAACGCCTAGCTTGGTTTTCACCGTTTACATAACGTTTTCCTCTATCTTCTTCCTCTTCTACGTAGATTTAATCACTCCTTTCCTTAACTAGCTGGTTCCTAAGTCTATCTGTTGCTTCAGAATTTCTCTTCTTATATTATTGCAGTTGCTGACAAGGTACAGTACTCAATAAACTACATCAGATATTCAACTCTTTATTATAAAATAGGTTTTGTGTTTTGCACCATGGTACACTAATGTTAAGTTGCTAACAAGGTCAGCAGTTAAGGTCCATGGATGGGCATATTCATCTTTGCACATTCAGAATTAATATAGAACTTGGCAAGCAATCGGTAGACACTCGATATATGAATGATTGATTGAATAAATAACAATAAGTCAGCGCTTGTAGTCAAAATGTTACTGAATCTAAGAATAAGGAGGCAAAATATTTCTTTTTGTTAAAAATTAAACCAAACCCTCTAATGCCTGTGTTTGTATAACTGTTATAACTGCCTATCAACTAAGTAGATTTAAGAAAGAATTAAAGGGGGTGACATCAGCAAAAATAGCAGAATAGGGAATTTCAAGAGCCCACTCCTCCGTAGAAATGCTTTTAAAAAAGAGCAAAAACTGTCAGCACCAACTTTGTTGGAACTCAGAAAAACAGTCAAAAGTTTACAGCAACTAAGCAAATGCTAAGTAAGGAAACTGTGACTTAGAACCTGGTAAGCAATCGGGCAACGTGGCACTTTAATGCTGCTTTCTCCAGCCCAACCCTGGTGGAGCAGTGGCTTTGAAGACAGCAACCCACGTTCCTGCTGGAAGTACAGGTGCTTCTCGACTTATGGTGGGATTGCATCCCAACAAACCCATAGAAAGTTGAAAATATACATTGAAAATGTATTTATTACACATAGCCTACTAAATGTCATAGCTTAGCCTAACCTACCATAAACAGTCTCAGAAAACTTAACTTTAGTCTAAGTCGCGCAAAACACAAGGCCTATTTTACAATAAAGTCTTGAATATCTCATGTAATTTATTGAGTATTGTACTGAAAGTTAAAAACAGAATGGTTCTATGAATACTAAAGGGATGATTTCTACTGAATGTGTATTGTTTTCACATTATCGTTAAGTAGAAAAATTGTAAGTTAAAACATCGTAAGTGGTATCTCTCAAAATGAAGTGGGAGACCCAGGCTTCTCAGATCAACTTCCCCTTTGACTATCATGCTACATTTCAATAGAAGAAAAGGTTGACCGACTGGCGCCTCCGGTTTTACCTTCCTATAGGTGACGGGCTAGGCCTTGGGGAAGCTCTCCAGAAGGCACCATTTTTACTTAAAACAAGATCAAACCAAAACCTTTTCACATGTGAGTCCTAAAACTGTAAACCGGAACCTTTCATATGTGATTTCTAAAGCTATAAACCTAAGATTCTTCCACGTGTAACATCTAAAGTATAAGCCTATATAAAGGCTGAACCTCCCTTTGTTGGACGAGCTTGGCTGTTAGGCAACTATGCCACCTTGCTCCCAGCTGAATAAACCTTCCTCCTGTATTCAGTGTCCCAGAGATCCATTTCCCACGGCCGCTCCTGCTACAAAAAGGAGCAAAGTGGACTTAGTTCCATGTGTTTGTCAGTTTTACTTGCCAGGGGTTTTCCAAACGACTGACACAGGTGCTGTCTTTGTTTTACCTAACTCAGAGCTCTCTCATGGTAGAAAAGTGGATATGCAGAGGGCGTTCCTTAGAATCACTGAAAGGCAAATGAAAGTGCTGACTTGATGCCTGGGGCAAAAAAATTACCATAGGGACATACAAAAAACATGCCAATAGCTTGAGAGGAAAAGCTACAGCAGTAATTACTTTAGGAAATAAGGAACTTGAAAGGCTCCAATGTGCAATGAAGAACTTAGAGAGCTGTGTGCATGCTTCAAGACTGCTGCTGTGCCAGGGAAGGGCAGGAGAACACAGGGCAGAGCACATGTTCAGAAAAGACTGGAGAAGATTCTGAGCTTTTAAGTACAGATTAATTTTAGCCTCAGCACAAGTAAACATCAAGAAGGCTAAGAAAAAATTATGATGAAACTGGTTAAGCATGAATGGAGGGACTCAATGCAGAGCCAATCTACAAATACCAGGAGAGTTCTTTTTCTCTTTTGTTTTATTTTGGTTCTCAGCATTTAAGAAAGTTTATATTAAACCACTAGCTAATTATAAGTTAAAAGAATAGATACTGCAAAAGAACATACATGACAAAAAACACAGTCTGAAAAACAATTTAGAAAAGTTATTAAACAAAAAAGCAACCACAAATCATAACAAGCAAGCAGTAATAAACGCTACAGAGGGGAAAAGATCTCATTTCTATTGTTATCATATAATGATACATAAAATGTTAATTTTCAAAACTATAATGAGGCATGCAGAAAAGCAAGCAAATATGGTTAATTCACAGGAAAAGAAAACAAAATACAAACTATCCCTGAGAAAGCACAGATACTGGGTTTACTAGATAGCTTTTGAGTCAAAAGTCTTAAATGTGTTCAAATAACTGAAGGAAACTGTGGACAAATACCTAATGGACATGACTAGAATAACACATGAACAAATAGCAAATATCAATAAAGAGACAGAAAATGAAAATGAATTGATTAGGAAAATGGCACAAGGTAAAATGGAGAAACGTGGCTGAATGGAACTCTCCCAATGACCATTCTGCAGGAACACCAAACTGAACAACTATCCGTGCAAGAAAGCACCTTCATAATACCGGGAGAGAGATCAAAGTACCTAGTTTTAGCATAACGGAGAAGGATGTATTGAAGCGGGTAGGAAGGCAGTCTCTCATTGTCAACACCATCCTTCTCCAAGCCCCAGGCAGTGCATCAGGGGAGAAAAAGTCTGTGTGCTTGGGTGAGGGAGAGTGAGAAAAAGTCTGCGTGCTTGGGTGAGGGAGAGCAAGGTGAGGATGGCACTTTGCATTAGAACTCAGTATTGCCTGTCACAATGGGACAGACCACCAGGCCAACTTCACTAATGCCTGCGGAAGGGGCATTTAGATGAGCCCCAGGCCAGAGGGGGAACCCACCACCTGGTCAGGAAGAAACTGAATTCTGTCCTGTTTTCCCACTGGCTGACTAAAGAGGCCTGGGGCCCTGAATGGATTTCAGTGGCAGGCAAGCCATAGAGATTGTGGTCCTTGTGTAAGTCCCAGTGCTATGCTATCAGAGCCTGTGGGCTTGGAGTACAATCCAGTGCAACATCAGCTGTGGTGGTCATGAAAGTGCCTGCATTACTCCTCCCCTATTCCAAGCAATGAAGCTTAAGAGACAAACTCCTTCTTCTTGGCAAAAGGAGACCATGGAATATAGGGGACTTTACCTCAAACAGGTATCAGCTCAACCAGAGTAAATAAAACATTAGGAAGAAGCCCAAAGCCTCCAATTCCAGGCTGTTGTTACCTGATAGAGTTTCCATAACCACCTTTGGCCAGAAGAGAATCTGCTGCCCTGATGGGACAAACTCAGAGTCCAGGCAGGCTTTACCACCTGCTGACTATAGTGGCCTCAGGCCTTGAATAAATATCAGCAACAATCAGGCAGTAGCAAATGTGGGCCTTGGGCAAGCCCCAGTATTGTACTGATGTAAGAGGCCATGGGCTTTGAGTGTGAGCCAGCTTGCTGCCAGCTGTGGCAGCCACGAGGGTGTCCATGTCACCCTTCCCCTAACTCCAGGCAGCCCAGTGCAGAGAAAGACTCCTTTTAGTTAGAAAAAGAGGGAAGAGAGCAAGGATCTTTGCCTGGGAACCCAGGGAATTTTCCTTTATCTTCCCCCAAGTCTGTCAGGATTATGTATCTAGAAGCCTGAAAGAGTAGCTATGTACCTGGGTTTAGGGAACCTCTTCCATGCTGAAATGGCTGCAGTGACCACAGGCTTAGGTAACAACACATAATCTTCTATGAAATCATAGAAGATAAAGATCTCTCAAGAAGATCAGGTACAACTAAGGTCAGACAGCAGATCCCAGAATAAATACCTAACTTCAATGCTCAGACATTGATGAACATCCACAAACATCAAAAACATCCAGGTAAATATGACCTCACTAAATGGACTAAATAAGGCATTGGTGAATCTGGAATTCTGGAATGATGAAGATATACCGCCTCTTAGATAGATAACTCAAAATAGTTGTTTTGAGAAAACTCATTAAACTAAAGCATAACACGGAGAAAAAAAATCCAGAATTCTATCAAAGAAATTTAATAAAAAGATTGAATAATAAAAAAATCAAACCAAAATCCTGGAGCTGAAAAATGCAATAGACCAACTGAAAATGCATCAGAGTGTCTCAACAGCAGAATTGATCAAGCAGAAGAAATAGTGAGTGAGCTTGAAGACAATTTGAAAATATGCACAGGAGAAGAAGAAAAAGAATAAGAAAGAATAAAGTACACTTACAAAATCTAGAAAACAGCCCTAGAAACACAAATCTGTTATTTATCTTAAAGAGGATGTAAAGAAAGACATCAATGTTGAAAGTTTATTTAAGGAAATAATAACAGAAAACTTTTTAAACCTAGGAAAATATGTGAATATCCAGGAATAAGAAAGTTAAAGAACACTAAGCAGATTCAACTCAAATAATACTATGGCAAGGTATGTAAAAATCAAACTCTTAAAAGTCAAAGACAAAGATAGGATCCTAAAAGCAGCAGGAACAAAGAAGCAAAATGGCATAAAGAAGCTCTGATCCATTTAACAGCAGACCTCTCCATGGAAACCTTACAGGCCAGAAGGGAGCAGGATGATGGATTTAAAAACTTTCAACCAGGAATATTATACTTAGCACAGCTATCCTTGAAACATGAGGTAGAAATAGAGACTTCTCCAGACAAACAAAAGCTGAGTGATTGATCACCACCAGACTTGTCTTACCAGAAATGCTAAAAGAAGTTCTTTGCTTCGAAATAAAATGATGTGGTGTGGCAGATCCAAGATGGCTGAATAGGAACAGCTCTGGAGTGCAGTTCTCAGTGAGAACAATGCACAGGGTGAGTGATCCCTGCATTTCCAAATGAGTTTTTTTTTTTTAATTGCATTTTAGGTTGTGGGGTACATGTGAAGAGCATGCAAGATTGTTGCATAGGTACATACATGGCAGTGTGATTTGCTGCCTTCCTCTCCATTACCTATATCTGGCATTTCTCCCCCATGCTATCTCTCCCCCAACACCCCACCCTCCCATCCCTCCCCTATTTTCCCCCTACAAGAACCCCAGTGTGTGATGCTCCCCCTCCCTGTGTCCATGTGTTCTCATTGTTCAACACCCACCTATGAGTAAGAACATGCAGTGTTTGATTTTCTGTTCTTGGGTCAGTTTGCTGAGAATGATGGTTTCCATGTTCATCCATGTCCCTACAAAGGACACGAACTCATCGTTTTTGATGGCTGCATAGTATTCCATGGTGTGTATGTGCCACATTTTCCCTGTCCAGTCTATCATCGATGGGCATTTGAGTTGGTTCCAGGTCTTTGCTATTGTAAACAGTGCTGCAATGAACATTCATGTGCATGTGTCCTTATAGTAGAACAATTTATAATCCTTTGGATATATACCCAGTAATGGGATTGCTGGGTCAAATGGAATTTCTATTTCTAGGTCCTTGAGGAATCGCCACACTGTCTTCCACAATGGTTGAACTAATTTACACTCCCACCAACAGTGTAAAAGTGTTCCTATTTCTACAAATCCTCTCCAGCATCTACTGTCTCCAGATTTTTTAATGATCGCCATTCTAACTGGCGTGAGATGGTATCTCAATGCAGTTTTGATTTGCAATTCTCTAATGACCAGTGATGATGAGCATTTTTTCATATGTTTGTTGGCCTCATGTATGTCTTCTTTCGCAAGTGTCTGTTCATATCCTTCTCCCACTTTTGAATGGGCATGTTTGTTTTTCTCTTGTAAATCTGTTTTAGTTCTTTGTAGATTCTGGATATCGGCCCTTTGCCAGATGAGTAGACTGCAAAAATTGTTTCCCATTCTGTTGGTCGCCAGTTCAAGCTAATGACTGTTTCTTTTGCTGTGCAGAAGCTGTGGAGTTTGATTAGGTCCCATTTGTCTATTTTGGCTTTTGTTACCAATGCTTTTGGTGTTTTGGTCATGAAGTCCTTACCTACGCCTATGTCCCGAATGGTTTTGCCTAGATTTTCTTCTAGTGTTTTTATGGGGTTAGGTCTTATGTTTAAGTCTTTAATCCATCTGGAGTTAATTTTAGCATAAGGTGTCAGGAAGGGGTCCAGTTTCTGCTTTCTGCACATGGCTAGCCAGTTTTCCCAGCACCATTTATTAAACAAGGACTCCTTTCCCCATTGCTTGTTTTTGTGAGGTTTGTCAAAGATCAGATGGTTGTAGATGTGTGGTGTTGCCTCTGAGGCCTCTGTTCTGTTCCATTAGTCTATATCTCTGTTTTGGTACCAGTACCATGCTGTTTTGATTACTGTAGCCTTGTAGTATAGTTTGAAGTCAGTTAACGTGATGCCTCCAGCTTTGTTCTTTTTGCTTAGAATTGACTTGGCTATGCGGGCTCTCTTTTGGTTTCATATGAAGTTTAAGGTGGTTTTTTCCAGTTCTGTGAAGAGGATCATAGGTAGCTTGATGGGGATAGTGTTGAATCTGTAAATTACTTTGGGCAGTATTGCCATTTTCACCATACTGATTCTTCCTAACCATGAACATAGGATGTTTCTCCATCTGTTTGTGTCCTTTCTTATTCCATTGAGCAGTGGTTTGTAGTTCTCCTTGAAGAGGTCCTTTACATCCTTTGTTAGTTGTATTCCTAGGTATTTTATTCTCTTTGTAGCAACTGTGAATGGCAGTTCGTTCTGGATTTGGCTCTCTTTAAGTCTGTTATTGGTGTATAGGAATGCTTATGATTTTTGCACATTGATTTTGTATCCTGAGACTTTGCTGAAGTTGCTTATCAGTTTCAGGAGATTTTGGGCTGAGATGATGGGGTCTTCTATATATACAACCATGTCATCTGCAAATAGAGACAATTTGACTTCCTCCTTTCCTATTTGAATACCCTGTATCTCTTTTCTTGCCTGATTGCTCTGGCTAGAACTTCCAATACTCTATTGAATAGGAGTGGTGAGAGAGGACATCCTTGACTAGTGCCAGATTTCAAAGGGAATGCTTCCAGTTTTTGCCCATTCAGTATGATATTGGCTCTTGGTTTGTCATAAATAGCTTTTATTGTTTTGAGATACGTTCCATCAATACCTAGTTTATTGAGGGTTTTTTAGCATAAAGGGCTGCTGAATTCTGTCAAAGGCCTTCTCTGCATCAATTGAGATAATCATGTGGTTTTTGTCTTTGGTTCTGTTTACGTGGTGAATAATGTTTGTAGATTTGTGTATGTTGAACCAGCCTTGCATCCCCGGGATGAATCCTACTTGATCATGGTGGATAAGCTATTTGATGTGCTGTTGCAATCAGTTTGCCAGTATTTTATTGAAGATTTTTGCATATACGTTCATTGTGGATATTCGCCTGAAGTTTTCTTTTCTTGCTGAGTCTCTGCCAGGTTTTGGTATCCAGATGATGTTGGTCTCATAAAATGATTTGGGAAGGATTCCCTCTTTTAAGATTGTTTGGAATAGTTTCAGAAGGAATGGTACCAGCTCCTCTTTGTATGTCTGGTAGAATTCGGCTGTGAACCCATCTGGACCTGGGCTTTTTTGGGTGGTAGGCTCTTAATTGCTGCCTCAACTTCAGACCTTGTTATTGGTCTATTCAGGGTTTCGAATTCTTCCTGGTTTAAGCTTGGGAGGATGCCAGTGTCCAGGAATTTATCCATTTCTTCCAGATTTACTAGTTTATGTGCATAGAGTTGTTTGTAATAATCTCTGATAATGGTTTGTATTTCTGTGGAATCTGTGGTGATCTCCCCTTTATCGTTTTTTATTGTATCTATTTGATTATTCTCTCTTTTCTTTTTTATTAATCTGGCTAGTGGTCTGTCTATTTTGTTTATCTTTTTGAAAAACCAGCTCCTGGATTTATTGATTTTTTTTGTAGGGTTTTTTGTGTCTCTATCTCCTTCAGTTCTGCTCTGATCTTAGTTCTTTCTTGTCTTCTGCTAGGTTTTGAGTTTTTTTTTTTTGATCTTGCTCCTCTAGCTCTTTCAATTTTGATGATAGGGTGTCAATTTTAGATCTTTCCTTGCTTCTCATGTGGGCATTTATTGCTATATATTTTCCTCTAGACACTGCTTTAAATGTGTCCCAGAGATTCTGGTATGTTGTGTCTTCGTTCTCGTTGATCTCGAAGAACATCTTAATTTCTGCCTTCATTTCATTGTTTATCCAGTCAACATTCAAGAGCCAGTTGTTCAGTTGCCATGAAGCTGTGTGGTTCTGAGTTAATTTCTGAATTCTGAGTTCTAACTTGATTGCACTGTGGTCTGAGAGATTGTTGGTTATGATTTCCATTCTTTTGCATTTGCTGTGGAGTGATGTACTTCCAATTATGTGGTCACTTTTAGAGTAGGTGTGATGTGGTGCTGAGAAGAATGTATATTCTGTGGATTTTGGGTGGAGAGTTCTGCAAATGTCTATTGGGTTTGCTTGGTCCAGGCTTGAGTTCAAGTCCTCGATATCCTTGTTAATTTTCTGTCTCGTTGATCTGTCTAATATTGACAATGGGGTGTTAAAGTCTCACACTATTATTGTGTGGGAGTCTAAGTCTCTTTTTAAGTCATTAAGAACTTGCTTTGTGTATCTGGGTGCTTCTGTATTGGGTGCATATATATTTAGGATCGTTAGCTCTATATTTGGATGAAAACACCCAAAACCAGAACACTTCTTCCCCTCCAAGGGATCACAACTTCTCACCAGCTAGGGAACAAAGCTGGATAGAGAATGAGTCAGATGAATTGACAGAAACAGGCTTCAGAAGGTGGGTAATAACAGACTTCTCTGAGCTAAAAGAACATGTTCTAACAGAATGCAAAGAAACTAAGAACCTTGAAAAAAAGGTTTGATGAAATGCTAATGAGAATAAATAGCTTAGAGAAGAATATAAATGACTTAATGGAGCTGAAAAACAACACAAGACCTTTGCAAAGCATACACAAGTTACAATAGCCAAATTGATCAAGCAGAAGAAAGGATATCAGAGATTAAAGATTGACTTAATGAAATAAAACAAGAAGGCAAGATTAGAGAAAAAGAGGGAAAAGAAATGAACAAAGCCTCCAAGAAATATGAGATTATGTGAAAAGACCTAATCTACGTTTGATAGGTGTACCTGAATGTGATGGAGAGAATGAATCCAAGCTGGAAAATACTCTTCAGGATATTATCCAGGAGAACTTCCCCCAACCTAGCAAGGCAGGCCAATATTCAAGTCCAGGAAATAGAGAGAACACCACAAAGATATTCCTCAAGAATAGCAACCCCAAGGTACATAATCATCAGATTCACCAGAGTTGAAATGAAAGAAAAAAAGTGCTAAATGCAGCCAGAGAGAAAGGTTGGGTTACCCACAAAGGGAAGCCCATGAGACTCACAGCAGATCTCTCTGCAGAAACCCTACAAGCCAGAAGAGAGTAGGGGACAATACTCAACATCCTTAAAGAAAATAAATTTCAACCTAGAATTTCATATCCAGCCAAACTAAGCTTCGTAAGTGAAGGAGAAATAAAATCCTTTATGAACAAACAATTGCTGAGATAGTTCGTCACCACCAGGCCTGCTTTACAAGAGTTCCTGAAAGAAGCACTAAACATAGAAAGGAACAACCAGTACCAGCCACTCCAAAAAGGTATCAAATGGTAAAAACCTCTGACAAAATGAAGAAACTGTGTCAACTAATGGGCAAAACAACCAGCTAGTATCAAACGGCAGGATCAAATTCACACATAACAATATTAACCTTAAATGTAAATGGGCTAAATGCTCCAATCAAAAGACACAGACTGGCAAATTGGATAAAAGTCAAAACCCATCAGTGTGCTGTATCCAGGAAACCCATCTCATATGCAGGGACACACATAGTCTCAAAATAAAGGGATGGAGGGAGATTTACAAAGCAAATGGAGAGCAAAAAAAAAAAAAAAAAAAAAGCAGGAGTTGCAATCCTAGTCTCTGATAAAATAGACTTTAAACCAACAAAGATCAAAAGAGACAAAGATGGGCATTACATAATGGTGAAAGGATCAATGCAACAAGAAGAGCTAACAATCCTAAATATACATGGATCCAATACAGGAGGATCCAGATACATAAAGCAAGTTCTTAATGCCCTACAAAGAGACGTAGACTCCCATACAACAATAATGGTAGACTTTAATACTCCACTGTCAATATTAGATCAATGAGACAGAAAATTAACAAGGATATCCAGGACTTGAACTCAGATCTGGACCAAGCAAACCTAACAGATATCTCAGAACTCTCCACCCCACATCCACAGTATACATTCTTCTCAGCACCACATCACACCTACTCTAAAATTGACCACATAATTGGAAGTAAATCACTCCTCAGCAAACGCAAAAGAACAGAAATCATAACAAATAGTCTCTCAGACCACAGTGCTATCAAATTGGAACTCAGGATTAAGAAACTAACTCAGAACCACGCAACTTCATGGCAACTGAACAACTGGCTCTTGAATGTTGACTGGATAAACAATGAAATGAAGGCAGAAATAATGATGTTCTTCAAAGCCAACAAGAACGAAGACACAACATACCAGAATCTCTGGGACACATTTAAAGCAGTGTCTAGAGGGAAATTTATAGCAATAAAGGCCCACATGAGAAGTGAGGAAAGATCTAAAATCAACATCTTATTGTCACAATTGAAAGAGCTAGAGGAGCAAGATCAAAAAAACTCAAAAGCTAGTGGAAAATAAGAAAGAACTAAGATCAGAGCAGAACTGAAGGAGACAGAGACACAAAAAACCCTTAAAAAATCAATAAATCCAGGAGCTGGTTTTTTGAAAAGATCAACAAAATAGATCACTAGCCAGATTAATAAAAAAGAAAAGAGAAAAGAATGAAATAGATGCAATAAAAAACGATAAAGGGGATATCACCACAGATTCCACAGAAATACAAACTACCATCAGAGATTATTACAAACAACTCTATGCACATAAACCAGTAAACTTGGAAGAAATGGATAAATTCCTGGACACTTGCATCCTCCCAAGCCCAAACCAGGAAGAAGTTGAAACCGTCCATAGACCAGTAACAAGGGCTGAAGTTGAGGCAACAATTAAGAGCCTACCAATCAAAAAAAGCCCAGGTGCAGATGCGTTCACAGCTGAATTCTACCAGACATACAAAGAGGAGCTGGTACCATTCCTTCTGAAACTATTCCAAACAATCCAGAAAGAGGGAATCCTTCCCAAATCATTTTATGAGACCAACATCATCTGGATACCTAAACCTGGCAGAGACTCAAAAAAAAAAAAAAAGAAAACTTCAGGCCAATATCCACGATGAACACAGATGCAAAAATCTTCAATAAAATACTGACAAACTGATTGCAAGAGCACATCAAAAAGCTTATCCATCAAGATAGGCATCATCCGGGGATGCAAGGCTGGTTCAACATATGCAAGTCTATAAAGGTAATCCACCACATAAACAGAACCAAAGACAAAAACCACATGATTATCTCAATTGATGCAGAGAAGACCCTCAACAAAATTCAACAGCCCTTTATGCTAAAAACCCTCAACAAACTAGGTATTGATGGAAGGTATCTCAAAATAATAAAAGATATTTATGACAAATCCACAGTCAATATCTTGGGCAAAAACTGGAAGCATTTCCTTTGAAATCTGGCACTAGACAAGGATGCCCTCTCTCACCACCCCTATTCAATATAGTATTGGAAGTTCTAGCCAGAGCAGTCAGGCAAGAAAAAGAAATAAAGGGTATGCAATTAGGGAAGGAGGAAGTCAAATTGTCTGTATTTGCAGATGACATGATTGTTTATTTAGAAGACCCCATCATCTCAGCCCAAAATCTCCTGAAACTGATAAGCAACTTCAGCAAAGTCTCAGGATAGAAAATCAATGTGCAGAAATCACAAGCATTCCTGTACACCAATAACAGACTTAAAGAGAGCCAAATCATGAGCGAAGTCCCATTCACAATTGCTACAAAAAGAATAAAATACCTAGGAATACAACTAACAAAGGATGTAAAGGACCTCTTCAAAGAGAACTACAAACCACTGCTCCTCTGCTGGTGTAAGTCACCACCTCAGGTGGAAGACAGCAGAGAGCTATGTCATCAATTAATCCCCCCTCAGTACCATGCTCCTGAACTCGCTGACACTTTAATGAGCATGCCCAGATTTGTGGCCTGACTCCAGGGGGAGAAAGCAAGGGGAGAGAATGATTAGAGGCCCCTGACAAGGGAACAGAGAAATAACGTAAATGACCCAAGGGGTAGCAGGTTCAATTATAATATAAAGCTCTCACTGGGGATTAACCAGTCCTTGGAGACAGCAGGGATTGATTGGTGGGTGCTGGGTGGAGAGCAGAGGGGAGGTTGTGCTCCATTCTCTCTTGTCTACAGAGGCCCTGCTGGGCTAGCAGAGTCCCTTTCAAAGAGGTTTGGTTGGGAGACTCTGCTTGTCAAGAGGATGGCTCTGGCCTCCAGAATTTGTGAGATTGTTCACTCTACCTCCAACACCCTGACCTGTCCTGGAAGAGGTGGAAATGGAGGCTGGAGTGTCATTCCCAGTGATGAATCTTGGGGAAAGAAATTCCCTTGCCTTTCTGGATCATTCTAAGAACACTGAAGAACAGATATTCTTGCTAAATATCATTACCTACTAAAAATACTATATTTAAAGTGGGTGGAAGATTATTGCACCAATTCCTGGCATCGTGCACTTTTATGCAAGCCACTTTTGTTCAGCAGGGGTAGATTTGCCAGAGAACAGCAATAATCAATGACATCACAATCAAGACTAAAGGCACCCAGTTGCTTTTTTCAGCATCTTCTTCAACACACAGTGGGCCCAGTTTCCACATGGTACAAGAGCATAAAGACAGCTTTGCACAGAAGAGTCCTTCACGGAAACTGAAGTAGGGGAGGCGGATGAGCCAGTGAATCTGGCATCCCAGACATGCCTAGCCTGGGCCCTGTGCATCCCTGGACAGTTATGCGACCTCTCTGGACTCCAGTTTCCTTGTCTGTACAGTGGCAAGAATGAACGGGATGACCCCCAGACTCTTCCAGTCCACTAGCCCATGATTCTAGTTTGCCAGTCTAGCCCAATTCTAGTTTTCAATGTCTCCTATCCCTCTTTGGTCTCCACTTTCCATCAGTATTAAAATCAGAGTATGAATTGAGCACAGAGAAGGGGAAGTCCATCCCCCGAGGTGGGGCCCTGTGGGAAGCCTGGGCTGGAGTGGAGGGTGTAAAGGGCCTGGGCCTATAGCACGTCATTGGGCCCCCGGTTCATCAGGGAATGCTGACTGTTCTTTCCCCTCCATCCCTCAAAGACAGTTCCCAAACTAGTCCTTACTTATTGTCAGAACTATTGGAATTATTTTAGGCTTTGCGAGTTTGCCAAGATTCTTAGAATTAAGTATAACAGTTTTATACTTTTAAGTATAAAAGTTTTATTTTCCCTGGACAAATATGATTTGACTGAAGATTTGCTTCTCACCTTCTTCCTATTACTCCCCCAAGGCTCAGGGGAGAGCACCTGCTGCCCTGAGGGGGACATGCTCTGTGACTGTTGCGCGCTGCAGCAGGCGTGGATTCGGTGGCACCATCTTTTCCTTAGTCCTCTTGGCGACAGAGTGAAGCAGGTGTCTAGAGTAAAATGTATTGCCTGGAGGTGATGACTAGAAGATACGTATATATTCTCCCTTCCAGGGCAGGACTGGAATACCATGAAATTGGGGCAATAGTATCTTAAGTCTCCACCCCTGCAGCCATGGGGCTACTAGTGTTTCTTCTGGGCAGATTTCTTCCTTCCTTCCTCCCTCCCTCCCTTCCTTCCTTCTTTCCTTCCTCCCTCCCCTCCTTCCCTCCCTCCCTCTCCTTCCTCCCTCCCTTCCTTCTTTCCTCCCTTCCTTCCTCCCTCCCTCCCTTCTTTCCTTCCTTCCTTCCTCCCTCCCTTCTTTCCTTCCTTCCTCCCTCCCTCCCTCCCTCCCTTCTTCCTTCCTTCCTCCCTCCCTCCCCTCCCTTTTTCCTTCCTCCCTCCCTCCTCCCCTCCCTCCCTCCCTTTCTTCTTTCCTTCCTTCCTTCCTTCCTTCCCTTTCCTTCCTCCTCCTCCCCTCCCCCTTCCTTCCTTCCCCTCCTTCCCCTCCCTTCCTTCTTCCTTCCTCCCTTCCTTCTTTTCCTTCCTCCCCTCCCTCCCTCCTCCTTCCCTCCTTCTTCTCCCTCCCTTCCTTCCCTCCTTCCTTCCTCTCCTCCCCTCCTTCCCTCTCTCCCTCCCCTTCCTTCTTTCCTTCCTTCCTTCTCTCCTTCCTTCCTCCCCTCCCTCCCCTTCGTTCTTTCCTTCCTTCCTTCCTCCCCTCCCTCCCTTCTTTCCTTCCCTCCCTCCCTCCTTCTCCCTCCCTCCTTCCCTCTCTCCCTCTCCCTCCCTCTCTCTTCCTTCCTCCCTCCCTCCTTCCCCTTCGCTCCCTACCTCCCTCTCTCCCTCCCTCCCTTCCTCCCTCCCTCCTTCCCTTCCTCCCTCCCTCCTTCCCTCCTCCCTCCCTCCCTCCCTCCCTCCTTCTCTCTTCCTTCCTCTCTCTCCCACCGTCTCGCTTTCTCACTCCCTCACTTTCTTGGAGTCTTGTTCTGTTGTTCAGGCTGGAGTGCTGTGGTACAATCTCAGCTCACTGCAACCTCTGCCTCCTGGGTTCAAGCGATTCTCCTGTCTCAGCCTCCCAAGTAGCTGGGATTACAGGCACCTGCCACCACGCCTGTCTAATTTTTTTGTATTTTTGTAGAGATAGGGTTTCACTGTGTTAGCCACGGTGATCTTGCTCTCCTGACCTCGTGATCTGCCCACCTCGGCCTCCCAAAATGCTGGGGAGTACCAGGCGTGAGCCACCGCGCCCATCCCTGAGCAGATTGCTTGCCCATCTGTGCCATGGCTTCCTCTAGAGTTAAACATAAGAAATGTCTGCCTACTCATGGTTTAATGAAATAAAAGAGATCAAGTACTGAGACCAGAGCCTCACATTTGGCGGAGGACCCAGAAATTCCATCTACTTTTAACAAAAGGAATTATGCTTCCTCTATTTTATTAAGAGTAGAAATTTTCTTTTAAGTTTATACATTTCCCCCACTTTGAGACACTGAGGGAATTTCTGACGAGCAAATTTTATTTTCCCCCAGAGTGTAGAGGCAGCAGTGTGAGCTGGTCGCAGGCGAGGACAACTGTGGTAAAACCGGGCATCGGAGTAGAAGGAAAGCCCCAGGACTGGGTGCCCAGAGGAGTGGCAGAATGAGCTGAGCCCTGCAGCAGTTTCCCAGGCTACCTTAGGATCGTGCTCATGGATCTGGGTCTGTTCCACAGGGTTTTCTCTTGGTCACGCCCATGTAGTCATGAGAAAGGTACACAGTGGGGGCTCTTCCAGGATCCAAAGTTTAGCACAATAACTACAAATAAGGAGGCAATGGTAACGCTTGATCTAAGAACGATGATGAAGAAAACAAACACTAGAGGGCCTGAACACCTAGGATAAAGGTTTTAGGACTGGTGGGCTGAAAATTGCAATGAGTTGAAAGAACGGTTGCAGTCAGCTTCCACGAGTAGGTGGACACCGGCTTGTGGTTCAAGTCGGCTACAGGACTTCATCTTGGGAACAAAGCTTTCCCTGGCGACAGAGAGGCCATGACATGGGAGGGCAACCTCTATGGGTTGGGAGCCAAGGTGCCTGGAGGTGGAGCTTCCGGCATGAGGGGCCAGGGAGCACATGCATCCTGTGGCTGGATTTGGGTGGAAAGGAGATAGTGAGCAGGTGCTGGGGCTTCGCCGTGTAGGGGTGGAATAGGATGACAGTGAATGACAACAGTGAGAATGGGGAAGGCAGCGGTCTGTAGGCAGGAGCTTTAAGGGGCAGAGGTCTCCACAAGACAGAGAGAGTAGGTTAGCAATTAATGTAGACTTTTTACATTTACATCTATTACTAATGGCCTTTAGAATCACACTTTCTTCTTTCTCCCCCAAAACCATATGACAAAACCAGCTTCACAGACAAGGGAGAGTCCTTTATTTCTGTCCCTTTCTTACGTATTCCCAATCTAGCTCAATCTCACCCAGCCCAGCCAGACGGCTTGCACCCACCCCAGCTGACTTCCAGCATTATTAGCAGGTAAGAGGGGGAAATGGGTTGCAGGGGGAGCTGAGCTCTCCTCTCTCATGCTGCTTCTCCTTTCTGCCTTCCCTGTGGGCCTCTGACAACATGTTTATCTTCTTCGTATTTCAAATGTGATGGTAATTTCAGGAAACACTTTTCATTCATAAAATGCAAATGTATTCAACATGCTCACTCACTAATATAATTTTCCCATTGATGTTTATACCGTCTGAAAATTCTTGCAAGCCTAAAAAAATCTCTGGAACATTCATTTTAATTTCTTCTAAGCAATGCTAATGAAGTCCCTGAATAGAATGGAACTTTATGACCTTCTTAATGGATTGTTTGGGCATAAATTATTTCCAATTTCCATTTCTCAGCTCAAAATTCATCTTCAAGTAGAAGGCAGTGCGTGTGCTTTTTAAAGGAATCTGAGTCCCTTGACACTAAAATGGGGCTTGAACTGCAAAGTATGGCTGACCAGGCCTACTGAAGGCAGCCTTCACCACTGGGAAGGTTTGCAGAAGCCCGGAGTCCAGCTGCCGTCATGTCACACTGAGGCTGGACGGTCGCTCCTGGGGGCTGGGAAGGACATCCTGGCCAGGGTCAATAACATTCAGGCTGTAAATAAAGAGGTGCTTTGTCAATTTCCTGACCCTACCTTATGAAGCCATGAACTGAAGGCTGCTGGCAGGAGGGAACAGTGTTGGTTTCCTGACCTCTGTGAGTTCCGTGTCTGGAACTTGTTGATGGTAATGACTCCCACAACTCCGTGTGCATCTGTAATGGTGTAGGCCACTGAGCAAGTATTTTCCAGCACTTCCCATTTACCGCTGAAATGACCTGCTAAGGTAGGTGCTATCATTATATCCATTTAAAAATACAGGTGTCAAGGTCCAGAGAGAGGATCTTGTCTACAACAGCAGTGGCAGAGCTGGGGCTTGAGTGCAAGGGATCAAACTACGGACAGAGACTCCAGGATGTGGGCCTGAGCCTTCAGCCTTCCATCTGCTGTGTTTTGTTCTTATTGTTGATGCTGTTCTCATTCTGTCTGTGGGTGTGATCACAAACAAACCTGACTCGTAGGGAGAGAGTTTGGGAAGAGAAAAGCTCTCGGCCCCATCCTTCTGTGTCCTGGTGGGCCAGCCAGGTTTTTCCTCCTGAAGGGAGAGGCGGCCTCCAGGGGGCCGTGGTTCTCACTCTGTGACTCCCAGGGCAGGGCGGGCCGGATGTCGACAGCGTGCCTGTGGCCCAGCAGCCTGTTAGTCACCTCCTTCATCGGCGCTAGTCAGCGGATTCCTCCAAGGCTGAAACAAGTTCTTGAGATGAGCACTTGATAAAAATGTTCACTCTGGCACTTTTCATGGCATCAGTGAGACGCTGTGTTTAGCTCTACCTCGGCTTAATGTCAAGGCCTGCGGGTACCTCGAGGAAAAAAAAAAAAAAAGGTACCTCTTCCAAAGATGAGTTCACCCGAGTCCAGGGGCTCCCAAGGTGGACCAGAATGCTCACTAGAGTGGGTCCCTCAGGACTCCGACGTGTTCTCCCCTTCCTCCTGCGTCTCAGTGTGCCAGCCTCATGTCCTGATGCTTCATCCGGCTCCCCTTGGCATCGCCAGCCTTATTCCTTCCTGTCAACTTTGGGAGGGTTCCTGGAGTCCAGCCTTGGCAGGAAAAAGGCTGCCACACTGCAGGAAGGTGGCTTGCACGTCTTCTCTCCACCTGTGCCTGGACATATGGAGCCTGCTGTCCACCCCCCGCCCTGGTTCTTTCCCCACCTCGCTCCTCCTCGCCACATCGGGACATCAGCAGGGGGAGTCCTCTGTGTCTGTCTCCAGCCATTTCTGCCACTGCCTCATTGCTCTCCAGGTTAATCCTGAGACCCCAGCCTTTCCCATGCCTGTCCCCAGATCTGGGATCTGCAGTTCTCAGGTGCACCAAGGCTAAAGGACAAGGAACGCAGACCAAACTCAGAAGGAGGGGACAGCAGACTTTCAGCATTGTCACCAATCCCAGCTCCATTGGCCACAAACAGGCATGTGAGATCCTCAACCCAGAAGAAAAGCAAATATCTCCATGTATTGGTTCTTGAATTCAACACTCACCTCTTCCAAAGTGATGTTCCTACTTTTCATGTCGCATCTCTGAACAAAAATCTTGTTACATAAACTAAGAAACAGATGAAGTATCTACTATATCTGATGGACAGAGCTGAGAGATGAGACCACTGACGGGCTGGCCCTCTGACCAGTCAACGGCTGCCACCCAGCCGAAACCGGGGCCTCTGAAGCCTTGCAGAAGACCAGCAGCTCGCAGCCCCACTAGCTCAGCTGGTGCTCACAGAAGGAACAGATGGTCATCCTTCCTCTTGTGATTTTGATTAGGAGAAAAACATACAGACACTCTCTTCCATGTAGTTTACTGAATGAGCCTTGGGTTTGCTGATGGGGGAAGGTAGCATGTGCGTCGTAGACAATGGACAGTGGCTTCCAAGGAAGGGACTATTCCAAGTGGCTTTGAGCTTCAGCATTTTTACCACGTATCTCTCATGGAATACAACATAGGAGAAAAAGAACTGGAAGGAGATTTTCACCTGTAGTCAGGAATCGTATTTTTTCCTAAATGCTGGTATTGTTATTTAAGTTTGCTATGCATGACTGTTTTGTGACTGATTATAATAAGAAGCAAATGATCAATTGAAGTGCTGTCATTAAGAGTCAGAATTTTTAGCATAAGATAAAGAAGAATCAGATGTAAGATTGATGAGGTGAGGTAAAAACCCTATAATTTATAAATGCATATTATCTATCTATCTCCATCTACTGGAGGCTAGAAACAATGGACAAATCAGTAATAATGAAAACCTGTGACATCCAAATTGTGCTCATTATACATCGTTTAGCATCAGAAGGAGCCAACGCTTCCTGGAAAAATGGCTGATTATAGGTCTTGGGCAGGAAATGTACAATTTGAGCCTGGAACATTTTGTCCTAGTAGAAAGCGAGGAAGAGATTACAGAATAATAAGATCATGTCAGAAAGGCTCAGGAGGCAGGATTAAGGGGCTCCCACCAGCTCAAGATGGGACAATTTAAGCATCATTAAATTTAATAACCATATTGAATGAAACCCAGCAAATATATTCCACTTCATCATTTCATAATGAAATGTTAAAAAGAATATTAGGAAAACTAATTGTTGCCTTAGAGGATGTTTGTGAACAAACAACATAATTTCATTATTTTGAAAACGAGTACTAAGCAAGCATTTATTTATTTTTTCGGTATAAACCATTGTACAGAATGATTAAATATAATACATGATAGTTATGCCATAATTTAATGTAATAGGTAATGAGAACTTTTAGAAACCTTCTTAACAGTGTTATTGTTGGTAGATTATGAAGGAATTATATATGTAGAATATTACTATTTTGCAACTTCCTAATAAATTAATGGAACTAGGTAATAGCTGGTCAGATCCCAAATCAAGGACAGTTAGACGTTAGGTGCTACGTGACTGATGTATTTAGCACTGCCTGTAAAGTAGGGTTGCTAAAAACTGAATCTTATTTTTCAAGTCTGTAGTTATATCTACTAATATCTTAAAAATACAGAAGTGGAGAAATATATTTTAAAAACAGACCTCACTCAAGAAAATATACACAGTGGGAAATTACAGGAAAAATTTGCAGGTTTTGTCTACAAATAAATTGAGGGGATTGGAGAGAGAATTTGAGAAGATAAAGAAAGGTGATAGGGAAAATGTGAAACTGATGAGATAATTGATGATGCCAATAAATTACTCTTAACAATTTTAGGTGTGGTAATGGTACTGTGATTATGTTTGTAAGACAAGTTCTTGCTAACATTTTTGGAAAAATTGGGAAAACGTGAATATGGAGAGTAAGTAGACATCAGTGTTAAGCTTCTTCTTTTTTTTTTGAGACAGAGTTTCGCTCTTGTTACCCAGGTTGGAGTGCAATGGCGCGATCTCAGCTCACCACAACCTCCGCCTCCTGGGTTCATGCATTTCTCCTGCCACAGCCTCTTGAGTAGCTGGGACTACAGTGTTAAGCTTCTTAAATAGAACCATTGAAGCGTGATTATGTATCATGACGCCGTGTTTAGGAGACGGACTCTGGTACATCGAGGGCCACCTTGTCCTGAGGCGTGTTATTTATTTTCATACGGTTTAGATAAATGATTATGTGCATGTGTATGTTTTTATTTTTCAGTAATAATTGAAAGAAAATCTATTTTTTAGAGCTGTTTAACAAAAATGCTTCCAAATAAAATGATGTGATTTGCTTCAAAATAATCTGTATACTGTAGATCTATGTACTACAGATCATGCTACTAATGAACTATATACTAAGCGACTTTCAGTTACAGGGAAGTGGGTCAAAGTGCAGCCGGATGCATTTTTTAATTACAGCTACATTTATGTCCCGAATGTAGCTGTAATTAAAACATACATCATTGTTAGTGCTGGAAGGGTGGCTTCAAATCATTGCCATAGGTAACTATGGGAGCTCAAAATGACCTCGGTGCCAGCACTGAGCTTCCACTCCCAAAGCTGGACAATCAGCAGGGTGGGTGACAGGAAACATGGCAAGTCCCGGCCTTTATATCGCTCCCGGCCCAGGGCAGGGCATTGTGAAGCGCTGCATGGGATACAGGACAGGGATGAAATCCTCAGGAGGGGAGGCCACTCATCTGACTCCAGTCGGGGGGATTGTCAAGGGCAGAAGTCCCGATGCTCACCCCTCTAATGATGTGTATAGGGTGCCTGCTCTACAAGGTGCATTCATTACAGGATTTTAGCATTTTGGGATGATGTAAGATTTTAAAAATACACACAAAAAGAGGTAGAACAGAACAAGGAATCTCCACGGAGCTTCAACAATTGTCCAAATTCTCCATATTTGCCAATTCTGTTTAGTTGACACCTCCACTTTTCTTTTTCTAGGGTATTTGAAAGCAAATCCCCAGACATTCTATCATTTATTCTGTAGGTACATCACCAGGTATCTCTAACTAATAAGAATATTTCCCCATAAACTCCTTTCTATAACACTTAAATTTTTTATTATTAATTTATAATTATAAATTTTAATTCCTAAATGAAAATTTTAATTATGAATACATAATCTAATACCAGCCCCTATTCACATTTCCCTGATTGTCTCAGGGGCGTCTTTCTGCAGTTGGTTTCCTAGCAGTGCCCAAAGCCCACCAATTGCATTCGACCATCTGCCTCTTCAGTCTCTCTCCCTCTGAGACGGTCCTGACTCCTCTCTGTTTTTTTCTTCGTGGTTGCTTTATTGGAAAAATGCTGTCATTCTCCATGTAGAAGGTCTCACGTTCTGGATTTGGTGGTTTGCTTTGTTGTGTATGTAGCAAGTTGTGTTTCCAGCCCTGTAGTTAGTCACCAGAGTCACCAGAGCTAGACTGGTTCCAATCAGGCTCCATTTTTGAGGGCAGGGACGCCATCGTGGGACCTTCCTCTCTCTTCATGCAGTGAGCCATCTGCTGTCTGCTTATATCACTTCAGTGACTCAAAGACGCATTAGTTTAAAAAAATTACAAACTGATCAGTGTGCTCGGTGTTTCTCTGCTCTCTCCGTTATAAAATTCCATCATTTCTACCACTAATGGTTTTAACATCCATCAATGGATATTATTTTATTTGAAGTTTCGAAGTATTGATTTTCCAGTTCTCTACTTCTGTATTCATAAGTTGTAATTCTTTAGAAATAATAATTTTGTATTGATACATAATAGTTGTACATATTTATGGGGTGTATATGATATTTTGATATATGCATCTAATTTGCAATGATCAAACCAGAGTGAATGGGATTTTCATCATTTTAAACATTTATCCTTTTCTTTTCTGTTGGAAACATCCCAAATATTCACTTCTAGCTATTTTTGGAAAGTACAGTAAATTACTGTCAACCGTAATTGCCCTATTCTACCGTTAAACACTAGAAACTAATCCTTCTGTCTAGCTGTAATTTTGTATTCATTAACCACCCTCTTTCATCCCACCCCTTTCCCCACCACCCTTTCCGTCTCTGGTAACCACCATTCTATTCTTCTATTCTCCATCTCCTTGAGATCGATGTGTTTAGCTCCTGCATACAAGTGAGGACATGAAGCATTTGTAAAAAGGAAATTTTTTCTTCAACCATGGCTAGTTTGAAATACAAACTTGTATAGTAAAGTTTAAACTTGTAAAGTATAAACTTGTATAATAAAGCTTATTTTCTTTTAGTTTTCGAATTCTGTATTAATGTGTTCATTTTATAACAACTGGGTCCACTAAACACGTAAGCAATTGATTAAGAGTTCATGGATTTGCATATTTGGTAATTTGATGTTGCAGACATTATTCATTTTATGGCCAAATTGTTAAATCTTAGGCCAGCAGTACTTTCTTCAGCAAATGCCTGCCTTTTTGTTTTCGAACATTTTATTTTGAAAAACATTAAGCATACTTTGCGGCTTTTCTGACATGACACAGGCTCATTCATCTTTATTCTTTCTGGCACAGTAATAGCATCCAGACGTACCTTGCACATTCCCTGCCCAGACCTAGAACCTGACATTTCCTCAAAGAGTCCAGGTATATGGGAAGATAAAGCTATAGACCAGGTTCCAGATATGTGGAGTATTTTATTTACTCTTTACAGCAACCCCGAAATGTACCTGTGATAGTTATCTAACTTTTTTTATAGATGAAAAATCCAAATTTCAATTTAAGAACAAATCGTTGTCAAGATCACATTGATATGTGACTCTTTATTGCAGCTTTACTCATCACAGCCAAACTGGAAAATAACCCAAATATCCATAAGCTGGCAAATGGTTAAAAATGATATATTCGAGTACTGATATACTGCTTGGTAATAAAAAAGGAACACATCGATACACAAAGTAGCATGTTTGAATCCCAAAAACAGTACGTTGGGATTTATGAACGAATTAATTCATACTGATTTGTTTGTGCAGAATTTTAGAATTTGAAAAACTATTTCGCAATTACCTGGAGCACGAATAGGAGAAGAGAGAAATGGACCGCAAAGGGCATGAGGAGGTTTTCAGGGTGAGGAAAACGCTCTGTACTGGTGACGGTCAAAGAGGTGTACGTTAATCAGACCACATCTTAGCGCATGCGTGCGTATGATCAGATGTCGTTAGAACTAACGAAAGTTCATTTTTTAAAATTTATTTTACTTTAGGTGCATACTATATCTGGCATTTCTCCCCATGTTATCCCTCCCCACCCTCCCCTCCCTCCCCCACCCCCCGTTGTCTCTCCCCTACCCCCCTAACTGTCCCGTGTGTGTCATGCTCCTCTCCCTGAGTCCACGTGCTCTTGTTGTTCAACACCCACCTATGAGTGAGAACATACGGTGCTTGGCTTTCTGTTCTTGGGTTGGTTTGCTGAGAATGATGGTTTCCAGATTCATCCAAGTCCCTACAAAGGACACGAACTCATCGTTTTTTATGGCTGCGTAGTATTCCATGGTGTATATGTACCACATTTTCTTTGTCCAGTCTATCATTGATAGGCAAAAACCAACCAAGGGATGTCCTAATGATGGCTGCAGTAGACCATGGGGTCTCCTCTGTAGGAACCTCTGAGATGTTTACAGTCTGAGACCAGTGCTGTTTATCTGAAGGAGAGGAGGTGGGGATTTACACACCAGCTGCTGTCTCCCCTGGCTCAGGGTTGCCCCTTCAGGTGCTTCTGAGCTGAATCTACCTGGTTTACCATCAGCCATGGCAAACCTGTGCTTCGGCCCTGGCCTTTCCCAGCCGCTCAGGCAGCACACAGACGGCAGCGTGGCATACTTAGTAATAATGTCGATAACGCAGGCAGCAGCAATGGCTGATGTGCTGGCCCCTCCTGCCCTCTGCAGAAGCTGCTCTTCTGGGCACAGCATGGATAAGGTTTATATTTTCAAACTCACACATCAAGTTTTCATTTTTCCTGTCAAATAAGGAGTGATATTTAAACATATCTTAATGACACTTGATAAAAAACTAGTATTGTAACCTTGTTTTGCAATATCTGCATTATGAAGATTTGAGAGGCAGCTTCTGCCTGAATATATAATTAAAGCTAATTTTGAATTGACTTGCTATTTGATTTCCTATTAATATTCTTGGAGTAACAAGTTCATAGATACCCAAGGTCCATTCACCTGCACTCATTACCAGCGGCTCACAGGCACCTCACCATTACCCAGAGGGTGTGCCTTGAATTTGCCCTGCTGGATCTCAGGGTTGCTGCGATTTCTTCCCTCAGGTTTCCTCCTTGTTTTTAAAAAAGGCTGTTCTATGCATGTGCTATTTTGTGTCTGGATTATTTTGTGGGATTAGTAAACACTGCTCGTTCGGGGAAGCGACCCAGCTGGCTCTCCTGCCACGTGTTGTAAGGTATTATGACAGTGCACATTCTCATTCTGCTGTAATTGTTCTACGTGTTACATCTAAATACTTATAAGTCTTACAATATAATATTGTGATTCTTGCTATAAGCAGTCACATGTATTTTAAAGAAATTAAGTGGAAAAATAATCCTTTAAAAAATCACACCTTTACCACATTTTAAGAGAAACGTGTGAAAAACATAAACTATTTGGCTGAGAGTGACCAGGCTGTGGCATTCAATTGAAGAGGGAGACCCAGGCTTCTCAGATCAACTTCCCCTTTGACTATCATGCTGCATTTCAGTAGAAGAAAATGTTGACCAACTGGCGCCTCTGGTTTTCAGGTGACAGGCTAGGCCTTGGGGAAACTCTCCAGAAGGCATTGTTTTTAAAACAAGATCAAACCAGAAATCTTTTCACATGTGAGTCCTAAAACTGTAAACCGGAACCCTTTCATATGTGATTCCTGAAACTAAACCAAAACCTTTTCACATGTGAGTCCTAAAACTATGAACCTAAGATTCTTCCACGTGTAACATCTAAAGTATAAGCCTATATAAAGGCTGAACCTCCCTTTGTTGGACAAGCTTGGCTGTTAGGCAACTATGCTACCTTGCTCCCAGCTGAATAAACCTTCCTCCTGTATTTGGTGTCCGAGAGATCCGTTTCCCGAGGCCGCTCCTGCTACACAATGCCATGTCACAGTTGAGGATGTGAAGGAAGCATCCACCGTAAAGATGTCTTAGAACTCCTAGGGACACATCCATGTTGGGTGGTCCGAGAGGCTTGGCTCCTGGGTTCGGGAGAATCACTTGGAGGGAAGGGGGTGGGCAAGGGAGCCCCTGGGCCTTGCTTATCCCCACTGGTTGTGGCCTGTAGGATGTCGGGATGCTCTGGGATGAGGAATTGAGGCCCAGCAGCTGTAGCTGAGCTTTCTGGGTCTAAAGGCCAACTCCTTGCTGCATCTGCTCTGCTTCCCAGGACTCAGCGACGGACTCCAGGTGGGACTCCAGGGGACTTCAGATCCACCCTTCTCATGATTCCTGGCCTGTTCCAGCCTGGCCTGAGGCAGGGAGGAGGGTTAATTTCGTTGAAATAATTATTCACTTTTCTGTACACAAGTATCATAAATATCCCCTGTAGAAAATAAAGGAAATACAGAGAAGCAAACAGAAAAACTAGAATCACCACGAGCCTCCCCCACCCTAGGGATAATCATTCTTAACACCCCCTTGTTTTTGATCTTTTCTCAAGATGCCCTGGAAATTATAGGCTTGTGGTCAATACGCTTGTCAAATCCCCGCATGGTAAGTAAGTAAGGGCTGTGTGGAGCCCTGCAGTGAAGCACTCTGTCTTCCTGACCTCCCGGACTCATCGGACTGTGGAGAGCATTGCTCCTGGGTCAGGCTGCTGATGAAGCTCCAGTTCTGTGCAATCCTCCCTGAGAGGTGCTGGAACACACCTGAATAAGACAAAAATCCCAGACCCAAGGGGGCCGCAGAGACCTGGCCCTGAGAAGGCCCCTCTTCCCCTGGACTCTTTTTCTCCAGGATTTCTCAGTAATTGCTGCTTGTGCCGCATTCTGGTTTAGGAACAGTTTCTCTTCCAGCTGGCTGAGAATCTGCTGGGACATTTTAAATAAAGCCTTCACAGAGGACTCAGGGAACATAGAAAGGAGATGGACAGGGTGAGTGGAGCCCGTGGAATGACCTTTCTCCCAGACAGGAGCCCCACACCTTCCCCGAGGCACTCCGTGGGGAAATCTGTAAGGAGGAACTTGACAAACCCCGGGCGCTCTGGGTAAGTCCTCACGCCAGGCTGACTCTCAAAAGAGAGTAGGAGAGCCACACCCAGGACGTTAGTCTCTTCTTCCATGCCAGTGAGTTTTATTTCAGAGCAGTGACCTCTTCCGCGTGGCTAGTGCCTGGAGATGGCGACCTGTTGGGGACTGAGGTCTCCTCTGCAGCCTGTGAGAAGACATGTGTGTGTGGGTTGGGGGGTGGCAGGGGTGATGCGTTCACCTGTGGCAATGTCTCCCGCTGCTGAGAAATGCTGTTTGCAGCTAGGCAGCCATCTGGGAAATTTGAGCTGTGTTAAAAGTCAAATTTAACACAACTGACCCTCCATGTTGGACCCTCCAAGTCCCTCTCATGGCAATTGCACAGTCCCTTTCCTGGCCGTCACTCAGTGGTGTCTGGGCACATCCTGCCTCTGCACACAGTGGGGTCTTTCCACTCTGAACCCCTCAACCCCAACTCTTCCCAACCTTCCAGGAGCAGAGGTGAGGCCCTTCCCTTCCACAGAGACTCCTTGTAGCACACGTTCCAACCCCACACCTCCCATCTCCTTTGCTTTCTTCTATTAGTCTCTTCTCATTCCTGATTTTCTTCAGAATTTCTCTTACCTGCCTCTGCTCCTTCTCATTTTAATCCTCTCACATGGTTGTAGCTTCAGACAGCGCAGAACACTCTGCTTGCTCATACATGCACTGCTCTCAGCCAACTCATCAGGATGAGTGGTTATTAGAAAAATGTTTCCATAATTAAGTGACATGATAACTCACTGAAAATGGGAGATGTCTGGAGAAATGCTACATGACAGCCCTATGGGGAAGCTTGCATTAGATGGTTTCGAAGGTCTCTTCCAGCCCTCGGTGGGGTTCGGTGTAGAACAGGGTACCTGATCCCTGATCCCTGACCCCTGCCTCAGCTTAGCCACCAGCTCTTTGGGAAGTTGCTCACCTTTCCCAGGTTACAGCTTTACTCATCTGTCCAGTAAGAAGGTTGGACCTGAAGTCCCCAAGGCCGCTTCCTGGTATACAACTGGATTCCATTCCAATGTAAGATTCTAGAGAGTTCTCCCTGTGTGTGTATTTGTGTAGGGGTGGGGCAGGTGGGTGCAGCTGGAGGACCGCCTCAGTGCAGACACGTGTAAGTTATCCAGCGCTTCCTGAGAGATGTGTTCATAGGCTGGCATGTGTTTACACTCCATTTCAGAGAGATATATTTTAAACTGCTTCTAAGTATCTTACAGCAGAATAAAAATGAGTTTCAAACCTTTTTTTATTTTTTTAAAGCAAATTCAATTCAATGCTATGGACTGTCATTGAATCCCACAGTGATCTGGAGTCTACGCCGGGTCAGGCCAGTCTCGGGCTTGAAACATGGAGGGAATGAGGGCAGAGATGGGAGGGGTCATTGTTATTCTTAAAGGGTAAGTTGCCCAGCCTGCCCCACCAGGGTTGGGTAGGGCCAGGCCTCTCATCCAGGCTTGGACTTAGAAGTCCTTCCACCCTGAATCCACAGTCATTAGCCAAGATTTTTTTTTTTTTTCAGAGTATCATTCTGTCGCCCAAGCTGGAGTGCAGTGGCTTCATCTTGGCTCACTGCAGCCTCCGCCTCCTGGGTTCAAGAGATTCTCCTGCCTCAGTCTCCTGAGTAGCGGGATTATAGGTGCCCACCACCACACCCAGCTAATTTTTGTGTTTTTAGTAGAGACAAGGTTTCACCATGTTGGGCAGGTTGGTCTCGAACTCCTGGCCTCAGGTGATCCACTGGGTCTTGGCCTAGCAAAGTGCTGGGATTATAGGTGTGAGCCACCACGCCAGGCCAGCCAAGCCTTCTCACTTCCAAAGCTGCTTTATTCCTGTCATAAACATGGACAGTGGGGTCTTCAGAATCCAGGCCTCCCTTTCCTGTCAGCTGCTACAGTAACTGGTAATTAGGCTCCTTACTCCCTGACTGCTCTCTGCTCATCTGAGATTCTGAGTTGCAGTTCAGGGTGGAATCAGAATGGCGTTGATGTTATGAATCTGGCCTGAAGTCACATCCTTGTCATTGTACTTTATGGAGGAAAAGTTAGTTCATTTCTCCAGGGCACAAGTCAATTGCTTTTCCTGCCAGGTGAGACCTGCTGCTTAGAGGTGGAAGCAGCTCTGTGTACCTGGAGGAGGCAGGGCTGGTGCACTCTGGATCTACCCTTGGTCCCTCTGAAGTGTCTCATGGGCCATTAGCACCATGCACTGCTCGCAGCCAACTCATCAGGATGAGTGGTTATTAGAAAAATGTTTCCATAATTAAGTGACATGATAACTCACTGAAAATGGGAGATGTTTGGAGAAATGCTACTTGAGGGCCCCATGGGGATGGGCAGCCCCTGCTGTTCTCCACTGCAAAGGGGCCACCTGATCACCGGGGGTGCCGGGTTATCCAGGGGGGTGCCATTCAGCCTCCGTTTCCAGCAGCTCTGAAACTAAGGCTCTGCCACAGCCCAGCGGCACGGGTTCCCTCTCTCCAAGGCTGTCTGGCTAGAGCTGCTGTTGTTTGCCAGGCTGTCATCAACAGAGGAACTGCCGTGCCCTCAAAAAGAAGACAGAACTGCTAGGAGGCTTCATCATAAACTGAGTCTGGAGAACAGAGGGGAAAAATCCCAACCTGGGCAGGTACGATTCCAGATTCCTGCTGGAATAAACAGGAAGCCCTGTAATTCACACTCTCTGTGACGCTGCAATCCCTGCCTCTCCTGTGTTGTGTTTCTGAGGACTCAAATTTGCTCTAGCTGATGTGCGACATCTAGCTGATGGTCTCTGATATATTTTCCCCCACAGTAGACGATAAAACAACAGGATACATTCATTGCAAAAATGATTATAATGTGGCATCGCTGATGTACACGCTTCAGAAATTGTCATCATTGGATTTCATTTAAGTAGAAAGTAAAATCCGCTGCTTTGGGAAGCATAGCATTGATGGTGGGGTTCCCTATCCTGGGTCAGGGTGGGTGGGGCAGGGAACTGACTCCAGCTCACAAAGCCTTGTCCCCCACCCCGTCCGGCAGCTCAGATATAGGCACAGCTCCCTTCTGTTTACCCGTTCCTCTCTCTGACTGTGCCCCGTGCCCGGGAGGCTGACAGAGGGCACAGCCCGGTGTGGAGGACATGGCTTCCAGAGGAGAACCATCACGTGTGTATCCCCTTGAAACCAGCAGCATGCGCAGAGGGACATGGTTGCTACTATCACCCCCTCTGAACACGGGACTTGACTGACCCAGGTGCTGCGTGGAAGGCCCTGGTTGTCTGCTGTCTGTCCCTGCAGAGGCAGAGAATGTGTGGAGAGGCAGCCTACCCCTCTGCAGCTACACCTCCTTCTGCTCCTGGACAGAACCCGGGTCTGCCCTCACCTTCCTGCCTGGCCTGGTCTCCAGCTTGATCATAGAAGTGTC
This sequence comes from Ateles fusciceps, assembly GCA_036589455.1. NCBI lineage: Eukaryota > Metazoa > Chordata > Mammalia > Primates > Atelidae > Ateles > Ateles fusciceps. Next base: position 66,586 of record JAZHEH010003296.1, on the reverse strand, counting down.
ATAGCTGCCTCTTGTCCCCAAGACTTTAACATCCTTCACAGTGCCTGGGCACATTCAGAGAAGTATTATCTTCTGAATAGAAATGAAAGGCACAGCCTGTTTGTCTGAATATGACAGTCATCTGTCATGATGTTTCCCTCAACAGTGGATGGGATATGTGAGGGTGGTCCTATAAGATTATAATAACATCTATTTTTTAACTATACCTCTTCTATGTTTATTTTATTCTATTTTTGAGACAAAATCTTGCTCTGTTGCCCAGGCTGGAGTGCAATAGTATGATCTCAGCTCACTGCAACCCCTACTTCCCAGATTCAAGCCATTCGCCTGCATTAGCCTCCCGAGTAGCTGGGACTACAGGTGCTCGCCATCACACCAGGCTAAATTTTTGTATCTTTAGTAGAGGCGGGGTTTCACCATGTTGACCAGGCTGGTCTTGAACTCCTGACCTCAAGTGATCCGGCTGCCTTGGACTCCCAAAGTGCTGGGATTACAGGCGTGAGCCACCACACCCGGGCCCTCTTCTATGTTTAGATACACAAATACTTAGCATTGTGTTACAGCTGCCTGTAGTATTCAGTACAGTCACGTGCTGTGCAGGTGTGCGCCTAGGAGCAATAGGCCACACCGTACAGCCTAGGTGTGTAGCCTCTGCCATCTAGGTGTGTAGGCTCTGCCATCTAGGTGTGTATGTGCACTCTATGATGTCTTCACAACAATGAAACCACCTAACTCTGCATTTCACAGAATGCACCTATGATGTGATGCTGAATTTGCCTTTTTCTTGTAAATTCCATACGCATTCCTGAAAGCTCTACCCTGGAGGCGCTGGCTCTGTCAGGTATCTATCAGGTTACCTTAGAACTTCCAGCTGGAGGGATCTGTGTTTGTCTCTTCCTGTCTGCATCAGGGTGGTACAGGCTGAAGGATGCATGGGGCTGGGATCCTTTGTGAAAAGTCTCTCCATGGGGCTGTGGGGGAGGATCCAGTCACCATGAAGATGGGCTGCATGCCTACAGAGGATGCCTCTGTTGATAGCATTTCCACTGATACCAATCCTGATGGTATTTTGTACCAGAAATGTAGGAATATACAAGTCCCTTTTCTTTCCTACTCTTCCTCCTCATGAGTTCTCTGAAGAAAATATTTGCATGGATTCACAGCAGCAGAAGAAAAAACAACATTTTATTCTTAGCTGGAGCCTTTCTTGCAAGCCTGAATTCAAAAGTATGGGATGAAACACATAGGGAATTTTTTTTTTTTTCTCAGCTGAGGGGACTTAGACCAGAACCAGAGGCCATACAACTTTCCCTTCTGCATTTGAACACTGGAACGTCAGGTCTGGCATGAGACAGGCTCTCTAGTTATGCACTTATTTGGATTTTTTTCTTTTAAAAAAATTATTCTTGATCGTACTTTCAGAATCAGAGAATCACAAGGTATTTTAGGAATCGCCCAGAATGGAATGGTAGTTACGACATGAGCTGCATATTGCAAACACCTGAAGAGCTAAAATAAAACAAAAAACGGTGAGGCCCGATACCATGCTTGGATATTCTGTTTACTTGTCTGGAGTACAGTCTGCCCCGCCTCAGTGATGCCATTTTGAAGCTAAACTTGAGAAGCTTCTAGATTACCAAAGTGTCTTAACCGTAGTGAGCATCAGAAACTCCCCGTGAAATTTTCAACGCTCCCACTGCCCAGGACCACTTCAGGCCCATCAAGCCCTGATTTCTGGTGATGAGGCCGGGACAGCTGTGCTTTATTAAAAATTTCATTGGTGAAGTTGATGCAACCCCCAGGGGAAGACCCATTGGTTTAGGCCAAAAGTCTTTATTTTAATTAAGTGAAAACCAAGCCAGGCAAAGTGTATTGTGCAACAGGCAGATGGACTGGAATTTTCCAGCCAGGTGCCTCAGAGGAGCTCTGCTGGAAGGGAAAGGCCTCATAACTGGGCAACTGTGGAGAGGCAAGTGAGGGGCAGGCTGCTGTGTCAGTGCGGGGCCTCTGCAGCCTGGCTTGGTCACTGTGTGGCTGTCTGATCTGGCTTTGCTTTCTTCAATTAAGTAGATAAATTCTGTGTTTTACTTAACGCTTATTGTTTACTATGTGTGCGTCTAAAGGGCAGGGGCTAGAAAGGCCATGAGGTCTATTTAGCCAATGCTTCAGCAATGGTTATGTGGAATAACAACGGCAAACGCAGGCGGGAGTAATTCACTGTGATAAGCAAGAGTTTCATGTGATGGTTTTGGAGAGTTAAACTTCAGAATGAGAATTTCTCATCTGACAGCACATGAAACTATATACAAAGGCCATAAAGACGGTGCTGGGTAGGGGGGCAGGGCGGTGGGTCACGAGAATGGGGAAACCCTGTGGTCTGAATGAATTGGCTCTTGGGGGGAGAGGAGCAGAGGAGGAGCAGGAGAGGGAGGATGGAACCTGCCTGCCCCAGCCGGCCAGCTCCTGGAGGCTGCACAGAGGAGCCCAGCAGGGGCTGCACACTGATGTAAAGACCGCAAACCCAGTGGAAATGCCAAGCCTAAACTGTATCCATAAATAATAATGACTTTATTTTCCCCCATTGCTAATTAGAAACAATAATATACAAGGAAACAGAAGTTACTTAATGTATAATTATTCAGTCAGCAATTTTCTAATCATAAATATGGATTGCTGTGAGTTATCGCGTTGAAGTCTTCTGAAATAGAACACAATATGCAAATGTGATTAATACAGCGAAGCTCCCAGTCGCTCTGAAACCTGCTTTTCCTTTCTTTAACAAAATGAGTGTTGCAGCCAGGTGTAGGTCATTAGCATTGATAAGTAGCAGTCCCATTTCATCCCGTTTCCTGCCTCTTTACTCTCCTGCAGATGGAATGGGTGAGACGGGTCACAGGTTCCTCTCGGATGAGCCCTCAAGACCTGAGACCAATGCCGATCTGATAAATAATTGGCCGATGGCTAATCAGCTTTTCAGTGGTCAAGTGTGGACCTCTGCAGAGCATTCCGGAAGGACAGCACAGGTTTGCATTCCACCCTCGCCTCTCCCTGGGTGATCTGAATCCCCTGCCCACCCACATTGCAGCAATGCCCACAGCCTCACCCCAGCCCAGACTCATCTTCTGCGCTGCAGCCTCTTCTGTGACAGCCTCACCAGAATAACTCACTGCCATCCAAAACTTAAAGCACACAAATACAAGCCTTGATCCACGCCCTGCTTCTTTCATCAATCTGTTCCTACTTCAGCCTTTATCTCCAAAAATCACACCAAGCCAGAAATACAACAACTGAAGTCAGAAATTGCTCATCAGAAATGTAAGAGTCACTTCTAATCCATAAGCAATTTCTGTCATTTCCACCTTCAAAATAGACTCCCTTCTTCCTGAGCCTTCACAGCCACTGTCAGGACCCGAGCCACAGTCATCCTTCACGGCAGATCACGGCTTCCCCTGGGAAGCCTATCCAAGTCTAAGCATGGTTCCTCCACTGCTCCCCCTATTCCAGCCTTATCTCCCTCTAATTCATTCACCATAGAAAATTCAGAGTGGCCTTTAAAAATATATGTTAACTGAGGCTGAGGCAGGACGATCACTTGAGCCCCAGGAGGTCAAGGCTGCAGGGAACCATGATCCTGCCACTGCAGTCCAGCCTAGGTGATAGAGGAGGCTTTGGCTCTTTCTCTCTCTCTCTGTATATATATATATATATATATATCATTTGTATTTATGTAAATATATGTGCATGTGTATAGTATGTGTGTATAATATACATGCATATACATGTACACACGGATGGATAGATAGATAGATGGACAGGTAGATAACACTAGATACCATTTACTTTTTTGATTGAGACTTGTAAGTAGTTCCCATCAGCACATTAAGCCCAGAGCCCTGACCTGGTCAGCATGGCCCTGTGGTGTGGCCGCTTCCCACTGCTCTGCCGCTGCCCTCGGCCACCCCAGCCTGCTCTTGGTTTCTTGGAGTTACAAGTGCTTTCCCGCCTTGGGACTGAAAGTGCCATCCCCCTCTGCCAGACACCGTCTTGGTCTCCCCCGCCCCTTGGCTTTCCTGTCTCATCTTTCAGAGCTCAGGTGCAGGTCACCTTGAGAAGGGCCACAGCGCAGGTCTCCCCCGCCCTCTCCCACGGCATCCAGACCTGGCTTTTCCTGTCACCTCACAAATCATAACCCTGGATTCCTCTTGTTTTCACTTGTCATGTTTGTGAATGTGCAGCATCGCTGTGGAGGTGGGGAAGGAAGCTCTGACCAGGATGCAGGGCAGGGGTCGGTCCCCACGGAGCTGCCGCCTCTCCTTACCCCTCTGGGCAAGCCTCTGTGCCCCTTTTGACTGGGTACCCTTCCTTGTATATGAGAGAATTGAGACAGGCAGCCTTCATGGGTCTGAATTCAGAATAATAAGAGATATTTCCAGCCCCAGCATCACTGTGTGGGCACCTGCTATGTGTATAAGGGGCCCTATGGTGCCTCAGCAGTTACCTTGTAAAATGGGGACTTTGTGGGTGAAAATTTTAATCATAAAACCTATTCAAGTCTAAGTGTCTCTGCAGGGTCTGAGGGGCTGTCTGAAATTGCCCTCTGTGTCTGTGAACATTTGGCTGACAGCAGTGAGTGGGAGGGAAGACAGCGCTGTGTGCACCAGCTGTCGGAAGCCGAAACCGTGGGGAATGGTTGAATTCACTGAGTGGGCAGCGGACGCTTGGAAACTGACATTTTTCAGGAGCTCAGTGTGGAGTGCCTGCGTGATTTTCGTGAGAATGGGTGGTACTAACTTCAGAGCAGTCAGAGAGCAGGCCCACTGTCTCATCAGTAGCCCAGTGTCACAGATTCCTCCCTCACAGACAGCTTCGGGTGAGAGGGACGCTGGCCCTTTATCCAGGGTGGCCCCTTGCGTCTGCACGAGGTCCGCAGTGTGAGCAGCTGCCGCAGGAATGAGAGAAACAGATGACTTAGATGTGAGTGCTGAAACACTCTTTGTTTCCTAAACAAGTTTATGCATATAAGCGCTGGAGATAAAATGGCCATCTGGAAGCTGCCAGCGGGCCGGCAGCATTGCCTCCTCCCTGATGCTGGCAGGAGGGGCTGTGCCAGATTACCCTCTCTTCGGCCAATTCAGATACAATTCAGTTACCAGTTCTGAAAGTAATAAACCTGCCAGACTGGAGAGCCAGTCTAAATGCCCGTGATGCTTTTCACGGCTTTTGGTTCTCCTCTTTGGCTTGAGGTACACAATTATAAAATAAGAGATACGGGAGCACCAAGACCGTGTTTCCTACAGGCCCAGAGGGGAGAAGGCTGAGGCAGTGAGGACTCGAGACCTCGGGCCAGTCAGCAAGGAAGAGCAGAGGAAGGGGAGGAAACCGGGCAGGAGGAAGGGAGGAGACGCGAAGAGAGGGATGCAGGTGGGGTGGACGGGAAGCAAAAGGATGAGCTCAAGAGATGTGAGAAAGATAAAAGAGAGGGAGAGGAGAGAGACATGGCGAGGACATGTAAGAGGTGCAGCGGCTAAGAGGAGAGGGAGAGGAGCTTTGTCTGGGACATGTGATTTGCATGCCCCTCAAAAAAGTGACCCAGGCAGATAAAATCAATCACAGCATATGCGATATTGAAAAATACACAATCTGTATACAAACATGACAGCAACGTCATGAGCTCATTAGCAATCTGCAAATACAAAGAGAGATGCATGTTTGAGGCCACGTATCTTCACCGTTTCATCCCCTGGCCCCCAACCCCGATAGACCAAAGAATGTCATTTCCTTCTAATGAAAAGTTTTTCTCTGACTCTAGCGTTCCTCTCTGTTTTCAGTTTGAACAGAGTCTCCATTGCTGTACCTTACTGGGTTATAAAATACCCTGGGAATGAAGCCTTTCAATCAACCTGAACGTAAGTGCGTTTCACAGCTCATCAGCCCCACGGGCTCCAGTCTGCTTGTGGTACAGTGACACAGCCTCCTCCAGCTCTGGCAGTTGTGCTATGAAGGCCTGTGCAGCAGTCTTCTCTTTTGTCTGGAATATTGAGCTCCTCACTGGAGGATGCTGAAGGGCACGGATGCCTGTCAGCTGTTGTCTGTTACTTGCTTGGAATGCTATTCCATGAATCTTTGTTAAGGGAGTGAAGTTCATGGAGGTACATGAAGACTAGGGAGGCTCATTTTTGTGCTGATGTTGATCTCCACCTGACTCGTGAAATAAATGATTCACAGAAGACGACTTTTCATCTTTAACAAAATTTGAGATGTTATAAATTCACAGGAATTGGTAAAAATACAATACAGATAGTTTCCACATACTCTTCAAAGGCTGCGTTTTATACGACTACACACAATATAAAAATCAAAAAATCGACATTGGAATGATGTGTGTATAGTTGGTTCTCTGTTCATTTATCACCTGTGTAGATTTGCATAATCGCCATTCAGTCAAGATGTAGACATCCCATCGTCACTATTTGAGATTTCTCTAGTCATATCCAGCCTCCTGCGCCCCCAAATCCCTAATTCTTATCAACTTAATTTTTTTCTCCATATCTAAAATTTTATAATTTTAAGAATGTTATAGAGACAGATTCACTATATGACCTTTAAAGATTGGCCTCTATTCACTCAGAATTGTACCCTTGAGGGACATTCAGCTGGGTGTGTATATCAAAATTTTCTTCCTTTTTATTTCTCAGTGATGGTATGAATATACCATAATTCGTTTAACCATTATCTTATTGCAGGGTATTTCGATAGTTCCCAGTGTCTGAATATTGCAAATAATCTAATATAAGCACTTACGTTCCGGTTTTTGTGTGAACATAGGTTTCTAATTCTCTTTCCAGGGGTGTGCCATTGCTGGATTATACGGTAAGTATATGTTAGTTATTTTTACATTTCCAAACTGTACTCCAGAGTACCATGTTATAACTCTGCCAACAATGTATGAGAAATGGAATTTCTTCACATCCTCAGAAACAAGTGTTATTGTCACTACCTTTAATTTTTTCTTTTGATAGTTATGTAGTGTTAGCTCATCATGGTCTGAATTGGTATTTCTCTGATGGCTAGTTATACTGAGCATCTTTTCATGTGCTTACTGTCTGTTTGTACCTCTTCTTCAGTGAAACCTCTATGTTTTTGCTAACTAGTTAACTGAACTGTTTCTATTTTTACAGTGAGTTTTCTTTATATACTCTGGATACTAGTCCACCATCATGTGTGTGTTTTACACATGTTTTCACAATCTGTAGGTTGTGTTTTATTTCTTTTGACATGGTCATTTGTAGAGTGAAAGGTTTAAATATTAATAAATTCCAATTTATTGATTTACTTTTTAAACAGATATGGTCTTGGTGCCATATCTTAGTATTCTTTACCAAGCTCTTAGTTTTAACAATTTTCTTTGTTTTTTCCTATAATTTTTATAGTTCATCAATTCACAATTATATCCATGATTCATTTTCAGGTAATTTTTTGTATAAAGCCTGTGGTTGAGATTGAGGTTAATTTTTTCCCAGTGCTATTTATGATTCAAGCATCACTTCCGGAAAGACCATCCTCCCTCCAGTGAGTTGCTTTTGCAATGTTACAAAAAATCAAATGGAGATACTTTTATGATTCCATTTATCTTTCATTGGTCTGTCCTTGGGCCAATAGCACACTTTCTTTATTACTACAGATGCAGATGCTCCTCAACTGAAGATGCAGTTTTCCCTCAATAAGTCTAATATAAGTTAAAAATATCGTAAGTTGAAAACGTATTTAATACACGTAACCTACCGAATATCCAAGCTTAGCCTCGCCTGCCTTAAACATGCTCTGAAGACTTTGTTTGGGCAGCATCATCAAACATACAGCCTATTTCATAATAAAGTACTGAATATGTTATGCAATTTATTGAAAACTGTAGTAAAAGGAAAAGCAGAATGGTTGCATGGGTTTTCGCCATTAACATACACAGCTGGAAGCTCCCTGGGGCTGAAGAACATTCGAAGCCCTGAACTAAACTTAATTGCTGGACGATGGGTATGCTGCCGTGCCAGGGTCATCAACCTCTCTCCCTTCTGATATGGCTTGAGAATTGCTGCTGGAAGGCTCTGGGGCACTGACACTTGTTGATGGTTTAGCAGAAGTAGTGTTCCTCAGGAAGATGTCACGTTTCAGTATCCGTTGCTTACCCTCGTGATCTTGAGGCTGACTGGAGCTGAGGCTCCCTGCTGCTGCCCAGCCCTGAGATGGTATCGTAGGGCATATTGCTAGCACGGGAAAAGATAAAAATTTAAAATGTGAAGTGCTGTTTCTACTGAATGCATATTGGTTTTGCACTGATGAAAAATCCGAGGTCAAGCCATCCTAAGTCGGGGCCATCTTCATATTGCAGGTGTTAACGTCAGATAGAATGACTGCTCCCACTATTTTTCAAAAGTATTTTAACTATTCTGGTATTTTTTTTCATTTTCATATACATTTTATAACAATCTTTTCTATAGCCGCAAAATAGCTTTCTGAGACTTTGTTAGGAATGACTTGTATACCATTTTGAGGAGAACTGACGTCTTTGTTATATTGAGTATTCCAATCCAGGAACATAGCATGTCTCAATGTATTTAAATATTTTTTAAATTTTTCATCAGTATGCTGTAGTGTTCATCATACGATTTATGTATGTGATGTATTATATTTACATCTAAGTATTTTATGTCTTTTGGTGATTATAAGTGGTTTTGTATTTTAGATTTTTGTTTCCACATGTCCATTGCTAGTATACAGAAATGCCATTGATTTTTGTATGTTAACGTTTGTATGACTAACCCTGTAACCATGCTGAACTTAATTATTCATTCTTGGGACATTGTTTTGTTTTTGTGTTTTAGATTCCTTGGGATTTTCCATTGAGGTAGTCATGTGATTTGCAAAAGAGAGAGTTTTATTTCTTCCTTTCCAATCTGTTTGCCTCTTATGGCTAAAAGTTCCAGTAGCATGTTGCATAAGAATCGTGAGAGTAAACACCCTGGCCTTGCTCTTGATAATAGGGAGTGGGATGCACTATTGGTTGTACTGTCAGCTGTGGAATTTTGTAAATGATCTTTATCAAGTTATAAGATTTGCCTTCTAGTTCTAGCTTTCTGGGAAGTTTTTTCATGCATTTAATTGGTACTGAATTTTGTCTAGTGTTTGATATGGTCACATAACTGTACTCTTCAGTCTTACATCCCATAGTTATTGTGTATACATAAATCAGCAAACAAATAAGTGGATTCTATTTGCTAATGTTCTTTTAAGGATTTTTGCATGTTTATTTGTAAGCTATTCTTGTATTATTTGATTTGATTTGGAGATCTGGGTGGGTAATACTGGCTTCAGAAAAGGAATTAGAAATTAGGAATTAGGAATAAATGTTCCTCCATTTCTACTTTCTGGAGGGGATTATATGTAAGTGGTATTAATTCTTCTTTAAATGTTTTGTAAAGTTCTTAAGTAAAACCATTTGGGCCTAGAGATTGTCTTTTTGAGTTTTAAATTACAAACTCAGTTCCCTAAGTAATTCAAGCACTTTCAAATGATCTATTTCATGTTAGGTAAGTTTGTGCTTTATGAGGTTGATTATTTTGAACTAATTTTTCAATTTCTGTGTCTAGAGTTGTTCAAAGTATTTCCTTATTATTCTAATACTCGCATGGTCAACAGTGATATTCTCACAGGTAATTATTTTAATACATTACTGAACTTCTCCAAATCATAATAACACAAAAGCATTTGTCACATGTCTTTCCCTTCTCTGCATTCTCACCCAGGCTCCTGATCTGACGCAGATGATGGGAACTGCTGAGTGACCTGCATGAGAGTCACACGGTGTCAGGATCCCTCACTGGTGCTGCCCCTTTCCCACGCTCCCAGTGCCTGGGAAAGGATACAGGGGTGATGGTCAACACACAGAGCTGGATCTCCCTGTCGTGGCTCAGTTTAGCTTCCAGGCTCTCAGCCGAGGAAGTGCCTCCTCTTTAGAGCCAAAGAAACTCAGTACAGGCTGAATGAACTTCGGCCCTACAGAACCCCACATGTATCAAAGCAGCTGTGGCTGCAACCCCTCAAGGAGATTAAGGAGAAGAAGCAAAGGACCAAGCGATGAAAAGGGTAGAAAGAAGGAAGGGAGGGAGTGTGGAGGCCATGGAGGCTGACCTACAGGGATGTTGGCTGCCATGATGAATGACCGAGATCCTTCCTCTCATCCTGCCCTGGGGAACAGTGTGTGTGAGCAGGGAGGAGATGTGGCTGATGGAGGTACAGCTGTTCTACTCCTTTCTTCTCAACTCGCTACCCGTAAAGAGCATCTCCAAGTGGATGAATAGCTTTTGAATCCTCTTATAGATTTTCTTACTGAGTTTTCATTAATAGCCTCCTCATCGCCCAGAAATGTCAACTTTTTCTTCTTCCTTGAGAATCTGGAACCTTCAGGATAGGGGCCTCCTCTCAGTGACTGCTCAGGATAAATGAATATTTTCTTGGACCAAAGAGGACAACCCAGCTTCTCTCTGGAAAGGTGGTTCTGAGAATCCTCGGGCACAATGTTTATGATTAGGGGACTGGAGTTGCTGTGAGGTGCAAAATTAGGAAGACAAGAGTGTGGACTTCACAAACTTCTTGGCTGTGACCAGAGTGGAATTATATTACCAGCTCAAGTCATTTTTCTCAATGTGTCAGATAGTAATTCCTTTTATTGCTGAATGGTATTTCATTGTTTGAATATACATTTTGTTTATCCATTCGTTGTTGATGGACATTCAGGTGGTTTTAAATACAGCTTTTGTAATAGACTGAAAAAGAGATATCCATGTCTTAATCCCTGTGAATTAATCTGTGTACACTATTTTATAATATGTGGCAAACGGGACACTGCAGGTGTGATGTATTTAAGAACTCTGAGGTGTAGAGATTAGTCTAGATTATACAAGTGTGCTCAGGTAATCACAACAGTCCTTAAAGAGAAAGACTGAAGGCATTGGAGATAGAGAGGAGCAGGTGGTGTGATCATATTCTGTATGGATTCCATGTCCTTAATTTTTCTCCAGCTCTGAAATGGAGCTATAATCACAGCTCTGATTTCTGGTAGAGAATCCCACCAAACTGGAGATGCCCTCTCATTTAGGCAAAGGGAATGTCCCAGGAAGAACATTCTGATTGTCACTTTTCTCCAGTGACCTCTGCCAGCAGCTAGTTTGCCCCTAATTTACTTTTCAGATCACATTCACGCTGGGATCCTTTCTCTAAGTTTGTCTAACTTGATGTAAAATAGTATTCACAATTCTAGGTCAAATTACTGTAACTGTTTATAAAATGCATTTCTTTGCTTCACAAAGAACCCTGGCAATTTCTGCAAATCAGCACCTTGTCTGATGCCCTTAAGAAGAGTTCCAGGAAAAGCAATAAGAGGAAGACTGGATGACCTTATGTATTTCCATCCACCTACATCAGATGCCACAACATTTAGAGAAATTGTGCCCAGGGCTTTGCATAAATTACTAATGATATTTAATTAGCATATTTAATATGTGTATGTACCACACACCCAAATGTTTAATAGCTTCTTAAGGAAATGAAAACAAAACAGATAATAACTGATTAGAATATGACTGATAAATAGTATCAGAAATAGCTAGAGGAGTAAGTGTTACTAAGCACATCCACTGATGAGCCCATCACTGCTGTCACAGAGCATCAACTAGGTCTCCAGATTTCCTAATTAGAACCAAGGAAACCAGGCTCCATAAGGATGGCCATCTGTGGGGAGCTCACAACCAAGTGGAGGGAGCAGCTTTGGGCATTTCCACATGGAGCACCTGCGCTCCTCATCCATGACTAAGCAAGCAACGGATAAAAAGGAGCTTGGTTAGAATAGACCCTACACAAGCTGAATCAGATCAAGAACATAAGAAGCCCAAAGTATATTAGGCTCAAGAGTTCCTGAGGAAATCTTGAGAGATCATTAGTCCTGACAATAGCTTTGTGTTAGCAATTAATAACTCATCAGGCTGGACAGCAAGAAGGGGAAATGCTCTTCTACAGAGCAGTCCCTCTGGAATCATGGCAAGGTGCAAACTCTTTCGGAAGTTAATAGCTTTTATTTATTAGATCAGTTTTAGGCATACAGAAAAATTGAGTGGAAAGTTCAGGGTTTCCATATACCTCCTTCACTGTGCAAGATGGTTCAGCTTTCCCTGATTATCTTTCATTAATGTGGTGCATTTGTTACCAGCAATGAGCCAATGGTGACATGTTATTAACTAAAGCCCATGGTTTACACTAGGGGTCACTTTGTGTTATGGATACCATGGGTTTTGACAAATATATAATGATGTGTACCTGCTATCAGATACATGGTCTTGGCACCTGCGAGGATTGGTTCCAGGACCTCCCCCTGATACCCGGATCCATGCATACTCAAGCCTGCAGTTGGCCCCAGGGAACCCATGGGTCTAGAAAGCTGGTCTTTCATATAGGCAGGTGTTGCTCCCCCGACAACCTGTAAATGCAATTAGCATCTGGTTGTGGATGTGGAGCCCACCAATATAGAGGCCCACTGTATTTATATTTAAAAAATCCATGTATAGGGGATTCACACAGGTCAAATCTACATTGTTCAAAGGTCAACTGTAGTATCACACAGAATAATCTCACTGCCCCCAAACCCCGTGTGCTCTACCTGGTCATCCCACACTCCTTTACCTTGAACCCATGCAAAAACATTCGTAAAGTACTGAAGAAAAAGAATCTGTCAACTAAGAATTCCATACCCTTGAAAAACAACTTTCAAAACCAAAGATATTTCCAGACATATAAAAGCTAAAAGAATTCAATACCAGTAGAACTTTACTGAAAGAAATATTAAAATAAGTTCTTCTGTCAGAAGGAAAATGATAACAGCTGGAAATCTAGATATGTTTAAGGGACTGAAGATTACAAGGAATTATAAATACACAGTTAAATACAAAACATTGTCAACTCACTTTAAAAGTTAGAGAGAAGCATATTGTCATATGGTTCTTATACTATTACTGAACTATATATTAATGAAAGGAAGACTGGGATCGGCTAGAAATGTATACTCTAGGCCCTAAAGAAACCCTTGTTTCTAAGGATAAGTCTGATGTGATTCCTATATGTGTATGTATGTAATCTCTATAAGCATTATGTCTTTCGCCCACCTCTGGCTACTTTTAAGGTTTTTCCCTTATCCCTGGTTTACCTGCTCTGTGGATATAGGTTTCCTCACGTTTGTTTGTTATTTGTGTGTGCACACTTAAAATATTTACTGAAGTCCTTCGATCTGTAAGCTTATAGTTTTCAAAAAGTTTAGAAAATATTTTGGCATTATTTCCTTTTTGTTTGTTTTTTAGACAGTCTTGCTCTGTCGCCCAGGCTGAAGTGCAGTAGCACAATCTTGGCTTACTGCAACCTCCGCCTCTTGGCTTCAAGCAATCCTCCCACCTCAGCCTCCCAAATAGCTGGGATTACAAGTGTGTGCTATGCCTGGATAATTTTTGTATTTTTAGTAGAGATGGGGTTTCACCATGTGGGCCAGGCTGGTCTTGAACTCTTGACCTCAAGTGGTCTGCTTGCCTCAGCCTCCCAAAGTGCTGGGATCATAGGCATGAGCCACCGTGCCTGGCTGGCATTATTTCTTTACAAGTATAGACCTCAGTGGGAGGCCACTGGAACTGCACCCAGCTGAAGGAGGTGGCAGACCTCACTGTTCCATCCAGGCTTCCTTAGTGCCCTCTGCAGGTAAACTTATTGAGCTTGGTCCACTTTTTATAAATGTGAGAAATAGGATGAATTCCTCAAAGTTCTAGATTACATTTGACCTAATCTAAAATCCTCCAAATCATATTAATGGGATAGATAATTCCACATAGTCATTATCCTTTGAGACCAATGGATGTATCCTTTGCCAATGGATGTATACAGAGCCCAAGAATTACATATATATATATATATATATATATATATATTTGCCTTTTCTTCATTAATAGAGCAAAGCATCCCTTAGGTTCAGAAATGTCTACATCTACTGGAGCACTGAAAAATGCTTATTTGTTGAATGTGTAACAGATATTACGGAACAAAATTCAAACACAATGTGTTTTAGGGATTGTTTTATTGACATTATTGCTAGGGGTCTCTTCCGCAGGCTTCATGGATATGGCTACAGACTGTATCTCTTGAATAAAAGTGAATTGCTAAAGTTGAGGTTGTTGATCTGCTTAGGATAAGAATAAATACATTTGATTTCTAGTATAAAATGAATATGACATCCCTGATCTGTCTGGTCTGCTCAATGGGATGATTTGCTTCTAAAATTCTTGGCTTATTATTGAGTTTCTAACTCCCAGCATTGAGGGCGTCTTACCAAGCAAGGCTTTTCTACTCTAAAATATTGAAAGTGACTGAGTTGCTCTTTAGAGAAAGGTCACTATTCCATCCACTGGAACTCTTAGCACTATTTTATCTCACAGGGACCGTACTTCATGCAAAGCAGCGTGCAGCTGGGCCATGGACCTGCTGAGAGACAGCAGAACGTCTCTTCACCACAGACCTTGCTTTGGAGACACTGTGGATTCACCTTATACCATGTATGGCCTTGCACAGCAGATGGGGTAAACTGACTCATTAACAAAGTCATAAGCATGTCATCATGGGTCATATGTTAAACTCCATTCAGAAGGTTTCTATATATGGAAAACATTTATTGAGCACTTACCATGTGGCACAGACTGCAGAGGAGTTTTTATATGTTAATTCAGTTGTGCCTCATAACAAGCCTATGGTATAATAGTATAATGGGCCTCATATGAAAAGCACAGAGAGTTTACATACTATTTTCCAGGTAACAAATGGCATACTCGAAATGTGAACCCTTATAGTCTTATTCTAGAGCCTGAACTCTTAACAAGTATACTATACGGGCTTTCACCATGTGAATGACAACTTCTCCAAATATATACTCAATGTAGAAGTCGTTATGCAGGGAGAATTGACATCCTGGATGTGCCACTGAGTATGGACATCTGCAGCTTTAAGTGTATGTGTTTATGGGTATATGTTTGCAGATGTAAAATGTATGTGCATACACTATTGACTGATAAACATGTTTATTTGCAGTAATATGCCTGCATGTATGTAAGTACATATATGTAAACAAATATACACAAATATATCTTATGACCAGCAAAAGGTTTATGTAAGTGCGTTTAATAAACAGACAATAGAGCAAGCTTGTAGGAGACAGAGGTCATATGACTAATTCACAGAAATATTCTTTGTCAGAAGTTCTCAATGTAATTTAAACTAGAGCTAATTTTCATTTTACTTCGCTTGGGATATGAAGGCCTTGTCAAGGAGATGAAGTAAATGAGAGCGAATTGGAGGAGAAAGGGCGTGGGAGCTGGAGGTGGCAGGAGTGGGCTACGTGGGGGTGGGGCTGAGGGATCAGAGACTGAGTTCGCCACCTGAGGACAGGAGGACTGGGCATTCGTTGGTCATGAATTTCTGATATCACCAGGTGAAGAAGATGAAACTGCAGAGACCCCGGCTTCCTCTACCAAAGCCAACCACGTGACAGTCACAAGCGTTTCAAACAGACAAAGTGATGTCTCAGGGCCAGACCTTAGTCCCCCTTGACAGAAATGCCTCCACACAGCCAGCCTGGTGCTGTGCTCCTTGACTCTGTCAATGATTTGTCAATACATGCAGCAGGTATGTGAGGACTGTCCCCATCATTCTGAAAAGTGCTGCTGGAGACACTGCCAATATAGTGATTAATGTCCTTTTACTTGAGGGCCTTAGGAGTATTTTTAGAGGTCAGTTGTTTCTCCAGAGCAAATGGTAAGTTGAGTTTTGAGTAATGCATACACTCTTCACAAAATCCAATGATTCCTAAAGAATAATGAAAAAAACCCCCGCATGATCTTGCCGCCAAGAGAGGACTATGCTTAGTATCTGGGTGCATGAGCATCGAGTTTTTCATCTTAAAGAACATGAACTGGCCAGGCGTGGTGGTTTACGCCTGTATCCTAGCACTTTGGGAGGCCAAGTTGGGCAAATTGCTGGAAGTCAGGAGTTTGAGAACAGCCCGGGCAACAGAGTGAAACCCCATCTCTCCTAAAATACAAAAAATTAGCTGGGTGTGGTGGCATGTGCCTCTAGTCCTAGATACTTGGGAGGCTGAGGCAGGAGAATTGCTTGAACCTGGGAGGCAGAGTTTGCAGTGAGCCAAGACTATGCCATTGCACTACAGCCTGGGTGACAGAGCAAGACTCTGCCTCCAGAAAAAAAAAAAAAGAACATATACTTCATTTGGGCTGGACATGGTGGCTCATGCCTGTAATCCCAGCACTTTGGGAGGCCAAGGCAGGAGAACTGCTTAAGTCCATGAGTTTAAGACCAGCCTGGACAACATAGGGAGACCCCATGTTTACAAATAATTTAAAAACATTTTTGGGCATGGTGGTGTGTGCCTATGGTCCCCGCTACTCAGGAGGCTGAGATGGGAGAATTCGTTGAGCCCAGGGAGGTCGAGACTGCAGTGAGCCATGATTGCACCACTGCACTCCAGCCTGGGCAACAAGGTAAGACCCTCTCTCAAGAAAAACACACTAACAAACAAAAACAAACATGCACTTTGGTAGTTGAGATTATTCTGTATCTACTGTTTGGTATCCCATTCGTTGGACCTAAGATTAATTATACAGTGAATTTTTGTATGTTATTAAATATTTGCAGAAATTACCATTTCAAATAGTTTGTGGTTTCACTGTAATTTTTGTAAACATTTCCCTTTAGCCTTTTTCTTTATGCTATTTAATTCTATATAACCCCACTTTAAATATATCCTGAAACATCTCTAATAATTTCTGAGTGCAATAATATGATAATTGTGGATAAAAATATAAATGTTTTTATGGTTCTTGATGTAAATGCCTAGTTGTTTTCAGAAAGGTTATACAAATTTATGATACTCTCACCATAGGTTACGGGTATGCTCGTCTCACAGGACTGTCTCTGGCATTAAATGGATAGCTATATATACATATGTGTGTGTGTTTATATGTTTTATATATATCTACTATATTATGTATCGTATGTATGTATATATGTAGAGAGAGAGAGAAAGGGCTGGCAATTAGCTCCCTTTTGTTATATTGCTCTCACTGCATGTGTTCAGTGTTTATTTTTGCCTACAGCGTAGGACCTATCCTGATATGAAATGCAGACCTAAATTTTTATAATTGTAATAATTACGTTCACTTGAGTTTTCTGCTGTATGTTTGCTCACAGTGACATTTCCCGTACTGCCAAGCTGAGTATTTGGAAGCCAAGGCCCATTGATTTTCTAAAGTGGTAAATATCCTGTTAGTATCACCTTGCCTTGGGCCTTGAAAAACATGCCTTTATGTTCAAACTTTATGACCCCACCTTTTTTTTTTTTTAAGAAACTGTCTATTGTTTATTACACTGAACAACTCTGACCACCAGTGACCAATGGGGGGTCGGGAGAGAACATCTTGCTTCTCAATAAACCTTCCTTCCTTGTTTTAACATTTTTGAGGATTCTTTCCCAACCTATTACATCTATATTATAATGGTTAAAAATTTTCCAACTCTGCCACTCCTTCCAGTGCATTATCTTTATTATCTTCATTAAAGGTGGAAAAAAAAAATAGATCCCTACTTGCAGTAACAAAACAACGTTGGAAACTGTCATTAAATCAGGGCAAGTGAAAAACATATCTGTTCCCAGACTCACAGGATTATAAATTTAGGAAGTACACACACACAAAAATAAAAATTAATTATACTCAATAGGATACATTAAATATGCACGGCTTTTTGTACGTCAGTTACACCTAAGTAAGTAGTTTTAAAAAACGTATGATCCAACCCACACCACCATCTAATAAAGAAAAAAGCAAATGAATAAAACAAAAGAAAAATCACTTGTTTCGGTTTACTCCTACTTTGAGTTAAGAACACTAACAATAATTTGCATGCAGTGAATACGGTTCCCTAAATACAACAGATGAATTATTTTCTATACATATTTATTTATGGAGAATTGGTTAATAAACATATTTTAAGCTCAACATATGTATTTCTGAGTGGGGAAGCAACCTTAAACGTTTTAAACACCAGAAATATACAAAATTTTAAGTGAAATAAGACAAAGTGCCTTGTGTTTTGATTCTGTAGTCACACTATAAAAATCTCAGATTAAGAGAACTCTGAAAAATATTGTTTTGAATATTAAGAATCATGTTTTGGGGGAGGGAGAGAATTAACAGCCTTTCTTTGCCTTAAAATACTTCTTATGAAATGTTTTATGAAATTGCAATTGGAATGAAGCAGCTCCTAAAGTCATCAGTGTCCAGAGGAGGAAAAATTAAGCACGGGAGCAAACTACTGTTTTACCCAACTCCTTCCAATGCTCAGCTGAAGAAGTTCTCACTTAAAAGAGCTGCTGAAAGCAGGCGCAGTGGCTCGTGCACGGAATCCCAGCATCTTGGGAGGCTGAGGTGGGTGGATCACTCGATGCCAGGAGTTTGAAACCAGCCTGGCCAACAAGGTGAAACCTCATCTCTACTAAAAATAAAAAAATAGCTGGGTATGGCGGCAGGCGCCTGTAACCCCAGCTACCCGGGAGGCTGAGGCAGGAGAATCACTTGAGCCCAGGAGGCGGAGTTTGCACCGAACTGAGATCGCACCGCTGCACACCAGCCTGGACAACAGAGCGAGATACCGTCTCAAAAAAAAAATAAAACAGAACGGAACAAAACAAAACAGCTGCTGAAGTCTTTTCTATTTTAGAAAGGTAGTATGAATAAGTTTTTCTACATATTAACTACAATTTATGGTAATTTGTGAAATGTTTTTCTGTTTTTAAATGCAAGAGTCTACCATATCTCTACTCACAAAGCAACAGGCACTGCTAGGGGTCTTAGGCTAAGATCCGCCACCCCAGCAGTCTGCATGGCCCGTAAGCAGGTGTGGAGAGAACCAAGTTCACCTGTCAGCAGCACCACGGAATCCGACTCTCCAGCCTTTCTGCCATTAATTTCCATAGATATGGCCTTTTTCCTGATATTCTATTCCCATCGGAGGCTTCTTATTAAGACCTTGTTCCTGTGAACACATTTGGGGCACAACATATTGTCTTCAAGGTGTGGGGGTGGAAAACTGGAGGCGGGAAGCAAGGACAGTGCACTCACTCTCCCTTCGTGCTTTTCTGGAACCCAGGCTTTGCCCGGAACAATAGCGAAGGGGGGGGAACCAAAGGAAAAGTATCTGTCAAATGTGACAAAGTGCTCTGCCCTAAGAAGAAGGCAGAGTATGACAACCCCAGATCTCAGAAGAAGATTCCAATCCCTCCATTACCCTCTAAACTGCCATCTGTTAATCTGATTCAACGGGACATCGTGTGGGCCTGGTGTCAGCAATTAAAGCTGAGCACCAGAGGCCAGAAACTGGATGCATATAAGCGCCTGTGTGCCTTTGCATACCCAAACCAAAAGGATTTCCATAGCACAGCAAAAGAGGCCAAAATCCGGAAATCATTGCAAAATAAATTAAAGGTGGAAAAAGGGAAAGTGTGACTCCAGAGTTCTGGGACACAGCCTCCTCAAGTGGCCCTTCTCCCTGCGGAGGGGCTGCCTGCTCTGGAAGGGCCCACTGCTCTCCTTGAGGGAGTTAATACAGTTGTGGTGACAACTTCTGCCCCGGAGGCTGTGCTGGCCTCCTGGGTGAAAGTTTCAGTCAGGGCAAGGACGCCAGAGGCAGTGGAATCTCCACAAGAAGCCAGTGGCGTCAGGTGGTGTGTGGTCCATGGGAAAAGTCTCCCTGCAGACAGAGATGGTTGGGTGCACCTGCAGTTTCATGCTGGTATGACCCGCATTTATACTCTGTAGAGTACATATAGCTTGATGGCAGTTTTTGGTTTTGTTTTTGTTTTTTTTATAAGTTCCTGTAGAAACCTAAACATAGGATCTGGAAGGCAAGTCCTCAAAAATCTCTATCTCCTTATCTTTTCATCTCCAGATGCCTTTCATAGGTCTTTGGTTTTGCTTGGGTTTTCCAAGACTACATAGGATATGTATACTACTGCTTCATTGAGACAGATTGGAACAGGAAGGAGAAATAATGAGAATGTCACAATAAAGGGTCCTGACCTAGACAGAAGCAGCCTCATCTGGTTCCCCATCTCTCCTGCATTCCACACATTGGGACCAAGAGCATATGGACTTTCTGCTCCACGGGTGATGATGTGGAGTCATGGGGGACCTGCAGCTTTCATGCAACACTTTGCTCAGGGGTAAGGTATGGCTATGTGCACAGGGACTTGGGAAAGGAAACAGAATCACCCCCAAAAGTCAGTGAGACAGCAGAATTTTAAGAGATGGCTCAGCCCTGCACTGCTAAGGCTGAAACATGGCAGAAAACTTTGGGAAGATGTTTAGATGATCAGAGCATCACTCTGGGCAAGACGAGGGCCAGTGTGTGCAGGGACACTGTGCTGCATCTTGCCAGGAAAGAATGAGGAGGATTCTAACTACAGTGTCTGATTGTTGGGAGGTGCTAGGACTGAAAACACTGCTCAGTGTTGAAACCAAATAAGGACAGAAAACAAAAACAGAAAAAACAGCTGAGGTTAGGATAACAGTCTCCCCAGCGGCTCTGAGCCCTCAGAGAAGACTCTAGCATTTTCGAGAGCGGACATGAGCTGGGAGTAGATGGTTATGTACCCTCCGTGGCCCACTTCTGGATGGGACCGATAAACAGCAGCCTGCCAACCCTTTGCCCTAATGGTACCACCAATTTGGCAGCTCTTCCTAATTGCCAAATGGGGTGGGGTCCTGTCAACAGCTGATCACATCCTGGAGATCTCTCCCGTCATAAATAGCCACTTCTGGGTTTCTGAGTGTTCTGAGATTGGCCCTGGAAGCCTCTGCCTTCATGACCTGGACTTTCATGTTTCTCTGGGTCTTTGAGGTACTCCTGAACCAGGCTGGGCAGAACTTTCCAGAACCTTTCATCAATATGAAGTCTTTTAGCAAATAACTCCTGTGAGTCTTCTTTTCGAACTTCTTTAAGTTAACCAATGTTCATGTAGACTCTCTGAGGTCTGAGAAGCAACTCTAAGCTTGGGGAGCTCACATCACCACATGAAAGTCCTAGATTAGAGCCGGGATTCAGATAAGCTTAATACAGGAAGGTCAGCGGTGCCCCTCTGCAAAAGTATGTGTGCTGCAGGGTACATTGGGGTCAGGGGGATGTGAGGGGAAATTAATTCCTGAGCTGTGTTACGAGAGGGCTGCAGGCAATGTGCACAACTGAGAGCCTGGTGCAGTTCTGATGGAAGCTGAGAAGGCTGCAAGGAAGAGCTGAGGCATTGTAATGTCCACAGAAATGGGACATGAATAGTGCCAATGCTACGTTTCTTGCCTCAGAGTCAGTCCTCATGCTTTCTAAGGAAGAGGCCCTTCCAGGGCATTGGCAGTGAGAGCTGGTCCCCTTCTTTGAAAGAGGGAGACCCTTTCTCCCACCTCACCCCTACCGTAAGTGAAGAAGTACCCTGGTTAGGCTCAGGAACAGAACTGAGGACTTGAGGAGCTGGTTTCTCATTACTATGTGGTGTCTGGCATTCAGTTACCCATCGGGAGCAGGTACCTCAGTAGACTGAACACTCTGGGCAGAAAAATGGCTGTTTGGATGAGCTGGAGGTGCTGCTTCACAAAACTCTCTCACACTTCGGATCTGAAACAATCCTACTGGGAGAGCCTCCCTTCCAGGTTAGCTGGGAGTAAGCATTGTCCTCCTTGCTCTGCAGAGATCACCAGCCCCAGGGAACTGGAAGGCCTGCCTCATGATGAAACAGATAGACATCAGCAGGGCAAGAAGGCCAGCCTTGCAGGTAGGAGAGGGATCTCTCAGTGTTTCCTCCAGACCACTCCTTACTCAGTGGTGGCAGTAGTGAGTAATAAATAAACAACAGTCATGAGGGGGGTGCATGTAAATCAGTTAAGAATCCTTTCAGTAGCAAGTAACGGTGACCTGTGGGTTCATCTTTCTCCATAATAAGAAGTCTGGAGATAGGTAGCTGCTGAATCAACGATTTAGGAGCAGATACCTGAAAGTCTCTTGTCCCTTCTCTCTTGGCCACACAAGGTTGCCACAGTATACTTCACTAAGTCCATGATTAATGCAGAAAAAGGAGGAGGAGTAATAATGCTTTATGTTCAGTTTCTTACTCCTACCAAAAATATAGGGTGCCCCAGAATCTCAAATGATTTTTTTTAACCTCTTATTATACAGAGTTGAGTCAAACGTATTCCTGAGTATAAGAAAAGCTGGAAAAGGCAGTATTTGTCTCATTAGCTTCTATAGTTTAAGCTGGTAATAGAGATGTGGGTTAGAGCATGGGCTTTGAAAATGAGTTGGTTAATCAACCAACCTCATGTGTTACATGTCAGTGAGATTGCCTAGGTATTTCAGGACAGTGTCAAGTTAAAAGGATTTTGCAAGGACCAATATCAATATTTATGTTAAATATAAATAGACTAAACACACAAATTAAAAATGTTTTGTTATACTGGGTTAAAGAGTCAAGCCTGAGTACATACTGATTAAAAAAGATGAATTTTAAATATAAATACTGATATGCTGAAAATAAAAGTAAAAAGAAAAGCTATACCATACAAGCACTAATTGTAAAAATTCTGGAGAGACTATACTAATATCTGTAAAAGTATTCCTTTCAGGCCAGGTATTATGTAGAGATAGAGATTAGATCTTTCATAAGGATAAAAGGTTAACTCATCATGAAAACAAAAAAATTATAAATGTGTATTCAACCGACAAAGTTTCCAAGTATATGAAGAAAATCTGACACAAGAAAAGGCAGACAGAAAAATTTACAATTACGTTTGAAGATTTCAATTTTCATTCTCCGTAATTAATGGAACTATTGTACAGAAAATGAATAGAGATGTATAAATTCTGAAGAGCATTATTGAATCATATGCAAAACTTAGAAAACACTACACTCAGTAGCCACAAAATGCACGTTTTAATTGACAGCACATAGTCACAATTTTGTGACAATATTGACCATATATTGAGCCCCAAAGTCAATAAATTTCATGGAGTTCACATGACAGAGAGGCTGTTCAAGGACCACAATGAGATAAAATTAGAAAATCAGTAAAAAAAAATCTAGGTATTTCTCAAATATTCAAAATTTAAGCCAGTCATTTCTAAAAAACTCACTAGTCAGAAAACAAATTATAATGAAAATGAGAACACACTTGAACTAAATTATAAACCACATACATCCACATTTGTGGAGGATAACTAAAACAACACTTTAAAATATTTAACTTTAAAGTTTACAGTAAAAATAGGACAGATTTAAAATCAGCAATCTAAGTTTTCGCCTAATTAGGTTAAAAAGGAAAAATCCATATTAAACAAAGCAAATAGAAAGAAAAAAATAATAAAGACAGAAGCCAAAATCAATGAAACAAATATCAAGCAAATGTTAGAGAAAAATTTTTAAAGACTTGCTTTTTTGAAAAGATCCAATAAAATTAATACACTTTCTGTTTGATACAATCAAGAAAAAGAGAAAGGACAGATTATTTATATAGTCATTGAAAGAGGGAGCTATGACTACAGACCCTACAGATGTTAAACTAGTAACAGGAGGATGTTATGTACAAATGTGTGCCACATTTTTTTTTGCAACTTAGAGGAAGGGATGCTTTTAAAAACAGTAATTAATAAAACAGATAGAAAAAAGTAATAGGGAATTTGACTAGCTTTATATTAGTTAAATGAATTAAATTCCTATTTAAAAATCTTCCAAAAGAAAGCCCCAGGCTCAGATGGCTTCACTAGTAAAACCTATCACGCATTTAAGAAAATAAAATACCAATCCTGCAAAAATTACATAAAAATAAAGGAAAAGGTACCCTTTCTAACTTCTGAGGTCAGCATAACTCTGATGTCAAAACTAGGTAATAACATCATGTAAGGCTGAGGATAAACTTCCCCATTCCAAGAAAAACTTGGTGTAGGATGAGTTACTTAACTTTTTAAAGTTTTGGCCTTTTAACCTCAAAATCAGAATGAAATGGCTTTTTTTTGCAATGTTACTTGATAAATAGGGGACTAGGGGACGATGTGTATGTATGAGCTTGTATGTGTATTTCTTGCCTATAACAGATGCACCATAAATGAAAAAATGGTATTAAAATATCTTAACATTATCTTCACTTCATTGAAATCACCATATACCTTCCATTGTGTTCCCTCTGAAGGATGGCATGCACTTGGCTATGGCATGGATTGATGGATTAGCTGATTCAGTGAATATTTATTCAGCACCAAGAATGTCCTGGACACTTCCTTAAGTGTTGAATATACAGAAAGCTATGCACAAAACAAATTCCCTACCCACTTAGAACTTACATTCCACTGGAGAAGAGACAATAAACCAGAGACAATCAAACACAGAGACTATAGTGGCGAGTAATGACAAGTACTGCAAAGACAAAGCAGGAGTGGGGGCCAGAGCTAGTGGCGAGGACAGAGGTGCTGTTGTACACAGTGTATTCAGAGAGGCCCTCCAAGGAGGTAACGTTTGAGCAGACAGCGGAATAAGTTGAAAGGCTGAGTTGGGGAGACATCTGCAAAGAAGTTTCAAACAAAAACAGCGAGAACAAAGGTCAGGAATGTGTCTTGCCTGGGCCCTGTGACAGCCTGGTATAGGGATGGGCAGATAGGGAGACCTGTACAGGAGAGGCTGAGACCGAGTTGTAGATTTCTGCTGTGCATGCGCTGCTGAGAAGGAGGCAAACTCTTTAGGATCCTGGGGTTCAGTACTCGCTGTGCTCCCACCTGAGATCCACTGAGGGACAGAAGTTACCAACACAAAGACCCAACATGTTTTCAGTTGTGGGGGCTACAAGTCTCCCAAAGGACTTGGCCATGTCAAAACCCTGGAACCTGTGAACGTGACCTTGTTTAGTGAATGAGTCATGGCAGATGTAACTACATTTTAAAAATTGAGATCATACTGGATAATCCAAGTGAAACCTAAATCCAGGGGAAAAGTGCCCTTAGAAGAGAAAGGCAGAGAACAATTTGAAACTCAGATGAGATGTCCACATGAACACAGACACAGAGATTGGAATGATGGAGCCACACACCGAGAGACCCTTGGAGCCATCGGAAGCTGTCGGAAGCAAGGAAGCCTGAAGAGGGAGCACTGGCCTGCTGACGCCTTGATCTGGGGTTTCTGGTCTTCAAAACAGTGAAAGATTGAATTTCCGTTGTTTTCATCCACCCAGTCTGAGCTAATATTTTATGGCCGCCATGGCAAATGAATTCACGTGCCATTGGAGAGCCAAGATGCAGATGTGGAAGGAGACGCTGTCTCTCACCCTAGCCTTGAGAGAAAGCTAGAAAGCCCGTAAAACCACAGCTTGTGTTAACCCCCCATCAGAAAGCTGAGGATGCGAGGCAACAGATTAATCTGAAATGCAAAGGAGGAGAATTTCCTTGGCCCCAAAGGGAGGTGAACAGGAAGGTGCAACCTGGCAGGAAGGAGTGGCAGCCAAGAGGAAAGGGCTAGAAGTCAACGATGGGTTTAATGAACCTGTAAAGGCTGAGTGTGAGGTAGCACAGAAGCATCAAAGCCCTGGGGAGCCCCACACACCCCACAGGCTCTTTCTTATGCATCTCTCCTTTCAGGAGGAAGCCTGGGGCTGGTGGGGGGCACAGAGAGAGCCTTCTGCAGTGGTGCAGGTGTGGAAGAGGTGTCGACTTGGCTGTGGGGAGTCTGGAAGCCTGGACCCCCTACCCAGACCCCTCACTCAAATCTTGTCACCTTCAAGGTACTGGTAAAGACTTATTGTTGCTAGAAAGAGTGAGCGAGAGAGAGAGAGAGAGACAGAGAGAGAGAGAGACAGAGCTCCTAATCGTCTATCAGTTCTAAACCATCTTCAGCTACAAGAGGAGGGACGGATGAAAAATAATTGCTGCAGCCCGATCCATCAATGAATGCTAAATTTAGCGGGTAAAAGTCTAAGATATAACTAGTATTTACACGGTTTAAAGCTATCTCCCCCAGAACATTTAGTAATTTAAAAATAAAACAATAATACCTTTCCAGCATGGCACCCTAGCAGACATTGCCTTAACCAAGCGCTCAAGGTCAACATCATCATAAGGACACATTGACTTTAGGCATCCCTGATATTATTGCACTAAGAAGGACTGCACGTCACATCATTTATTCACAAGAAAACACCAGTCAAACTCAAACTGAGCGACGTCTAAAATTACTAACCAGTACTCTTGAAAAGTGTCAAGGTTATGAAATAAAGGGAGACTGGGAGAACCTCACAGCTTGGAGGACACTTAGAGACGTAACAACTATGTGGAACGTGAGCTGGGATCCTGAAACGGAAAAAATGGCAAAGTGAAAACTGAAAAACTGGGGGAAATCTAAATACATTCTTGTTTAGACAATAGTATTAGGTCAAGGTTAATTTCCTAGGTTTGATATTTCTCCTATTGTTATGTAAATGGATAGCATAAGAAGCAGCTGGATGATAAGTGTATGGGAATTCTGTTTACTGTTTTCACAACTCTTATCTAAGTCTAAAATTATCTCAAAATAAAAAGGCTTAAAAAAATCATGGGCTTGACAATGCATGTACTTCCTGGGTGTCTGTGGTGCTGAAGTACATGCTACCTTCTCTCTAAGGTGAAATTCGAGTTAGATCACTTTGCATGACCTACTACTAAAATAATAATAACAATAGTAAATACATAAGTAGGCCCGGGGCGATGGCTCACACCTGTAATCCCAGCACTTTGGGAGACCAAGGCAGGTGGGTCACTTGAGGCCAGCAGTTCAAGACCAGCCTGGCCAAAATGGTGAAACCTTGTCTCCATTAAAAATATAAAAATTAGCTGGGCATGGCGGTGCTCCTGTAATCCCAGCTACTCAGGAGGCCGAGGCAGGAGAATTGTTTGAACCTGGGAGTCCAAGGAGGTTACAGTGAGCCGAGATGGCACCGCCGTACTCCAGCCTGGCCAACAGAGCGAGACTCCATCTCAAAACAAACACACACACACACAAACAACCATAAAGAGCCCAGTACACATGGCAGAGTGCTCTTGGTAGTGGTTTTGGAAGCAACATATACCTTATTTGAGTGGGATGTGTATGTGTGTGTGTGTGTGTGTGTGTGCACGTGCACGTGTATGTGTATATATATTGTATTTATTCACAAATTTCTCATCCTTTTCTGTTTTCTCCCTTATTATTTTAAATAAGAATTTGGGTTAGAAGTTTTTTTAAAAAAGTAATTTAGTCTATAGATGAAATGATATTTAGGTTGTTTTGACTAAATTTGGGAATAACTGACATCTCTCAGAGATGGATACCTTTGCTGTCGTCAAATATGGACACGATTATTAGTGGGCATTTTAAGTCCCATTTTGAGGTGAGAATCAGTGCATCTTCATTTGATGAAGGGATATTGCATCTTGCCAGGAGAATGCCTCAAGGTGTTACTGCTGCTCATTGAACTTCCTAGTGGTCCTGTGTTGTGCCCGGCTGCTATGCAGCTGAGGGGGGTGGGCCCGCAGTTGCTAAGCTATCAACTGGCCGCTTTAAACCAACTTTGCTCCAGGCTGCTTTGTGATGTCATGCTGGGGGACAGAGCTCTGCCAATAACCTTCTTCCTTTGCTAGCTCATTTTTGGTCCTTCCTGTTCAGCTGCTGCCTGCCAGCTCTGCCCCAGACGTAATTCTTCCTTCTAGCAGTTGCGGGTGGTCCCTCAGCAGTAGCAGCTGCCCACAGTAGTCTGGGGTCCTGGTCTCCTGCTCCCACCAGCTCTCCCAGGGCCAGCCTCTTCACTCCTCTTCAGAGAGACCAGCATCCCCTCACCAGAGATGGGTTTCAAACCTCACAGTCCCTCCTCTGAGCACAGCCTCAGTCTCAGAAGGCAGAGCCCAGGCAGCTCTGCAAGGTGCTTCCTTCATGCTTCTAGGTTCTAGTCACCCCCAACTTATCTCTGTGCTATTCCCTGCCCTGGAGATGGAAGTTGCTCCCTGCAATTCTTATGTCTGTGGCTATCCAGTAGGTCACTGTGTCTTTTTCTTGATCCTCTTGAGAGAGTTTCTTCATTTATAACGGAGTTGATAATACCCGATCTCAAAAAGTTGCTGGGAGGATTAGCACACAGCCTGGTAGCTTACTACTGTCCCTTCTAATTGCAGCATCATGTGATGCCATCAATTTACCAGGAAGGAAGTGCCCGGATCCTGCACCCATGATGGCTTGGGGACCATAAGCTACCAGAAAGAGGGGCCGGGCAGGAATTCCTGTGTTCAGGACCATGATGATAAAAACAACAGAGACAATTGTCAAGATAGCAAATATGTACAAAGCACTGAGAACGAATCAGGCACCAGATGGATTATGCACTTATCCTTGCAAAATCTTTTATACTAGTAAATTTTATCTGCATTTGACAAGTTAGAATTTGCAGTTTACTCAGCTCTACATTCTCTCGATCAATCCTAAGCATAATTTTGCAATGCAAAGGGGACAGAAATGGCCATCCCCCACTTTATAGACCAGGACAGGAAGGATCGAGGAATTTCATACCTCCAGTGAGTTGCTGAGGTGCGGCTTGAACTCATTTTGTTTCTGACAATTCACGCCAAGCCGGAGCTCGTCTTCTAAGTCTGACCTTAACAGGGGTCTCCCTAAGTGCACAGCCCCCAGCTGGGGGCCTTTTTGGATCTCTGTGCTTGCTTGTGTTTGATTTATATGAAAGTGATCCTATCCTACATCAATCTGGGGTTAACTGGCATAAGTGGTGAGTATCTGGACTTTCCAAAGAGCTCCCTGCTTGGGGACAGCCCTGATGAGTGGAGAAGAGGAAGCAAGCCATTCCTTGTCTGGCTTTGGCAAATGGCTTTATGCTGATTCCTTTCAAAGCATCTTTTACTGACAGAGCAATTTCTCAGCATCAGAGTGGAGAGCTCGCAGGACATGCAAATGAGGCAGAGGTGCCACTGGCAGGGA
The DNA here is from genome assembly GCA_036589455.1 of Ateles fusciceps. Taxonomy (NCBI): domain Eukaryota; kingdom Metazoa; phylum Chordata; class Mammalia; order Primates; family Atelidae; genus Ateles; species Ateles fusciceps. The sequence continues at coordinate 37,425 of JAZHEH010003296.1, read as the reverse complement.
AAGAATGGCAATGTCACCCTCACGGCTCTGGAACAAAATGCTTCTATTCTAGTGGAACTGGCAGCTGATGAGATTGTGCCCACCCAGATTAAGGGTGGGCCTGCCTTCCGAGCCCATGGACTCAAATGTTCATCTCTTTTGGAAACACTCACAGACACACCCAGGATCAGTACTTTGCATCCTTCAATCGAATCAAGTTGACACTCAGTATTAACCATCACAAGTGCAATAAATGAGCTGACAATCCACTGGTCTATGGTATAATTTCTGAGGTTCTGGATTGGAAAGTATTCTAGCTTCCTCTAGGAATTAAGAGGGATTATTTCTCTGCTGAAGCAAAGGTATCTTAGTACCAATGCCCACTCCATGTCTATTTGGGGAAGGTGTGTAAAATATCTTGCACTGAGGGCGTTAGAACAGTCAGGTCAGTCAGTGTTGCTGAATACGTAGTATGTGCTCCGTAAATACTTTGCAATGAATTCATCAATCCTGGGTCTAATTGCTATGGTGTAATTTCTGGAATCCAATGCAATTACGGAAAGGGAGGGTAGGTGCAGAGTGGACTCACATCCTAACATCACTTAGTGATGTGATCTTGTGGAAGGGAGAAAAAACTTAGCGTGTACTTAAACCCTCAGAACCATCCTCAAGAGCAGGCAGAGAGTATCCCCATTTTATGCAGACTGAGGTTGAGTCTCACAGAAGTGAGTGTAACTTAGGCTGGTCAAGCGAATGAGCGTCAGAGCTGGGCTTTGAATCCAGGTTGCTTTGACTCCACAGCCTGCTGTTTTTAACCAGATCATATACTGCTTTCGTTCTGTCATTTGTAACTTAGGGAAATGAATATCCAGCTCATGGGTTGCTGTGGGGGATTAAGCAGGATTACGAGAACAGCAGCAAGCACACAGTTCTTTGGTTATAGACACTTAATAAGTCAAAATTCTTTGTCTGTCCTTCGCTGTAGACAGATCCACCAGGAGCTATTTCGGCAACCTTGTAAAATGAGGTCAGAATCCATTATTAGTCCTGTAATTTATCCACTACCCTGTCTGCCTCATGTATATGCTTATTTATATCCTGACTTATTCAAGAAACAATTTAAGGCAGCCAATAAACATGCATATAGTTCAGCAAGTTAAATTAAAATTTAAATTATTGGGATATAAAAGATGTACACAGAGAAAATGAGGGTGGGAAACCGAAGGAGACGCTAGGAGTGAAATTAGGTGTGGAATGCAAAGCCTACAGAGCTTCTTTCTGGATACTCCTGTGTTTCCAAGGTTTGTGGCTCCAAGGTTTCTAGAAGCAGAAGCAAAGATGAGAATCTGAATATATTTCATGCTGTCCACAGGATTATTTATTTTTCCTGAGAGAAAAATAAATAGCAGGCTTTTCTAAGATGGAGATCAAGAATATTTCTCGACAGAGAGGATACTGTTCTCCCTCATGCTCTACCACACTAGAAAAGCTGCCTCTGCACAGAACACACATGTGCCCCTTTAACTCATGATAGTCCAGATTACATCTGAGTGTAATTACCCATAGTGGCCCCTTTCATTCTCGGGTTTCAGAGTGCATTATGTGGTCACCTTACTTATCACCTCCAACCCCCTTGCCTGTAAATTTCCCTTCTCTGTGCACTCGGAAGCTACCTTCAAGCCCTGCCCAAGTAGCTACTTTCCTCTAATAAAGTGATTTTTCCTTTTTCTGAACTACCACAGGTATGTTTCTCTGTGTGTGTGTGTGCGTGTGTGTGTTAGGGAGAGGAGTGAGTATAGATTCGAGTCTGTGGACTTGAATCTCCTGAACAATACATATTTGTAATATATATAAGCATATATTTAAAAATAATTATATATATATATATATATATATAACTGTTATGTATATATAACTGTTTTTAGGAGTGAATGTGCAATTTCTGGTTTAAGGCTCCATAGTTTACATCAGAAAAGGAACTTGTCACCACAGAATTCTGTTCTAGGACCTGCTCAAAGGCCTCTGGGCAAATATTGCCAACCCAGTGGTCTTGTGTGGAGCTCCTCAAGATGTCTTGCATTTGCCAAAGGAGAGAGGTAAGCACCCTTTTTGGGGTCATGTTGAAGATCGGTATCTGGGATGGAATGAAGATCCAGGTCTGTGGATTCCTCGTACAGTCCTCTGAATTCTCTGCTCCTGAAATTCTCAAAAAGTAGCATATAGGTACCAACGAAATAAGCAGAATCAATGGAGTTAGACATCAAAATAAACTTCTCCTGCATTTACCTCCTCAGGACTAGAGAAGATAAAGGCCCCATACTATTCCAGTCACAGAGTATGGCATTATCCTTTTGTTTTCTGACACCTCCTCTCTATTTCGGAAATATCCCTTTTGCTAAAGTCATTTGCATTACCTCCATTGAGTGTGCAATCTCTCTCTTGCCAGACTTGATTGACACAGACACCAATTTCTGTAACACATGTATGTACAGGAGACAAATAATATGATGACTAAAAATAAGTAGAACTCAAAGACTTGTATGAAGGTGGCCACCCTTCTGCCCTTGAATTACAAATAACAATTCCAAACATGACATGGGACCCAGGAGAAAGTGTTAATAACAAATGGTCGCAATGAATTAATCTGAGGTTAAAGGAAGGTAGGAATACATGTTTTTCTCTTTTCTTCTCTTATTTAAAAAGCAACCGTAGCTTTGTAGTATAATTTGAAGTCTGGGAGTGTGATGCCTCCAGCTTTGTTCTTTTTGCTTAGAATTGACTTGGCTATGCGGGCTCTCTTTGGTTCCATATGAAGTTTAAGGTGGTTTTTTCCAGTTCTTCAAAGAAGGTCATTGGTAGCTTGATAGGGATAGCGTTGAATCTGTAAATTACTTGGGCAGTATGGCCATTTTGACAATATTGATTCTTCCTAGCCATGAACATGGAATATTTCTCCATCTGTTTGTGTCCTCTTCTTATTTCATTGAGCAGTCGTTTGTAGTTCTCCTTGAAGAGGTCCTTTACGTTCCTTGTTAGTTGTATTCCTAGGTATTGGTACTGGTACCAAAACAGAGATATAGACCAATGGAACAGGACAGAGACCTCCGACGCAACACAACACATCTACAACCACCTGATCTTTGACAAACCTGACAAAAACAAACAATGTGGAAGCGAGTCCCTGTTTAATAAATGGTGTTGGGAAAACTGGCTAGTCATGTGCAGAAAGCAGAAGCTGGACCCCTTCCTGACACCTTACACTAAAATTAACTCCAGATGGATTAAAGACTTAAACATAAGACCTAACACCATAAAAACCCTAGAAGAAAATCTAGGCAAAACCATCAGGACATAGGTGTAGGCAAGGACTTCATGACCAAAACACCAAAAGCAGTGGCAACAAAAGCCAAAATAGACAAAATGGGACCTAATCAAACTCCATAGCTTCTGCACAGCAAAAGAAACAGTCATTAGAGTGAATCGGCAACCAACAGAATGGGAAAAAATTTTTGCAGTCTACCCATCTGACAAAGGGCTGATAACCAGAATCTACAAAGAACTGAAACACATTTACAAGAAAAAAACAAACAAGCCCATTCAAAAGTGGGTGAAGGATATGAACAGACACTTTACAAAAGAAGACATACATGAAGCCAACAAACATATGAAAAAATGCTCATCATCACTGGTCATTAGAGAAATGCAAATCAAAACTACAGTTGAGATACCATCTCACGCCAGTTAGAATGGCAATCATTAAAAAATCTGGAGACAACAGATGCTGGAGAGGATGTGGAGAAATAGGAACGCTTTTACACTGTTGGTGGGAGTGTAAATTAGTTCAACCATTGTGGAAGACGGTGTGGCGATTCCTCAAGGACCTAGAAATAGAAATTCCATTTGATCCAGCAATCCCATTACTGGGCATATATCCAAAAGACTATAAATCGTTCTACTATAAGGACACATGCACACGAATGTTCATTGCAGCACAGTTTACAATAGCAAAGACCTGGAACCAACCCAAATGCCCATCGATGATAGACTGGACAGGGAAAATGTGGCACATATACACCATGGAATATTATGCAGCCATCAAAAACGATGAGTTCGTGTCCTTTGTAGGGACATGGATGAACCTGGAAACCATCAGTTCTCAGCAAACTGACACAAGAACAGAAAATCAAACACCGCATGTTCTCACTCATAGGCGGGTGTTGAACAATGCGAACACATGGACACAGGGAGGGGAGGTATCACACACTGGGGTCTGTCGGGGAAAAAGGGGAGGGATAGTGGGGGTGGGGAGTTGGGGAGGGATAGCATGGGGAGAAATGCCAAATATAGGTGATGGGGAGGAAGGCAGCAAATCACACTGCCATGTGTGTACCTATGCAACAATCTTCCATGTTCTTCACATGCACCCCCAAACCTAAAATACAATAAAAAAAAAAAAGCAACCGGAGCTGGGCACAGTGGCTCACGCCTGTAATCCCAGCAATTTTGGAGGCCAATGTAGGTGGATTGCTTGAGGTCAGGAGTTTGAGACCAGCCTGGTCAACATGGCAAAATCCTGTCTCTACTGAAGATACAAAAATTAGCCAGGCGTGGTGGTGTGCACCTGTAATCCTAGTTACTTGGGAGGATGAGACAGGAGAATCACTTGAACTCGGGAGGTGGAGGTTGCAGAGTGAGTCAAGATCGATCTGTGCCATTGAACTCCAGCCTCGGTAACAGAGCAAGACTCCATCTAAAAAGTTAAAAAATAAAAAAATAATAATAAAAAGCAATTGTATAAAATGGTATGCATATAATGTGCCTATAACATATAGAAGTGCAATATATATGTAATATGTTTGCCTAGAACAGCATAAAGGAGGTAGGTGAAAGCAAACTGTATTAAGCTAAGAAAATGGTAAAATCAAAATTAAAATACAGCTTATCAAAATTTGTAAGCTACAAAAATAGTGCTTAGAAGAAAGCTGTAGGATTGAATACATATATTAGAAAAGAGGAATGATCTAAAATCAATCGCCTAAATTTCCACCTTAACACAAAAAGCAAAATTATCTAAAGCAAGCAGAAGAAACTAAATAATAAAAATTTAGAGAAATAAATGAAATCAAAACCAGGAAATTAGCCCAGAAAATCAATGAATCCAGAAGCTGTTTTTTTGCAAAAATATCAACAAAATCAATAAACTACTAGCCAGGCTAAGAAAAAATGAGAACACAAATTACTATTATCAGAAATGAAAGAAGGCACATCATTACAGATCCCACGGACATCAAAAGGATAATCAAGAAATACTACGAACAACTTGATGTCTACAACTGTGATCACCTGGATGAAATGGACCGATTCCTTAAAAAATACCATCTGCCAAAACTAACACAAGAAGAAACAGACAATCTAAATAGTCCTATATCTATTAATACATAGAATTAACAATGAGAAATGGAAAACAGTAAGCACCAGGCCCAGATGGGTGAATTCCACCTCACACTTAAGAAATAATTATACCAATTCTATATAATCTTTTTTTAGAAGACAGACACAAAGGGAATACTTTTTAACTTATTCTTTAAGGCCATTATCACCTTAATACTTAAACTAGATGAAGACATTGCAAGAAAACAAAAATATAGAACAATATCTTTCACGAACATAGATGCAAACATCCCCAACAAAATATTAGCAAATTAATTTCAAAAAGATATCAAAATAATTAAGCAAGATGATCAGGAGGGATTTACTCCAGATACGAAAGACTAGTTCAACAGTTGGAAAACAATAATGTCATTCATCACATCAACAGGCTAAAGAAAAATCACATGAATATATCAACAGATGCAGAAAAAGCATTTGATAAAATGTAATACCTACTCATAACAAAAGTTCTTAGTAACCTAGGAATAGATGGGAACTTCCTCAACTTGATAAAGAACATCAACAAAAATCCTACAGTGAACATCATATTTAATGGTCAGAAATAATGCAAGGATGTCCCCCTCTCACCATTGCTTTTCCCTTCCTTCCTCTTCTTTTCCCTTCCTCTTCCCCTTTCCCTCCCCCTTCCCCTTTCCTTCCCCCCTTCCCTTTGCCTTCCCCTTCCCCTTCCCTTCCCCTTCTCCTTCCCTTCCCCTAACATCATATCTAATGATCAGAAACAATGCAAGGTGTCCCCCTCTCACCATTGCTTTTCCCTTCCCTTCCTCTTCCCTTCCCTTTCGCCTCTCCCCTTCCCCTTCTCTCTTCCTTCCTCTTCTCCTTCCCTTCCCTCTCCTTCCCTTCTCCTCCTTCCCTTTTCCCATTTCCTCCCCTTCCCTTCCTCCCTTCCCTCCCTTTCCCCTCCCTTCTTCTCTTCTAATCTTCCTTTTATTTCCTTTTTCCTCCTTCAATTCATTCCTTTTCTTTGAAACAGGTCTTGCTCTGTCACCAAAGCTGGAGTGCAGTGGCACTGTCATAGCTCACTGTAACTTCAAACTCCTGGACTTAAGCAATCCTCTCACCTCAGCCTCTGAGTAGCTAGGACCATAGGCATGAATCACCACGCCTGTCTAAGTTTAAAAAAACAATTTTAGAGACAATCTTTTGCTATGTTACCCAGGCTGCTCTTGAATTCCTGGCTTCAAGTGACACTTCTGCTTCAACCTCCCAAAGAGCTGGGGTTACAGGGAACCATCACACCCAACTTCACAACTGCTTTTCAGCATTATACTGGAAATTTCAGCTAATGCAATAAGACAAGAAAAGAAAATGAATACAAATTGGGAAGGTGGAAATAAAACTCCCTTTTTAGGCTAGGTAGATGATCCAAAAGAATTAACACTACCACCACCAACATTCCTGGAACCAATAAGCAATTACAGCAGGGTTGAAGAATACCAGGGTAAAATTTAAAAGTCAATCACTTTTCTATACACCAGCAATGAACAAATGTAATTTGAAATTATAAACACAAGGCCATTTACATTAGCATCCAAAATAATTACATATTTAGGTATAAATTGAACAAAATATATGGAAGAGCTATATGAGGAAAACTATGAAAGCTTGTTGAAAGAATTCAAAAAAGAAATATATAAATGGAGGGATATTTCATATTCATGGATGTGAAGACTCAATATAGTAAATATATAAGTTCTTCTCAATGTGATCTATAGATTCACAAAATACCAATAAATATCTTAGCAATGTATGTTGTGGCTGTCAACAAACTGATTTTAAAGTTTTTATAGAGAAGCAAAAGACCCCAACTAGTCAGCACAATATTGAAGGGGAATAACCAAGTTGGAGGGCTAGGAGTATCTGACTTTGAGAAGTACTATAAAGCTACAGTAATCAAAACGGTGTGGATTGGCAAAAGAATAGAGAGTTGATCAATGGAATAGAATAGAGAGTCCAGAAATAGATCCACATAAATTTAGTCAACTGGTCATTGATAAAGGAGCACAGACAATACAGTGCAGCAGAGATAGTCTTTTCAGCAAATGGTGCTGCAACAACTGGACATCCACATACAAAAAACAAAAAAGAATCTAGACAGAACTTACATCCTATGCAAAAAATAACTTCACATGATCACAGACCTAAGTGTAAAATGCAAAACTGTAAAACTCCTAGAAGATAAAATAGAAGACTAACTGGATGATTTTGGCTTTGGTGATGACTTTTTAATGAAATACCAAAAGAGCAATACACAAAAAGAAGAACTGATAAGCTGGACTTTGTTAAAATAAAAAATTTCTGACCTGCAAAAGACACTGTCAAAAGAATTGAAAGACAAGCCACGGACTGGGAGAAAATATTGAAAAAGTCATGTTTGTTTACAAACTGTTATCTAAAATATACAAAGAACTCTTAAACTCCAAAATAACAACGCAATCAACCCAATTAAAAAACGGCCCAGAGACTCTAACAGATACGTCACCAGAAAAGATATCAAAATGTCAAATAAACAGGTGAAAAAATGCACTACATCATAGAAATGCAAGTTAAAACAGCAGTGAGATAAACCTATTAGAATGGCTACAATTCAGAACACTGACAACACCGAATTCTGGGGAGAATGTGGAGCAACAGGAACCTCATTCATCCATTGCTGGCGGGAAGGCAAAATAGTACTGCCACCTTGGAAGACAGTTTGGTGATTTCTTAAAAACCAGACATAATCTTAACATATGGTCCAGCAATCATGCTCTTTTGTATTTTTCCAAAGGAGGTAAAAACTTACGTTCACACAAAAACCCGTGTATGGATTTCATAGTTGCCAAAACTTAGAAGTAACCAAGATGTCTTTCAGTAAATGAAAGGATAAATACACTGTGGTGTATCCAGACAATGAAACGTTATTCAGAGTTAAAAATAAATGAGTGATAAAGCCATGAAATGACATGAAGGAAACTTGAATGTCTATTACCAAGTCAAAGAAGCTTATCTGAAAAAGCTACACACTGTATGATTCCAACTACATTGCATTCTGGGAAAGGTAAAACTATGTATTGAATACAGTGATCAGGGTTGCCAGGGATTAGGGGGCAAGAGAGTTGAGTAGGTAGAACACAAGGGATTTTTAGGGCAGTGAAATTACTCTGTGATACTATAATGGTGAATATATTTGTCTAAACCTATGGAATGAACAACACTAAGAGTCAGCTCTGATGTAAACTGTGAGTCTGGGTGATAATAATGTATCAGTGTAGGTTAATCAGCTGTAACAAATGGATCACTCTAGTGGGATGTAGATATTAGGGAGGCCATGAATGTACTGGGGAAGAGGGTGAGTTCTATCTCCTGCTAAATTTTACTGTGAACCTAAAACTGCTCTAAAAAATAAAGATTATTTTAAAAATTAGACCTGATAAACAAGTTCATCAAGGTTGCAGAGCACAGGAACAATATACAAAAATCAACTATGTTTCTATATAATTGCAATGCACAATCCAAAAATAAAGGAAAAATCTATTTACAGTATTATTAAAAGAATAAAGTATTGTAAATAAATTTAACAAAAGAAAGGGAAATGTGTACTCTGAAAACCCTAAAACATTGTTAAAAGATGTTAAAGAAGGTCTAGATAATTGGAAAAGCATCCCATGGTCATGGACCAGAAGACTTAAAACCACCTAGACGGCAATACTCCCCAAAGTGATCTACAGATTCAACACAATCACCATCAGTACCTCAACTGACTTTTTTATACAAACTGGCAAGCTGATTCTAAAATCCAGATGGAATAGCAAGAATAGCCAAAACAACTTTGAAAGAGAAAGACAAAGTAGGAGTAATCACACTTTCTAATTTCAAAACTTACCACAAAGCAACTTTATATATGACAAAAGGATGGACACACAGATCAAAGTAATAGAATTGATACTCCTGAAATAAGCCTACACATCTACCATCAGATAACTTTTGAAAATGCTCCAGGACCATCCAATGGAGACAGAATTGTCTTTTTAATAAACGGTGCTAGAAAAACTGAAGGGCCACATGGCAAACAACGAAGGTGGAGCCTTACTTCACACCTTTCCAAAATTATATCAAAATGGATCAAATACCTAAATGTAAGAACTAAGACTACAAAACCCTTAGAAGAAAACATAGAGGTTTCACAACAAAATTAGACTTCTTTAAAATGACACCACTGAGAAAATGAAAAGAATGCACAGAATGGGAGAAAATGTTTGCAAATCATGTATCTGACATGGGACCTGTAACCAGAATTTATAGAGAAATCTTACAGTTATATGATAGAGACATCCTAATTAAAAATGGGCAAAGTATCTGAATAGATATTTCTCCAAGGATCATATATAAATGGTCAAAAAGCACATGAAAAGATGCTCAACGTCATCAGTTATCAGGGAAATGCTAATCACAACCACAATAAGATACCACTTCAGACTCACTAGGATTATTAGAATTAAAAAGACAAATAGCAAGCACTGGGGAGGTTGTGGAGAAATTGCAATCCTCACACACAGTTGCTGGGAATGTAAAGTGGAGCAGCTACTTTGAAAAATAGTCTTGCAACTCTTCAAATGATTAAACAGAATTACCATGGGACCCAGAAATTCCACTCCTAGGTACATCCCCAAGAAAAATGAAAATACATGTGTACATACAAACTTGCACACAAATGTTTATAGCAGCATTATTCACAGTAGCCAAGAGGAAAACAGCCCAAATGTTCATCAACTGAAGAGTGGTTGCAGAAATAGTGATATATTATTGCAATGGAATTTGTTTGGCTGTATAAGGAGTGAAATACTAATAGATGCTACTGAGGGACTATATTAATTTCCCTTCCCGGGTCCACAAGGGGCGTGGTTTCAAAGGCAAGAACTTCCCAGTGCCATGCCTCCATCCGCCTCCCTATCCATGAACCCAGAGTTCGTTGTCTAACTTTCCCACGTGCGGGCTGGGTAGAAAGCCCAGGTGAGCTTCCTTTATTTAGAAAGCCCACCAAAAGCTCCAAGGGAGGAGTCTTTGATTGTGGGTCAGGCAACTTATCCAATATCAGAGTCGAAGATCAATCACTCCAGAGGAAGTCTGGAAAAGCTCCTCTCACTGGACGAGAACTTGAATGGGCCGGGAGTAACTCAGGGGGTTAAAATACCCCCTACTCCCTCACCTATACGGATTCCATCTCTGGATCTCCTGCCATGGCAATGTGGGAGCTGTCTCTCCCTCTCTCTCTATAGGGGTATCCCCTCCAGATTCCCCCCCAACTCTCTCTCCATTCTGTCTCTCTGCCAAATAAATTGCTCTCTGTTACCTAAACTCTTTGGGTCCATGACATTTAATCAACAGTAAGCTCACTGCGCTGCCAGGGCCCTCTCCCCATTCTTGGGTGAGTGAGAGCCCAAGAACCTTAGGCACATCCCATCAGGGAGGGAGCTGAGACTGCCCCCCCTGCCCCCGCGTCCCCACGACCCCGTGACCCCGATTAGCCTGCAACACAGATGAACCCTGAAAACCTTATGCTAAGATGCTAACCACTAAAGGCCACATTCAGAGATAGAAAGTAGATTAAAGGTTGCTCAAGGCTGGTGGTGGAGAGGGGGAATGGAGTAGTGGGTGATGGTTAAACGTATGCAGTTTCTGTTTGAGGCTGGTAAAATGTTCTAAAATGGACTGAGATGATGGTTGCACATATCTGTGAACATACTACAAAACACTGAATTATACACTTTTTTTTTGAGACAAGGTCTCACTCTGCAGCCCAGGCTGGAGTGCAGTGGCATGATCGGGGCTCACTGTAGCCTCAGCTTCCTGGAGTCAAGCGATACTCCCACCTCAGCCCACGACATGCCTGGGACTACAGGTGCCTGCCCCCATGCTCAGCTCATTTTTTTTTGCATTTTAGTAGAGATGAGGTATTGCTATGTGGCCCAGGCTGGTCTCCAACTCCTAGTGCAAGTGATCCTCCCACCTCAGCCTCCCAAAGTGCTGGGATTACAGGCTTGAGCCACCATGCCCAGCCGAATTATACACTTTAATTGGGTGAATTTTATGGTATGTGAATTATATATCAATGAAGTTGTTTTCAAAAAGTAAGATATTTAAAGTTAAAGCAAAGTAAATTTTCAAAGTTGACTGTTATCTATCAGAAACAATGTTTCCTAGTACAACCATTGCAGAGGCATGTAACTGGTATAAATAGCCATAAACAGAAAAGAATTGCTGAGAAAATGAACTGAACTTCTGTTGACAATTGTGAAAGTCCTCTTTTCCCTTCTCACTGGTAAATTCCCAGCCCTGCCCTTGGTCTAGGTGGCTATCCTTTATCTAGGTAGAGACTCTGGACCTGGACTACCTGGAATGGAATCCTGCTGTCCCTCTTGCTCGCTGGGCAACTTAGTCAAGTCACTTAGGATCTCTGTGCCCGGTTTCCTTATTTACATAACAAGCATTCCGTAACTGTTAGCACTCAGGATTGTCATTTACTAGCAGGGGGCTTATTTAGAGTCAGGGTTGAGGGTTCCGGCATGATCTTAGGTAGGTCTTATAACTTCGCTGGGTCTCAGCTTTATCTCATGTAGATCCCTTGATTATTGAGAATAAAGAGTTGGCAATAGATGCACTGCATTTCATAGAGCGTGCTGTTGTTTTACCCCGGTATTTTAAAGAATTGTAGAGATTATAGTGTCCATTTTATTGACAAAAAAGCTGAAGCTCAGAAAAGAAATGAAGCCTGGATTACCTTCAATCCCAGTCCTGGGGACTCTGTTGCTGCCTTCTGCCTTGGTGCCCCCTGAGGCAAGGCACAGAAGGACAGGCCATTCTTCTTCCAGCTCACACTCACCGCCTTTCCCTAGGGCAGACAGCTGGGCAAGGAGGAGATTGCGTCAGCAGAAAGGGGCATGTAGATTTATGGGGACTTGGGGCTGCCCCTCTATGGAAACTCTTGGTGCTGTGCCCTCAAGGCCTCTGGCATTCCCTCCCCCACCTTCACCCCAGCTCCCCATCTTCTCGGTCCACTTTCACTGGCTGCAATCACCCCTCACCCCTGCCTCTGGTGGTCTGTGATGGGAGAAATCTCTAGTTTTGTTTTGCTGACTACACTGGGCTTCAGTTTGTTTACCTGGGAAATCAAAGTACGGCAGCCACCCCAGTCTAACAGCCTCCCAGTTGAAACAGCATTTTCACAGGGTCAGTAAAGGACACTGAGGATCAGCAATGGGTCCAAGGAGCCCAACTCCCCCGAAGGTGCCTTTGAGGGGGAGAAAAATTAAGCCCCAAAGGAAGAGGACGGAGGCCAGATCTAGAGCTCTGACCTCCAGCTCCCAATCTGGCAGAGACCTGGACCCCTGACCTGCCCTCGGGGTTTGAAAGCCACATGGCCACCCACAGTTCCCTCTGAGGTCCCCTCTGTTCATGACATCTCCTGACTGCTCAAGTCCCAGGCACTGATCTCCTCACATGCCCAGACCTCTCCCCTGCCCCCACCCCCCATGGGCTGTCCACACTCCCCCTCTACCAACCTTTTTAGCTTTTAAGTCTTTTGAGGCCCCTCAATCTTCTTTTGCATCTTTGCATCTTAGCTTTACTCTTAGATGTATGAAAGAAAGAGTCCATGAAATTACGCAAGTCTGTGAGGTGGCCATTCCTCCCAAGAATGCCCAGAGAAGTTAAGGCCTCTTTGACTCATACAAGGTGGCCAGCATTTAGGTTTCTTGGTTTGTCTTTGTGGTTTTGTGGTAATGAGGAGTGAGAAGGGAGCAGGGGACTGAAGACCAGAGCTCCAGGGGCTAGAAGCTTCATTTGATGGCTTGGAGGCTTGGCACACTTCAAGAAGTCCACACAAGCTCAGGTGGGCTATGTCTGCCAAGGTAGGCGTCCAAAATCACTCCACAGTTGTATGTGGCCAGGACAAACCCAGGTGACCCCTTTCCACGGGGTTCAGACTGGAGCTGCGAATGAAGATCTGCATGAATACCAGCAGGCCACACAATCACATTATAGCATGCACATCGCTATCAAGTGGCCTCACTTGTCCATTTTGCCAGTAGTACTGGGCCTGAGTATCCTTTTATTTTTATTTCAAAAGCTTCTATTTTACAAGACTTCAACTTCTGGTAATGAGCTCATAAAACACAATTCCAGTGCAAAGTGGCAATGTAAATTAAAACTTAATGGAGCTTGAAGAGCTGGGGCAGTTCCTACTTGGGGAAAACAGAATCCCGTGTGTTCTTTTTGATCAACCGGTCAGCCCATCATGAAAGCAAGTTTCTCCATCAGCAACTCCCATTGAAAACATTTCCAGCGGAAGAACCAAGTAAATCAGGGAGGGGGTTTGCATTGGGGGGAAAGGAAAGCTAGTGAGCTTAGAACTCATGTCCTCCTTCTTAATACGTTTCTTAATGCAATTCTCCTTTGTCCCCAGGCCAGTACAATGAGTGGTGGGTACCTGGACAGGTCTGTACCTGGCTCCACCTCCTCCATGACTAGCTGGGAGACATTGGGCAGTTCTGGGAATGTTTCCTCTTGAGAAAAGTACTGGTATAGGATTAAATGAGAAAACGATAGAAAGCAGAGCAGGCGTCCTCTCAGTACACGGCAGCTGTAGCTGCTGCAACTGTTCTAATCTTTGCAAAGAGGCCCCTGTAGCCTAGGGCATCATCTGCCCTACCTGGCAAAATTGCTTACCAGGGCGGGCTGCTGAACCCAGGTCCCGGGTGAGGCGGGGCTGAAGGCCCATTGAGAAACCCCCATTCTCAGTCATCAGATTAAGAACAGTCAAAAGCATGTGTTTCTAACTGCAGCTGGAGCCTGGAGTCCAAGAACGCTGAAATTAACCCTAGCAGCAAAGGGCACTTCAAGGAAAGTTCTCGGTGGTCTTGGTGTTTTCAGGAATAGCCTCAGGTTGCCAGCAGAGCGCTTAGTCCATTTCTTTCTCTGATCCTACCCTTCTTTCCCTTGTCCTTTACACCCCCTTTAGCATTTGATATATAGCTGTTGCTCACTAAAGTGGCTCTAGTTGGACATTTTCAGACCTTTGGAGGAAATGGCAATTTTTCACGGCAAAGTGTTTCCAATAGTCAGGTCCTTGGGGGCACACGAGGGGCTGAAATAAGAGCATCAGGACTTAGGGGCTGGGCCCAGTGAAGACACACTGGGGGAAAGAGCTTCAAAGCAAAGGTGCATGCCTCCCTCTTGCCCCTAGTTCTCTGCTAGGGACCTTGTGGTGGGAGTGGGAAGAAGATGAGCCATGTGACTTAGCTGGAGGGCTGCTATTGACTGCCTTGGTCATCTCGGGCAAATTTCTTCTTTGGGCCTCTGTCCCCTCTGGAAAGTGGGTGCCACAGTCAGTGCTGGTGTGGGTCAGAGGAGGTTAAAGTACTGTTTCATCACACCTTAACCCTTCTGCTTCATGACGTCACCCCTAGAGTCTGGGTCTTCCCTGGCTGTGGGGAGGACTCCTGAGATGGGGCAAGGCAGTGGTGATGGGAGAAGGCAGTTAGCTGGATTCTCTGCAACTCTGTGTGGAAGCTGCATCGTGGAGGCCCGAATGTGCATTAATTGGGACTGAGAGGGAGGAGAACATCCTGCAGCCCCCTCCTCAAGCTGGGAGCTGGGATATTAGTGTCCCTGGAACAATGGAGGCCAGGGTTAGGACTACTGCCAGGGGCTTTCTGGCCTGGGGACTTGGAGGCAGCACTGATGCCAAAAACCTCACCTTCTCTGTCCTCCATCTTCAGGGGTCAAATCGGAGCCTGGCACCAAAGTCAGCACCACCCAGGAACTTGCCATGAAGTCCCCAAACCCAACCACCTGTGCTCACAGCTCCACCCCAGGAAGGGCTGCCACACAGAGAGGGTTTGATGTGGGGCAGTGGGGGATGTGGTAGGAGCAGCTGTGAGAAACGGAGCTCTCCAACACAGAACGGGGAGGGAAGGAGTTTATTACGGCCCGGAGCCGGGCGATGATTTGTCCAGCTCGTCTAACAAGGAGAGGCTCTGCCTTTATACAGGCTTACACTCTAGATATTTCACGTGAAAGAATCTTAGGTTTACAGCTCTAGTCTTGGGTTTACAGTTTTAGAAATCACATAGGAAAGGGTTTGGGGTTTACAGCTTTAGGAACTACATGTGAAAGCCTTCTGGTCTGTGGATGGAGGAGTGGGGTGGGGGTTTGATCTTCTTTAAGTAAAAACAGTGTCTTCTGGAGAGTTTCCCCAGTACCAAGTGTGCTATTTACAGGAAGGTGATTCAGGAGGTGCCAGTTGGCCAGACTTTTCTTCTATTGAAATGCAGTGTGGAAGTCAAGGGGCAGGTGATCCCAGATGCCTGGGTCTCCTTCCTCAGGGAACTGCCTGGGCATCAAAGCCCCAGGCAGAAACTGCGCTGCCTTGGCAGTGACGTCTCAGCTCCCAGCAGCAAACTCTTGCTGAGGAGGCTCATGCACATGCAGGCTCCTGAGCCCTTCACAGAGGGGCATGAAGCTGCAGCTCTCAGGCCTCCAGGGATATGTCCCCAGGGATAAGCGCCTCCCTGGAGCAGACGGAGACCCCTCCCTTTACCTGGAGGGAGGAGTCAAGCATGGGTCAGGGCCCCTGACATCCGCAGGGGAAGGCCCCAAACAAGACCAGGAGGCCTCCTCCCTGTGTCTCTGGAAATCCTCCAAGACATAGAAACCAGTAAGAAACAACCTTTTTTCAAATTATCACAGGTCAGGCAAGTATTCGATGGTCTAAATATGCCTGTTTAAAAGACAATAAATTACCACCTCAACAAGAAAAATAAAACACTGCCCCACACTCCCCAAAAAAACTAACCATCTGAAAGCAGGCACTGCTTCCTCAGAGCCTTTGCTGATGACCCTGCCTGCTTTGGAGGTAGCTTTTCATGGTGTTCTTTTAATGACAAGATGCCCACTTGGGACACCTGTTCCCTGTGTTTGCTGGAGCATTTTGAGGAAAGATTCTTCAGCTTTCTCCTATTTTTTTGGGATTCCATACATTTCACCAATTTTGTGAGGGGTAATGAGCCCAGGCAGGTGATGCCTTTGAGACTTTCTGCAACATCCCAGGACACCTACGGAAGGCCCCTGTAGGTGATGCTGGAGATGCTGGGCTGGAGCCCCTGGGAATGAGCACCGCCCAGCCTGCACACCCCTGAAGTAGATGCTCATTTTCATACTTTGGGCTTAGGTTGGCGAATTGACTACGAAGTGTTTGATTTTACTGCATGGGTCAAGGCAGTGCCCTGAGTGACTGCTGCCAGCTGAACAAGGAGCATTTACTGGCCTACTCTCTAATCCACAATTAGAGGAGGACTTTTAACATTAATATGAACTCGTGGACTTTTTGACTAAATTTCCTGAATCAATTCTATCCAAGACTCCTTTGAAAGGGTAAGTTTCAAGAAATGAGTTGAAGAAAACAATATGCAGCTCTCAAGAGCAATACCTGGCACACTTCTGTTTGTGCTCTTAGTTAAATTTTTACAGTGTTTGATTGCTATAAAGAAAGAATACATTCAGTGCATACAATGTGATGATTTGATATGTGTATACATTGTGTAATGATGTGTAATATAATGATTGTGTAGTGATTACCACAGAGTAGTTAAAGCATCCATCACTGCCCATCCTATACTTTAGAACTCCAGGACCCATTCATCTTATCACCGAAACCTCGAGTTTTGACCAACATCTCCCCATTTTCCCCAAGCCCAGCCCCTGGCAGCCACCATTCTCCTCTCTGCTTCCATGAGCTGGACTCTTTAGGTTCTACGTAAAGTGAGGTCATGTGACATTTGTGTTTCTATGCCTGGCTTATTTCACTTGGCACAATGTCTTCCAGATTCATCCATGTTGTCTTAAACGGCAGGATCTGTCTTATCTCTGCGTAATATTCGTGTGTGTGTGTGTGTGTGTGTCTGTGTGTGTGTGTACCACAGTGGGATATTTCCTCACACCTGTTAGAATGGCCAATACAAAAAAGACAAGAGGCAAAACATGCTGGCGACCATGTGGAGAAAAAAGAACCCTGCTGGTGAGAATGTAAATTGGTATGGCCATTATGGAAATTAGTACAAAGGCACCTCAAAAACTAAAAATAGAACTACCATGTGATCCAGAAATACCGCTTATGGGTATACTTGAAATCAGTGTCATTGCAGCACCATTCACAATAGCCAAGATACGGGGAAAAACCTAAGTGTCCATCATGTGAATGAATGAAGAAAGTGTGTGCACCCTCAATCTTCATGTTCCTCAGCCTCTCTGCCCTGGGCCAGCAAGCCACCTTGAGACACCCCTTTCATCTCCCTCGTGCTGCCCTCCAAGCTCCCTCCTGTCACTCCTACACCTGTTGGTTAGAAGGACCCCACTATTTCCTAGGAGAGCTCCACAGCACCAGAGCTGAGCAGGCTGATGTCAAGGAGACATGACGTCAGGATTCTTGACTTGAGCTCCATTTCTTCAAGGACAGAATGAGCGTCATGGCGTGGCATTACATCAGACAGATTTAGATGAGATCACTGATTCAGTCTTAGCTATGCCTCAGGGTCATCCATGGAGAGTTACACAATTATATCATTAAGCTCCATCTTGGGAAATTCTGATTCAGAAGGTCAGGGGTGTAATTCAGAGGCCCGTTTAGAAAAATCCATAGTCAATTTTGCTGCATCCAAGTGTGAAAACCACTGGACTAGATCATTGGAAAACTGTATTGAAATTAAAATTGTGTGTCAGCTGAAGGTGGGCCAACATTTGGAGTGGACTCATTGAATGGTTTTAAATCACAGGGCATTCAGCTGTGTTTTTATTTTTTCCTAGACGGGAGGAAGGAGCTAGCTGACACCAAAGGCATTTTCTAGTCAAGATTTCCCTTGTATGTATTCACGGTGTATGTCTGAGGGCAGGATCTGGGCATACAAAGGGTGTAATGCTTCCTCCACCATGTGCCCTTTCAGCTGAAGTCTCATGCAGTCAGAGAATCTCAAGGGCGCAGGAAACCCTAACAGTCACTTTGAGTGGCTTCCTCCCACTTAGAGCCTGAGTGCTGTCTACAACATCTTTTTAAATATTTTTTCCACTTAGCATGTTTAATTGCCTAAATTAAACTATGTATTTCATTTTCAGTAATCTGTGGCCCTCCTATAAACCAAACATAGACTCTTCAGTGGAATCTGAAACCTGTGACGTTGGCCATGTAATTCAAAATCTTTTACGTTGGTGATGATTCCAGCCTTCATCCTTACAGCCTGCTGGCTGCTGTCCTGTGAGCCCAAAGCCTGCAGGAAGGACCTTAACCTATGGCTGCCCAATGTGAGTAAACCTTGTCCGGCACTTCTCCCCAGAACTCTAGTGCAACAGAGAGAGTGGGCCATGCCAGGCTAAGCAGTACTTTTTCTGGTTTAGAGTGAGTCACAGTAGCCAGGGAAATGATTCACAGACATCCCCAGCACCTGGGGCAGGGTTCTGAGGCGTAGAAACTTTACTTCCTCGGCTCCCAAGCCACTGGGGAATCTGCCACAGAGTCTGTAGTCTCCACAGGAACATGTCAGGAAAGCTAAGCATGAGTTTCCCACATTTCCACTGCTGATGAATGGACAATCAGCAGGAGAGAGGCAATTAATGGTTGAGGTACTCGCTGCCCCTATCATGCTGGGATCGTGTCTATTAGGACGGCGCCCAGAGGTGAGCAGACAGGACTTTCTTTATCTCACCGAGAAGCACGAGTCTTGCATCTATTTGGTCAGAACCAGGATTCGACTTGCATCTTTCCCTCCAATATAAATCCAACTCAGAAATTATCTTTAATTGGTGAATCACTTTACGTACTTTCACAGAGGTAAAGTTTACACCTCGTATACAAAATGGAAATCAGCGAGGTAAATAGCTCCATCATTCTGCCTCTCCTGTTTCGCTTCTTCTGAAAGCTTTAGCCTATTTGTGGACAACACCTCATCAGTTATCCCTCCTCCCACCTCCAGGAAAACACCATTTTCTTCCATTTTTGTGGATGTTCTTTCAGAAGGAAACTTAAAAACCTGTCTCAATAATCTCTCTCTGTCCTTACACTGCTTTTATGGAAGGTGATTTTTGTTGTTGTTCTTTAACCTGTGTTTTCCTGTTGCAATTTAAACTTGCTTTTCTCTGTTATATACCCAGCGAAACTAAGACAAGCAAACCAGCAAAACCACAAGAGCTGAATATCCAGACTTCCTACTGGGCTCTTATAATCATCTTTTGTGCTTAGACCTTGTCAATCATTCTTAATTTTGTCCCTCAGACTGAATATATCACCAGATTATTTTTCTCTTTTGCCCTGAGGTTCAAGGAGGTTCAAAAATAAAACTTCTAAGGCTTTCGAACTCGGATTCTCTGGGACACAGAACTAGGAAAGAGAATATTCTAGAATAGATAACTTTACAGTGTGTAAGACACTTTTCCTTTTTATTCATCACATCCTTGCTACACAAGGATTGGAGGAGACAGGTTTTATTATTCATATTTCACTGTTAAGAAATTAAGTTCTCAGTGAGACAGGGTTGTTTCTCCAAGGTCACACAGCTGGTGAGCAGCAGGTCTGGGGCTTTGCCACCAGGTTTTCTGGTTTTAAATTTGGCCTCCGCACTGCCATATGCCCACCACCCTCTGTCTGAGAATTGAAGGCTCCGAGCTTGTCATTAGCAGCTACTATCCTGCCCTTGTGCAGTCTTCAACATTACAATGTACACGACGAGGACATTCTCACTCTCCCCTCTCCAGCCCTAAGAACTGGACAGGGGATGTAAAGGGAGTCAAGGAAGAGTAGGAAGAATTCCTCTGTGGGACTTCAAGGAAGAGCAGGAAGAATTCCTCTGGGGGGGGCTTCAAGGAAGAGCGAGAACAATTCCTCTGCGGGGCTTCCAGGAAGAGCGGGAAGGATTCCTCTGCGGGGCTTCGAGGAAGAGCGGGAAGGATTCCTCTGCGGGGCTTCGAGGAAGAGTAGGAAGAATTCCTCTGTGGAACCTCTCCTGACAACCATTCCCATCAAACTTCAGCTGACTTCAGGTCTCTGCTTCTGCCTTTGCCTCTCATCACTATTCTGTCCACACAAACCAGAAAAATCCTATTAAACGTGGGTCACACCATTGCATTCCTAAGAGTCACTCCTTCCTCTAGATTCTGCTGAGCCATTGTTCTGGAAGAGTGGTAGCGCCGGAAGCTCAGCGGGAAGAGCACGGCTCCCACGGCAGCGGCTGGGACTGGGGTCCAGCCTAGACTCGCAGCTGTCCACTCTGCTTCCCATCCTAGGCTCTCGTCACCCTCAGCTTGCACTTCTGCTGGCCTCGGAGCTGGCGGCGGGGCATAGACACCCATTCAGTAGAGGCTGGAGTACCTGGTATCCAGTGCTCTTCAGGGGTCACCACATTTGCCCATTTACCATCAAAATGGTGCAAAAAATACCAGGAGGTGTCCAGGCAGATGACCAGTGTGACGGAGTTCTTCATCTCTCGCGGTGCGGTGACAGCTGCCCCTGCTGCTCAGCTTCCACGGCCCTGCCCACAGCCTGGCTACTCTTCTTGCCTGCTAGTCCCTTCACACAAGGAGTCCAAGAGGATTCTTGCTATGTGCCCTGGGAAAAACTTGCTCCTTTTAGGGACCACGGCTGTTAAACCCACAAATCCCACAGCCTCAGAAAGCAGAAGTGGGAATTCCGAATAGGGTCCTGGGAATGTAAGCATATCTCCTCTGAATCTACCTTTCATTTCTAACTTATTGTGCCTACTCAGGTCACAGTACCATTGAAAGGTACCAGAAGATGATGCCCTGTCCTCTTATATGACAGACATTGACTCTGAGCTGACACAGTAGTGTGCCCTCAGCAGCCATTTCAATTCCATTCCTCTGGTAGCTTCTGGGAGGCGTGGCCAGGGGATGTGTAATGAACTCCAGTCATACGTCTGCTCCCACATCTCCTTATTGGAAATTAATTCTCTTGGTGTGAGAATCCGGTGCCAGTGAATTCAGCATTCCATACATACCCGGGCAATGTTGCTCTCTAGTTCCTGCAGGCAGGAAAGGCAAACCTGTGTCTAGAATGTGTGTCTGTTCTACTTGAATGAATTGCTGGCCTCTCTAGGATGGAAGGAGTCCAGTGTTGCTACCAGCTGGCCAACTGGCCACACTCAGTGCTGGTCTTGACTGTTAGCACTACAGGCATTTGGCAGTAGGACTGGCTGTATCAGCCTTGCTGTGTGGGGTCCCATAATGCTGAACCCCAGATTGTCCCCATCCCTGCTATTATGATGACTGCTCCAGATGGCCAGCAGCAGAGGCTGATTGACATCAAGGGGCACAGTCCTGTGTCACCTGGTTGGTCAGTGCCAGTTCTCAGATGGGCATTCACATGGGATATAGTGGATCTGTCACATGTCTGCCCACGTGCCCCTCCCCCTAGAGCTGCATGCCCTGGGTCATCCCGCCTTTCTCCTTCCCAGTTCCTGGACAGCTGGCCACACCATTCACCCCTGCCTGTAAATTCATATCTGTTCTGCCCTGAGGTCATTTCTCTTCTGGTACAGAACCGATGACCAGGTGCACTGCCTGAAGTTTTGGCCACCACCCTCTTTCAAGACCACCTGAGTGGCTGTCATGCAGCTGAGGCAGTCCCCAGAGGGCAGGGAACTGAAGCCTGCCAGCGGCATCCGCCCAGGAGCTGGGCCGTGGGTCCTTCGTTCCTGAAGAGGCACTGGGGTGATGCGTCCTGGTAGCCACCAGTGTCCTTTCCCTCAGTGCCCTCCTCCTATGTCAGACTGAGACCCTCTCTTCATGAATCCCTTTCTGTCCTGGCAGGTTTCTCTCCACAGCAGCTGTCACCTACTATCAGCATTTGTTTTTAGCTCCTTGAGGACAAGAAATCTCCTAAGTTTAGGTCACAGCTACACCCCAGCCCCTGGATAGATGCTCGAAAACATTTGCTAAATGTTTAAGGGTGAATATATGCTACTTCCTTAAAGAGCTCAACCCCACTAGTTGTCCCTACCCTCTAAGATAAACTAAAGTAAACTAAGTCCGCCCTGTGATTATTTTCACGGTGACTGTTCTTTTACATTAAAATAGCTTCCATGAGTTTTAATTATATCTGTGTGCTTTTGTTTCATATTTGTACTCCACACTAGATGGAAAATTTTGCGGGGACAGGAGTGGTGTCCTATTCTCTGCCGTATCCCCACCACCCAAATGGCTGATTACAGATGTTCAGGAAATATAAGAGAGATGAAGGGAAAAGAAAAGGACAGAGAAAGAAAATATGTAGCTGATTTTATGTACTTTATCATACGTCAGAGCTAACGCTTTTTTTTCCTGTGAGGTTATCACCTGGTGCTGGAGGTGTATCCACACACACCCACACACACCTCACACATACACACATGCATATAAACATACCACACACACATCACAAATAGCTACACACACATACACACCACACACAGACACACACACACATAGACACACACACACCACAGACACATACACATACACATGCACCACTCACACACAGACATACACACCACACCTAGACACACACACACATAGACACACACACAGCACAGACACATACACATGCACCACTCATACACAGACATACACACCACACCTAGACACACACACACATAGACACACACACACCACAGACACATATGCATAGACATGCACCACCCACACACAGACATACACACCACACCTAGACACACACACACCTAGACACACACACACCACAGACACATACGCATACACATGCACCACTCACACACAGACATAGACACCACACCTAGACACACACACACACATACACACACACACCACAGACACATACACATACACATGCACCACTCACACACAGACATACACACCACACCTAGACACACACACACATAGACACACACACACCACAGACACATACGCATACACGTGCACCACTCACACACAGACATACACACCACACCTAGACACACACACACATAGACACACATACACCACAGACACATACGCATACATATGCACCACTCACACACATACACACCACACCTAGACACACACACATATAGACACACACACAAAACACACACATACACATATACATGAATCACTCATACATAGACATACATATCACATATAAACATACACACATGCACACACCTCACACATAGACACACACACCACTCACACATACCACACACATAAACACCACACATACACATATAGAAACACACAAACCACATACACTCACACACCACACACATATATGCACACACTTCACACATACACACCACATACACATATGCACACCATACACACACCACACACATATATACACCACACACAGACACACACACACACAGACACACACACACCACAGACACATACACATATGCACCAGTCACACACATACACACCACACATACACACACACACACACATAGACACACACACATAGACACACACACCACACACACATACACATATACACGCACCACTCATACATAGACATACACATCACATATAGACATACACACATGTACACACCTCACACATAGACACACACACCACTCACACACACCACACACAAATACACACTACACATACACATACACACAAAACCACATACACACACACACCACACACATATACACACTACACATACACATACACACAAAACCACATACACACACACCACACACACATACACACCACACACATGTAAGCACACACTTCACATACCACACATACATATGCACACCACACACATATATACACCACACACACAGACACAGAACACACACACACAACACACACACACATACTCCAGCCAGCCTCCTGCTGACTTTGCAAGCACCTGAGGAAATTCCTGCCCTCAAGCCATGCGCTGGTGTCAGGATTCAGTGAGTGGCAGGAGCCCTTCAAGGGAGCCCTGCGGACTCTCCCCTTGCTGGCTATGTGGAACCTCTCGGCGCCAAGTCCAGAACAGGCTCCACCACGTGCCCCTCCCTGCCAGCCCATCTGCGCTGTTTCAGCTGCCATGGCAGAAGAAAGGACAGTCTCCCTTTCTTTCTTTCAAGGCTGGCTTCATTTAAAAGACTGACCCCTCAAATACCAGCTTTTAGGTTAAGTAGTGTGAATGTGCATGTTTGCAGCAGAGAGAGAGGAACACGAAGTTCTCATATTGAGTTTCTCAGGGCTCTTAATGTCATACTGCTGGGGTTCAGGGGTGCAGGGGGAGCCCTTAGCTCCCCTGAGAGGACGTTACTCCAAGGTTCTTGGTCTCCTGCTCTCTCAAGAATGAGAGAGGGGACCAGGTGTGCTCGCAAAGTAAATTCCAGACCCCAAACAGAGTTTTTGCAGAAAGTGAATTTATTTAGGTGGAGAAAGAGAAAAAAAGAAGAGAGAAAACTTCCATGAAGAGTGTGCAAGGGGACTCCAGAGGGGAAATCCAGGAGAGAGAAAGATGGCTTCCACGAGGGTGGAAGGGGACCCAAGCATGGAGCCCACATGGGTGCGAAGAAGAGGACTTCTCACCTGGGAGGAACCCCCACCTTCTCCTAGACCTTTGGCCAATGAAAGGAGCTCCTTGGAACTTCCACTGGAGTGATTGACTTTTGGTTCTGCCCACACCCGCGAAAATTAAAACAGAGACTGTTAAATCTCCCGGATGGAGAGAGATGCGAGGGGGGCAAGGCACTGGGAAGTTCGTGCCCTTAAAACTATGCCCCCTTGTGGACCCGGAAGAGAACACACTCCCTCAATACAGACCTCCTGTGTGCATCAAAGTCTAGAAAATAAGGCAGACATGGTGGATTGCAAAGGCCTGTGTGAGTGAGCACATGTGAGCACACATGCACGTATACACACACGTGTATCCACACACATGCACGCATGCAGCACACACATGCACACTTTATTCTACTGCAAGAAGAAAGAAATGTGACCAGAACAGAGGACAGCGTTTACCCACCAGGCCCCAGGGCATCCCTCCTGTGGGTTGGGCTCTGAGCAGGCACAGCCCTGCCCTGCAGGGATCTTGAGGGCCCTGGAAAGCTGACCTTCCTCGGTGGTCAGGATGTGCTATTGAGGTCTCCGTGTGCTGGTTTGAAACCACAACCATGCCCACCCCAAACTTTCCTCACCTGACTTCAGGACTGCAGCCTCTCCAGAGCAGCCCATCTGGGACAAGATGGTCAGGCAGCCTCTTTACTGGCTGCCAAAGCGCACCCAAGCCTTCCTTGCCCCGGGTTAACCCAGTCATGAAAGGCATGCAAGTGGCTACAGCAATGGAAGTAAAAGCCGCGTGTCCCAGTGCTGCAGGGGCGAGAGGCCTGGGGACCACAGCCGCTCTCACATCCTCTCTCTGATTAGCGCATTTTCTTTTAGAAGCTTTCCCAAGACACCTTTCTCTGTTCAGAAACAGGGCTACTCTGCAAGAACTCAACACAAGATGATGACAGTGTCACATCGTTGCAGCCAGAATGCCTCAGCATGCTTTATATTTCCTCCATCTCTGGTCCCCACCCAAAATACTCTCTGCCTCCCTCAGCCACCTGCCTGGGCACTGAATGATGCAGATTGCAGCCTGAGCAGACAGCTGATTTCCCCCAGCCAGGAGTCTGTGTCATCTGATCCAAACACCCCCCTTCAGCTCCTGTGACACTTGTCAATGTGGCTTCTATGCAAGCCAAAGGTGGTTTGATCCATGCAAAAGTCACTCCCATTTCTCTCTCCCTCTTCCTTGCTACTTTCCACCCTCCTTCCCCATTTCTTCCCAGGAGCAGCAGAAAGATTCCGTGAGGTGAACGACTTTGTTCCCCCAAATGCTTTTTGGTCTCTAAACAAGAAGACCTCCAGGGTGACGGGAGTTCCCTGTCAATTTCAAAGGGCTCCTCACCCAGAGCAGGGCTTTGGGGAAGGATTGCTCCTCCTACCCAGCTCAGGAGGGGCTCCCAAGGAAGGGTTCAGATCCCAGGTTTGTGAGAAGATGCTCTAAGCTCCTACCTGGTCCTCCAGCTGCCAGCAAAGGCAGGGCTTGCTGCCGGATGCAGGGATCAGATTTTCCACATCAGCCCTGGTGAGATGTTCCTTTCAGTGAAACACGGCAGTGAGGTTGGTGCCAGTGGTACACTGAGACTCCAGGGACCAATCGGGTCACACTGTGGCGAGAAGAGAGAGGGGAAAGGGGGTGACAGGCTGGAATCAATCACAGCGGCCTTCTAAAGAGGTTGGAAGAAAGAGCCCATTAAATGTAACCCCACACAGGCACACAGAGGCCGGAGAGTCACAAGGAGCCAGCATTCTCACCAGTCCCCATTCCTGGTGTATGAAATCTGCATCCAAGTCCTGGTGTTCTCTGTCACAGCACTCCCAGCATAGATGTCAAGGAAGTCACCCTGGTTGTGAGGAGGAATCTGGGAACCCGTAGGCTGGTGTGCGGAGCAGGCCTGCACACATAGCCCCATCATGGACCAGAATTTCACTCAAAGCCATTGAGAGAGAAAAATAGGTTCCTTATGTGAAGTTCTGGGTTTGCCAAGAGGCATTTGATAAAAGCCAGGGAAACACAGTAGTGTGTCTGTCGCATAGGACTACCCCTATCCGGCCCCACTCTGCTGATCTCAGCGTGCCCAGCTGCCTTGTAGATATAACAGAGCACCCACTGCAAGTCCTGTGGCCTGAGCACGCACAGTGGAGAGAGCTCTGGCCTGCAGCCACACCTGGAACCTGGGCTTCCTCCCTGCAGAACCAAGAAGCCTGGATACTACCTGAGTTCAAGAAAGCTTCCAGAGGCAAGGGGTCCGCTGGCCAGGAAAAGCCGCTGAAATTCCCCTCACCATTCCTTGCCATCCTGGGTCAGATTTGAAGCCTCGATTAGAGCCCACAAGCCAACATTCCTAAATCCTTTCCCTCGCTCTCCAGCCCCCTGACACTCATCCCAGATCTGGGAGATCAGATTTGAGCTGCATCTCCTATCTCCCTGAGGGTCAACCTCGCAGTGAAGCCCTTTCTTTCCTGAGAAACCCATGCCATAGTATTGGCTTCTATGCGTGTGGAGCAGTGAGCTCCTTGCTCAACAACATAAATTTTTCATTCAAAGCTCCCATCAGAGCAGCGGGTCCCAGTAAAGCCCGGGGCCCTGAGTACAGTCCTGTCTGTCTGATGCTCCTTCCCCCGGGAAGGTCTAAGTGGCTCCACCCCGCAAGCGCATGCCTGCGTGGCTGCTGCTGTGTCTGCTTGGCCTGGGTGGCACACACCACTCCCCCACTGCTCCCCCCCGCTGCTCCCCCGCTGCTCCCCCGCTGCTCGCGGCTCTCCAGGTCACAGCCACCCTAGATCTGACAGGAGAGGAAAACAATGAGATAGACCATTTCTGTGAAGACTCAGCTGCAGATTCCTCCTGGGTAAACAGCACAGCTATTTCTGCTTTTCCCCACCTTTTGAGTTTGGTGGACTCGTAGAGCTGAGGCTGTCTCAGGGCAAAGCCATAAAGTCGCTTATCAGAGCTCCTTCTCACCTCTCCCAGTCGCCTCTCTGATTCTCTCACAAGCAGCAGCCTATTCATAAAACTTCTCCCCTGCCCCAGTCTCTCAGCACGCCCCTCCCCCACCTGCACCTGGAGCCCAGGAAAGGAGGCCCCGGGCTGAGCCTGCATCTCTAGGAAGGAATCCCTGTCCCAGGACCCACCTCCTTCCCGGCCCTTGCTTCCTGCAGTCCCAGCTCCCGTCTGGCCCAGAACCCAAGGCGCCTACTATGGGGCTTGCTGCTGTCCCTTAGGTGGCCTGCACTACAGAGCAGGACAGGAGCTGCCAGGGCTTTCTCTTGCAGCCACCTCTCTAGGGGGTCAGAGGCACAACAGGCTGGGGACAGAGGCGGGACTCAGACATGCAAGGCTGGGGGTCCTGGTGGGCTGGAACCTTCCTGCAGGGGTGGGATTGAGCTCACCAGCCCCGCCCCCCACACATGCCTTTCCACAATCCTGATCCCTGTCACTCCTGGAGATTGCCTGTCCAGCACATTCAGGATTGTCAGACAAAGCAGGATGAGAGCCCCTTCCAGATGCAGGCGAGTCGGCTTGGCATCATGCATGGGTCTTAATTAGAAAATTAGTCTTAGCCACACAACAAAATGAAATTCAGGTTTCAGTGACAGTTAATTCCTTGTAGGAAATGAAAGACGTCCTCACAATGAAGATTTATTTTATGTTATTTTTTCTCCAAGCACTCTTAACTGACTGAGTGATGTAGTAATGATCACTCTGATATTTCCACATGCGCTTTTAAGAATTTATAAAGTCATCTGTCTTCTGAGGAGCCCGGGGAGCTACTCGAATGGTACGGTGAAATGGAAGAGGGGAGAGGCTCTTATCCTTCTGAGACTTCAGGAAGATCAATTGCAAAATAGCTCTTGGAGTTTGGAGACTTGGGGAGCAGGTGTGAGGATAAACTTGTCACAGAAGCAACCCGGGATGGTGACTAAATATCCATCAGGTCAGTGACAGGTGGCTGGGATGGGGGTGGGGGAGACAGTGCTCACCCCTCCCATGAGGCCAGAGCAACAGGCCTCTCTCAAAGGCCTGCAGGGACTTGGATGCAACCTCAGGGAAAAGTCGTCACCCCAGGGCTTAGAGAGGAGGGTGTGACCCAGTCCTCGGAGGCTCCTGACCACGGCTGAGGGTGGACACAGAGGCTGCCCAGGGTAAAGCACGTGCTAGGTGGTCCCAGCAGCCCCTGCATGTGTAAGTGCGCATGTGGTCATGTACACACATGTGCATGTGTGGGGGGCATACCTATGTGAGTGCATGTGTGTAAGTGCATATAAGTGTGTGCTCACATGTGTGTAGGGGAAGGAGGATGTGGGATGTAAATGGAGGCACTGGCTCCTGAAGGCCTTTCAGGTGTGGGTCCCATAAGCACTGGGAAGCCGGGGGAGGGCAGATGTGGAAGGCTTCGGAATCAGAAACGCAGCCTCCTGGGGAAGTGCCCTGGGAACCAATGAACCAAGCTGTGGGTCGCTCATGGCACTGCTGACTTCCTCCTGGCTTCCCCGGGAAAGCTCCTTGAGATCCCTCCCTCCAGCTCTCCTTGGTCCACACCCTTCCTGCACACATACCACAATCTCCTCTCCGCTAGATCCATAGGCAGTTCTCTTTGCAGTTTAGAGGAAGTGCAGGGAATTGTCCAGCGCAAATATCTCCCTTGGGGCCACATCACGGAACACATTTTGGATAGTTGTTCTTCTATTTATTAGACAACATGAGGCTTCTTCTCCTTTCAGTGGCCTTCTGCTTGTGAATCTGTTAAGTGTGCTTCTCATCAGTGCTCCTATTCGAGAACACAGTGCCCTTCTGATCACTTACTGGGAGAGCCATGAGTGTTACTCTAGTTTGTTTACTTCTAAAACTACCTGGAAATGTCTAGCTAGATTCTGTTTATTTTTAATTAAATAATCTAATGACTATTTGAGCCTGTTTATAAATTTCAGAACTGTAAGATAAAAAATGAACCCAGGAGGTGGAGGTTGCAGTGAGCTGAGATCTCACCACTGTACTCCAGCCTGGGCAACAGAGCAAGACTCCATCTCAAAAAAAAAAAAAAAAGATTCGGATGGAATTAAGGTTGACTTTTGGATATTTGGTGTTTTGACTCTTGATATGTTGGAATTTCTTGTAAAGATACAAACTTACTCATTTTGCCATTTCAAAGCATCCTTACAATAGCCATCGTAACAGTAAGTCTTTTAATTTTTATTGTCATTTATCAACACAGTACAGCTGCAAAGATTATGGTGCAAATTTATAAAGGAAGCCAAAGTATTTCCAGGAGGGATTAGGAAAATTGCCGCCAGAGCTCAATGAGTTACTGCCCTCAGGCCACGTCCTACCTGCCACCTCATTTGTAAATAAAGTTTTATTGGAACACAGCAAGACCATTTGTTTATGTATTGTCTATACCGGCTTTTGTGCTACAAAGGTGAGTTGAAGAGTTGCCCCAGAGATGCTGTAGCCCACAAAACCTACACTGTTTACTACCTGGTCCTTTACGGTAGAAGTTAGTTGACATCTGATATCAACAAATTCATGACAAACAAATAAAAGACACTAGGGTGTCACCAATGTGGGCTGTGAATGGTGGTTCAGGTTTTCGAACCAGAGGAGAGGAGGGAGCCACACATTTAATTCCTTGATAATTGCTGACTCCAAAATATGATGTTTTAGTAATTTTCTCTCACAAATTGACAAGATGAGCAATGCCCTCGGGAAGATCTCTGGGAAACTCAAAGCAAAGTTTGAACAATTCTTAGTAACAAATACGTTGCAGGTCTCATTTCTGCCCTTGGCTCCTAGGATGAGCTTGGAATGGGTTGACTACTTACTACATCTACACCTCCATCCATTCCCCATGGAACACTTCTTAAACATTCAAGAGAAAAAAGACAATTCAAGACAAAACAAAACCACACAAAACAAGATTTTATCATATAGATAAGCAAAAGCAAAGCAAACAGCAGGAAATAATCTGGTCAATAAAAAATATTTTCCAAACCCCCCCTCCGTGGGGGCTGTTTTACACCTCAGGGAGTGATTTGCAGTGCCCTGAAATGGTGTTGTTGGCCACATATGGGGGGTGGTGTGCAGTGAGTGCTAGTAATTTCATGCTGCTTCGGCATCTATTTTTAAATATAAGTGTAACTTTTTTATACCTCTATGAAGCAGGGCTCAGTCACCCTTGACATAGTTTCTCACACTAAAACCACCTGAAGGGCAGTAGCTTGTGGCCAGAGAGAAAATGCCGAGGCATCCCTCCTGCATGGCACGCTGGGCTCCGCTTTCCTGCCTTTCCTTTAAAAGGACCATTCAGACATTTGCCTGGGAACTTAAAGGGACCACTTCTCAGTCACAGCGTGACCTCCTGGAACTCCTGGCAGTTGGATTTAAACCCACCAATTAAAGCTCCCTCAGGACACCTCTTTGGAGTGGGTCCCTTCTCTGGGTGTGTCCTTGAAGCTGTGCCCAGAATCCGACCCCTGAGGGCCATTGAGGCCACCCCAGGAGATCCGTGCTAGTGGATTCCCTGCTGGTGCTCTTTTGTCTGGGCCTCTCAGCTGCTGGGAACAGCAGCTTACCAGCTAAATTGATAGGGCTTCATTCAGTTGAACCTGGCGGGTAGAGACCAGAAATGCTTTTAAACAACCCACAGTGCACAAAACCACAGCAGAGAATTACCAGTCCAAAATGATCATAGTGCTGACGTTAAAATAACCCTGCTTTAATCAAAGACCTAGGTCTAATTACTGAATTGTGTACTTCTAAATCAAAGTTCTAGTTACTGAATACAAAGGCCTACCGATAAGTATCCTTTACAAAGGCTTAATTCTGTCACCCTCATAAGAAGACCTGCTTGATTACAAATTCTGGGACTTCAAAAAAATCTGGTAGAATGTTCGAGAACTGTCACAGGATGATGAGGGCAACATTTACTAACTGATATAAAAGGGCAACGTTGACTTAACTGCTTACTATAGTAAGGGACAGCTATGCAAGTCAGGTATTGTCTCTGAGCAGAGTAAGGGGTGGTCTCACAAGGAGGTTTCCAGCAGATGAAAGAGCACTGCTATCGTCCACAGAAGCAGGGTTATTGCTGTTATTGGCTGGCACTGGGAGGCATGTTTATTGAAGGCATTGCAGGCCTAACTTTCTGAGTGGAGGGCCTGACACTGGTGAGCTTGCAGAGATATGTTCTCTGAAGATTGTGGTCTTGATCGCTTGAGCAGGCTTTAACCAAGGCTAAGCAACCGTCTTCCCTAAATTTGTAGGATTACAGAAAAATTCTCAGATGCCTTCACTCTCGACTGCATTTCAATTGGTCATAGACTTAAAATGTTTGCCATGGTCTAGAAGGCCCTCTGCAGTCTGGCCTTGGTCTCTCTCCCCTCACCCTCCCTGTCCTTTTCACTCATGATGCTCCAGCTTCTCAGAACAGGCCAAACCCTTGCCACCCTCAGGACCTGTGCACCTGCACGTCCTCTCTGAAGAATGCCAGCCCCTCACCTCATGTGGCTGGCAACTTCTCATTGCTAGATCTCAGCTCAGCGATCTTAGCATTAGAGAATCTTTTCTTTACCACCTGGGATGTAGAAGACTCAAGTCACCCAAAACCCAGACATTTTCTTTCCTAACACTGTGTTAATTTTCCTAGCACACCTTGCTACGCAGAGTTATTGTATTTGGGTCTCTGTCAACTCATCTGATCATGCTTACAGATTGCTAGCCCAGTGAGGGCAGGGCCTTTTCTGTCTTGTTTATGCCTGCAACCCCAGCACTGAGAAACAGCCACGTAGAAAGTTCTCAATAAACATTTAGCATGTCGGCCAGATGCGGTGGCTTACACCTGTAATCCTAGCACTTTGGGAGGCCGAGGTGGGTGGATCACCTGAGGTCAGGAGTTCAAGACCAGCCTGGCCATCATGGTGAAACCCCATCTTAAAAATAAAAATATATATTTAGCATGTCACAGTTCAATTAGAGAATGGCTGTATGAATACATAAATGGGTCACAGCTTCTTAACCTGAGAAATTAAAGTCTCGATGTAACTCACCTCTGAGTTCCCTCGCAGCGCCAAGAGTGAACAAGGTTATGTCTCATACAACAGCAAGAAGAACACTGAGGTCCTGCCCCAGAGGGTCTGCCTGCCAGGTGGAGAGTGGGCTGCAGTGGGGGAGGCAGTGGGAAGGGAGACGAGGGAGGTTGTGTAGCCTGAAGGGTGTGGGAGGGTGCTGGGGAGAGCTTTAGGCCAGGGCTGAGATTCCTTCCAGTTTGTTTTAAAAAATGTGTTGCAGTTGACTGGGTGGATGATGAAGCCGGGCCTCATGAGGGAAAGGAGGGACATGAAGATAGGACTTGGAAGCGTGCCACCTGAAGAGAGGGAACAGACTGGAGCTGAGCAGGGCTAGGTGAAGGGTCTGCAGAAGAAGCAAGAACCACGTGTCGGTCTGAACTCATAAAGATCCCCCTGCTAAGAAGATGCATCCAGAAGGCCTGGATTCTGCAAGCAATTCAGAGCCACAAAGGCTTTTATCAGAGGACGACTTGCGTTTTGGGGAGAACTGATCGGTAAATGATGTGTCCTGTCATTTCTTCTCAAATGTATCCTTCCTCAGTTGGTCATGAAGGATGGTGTGAATGGGGTGAGCCCACAGGCTGGGCAGTCCCTGAAATAGTCCACAGAAATTATAAGGGCCTCAAATTTGCAGAGGCAGTGGGGATAGAGAGGGAGACAGACTTTATAAAATTAATAGAGAAACTTAGCCAAACACGGTTATTTAATACCCCTTTCACTCAATTGATTCTAAAATCCAAAATCAGTCTCTGAGATCAAACACTGTCAATGTGCCTGGCACGGTGCCTGGCTCCTGGGTCGGCACAGGTGGTTTGGACCTGAGCACGACTCAGCTCAAATGTGAATCCTTTGGTCTGTGTCTCTTCAGAGCCAGAGAAAGCTGGCAAGAGACACTTGGAACCAAAACTGGCATATGTTTGAAGGGAGATATTAAATTGGCTCAGATTTCTCATCTCTTGGCCAGCATGAACTTTTAGAGACAAAAATTCTTGAATTTATGTGGAACTGCTTCTTGCCTGAGAAAGGTACATTTCTAGTACCTTGAACCACAGAAAGGAGGTGGCTGGACACGACCCCTAATCACATTCAAGCTTGATCTAATGCCAGAGAGAACAGGTTGGCCTCACCTTCAATCTTAGCTCTCTCTGACACAGAGTCACCAAATGCCTTGGCTGTCTGGCCATCTGGTGCTGTTTGGGGATTATCTAAACAGGGAGGCTCTCAGGAGCAGGAGGGGGAGCTGAAATGCGTCTCCCATGTGCAGAAGGTGTGGGACAGCCCCAGTAGGTGGGCGTTTCTCTTGCTGGAGGGGAAGATTGGAGAGACAGAGAGATTTGACAGCCATCTCAGGATTGCATATCTAGTGTGTAGTAGGAGTGAGCCAGGCAGGTCTGAGTTACATACAGAGTTCCAAAAACCCTGTGGGACCTGTTCAGTATGAAAGAGGGCATGGCCCGCTCGGGGTCTCGGTGGGGCTCCCCCTGAGGGGTGACCATTTCTTCTTTGGAATGTTTACTCTTGTACTACTTTATCACAGAAACTTCAATAAAGCTATGATGATGGGGAATCTTATTAATTTTCATCTTTACAGATTTCTTATGGAGTTTGGTGACCCAGCCTGGAAAGGCATTCTGGGAGCCAGTGCCAATTCAAGGGGCAGGTGCTTGTATGCGTGCATGTGTGCGGGTGCGTGTGAGCACACAAGAGCATGCTAGGCGAGGTGGTGGGTTGTTGGTGACGGTTTGTCACTGTGTCTCCTGGCCATTTTCACATTATACAAGCATAGACAACATTAAGGCTGGGCCCAGGATACTTGGGAGTGACTCTCCCTAGGGTCCCAGCCACCTCTGCTTTGCTCAACCCCTTGGAAGCTTGGAGGGATCAATAACTGGGTACCTGGGCCCCATCCTCAGAAGCAAGGCACACAGCCTGGCATAGAGAAAGCCCCATGTCCGGCTCTGCACCCTCCCTCAAGGTGAGTAGCAATGCTTTAGGGTAGAGAGGTGACCAGAAGCTTCAACAGAAACCATGTTTGTTAATGGTGATGGGGTCGACAGGAAAACATTTCTGGCATTAAAATGATGACAACAATTTTAAGTGGATTATCTTTTGGTAAAAAGGGCACTGGACTCAGAGTCAGAAGGCCCAAGTGTGGGCATGTCCTGTGAAATGGAAATATCTCAGGTCCCTAAAATGACTAAAGAAAACTCCAGCTGGAAACTGCTTAGAGCAAACCTATCTCCCATTCTATTCAAAGTCACCCCTCTAACCACTGAGATAGATGAATATCTGATTGCCTCCTTTGGAAATGCTAATCACAGACTCAAAAGAATGTAGCCATTTGTGTATCATCTAACTGTGACCTGGAAGCCCCCTCCCCGCTTCCAGTCTTCCTGCCTTTGCTGCAAGTTGTCTCACCTTTCCAGACGGAACCAATGTAGTCCTT
The DNA here is from genome assembly GCA_036589455.1 of Ateles fusciceps. Lineage (NCBI taxonomy): Eukaryota > Metazoa > Chordata > Mammalia > Primates > Atelidae > Ateles > Ateles fusciceps. Next base: position 1,892 of record JAZHEH010003296.1, on the reverse strand, counting down.
ACACATATTGACTGATGTCTCCTGTCTCCCTAAATGTATGAAACCAAGCTGTGCCCCAACCACCACGCGCACATGTCTCCAGGACTTCCCGAGGCTGTGTCAAGGGCGTGTCCTCAACCTTGGCAAAATCAACTTTCTAAATCAACTGAGACCTGTCTCGGATTTTCAGGTTTCACAGTCCTATAGAATTGACTAGTTGTCTCTTGATCTTTGTGTGCCTGCGTGCCTCAGTTTCCTCTCTCCCATCTAGTAGTCATTCAACAAACACGTCCTGAGCATCTTTTATTTGGCAGGCATGGTGCTGTGCCCTGGGAAGAAACGGTTTTCTGCAGGAGGATATGCAAGGGGCAAAGATGAGTCAAGGATAATCCCTACACGTGGGCGGTTCACAATCTATGGGGAGCTAATATGTGTACACAGATGGTAATGACATGCTGCCAGAAAAGGTAAATCCATAAAAATGTTGTAAACAAAGGACAGTGGAGTCAAGGGGAAGAAATCATTACCCCAGAATGAGAGAACACTTGTGGGGAAGGACCCACTGGGGAGACAGTGTTTCAACTGACCCTGGGAGGAGGAGGAGAGTTTCAATCAGGGAAAAGGAATTTGTAGTGAAGGGAACCTTCTGTCATGCAGGGGCTGAGACCACAGAATGGGCAGCTTCCCTGGCAGAGAAATCCCAGTGGAAAGCCAAGGGCATCAGGGGGCTCCAGGCCCACAAGGCACAGGGAGTTTGGAAAATGCTTCCTGGAAGTGTTGCAGGCTGGGTCTGTGTGCCTGCAAGGTGGCTGGTGACAGCCCTGAAAAGCAGGGAGCCCTCTGGCTGGTCCCGGTGAGCTCGATGCCTCGGTGGGTAATCCAGTCCTCCTGCTGCTCGAGGCAATCAGTGCAGCCTGAGCGCAGCTGGGTCATCAGTGTTGCAGAAGGGCAGCCCTTCTGAGGAGGGGTCTTGGGCTGCCTCTGCTCCTGGCATCCGAGTGTGCATGGCTGCTATCTGAATCAGGCTTCTGCAAACACGGAGTCTGCTAGTGGTCGCCCGGCCCACACCCCTGCCCTCGAGATCCCCAGCCCCACCCGCTCTTCACTAACGAGTCGTGAAGCTGCTCTCTTCCTGCCTGGCCTGAGGCAGTCACCATTTGGGTCATTCATCTGAACGGACAACATCCAGATGCTGTCTCTTGGAGCTGATTTGGAAAACTGGGCAGAGGAGGTCTGTGTTCTCCAGGCCTTTTCCATGTTGTCGTATTTCACACTAATGGCTACCTCTCTCCCAGGGCTCCAGGAATCCATGCCTGGAGAAGACCCCTTGTCCTCACCCTCCACCTGCTCAGGGCCAACCTGGCCAGAAAGCCGGGGGAGGGAAGGGCTCCTGGAGCAGAGTGAGAGATGAGCTCCCCTGGCAGCTCAGAGCAGGGGTGGAGGGCAGCTAATGCATGGTGGCCAGTGGTGACCAGCACTTGCAGCACAGGCCTCTGAAGGCATGAAGGACTTGCCATCCCAAATATGCTGGATTGGGATATTGATTATTTCCAGTGGAAAACAATGGAGAAATTGCAGTTTTAGAAAGTGCGAGCTGACTTGTCTCTTTCTACACGTGGCAAACCATACAGCTTCCTCCAGGTGGGGTACCCTGTCCACACCAGGGTAAGAAAATAGCCCCCGTTACCAGAGGCTGGGAATCAGGGCTGCAATGGGCCTGAATAAACATGCTGGCTGAAGTAATCCTCACCTTCCACATCCATATAGGTCTTCTCGTGACTCTCCTGGAAATGTGCTACTCCTCACCACATCCCTTGTGCCCTTTCATTTCTTCTCGAATGTATCATTTTTGCCTAAAAAGTATAAAAGCATCTTGCTTTGGCCACTTCTTTGGAACTGTCATGAAGATCCCC